>OY720418.1:29879357-31299757 GCA_963082815.1 Melanotus villosus | reverse complement strand
CCGGAAGGAAACTAGCAGATTAAAGCATCTACAACATTTCATTTTTAATATGTGGAGTAGATTTGATGAATCAATAATATCATATCAATTTATTTCACGTATTGAATCAGTAGATGTATGAATTTGTTCGATATATTCATTAATTCGTGAGTCGCTATATCGATAGTTTTTCGCTTTTTCGATTTCTCGCAGGATTAAACATGATTGATTGTTCCTAATTTTAATATATTGCTTTATATTTTATTCACTGTCGATAGCTGTTCTGTTTTCCTTTAAATTATATACATACATCATAACATCATATATCTGAATATTCTCAACAGAAATAATATTTACAGTTGGTTTCACGTCAGACTTCAGGCGTACGTTGTTTAAGTAATAGCAAATTATATACGAAAACAAAATATCAGTTGTTTACTATATCGATTTGCCAACATCCTCCTCGGGAAAATTTCTAACTGTAGATTTACTGTTTATTCCTACAGTCATGAAAATTTAACTAGTTTATTTTGTTTCTTTTAAGTATTTCTTCTCAGAATGCAGTTTCAACTTCATATACTTCCTTCCTTCCTGCAGCAAGTTGTTTAACTGGGAGATTTAATTAAATTAATGACAATTTTATTCTGTTTGTTTTTGTTCCTATTCAAATTTTAAGTTGTAATTTATTAATAATTAAAAATACCTTCCGGTAAAGAATATTTAATTATTATATTTGGAGGTAATCAGGAAACTGTTCCGCAAAAAGTTTCTGTACCAACATTTTTGATAATATTTTAGGTACCTTTTTCTACATTAATATATTTATTTTTACTTCGCATTTAAATGAATTATATAAATATGAATAAAATGTTTCACACCTCATAAAGAATTTTAGTTCTAATAATTTGAATAAAAACGTTACTAAATGATTTAAAAAAATCGTTATAAAATTTTATAAATTAACTGTTAAGAAATAACAAAAATACCTCTATGCATGGCATTTAAACAGAACATACGAGTTTTAGTCATAGTTATCATGGAAATAAAAATATCAGCTAAAATTTTGATCAACAAATATTTAGGGATTATAAAGGTCTGAAGAGAAGTTTCGTAAATCGTAAATAAACTCGAACATGAATACCTAAGATAACGACGCCAGAGGCACCAAAAAGTCTTTGGAAACGTCTTAATCTAGACAATCAATCATTAAAATTAAGATCGTTTGTAGTGACTACTTAAATTTGAATGTATATGATAATCGATTATTAGTGCTTATTTTAAGCTGATATTTGGTTTAGTCCGATGATACAGTCCTACTTCAAAGCGTTTTCAAACGACACATTTTAAAATTTCTAGCATCATTATCATTTATCATGTGTTTCCATAGATCTCGTACAGATTTGTGAATTGAATTCTGACACACTTTGTATAAAATACACTTTTTAAAGCAAGGAAACTATAGATTTCACCCGTTATCTTCTTCATTTAATGTTATGACATAACAATGTGATTAAGTTTAAGGACATTTTCATTTTACATATTTTAAGTTGTTTGACAAAGTAAGACTAGTTTTAGATCTACTGCTGACTGTGCCATGGTACCATGTGCTACGCCACTGGAAAACTTTGCAAATACCGTATTCGAAAGTAACCGTAACAAATCTGCACCCAAACCCTTGTTCTATTGTTGATTCAAATAAGCCGACATTTGTCATTTCGAGTTTGCATGATGACTGTAAATTTTAACGAATCATTTTATTGAATACAATGTAACCATTCTCATTTTGCAATGAAATATTTAACCATCTAACGGATATATTTAATTGCGTTACCGTATTTTTGAATAATTAACGTTCTTCTAGATCTAGATTATTCATATTTGTTGCGCATTTTTTTTTATTCTACTAAATTGAAAAAATTACTGTATCAACTAAATCTGAAAATGTATAATTCCCACAATGTCTAATCGTACCCCTCCCTCCCCTCCACTATTAAAGACAGTAAAAGGATGGTTTTATTAAGTTAGATTTTTAAAAGTTATGAGAGAAGGGTGACATTTCGAGTTCCTTGTGAATTTTGTACATCAACACGAATTATTAAAAAACTAAGAAAAATAACTCATACACTTATACCCAAGAAACTGAAATCCCACACGACCCAAAAGTGTGAGACGACACTGTTAATCAATATAATATATTGTTATATCGAAATATACCTACCTTTATTTATAGATATTTGTATTAAACGTTCAACACAATGCCGAGGTTATGTATTTGATAGTTGTCATTAAGAATCCCATCGTTCTACGCAGAGTGTACCTAATTAACCCCAACATTCTAGTTAGCAAATAGATGTATACAATTAACTGAATGGAATAAACAGGCGCGTCGACTGCTTCCTCAGAGTGTACTTTCACACACGCCTCGCAGTATACATATGTGTCGACACTATACCTTACACATGCTGGGGTATGTAAGTAGTTGGCTAAGGTGAGGGCCCAATACTGGGTATACATTAAACCGCTGCCATTATCCTAGCTACTCTACCGACAAAGATGTGGCTACGCGTCGATGATCGACTCGACAAAGATGACGTTCGACCTTCCTTATCTCTCTTATTTCGAATGTTGCTCCAAATACCAAAAGGGAGTTGCTTTGTAACGGCATTGGCTACAAACGTCGACAGTTCTACATCAAGTCCACGTGCACGAAAAGTTGTTCGTTTTAACTTCAACGCCGCTCATAGCGTTGTCTCTATCGAAAGGATATAAGGATGGATCTATAGCCACACAATGGCTGAAAATGAGATAGCAACAGGGACTTGAGAAACTACGTTCACAGTAGATCCCGTCCTTTCAGGACAATTCAAGCGTGTACTTTCAGCGCGGAAAGTGGAGGGTCGAACGAACAAACCGTTATCTAAAGTAGTGTCTACACTGGCGACTTGTTTGATTTACAGATGTAAATATTCACCTCATTTGAAGAAAATTATAAATTCCTTATAATTTC
Source organism: Melanotus villosus (assembly GCA_963082815.1). NCBI lineage: Eukaryota > Metazoa > Arthropoda > Insecta > Coleoptera > Elateridae > Melanotus > Melanotus villosus. The sequence goes on along the minus strand of OY720418.1, from coordinate 31,296,771 downwards.
ACTCTGCATATTAAGATATTTTTGCAACTATTTTCTGATTCGTTGATTAAAGGAGTAATTCTTAAAATAGTGTTTTTCTTTAGCTGCTAAAGAATTAGCTGTAGAGTAGTTTATCATTATCATATTCTGAAAAACAAAACGAATATACGCCTTGCTCCTTTGTTATGGACTGTTATTAATTTTGATACATATTAGAAAATTGTTTTATGTAATGCTTTGGTAGTAACTTTTATCCTTGTTATAATCAAGCATTTTAAGCAAAATTTCCATGGTACTACTGCTACGGGACTTTAGAAAACCTGTGCACAATCAACTTATGGCGCCATCTTTCACAATTGCTGAATAATTGTTGTCAAAAACACACAAATTGCTGAAAAGTTGAGAGAAATTTAGGGTAACTTTGTCTTAATACTTTTCTAAAAATTTCTAATTCTGAAATATGTATTTCCCGCCGAACTACATACCTACCACAGGACTTTATGGCATACACACATGTTTAACGACGTAACTAATTTGCTTTCCAAAACATTTTACTATCTTCATAAAAAAAATGTGCTTCATCACTGTTCAAACAACCCCCTCATATTAGGGGGCAACTCACGTTCCAAACCACAGACAAGCGCATCGACATATCAAATGGAACGCAACGTAGAAACGATAAGGTCGCCCCATAATGGATTTCCTATTGTGATGTCAGTTCGATGCAAATTCCCAAGAGCGCTTATTTTAATGATTTCATCGAATTCATCTCCGTGTGCACGTTAAGATTAAATCTGTACTGCAAGAGTGACAAAAAAGGGAAGGCATTGCGGTTTAGCTCAAAGATGGAACGTTTTATTATACAAATATTTCCATCTTAACTATACTTTTTCAAGAAAAATTGGTGGCAGCTTTATGGCGCTGCTTAGTGTCGCAAAAACGGTGAAGATTCTGGGAAACGTTTGGTTTTTAAAACCGCACTGCAATACTATTTGCATATACGACGTCGGTTTTTGGAATTTATGCTACGAAACTGCAGTTATGAATAAGTAAAATGTCACTCGGTTACTGTGGTTACGCTGCGGTTTGCTGGTCTACAAAAATAATGTAATAGAAGAATTAAAAGGAATTACTAATTACTAACACGTATATTAAGCAAGAGACTTGCCAGTAAAGGTCATTCTGGTTTGCAAATAAAATATAGGAGTATTAGTAATCTATAGTTCGATATTTTTGAATTTTGTCTTTATCTGTAACTTGACATCTAAAATATCATCTAGCTCTGTTATAAACTGAATTCGTAACTGAACAAATTCACTTTTCGTGGGCAAAACTAGCACAATTCCAAATTTTCATCCAAAAGAAGAAATAATTTATACAAAACAGGGTTTACGCGGCAATTAAGAAATGTATTATGGCAAAGCTAGGAATTAGTAAAAAAAACTACGAAATAGTTATCCGTCTGATTTAATTCATACTAAAATTATTATTTAAAACATAAACAAAGATACAATAAAGCAAAATGCAAGTAAACTCTAACACCTAATTGATTTCGCACCTCCCTGTATTATTAGAATTGATGTTAACAGTACAAATTACTCGTAGGAAATTAATTAAGAAAAAGATGTGCCCTTAAAAGTAAAATTACATAAATGATGTTTCCAATAAGTAAATAAAAATATCAAATTATACATAATGTATGTAGTATGAACGTAGAAATATTAATAAAAAATCCGATTTGCTTATTATAATCTACGAAATAACTGTGGGAAAAACTCTGGGAGTTTTTTGTGATTTGTGGTCGAGTATCTCGAAGCAGTTACCACACATATTGGGCCTACTATCGAATTATGTTAGTTCTTGGTAGTTTTATATGTTGTGGTATGTTATATTCATGTTTTATGGCATCATTGTGTCAATTAGATTTGAAAAATTATCTGTGTGTGCATTTTATAATCCAGTTTATGTGGTACTTCCCATTCTAATAATAATAATAAAAAATATAGCTCTCTTGGTGGTCTAATTACAAAATGCGCGCCATAGATAGCTGCATATAATAACCATATCGTGTAGGTATATAATTTATTTAACATTTAGTCAATGGCGCATTACGAACGCCTGTCCTAAAATCGCGTAATGTATTAAATTATGCCAATCTGAAAAGGTATTCGGAATTATTGTATTTAAAATCGACGGTACCGTGACATTCGAAGTGGGAGTAAAAGCGGCAGGTATTAAAATTAATCAATAAACAATAAGCAGTTAATTTAAATTTCCATCATTCATCAAGCCCATTTCATTACACGATTGTAAAAATCGCATAAAGCAAAAAGTTCAACAACCTTGAAATGGCACACCTTTATATGGCTTGTTTAAGTGGGTATACGAACAAATAAACGAGAACAAACAATGTTATTTGTTTTGCATAATTGATTGTTCAAGATATTTATAACTTATTGATTATTGTTGTTTGACTAACACACTCGTCACATTTTTATTTGTTAAAGCGCTGCACAATAGATAAGATTGTAGAAACACGAAAATTATTTTGTTTTCGCTGGCACTAATAATTCGTATTCCTACTGACAAGACAAGGCAAATGTCATGGACCTATTAAGTGCAAGAATAAAACATTAACGACACGACCATAACACTTTATTCCTATTTTCATACGTCTGAGGGTCAAACGATACAAACTCGTGGGGTCAGTTACGTCAACGTCGCTTTCTTTAAGACAAACAAGCACTTCCGTCTCTAACGAAAAAGCACGTGTAAATATGGAATTTGCAATTAACATATAACACTGAACAAACACTGTTTATTGAGTTCATCTAACTTACAAGTACCGAGGAAACCATCGAAATAGCGACAGCAAACATTCGGCTCTTGAAGAACAACGCCAAGAATAAATTGTAATTTTAGGATAACGAACCAATGAACCAATTAAAAATAATAAGTTTGTATGGTCTAAAAAAGTGTCCATTTACCTAAAATGTTAAAATTATCCAGATCAAATGACCAAATTTTGAAAAAATTCAGTAGGCCATTACATTCAATAAAGATTGTAATCGAAAGATATGTTGACATAATTCCTCGAATGTTGACCCTAAATGATTAATTCACAAAATCGAATACAACGAAGTAAACTTTTTACTTTGGATCCAGTAAATCGTTTGGGCTATGAATCTATGAAAATTCGAATGAAAAGAATTAAGGGCCACAGAAACAAGAAAAATGCACAATTATCGTTTTCAATCTCGTAATCTATTCTGACGAAAAAACTCACAGGCATTGGAATTTCCTGTTTTATTAAAGATTAGTTACAGTTATCAGTTGATTTTTCATTTTAAAATATCTACTACGCTTTTTGTCGTTATACTATTTTTGTACATTTTGTTTGTTTAAAAAAGTTTTTAGTAGTTAAATATCAACTTGGCAATTCTTGGAAAGATAAACAAAATATTTGTCAATACATACTACAATTGAAGCTACTAAATGGCCGATAACATCAAGGGCACGTTTTTAAACAAAAATAATCTACACATTATTTACAATTAGCATTGTCAAATAATTTATAGTTATTTTGAAGACGTAACACCTTGGGCTTTTGTTGTATTGCATTGTAAATACTGTTAGTTTATAATATGACAATATAAACATATTGCACCATATTATTAGTAAATAAAAAACACTTTGTGAATGGTAGATAAAATGAATTAAAATTATTCAAATGCATGTTTACTTCTTCATTTATAATCAAATAACTTTGACAGTTACCTTCGTCTTAAAAGCATAATAAATAACTTTATAAATAAAATCAATTAAATTAAATATTTGATAAGGCTTCAAAGAAAGTTGCCATAAATTCAAATGTTTGAAACAAAGAAGAGAATATGGTTTCAGTTGGCACTGGTGGATTTTGAAATAACTTCACCAAAAGTTAGTGAGAAGTAAAGTATAATTGTTGTTGGTGTAATTAAGACTTTTTCGGGTATAAATCTGTCACTATAAAAATCAATTCAATTCATTTAACAGACATCGAAATAATTGTACAATCATTAGATGCATTTTTTTTAACAAATAACGTGTTCGCATATTAATTTCTTATCTTTCTACTAAATAAAAGTTTGAAAACGAGAGGCAAATATTTTTTATTTTTCAGTTGGACAGTTTGTTTATTTTGCTGCTATTTGAAAGCCTGCTTACTACAAAATGATATGGAATGAGTTAACTTTATCCATCCATTATTTTTATTTATCTAAAACATTTTTACTTTTTACATTTTCAAAACTGATAGAAAAAGATGTAAACTGAGAGTGTCAAAAAAATCATTTTTAAATTTGCACTAGAAAAACCATAATATTTTAGCAGGTAAATTCCTGTTATACAATGATAAAGAAACTCATTGTATTATTGTATACCTTGAAGCAATACTAAACAAGGCGTATTTGGTATTTCGTAGCATTCAACAACTGATAAAGTTCTTCTATTTTCACATTTTCAGCTAAATTTAATACCATCATAATACATTGAAACCATGGCTTACTACGTCTAAAAGTATAGTAAATACATTTTATATGCGTATAATTTTAAAACAACATAGATCTATCACTATCTATATCTTTTTCTATTGAACACACAACTAAAGTATGCCTTGTTTACGTTTACATAAATAATTTCCATTATTTTAGAACAAAAACAGCTTACCCAAATTTCCAGAATCACTCCCAGATCCATCTGAAACAAAATTATATGTTAATTTACGTTAACATACACTTTATTTAAAAACAAGCCCACGCTATTTAACAAAAAAAGCCCATCTTTTTATCGAAAAGTATGTAGAACAGCTGTTTGTTAAATTTTTCAGGTAGCAATATAAACCTAAACTTTTATTTGTGTTCGTTATGCTTGCTTAACGGTCAGTTAACAATTCTATAAGGTTTTTGGAACGTTGCACTTGTCCCTACTTAAGTAATTTTCAAAACTATGCGTTTAAAAATACCTCTTCTAAATCTGCCGTTCAAAGGAAGTAGAAATTAGAAAATATGGCATCCCAATTCCCAGTACTGGGAAAAAGGGCAGGCAGGCAAGGCAAACCTCGTCCGATCTGTGTCTCTAATCGTTTTTGACGATGTTCCTTCTCGGATTACAACCAAGAGGTCTTTACGGTTATCCAATTTGTTGTAGGACTTCACTTTATCCTGTTACAGACAATGTGTTACAACATAAAAGCAAAGAAGGAAGATTAAGTTTCTTTTAAAACGCTGTAGAACTTTACAGAAACACAGATTTATTTTGTTTGTTGTATTATTCTTTTTTCAAATATCGCGTATTAAATTCGAATGAAACGTTAAGGTATATTTCATATTTCGTAGAAAATTTGAAACCTTAAGCTGCCATAAACTCTTTTCAAAAACGTTTGGTTTGTTTCGCTCAGAAGCAAAGCCAAGAACTTTTTAAAATTACATACATATATGTTTCCTATTTATTTTCAGTATTGCACTTTACATTGTTTCTAAAATGTTTAAAAATAGTAATGAAACAATAATAACACAATTTTTTTTCGATTATTTCAATTCGGCAATTTCAGAAAAAAATTGAATTAAGAAGTCTAAGCTTTTAAGTAAAAATATTTATCCTTGGTATAACAGTTTCCATGAACCAACTTTTACAAATCCTACCAAAAACAAATTTCAGTTCAGAAATTATTTAAAAGACCGTCGTGAAAATGCAACTCAGGTAGGTAAAAATAATAAACCAAAGACGAGTTCATTCTGACCAAAGGGCGTCCATAGTCCATCGAATATGGGCATCAAAAGCAATTTGAGACGAATGATTTATGTAGAAATGCAGACGAGGGACTTTGTAATGGTTTCTTGACCAACATACGGATTGACTGACCGCCCAAACGCATACTGCGAGCTTGAGATTCTGCGGTCACCACAAGCTCAATTTCCAAAGTGCCTCGGCATCCCCAGCGACCCAACAACCCTTCAAGTGTTCCCCAGACCCAATTAGCGATATTAATATTATATTGATATTGTTGGCCGCAAGATGGTGGGGACGTTTGTCGTTTAAAATTTACAATTCTAATTTTAGATTCATTTCATGGGGGGTTACAGGTTTCAATTTTAACGTTAGATTAAATTTAGCGATATTCAGATTTTTATGCAGAGAATAAAGTTGTTTAATTATTTCTAGTGATTTGCAGAGTTTTTTTTTACGTCATACGCTTTAAGCAACATTATTCAAACAACCACTTTACAAAATTATAAGAATCTTTTATAAAGCTTTACGTGCCTAAGCATAATGTTGAAAATAGGATTTAATCCTGTGGGACGAGCGGGATTGTTAAAAGTTTAAATACTGTTTGTTTTTCCCAAACTTTAAAAGAACTTCGCAAAAGGTTTCGTGTCCTGTATTTGTTATTACAGTCAGAATATTTACCTTTTCTTCTATTGTATGGTTTACGCGTAAACATAGCTGGGAAGGTTTAAATTACTACGATACCCTCAGAGGTTTCCATATTACATTTTTAGTGAGTATTTTAGTTGTGTACGAGTTTTGTTGTAAAATTTTGTTTATATCAGTCAATTTGTGTGTTTGTTAGTTTATTAGCCAAGATCTAGGCTCGCGGATGCAAAGTATCACAGCACATGTAATCCTAAACACAATACTTTGATTCGGTGAAACTTTTAAAATATGTAAATGTAATTACATAAATGATTTTTGGCATTTTTTTTCTTTTAAAAATGTTACGATTTACTAAGATACAGGACGACCACCAGTGGCGGCTGGTATATAAGGGCTGCCGGGCTGCAGCTTTGACCTAAATTTTACAAAAGTTATTAGCGGTAATCAACAATAAAAAGTAATTTCCGAAATTACTTTTTACTTACATAAACGAACGAAATTAAATTTCGTTTATGTATTAATTAAAACAGCATTACATTATATTTTCAACTTAGACAATAATTAAAAAGCTTCCGAAAATACCGTGCACATCATAATACAATAAATACATGAATTCAAAGCTTCCGGACGAAGAAATTTCTAGCACGGTTTGAATTACCGAACAACGTGCGGAAATATCCGATTATAGTTTAAGTTTAAAGCATTCAAATTTACGTTTAAACCGTGCTGTCGAATGTACCGCACGGCAGTTACTCGCTGGTGTTAAGAAGACAGAAAGTTTTGTCTGGATCAGTGTTACGCTTTCTGTGAGTTGTGTGCTGGGATTTGGGTTGTGACGTCAATGCGTTGTTAATAAATTCACAATCCAACTATACTTCATCTCTTTCTAACTAGGTTTTCATTGCTTACTGCGCACGAACGCGTGTCTATTCATACAGTTTTTGGGCGGGGCAAGTTGACGTCACAATCCAAATGCTAGATGAAAAATACTGTGTGTACATATACTTTTCTTACTTTTAATAATGCACGTAAGCTGTGTGTTTATGTAGTGTTTTGTTTATCGTTGTAGAATTACCGAAATTCAATATGAATTCCGTTGAAGAACTTTTAAAAATATCATTTTCAAGACGGGGTTTTGAAGAAAAACCTGAAATTACTTCATTGGGGCGGGCTACGCCTAAATTAACTTTAAATCAAAGTGGACAAAGCAAAAACGGTTCTTATAAAAGATAATTTAATAACAAAATTTAGCTTTAGCTATGTTATCAATAGAAAAGAATTTGATTCAAAATATTAAAAACTTTAATTCTAAAGTTATAGATGTGTTTGTGAGTTACAAAAACCGTCGTATGGACTTTATTTTCCGCCATTAATAAAATTAAGGCAAGATTTTCGCATTTATTTAGAGTTATTTTTTCTGCAGTCCTTACCCCTAAAAACTCACGAGCCGCCACTGGCGATCACAAAACTTTTTTATAAGGGTGACTATTGGAAATAAACCCAGCATTTACTTCACCGAGTTACAATTAATTCATCTTCTTATAATGTTGGCAAGTTCTCTTTATGCATTTGGCTAAACGTTAAACGGGATATAGCCCAGGAGCGCCAGTTATCCAAGGGTACTTAAGAACCGAGTATGTTGAAATCTTTTGTTTTATTTATGTATTATTTAATTATTGCTCAATTCAATGTGATTAAGGCGCCCAGGGCGCTCAAACTTGTAAAATGGTGCCGCATATTGGGTCTGGCGAGATTCTCGAATTTTTTATATTTTACACGTTTTTCGCCAACCGGTATTGAATATTGAAAATTAAACAGTATGATATAAGTAATAACATAAGTCCAATAATCACAGCTGTTCTTATCCAAAACTGGAATTAGAATAAATACAGCACTGAAGGTCCCCAACTTTAAAAGTTTTTGAGATCTTTTCACGATTAAAGTATAATAATTTATCTATGGTATGAGTGTTAAAAGAATTAAGCAAATTAATACTTCGAATTATATAAAAAACGCGTGTATTTTAGAACTTAACAATGAAAGAGAAAGAGAAAATAAATTTATAGTAATTTATAGTATTGTAACGTTTTTAAAGCGTTTATTTAAAACTACGGTCCGTGGTGTGAATTATTTATTTAAAATTATTCAAACAACGTAATAATTAACACGAAACAACAACATAAACACTAAAAACACAACCCTAATATTAACCCGAAGCACTAACTAATTTATTTATAGTTTATTTATATTCACGCACGCACGGACGCACGTGATCGACTGGTAGCTTTTGGTATACTGGTCGCTCGCCAAATGAAACGTGCCTTATATACCAGCTGTGGCCTTCGAGAATAACTCCAGATCACGTCAGAAACGATGACGTAATCGAATAGCCTGGAAAACTCTCGCGAGCTTCTGTTAGATGACGCACTGGCTGCACTGACTGACATCATCCGCGCGTCTCGTTACAGTATATAGGTAAATATGTATATATTTATATATTATTACTATAAATAATATAATAGTAATATTTAAAATCGTTAATATTAGTTACTAAAACTTTCTAGTTTTCTACGTTTTATTTTCACATATTAATTGGTTTTTTTAAATATTCAGTAAAATTAATCACTAATGACGCAGTGTGAGTGTGGTTATGAATCAGCTATAAGTATATTAACAATTCAAACCCTTATAGTTGATTATTATCAGTTTGTGCGTTGATCAGATAAATTATTTCAATCTAAAGTCAGTTTTGCTTTAAAGTATATACTATATATATATTCGAAAAGCTCTTAAAATGGTCTTTTAAATGAGGTCAACGCCGACTACGATTCCCATTTAAAAAAACACAAGTTTATGCTGTAACTGAAACATCATAGCAAATGGAAAAAATCTATGTACGCCACTGGAATTTACGTAAAAGTATCTATAAATAACCTCTATACTATATTCAGATATTTCTATAAATAAAGAAGTTATAAGACTTGGAGAATTGGAGTAATTTTCAATTTAGCGCAATAACTCGAAAACAAAAGAAGATCGCCCATTTTTGTTTCCACCATAGAATTAGTCCCAAAAAGTTGGCCATTCGTGCAATCGGTTTTGCCGTAGCTGTACAAATAACAACACGTCGAATTTAGGACACACTGTACTCGGCTGAAATTTGGCAAGGGCTCGTTTGAAGGATTAAACTTATCGGCCATGTATAGATTTTGATCATGGTGCTGCCATCTCTGCGTCGTTTACCTTATTTTTCAAACGACCCGCGTAGATTATAACAAAGTACAATCATGACTCTACGCCTTAAAGGGGCAGAAGCAATGCTTTACATATATCACACAATTATTGCAATTTTAAAATCAAATTTTATTTTCCCTTACGTTTATTAATTCAATTTAGATTATCCATAATACCGTGCAAAATGTTAACCAAAATATTTCAACGAATTCAGGAACACGCATTTAGCTTTTAATAATAAATAAGATGTTTATTCGCATATGACAAATGGGAATTTTTCCTAACCTGGATTATTAAAACCTATTTTTAGCTGTTGAAGTTGGGAATTCAGGACATTCCTTGGTTTTAATCTCAATTATTAACTTTCTCCGATTATAAGTGTAGTTAAACACTATTAAAACGTATGAAGTGGTTAATATTAAATTGGAATATTTTTTTAATCACGTGAAATCGATAATAACGACTATCACGGCCTTAAAACTTGATTTGCAGAACTGATTACATTTCATTGCAAATTTTTAAGTGTTCACATGAAAAATACGATTTCGGAAACGTTTAAGATTAACAAGCACCTTGCTTTAAGTGCTTTAAAAACAACATTGTCTGGAGATGACGTGAGAAGTGCGTTGAAAAATATTATGTCTGTTATCACACAATCGCAGCCTGATAATTACGAGTGTTTTTAAGACCTAGGTACTTTAATGATTGCAACTACTAACAGTTAAAACAATGACGGATCACAAACAGCGGTGTTTGTATACGATTTAAGTTAAATTACCGAAAGTTTATTCCAGCCACGTCATGCTAGACTGAAAGTGAAACATGAACTTAATTATGTGATATAAAATTAGGAAGGTTTCCAAAGGCTTACTTTAAGTACTAGACATACATAATTAACTCTGATTATAATCATTGACCTTAGAAAGTTTAGATATTTAGTTATGAATTGCTGATTTATAACAGCGTAATTGAGATTTTGCGTGCGAAAAACAAAATAGAACTTTAATCATGAAACTACACGTTTTAAGTACGTATTTGCATTTGATATCAAAAGGGCTTCTAAGGGCCACGGTTAATAAGGCGTTTAGACATAAGCGCACGCAGAAATGCTTTTCAAAGAGGTCGCTTAGTCAAAAACAAGTAAATTAAAAAGTAAAAAATATCTTGTTTACTTCGGACTCAAAACAAAGCTTGTATAAAAACAATCCTTTAACTATAATAATTTAAATTTTTTTTCGATTCTTAAAAAAGTGGGGATATGCAGTTAAGTAAACTGTGTTAAAAACTATTGTTTGCTTCCAATAAAACAATTTACACTTTGCAATCTTTCTACAGACATTTAGTAAATTTTGTGACTATTGTATGTGAATAACATGTTAGAAGTCTATTGGCTACTTCTTTAAACAGAACTAAAGTAGTTTTAACATATGTACATTACATAACTAGAACAGCTGACCTGATATAAAATTAACTGAAAATACATAATTAGCGAAGGCTTAAATCTTTTGAACCTTCGTGGGTTGTCATCTTCGTCGAACAAACACTCAACAAGTCTATTTGGATGCGCATTTAACGGTGTCTATTCCGAGGTCACTGATAATAACATCGTTCCGCACATACCACGGAGCGTTAACTATGGTTCTTTGCACTTTTGACTGAAATCTCTTTAGAATGTTTATACTTGAGTTATAGGCCGTTCCCTACAGTTAGACCCCATAGATAGGTCCACACTGGTTTGATGATAGCATTGTATAAGAGGATCTTGTTTTCTATAGATAGCTGTGAATGCCTTCCTAAAAGTCAGTACAAGTTGCCAAGTTTGAGACCAAGTTGCTTCCTCTTCTTCCATATACGAGTATGTTCTTTCCACATCAACCCAAGGTAGTTGGCTGTATTGGCTTGTGGTATGTGTTTACCATGTTGTAGCTATACTGATGGGCAAGTTTCTCTTCTTAGTGTGAAAGTTGCATGGACTGATTTGGAATTATTTATTTTTATACGTCATGTTTTAAACCAGATCTGTAATTGATTGAAGTACTATTGGGGGAGTTGGGATGCTACGACTGGGTCTTGATGCGATGCAAGGACAGCTGTGTCGTCATCAGCGAACGTTGCTAACAAACTTTGATTAGTGGTCGGCAAGTCTGACGTACTAGGGATGTTCCATGTATTCTCAGCCTGCTATACCTACTTCTAATATAAATTTGGAAAAAGTTGAGCGTGCTACAACAGCTAGATCAGTTACCATTGACGGAATAAATGAGTTGCTATCTCGATCAGTGAAGAAGTGACACTTGTCAATGTAAGTGCTTGTTAGCTAATTTTTGAAGATGTCCAAAATCGAACATAGAGCTGTGATCAAATTTCTTACGAAAGAAGGTTTAAAACCGATACAAATTAAAGAACGGATGGATACTGTGTATGAGGATACTTTACCATCATTTTTCATAGCAAAGCACTGGTCAAAGTTATTTCGGTGGGGAAGGGAATCACTAGAGAACGATCCGCGTTCAGGTGGGCCTGTCGGCCTGTTACAGCAACAGCTCAAGAAAATATTGAGATTGTAGAAAAGAGAGTGCTAAGTGGCAGTCGCTTAAAAGTGAAAGAAATAGCAACACGAACTGGGCTTTCAAATACAAGTGTTTTTCGTATTCTCCACGAACATTTAAGCGTGGGTGTCCAAAATTTCCAGTGCTGTGCACAAACAGCAATGCGTACAGTGTTGCCGTAAGTTTTTAGAGCTTTGTGCAGATGACCAGCAAAAAGCCATTGACTCAATTGTTATTGGTGATGAGACAATGGTTCTTTACCAAATCAGAATCAATGGAGTGGCACAAAAAAGGAGAACCGGTACAAAAAAAGGCCAGAGTCACCAAATGCACAAAAAAAATTATGGCCACAATATTCTGGGATTCGAAGGGGTGAATGGTGAATATTATGCAACAATTATTCATAAGTTGCGGCAGGATATTGCAGAGAAACGCCGAGGAAAGATTTTTCGAGGAATTTTGTTACTCCATGATAACGCGCCTGTTCACACAGCAGCTATTGCTAAGGCTGCCATACGTGAATGCGTCTAAATTTTAGACATAATGGCTAGTAATTATTATAGTAATCCACTAGATGAAGTACAAGTGCCAAGATATAACGAAAAAAAAAAAAAATAGCGTGTGTTGATGTAAATCCTTACAATATAAATTTGGATGAATATAGTGAAAAACAGGACGATTTAGTAAAAGTGTTATACCCAGACGTTTGTAATTAATTAATTAGTAATTTGTAAAAACCGTGATATTTAGGACTAAATTTTACAAAACTTGTTTTCTCGTTTTACTATTAAATGTTTGTAACGTTAACCTTTTATAGTATTAAAAATTGCATGTAACCTGAGAAACTAATTTTATATTTTTGTATAAAGTATCTTTATTAATTATATTTATGTCCTAGCAGTATATTAATTGACAATAATTACTCTATTTTAAGGTATGTTGTATACAAAATAACGCCCTAGGGCAATTATTTTTTTATAATGTCCCTAGAGCATTATGAAAAATTAAACATTATTTATTTCCATGGATACAACTTTTATTTCAAAAATTACAAGTGACATAACTAGAAAAATGTAATTCAAAATCTTTGTAATATGTTAAATGTACAATTTTCAAATTGGCCCGACAATGAAACGCCTCCGTTTATATTTGATTTTGCAATCCACGAAAATTTACCTTCTTCAAACATTTTTATTATGCGCCACTATCACAGTGAAAATTAATGACAGCTCAGTTAATGTCACAAATCTAACTTAGATCAGCTAACTAGATCATTCTTAAATATTATATCGTTATAATTAATTACAAAATAAATGTGAATTAGATAAGAAAACTCGTAGGACATAAAACGTTGAAGGCACCATGGGCATTATGAGCTAAGTGCTCGCGATTGTTGTACCTACATCCTACATCCCTCGGGCCAAAGGCCCTCGGGTTGTACACTAACAATCTTGGGCGCTTATTTTGCTCATAATGACTGGTACCTTAATAACTATAATAGTAGCTGATTTACAGTTTAATTTAATATTGAAGAACTCACAAATGACGTTTGTGTCACCATTCAGTGAAAAGCATTGCAACTTTTCCAACCAAGTAGCATACAAAAGGGCTTTTTATATTGTAATTGATGTAATGTTAAGTTGTAATAATTAAAATATTGCACTGTGCATTAAAACGCCTATCGGTTTGCGTGTCCACCAGTCTCTATGACCTTGAGTTTGTGACGTCAGTTGCAGAGATACCTTATTAGATCATTAAAGATTAAGTAACATAATGCATAACCTAACTTTTGGTTTAAAACAAGCTTTAGGAAGATTGGGTTTTCAATTTTTATGTTCATGTAAATCCTGTATTATCTTGCTAGTTTTCTAAATTTATATATTACAGAATCGTATATTTAGAGACTACTTAGTGCAATTCGAAAATCTGTGTCAAGATTTATTTTGTTGTAGAAAAGACTCTTTCTACCACTCGACTTTCACCTCATTTCTAAATAATGTTTACGATTTACGAGTACATATCTGCAATAATATTTTTTTAAGAACATAAAACGATTCTTGAATATTTTAGAACTTGAAAAGGCAGGTGAACAGTACACGGCATGATAAACAATGCATAATTTATCACTGCCTACCGTCACGTCTGCTCAGATTTCCTCAAAAATACGGTGTTGTTTTCCAGATACGTCTGAAAATCCGTTTGTTCAGCAGACGTGCTGGAAACTCAAGATAAACAATGGAAACGGAGTTGTAGTTGCAATAATGCAACAACGTTTCTGTTATCTTTAGCTTAGAAGAGATCAAACTTTGCAGCTGAAAGCTGCGTTGGTGCAGCTTGTGCTCGCGATATCAAGTGGATGACAAAGTAGGTAAACAGTACTCCCGTGTTTGTGTTTCCCTATTGTGTGTAATCTCACATAATACTTTTTGTTATATCTTGCTTGTAGATCTGCATCTAGAATTTCTAGTTTACCATTAACAGCTGTGTGCAAAAAGAAACTCTGTTAATTATTAGTTCCAGCATTAATCCTTTTACTACTGAAGAGTATTTTTTGGAAGATTAAATACATGCAAATAAATAATCAACAAAAATGTCCATCCACCAATTAAAACAAGAAATATTTTATGCTTTTATTGCAACGAACTTCTTTTACAGAATGACTTTTAAGTATGTAACTGGAGTAAAATTTTCCGCTTGGAAATTCAAATTAGTTTTAGAACTTTTCTACAATTGCTCCAATCCTATCGAAGTTTTACAAATGAAGTTTGAATCAAGAATTTAATTACGTAATCATCTTGTTCGTAATTAATCTTGGATAACTTACTAATATTAATACGTTCAAGAAGTTTGAAATAATCTAAATATTTTTTTGTCCTTTTATTCTATAAATTTAAAGATGTGTCACCACGGTTATAATCTGAACGGCTGTCTAGGCAAACTGCCGACAATTTTTTAAAATCATGTGGGCAATTAAAGAAGCATTTTTATAGAGAAATTTAATTACAACTACTACATTTGCCACTGAAAATCTTTAAGATGGGAAGCTATTCGATGGTATACTTACGCCATAATCTCTATTTTTTCCAATAAGAGAATTGTACATAGCAACGTCGTAAAGAAAGTCACATTATCTTCCTGAGAACTAAATCAAATACAAATCAAGAAAATGTCCTGCGTTTTGTAAAGCACTAAGAAAGTAATACAAGACAACAATGACAGTAATCTTTCTGTAACCTTAGGCTACAACAAAGTATGTATAAATCGGTGTGGGAACATTTTTGATCATTTTCTAAAAAGGGAATTATTCAAAAAGCTTTTAATTGCAAGTTACTTAAACATTTATAAAAGCAAGATAAAGTGATTACGAAGTAGCATAACGCAGTTTAATATACACATACAAGAAGAGAACTGCGTATTGACGCGTTTCCTGTGTTTATTATACGACCGCGTAGTTATTCGTAAAGAACACTTTTTAAGTAAAAGAATAGTGAATGCACGAAACCGTATAACAATGGCGATTTTGTTGTTTACGCTCTGTATATGTTCACACAAGACGAGTCTTTCCGCCAACTTAACAGCAGTGTTATTAGTGTAAGTATATGTTTACAGCGCTATTATTATTTCTGCACGTGAATACGTAATTGTTACTTTGCGGTTAGTATAATTTCTTTCGAGCTCTTACGTTATTAGAATCCTCTTCAAGTGTTTTATAAAAATGCCCGAAGGGAAGCGTCAGTTGTCCGGAATAATTCGTTTTTATGTGTGTTATTTGAACTAATTTCGTTTTTACCCAAATCTCCCCGCGGTAACAGACAAAAAAGCTCCTCGTTATATCTCTAGGACTTCTGATACCGCTTTATTATAAAAATTTATTGCTTGTATAGCATCATCTAATAACAAAATTGGGGATAATTTCCTAAATTTATATTCCTCCGTCGCGCAACTATTATGTTTGGAAGCAGAACGTAATAAAAATAAGTAAAATAACGGAGGTTTTCCTATTTTCTAAGGATCTAAGGGAAAGGTCCGCACAATATTAAATTCCGGCACCGCAAAGCGTCATTTTCCCAAGATGCCATAATAAAGCCCATGTTAAATATTTAGCAGACAGGGCCCCTGCTACTTATATTTCGTCCTCGTCGTCTTATTTTGTAATTTAAAAGTTTGCCCCAAGACACAGCTCGAGACGGCGGGACTAATGCTGTTGCGGACTTTTATTTTTCACAAATAACTAGCCCGGGGTTCTCGTTTAAGCGTGTTAAATATTTTGTTAGAGGAGATTAAAAGTTATATTTTCTTCTTCGTGACAACCACAATGGCGCGCCGGCTTTATATGATTGTTCGGGTGAAAGATAATAGGGAAGAGCAGAGGGTAGATAAAACCCGAAACCCGGATTTCAAGAGCTTCCCAATCGCGAATGTCAATAATCGTTCGTTATGGGTACATATTTTTGCTGTGGTCACTGATTTTTCCTACAATTGTGTCAACAACCCGTCGGCACTTTTCGGGAAAACAAGTACTTAAAACGATGGTTAATTACATTGTGTGATCAGTTTTCCAAATTATTTTTCAGACAAAATAGAAAAAGGAAAACAAAATTACTTTCTAATTATAATGAGTAATTTCTTTCGCCAAATTAAAATAAAAATAATAAGTAAAAATCTCATTTTACCTTTAAAGCTACCGCTAATTTTTATTATGATTATGATTTTCTTTTGAAAGAAACCGAATCCTAAATGCATCACTTTATAAACAGGCTTTTTAAAATGCTTGAAAGTGATTCTGAAATAGTTGGTCAAAATCAGGGATTGGATTAAAATGGCGAAAAGGAGTTACGGACTCATCTAATTACCACGAAAAATAAACACTTATAAAGTTCTGATCTTACTCACTATGATTTGTGCTAAGAAATACGCAAGGAATCTTTGAGCATGTTAGATGGTGAATGGTTAAACAAACGGAAGCGTGTGTTTTAGTTAGTTTATAACGGTGGACAAATAAACAAATAAACAGGGCGTTCATGGCATTCCATTGTTCTGAATGGGGTATTAATAATTAAATGAGTCGTAACTCCTGAAGGCGTTTTTGGACCAACGTTTACAAGAACTTTTTCGTTCTTACGACGAACCCTAAAGTTGACCATCTATTTCAGGACCGCCCTGTATAAACCCACAACATCAGGGTGTAACATGAAGTAATGTCATCCTTTTAGGGGTATATTCTACACATTCTACACCAAAATAAGAAAAAAATTCATATAATTTTTTTTTTCGAAAATGTTGCATAAGAAACTTATTGACAAAGACAGTTTCAAAATGCTTTATTAGTTGAAATAATTTAACATTTTTTGTTTTATTTTAAATTTTATACTTTAATACTTAAATAATAACTAACAAATGCTCCATGATAAAAAACAAACTAATTGTACCTAAATTTTGACAAGTGTTTGCCAAGATAATAAAGTTATTACTAAAGTTAATATGGCTTATCGATTTACAAATAAAGAGTACACAGACATGCATCTTATGTATGGTTTGGCAATTTTGAGCAACTACAAGGTGTCTCAGAGAGCTTTGCACTTTTCTTTCTAATTTTGCTCAGCTATCATCAGTTTTCACAACTAACTTTCTCTGGAACTTAAAACTACATTTATTGGAAATTCATGTATGGAAAATTATATCATCTAGATGTCTCCCATTTCGCCGCTGACACTCTTCTAAGCGATGCCTTCGATTTTCCATTACGCCATTTTCCATAGCCCTAAAGTTACTGGTTGGGCAGTAATATCCTCCAGTGGCATAATAGGCCCATACTTTTTTGAAAATAGCAACGGACAAACAGTTACTGTAAATTCTGACAGGTAGTACGCCGCAATGATCCGTGAATTTTTTGCCCCTGCGCTCCAAGAATTTGATGATTTTAATGACCAGTGGTGTTTCCAGCAAGATGGGGCTACTAGCCACACAGCAAATACCGCATTATAAGCTGTAAGAGAATGGTTCCCGGATAAATTGATATCAAGAAGAGACGACATCAACTGACCCTCAAGAAGCCCGAACTTGGCCCCAAACGATTTTTTTTTCTGGGGATATCTTAAGAGTCGAATTTATAATAACGCCCCAGCAAATTTGATTCAGCTTAAAAATCGTATCCAGGAAGAGATTGAAGCCGTTACTCCTGACTTATGCACAAGCGTAATGGAAAATCTAAGGCATCGCTTGTAAGAGTGCCAGCGGAGAAATGGGCGACATCTAGATGATATAATTTTCCATACATGAATTTCCAATAAATGTAGTTTTAAGTTCCAAATAAAGTTAGTTGTGAAAACTGATGATAGCTGAGCAAACTTAGAAAGAAAAGTGCAAAACCCTCTGAGACACCTTGTATTATGATTGTTAGTTATTATTTAAGTATTAAAGTATAAAATTTAAAATAAAATAAAAATTGTTATATTATTTCAACTAATAAAGCATTTTTAAACTCTTTGTCAATAACTTTCTTATTGAGCATTTTCGAAAAAAAAAATTATATGAATTTTTTTCTTATTTTGGGCTGTAGAATATACCCCTAAAAGGATGACATTTGACATTACTTCATGTTACACCCTGTATATAACGAATAAGTAAAAGTTTGAAATACACTGCGATCATCATTCATCAAAAAAATGTTTGGACAAGGGTAGATGCGAAATTTGGAGGGCATGTCTTAGTTTATACCATACTGCGCACACTTGTGTATCTCGATATAGATGTCACATTATTAGATGAATTAGTTGTAAGTTGTAATATCTGAAGTAACCCAAGACAGTAACTTCCACTTTTGGCCAAAACTATTCACAACACACTGCAGATGTTACAGAAAAATAATTTTAATAAGGCTATTCGGAACAAAATACTATCAACCACACATAATTACAACTTATGATTTACATTTCTAACTATTTAAACTGCTGCCTTTAAAACGAATTCCAATTATAATGTGTGTCACAAAAGTAAATTATTTCTAGGATAAAAGTCTTCAACTGTAATAAAAACATTAAATTCGCTTTTTAGAATAGGTACCTTAAAATACTGTACTAATCTATACTTTCTGCTTTATCCGCATCAAGTGGTTACAGGTACTGGCATTTTTGTGCCCAAGCAAAGGCCGCGATTGTCTTGGTAGCTTCATGCATATTTGGCAAAACTAGCCTGGCTGATGTCAAAAAGCGTTGTAGAAATTATGATTTCTTTTAATGGACATTTTACGTAAAAATTTAAATAAACTGGATTAAGGTACCTATTAAGGTTTCTCGATATACGGCAAGCTTTCGACAAAGTCTGGCACAAAGGGCTATGTTACAAAATAGAATCCTTACTAACGCATCAACTTTATGGCATATTAACGTCTTTCCTAACTGATAGGCAATACTATGTAAAATATCGTGATGCATACTCTGACGTGCTTCCAATATCATCAGGTGTCCCACAGGGCAGTATGCTGGGACCGACACTTACCCCTGAGAACTTCTGAAACAACTCTTACAGCCACATTTGCAGACGATACTGCTGTCTTAGCATCACTCATAAGCCCTATTTGTGCTACACAAAATTTGCAAGCACATCTAAATGACATTGAAATTTGGCTACAAAAATGGAAAATTAAAGCAAACACAGAAAAATCATTCCATATCACATTCACCCTGAGAAGAAGTAACTGCCATCCAGTGACGCTTAACGGCCAGCAAATACCTCAAGCGGCTTGGTCTTCACCTAGATGAGAGAATGACGTGGAAAAAACACATAGACCAACAGGCGTAAGCAATTAGGAATTAAATTCAGAGAAATGTACTTGATGTTAGGAAGACAATCGGGAATGCCATTAGAAACTAGAAAATAAACTGGTTCTATATAAAACCACGTTGAAACCAATCTGGGCATACGGGGTAGAGTTATGGGGTACAGCCAGCTGCCAGCAACTCCAATCTAAAAATCCCCCAAAGATTTCAAAATAAAGTGCTTCGTGTCATAGTCAATGCACCATGGTATGTACTATCAGGTGCAAAAGTTATGACACGCCTAAGATTTGTTATTGTATGATAAACAGCCTTGCAGCAGTCGATGAGTAACTTGGGCATAACCATAACACCTTGTAGGTATGATTAACAAGTTAGACTAAGAAAGTTACTCATCGACTGCTGCAAGGCTGTTTATCATACAATAACAAATCTTAGGCGTGTCATCACTATTGCACGTGATAGTACCTAATACACTAATTCACAGTCACCTAAAAGTGCGCGATAAAATTAAAAAATTTAGTGTGACTCAGCGCTAAGCTTCAAGTGCATCCCAATGACCTGGCAACAACACTACTATACGACGAAGAGATATCATCTTTTAAGTTAAATTAATTTAAGTTGTATTATACATAAGTAAC
Source organism: Melanotus villosus (assembly GCA_963082815.1). NCBI lineage: Eukaryota > Metazoa > Arthropoda > Insecta > Coleoptera > Elateridae > Melanotus > Melanotus villosus. The sequence goes on along the minus strand of OY720418.1, from coordinate 31,276,179 downwards.
TATTAGTTAGTTAGTTCTTATAGAGAATCTTCATGTCGTAAGGTTAACTTCGTCTATATAATAATTAGACATAACATTTACTTATTATCCTCATTAAGGATAGATTGTATAGCTATATTGAGTTATTAAAAAAATTATTATTAAGGGTATTCTGGCTCTTCCATATATCACAGGGGTGATGGGATTGCGTTCAGATTTCCGTTTATATGTTCTGAAAAAGTGCGAACTTTTGCCCCAATTGAAATTTTAAAAAATGCAGAAACAGCGATCCGAGCATTGAAGTCTACGAATTTAGTAGGTTGGAGTGAAGACTATAGAGGGCGCTGTAGGTTACTTGCATATTTAAATATGGCTGGTGCGTACTCTTACCCGCCGCGAACTTTTGCCGCACCCTACTATACCTATATTTGAAGCTCAGCCTTGGCTAAATTTAAAAATCCCTATAATTGACAAGAACAACGCAGTCTTCCAATTTAAATTCTGCTTTATATTTAAACACTCTTACAGATATCAACTGAATAATAGCAAAGAATGCACATTAGTAATATAGCAGGTTGCCTGGAAGGTAACTACGTTTACGCCATAGCATAGACAAACATCACAATATAATATGTATACCAAATTTCAAACAGGAAGCCTGTAACCAATGCATGTTCCAACAAGTTGAATGATAACATTTATTTTGTTCCAATTATAAACCCTGTACTTCACCAGCTAATCTTTTAATACATTAACTGTTTATTATAAATAGCCATGTTTTAGATTGATTCATAAATCAATCTTTTATTTACCTAGAATTTTCTCTAATGCATTTGTGTTGCTTATTTATACAAAGTGTTGCAAATTTTCCAGAATTTATTATTTTTTGAAGGTAAGCTATTTTTCTTTTCCGATAAATATTTTAAATAATCGTAACATATCCTTACCATAAATAAAAATAAATCATTCAACTGATCCAACTATATTTCTGAATAAACATTTTACTATGCTCGTATACAGCTTGTGCAGAGTTTGCGATAGGTACATATAGTCTAGGTCTGCTTGGTCTAGTTATAATGATTTTTCGTCAGATTTGCATGCAGCCCGAATTTTTAATTTAAAACATATTTTTAAAATAACTGTTGGTCAGGTCGAGAAATAATAACTACGGGGTAACTTTAAATGCGAGGCTTTATTTTAAGAATACAGCTGACCGAGTGACGGTCGGAATAGAACTGACAATTGACAATGTAAGGTTATGTATATGAGAAGGTCATACTAAATCGATAACGAAGCGCCGCCTGGCGTGACTAAGTTTAACACAGTTTACATAGGTTATATAATGCAATGGCGGTAATAATTGAAATCTAACAATAACGTTTGTGTGTAAAGTTATAATAAAAAGACCACTTTACCTAACCGGCTTTATATTCTTCTTGTGTTAACTGCGCCATCTGGATATCATTTCAAGTGTAATGTGATAAAAATTCATTATAAACCAAGCATACCTAGATTACAAAAGATGGAAATGTTTTTCAAAAATGTTTGGTTCATAATACCTATCGCAAACCCTATCCGGGGACACGCTGTATATGAAGGGCAAAACTGAATTGCTTAATAATAATAATTTTACTTATTATTGAAAGTATGAGAGAATATCAAAACGTGCATTACAACAACCAAAACTTCTTTTTGTGCAGTAATAAAAGAATTCTTTAAAGATGTTTAGAATTACAAGAAAACTATAATGAAGGAAAATGCCATTACCTTAACATTTTTATACTGCTTGTAATACAAATTAAAATAAAGCTTACACACACGTTTAATTAAGAATTGTTTTTTTTTACAAAAAAAAAAAACTGTTAAATTCTACTGATTCACTTAACAAGATTAGTTATTTCGTACACTGAACGCTATAAATCTGTTAATAAAAGCGTGGTAGCAATAATCGACATCCGTACTGAAAGTACAACAAAGAATAGAGCGTTAAGGTCAGTAGCGTAACCAGAAACGTAGTTTGTAGGGGGCCCAGTCCCCTGTTTGGTTTTCAAATTCACCATATTGGATGGCTTTTGTAATGCCGATACCTACAATTATCGATTTTTTTTAATGAAATGTTGATTAATAACTTTGATCTTGAGGGGGGCCTGGGCCCCCTGGGCCCCCCCTTGGTTACGCCACTGGTTAAGGTCCATTACATCTAACAATAGTATTTAGCGTAAAAAATTCCAGTTATTGTACAAGTGTTAGTATATTATTTTATACATAAATACATAAATATTGTTGGTACACAATATATATACGAGGTAGCGACCAAATGTTCCTGGCCTAACCCGCTTGCAGTTGTTTGAGAAATAAAAAATTCTGTTCATTTTTCAACATAATCACCCTTTACTTCAACACACTTCTTACATCTTTTAATAAGCAGCTCTATACCCTTAAAAAATACTTTGGAGTTTTGTCTTCAAAATACTGAAAAACCGCCGCCATCATTTCGTTATCATTGGCAAATTTCTTTCCCCGTAAATCCTGCTTAAGTTTATTTTGACCAAGTTTTTACAGTTGATAACGATGGTCCACTGTCATCGTAAACTGCATTCATCCTTTGTTTAAATTTTAATTTGATCTGGCATCAAACCTTCTTTAGTGAGAAACTGCGCGGTACTCTAGTTTTTCCAGTTTTGAAAAATATTCCACTTGTTGTCGGTCTACTGACAGCTATTTGTAAACAATGCAATGGAAACAAATGAAAATTTATGTGGAGCCTGAAGAACAATATAGCCTACTATTACTTATATTATTTTGCATTTCACACTTCTAGAAGTAGGTCGGGCCAGGAACATTTGGTCGCTACCTCGTATGTAAATTATACATCGAGCGCATAGATATTTCACTGTTTTATATCGTATGTAGCATGAATTAATTAAAATTAAAACTATTTATTTATCCCAGGTTCACGGAATAGTAGAAGAACACTTTAATTTTAGTTTTGTGTATGTATTTGGTAAAATTGCTAAATAGTCACAGAATTCTTAAAATGTAAGCAGCTTTAACGATGATATAAAACCTAATCGTTCTTCATACATATTTCGACGTTTGTTGAATAAAAAAACATTCAAACCAATTTAGTAATATTTGAAAACAAATGGGATTAAAAGCAAATTCTCCAAAATACACAGATATTATTTATTGTAATCCTGTAATCCTAATCATCGTGCATCTGATTTAAAATTATGACTTGAGTGTGCTGACACAAAAATTACCCTTGGTTTTTATTTGCTAACTAAAATATCTGTAGTATAAGCCAGTAAATAAATAAATAAGCAGATAAACATTATAATATCATTTACTCCTGAGAAGCTTTAAGAAATTATAATAGGTGTGTAATGCCACAAAGTCATGGCAAAATTACTGATTTTATTAGAATGGCTGTCAGCTTGGGCAAAATCAACCACGTGTCACGGTTGGGGGTGAAAAATAAATGGTATGTCGTTAAAGTATTACAAACGCTCTTAATTCACTATTTTAATAGTTTTTCAAAGTTTTTATCAAGGTCTGATAAATTAAACGCATACCATACAAAAAAGGATCTTAATGTAGTAACCAGGACTACTAACAAATTAATTAATTATAAGGATGTGCATCGCCGGCGTAGCCGACCGGTTAAGGCATTCTACACCGCGGACGGTCTCGGGGTCAAACCCGAGTCGGATGCTCGGTGAATGGCTTACCCAGTCACTGAAAATAATTCAGAACCGAAACACACTGGTGGAGTAGGGAAGGTAGGCGGTTGTTGAAGGCGTGCTGCTTACCACATCACCCCGTACACATAAGCATGCGAGGCAACCGGGTATGAAAGCCGGCCATACTCCCTTGCGGACTCATGACCTTTACTTTACAAGGATGTACAGTAATGTGAGATACCGATTTTGTTTTTCAATGCAAGACTTTATACTAGTTATTTATGGACTGAGGGCGTAAATAAACTATCTTTGTGCTTCGCGTCTCGTCTTTGGCCCGGCACGAGGCGCGAAGTAGGGATGGGCGATGTTCATCGATGTTCTAAAAACATCGATGTTTTTCTTTCGATATTCGATGTTTTTACATCGATGGTTACATTCCCTAACATCGATGTCTAACATCGATGTTTCAATCGATGTTTCAGAAACATCGATGACGAATGCAGCTGCGATTTTATGTGTCCCGTCAGCGCTGACTCAGCGGTGCGCCGAAATCAAAACATTACACAGTTTTTTTTTATGGGAATTTCGTTGAACACCAGAACGCCAACGCTATTATATTTTTCGTTATCAGGATCGTGCCAGACAAGAATATTGTTTTTGTTATTTCTATTGCTCTAAACTGTTTTATATTCGTATTTTTGTTACCACCACTTACTGCTTATTATTAGTACTTCACTTTTCACTTACCACTCGCAATTAAAGAGCGTTGTTGAGAAAACATCAATGTTGAGAAAACATCGATGTGTTCTTACCGATATTTTCTGAGTATCGATGTCCAGCTTCGATGTTGACATCGATGTTCAACATCGATGTTTCTTATCGATGTCCCATCCCTAGCGCGAAGCACTGTGTGCTATAAGTATACGTTATGAACCAAAAAACAGCATGTTTTAAGCTAGGTTTACATTATAGCGAACATAAGCGAACGAACGAACTCGCTCGTAGCAATTCGCTTGATGTAAACGGTAAATAGTACACGAACGAAGGAAATCGTTCGCAATCGGTCATGTTCCGACCGGTGTCGGTAAATGAGCGAATCATCAAAGAAAATTCGTGCTCGGTGTAAACAGTTTTAAATTTTAAATCACACGTCGACGCGAATTCGGCAGTTTCGTGCATTGAAGTGCAACACGTGTACGTGAATTGTTTTTCGGAATCTTGTTTACAGATTTTGGGTCCCACCAGGCTCAACAAATATTCAAAATCTGTGGTGGACATTCTGCCAAAAAATTATGACATTTTCCGGTGTCTTCCACGTTTAAATCCGACATTAGGATGCTTCCACTATATACACTCCTATTCTTAAACAGTGTCGTAGTACACATCTTCTGTTCTTCCTATTTTTCTTTTTTCGCGCCAATTCATTAGCTATTATGAAACACATAATTAATAAGTCATCGTCCGAATCCGACATGAAAGATGCTAACGATCACATGGATCATCAACGACTGCAAATGCTCTTGCAGATGTAAACAAGAAATGTAGAACACTACCAAACGAACGAATCCATTCGTTCGTTCGTTCGTTCGCTAGTGTTCGGTATAATGTAAACCAAGCTTTACAGGAAGGATACCTCAAAATATTTCGTTTCAGTTATTTCAAATTTACAATTTTTCAAAATAATTAGTAACATTGGCAAGTATATGATGGTAAGACTGATATTTAAATCATTTAAAAATGCCCTATAACTATAAGGTAGTGGGTGCAAAGAAATGACAATTTTAACAAAATACCCAGAGCGTAAACTGCGCCCTTGGCGAGAAAACCTAATACTTTGATCTTGAAACATCAAAAACGGCATTTTACGGCCATGAGTGCAAAAAATTTTTAAAATTATGACTAAGTATGTATATTAAAGACTGGCTTCGATGATAAAGGTATAGAGGACGGCAATACGGCAAAGTTGCCTTGTAAAGCAAAGGCCTTGGTTTCGATCCCAGCCGAGGTTAGGTGAAAATTTTAATGGGGGAAAATCTGAAACTTTGCCCTTCTAGGGGTGGAACTCCCTTGGGTTTGACAAAATTCTAGTCAGGTAGACAGGGCTGGCCTTCTTTATAAAGGGGCATGGGTGCAAGAAACTTTTTGGGACCCTAAATTGTTTTTTTCAAAGGTACACAGTAACAGTAAAGGAACGTACTTATATTGCGTCTTTTAGTCTCTTTGGGGGGGCCCTACCTATAAGCGTGGGGTAAAGCAAAGTACCCACTGCACACTCCCTGTGGCCGGCCCTGCAGGTACTGCCAATAACCATAGTAGTTGAGCTACTTGGCACCTACAAACTTTTAGACATCGCATTTTTTTAACATGATTTTATATTAGCTAATATGTATACCTACTTACACATATAATAAGTATTATTCCTTTAAGTTATACAGGCGCTGAAGTTTCTAAGACTGGAAATCCACAAAGCACTACTGCAGCAGATTGTTTTTCATTAAAAAAAAAACACTCTAGTTTTCAGGGTTATGGTTCACTGATCATCTATGATCTATGTATAGTATTACCTTGCAAAATTTTTATTAGTTCACATAGTTGTAATTAACTCATTCATTTATTTAACACTTCACAAATCAAAGAAAACGGTTGCATACCATATGGTATAAGTTAAAACATTTTTGAATAAATCATAGCTGTCCTTGCCTACAAATTATCATGATCGCGCACTGTATTTCAATTGTGTGCATAGTTATATTGCATTGTGTGTTCAATAATTATTTACTAGCATTAGGAATACGGCATTTTGCAAAGAAAATTTAAATAAGTTTTAAGGCAAAAACAGGAGTTGAGTAGTAAGTTATAAGAATGAGAGGCAGCATTCACACTGACCATATTTATTTCTAAACTAATAATTATTGTTATTACCTGCCTCTACCTACCTCTGGTTACTTGTGTCCTACTACTGTTTTCGATTTAGTAAACAATTTAACTCGCTTTTGATTTCGTGTAGGGGTGTAGGGCAAACCAAAAACAAGTGCTGTCTCGCCAGCTCCACTCAACATTTAATAATACCAACATAGCCTTCGTTGGTCTTTTGTTATGCTTAAACTATCATTAGTAATACTTTAATTTCCCCTTATTGATATTAGAAATTAGAACACTAGATAAACTAAAATAATATATTTCGAGTTTATACCATATTTGATATTTGGAACATTAAAGATCCCTGCTGAAGTTGGAGGTACCCTAGATTTGCCAAATGTTAGCTGAGTTTTACTAAATTAATGAGGAACATAGCAATGCACATACATTAAGATAATTAGAATGTGTAATTTTGGCCCAATAAACAAATAAATGAACAATAGGACACGAGATCAATACCTTTCAGAGTCCAGAATGCGTTTATAAAGTACTTGTGAAAATTTAAATATCTATATTTATAGCGGGTTAATGGTTAACTTCTTGATCGTTTCCAATTAAAATCATTAATACAGTGTAGACTCAACTACCAAACGTAGCAAATGAACAACATTTAATATATTAATTGCATTGTACTCAGCTACAAAACTGAACCATTGCTAACCTGTCGGGGTTTATATGTAGTAGGCCAGGAAACCTTTTGTTCTGCTAGAATGGAGCCGCGCCCCGACCCACTAGATTTTTATCTCTTCTCATATATACTTTTTGGTGGGCTCTTTATTTTTGCTGGTTCGCCCGCTGTTTGGAGTAACCTGCAGGCACCATCAGAGGGACACGATAGTCCACGTGGAGTTGGTAGATCTGTCAAGCGACGAAATCCGACAATGGTGGGGTAACAGAGAATTTTATACGCTAGTGCGGCAATTTCATTGGAGCTTAGGAGCCAAAACCGTTACGTCAGCTTTAGACAGGAGTTATTTCAGTATATAGAATCGTGGTTGGCTCATAATGATCAGCTAAGGAGTTTATTGGATGAGAACTCGTGTAGTCCAACAGTCCACGTGGAGTAAGTCTAGTAGGGTATACTGGCAATCAGGGCGCCATATTTATAAGGGCGAAAGGGGATGAAGTGGATCTCGCGGATGGAACAAGGACAGATGCAACCCCCGTTTCGACTAAAATGAGATGCTTTCTGCCAGGCAGCCATTTTGAGGGTAGTTTTTTATCTTTTATATTTTTTGTTGCGAACATGCAGAAATCGTTTCGGGGGCGAGGGCTGCCAACCGATCTAAAAGTGCGGCGGTTCAGGTCGAATGACTATCGCATTCCGGTGAGACAGCGGTTTCAGATGCGAACTTGTGACATAACCCCTTAAAAAAGCTTATCGGTGTTGTGTCCACTTGGACACTTTGGTGATCCTGGATTTCTCAACTATTTTCAATTAAACACAAATAGTAATAAAGCCGATATTTTCGTCGTCACTATTTACGACCGTAAAAGTATTTGGTGAAACCGTTAAGAATTAATTTGGGGCTTTTATTGTAGGACCGTAAAATTCTGAAATATAGCGAGAATGCTTTGGCTTTTTGCCAAATTTTATTAATAAACTCTTATGAAAAATGTAACAAATTTCCATGTCGCTCTTCAAGTATACTCGAAAACCTCAAGAGGTGGTTGAGATTTTTTTTCTGAAGGGAATGTACTGATATTTCTAGGGGTTTGTATCCTTTTTGTAGGGTATGAGGTGAATGTTAGCGGTTTTTAGGTGTTCAAGTTTCAGTGAGGGGAAGGGAATCCGATGGTGGGGGTACGCATCGAGCGGCAGTTGTTTCTGAAACGTGTAGGAGTGTAGACGTGCCATTGATTCCAAGTTGCTTTCGTATTTTTATGAGAAAGGCGTCATTAATATTTACTTAAATATTAATAAACTACTTATTGTCGAACTTTTTATTATATTTCAAATAAAGGATTTCTTGCGTGTCCATTGTTGTGGTGAAGTGCAGTGTTTGCGTTTGCGACGCATTTTTCTTGGATAAGTGAGTGTGGATTGCAGTGTGAACAGCTCTTAAGGGAATACGATGAGTGGTTTCTGACGTACAATGTACCCCAGTGCAGGAATGAACGCTGCGGCGGCAGCGGCAGTCGCGGCCGCCAGACATCCGGTAAGTTCTTCGCATTTCCGGTGTAACTTCAGCTTTTTTCAGGCTGGACGACTCTAAACGTTTTATGAGGCGTCGAGGGTTAGCATTTAACGCCACCCTCTATAAACGAAATCGTATTGTAACGTCGCAGATAATTTACAAGGATGTCATAAAATCACGTTGGCATTTTAGTTTTCAAGAATTCTGAAATACCAAAGAATCATTTTTCGGTTGGCCATTTGCTTAACAAAGCCTCCAGATTTTGCTATTATTCCATCACGCACCGTTTTCTAATTTCTGGCGGTGTAAAAATTTATTGTAAATTATTAGGCGCCTGGATGCATATTTTAGTTTATTTACCCATATTAAAATTCGTACATCTTATAAAACATACAAATTAAGTATGACGAAGTATCATTCTGTGGTTTTCATTTTCAAATAACTCAAAAATATTTACAGAAGAATTTTTTTGTATGACGAAGTATCGGTAGTTCTGTGGTTTTCAATTTCAAATTACGTAAAAAATATACTGAAGAATTTCTGTAGTTGCTTTGATATAATTAAATACTCTGCATAACTATATTTCTCGAAGAAATGTGTAGGCAATGCAGTGAGCTTGGGCCATCCATTGCTGAAGAGAATTCTACCATACTGATGTTCAATATAAACTAATGATGGTTGGTATTATTTAAACGATCAATGCATTGCTTGAGACCTTTAAGTTGTGAATTGTTTTTTTACAAAAAATAAAAGCTTCAAATTACAGACAAATGGAATTCAATGAATATATTCATTTTTTTAGAAAAAAATAAACATGCAATCAGACTATTTGATGATATGTCATTCCATGTCAAATTAAATTACAGAATGATCTACCTGTGTAGTAGGTGGTTACGTTCGACCTTTTGTTAATTCTATCCGGGTTTAATTCAGTCAAGTTATCCACGTAGGTGTTATCGGTTACACAGAAATGTGTAGTAGAAAATCGGTTTCCATTAATAATACAAGGCGCTATACGGTGTGGGAATATAAATTGAAGCATAAGATACTATTCCAAACCATCACTAGAAATACCACGAGGTTGAAATAAGTCTTAACTTAGAAATCTGAGTTTGGGTTGTGTAGCAGAAGTATGGAACACCGTCTTGGTGAAAAGTTAGAGATTTTTCATTAACTAGAGTAACATGAGAATATAATTGATCGTTGAAAATCAATTTAGAAAGGAATTCCTTTAATATTCATATGCTTTTCAAGAACTATTTTAAGTACTTAATGTTTATTTTGTAGCGACGTCTTTTACATTTTGCCGAGGACGTATTTAGTTTTGATTTGTGTTAAATAGTTGGGTTTTTATATGCTTATGCTATTTATATTAATATTAGTGTGAACTAAACAACATGTTGCGATGTCTAATTTGTCTTCTTGAAATATTTATTATCCGAGCTATTTTAAAGTTGATAAATGAGAACTTTTTTATTAGAAACAGTTAGAAGTACTACCTATAGATACTTCCGCGTTTTTCTTTAACAGTCATAATTTACTTATTTTTAATATAATAATTTATGTCAATAGTTTTTGGATTATTATGAGACGTTTAGTAAGCTTCTTTTAATTGCAAGTTGGCTGTGGAATGTTGTTTAATAATTTTATGTTAGGTTTTTATCTTTTGTAAATAACAATTACGGGTTAATTGTCCATTTATTGGCCTTTTCTATAAATAAACAGGCATGTAAAACATATAAATAAATCTAGTAAACATCTGCTTACACCTCTAACATACAATTGAGGAAGTTTTTTAGGTGTAATAAAATTTTCTCCGATTCGTGTTGAAACTTCCACTTTCGCAAGCAATAAAAATTGCCATTTTGGCATTTAATGAGCTCATATTTATATGTTATTTCCTTTCTTCGAGTATTTTTATGATTTTGCCTTGCACAACCGCGATGTATGTGTATGTAGGTAGGCTGTTATATTTAAGTAGATTCATGTCTCGCGTGCAGGTATACATGTTTACTGCAAATTTATTCTCAGATGTAGTCGGAAAGGTTGTCGGCGATAATTTTAGCATTCTAATACGCTGGCAACTTACTAGGTCGATGACTCGTCGCGCACAACACGTATTAATTGCATTGTAGGCATGTTAACTGCTTTCGCATGTCTCTGTAATTTGGACGAACCTCGTTCCGTTATAATTGGGTGTCTTCCCTGACATTTCGGCGGTTGTTAAATTTGCACCAGCACCCGTGGTGCACCATCACGAGTAAATTTCGTTTACTCTCACAGTTAACATTTGCCAATTTCGTTGGTGTCGTCTATTAATGAACAATTTGTCTACATTGTTTTGACATCATTAAACATTTTTTACAAAAATCTACACGTGTTTGTTTTCTGAGGATCAAAAATGACCGAAATTGATTAACAGAACTTACCTGATCACAATGAAACACACTTGCATTGAAGTCATTTCACAAAATTTAAAAGAACCTGAGAATTCAAAATGCAAAAACCAAATATGTAGTTTTTCCAATTGCCGCATTGTGAATAACTAATTGTATGAAGTTTTCCATAATTTATCTAAAATATTTCGGAAAACTAGGTAAATTAGCATTTTGCATTTAATACTTTAATTCCTAACTTGAGGCAGTCGTTAACGCTTACTCAACATAAGAACATTAGTGATAATTACATTTTTCGAAGAAATTCGTAATGTCAACGGTTTGTAATTAGTGTCATTAGAATTCACGTTGGAATATTATAATTGAAAGCAGTAAAACAGAATTTCTTCAAAATTGTACCGCGAGTCTTATGTACATAAATAGGGCACCTTTTTTCTTACTCGACAAACGGAAATGTCGTTAATACCGATTTTTTCAAAATTTGTGTTCATTCTACAACATACACCACAGATAAATCGAAAGTGCTAATCCCTTATTCACAATCTTCCATTTTAAATAAATCCTTATACGCTGCCATTAAATTATTTACCTCATAAATTCACCCCATCTCTTTATGAAAAAGTAGCTAACATTCACATCAGTTTTCAACGATAAAGTTAAACTTTTGAAAAATTTAGCAACCCAAAAGAAGTAATTATACAAAGGGTTCATTTAGTAACTGTGAAACAACCCTTACAATAATAAGAGCTTTTTATCTTTAATCCTCCATCTTCATCATATTATTTTAATATTTTTCAAGCCGATTCAAAGCCACCAAACAAACAAATGGTAAATCTAGAATTATACGTTATAGAAGGTTAACTGAACAATTCATGGGTGATCGACGTTTCGGCTCCCCTAATTCGACATAAGCATGCGGGGTGTCTAATTGTGAGGGTTTGAAGCGTATTTGCCACCCTAGAATTAAAGTCGGGAACAGCACGGGATTAGAGATTCGACCTCTGCAATAAATAGCAGCTGATATGAATATATACTTAAACACAGTGGGTTTGGAACCCCTAGTGATATGTATGGGGCAAGTTTTTACATTTAGGGTCTGAAAAGGGGATCTCTGATTTTTTTATTATCTAGAATAATATATTAATCCAATAAACGTTTTAATCTTCACGTAGACTATGCGGAGAGGACCTACTCGTATTTTCATTTTGAATATTAAAAGAGTGGGTATTTATTAAAGCTTCAGCTATTATTTATGATAAGAAAGCTTAAGAACAGCTTAGAGAAGTAATGGTTTTTAATAAAGTTTTTAGTGCTTTTATTCTTGCATTCTTTATAAGTTTGAGCTCATAAGACATTCCCACAACTTGCTGGAATTCTATTAATTCCTTGTTCTTAATCTTTTACTGATCTACGTATCATCTTTTGTAGTTTAATATAATTTCTGGAAAACTATTGCTCACAAGATACTTTTAATAATAAATAATAAGTATTAGTACTAAGCCACTAAGCCTAATGGATGTTTCACTGTTGATTGAAAAATAATCGGACATATGTCCATAATAAAAAAAAAGTTAATAACTATTAAGGTAGACGGCTTTAGTATTAACTTGAGACACAAAGAGTAATTCTGAACAAGTATAATTTCTATGTTGTAATATTTGTAAGAGAAGTCTGACAGGGTTCTATTACACTCTAACGTGTGATATCTGACAAATACATGGATTATCCAGACGTCTTATTTGTAAATTCTTAATTTGCAGCCCTGACCTAAAAACATCAAACCTGTAATATGCTGCTTAATACCAATTGATTAACAACAATCACAATGAAATCAACCTTCACAGCCTGCAGAACAAATAGTAGTGAACTGATAAATGGTACGTTTCTTTTACGTATATAATTCTCAGCCTCCTAATCATTTATCTATGATTAGTTAGAATGACAGACAGACGTCTTTGATGCAGCCGCAAAATATAAATCGCGACGTTTTGCGGTTTCTAATTGTTATGCCATCTGATTTTGCAGAATTAGTGCGGGTGGTGTGTGACCAACGACCTACTTTTATAAAATTCGCTTGCGACAAACTGCATGACCTATGCTAATTTACCGGTATGTGGCGACTATTGTGAATATCCGCCTACTCTTCTACATTGTTAAATAATTTATGTGGCTTTTGCATGAATATTTTGCATTTACAAAATTATACTTTTATGTAATCACGCAACACCATTAAGTACACTTAAATTTCTAAAATTTAGTTGTTGCCTATTTGTTAGAACAATCGAAACGGGCATGTTTCAGGAGTCAACACAGATCTAAAGATTCTAAAGATTAGGAAAGTTTGTTGTTAATAACTTGGCAAATAATTACAAATGTTCATATCTTCAAGGTTAATTTTAAGTGATTTTAAGTTTTATGTGTAGGTTTATTATTTATTTAAAATAATATTAAAACCAGTTATAAAACTTTGTCAAAAGTAAAATGATAGTCAGGGTGTCTGAAATTTTTTTTAAAATTTAAAGAACTTATTTTGAATTGAATTAAACATACATATTTTCTAAGCATAACCGTTACCAAATTTATTGTTTGTTTATTAATAATTTTAAGTGGTTAACATAACTTAGATTATCTTTGCCGTAATATGGTCCAAGAGCGTGGCCACCACGATCGCCAACTCTTACTTACGACAAATGTTTGTTTTTGAGACGCAAGTTTGTGTACTTGTAATTGAAAATTAATATGGTATGTCGTCAATTCAAGGATATGTTTAAGGACTTAAAATCAGCAAAAAACTTCATATAAACATAGATGCTCGGACTTTTTGTTATAAAGATACAAGCATAGATAAATTTATCTATGATACAAGTTATTTTGTTTTTATCGATAATTATTTTAAAATTATAAATGAATTGTGGTATACTAGGAGGTTGCGATCAAAGTCAACTAAAGTGACCGCCCTACATCTGAATGATGATAACATGATTCTATCCGGCAGACGACCATTCGAATATATGTTACGAAGTTACGATATCTATTCGTTCTGTTATGAGTGTTATGTATTTACAGCGGCATTGCCATCAGCTCTACCAAGTTGCATTTTAGCAAATTCTTCAATGGTGTACTTAGTCTATTTAAATACATAGTAGGTGTAAATAACTAAGTGCTCAGTGACCAAAACATGCTAAGTTATACTTCACAATAATCGCAAATGACATTTGTTTGTTGTACATTAGCAACATTACTAAATGGCTCGGTTACTGAACAACCAAATGTCCGCCAAGTTTATTGAGTTGACAACAGTCATTACTAGAGACTCTCTTGAAAATTCTTTTATGTCCCAAAATCAAAGAAATATCCTCTCAAATATTATTGTATTAATAATAAGTTTTTCAAACCATAAAAATGTTCCTTTTATCTACAATTAAATAGGTTACACAGATTTATGATATATGAACATAATGCTTATTAACGATTTTAAATATTTTCTGTAAATAACGTAATAATAAAAAGCTGTAGCTATTGGTTTAGAAATGTTTGCTTTACTGAAAATTTTAATTCAAATCATGTATGCTTTTAGCTGCCCTGTATATTATTTTTGTGTCTATTTAAAAATGAGTTTTGACCGGTTTTAAGAGTTCCAAATGTTTTTAAACGCAAGCACAATGTTATGCAGTAGAATATTGCCGTTCAATTTATTTCAACATTAATATTACAGTAAACTTTCGAGGGTAGGATTATATTTATATGTTATTCACTTGGTAAAATTCAGATTGTTCTAATTTAATAGGCTTTACTAGATACTTACTGTGTTAAGAAAAAGCTTATTGTTTATTCTCGCGCATTAGTATATTGACAGATAATGTTTGCAGTGCTGTGTAAGTTTGCATTTTACTAAAACTAATAAAGGAAAGTACAGGTTGAAACGTAAATATTGATTGAGTCATTTTATCGTTGTTTAAACAGACGTTGATTTTTTTAAAAAGCGATTACGGCCTATTTTTCTTACCAGTCCTTGAAGATGTCTTAAGTGAATTAGAAGCCTAAGTATTCATATTAATTTTGAGAGATGAAAAAAAAAACATCACGAAACATGAAAGGCGAGTGGCGACGCCAAAAATCCTCTTAACCAGTACATAAATACATCCGCTTAATGATCAGACGTTTCACTTTCAAGTGGTGTCACTTGGACGAGTTTCAAGAGACTTTAAAAGCGTTGCATCACGTATTTTATCCATGAAGTGTAGTACTTCTGAACATTCCAGGTGTTAACAATGGCGTGCGCAATTAGCGAGTTCTGCAACCTACGCGTTTGTTTTGCACTTACAATCACGAAATTCACATTCCTCTCGCTAAACCGTGTTTCACGAACACACAATTTGTGTGTTGTTTGCTTATTTCGTTAAGCGGCGTCGCTAAAAAATAACATTTTAAGCGGATGTTTTAACATAATCCCGATAATGAATACGTAATTGATGGTTTCGCATTGTGCGGGAAACCTTTTACTCTTTAGAATTTATAATGGGCAGGAACGATTCTAACCGCATTGGTGCCAGGAGTGGGACGATTAATTTTTAAAGAAGTCCACATTGAAACGTCCATTAACTAATAACTTCCTCTATAATTAGAGAAAATAGGTCGGCGCGGGAATTTATAGAATATTGGGAGGCCTTTTAATGGTAATAAGTTTTATATGTACGAGCGGCATCCCAAGTATAATTATCAACAATACGATGAAAGTAGGTAATGATACAACGTATTTATTTCTCAGAACGACGGCAGATGTTAAATGAATAATGCAGAATGCTGTAATTACCTTTCTATTAATGAAGGCTTTTACAGTTTACGTTTGTTCTTTTGTTTCTCACATCATTAATTCTGTTTATTGATTTAATTTGTTCGTTTCGCACGCCTTTAAAAAACGAACTAATTAGATAACGTGGGCGACGTTAAATTTCGTAAAATAGTTAAAGCCACGAGCGTGGTACGTTCTCGTATTGCACTAATGTCTAATTTTGTGCCGCCACATGCACTTGAAGCAATCTAAAATTATACTTTGAGTAATGGCTCTACTTGCAACGCTATTATCTTTTACACTCCAACTATCAGACCCGAACGTGGGCGCTATGAATAGTTCAGAACGTTTTAACAAATTGAAGTAAATTGAGAGTGTGTTACAATAAGAGCGAATCCATGTTAATTCATCTGACTGAAAGTTTTGCGACTACATGTTACCCGTAGAAAGATACAAGATAAATATACCCGTCATTCGTTGAATAATTGAAACTAAAGAGCAGATAGTTGTAGAATGTCAGTCAGAATGTTTGGATAAGTGATTCTCGATAATCCATTCGGGACCTCAATATTATGTTTATGGACAAATCCCACTCCTGATTAGTCAATTTATAAAACTTATTATATCGAATAAATATAATATTATTCCTATCAGATTCATAATGTCTATTGATATAGACATTAATTTGTAAATCGTTCTGTAATGGAATATTTATTTAATATCGATCAAAAAGACCTACAAATATGTGGACAGGCTAATACGTCAAGATATCCATCCGTCAGTAAATAAAGGACATTATTGTGGTACTACAATTGTGCCCAGTATTTTGGTAAATACTTTATCTAGGTTATACACAAAAAATTAATGAATTAATTAGGAAATATAATGAGATGAGCTTTTAAATTTACAATTGAAACACTTGATTATCATAACATAAAAGTAATTACAATTTTATGTACATACATACTTATCTTTGAAAAAATAAATTCAGGAATATAATTTATAAAAACATTATTAAATTAAAATGATTTAAAAAAGAAATGGAACAATTATCTTTTGTAATTGTTTCATTAAGATATTTGATGTGTAAATTTTAGAGATGAAACGATTTCTGGCGGCAACCGAATACGAATATTCAGCTGCTGGTATTCGGCCGAATATTTTTTTGTTCAAACTTTGATTAAACACACATGTGCCTATAACGGCTATAGGTAACTAATATAAAGATACAAGTGCAAAGATAAACGTGAGTCCCAGGAGCCACAAGTGCATCTAAAATATCAATTAACAGCGGTAATTATTAACTTAATAATCCAATCATTAACCTTATACTTATCCCTTCTAGCAGAAACACGATTCCATAAATAGAACAATGTTTTTTTGGTAAATTGTTACACCATATACTTATCGCAGTAGTTTAGACGTTATACGGAGTCTACACCCTATCTCCACTGCAGTCGGAACTAGGCCTGCGCAATATGAAGAAAAACATCGAAAACATCGATATGAAAAAAGTCCATATATCGATTGAATTGACGTATAGAATAATTCGATATATCGATTAAATGTTCTCCTTTAATCGCCTTTCGGTGTTACAATTCGATTGCCAAATATTAAACAATGAATTTACTGAGAATTAAGCAAGCGTCTTATTGTCGCGAAACCCGTCAGGTATCTGCTTATTTTATCCGTGAAATATTCGTGTCTGACAATAAGACGTCAGCTTATTCACACTAAAAACAATACCATCAGTAAAACGTGCTTAAACACTAAATTCTTACTTCTTACATCGGTAACTCAGTCATGCGACATAGCGTATAAAACCTTTCAAGTAGCCGAAAATTTTTTGCAACTTTATTTGACATTTTTAGGTTAGGTATACATACAAAAACATGTAGCGATTAAATAATTTGAAAAGAATTTAAAATACCTAGAAATTTTGATGCGTTTCTTAACGAAATATGAATTCTATGAAGTCATTCCATAAAACTGCAAATAAAAATAATATCGATTTAATCGGTATATCAATGATATCGAAAAAAATTCCCAGTCTTAATCGGAACCCCCACGCTTCAACTACACCCTACACCTACAAACTTCAAAATGTCACCACTTTAAAATGTTGTTTAGTCTTCAATTGGCAAATAGGTATTTGTTAATCGCCGTGTATTTTCGTAAAAGCCGTTTTTGTTTGGAACTTTTTGTTATTTCGTTTTTCCCTTTTGTATTATCTGTAGGTACTTATTCTATAAATTTTAAGTCTGTCGTGTGATTTTTAAAACGCTTCGTTGTAGTTTTGCAGTTTCTAACTTTTGTTGTGTGAATATTTATTCATAGTTAAGTCTTCTGTGTGCCCATTTTTGTTTTAAGAGCAAAAAATGAATAAACAATTACACGATATGCTTTTGAAATTTAGGCCGGTAAAATATAATCAAATTTTCAGTAGATATTTCAATCAATCAGTTGTCTATTAAAACGTGAATTAAATGCTTTGAATTTTACGGAATTGAAAGATTGAAACACTTTGTTGATTGTTTAAGCAATGATATAGACTTTAAATTGGAAGATTGTGAGGGATTCGTGTTTATTTACTTATTTGTATCTGCAACAGAAAGACGAAACTGATAACCAGAGCCGGATCTAGATATTTTGTTCCTTAAGACAACAGTAATTGCCCCCCCCCCTCCCATACGCAAACTATGTTAAACAGATCGGGAACGAATTAAATCAAAATACATAGTCATTAAAAACACAAAAAAATTGTCAAAATAAATTGACTTTTAGGTATGCGATTCGATGGCTACGTGCAGTTTCGGCTCATGACGTCAATCGTGCTGTTTTGGCCCGTGCGATTTCGGCTCCTGACGTCACTCGTGCTGTTTCGGTCCAGCGATGACAGGTACAGATAATTAGATGCACTTTCGGCCCAGGTCATTCTGACATCTGATAAAGATGAATAATTCCTCTTTCTGTTTACAAATTATTATTATTATAAAAGTGATATTATTATAAAAGTTACGCAAAAAAATGTTCAAAATGAAATTTTCCTCAGTCAAATTTATGGTAAGACATTTAAAAGTTGAGTTCTTTTGTAAACAGAAAGTGAAATTATTTTTTACAAATCTTCATCAGATGTCAGTATGAGTAGATGCTAATAACTTGGGACCAAAAGTGCACATAATTATCTTTACCTTCCATCGCTGGGCTGAAACAGCACGATTGACGTTATGAGCCGAAATCGCAACTGCCAAAACTGTACGGCACCCGATTCGATATGCAAAATTCCTCCTTTATTGCTATTGACAATTTTTAAAACAAGTAGTGTATGTGGCTCGTCGGCGAAACGTGTTTAGTGACCTTGGTCAGTTCGAAGCCTAGCCACACAAATAACTTCTTTTTCTTTTTCGTCCTGTAGCTCCATAAGGAGCAAAGAGCACTCGTAGGTGTTTCGTGAGCTGCGTAGTGTGGCGACAGGGTAGCTAATCCTGTGTACCTTTCATTGATTTCTTCTCATAAATAACTGTTATTCGTTTATTCAAAAGAACAGATAGCTAACTAAATAGCACAAAAAGAAGCTATTGCCATAGACTAACTTATACGAGCCCCAACAGGTAATAGTTCGGACACTAGCTTTTTCTTCTGTATACTATATTTTTTTTAAATAACTTATTGACAAACAGAAATGATATTATTACTGCTAAATGTTAGAATATGTCAGCATTGTCTTAGAAAAAGTTTGGTTGAAATAATTAAGTGTTTGGGCAAAAGATTTATTTATTACAACAAACTGAACAAACTGCTTGACAAATATGCATTCGGTATTCGGACAATAAAGTAATAATCAAAATTAATACTGGGTTACGTCCCGTTTGGCTTTAATTACGGGATCTATGCGAGATTACATTGTATTTAGTAATTTTTTTACAGTCATCTGGTGCTATGGAATTCCATCTTTTCATAATTTTCTCCTTCAAACCATTAAGGCTCACTTCGCAATTTTCTTTTCATAATTGACCACAGATTCTCGATGGGATTGAAGTCTGGATTGGTGGATGGCCAATCGAGAACACTGATAGAATTTTCCTGCAACCACTTTGGAGTAGTTCTTGCGGAATGGCAAGAGGCCCCATCATGTTGAAATATCCAGTCATCATTTTCGGTTAACATGTCTACAGATGAAATTAAGTTGTTCCTCAGTATTTAGACATATTTTTCGGCATTTACTTTCCCGTCGATAAAATGCAACTTTCCAACACTCCGTGCCGACATGCGACATGCAACCCCACACCATTACACTTGCAGGGAACTTTACTGTTATTTTTAGGCAATCCTTACGATAAACCGCGAATCACCCTTTTACGGACATCACCTACAAATTAATCAAATTTAGATTCGTCACTAAATATGATATTATTCCATTGCCTTTGTGTCCAGTTGCGCTTTTCTTTCGCTCATTTTAAGCGGTTCTGTTTTTGTCTTGCAGTTAATAGAGGCTTCTCTTTTGCCTATTGCATAAATAAAAATTTAGTAAGACAATGAGAAATAAATTAACAATCACAAAAGCAAGACTACCTTGTAAAACTTATATCCTCGTTTTCTCAAATAAGTTGGAGTAGTGTTTCTGTTGAAACACGTTTATTTATGGCTTCTGACCATAGCTTACTTAAATCTTTTAAGCTACTTCGACGATTTTCTTTTGCAATATTTATTAATACGCGAAGATCTCTTATCAGAAAATAATCGTTTTCGACCAGTCTTTTTGGAAATATCAACGCAGCCACTAGTACAATATATTTTTATAATATCCGCAACGGTTGATGACGATAGCATAACATCTTTCGCTATTCTGCGGCCACTTTTACCAGAAAAGTGAGATTTTATAATGATCTTACGTATTTCCGCACTTACTGGCTTTCCACGCGCCATTGCTTTTCACAATTTAGCATAAACAGCGAAATTGACAGCTTGGAGCGTCTTATACTTCATTCAAAGCCTGCTCGTTTTATTATCAGTATTAAATAGCAAAATAGCTATAGTTTGTAAGTGTCCGATTATATTTTTGACAAGCAATTTTCATTCATTTCTTGAATCATGCAATGTTTTTAAAAAATAATGGATATCTTCACCTAAGTTTTTCTTTAATATGTAGCTCATTTATTAACGTACTTGGAAATAATAACACAAATCTTTTAAATGTAATTAAATATTACAAAAGAAATAGTTTCTCGAATAAATATAAATGTCCGAACTAATACTGGGTCCGCCAAAATGACGTGACACTTTTCAGAATGCTACAACATAGTAGTTGTTGATGTTTTCAGTCATTAATTTGTTTTATGCGTTGGTGACCTTATGTCATGCCATTTCTTATTTAGTTGTTATTTAATAAAAATGAATCAGTAGTCAGACGAACACCGTGCTTTTGTCGTTGAGGCATTTTTCAAGAACGAGTCCATAATTACGGTTCAACGCTTATTTAGACGTCATTTTAATCTAAGGCGTCACGATGCTGTGATTTCCAGATATGGCGATATCCCTTGGCCAGCCAGATCGCCTGATCTTTTTTTTTATGGGGGTACCTCAAAAGTAAAGTTTTTACGACTCGCATTCAAAACATTCAGGAATTAAAACTTAAAACATCGAATTCGAGAAGAGATTGCAGCCATTCCAATAGATATGATGCAGCGGTGTATGCTCAATTTTCGTTCGCGATTAAATAAGGCCGTCACTTGAAGGATGTAATTTTTCACAAATAAATGTTACAGCGTTTTGAAAAGTGTCACGTCATTTTGGCGTACCCGTTACTTGTTGGGGCTCGTATAAGTTAGTCTATGCAATAGCACTCCTTATATTTTAAATACAAATATATATTTACTTGTATGAAATAAAACAATGTTAAATAGTTTATATAATGTAAGAAGTATGAGGGAAGAATGATTAATAATTTTTTCAAAATCAATTTAACAAAAATTGCTATAGGGTAGGTATTTATTTTGGCGTTCTTCTAATGAAGGGTTATCACGTGTTTCACTGCCTCGCAATATTTAATTTGCAAAATAAACAGAAATTTCTAATCCCTTGTTCACATTCTTCCATTGAATTCCTATACAGCAGATTGATATTGATGTGAAGGACGGGGAAGCCGGTATCTTCAAATATCAAACTATAAACGAATATTAACATTTAAAGGTTGTTAAAAACGAAAGATTTAAAGCGAATTTTAAGAATTTAGGCATTAGCGGGATGCGTAGGTATTTTGGCAATCTTTGCTGATGATTTTAAGATCTTTATCAAATAATATAGATAACCTCAAGTTAAGGAATTAGATACAGATGTGCCATTACCGATCCTTGATTAACATTCTTAAAATAGTTCTACGGATTCCGATGTGGCTTGTTGAATTTTTTCAGGAAATTTCTGAGGATTTTAAAATTTTCGACATCTCATAATTTCCACTTACAAAGATTAATAATGTGTCAGAAATTTCTGCGAAATCTCGCCGTAGTGTTATCAAGGGCCGAAAACAAAAAAATTCAAAAACCAGAGAATGTAGTAAAAGATATGGAGTTCAGTGGCGTTATCTTAACAGATTTTTTTTTTATTTGGGTTCCGTTTTTACAAGGATGTTAATTTAAGAAACTGATGTGTACAGCAAGATAAGGTGTCGGATAAATTATAATGGTACAAAGTTATATTCTTGTAACTCAGCGTGCTGCGATGTCAACCGGACTGGTGGAACCCGTTTGGGTGAACCCGGTGGCTTTATTGGGTAAAAGACTCCCGAACGCTTATCTTAATATGTTAAGCAGCGTTGGAATTTTTATCTGTCTATGCGTGATTAAAAGCAACTAACTGGCAAATGTCCCAAACTGTCTAAAACGTCATAAAAACTCGTTCGTTAATTTGGCGAGTTTGTTTAAACGAGAATTTAACGACTTGTTGGTGTTTTTATCTTTATAGGAATTTTATGATTCCGCGGCTTAATCCAGCGGAAAGTGATAAAAACTTTTTAATGTGTTTATGACGCAAAACTAAATGGATTCGGGTTATTTAAGAAATTTCTAGTTTAATTACCCGCACTAAAACAACGTCCGATATTTAATTTACATCTCATTATTATGCATTTTGGTGCCAAACTCCAAGAAATAAAAACCCACGACTTCGACACGGAAAATTCACGTTTAAATGCGCACTTGAAGTAATGAAGTCGAAGCAAATGGACGTGATTAAGTGTTGATCTTTAAACCATGCTTTGGTTATTTATGATACGTAAAAAATGTGTCAATATTTTCGTAGAATTCTAATAAAGTATGTACTCGATTTTAAAAGCTTCGCAACCTCTTAAAATTAATTAGGTACTTATCACTATCAGTGGTTACTCTGATAATGATTACTCGAGACTCGCTCTGCGCTATCTTATGCAATACACCATTTATTATTTACGATAGATTATCCCCTATCCTACTTATGTTTACGTTCTTAATCTCTGGTGATGTCATTTCTGTTCACTTTATAAATGTATATTTAATAAACAATGGAGATAATGTAGAAAATCGGTTCAGCTACAATTCTTGTCAAAAACCGTATTCCATTTAGGAATTAATAGATTAGATTGTCAGTGATTTGAGTAAGTATGTATAACAATTAAAACATTTTAATGCAATCATACATGCATGTGACGATGTACAAAGATTAAGATGTTTAATTGACCTTTAACATCCACCTACAAGCACAAATATTGTGTGAATGATACAGCAAAATTTTGATAAAATGAGCGAACTTTTTCAAGCATGTTTTTGTAAGTGATTGAGTAGTACAACATGCGCCCTTCCTAAAACTAAAATTGAATAATGGCCCAGCATTCCCCATTTTGTATTTTTCAAATTAACAACTGTCCTTTTAAAAGCCCTTGTTTGAAATGTCATGTAGTACTAAAATTTAAATTAACAGAGTCGAAAGTGACGCTTTGTATTTTTATTTTCCTTTCATTTTGGGTTTGTGTGAAATGCTACAAATGAAAAATGTCCGAAAAACCAAAATGACTTATTTAGAAAATTGTGCTATTTTTAATTTCGATGGGAATAATGCTGAAAGCCTAAAGTAAAAGTTTTGGGAAAATAAACCGAAAACTCATTTATTTATTGTAAAAGAAACAAACATGCATATTACAAATACCATATGTACAAAAAACAAAGTGTTCGTACCAACGAACCCTCTTTCTTAGAAGGTTCCGCCACTGGCGCCCTTTAGTTTAGGTAGTTTACTTCACTAACATTTTTATGTAAACACAGTAGTCGTTACTCAGCCACCATTCCCGAAGGTTGGTGTAAGAATAAAATTGGTTTGAATAACTTATGTTCCGAGTGTTTTATTATGGTCCTTCGAGCAATTAGAATTACAACAATTAACAATTCGAGACGACATATTAGTACGTCGAGTTACAACATTTTGGTCCAGTGAGCCGGATTCCAACCAACGCAACAGTATCTTCCCGGAAACAAAGAAGCAAACCAGAAGATTCAAACTTAAAATTCCTGGGTAACGGCCAGTATTACAATAAATTCCCGAAGGAATCATCACGACAGGTTAGTGGGTCTCTAATTTCCTATTCACCGTAATTCCCAATTACTTATTTCCCCTAGCACTGTGTGTAATTCTTTTCGTGTTATTATTAATTATTCCATTTCTATTATTACTATTACTTTTCTTATTGTGTTAAAATGGAAAACGAAATTCAATTTAAAAATTTAATTGGTAAAAGATCCATTCTGAAAACTAGACTTACTAAATTCTCTACATTTTTAAATAGTATTGATAAAAATAATCATATGCAGATACAAAATTTAAAATTAAGATTTACAAAAATAGAAAGTATATATGACGAATTTAACGACATTCAAACCCAAATTGAATTAGCAAAACCCGAGCAAGCAGATGAACGAGATGCGTTTGAAAATGTTTATTTCGAAATAAGTACGGAAGTTGAAGACTTATTAAAACCCAATTCAGTTCAACCTGGTTTAGATGATAACGGTAATTCTAATTCCACAAATTCTCTAACATTAAACAATGTCAAACTCAAATTACCGCCAATGTCTTTGCCTACATTTGATGGTAAGCAAGAACAGTGGCCTTCCTTTCATGAAATCTTCAATTCAATGATTCACAGTGAAAATAATCTAACCGATCTCCAAAAATTACATTACCTAAAATCATGCCTAAAGGACGATGCAGCTAATATTATTCAGGATTTAGCTGTCATTCCAGATAATTATCAAATTGCCTTAGATATTTTAATACAACGCTACGAAAATAAACAATTAATTATTAAAAATCATATAAACGCTTTATTTGAATTGCCTAGTATTAATAGAGAATCATCCCAAGGTTTGAGAAATTTAATAGACAATGCAAATTTACATTTAAAGGTGTTGAAGCGTCAAGCTCTCCCTGTAGAACATTGGGACATGTTAATAATTTATTTAATTCTATCAAAATTAGATTATAAAACCAAACGCAGTTGGGAAGAACACAATACTGAGGATATTCCAAATTTAAGTAGCTTTTTTGATTTTATTAATAAACTTTGTAAAACATTAGCAGCATTAGACACTGATAAAACGTTTAAATCTCAAAATTCTCTGCCTAATGTAAATAAAATAAACAAAAATAATTCGCGAGCTGCATCGCATGCCGCAGTAGGATATAAACCAAAATGCGAATTTTGTAGAAATTCCCATTTTAATAATCAGTGTAACGAATTCCAACAGCTTTCCATTGATGAACGCTTAGAAAAGGTACAAAACCTAAAATTATGTAAAAATTGTCTAAAATCGAATCATTTGGCTGATAGTTGTCGTTCATTAGTTAAATGTAAAATTTGCCATAAACGACATAATTCATTGCTGCACGTTTCGGTCGATCAACCAGCAATTCAGACAACATCAGAAATTCCCGTAGCGTCATCAAGTAACGTTTGTAAAAATGTGCAAAATACAAACGAAACAATTCTTTCAACAGCAGTAGTTCAGATAATAGATTCGAAGAGTGTCGTACACGAATTACGAGCATTATTAGATGTAGGCTCCCAAATGAATTTTATTACTTCCTCTGCATGCGAAAAATTAAATCTTAAATTAAATCCCGTGACATTTTCAGTTGTAGGTATTGGCCAAAGCTTAAGTAAAGTTCAATTCACTACAAACATCAAAATTCAGTCGCGGTTTAATAATTATAACAAAGAAATAAACTGTTTAGTTTTACCTAAAATTACAAATAACTTGCCAATGATGTCAGTTTCCTTGTCTCAAATAAGAATACCCCGAAACATCAAACTAGCCGATCCTAATTTTAATATTTCAAATCCGGTAGACCTATTGTTAGGGGCGGAGATTTTCTGGGAATTATTAAATACAGGACAGATTAGAACCGACCGAACACAACCGTGTTTCCAGGAAACAAAATTGGGATGGATAGTCGGAGGTACTTTAAATCCAAAACAATGTTTTTCTAAAGTAGTTTCAAATGTAGTTACAGACGAGGAACTTAACACCAGTATTTCTAAATTTTGGGAAGTTGAACAATGCGTAGAGGCCATAAATTCAAATTTGTCAGCAGAAGAGATTAAGTGTGAAGAGCATTTCGTTGAAAATCATAAAAGAACTTTTAACGGTAAATTCAATGTCTCTTTACCATTCAAACCAAACATTCAACTCTTAGGAAATTCCAGACAAATGGCACTTAAAAGATTTTTCAATTTAGAAAGGCGATTAGTTCAAAATCCTGACTTGAAACGGAATTACCAAGCCTTTATTCAAGAATATTCAAGGTTAGGGCACATGGAACTTGTACCTCGTTTAGAAATTACCAAACATGAACAAGGGGTTTATTATCTGCCACATCATCCTGTCTTTAAGGAGACTAGTCTTACCACGAAATTACGTGTCGTTTTTGACGCGTCTGCCAAAACATCAACCGGCTTAAGTCTTAATGACAGCCTAATGACAGGACCAACTATTCAGTCGGATTTATTTTCAATCTTAGTAAGATTCCGATTTCATAAATATGTATTAACAGCCGATATTAGTAAAATGTATCGCCAAATAATGATTGCAGACTCAGATTGTAATTTCCAAAGAATTTTATGGCGCGACAATCCTGACGAGCAAATTCAGACTTATCGGTTAAAAACAGTAACGTATGGCATGGCATCGTCACCATTTCTCGCAATCAGATCGCTTCATCAATTAGCTTTGGAATCTAAAGACGAATTTCCCTTAGCAGCAAATTCCATCATGCGTGATTTTTACGTGGACGACTTGCTAACGGGCACCAACGATATCGCGACCGCAGTTTGTCTTCGCGATGATATAAATAAAATTCTAAAGGCGGGTGGTTTCGAATTACGTAAATGGGCATCCAATGAACCTAGTCTATTAACATCTTTAAGTACCTTGCAAATTCCTTCAATTATTAGCTTAGACAAACAGGGCGAAACTAAAGCATTGGGTGTAAATTGGAACTGCAACTATGACACATTAAAATATCAAATTAAAAATTTAGAAACACCAAAAGATGCCACCAAACGTATTATTTTGAGTATTATATCTCAGCTTTTTGATCCACTAGGTTTAATTGGTCCAATTATTGTAACAGCCAAAATACTACTTCAACGTTTATGGATGTTAAATTTAAGCTGGGACGAAACTGTTCCTAACGATATTCATTTAAAATGGAATGACTTTTTAGGCCAATTACCAAATTTACAAAACTTACAAATTCCTCGGCACATTGCAATAAATGATGCAATTCGTTTTGAAATTCACGGATTTTGTGATTCGTCACAATTGGCATATGGTGCCTCAGTTTATTTAAAATCCATGGATGCGAAACAAGGTTTCAAAATCAATTTAATCGCCGCTAAATCTAGAGTAGCTCCATTAAAGTCGCTCAGTATTCCGCGATTAGAATTATGTGCTGCTACCTTAGTAGTAAGATTAGTTCAGAAGGTAGCAGATTCATTAAACATTGGAGCCGAAAATATTTATTACTGGTCAGATTCTACAATTGTGCTATCTTGGATTAATGAATCATCAAATAATTGGAAGCAGTTTGTCGCGAACCGCGTCG
The DNA here is from genome assembly GCA_963082815.1 of Melanotus villosus. Lineage (NCBI taxonomy): Eukaryota > Metazoa > Arthropoda > Insecta > Coleoptera > Elateridae > Melanotus > Melanotus villosus. The sequence goes on along the minus strand of OY720418.1, from coordinate 31,248,143 downwards.
CCGAAATTCATTCGCATAGTCAATCCTATCAATGGCATTACATAAATACTAAGAATAATCCTGCTGATATAATTTCACGCGGTATATCAGTTAATAAATTACTAAACTCTAAACTTTGGTGGCAAGGTCCTGAAATTTTAGAGGATTCTGAATACAATTCACATCATTTCCCTCAAGATATTGAAAATACACCGGAACGGCGTAATATTGTCACATCAACCGTTTCTCGACTACCTAATGACATTATAAAGGTTTTTGAAAGATTTTCAAACTTTTACAAATTACAACGATCTTTAGGTTATTGCTTTAGATTTATTCACAATTGCAAACGTAACAATAGTAACAAGTATAAGGGATCACTTACGTGTCAGGAACTCAATAAAAGTAAGACATTCATTTTAAAAACAATTCAAAGTTTTCATTTCGCAGATGAAATAAATTCTCTTATCAATCACAAATCAATTAACTCTAAAAGTAAATTGCTTCCCTTGAATCCATTTTTATGTGAAAGTGGTTTATTAAGGGTAGGGGGACGATTAAGGCATTGTTCCATAATTTCTTACGAACAAAAATATCCCATAATTTTACCGGCCAAGGATCATATTACTAACATTCTAATCTCAAATTACCATGAAAGATGGTTACATTCAGGTCCATCAGCTACTTTAGCAAATGTTCGTCAAAGATATTGGCCAATTTCAGGACGAAATTTGGTTAGAAAACTTATTCACGCCTGTATCAAATGTTACCGTGCGTCACCTAAACCTCATATTGAACTAATGGGTGATTTACCAAAGAATCGCGTAGAACCCGCAAGACCATTTATAAATTGCGGCGTAGATTTATGCGGTCCATTCCTAATAAAGGATGGATTTGGTCGTGGAAAACGCACAATTAAGGCATACGCATCCGTTTTTATCTGCTTTGCTACACGGGCTATGCATTTAGAACTTGTTAGCGACTTAACGGCAGAAAGTTTTCTGAATGCTCTTAAACGCTTTATTTCCAGACGAGGACACGTAGCAAATATTTACTGCGACAATGCTACAAACTTCGTCGGTTCAAAAAATGAATTACAAAATTTAAAACAATTTTTTGTGTCACAAAATTTAAGTAATAAATTCATAAGTAGTTTAGCCGAGTCTAATATTAGCTGGCATTTCATACCCCCCAAATCCCCAAATTTTGGCGGCCTTTGGGAGGCCGCAGTAAAATCTTGCAAATTTCACCTTCGACGTGTGGTAGGTGATGTTAAATTGACTTACGAGGAATTATACACAGTGCTAACCAGAATTGAAGCTTGTCTCAATTCAAGACCGTTAATACCCTTATCCAACGATCCTACTGACCTGGATACCATCACTCCAGCCCATTTCTTAATAGGAGACTCACTAACTTCATTTGTGGAACCTGATCTATGCCAATTAAAATTAAATACATTGTCAAGATGGCAATTAGTGGAGCGCTTGCGACAGCAGTTTTGGAAACGATGGACGAAGGAGTACTTAACCCAATTACAACAACGGTCAAAGTGGAGAACCAAATCCACCACTCCATTAAAGGTCGACGATTTGGTAATCGTAAAGGAGGATAATCTGCCTCCATTAAAGTGGGCTTTGGGTCGCATTTCCGAGCTTCACCATGGTGCCGATAATTTAGTGCGCGCAGTTTCAATTAAAACTAGTGCGGGTATTATAAAACGTGCTATCTCCAAAATTTGTGCGTTACCAATGGACAGAATGGACTCACCTTTTTAATTCTAGTTTCTTGTATATATTTGTTTACTAATATTAATTTAATTGTAGTATTATTTCGTATATTTCATTTTATTCAATGTATAATGTGTTATTGAAATTGTATTTCAATAGGGGGGCAGTATGTTCGTACCAACGAACCCTCTTTCTTAGAAGGTTCCGCCACTGGCGCCCTTTAGTTTAGGTAGTTTACTTCACTAACATTTTTATGTAAACACAGTAGTCGTTACTCAGCCACCATTCCCGAAGGTTGGTGTAAGAATAAAATTGGTTTGAATAACTTATGTTCCGAGTGTTTTATTATGGTCCTTCGAGCAATTAGAATTACAACAATTAACAATTCGAGACGACATATTAGTACGTCGAGTTACAACACAAAGTAAGCAGTACTATTTAGTGTTTATGTTCCAAGTCAAATTTAAAATAATTCATAACAATTAATTTTAATTTTAATGTCGTTTTTCCTGTTTCACTACGTTAATTATAATTAACAGCACTAAATTGTTATTATGACTTGTTTTTCGTCAGAAATCTTGCATATTAACTTAGAAGAAGATACAACGTTGTTTCTGTACATTGTTGGTAAATACTGAAGTGGTTAACCTTGTTTAAGACGAAATAATTTAGCGATCTTTGCGTGAAAAGTTTTAAGCTTTTTTGAAATACCTGCTGATTACACGTAAATGCACAATAAACCCCTATGTCTATATAATTAGTCTATTATGTATTATAAATAATTAATAAAAATTATTTCTGCAGCTTTGTTGGGTATTTTCAGTTTTTAAATTGGTTCTATGTTGTACAAGTTAAAAATTCCTTTGGTATTGCAAAGTAAACTTAAAAATTAAAGATGTAATAAAAAACTATTAATTTTGATTCCGTGGCATGGTTTCAATATTTTCTAAATGAGAAAAATTTCCTTGCTTTCCGTAGCGTGTCCAAACATAAATATGTTGGCAAGGTTGGAAAAATATTGCGTGACCTTAAACTGGACCAACTAGCCATATTTTAAGCCTGTAAAAAAATGGAAACGAAGCGTAAACAACTAATCCGTCCAAGCGGCACAAATTTTTGAGGTTCCGAAATTTCATAATTACCTGGAGCGTATTCAAATGATAGCACAAAGCGAGGTGTGTTTTCTCACTATAACAAAGCGTGACTAATTCGATGCTGATTTTTATTTCAACGCTATCATTCCAAGCGGACCTTGGAAGCGGAACGGTAGCACTTGGGTGCTTGCCATTTAAACAATCAGAGAACATGTTTATTACAAGGAGTACTTTGTTATTTGCTGCATTACACCGTGTGTACTTCATAAAACAAACAGGTTTCTAATGGAAAACCTTACGTTAAAATTCAATTAACTGTTTTAATTTTTGATACCCCTTTGTACTTGTACTACTTATTACAGGAAGAATTAAAGTTTTATTGCTGTTTGCTGTAAATAGCCATCTTTGTTGGAATAGTCTTCAGTTGCAGGTTCTGTCATATTAAATTGAACAAAATTTAACTTTCAATAAGTAGAAAGAAATACATATTCATTGTCAAATTAACTAAAAACACAATCATAAATTTACATCGTTCATTCCTTATTTGGGCAATAGTTGCCCACGATTTCAATTTATTATGCCAGGAAAGAAAAATGTTGATTAGCCAATAGTTTTTACTGTCGTTGTTATCGAATCAACTTGTCTAATAAAATCAGGGTTGTTAAAAAGGCACCTTTTTAATTTTTGGACAAGCCAGTGGTCAACGTTGGTTTTAACCGTCTAAAAATGACCAAGATTTGTGTAAACTAGCAAATCAACAAATAAAATTTAAATCTTTATTATAATATTTTGCTAAATACATACATAAATAAAAATCAAAAACTTGAAAGAATTGCCTAGAATCAGTACCAATACTACTTCTGCGGGGAACGTCATGAACCCTAAAATTAATTCACTGCATTTTTGCTAACAGATTTATACAGGGTGTTTCAGAAATGGCGAATAAACTCCCTGACACGCTGTTTCGAGATACTCCCTGAGTACGAGAAAAATAATAAAAAAGTTCTTTCTCTTACATTTTTGAAAATATGGAAGTCCAAAGTTTGGATCTTAATACGCTAATATTTAAAATTACAACCACGATCAATTAATTATTTCAAGTTAATTACATATAAAATTACATTTCTAACAATTTTTGCTGCATTAACTACAAAAATTTCAAGAAATGTTATGTTGTACGTAATTTTTGGTGGCGATGATGTCAGCGTCCAAGACCGTTTCTTCTTAAACGACATATTCCAAAACATACCCCAGTTAGGATTTTTAAAAGTAGGGCAATTAGTTATGGTTGAGAGCTGCGATCCTCGGAACTCGAGGGGTAGGTAGTCGGTCGTGGGACACTTTAGCTTACACATGTGATAATGAAAGAACCAAGTGTGTAGGTGTAGACTGTAGAATGTGAAATAGTGTTGCCAGGCCCTCCTTATCCATTGGGCTAAATGAGCTATAACCCATGAGCGCCAATGATCCAAGAGCGCTGAAGAACTGAGTTTGATTTTTTATTTAATTTGAAATTTCGTTAAACTTTAACAAAAATTTTAGAAATTTCTATGAAAATCATTAACAATGTACGAAATAAGCGAATGATTTCAAGAATAAAGCTCCTGTACTCAGTATCGGGGCGTTAATTCTACGTATTATTTAATTATTGTTGAATCCAGTATGATGAAGGCGCCAATTTTGTTTTAGCCCAGGGCGGTCAAATTTGTTAAGACGGCCCTGAGTGTTGCAGTGTTGAATAGATGTGATTGTATGTCCGATGAGATAAGGTCGATATAAACAGCTGTATTTGTTATAGATGTGGACAAGCAGTGAGGCTTGTTGTTGCTGTTGTTGATATCATTGTTATTCTTGTGTTGGATAAGCCCCGAGGCTTGTTGGTGCATATTGTTAATTGGAGCATGAGGTTGTTGATTGTAAGAGCTCTGGCACCTGAAAATAACTAGTTATATGCTTGGGGATTTGTAACTAGGTGTAGTTACAAAGCCCCTCGACCTGCCTATGGCAGTGACGCCTGGACGATGCTCTCCAGGATGGCAAGGTAGACCCGCCTCAGCATATTCTTTGTTCTGTTGGACTTCCTAGAAGTACTGGTCGTCTAGGAAGGACGGAACATCGTCATGGGTGGATCTCCCATTTGTCGACTATGTTCAGCCATGGTTGGCGCGCGCGCGTAGCTTCCGGTTTCAGGTTCATAAGTAGCTGAAGGTACCCAACACATCCCTTCTCAATATCCCCGAGGGTTTTCTACTAGTTGCAACATGGTATTCCACAGGGTGACTACCCCCCTGTAAGTAACACTAATCGAACCAATACCGCTAAATGTATTAATGTGTGTATGTTTTGCTTTCACGTATCGCTGCTATATGTGTTATATAATCTGGGTGATGTGAGCATTAATGTATGTATGAAGCTTTGGGTGTTTACGAGACCTGGTCGAGGCTACGCATTAATCTAACTTGGTGGAATTAACGTTATTTCTTGGTAAGTTGATCGAATGTGCTTAGTAAATATGAATACCCCATTATAAAAATAATTAGAGTAAGATGGAAACCGCAGCCCCCTCGTCTACCCCATCCTACAGTTAAATTGAATAATTTTTAAAATGTGTCCAAAACACTAAAAATTTCATTTGGCAACAACGCTTTTGATTAGGATTGTTACTTTATTGATCTTTAAACCGCTATACTTTCAAAAATATGGCCTAAAAATTTTTTTTATTATTTTTCTCGTACTCCGGGAGTATCCCGAAACAGCGTGCCAGAGAGTTTATCCGCAATTTTTGAAACACCCTGTATGCCTGTATATGTATACCTATCAGGAAAAGTCTGATTTACACCAATTAAATCATCTGCTTAACATGCTCTACTGCGATCTAAAGTCTAAAAACGAAAGAAATTAAACTAAATCGGCAACCTTAATTTATCATTGAATTTTAAATTTAAACGAAATTCGTTATACACATCTTTTTATCTTCCATTATTTAAAGAACTTCGGAGTAACAAACAGATCGTAAAATTCCCATTTTAAAGTTTATGGCTTTTCAAAGAACGAGTGTCCTACTTAGTTATTTTACGGCTCGTAATAAGCTTTTACGCGAGATTGATTCGCGTTTGTTTAAACTGACGGCAAAATTGAAGAACTGGGATTTTTCAACGAGATCTTTCTGTCATACTGTATTTATTTATAACTTTGACATTATTTATCCTGGTTTTGTATTTTCTCTTACTTTATTTATGAACTGTGTATAAGTATAACTATGTATATTTAGATTGCCATGGTTTAATTAAAAATATTTATTATATATAATAGTGATGTATTGATAAATTCATAAAAAAGATACAAAAATGAAAAGTTCGTGAGCTGAAACCCACATTTCTTTTTCCAATTTAAACCGTAATTAGACGTTTTTTGAAATGTTCTACTATTTTCCCAAGTTTGTGCTTTGTCATAGGATTTCCAATTAACAATTTAGTTCCTATTTTTTTAATAGCTACCTAGTTCTCTTTGTTGTTTTTTTTTAAATTTGTATCATATTTGGTGTGCTATCCAAACTTTTTTATTTTTATTATATTTAGCATGCTACCCGAACCTGACAACCTGTTTGAAATTTTAAAAAATCTCAAAATCCCATTAGTTCCTATTTGCAAAACCATTTGGTGCTGCCAATTAGATAGTGTTTTGAATAATACGGTTTCACACCGATATGTCTCGTGATAAAACAAGTTAACAATGCGAGTTCTGACACTCAGAATTTAAAACAGCGTCGATAGGAATCTATAACTGTTGGCCGCATTTGGCAGAATAAATATTGGGTTTCTAAACGATATGTAAATGTAAATATGGTAAAGTTACACCGGGTGTATAACATCAAATCCTCGACCTTAACTGGGTGGCATCGATGTAACCTTAACAACCCGGTGTTAGCGCTCTGTAACAACGTTCCGCAGTAGATCTCGCAAGCACCGTCTTATTGTGTATGTGTGTGTGATTAACTGTTCTTGCAGCCCACTAATCGTGGGAACACGCTGAACACTGTAATCTACTTAGCTACCGGATTACGAGTATCAACCGGATTCCAGCTCGACATAACGAGTAATGAGCCTCGCCTACTAATGTGTATGTATATAAAACCATAGAATTGTTTAGCGATATTAAAAATTCTAGACGACGCCCAGCACCATGAATATATGATTATATTTTAAAATTCATATGCGTAGGCCTTTTATAAAAGAGTGCTTGGATGACGTGTTTGGGCTGTTAAACTCACATCTCCTACCTTGGATATTAATTATTTCAACATTAAAAACGTTGGGTGTGGACACCCAAGTAATACGAAACTTGAGGGAGTTCCTTAACAAGCAACCCAAAGCATTGAATTTTTCGAATTGTTTCTCATCACGCCATTGCATGTTTTTATAAATATTGGACGAAATAAAAATTACTGAAATGTTTATATTACCCGGAATGTTTTGAAATTTCATGATTTTGCTAACAAAGAGCACGAAACGATTGCTTTGTTTTGGTTCTTATTATTTTTTAATTTTGAAACGCCCCGGAGCTGTTTTTCAGACAAAACAACGGTCGAACCGTATTATTACTTCTTTGAAAACGTAAAATTAGTCTAATGCATGTTATTTCGCAAAGAAAAACCATAAATTTAACAACAGCTAGCTGTGATTTTAATAATAATAAAATGCGGCAATAAATAAGTTAGTTAAGCAAGAATTTGTTGTATTTAATTATAGCTATTAACCTGAAACTCGAAAGTTTTCTTTGCAGTTCTTTATTAACTTTTGCCATATATTTTCTAATGTTAAAATTAACGAAAAATACGCATTATTTAACTGTAAATCGAAAAGGTATTCTACTAGCAATAGCTTAAATAAATTTTGAAAATTAAATTCCAAAATTAAGTAAGTTTAGAATAAACTTTTAATATTGGAGTACATTACTCATTTATAGCTTTTGAAAACTTTCGGCCAGCAGTACGGCAGAGTGGAAGTGCACGTAATACTGAAATATACAAAGTTAAGCAAGAGCCTGCTTGGCCAGAATTCGGATGAGTGACCGCTCTGCGGCTCGGTGTGTCCGGTCTCCTCGACACTGTGGAAGTATATAAGGTTATATAAGAGGGAAAAAGAAAGAAAAAAGAAAACTTTCGGAATTTGGTATGTTTACAAGGAACTTCTTGTTCGTCTTTAATAATTTATGTATTGAAAAATTGCATAAATATATTATTATGAGAAGATGGTTAAGTTTTATCCGATTGACTTTTCATATTTAGCAGATTGTGGGGAAGTGCGCCATGAAAGAATGAAAAATGTCAAAAAAACTCGCCACACGAAATGTGTATTTAGAAAAAATGCTTATTAATTGTTGGCCTCTATAAACTTGCCCACAGATGTTTGATAAGAGTTTCCCATCATAAAAATCCTGATGTTAAAACTTGGTGTACTCTTTACCTTGACTTGGGGCTGGAATTACAAGATTAAATTGAACCTTAACTTAAGTAGCTTACATTAGGGCTTACGCCAAGCCTGGCTGCACTTACGTTAGGTATTTTGGTGTAGGTTTGAGCTAAAGCATAGTTTAAACCGGCTGAAACTTAAATACATGAGGCTTAAGCCCTAAGCCGCCTTAACTTAAATATCCACAGAAATACAGATCCTTGGGCAATCTTAAAAATAAAATCACATAATTGAATTTAGTTCTTACTTAAGGATCCAGCTGAATGCAGTTAAAAGTAACATGATATAATCTCAAAATTTATTTTACGGAGGCCGATTTAAAAGTCGAAGTGTTATCCCGTTGCTCAGTAAGTGTTTGTCGGTTAAGAGTATTTACAGGCTGTGCAGGGAGAACGACCAACCTAAACACATGCTTGATGTGATGTTCTCTCCCACACGACCTGCCGCGGATCTGGCATAAAAGGCTATAAAAATAAAAGTACTCGCGAGAACGAGAATGTTAGCAAGATAAAATAAACACAAGGCGTGGCTTTCGAAAACACGTTTGCTTCGTGGCTCATAATTAAGAATGAAAACGGTGATTACCGCACAGAACACAAAACGACTCAAAAACACAAGCGCGGCAAACTTCCTTAATTGGCAGTACGCATTGTTATGCGTTTTCTGATGATGAGATGTAATTAACCGGTACCTTCATGCACGCAAGTGTTCCATAAAAAGAAAATTGCATTATTTTTAACCTAGAATTCTATTTAACTCTTCTGATAACAACGAATTCCGTAAGTTTGCACGCGATATATGTGTTTTAAAGTGATCAGTGCTAATAATTGACACGAGGAAAACTGGCCAAAAAGGATAAATATTGAAGAACGTCACTTGCAGAGAAATACAAATATAAAAGTCAATTTTGCTTATAAGTTTCATAATAACCTATAATATACGATCTTGAACTAGTATTAATTTTTTTTTAAATATTAAGGAAGTTGAGCAGTTCTAACAGGAATGTTTGATATTGTATTTTAAAAATACCAGTTTAAGCAGTAACTCAAGAAATGTTAATATTTTCTCAGCAAATTCGTCCCCTTGTTGTCAGCCATATTTTCAAAAAATAACAATAAGTAAACCGTTAGTTTGATAGAAATTCTGTTAAACGTAATGGGACACGAACAGGGGTGGTTTGGAGTACAAGGGATCAAAGGTGGGCAAAGTGGAGTAAAGTCAAGCAACAAGAACTGGTAACACTGATGGCATTAAATATACGGGTCGTAAATACGACCCGCCACAAAACGGCAAGGCGGTTCGGTCGAATTGGTCGAAAGCGAAAACGATAGTAAGGGGATAGATATTTCCTTTAGCAATTTAAACTGCTGACCAGTTGGCAAAAGCGATGAGAATTGATGGGAATCCAGTTTATATATGTCAAACGTATTTCATTCAAAAAAGTTCTGGGAAACTGCAACTGCTGATGAGGGGAACTAACGTCCTTTACAAAACGAGGGGTTTCGGATAATTACTATCGTTAATGTTTTCTGGGTTGGATATGTTGGGTATTAAAATCGTAATCATAATATGCTTCTGAAGCCTGGAGGAGATGAGTTTAAGTTTTATTACAAAACCATTAAATGGATGAGTGAACACGTGCGATGTGCCAGTACTTCATGGCCTTCCAAGATAAGGGTTCCGGTTAAGTTCTAACCGCGAACCGCTGACCACATGACCGCAGCTCTGTAGTTCAATTCCAAACTCCAGCTACGGATCCGCGGTCTAATGCTAATACGATGGGATCTGGGTATACATTTTAACTACCCACCTAAGTATACATTCAATCAAATAAGTTTCCATAGTTTCCTAAAAAGGTGCACATAAAGGATAAAGGAAACGGTAACATTAGGGTTTATAAGTTCCAGATTGAATTACCTGGGGAGTTCGAATCGTAGTATTTCCTTTATGGTAAACATTCTGAAGTTGAAATCTAAATATAAGCCTTCTGTGCATTTACAATAACATACTTATGTACGTACATAAAGCGTTTTAATTTATACTCCTCAAAAGGTACTTAGATACTTTTCCCAATTTTTTCACGATTATTATTTGTCATTTTAATTACGCAATATAGCCTAATGAAGATGCTCGATTCAGCTATTAATTTGAATCCCTGTAAAGTGCCGAAAAATTTCAAATTTTTAAATTCCGTAGGTAAGGCTCTTAAAATTATTTTTTAAATAAAATTATTTGTAATAAGTTTACGACCTGTTGTGCCAGTAATGCAGAATTAAACGATGATTTGTCAAACCAACGTTGTTTATGTTTAAGAGCATAAAAACACCTAATATAAATTTAAGTGGCAACACTTAAGTGACAATTTAACAATGTTTTTGAAAAACAAGGTGTAGAAGACCTCCCGGAATAAATTACGATTGTAAGTAAATCGTTGCCAACAATTCTGGAAAAAGCTTCGAATTCGATATTCTGATATATGAACGAGCAAACAAGAGACATTCATCAGCTTAATAGGCTTGTCAGTACGAAGAGCAGGTTTATTAATAGTCAGCAAACTATGAGATGAGATGACAATCAACAGAAAGCAATTATACATGTATAACCAACTGTATTACTACAGTGTACAGAGCCAATCGACATTCCAACTGTCATACATAGCCCGCACAATCCATTATTTATGGGCCTGTCACTGAACAACGCGCAAATGTCAATTGCTCAAATAGTTCCATAACTTGCGGGTTCCTGTTTTCGTATGCAAGACTCAAATCGGGCTCGTATGCTTTTTGAAATTCTTAAGATGACTGAAAAAATGTGGTTTGGAAATGCCCGGCTGCGTTTTAAAATACTTTAGAACCACAACCACAAATATGCCGCTCCTAATTTCGACATTTTTTCCCTCCCGGGCATAAAGAAGCAATTACAACAACTAATGTAAATACATCAGTTTATCTTCAAACCACAAGTGAAACCGCCACATTCTTCCATGATTTGTTTCGGAGAACGTTGTTGCGTCAGGATGTTTTATTTCCTGCTATCTCCTGTCTTACTAATTGTATTACATACTCCGGTTTCTCTTTTCGCGCGGTTGTTATATTTTTATTTTACCTAGATTGTGGTCTTTACAAATTGATGGTGGGCGTAATGTATTAACACTAAACGTTTCAAAGAACCTTTGAATACTTAATGAAAATATTAGCCAACCATTAGATAACGCGTGTGTGTTCTAGTAAATCCATTACGTACATTAAATAAACATTATCTTTGTTGTTCACTCCAACCGGAGTTTGTGGTTAATTATAATTTTTTTCTACTAAAAATAAATAGATGTTAGAGCATTAATTTAAAATAAATTTTACTATTTTAACTTGTTTCTACAGTCTGATATGAATGTATACTACACGCAATGTATTTTAAAATGTTATAGGATTGGTTATATTCCTTGAAAATTCAATGCTACTAAAAGCTTTAATTTAGTAATTTTTCAAGATAGGCAGCTTATTTACGTATGTTTCGTGTTTGCTATCAAAAACATCAAATAAAACTTTTCTTACCTTTTACTAAAGTGCGAATAATATTGAAATGTCGCCTGAAATATATTCAAATGGTTTTACTCGAACGAAATTTTGTATTTAAACTGTAGTAGCCTTTGGCTTAAAACAGTGAAAACAAAAGCGTCTGTTTTGTTTACGTTGTCAAAATGGTGAAAGAGGAGGAACAAGTTCGTTAATTAATTTGGTGTAAATTGATTGAAAATCCATGACTTTAAAGCTCCCTCAAATGTGATGAACATCTCAAAGAAGTCTTAAGATTTCGGGAGTAGGGAGAAGCCACGCAACGGCCGAACTAACAGAATCCCAAATAAATCTGTGGAACAAAATGTGTGTCTTGTTTACAAAAAAATCATATAAAAAGAAAAAAGTCTCAAAACGTTCTAAAGAATAGAGTTGTGACTTGATCTAGGAAACTGTACCAATTGCTGACAAAGAATTCTTTTTGTATTGACGGATGAGACTTAAGAAGTATTTCAGATTTGCCAACATAGCAATCGCAGTGTTCCTTTCATAAGTTGTAGAACCATTAATATTGCACAACGAATGCCTACAATAAAGATGTTTGCCTTTTATTAGAAGGCACACAACTTAAACACTTTTTTGGCCAGATTTGACTAGTGGCCACTGTTCCACAGAAGCCATGAGATGAAACTAATTCAATTAATTTGGTACCAAAGACACCGATCCTCCTAATTGTCCCGAATTGAATCCAATAGAAAGTATTGGGCCCATATCAAGTTGAAACTTTGTAAAACGTGTAAACCAGCAACTTCGATCGAAGATTTTGAAAGAGAGTGGACGAAATCCGGAAAACTAATCAGCTAATCACCAGTGGGCCTGTGCAGAATTTGATAGCTAGTGTTAAATCAAAAATAAGATCGTCAACCGTAATCCACAGAGGAAATAAATTGTATGTTTAAATATGTTCAGAAAGTTGTTAGTTTGAAAAACTAAACTAAAGGAGTTGTTTGGAATAAATAATTGTTGCTAATTTTTATATGCGTTTCTTTACGCGACAATTTAATTTACCTATAATACCTCCGTATCAACTGAAACATTATATAACATTTTTCGAAAAATGCCAAGTTTTACCAAAGTTCGTACAGAATTTTTCGATGAAGGATTTCGTTAATGTACAAATAGTTCCTGAATTACCGCATCAGATATAAAAGCCTTCGAAAAGAGAACTTCAAATTCGAAATTAAAAACGTTTGGTTACTACTTATTTATTCATATAAATATTATTTTAGATTTATACTATTACTGATGCAGCATAGAGGGCCAGTAAATAGTATATCTATGCAAATGGTGGCATATGCGGGCGATATGGCAATTGTAGCAAGAGATCGAAGAGAACTAGAAAACACGTTTAGAATAATGGAGGAAAAAGCACAATAAAGAGGACTGGAAATAAACGAGAAAAAAAATTGTATTGCAACAGAACAAATAAAAACATCAAAGACTACATAAATATATATTATTAATAAATTATAAGTTTGAAGAAGTAAAAACATTTAAACATCTGCCAGTAGTATAACATAGAAGGACTCAACGAACATAATTATATCTATCAAGTAAAGAATACAGTTGGGGTTTAAAGCATTTTTCTCAATCAAACAGTTACTAAAAGACTAAAATGAAAATATACACGATAACCATTAGACCTATTGTAACGTGTGCGGCCGAAGCAGCAAACTTGACGCAGAAAGAGGAAGAACAGCTTAATGTTTTGAAAGGAAAATAATCAGAATTATAATGGGGCTTAATAGAGTGAATGAAGAAGAGACAAGACCTTCGTTAAATTACAAAATTGATGGATTGTTAAAACATGAAAATATAGTTAGAATAATCAAGGCGCAAAGAATCAGATGGTTTGGACACATAATGAGAAGAGAAAAAGACAACCCAGGCAGAACTTTAAGGGAATGGGCGCCAGTGGAACCAAGACCGAAAGGGAGACCGAAAATGAAATGGAAGGAACAGACTTGAGAGTAGTGGAAATAAGAAATTGGAGAGAGTTAAGCGTTGATAGGAAGCAGTGGAGAAAGGTGGTGAAAATGGCAAAAGCTTACCAAAGGTTGCAGGAGAAGAAGAAAAGAGATGTGGGCCAATCCACCATGTTAATGGGACTTTTGAGTTTTCAAACACCTGCAATTTCTACAGAAAGCTTGTTATGTACGAGGCTTGCACCGTAAGTGTTACCTGCTGGAAAAGCCAAACAAAATAATTAAGGAAGGTCTTGGTTAGATTATAAATGATCTTGGCTATTCTAAGGTGTGTGCTAGGTGGGTTCCTCGCCAGTTAACCGAAGCACTAAAGGAAAAAAAGAATGGAGATTTATGCTGATCTCGTAAACACCTTAGAAGAACGTGGACCATCTTTTTTTGATAATGTTGTGACTGGGGTGAAACATGGGTGTTTACATATGATCCAGAAACCAAAAATCAATCAAAAGAATGGCGTCACACGTCATTACCACCCCCCAAAAAATTGAAAGTGCAAACTTCTCCGAAGAAAATTATGGCAACTGTATTCTGGGACCGTCACTGCATTTGCTACTCAAGAGGCGATCCAGAAGTTATTGGTCAGTTATGCCTTATGCCACATCCAGCTTTTAGTCCGAATTTAGCCCCATCGGACTTTCATTTGTTCGGGCCAATGAAAAAAAGTATGAAAGGAATTAAATTCGAATTATTTCAGGAGGTAAAACTAGCTGTAAAACAATGGGTGAAAAACACGAATGCGTCTTTTTTCAAAGTGGATTTGAGCGATGGGTTCCAAGGTGGCGCACATGTTTAGAAAGAGAGGGGGATTATGTTGGAAAATAACATTTTGTATTAGTTCAAAGTTTGAATAAATATTATACGAGATTTCTTTTAGATATTTTTTAATTTAACGGTATTACAAGCCTCGTATTATTACTGATAATTCTCATGTAAGATAATTTGCAGAAATGTACGCAAAACAATGGTTTAAAAAAAGGTTGAATTATAGTAAGGTGAAATATCTTGACCCATGTTACGTTGAAAAGACGTACTTTAAAAGTTATGTGTATAGGGAGTCTAAAAGTAACTGATTTTTGAAAATTTCTATTTATTTAACTTACGCTAACTGTAGGTACGTAATAAAAAAAAACATGGCGCATGTTAAGGAACTGTTAGAAAGAAAGGTTCTGGACTGACAAGGCGAACTATGCTAATGATGGTCGATTACACAAAACGTTTTGTCTTAAAATGAAGTCATAAATCTTCATTAAGTAATAGCGAAGCCGATGATAACTTGGAACTGCATGAGTGCGTGACTGCTAATGGAAATTTATGCGTGTCTGTGCGTTGTTTAGAGATTGAAAACAATGAGGGGAGTTGGCGGATAACGTGCCCGACTTGCTAATATTGATAGTCTGGGGATAACGCGATAACGCGCCCGCATGCTACCGCTTATGAAACGCACGGGGTGGGGTGATAGGCACTTCCGGTGCCATAATATCTGCATTTTTAACCGCAAGCTACTCGTGACTTCCTGCTTATGGCATGACTGCTTGTCTCGATTTTGTAGCGTATGACTAGTAGGAGTTTTCACTCTCGTTCGCTCTGAATCAGACAACACCGTATTATTAGAGGAAACGAAGCGAAGCGAAAATTCTAACGCCACTTCATTAGTTCTGCCGAAGACACGGCGTTGTCACATTAAGACGACTCATTAAACAATACGTTTGCACCTGATGGAACGGCAGCTGCAGGAGATTAATTCGCAGGTTGTGGTAATTTACACGGCGAAGTTAACCACTTTATCATACACTGAGCCGTTCATTAGTGCAATGTCATTTTAATGAACGAGCCAATAGTTTGAGGGCAGTTCAATGCGGTAATGACCATACGTGGCCTGCGGTTGTCTTACGTCCACCACCTGCCGCCAACACTTGCTTGTCTTATTTAATTTAAGCTCTGTGGAAGTAATTGGTTCCAATAAGTGGGTTGATTGTGCTTATTAGCCTGGTATGTAAACCTGCCATTAACTGACTGCCGATGGGCTATCGATTAATGATTGGAATTTTAAATTTGTCAGCAAAAGAAAATTCGAATACATCTGTTGAATATTAATACTTTCACATTCCACTTCTTGGAACTGGAGGAATTAAAACCGTTACATATATGTATGATATGCATATCATTTTTACTACATCTCGGGTCGGTTTGCAGAATATTAATTTCAGTTCCAAGTGTTTACTACTATAAAAAAATAAAAATATCCTTTTTATGAAGCCGTGAATGAGGGACTTGCCTTTGTACTATCAAATCTTAGAATTTTAGTGGTGTGGTAACCAAAGGACAAATTAATGAAGCAGAAACGGTTTCCTATTACAGATAGTCCTAATTGCTGAAAAATTAAGTGTTACAAAAAGAAATTTTACTATAAATGTTTATGAAAAATTATCACGGCTTGTATATTAAAAATTTTTACTAATCTGTTAATTTTATTATAAATTTATTTCGCCAAAACAATGTTGATAAGTTCTTTCTTATATTGCTTGGATGTTACATCATATTAATGTTATTCAAAATTGTTTTTGAAGAAACAAATTAATAAAATAATCTTATTAGTAAATTGTTATCTTAAGAGTTTATTTATTAGAAGTACAGTGTGAACACGATAATTCGAACTAAATAGTTGAGACTGCCCCAGATTCAGATGACTGAGAAGACGTTTAAATAAGGGAAAAAATGTAAATAAGGAAAACCTATGTCCTCGTTTATTAAGTAAACAATTATAGAAGGATTTTTTATTTTTTTATATGAAAATTGGCAAAATGAACGACAGTAAATCTGGCGAAACAACAAAATAAAATTGAATATTAGAAGGCCCCCGCGAACATATGTCTAATTATTTGAGAGATCCTTAATTTGACAAAACAAGTTTTTTGAGGTGGAAGTGAAATTCTGCTTTCACTACAGACACATTTTAAAATATTGCATATTTTTTTGGCTTCACTAAAGGGTTCAGCTCTTCCAATCTACTTTTTTATTTATCACCTCAAACATTTATTAGAGACACGAAGCGTAAATAATTCAAAGAATTTTATTTTGGAAACTTCGCAAAATACGTAAGTCCCATTCCGTTATGGAATGTTTGTATAATAAAAAGAAACAAAGCAATTGTTCATAGTATGTGACAATGTGACTGTAGTTTATATTATAAACAATAAAAACTGTTCTTCTTCTTCTTTCTCGTTCCTTCTTCTGCCGTCACGGCGTTAGAGAGACTGAAAACTGAAATAAATAAATGAATTTCGGATTACTTGATAGTGTTTGGAGTTCAGATTAAAGCAGCGGCGGATCCAGCCAATTTTCGCGGGGGGGGGGCATTAGGTTTATGTAGGGATGTAAGAAAATAAAACTTAGAAATAGAACTATTACTAAATTGAAAAAACAAAAGAATTCATATTTAAAACATAAATTCCGGGGGGCCCCTGTGCCCCCCGCTGGATCCGCCACTGGATTAAAGGGTGTTCGGATTATCGAGTTTGCACTGTATTTAAGCGTTCATAACGAGAATGATAGAATATCTAATAAACTTAAGTAGTTTGGAGATGTTAGGTGTGCAGTGAATAATTATAATTATTTATGAGTGAAAGGAAATGGGATAAGTTACAAAAAGATTTTGTTTAATTTGATTTCCAGGATTTCTTGTTATAAATATGCAATAAATCAACGTACCTACATAATAATAGCTATTTGTAACCTTTTATTTCTCGTAAACCGTATAAAATTATCCTCAATTAAATCAGTATGTGGCGACTTAATACGTTCTCTTCTATTTCGTAACAATTCTGAGATTCCTTGAGCTTTGATTTGTTAAGGTTTCAAATATTGTTAAATTACGTCTTAATAGTTGTCATTAGTCTCGCGGTACGTGCGTGAAAAATGGTAAAATATAACAATGTAAGTTTTCGAATAATCAAAAGCCGTGGCCATTTAGCGAATTATTATGAGTTTCAGTAAAACTTAATTCCCGGAACATTGAGTTTATTATAAAATAATAATCGAGGACAGAATGAGCCGCATTCACAGAAGTTGGAGGATAAAAGGCCGCAGTGTTCACCTCGGCGTTCATTGTCTGCAGATTAAAAGCAACGGCGCACAGATTAAAAGCAAAGGCGAGGTTATTTCCAACCGGCACATTAACAAAAGGAAGTTAATGGTCGCACTCCCAACTCAAAAGATAGCCCCCGATGTGAAGTGAAGCTAGTGTATCTGCCGGATATTGCGTCTCTCTGTGTACTATTTATTTGTCCAAAGTAAATATTAGCGTTCTCTCATTCAGATGTGTACTTAAGCTGCATATCATTTCCTTACAAATATTCGGGCCTTTAGATATAAATATTGGTTCTGTCAACCGTTTATACATGGACAGTCGTTTTGATTTATAAATGTATGTATGCCACTTGATAACTACCAGTTTGTTTTTTTCCTTTCGTCGTTTAGACATGACTGACAGAGCCGTTTCAGTTTATAATTGACCGATGCCACAAAAAATCTTAGTGATTAATAAAAACTTGATTAAATCTGTTTTAAAAATAATTACGTGCTTTGAAAGCATAATTGTTTTGGATTTTTGTAAAGTCTTGGTCGAATTAGAGTTTTTGCCCAGTGAAAAACGTGTTAACCCTTACCCGGTGACGTGGTGCCCCACAGACCCCAGCGAATTTTATATTTGCCGCCGTTTTCATCTGGTAATTGATAAATCATTCATACGCCATATACCTTTCAATAACACCACTCTTAACACCCTCACCTAGAATTAATCATTTTAGTGCATTGTGTTATTTGTTATTGAATGTTAAATAACATTAGGGGTCAGGCGGGCACCACGTCACCTTGTGTGTTTGTAATTTGTGATTAGCTAGAATGGCTGGACCTCAAAAAAAAGTGCATTTTGGTGACGATAATTTTGAGGAAACTTTAACGCAGTGGTATGATAAAAATTGTAAAGCTTGTGGAAGCCCACATGGACAGAAGATTGGCAAACCAAAGGCTTCCAAGGGAGCTCCGTATGTCAATCGGCAGAATCTTAGGAAAACAGGTGGATAATGAAGTTCCTCAAGCCCAAGCAGAAACAAAAAGGAAAACATGTGACTTATGCCCCCGCAGTAACAATAAAGAAGCCAAAATTACTAGCAATTTTTGCAAAAAAAAACTGGTGATTGCCAGGCGAAAATTTATAAGATCTGTGTTTTCGAATGATTTATTTTTTCTAATTTTGAACATTTGCAGTTTTGTAGAAGTAAATTATTTTTTAAGTTAAATTTAAGTACTTAGTCACTTTAGTTTGTTATCCAAATCGTTTGTTTATTTCATTAAAACTAAAAGTATGTATGTTTTTCAATAAAATATGCTAATTATACAATTTGACTACATTTTTTAGCATTTTTTTTGAAGATTATTGCATTACAAGGGTTTTTCCTTCCAAAAGCAAAATACTTGCAAAAAAATCATTTAGTCCAGTCAAATGGTAATTCCACTTTGCAGTTTGGGTAGGCAGCGATATTTTTTTATCGGTGTGTAGAGGGGTCAGTGGTGAGTCTAAATCAGGGTTTTCGGGGTGGTAACCCCCTCCATTCGGCCGCCATCTTGAAAAGAAGGGTTAATTCGTTTTTCGGCTATATCTCTGTAATCGTGAATCTTACAAAAAGTTTGTATAAAGCTATTTTGTAGAGAATTGCATTATCTATTATCTATTTTTAATAACTTTTACGTAGCATTAATAATAAAAAAGTTATAAGCCGGAGAAGACAAAAAATTAAGGGCTTACAACCTTTTTATTATTAATGCTACGTAAAAACCGTTATTAATAAAAGTTGTAGAGAATACGATTTTCTACAAAAACGTTTTAAACAAAATTTTTGTAAGACTCACGGATACAGAGATATAGTCGACAAACTAATTAACATTTCTTTTCAAGATGGCGACAAAATGGAGAGGGAGGTGCTACCTCGAAAATCCTGATTTAGACTTACCACTGATCCCCTACACACCGTCAAAAAATCGTTGCCTACCCAAAATGCAAAGTTTGCCTTTTTGTTTCAACCATTTGATTGGGCTAGTCCAGTCAAATGGTAATTTAATTCGCATTTTGGGTAGGCAGCGATTTTCTGTTTGCGATGTATATGGGGGTCAGTGGTGAGTTTAATGCCAGATTTTCGGGATGATAACCCCCTCCATTCGGCCGTCATCTTGAAAAGAAGAGATAATTAATTTTTTGGCTATAGCTCTGTAGCCGTGAGTCTTACAAAAAGTTTGTACAAGGCTTTTTTGTAGAGAATCGCATTATCTACAACTTTTATTAATATGACCCCACCCTCCCATTCGGCCGCCATCTTGAAAAGAAGGGTTAATTAGCTTTTCGGCTATATCTCTGTAGTCGCGAGTCTTACAAAAAGTTTGTGTAAAGATTTTTTGTAGAGAACCATATTCTCTAAAATTTCTATTAATAACTTTTTTTACACAGCATTAATAATAAAAAAGTTATAAGCCCTTAAGTTTTTGTCTTTTCCGGCTTATAACTTTTTTATTATTAATGCTATTTAAAAAAGTTTTAAACAAAAATTGTACATAATACAATTTTCAACAAAAAAGCTTTATACTAATTTTTTGTGAGATTGCCGACTACAGAGATATAGCCCAAACACCAACTAACCCTTCTTTTCAAGATGGCGGCCGAATGGAGGGGGTTACCACCCCGAAAACCCTGATTTAGACTCTCCGCTGACCCCTCTACACACCGATAAAAAAAAATAGCTGCCTACCCAAAATGCAAAGTTTGTCTGTTTTTTTCGACCATTTGACTGGACTAATTGTACCTGATTAAAACTAGATTTATAATGTCATTCTTTCCAATATATTGTTATTTTTCAAAATAATATAGTATTGGTGAGTTAATAAAGAATGGGGTCTAAATGGCACACGTCACCGAATAAGTTACAGCAAAGCCACGTCACCGGGTAAAAGTTAAAATGTGTAAATCTGTAAAATGTATTAATCAACCATCAGAAATCGATGAGTATTTTTCCAATATTTTAAAGAAGAAAGAAACTATTTGAAGTGTAGTTTGACTAAAAACTTATTATGTATTATTGTTTTTTTAATACAGTAAGAAAATCCGTATTTGTTTGAACAATGAGAAACCCTCTCTATGTTTGCATTACTACATACTACAATAAGTCATATATGAATAAATCTTTTTATAACTTTGAATTTATTTTTAATTAAATTACACGTTTCTTCTAACTTGATGACTAAGTTTTGAGAGAAGGCTAACATTAAAATCAGTTAAGTAAATTGGCATTGATCGACAAATAAAAATTGCAATACCAGTAATTTGCAAACAATACAATCTGCAATTTGAATAAGCAAATTCCTAAGAAATATATACATATGTATTATTCATGATTCCTTACATATAAAAATGAATTTATAAGGATTGTGAAAAACGTCTAGAACTTTATAAGAAAGTTATTTTATTTCGAATTGAAGGCGTCTCGTAACCAACTGAACATAAGTATGTTTTTAATAAATTTGAATTAATTTTGAAAAACCTATACACAGGTTATATATAGAAAAAATTTAATTCCACGGCAATTCGAGCCATCGATTTCTGGCTATATACGACGTTCTTGAACTTCAGAGGCACATTATCACATATGCAGTGTTAGATTTATAAAAAATCTATTCCTAAGGGAGTGAATCTACAAAATTTAAAATAATTGCACGTATAACTCCTTAGGCTGGATTTAAAAAAATATTTGTGTTGATTTTTGCAAAGTTTTAATGTCAAATGTAAATAGGATATTCCGTAAGGATTTTTTTAAAATATGCATGACAGAGCACTGGTTTGAGGTATATCTGAATTTACATAAAGCGTTAAAACAATAACTACGAAATCAGGGTTTGCAACTTCAGTGTGTGACGACCATAAATTTGAATACTTATAACGACATCTATTAATATTTGCATAACCAAGCAAACGGGACCACATGCAATATTTCTTTGTAGATTTATGTTACAAGTTAAGTTTTAAAGTATATCTGATAAGGTATGTAAACGTTAAAGCGGTTTAGTTGAAAAAACTAGGTCTGTTATATGCAGTTTTACTACAAAATACTAAAATGAATAATAAAATACAGTCAACTATGGAGTTGCATTTTATTTATAGTAGTTAATTAAAAGTGGGTAAACTGAATCTGCATTAAAAACTCGGCACAGAGTAAATATGGTTTGCAATTTGTAATTTTTATTGGACGTTGAAAATGCATATTAAAGCAGAAAATAACGATTTTTTAGTTGATATACTAGAATCGATACGCTGGGTAAATTAATTCAACGAGATTGCGAGGTACGTAAAAAAACGGATAGTTACTCGCACTAGCTGGTATTGTGAATACTAAATATTAAAACAAATTTTTCACTGGCTTGTATCATCTGAATATTGATAACCTATTATGTCAGCAGTACGAAGCAAATTTTTTATTGGTGTTCATTTTTAAGGTCCGCTATATTTTCCTGCTTTTAATTGCAAATTTCTTGCTCAACTCCTTAATAACAATACCGGCGTAGCAAATGGCAAATTCTCACGAAAAAAAATTCCTCTAAGCTGCGAAAAACGCCATGCTCATGCCGTTTGTAATCTGGAGACCACACACCGCTTAGAGCTAATGGAGCGAAACGTTACGAAGGAACAAAAACCACATTATGTCACAGTACAGTAATAAACCGAAAGAGCGTACTCATCGCCCGTCGAGCTTTCAAGGCTTGCGGTTTTATGCGTCTTCCAATTCACAGCTAAGCAAAAAAAAATTAGTGCAACGGAGAATACTAACAAACTTTACCCAAGTTTGTTGGTAAACAAGGAAGTTGTTTTACTCCTCCTAAGCATATAAAACAGAGATAAAAATTAACGCCAAGATAAAGAATATGATAATATTGCTCGGAACTTAGATATTTTGATGAGTGTTAAAGCGAATCACGAAAAAAATGTTTTAAGGTTAAATTATTAAGAAAAACGCTGCAAATCGAATATTATTCTGCTGTTGATGAAATACGAATTTTAACAGGTTTGTAAGCTAATAAAGATTTAAGGTAAAAAAGGTAACGGCACTTACACTCCGCGAGGGAGTATGGCCGGCAACATGCAGGGTTATGGCCTCCTAAGCGCTTTCATACCTTGATTGTCTCGCACGCTTTACGTACGGGGTGATGTGATAAGCACCACGCCTTCGACAACCGCCTACCTTCCCCACTCTACGACTGTGTTTCGGTTTCCAATCAATTATTTTCAGTGACTGGGTAGGCCACCCACCGAGCATCCGACTCAGGTTTGACCAATACTGTTCTCATTAATCAATAGTTTTTTGCTAAATAACCAAACTTTTATCTTCACGCACTCGATTAATTTTTGCACACTTTTTTGAAACCCGCTATCCAGTTCGAGGAAAATTTTTGGAAGAGATTTGGTAGCTTTTCCATTCTTCTTTAACACATTTTTGGGGGGAGTTCTGGTGTGTTAGGCAGATTCAGATTTTTGGGGACGTAGGGGATCTTATGCTTTTCTATCCAAATATTTTGGCACAATGTGCCGTTGTTAAATCTGGCCAAAACAACATCTTTAGTATAATTCCTGACAAATTGTAGTAATCGTTTCTGTAAACATTCAGTGATATAAGTTTCGCGATTAATTGTACCTTCCGTAAAGAATGGTTTACTGCGAAGATCACATTGGCGCAGATATGTAGCCTGCCAGACAAGTGTCTTGGGTCCAAATTTTTCTACAGCAATTCGTCTTACATTATCTGGAACATTCTCCATACTCACTACACCACATATATGGGCAACCCCCGGCCCACGGCCCGGATTCGGCCCTCTACTTCTTTTGATTCTGCCCTGATCCATCTCGGCCGCGAAATAGCTCAAAGCAATTTTATGACACCGATAATCAGGGCTTTAGCATAGTAATTAAGGCACCTGCCAACGTAGAGATTTATACCAGAGCATTATATTATAAATAAATGAAAGAAGAAGTAGTAACTTGTTTTAATTCATTTAATATTCAATTATTTTATTTAATAATTTGCTCCGGCCCTTGACTCGGAGACAGAATGATAATTTGGCCTCAGAACCAGGAAAGGTTGCCCATGCTTGCACTACACTGTAGAACTGTGGCCCTGGTACAGTGCAAAAATCGTATTTAAAATACGATTCATCTTCCATTATTAAGCATCCATTATTAAGCACTTGTCACTTTGTCAAATGCGTTTATCAAGAGAGCATACATGCTTTGATCGCTTTACAGCAATATTTTCTTGTTTGGCAGTACGTTTCGCGTTTTTTTGTTTTCTATTATATGTCTTTATACTATATATTTATTTTTTACTATTTTGGTTTTGGTTTTCACTGCAATATCTCGGACAGACATTGTTCTGTTTGCTTTGATACACTTTCTTCTCCGTTTTTATCGTTTGCACCTTTTGGTCTTCCACTTCGTGGTTTTTCTTTCGTAGTTTGGTTTGGTAAATTGTACGTTGTACAGCCTATCTATTGATTTTACTTCCTTGGCAATAAGAGAAAATGATTTTTGAGGATTTGCGTATTGCATTTCTTCAGGTCTTGAAGTCATATTTGTCATTGAGGATTCAATTATCGCAAACACGTTTTAACTGCGTCACCAATCACAGTTTTCATTTTGCAGTGAATCTGAATTTATTTTACTCACCTATTCATGTGTTCAAAAACGTTGCAAAACTTTACGAAGCAGTCCTTGGTAGTAGTTGTTAGTTGTTGCTTACAGTGGAGAAGAGAAATTTTCGTGCCTGTAGAATCCTAATTTAATAAAAACAGCTAAAGATATAGAGATATAGTGTTGGTGATGTGCCACATTATCATTAACTACCCTACTTATAAAAAGAAAATGAAGGTTGTTCCGTTGGATGCTCACTTACAACAAGTTGTAGCAGAACAGTGAGAAATCCATCCGTTAATGCACCATCCGTGCTACGAAATCCTATAGAACAGGGTTGCAAGAGATGGATTTCCTTGATCACCTATCAAACTATCAAACTTTCAGACAGATAGCTGCTTAAGTGGATTTCAACAATACAAGTCTTACGATCAAACAGTAATAACACAACCTTCATTGCCCATTAATAACAACTGCAATAAATCATTGAATAGCAATAATTGCTATAAACAACGCAGGTGTTCAGTACCATGATAACTACAATCATTAGAGATACACTGGAAACCAATTGGTTCAACGTTAATTTTTGAAATCCGATTTCGTGCGCTGTGGGCATTAGCTGAAGAAGGTGTAGTTGGTTTTATGATTAACTACCCCAATCCCACAATAATGTTATTTCTCGAGATTACAACAAACAGTATATCCACATACAAGTGATTAATTAGGTTTTTCTGGTGCAGCATTTAGTACTGCTCGACGCAATTGTCACATTTTAAAAATTTGGGTATGTCTTAAATGTAGCGTTTTATTAACAACAGGTCCTATTTTGATCTAATTATTAAGAATAGTATTTTTATTTGTCTTGCATTGACTATTGTGCATGCATATTACAAAACATTTAAAAATTCAACAATTCAACACCAAAGTTGCAGAAGGCAACGGGAAATCACTGCCGAGAACACGTTTCCCTAATATAAGGGGGATATAACAAAGTTCACGACGCCAGGTGGTTTAAAATGCTTATCCATTATTAATAATTAAATTAATAATTAAACATTCATATTTATATTTGCATTAATATGACAGGTTTTTGAATTTTGGCCTATTTTCATTTTCATCGCTCTAAACTTTAAAGCTAAAGGAATATATAAATTCAAGAATTTAGTATTGAATCTTGTCGTCAAATAAATTAATGCAAAGGCATATTATGTACATCATTGGCCCACAGTTTAAAAAGCAATCACTTCTTCAGAGCTTGTTTAAATTTTAAATTCATTTTTTAATTACCTACATTGATATACCGAAAGCACGATTTACATTTTTAAACTGTTAAGTCTTTTATGAGCAGCAGAAGAACAATTTAAAGATTACATCAAATTCAAAATCCGAGTTTCCATAAATAATTTCATGCTAAATGTGAAAAGCTCTCCTCACTTTTTTTTACTATCTTCGTTAATGAGAAAAATAAACAATTCTTGCATCGTCCCTAATATAATATTTTAACATTTAAAAACATTAACAGGATGTGAGTATCTGACAACAGGATTAATAATAAAATAAACAAACTCATTATTGTAAAATCATGGTCGAAAATCTAAGAAAGAAAGGATGTTTTACGTTAATAATTTATTATTTTTAGAAACCTAAACAGTGTAATAAGTAAATATTTGTAGATATTCAAAACAGGATATGAAAAGTATTCCCCTAAAAATTCGAGAGCTTCATCAACCAAGCCTTGAATAATCACGATGTGACATCCGGTTTTTTTCAACAAGCACAGCTTGTATTGCAAAAATCTGGGCCAGATTAAATCAATTCATCATGTTCGTTAATTTGACGTGCGATGTTCTTTTTAGGTATATATATTTTTATGTTTATTGAATCGTAAATAACAGGAATTATTTAATATCTGTACTGATTGACAGATCGGAATGGTCTTTAATATGCCGGCGAGTTTATCCCCAGCAATTCCGGTATAATTTTCATTACATCTGTTTGTTTTATCGATTTCAGCCTTTACAACTGTTCGACACTGACGCATTAATTATTACCGTTAGATATTCGGATAAATTAGGTATTTATGAATCAAACACTGTATTCGAATTCCAACAATGTTGTTTTATTTGTTGTTCGCACAGCAGGTACTACATACGAGGGGCGTTCAAAGTGTGTTACAATTTGGGGGTATCTAGCAAAGTTTAGATTTTCGTTCAAATTTTGTTTGATACATTAGATCTAGTTACCCTTGCTTGCAAAAATTGGTTGTCCTCTCTGCTTTTGTTTTCCTTCTGTCAGTTGTGAAATATGGCTGAGTGTAGTTTAAAGAAGTACGAGTAGGTATCGAAGCATCATCAAGTTTTTGTGTAAAGAGGGTGTAAATGCAAAGGAAATTTTGGATCGCTTATCGAAAGTAACCGTAGCATACGAAGGCGCGTCCGATCTGTACACTTTCGATAAGCGATCCAAAATTTCCTTTGCATTTACACCCTCTTTACACAAAAACTTGATGATGCTTCGATACCTACTCGTACTTCTTTAAACTACACTCAGCCATACTTCACAACTGACAGAAGGAAAACAAAAGCAGATAGGACAATCAATTTTTGCAAGCAAGGGTAACTAGATCTAATGTATCAAACACAATTTGAACGAAAATCTAAACTTTGCTAGATACCCCCAAATTGCAACACACTTTGAACGCCCCTCGTATGTTAAAAATTACGATTTCAATCAAGGATTTATCGAAATAAATTGTAATTTCAATCATGAGTTTGCAGAGTTATTAACTACACGTTTTATTGAAAAGCAGTTTTTAACCTACTTTTTTATACGTAGAAAATATTAAAACTATACTTGGAATGTGGGAATATATTATAGACTTATAAGTTGTTTTTATAAACTAATGGATGAGAAGTAATACGTTACTAAGAAGGAAGTTTTTCAGTGGTGTAATAATTAGCTATTGGTATACAGCGTGTCCTAGAATAACTGTCCCATCAGTTTAACGTCATGTAATTATAAATACAATAGACAACATGGATGAAGTGTGGCGCTGATGCGAAGCTTATTCGATTGTCGTATAGCATAAGCTAAAATGTTACAAAAAAAGAGGAATTCACGGATTAACGGAGCAGCAGAAGTTAGCCAGGTTGCAAAAATGCAGATCACTGTTAAAAAGACTTGGACAAAGTGAAATTGTGTTTTCAGATGAGAAATTCTTTTTATTGCAACAATCTCATAATTCACAAAATGACCGCTTATATGCAGTATCCATGAGTGATATCCTTAAAGATAAAAGTATATTCAACGGTTCCAACATGTTCCATCTGTAATGGTTTGGGGAGCTGTATCGAAGAAAGGTAAACTTCCATTGGTTTTCATTGATAAAGGCGTGAAGATAAATCAAGAATATTATCTTCAGAGAGTTTTGATTGAAAACGCGATGCCAGCTATCGAGCAGATGTTGTTGTTTTCAGCAAGATTCTGCGTTAGCCCACAAAGCCAAAAGTGTTCAAGATTGGTGTAGGGAAAATTTTAGCGATTTTATCAGCGCCGAAGACTAGCCTTCCTCCTCTCCTGATCTTAATGTAATGGATTACTGCAGTTGGCAGATTTGAAATGTAGCAATATCACTCAATTCAAATATTTATTGCAAAAAAGTTGGAGGGAAAAACCTGATGAGATGATTCGTGCCGCCTGTTTGGACTTCCCGAAGAGTTTGAAAGCAGTTATTAAGGAAAATGGGGACAGATTCGAGCTAAACGCATAAAATAACTTTTGTTTTACTGCAATTTGTTTGCAATAATAGTATATTGTGTAACAAGTAAAAAGTATAGTGTGCAACACATTATACTTTTTCTACGACCTCAAACTTAAAAAATGAGTTAAATTAGCACTTCACTTGACAGTTTTGACAAATTCGTCGTCCAAACAAAAACAAGCACAGCAATCTATTCAAGTGTTTACCCGTGCCGAAAAGTGTATAGGCTCTTTTGGCAGAAATGCGTAAAATAAACTCCATAAGAAATGCATTGCACTTCACGCATCGATGTAAAAAATACGATTTCACGTACTGCGATCAGTATGTGAAACTACTACTTTATGCATGGGAGTAGAAAATTTTCTTTTTATATTATGTGTCATATTTTTATGTTAATTGCAAAATAATAATGGGACAGGTATTCTAGGACACGCTGTATGTTTTAACGGCATAGAAATAAGAACTTAAGTTACTAAGTTCCTTTTGCCTCATTTTTCTGCTTGAATTAAACTGTAAAAAAATTCGACCAATTTTAAGTTTTTAGCAATGCATGATTTTTCGAATGAAAACATCAAAAATTCCAATAATGAGCTTCGAATCTTATAGTAGTAATAAATAACACATTTATAAAATTTTATCCATTGGCTAGAAAATGAAAACACTTTTCTACTTTTCTATTTTACATTCGTATTAAAAATTTGCGTTGTCTAACTAAGCATATAATTGCATTTGAAAAATTAAGCAGTGGATTTTGTTTATGTTTGTTAATTGCATACTGATATAAGTTTAACCTTGTACCTGTCTACAAGCTCGATAATTAAGTCGTTGTCTTTTATTTATTTTTGTTTTTAATATTTCAGGGGCCTCCGCAGCCTGGGCAACCGTTCAAATTTACTGTGGGCGAATCCTGTGATAGAATTAAAGAGGAATTTAATTTTCTTCAAGCACAATATCATAAGTAAGTGTATTAATGTAGACATTTAAATTAGAAATGGAAAACATTTAACTTCAGTCGCTAAAATTCCGGTACATACAAACACTAATGCGTTATTAAAAAAAAATACATTTACATACAAAATATTTCTAATAACACAGCTGTACGACTTAAAAGCTGCAATTTATTTAATTGCCTTAAAAACACGTCATTTTCCTAACTAGTGGCAAGTAGAAACAGTATACAAATAACGGATTATTAAATAATTATTAACTGACGAGTGATATTTAAAATATGCATAATTTATACACTTTGTCAGGTGCGTTGTAGCTGACGGTGAAAACAAGCAAATTATCATATCAATTATGTAAAACGCCGTATTCTTTACGGCCAGACACTTTCACGTTAATTACAGATACGTGGCCGTTTAAAAAAATAACTACATCGAGCTGATGCCGAAAATATTCATAAAAGGAATATTTAACTTTATAATTATCCGTAAAATTAGTTTCTACATAATTTATCTTTTAATACATAACCGTGCTTTGAAATCAATATAAAAACACTGAACATTGAATTTAGAGCTATTATAAGTAACTTGTGATTTAAAAAAAGTTGAAAATTAAGTGGTAGATTTTTGCAGATCAAATATGTCGAATGTCGATTGAAACATCAATAAACTGACGAGAAAATCTTTTTTCATACTGAACAAAAACCTTTTATTATCGTAGCTTTTTTTGCTCAGGGGAAATGTTTATTGTTCTCTAATTGCTTTATCGGTTCTCATGAAAAATTTGTTTCGCCATCAATTGATTAGTAGTGCCAGCGTACTACTAGCCGACAATCGGCTGGACATGATCATAACATTTAGCTCATTCATGGATTGTATGGCTTCGGCAAGCCTAAGTGCAGCATACAATTATTTATTTAATCACGAGTTATTTATTATACCATATTCAAAAAGAATATGCAGCAACCAGCAACTTAGCCCTAAGCCCGGCCAAGATGGCATTTGAAATTTTAGATCTACGGAACTTTTTGTAAGTTTTCGGCCAGAGTGATTAACCATATAAATGTTGCTCAAGAACACAAGATTTTAATGAGAGACTATTTTAGAAATTAACTACGAATGGACTGCTGTAGAGTAGCGTCTTTTGGTAAATTTTATTTTTTGAAAAATTAACAAATTACTGGTAGTAATAATTAATGAAAACAGTAAATGGTTGTATTAAATAGATGACTTATTTTCCAAATTTTAATTGATCCTGTTACTTTTTGAACACACAGTAGGTTTGTTTAGTTTGGCCATGGTTTAAAATCGCGTGTGTTTTCTTAATGAGTTTAAAACAAAGAATGCCGAAAATAACTCAACTCAAAAGAAAAGAAAAAGCAGATGCAATACATCCGAACATATGTTCAGTAAATTTTAGTTAACTTCAGGCGGTTTTGTTCTTACTCGTTATTTTGCCCCAAAGTTTTTTTAATAAATATATAGAAGCTACCAAGCAAGTACCGAATATTTTGATTAAAAACTGGAACTTCAAATAAGTACCAAAAGACCTAATTCAATCCGCCTGTAAAGAATTATTCTCTAATTGCAGAAACATCTATGAAAATGAGGAAAACTGCTTATATACTACAGCCTTTAGAAAAAAGTGAGTTCGAAATTTTTTTGTCTTCAACGTTTAACTTCTTGTTGCCTTTTAATAATTGCTTTGTGTGCTCCAAAAATAAACCTATCAAAAATCTATGAATAACGTAGGTAAATAAAAACGTCAGAAATATTTCTTTTCTTGCCTAGTCCGTCCGCCTTTTATGATGTTTGTGCAAATCATCCTGTTGGGTATTAATTTACCTTTTTTTGTCGTTCTGAAATCTCAGACGTTCAACCACAATTGGCAACGGTAGCCGTTGTCAATAACTGATACTATAAGCTCGCAGCAATTCAACCTGTCACCTTTTACATGTCAAGTTTGCTCAGTAGGGCGTATTGACGTTAATAACGCATCCGCTTTGTGCTCTCCGACCGTA
The DNA here is from genome assembly GCA_963082815.1 of Melanotus villosus. Taxonomy (NCBI): domain Eukaryota; kingdom Metazoa; phylum Arthropoda; class Insecta; order Coleoptera; family Elateridae; genus Melanotus; species Melanotus villosus. The sequence goes on along the minus strand of OY720418.1, from coordinate 31,216,867 downwards.
CGTGATGTACTTTTCCGTATTTATTGACGTGCACGTTTTATCGCGAGTTATTATCCGATTTTATACCGGGGAAAGCTGGCTTAGTTGATGTATACTCGTGATCGTGGATAAAACTGAAGACGGAAGTGCATTCATGTACATGAAACGAAGCGACAATTCAACTTGAAGTGAAATAATGCCGTGGAAATTGAATGGCGAAGTTAACCTTTAATTAATTTTTGAGTTGTCTTACAATCTTAATTATAATTATCAGTAAATTATGATGTATGATGCATTCACGATCTTTTTTTAGATCACCGCAGGCCATGCTGTTAAATTATAGCGTTGGTATTATATTTGCTTGAAATTTGTCCAACCTGAATGGGTTATTAACTCTAACTTATTACAAAATCAAGCTTTACACTTTACAATTATTGACAATACGGGTTTAGACCTGGACTATAACCTCAAAATTAATCCGCTGTAATTTTTCTTACAGATGTGCATAAGATTTTTTTTTTTAAGAACTGTATAGTCGGTTCGGAGGCCCGCGTAAAATTGCTGGAAGCATTTTACAGCTTAGTGATGGATTATCAGGTTTAAATACAACTATCGTAAATCATCTCTGCTAGGCCGGACTCGAAAATTTGACAGCTGCCTCAAAATAGAAGAATTCATTTATAAAATTTCGAAATATTTTGTATAACAGTTTAAAACCGCCCCTGGTAGGGTTTTTATGGCTGGACTTGCCACCTCTAACTCGTCATAATACTTTTATTGTGGGTTGTAATAACTTAAGAAGTCAGGTAGAAATGACGGGCCCGAACGAATGGGCTATACCTTAATTTGGCCTTCTAAATAGATAGTTTAGGGGGTATATAAAAGTACACATTACACATCATGCTAGTGATTTTATTTAGGATTTTGGATAATACTATGCTAGATCGGTATTTCTGTATAGAATTAAATTTTAAAAGTTCTCCTGCTGCTTCTTTAATAAACTCTATTTTTTTGTATGGACAGGAAGTAACAGATAAATTTAGTTTCGTACTTCCTAATTTGATAAACAAGAAAATCATGTTTGCGAAAAAATTGAACAAAATAAAGCTATAATTTTCTTAGATCTTAGATCCATCCTTCCTTAAGTCATCAGCCCGTAGGCTGGTTTGTCACAGCTATGCATTCTTCATAAGTGTTTACAGTTCGCATCTTCCATGATTTGTTTAATGCGGTCTTCCTCTAGCATTTCTCCCTTCTATTATGATCTTCATTAATCCGTCCCGTCTAAGTAGGTGCCCTATTAGCTGATCTCGTCTTCTTTATGTGTTTTTTCACAGTAGTCTTCTTTCTTTAGCCCTTCGTAGAACTTCGTCATTTTTTATTCAATCGATTCAGCTAATCTTCATCATTCTTCTGTGGCACCATATTTCGAACGCTTCTAATCGTTTCGTTTCTGCTTTTCCAATGGTCCAAGCCTCGCATCTATATAGTGCCACGCTCCAGATATATGTTTTTATAACTTGTTTTCTGCTTGCTATTGAGATGTTGTTTGATGTGAGTAGGCTCTTCTTGTCGTAGAAGACTTTCTTGGCCTGCTGGATTCTACATTTTATGTCCTGTATACTCCGTCCATCGCGGGTTGCTGTACTGCCTACGTAAGAGAAATTGTCTACTTCTATAATAATTGTGTTTCCTATCCTTATATTTATATTTCCTCCGTAATTTTTTCCGCAGGCCATTAAGTTTTGGTTTTGTTTATTTCCACTTTGTAGTTGTAGTGGTATTCTTTCAATTTCATTAAGTACTAGTTCTAGATATTCTCTGTTATCTGTAATCAGTGCGATGTCATCCGTGTATCTTAACATGTCGATCTTTTCTCCTTGTATCTTCACCCCAACGTTCACCGTATCTCTTATAGTTCCTCTAATGCTCGTTGTATGTATACATCAAACAGCAGCGGTGATAGGGAACATCCTTGTCAGACTCGCACATCCTTGTAAGACTCCCATTCATATTTTCGCTACTTGTTGGTATTCGCCGGCTTGTTCGATTTATGTATGATAGACTTACACTTCTGTCTTTGCATTTCATTCCAGTTTCTTTTAGTATATTGAACATTTTAGACCACTCGACGTTGCCAAAGGTTTTTTTATATCTATAAATGTCATATACTGTAGCTTACTGTTTTTTCTTATCAGTTTTTAGCCGATCAATTTAAGCGCAAAAATAGACCTTAGATACAATATGAAATTTACAAAAAACAAGCTTGACGGATACCTTATTCTCGGTTTATTTCAATCAAGGTTTGCAAGTAAATGGCATATTTGAATTTCTATACTTTTAGGTAACTTTCCATTTTTTTTTAGCAAAAAATAGTTTTCGGAAAAAATATTAAATAGGTATACAATGTGATTTTTTAAAAACTCAATGCAGCAGGCCGTATTCTGTCTTAATAACCTTAGCACTGTCTGTATTAAGTCAGAATACGGCCTGCTGCAATTGAGTTTTTAAAAAATCACATTGTACCTATAGTCATTAAGAGTGGTTATAATCCCAACATCTTATATAAACTAATTCGGAATGCAAGTTAGTAAGATAAAGATAAAAATATGTTAAATTTAAAATGTTTCTCAAATTATAATCAAAAACCATTTCTGTGAATAAGCATATTTTAAGTTCAATCTTATTAACAATAAACGTCCACTAAAAAAATCAAAATATTTTAGGTAATCTAGAATTTATCAAATTAAATGTGGAAAATTTGATGCTGTCTATAGGGTGTTTCCTAAGTACGTAGAGAAAATTCATTGACATGTTCTTTGGCTTATTTTTATTAAAACAAAAGGTTTCTATACATGTGTCCGCAAATCCTTCGTTTTTGAAATACAGCGTGAAGTTTAGAGAAAAAAAAATCGAAAATGTAGCAAATTTTAAAAATCCTTTGGAGTGTTAATTTTAATTTAGGGTGAAAACAAATGCAACGCCAAGGGCTTCTTTTATATACATATAAAATAACAATTACTAATATTGGCCAACATCTATTTAAAAATTCTTAATAACCACGCTCAAGTATTTCAGAATCTCTAATAGGCTATACTAAACCAATGATTTAACTAAGTAAGTGAATTTGTCATTTTTACATTATTATCATATTATTTCGGAGACTGAAGGTTTACAGCTAGTAAAACTTTACGTTTCTGACATTTCTGTGCAATTTTCTTTTATATTACCATATAATTCCAAGTTTAACCTAGCATTGTAAGATTATTTTGAGTGTCGCGAAGCCCAATGCCGTTTTAAAATGTACAACAAGGTTTTCTGAAGATTATGGGTTGTGAATAGTTTGGTGATTGTAGTACAGAGAAAGAAATAAGAAGAATTCTTAGAGTGCAGGTGTTTTGAAGTAATATCATATTCAATGTAGCTATTAAACAACTACTCAAAATTCAGAAGATTTATTATTATAAGTAGATATTGAGATGGCATTTCCGACTTTAGTCCATGTTAATCCTATAAGTCAGCTTTTGGCATACTGACCAAAGTAACGTAGATTTAAAAACTTATGTGTAAATTTGAATATTTAGTTACTTTGTTTAAACCAGCATGCATTCAAAATGTGGTTGTTAGTCAAGTCAGGTTTATTTAAGTTTAAGCCGTACCAATGCTTATTTGGATTTGGCAAATTGAAATTCTCGTTACTGATATTAAGAATTTCGTAATATTCGTGAGTATTAATAAAAATAATAAACTAATTATCCTATAGCAAATTTTACCTGTCAGAATAGTAAACATAAGTATTAAAATATTTAAGGACTGTCCATTTTGTTTGTTGATTTTTGTTATTTAACAGATTGCTCTGTTAGTTTTTTGCTAGTTGTGATTGTTTTTGTAGATTTGTTAATTTAATTAGTGAATACGACTTAGTTTGTTTTATTTATTTATCACTTTGTTTTCTTAATTGCTACGTTATTTGCTGCGTCAATCAAGAAAAAACACCTATAAATAAAATCATTGAAAATATAAACATTATGTAAATACATATAAAACATTAAAAAACACCAAGATTTTCGTAAATCACAGAGAATTTATAAGATGTTGTTGTATATTTTTAAAGTAATTAATTTGCAAAAAAAACCTAAACCGTTTGGTAGTATCAACTAAATAAAATCCATTATGGACTTGGAATTAATTTCTTTTTTGTTTCAGTTTAAAATTGGAGTGTGAAAAACTAGCCAGTGAAAAAATAGAAATCCAAAGGCATTACGTAATGGTAAGTGGATACCGCTAATTTTATACTTCTTGCTTGTTTCGATAGTAACATGAACCAATTAATTTAGTTATAAATCAACTTTTTTTAGACGTTGTCGAGGTGAATATAATCGAGAATGAATATTCGTATCTCAGTATACTTTTAATTAATCGATAATTAAATAACGATTCCTTGTTTATAAGAAGAAAAAACAAGCAGAAACTGGCTTTAATTGAGGCAACATAAATCTTTTTTTTATGAATTCATAAATTAATTAGGAAAATACCAGTGTCGTAATAGAAATTTTTAAATGGGGGCTTTACGTATAACCTGAAAGTTATATTAAATTTTAAACTAATAAATGGTGGGTAGCTGTAGGAGATGATAAAAAATCTAAAACGAGTATGTAGGTTGTTCAAAATAAGCATTGAATTCATTGACATAAACTATAAGAGAAGTTTATTAATTTATTTTTAATTTGTATTGGATTTGGCAATGACTATTGTTGATTATTGTAATTATGAATACCATTAAAGTTGCAACATAAAATTAATTTTATAGGAATTGGTTATGATCCGGGAAAGTCTAATTTATATTTAATTTCAATGCCTTGTTTGTATAGCGATCTGATGTTTAAACATGTCTAAACATTCAAACTAATTAACTATAAGTTTCACTATATTTGGAGGAAGTCTGTAACTTAAAACACTCCTCACCAATTTTACTTTATTAGGAGAGGCCTGAGAATTAAATTAAGCTATTAAGACAAGTTCTGTTTCCCATATCATTTGATAGAACCGCACCTCGTTTTGATTATATTAGTACTCGATTTGTTTCTTAAATGAACGTTGCCTACCTAATCTTGAACCATATCTTTATTATCATATTATTCCAATTAATTAATTCCGGGCGACAAGCTATTTCCTGGACTTTAATAAAATCATTAAATAGGTTTTTCAAAGTGTGTCAAAACATAGCACATTAAAATAGAATATGGCATGACATCGTCTAATTTATTTGAATGGCTCGTATTATAGTTGAAGTACTTTTCGTCCGTTCAAGCTTGCAACTGCACGATGCGAAACGGTCTGTCGTTTCGGAATGGCAACATTAATATTACCGACATATAATTCATACCCTTACATGGTTAGGTAACATTATTATAAAGCGGTCGGGTATTATTACATGGGAACACAATCGTGCCTTTTTTGCAGCCACGGGTCCGTTAAATCGTTTTGTTTTTATTGGCTTTCGTTCCTCTAGAGAATTTGCTACAAGCCCTCTTCAGAATTAATAATACGACTTGTTTGTTGGTTTTACAACAAACACTGGCACTTACGGATTGTGCAACCGGTGGCTTTTGTGACTTCTGATGCAAAAAATTAGCAACGATGCACTCACTACAAACTGTTTCTATTCAAATCAGAGACCAATTTTGTGTTGGTTTTGTGACGGATATTATTTTGTGACAGGTGAATCAAAAGAACTCCCATTTGCAAATATTAAATAATAACTTATAATTGGTTAAATCGTTGATGACGTGGAATAGAATTTTAAATGAGCAAAAAGCGGTTTATAACGTCGAGAATAAAATTCCAAAATAGGTGGTCTAGTTTGTAGCTGTGTTACAGCGCTTTGCGCATTTAAAATGTGAATTCATTAGCATCAATAAACTTTTTTACGATTATATCTCTTCCTTTTTCGGATTCCTGCCACTTTTTACTGGGGCGACTACAGATTTTATCGCAGAGACTTAAATATTTAACATTCTCTGCTTTAACTCTAAAAATGTTGATTTGTAATACTGTTGCTTCACAGGAATAAACACGAATTTAATTATGATACATGGCGAAAGTATTGAGCGCATTATAAAATTATTCGATCGAACACGTAAACCTAGATTTTATCAATAGAAGGTTGATTTTTATAGATCAATATTTTTGTCTAAATTTATTTTTATGTGTCATGTTTTACTACAACCTGCAGGTGCTAATATGTTATTTTATATTTACAATATGATAACAATCTAAACTAAAATAAATGTTAAATCCCCTTTATTTGACATTAAATACATTATTTTTTCACTCTGAATTTTAAAACTATTAATTTTTTACTTTCAGATTTAAGTTTTATATTAGCTTGATGTGTAACATTATTGCAAAGTTTACGTGTCCGATTTGTATATAAAACGAGCAAAGATATATAAAATGAAGAACCCAACGAACAAATGTTTCAAAATGACACTAATAAAACTTTTGTTATATTTCTCCGTGGCAGTGAATAACAAACACCTTTTATAACATTAGCAGATTAAATGTTGATGTTTGTCGATTGATTGTCTAAAGTACAACAAACTATATAGGTACTTATTAAAAATAGCAACTAGACTCCTACGGTGTCAAGTCGTATTATAATAATTAATAATTAAATAAATGAAAAGTTTATGATGTAACCTTTCATACGTTTTTCGAAGTATTTTTCGTTCCCCCTCCATTTGATAACTTTCTCTTCTGTGACTGCAAAATTCACCTGTAAACAGAAAAATTCTAGGTTATGCATAAAATTTGATGACTATTAATCATCTAAATATGTGATAATTAAATACGAAATGTTTGAAGTTGAAAATTTAAATTTTAAAAGCATAGTGTGATACTTTATCAATAATTCAAAAGTTTTAATGGTGACCATTAATGTACAAATAATATGAAAATTTTATGTCCATAATTTTACGCCCCAGACTACTTAATTGGTAATAAATCACTCAAAAATAAAATGTCATAATATACGTATTTGGGAGTGAAATGGAACTTTGCTGATTAAAAATATGAGAAAGTAAGGAAAGGTTTGTCTAACTTAATTAAAGAAGTAAATATTTATCTTTGGTCTTAACTTTTTATTTTTATTTTTTTACTGTCAGTTAAATTTCTAAAGTTAATATTAACTATAAAAATAACAAATTATGGATGAGTTTTAAATGAATGAACTTAATTTAACGGTTTTTACAGTGTCTTTTAATTAAAATTATAATTTTTTATGTCGTCCCACACAAGTATCTCGAAAATGCCCGAATTAGTAAAATTCACCCAAAATTCTAAGTAAAAGAAGCAGTTTTATCTTTTTATAAATCTTAAAATTTACTAAATAAGAATCTGAAACAATTCACAATTTTATCAGTATTGATGATTATGAAAACTTCTCATACGATACAACAATTTTCTTCGCTCAAAAATTTGTTTTTGTTGCCTCATTTAGTTTTGTATTTCATAAAAGTAGGAGTAGGTACCTTAATTTACAGTGCGCGAAATAACTGGAAACCCAACAACAATTTTATCTGTTAAATGCATACCTACATCAAGAGGTGTTATTTATTTATTTAAATTCGATTAATGTATTTAAAACGAATTTATTAATTTTTGGTATTTTTAAAAATGCGAGATTTTTATAATTCCTCAGGCTAAACCGTCGTGCTACAAACTTCTAAAAGTGCTTTTTAGACTATAAACAACCTAGGTAAAACGAGTTTAACAGTAACAAATAATGAGCTAAACCTTTGAATTTTTCTACTGCAAGTCCAACGACTGGTTTACGATATTCTTTCAACGGAAATTATTTGGAGCATAATTCTGAAAGTAGGATTCGTACTTTTCAGAGATGCACTATTTTAAAAAGAATATCAAAATTCATTCTTTATATTCTGTTTCTGGAATGGATAATTCAAATCTGACACTTTCTGGTTTAATAACAGACATCGAGATTAATGGGCTTTAAAGAGGCGCCCTTTTCAGGTAGGAAATAAAAATGAATTTAAATTAGAATGTTAACAGCAGGGGCATTAAGCAATGAAGTTGAAATAGTGTACATTATAGACTGAATAAAACATAAACACGGAATGTATCACTACTTCGCACTTGTTGGTAATACTATTAAAAATAAAAAGACCTGAATGAGCGGCCGTAGTGCAAGGTACCGGTAATAATAAATCAATTAATAGTATATTACATTACAAGTCATGAAAGTGAAACTTTGCAGAAGAGGAGGCTTATTGAAGAGTACGAGGACGCGTAGCGTCCGAGTATCTCTTTAAAGCCTCCGAGTCAAGCAGAGACACTTTCATGACCAGTGATGTATTATATTTTTTCTGAAATCGTTTTTCTAAAAACTAAAAATAGATTTAAACTGAAAAAATATATCAACATCAGAGTCGTATGAGAAGTTGATATCCATGACAATGAATTGTCAACAAATTTTTTAAGCGTCACAATTTGTGTTGTAAACAGTTGTAAAGTGCTTTATAATATGGAAAACACTCTTCCCACTGGAATAATTGAAGAAGCTGCTGCTGCAGTGGAAGAATTGCTTCCGGATAAGTCCAAAGAAAGATATGAGAAACAATATGCAAAGTTCAAAAGCTGGTGTAATAACAAAAAAGTTAATCAAGTTACGGAAGAAGTGATGCTGGCTTTTTTTGCTGGAGAAAGTAAAATTTACAAGTCTTCAAGCCTCTGGAGTATTTATTCAATGCTTAGAGCCGTGCTGTTAATTAAAGAAAACATCAATATCGCAAATTATTTAAAGTTAAAATCATATCTGAAAAGAAAATCGGTAGGATATGAAGCAAAAAAGTCCCGAGTATTTTCAAGAAATGAGATAAACGAGTTTCTTCGAAAAGCTCCCGATCACGACTTCCTATTGTTAAAAGTAAGTAGTTTTAATAAATAAATTATAAAATAATCTAAATTGGCGGCTTATATTTTCAGGTTGTATTAATTTTTGGACTAGCCGGAGCATGCCGTTGCGATGAGTTGACGAAGATGACTCTAGATGACATTGAAGACAAGAATGATACTCTCATTGTGAACATTCCAGATTCGAAAACTCACAAACGAAGACGATTTTTAATTTTGGACGATGTTGGCGAACCCGGAAATATTGCCTTATATAGAAAATACCTAGCACTTCGCCCTGCTCATACACCACACCGGCGTTTATTTGTTTCATATAGACAAGGTAAATGCAGTATTCAGGCTGTAGGAATTCATACCTTCGGAAAGATACCTGCTAAAATAGCTGGTTTTCTTCATTTACAAAATGCAGCGGAATATACGGGCCATGCCTTGAGGAGAACATCAGCAACTTTGTTGATTGATGGTGGAAGTGGCATAGAAGACCTTAAAAGACACGGCGGATGGTCTTCTACAGGAGTAGCGGAGGGCTATGTAGCCGAATCATTAGAAAATAAAAGAAAAATTGCCAAAAAGATACAGCAAGGTCAAGGTGCATTCACGGAAAATAGCGCGAGTGAAATTCCTTCAACAAGTGCATTTGATCAGACTGCTGTAGCTGACAATGTTAATATTCCTAACATGGATGTCAACGAAAAAGTAGTGTTGTCAAACATAGCTAACGCAACAGAAAACAGAAATAATAATGCTTTGAATTATATACCTGGAATAAACTTTTCTAATGTGCATAATACTAGTGTCGGCAGCATTAACATTAATTTTCATTTTAATAGTTCTAATACCAATTAATAATTTGTTGTATTTCATTGTTAGTGTTTTTAATTATATTAAATAAACGTTTCATAAGATAAGTGACGATTTCTAATTCAATTGCAGTCTAAAAATGACAGATGAGTCTTGTAAAGTGACAGATGAGTCTTGTAAAAATCATGAAAGTGACTAGTCTTGTAAAGTGACACTTTCATGACCAACTTGAGTTCTGTCATGACAAGCTTTCTTGACGATTTCAGAAAAACGATCTTTACTTGGAATTACACTCGTCTCGACTGATTAAGGCAATTACTTTACGTACAATTTAGCAGACGTGCGTGTAAACGAGGTGTTCTTGCAAACTTAACAGCGTAGCTCGGCAGAATCTCAGGCTCTTCTTGGTGCATGAAGGACGAGGAACGCGCCTGAAAACTGACTGCGAACGCGGTGTAACGACCTCGAAATAATTATACAACCACCGTGTAATTGCACGAAACTGATTGACTTTTAGCTTTTTTATTGGAGCGGTCTTGTTTTACATTATAATAACGAACGAAGTTTTTTAGTCTAATTCTCACGGCACTAATTGCTTTTTACAACAACTCCCGAGTCTGTGGTTGAGAAACGTTACGTTACGTCAAAGAAAAATTTTACTAATTTGTACCATGAAACGGAACGCTATTTTTTATTTTTCATTTACTGCCACGGTCGAGTTGCAACATTAACTGAAAGATTACCGTGTTTGTTAAGTTTATCCGTTAAACCTATGGGGAAATCTTGTGACATGCTGCAACAATAACGTCAATAAATGGTATTTCTGCTTAATTATTATTATCTCATTGCCTCATATTTGCAATTTTGATAGTTTGAAAGACTTAGGGCCGCGGCCGGTTGCACAAAACATTTATTAAATTAACGAATGATGATAGTTTTTTTGTCCACCAATGTACCTATTGCTACCATTTTTTTTTACATTGCGAATTTACAATCTAGTCTACATTTTATTTGTACAGAGTAATAAGTAAAATTCCTGAGGGGAGTTTGACATGAGTTAGGTAACATCTATCGATGGTTCACTAATGCACCTAATTCACTAGGTCTTCTGGCCATGTTCTTTTGAGCCGTCTTCTTGCTAACGGTTGGTTGTAGAGTTCATTTATTAGCTGATTGTTATGGTCAGTGTTTCTTTCTTTGCATTTGTTGGCGTGTAGAGCAATTACTTGGTTTATGAGGGGAACTTTGAGGTCCACATGAAGGGTTTGATTAGACTCCTACCAGGGCTTACCATATTTGACAATTTAATTTTGTTCATTTAGACGAATGACTAATTTGACGAAGTTGTTAAATCATGTTTGTGCAACCTGTCCCAAATAAAATATGAGAGTTTGATAAATATTTAAAAATATTTATTTATTGAGTGAAATCTGGACTAGTATGGCCAGTGGCATTACCCGACTTCCAGCTTCCAGCTCTAAGTTCCAAACATTGCATTGGCAGGAGCCCTACGGTTTTACTTCGTATCCTTAAGACATTTTTTATTTTTTAGATATTTTGAATTAAAAATAAAAGTCCATTATAAATGTTTGCATATATTGAGATTTCTATGATGTATAAAATGATTATTTTTTCTCAGAGCTTTGAAAAAATGGTATATACTACTGTACTGTGCAAACTAGTTAGGACAATAGGAAAATACAGTAACAAAGACAACGAATATATTTATTTGTTTAATAGTGCAGTTAATAGTGAATGTGATTCCCTTAACTTTAATTACTTCTTTCGCCCTCTCAACAATTGATGCCACTTAATGGCTAGCCCCACATCTTCTTCACTTCAGAGTTGTGGTACTTTCATGACACTTTCTATCATTTTGGTTTTCGTCGTGTAATTCATTTTAGATATGCCCGCTTTAATAATGGCACACAAATTGGGGTTTAGATCGGGTAAATTTCCAACACCTTCAAATGTTGCTGGGTAAAGAAGCTCTTAGCAAGCTTAGAATTGTGGCATAGAGCCAGATCCTGTTGAAATACTCCATCGCCATTAGGAAACAGCTTCCGTAGTGTTGGGACCATGTTCGCTTCCAGTCTATGTACTTTTTACTGTCGCAACATTCCTTCAATGGGGTGAAGTGTCTGTGGTGCGGAAGCTCTCAAACATGACTATGGGTGGGTGTTTGGGGAATTGCGGGATGTGGTCGGATCGAAGAGGTTCTCCAGGCGAGCAGCAGATGAAAATTAACCTGTAGCTATGCACCTCAAAGTGAATTTCTTTGCCCAGGATAGCCTTTTTTGCTTCATAGCAGGTGTAAAAAGCCTGCTTTTTGGAGGGGAGCCCACACTCCAGAATGCGACGACGTACGAGCATCTATATTAACCCCATGAGACGCAATCTCCCTTTTGATGTCTCCACTGGTCTTCTTCGGGTCTATGATACTAATCTTCCGAATTAGACTAGCACCTCTAGGGGTGGTTTTCCTGTTTCTTCCACAACGTCCTTTACGGTACGTGTCTACGGACCCTGTCCAGGGGCGGATCAAGTTTTTGCGGGGCCCGAGGCTAAATAGCTTTGAGGGGCCCTGCTAAACAAAATTAAAAACTCAAAAATTATCACTTACAATACCACGAGTGGTCAAAGAATTGTCGATTATTTTTTTGCTGTAACATCACGAATGTTCCTTGTGCTTGCATATGAATATCACGAGTGCGCAGCACGAGTGCTATTCGCAATCACAAGGAACATGAGTGATTTTACAGCAAAAATAATCTACAATTCTTTGACCACGAATGGTATTTGAGGGACTATTCAACGAAGAAAAATCATTTTCATCGAATCATTTTTCATAAATTGGTCCACATTCAAGTTTGTTTGCATGAAAATTATTGTTCTCTGTGACTAGTGTTTTCACTAGAAAAAATTGTCGATACAATTCTATTTGATTGGCTCAAAAACGTCAAATCTTGCATTTTGATTGGTCGATTTTTGACAGATGACATATAAGTTGAATAGTCAACATAATTTTTATTGACGCTAAAAACTACAACAATTTTTTCCTTAATTTATCTTTAACGAAATCAGTAATAATATCATCGAACTTTAATTTTCTTAAGGTTTCCCTTTCGATGCACATTGCACATTAGTGCCAATGCATGGAGTCACCCTTGCTCCATGGTTATTCTGTATTTATTTTTTATTATACAGGGTTACTGGTAATTCGATACATTCCTTTGGAGAGGTGATGGGACAGGAGCTAAGAAACAAATTTAACCCTAACATACATTATGCAAAACTCAATAGTTTTTGAGATATTTCAATTTTTGTGTTTTTCTCAAAAAAGTAGATCTTAATGTCTTTAAAGTTAATTTTTAAAAAATCTACTTGACATATTCTGAACTTTTTGACTGGGTTACTTGTCCCACTCTATGGTCATCCGTTTCGAATGGAAAATATCCGGAAACATTTCGATCATGTGAAAATTTTAAATAAAAACTTATTAAAAATGATTTCTAAAAATCAGCTACGAAAATTACCTATTCGTTTTTCTCAGAAATTATTTTTTTATTTTTGCATAATGTATGTTAGGTTTAATTTGTTTCTTAGCTCCTGTCCCATCATATCTCCAAAGGAATGTATCGAATTACCAATAACCCTGTATAACAACTTTGAAAAAGGTCGTTTTGCTTCACAGTTAACGATAGGTATTGACAAGAAAATTTTAATAATCCTGTACACGTTCGGAAATGTATCCATCAAATTGTATTTTATAAGAAACTGATAGAAGTCAAATGGATTGGAAGTTAAGTTATCAGCTGTGTTTCTAAGTAAAATCGAAAAAAAAAATCAGTTCGTCAGTTAGATTAGCATCGACGTCATCTTCATAAACTTCAATAACTTTCTTAGTAAACACCTCTAACTTGCTTCTTTCCAATTCTGTACTCAATTTCGGTAGTAAGCCAAATACTTGGTTTACAAATTTTAGAAACTCTTCTGAGGCCCGGGGGTCTCGGGGGCCCTTAGACGGGCGGGGCCCGGGGGCTTCAGCCCCCAAAGCCCTCCCCTTAATCCGCCCCTGACCCTGTCTCCTTATGCAGCTTCATGATCCGTGAAACGCTGTATTTCCTGACTCCTACTTCTACCTGCCTAACAGTATTAAGTGAAGTGTTTCTTAGCGTATAAGAACTTTTTTTATTATTTTATGGTCCTCTATCGCGTGGTACTATGCATGGCAGTTTTTTCAATGTCACCCTGTATATATATTTTTTTAATTAAAACACTAAATTAAATTTTACTAAAAAAATAGGCATAGCTCTTATAATTTTTGCGTAGATTTTACAGTTTCGAAAATTAAATGAAGTTAAAATGTGTCCTTTTAAAACTGTTCATTAAAAACTCGATTAAAAACATACAATTTGTAATTTGGTAATAGACAAACACATCCCGCTTATCGAGGTCTTAATTCGACTTACTTAGTTTAGGCTTTTACTTTGTAGATTTTATCAAAATCACAAAGCAGGTCACTAAAGCTATTAAGAAAAATGCGTTTTATAGGGTCCATTTTTACAGTTTTTTTAACTATTCGTTTTATCATCTATCAGGCTATCTGTACATGAAACTTAGGGGAAACTCGGCTAATTTCGTGATATTAAGAACGGTTTTCATTGTAACATTCTTAAATTAAAAGAAACAAAAGGAAGCTTGTGTTCTGAAAAAGGTACAGCCTTCATCTGACAAACTATGAATTGTAACTCCGAAATTTTTAACTTTATTGTAGTGCGAAGCCGACTTTGATGCTAATGTGAAGGTCGTATAATTTCGTGATAATCATGATAATTCCGATTTTATCGAGCATTTCAAAGTGAGAATGTTTACAAAAGATAAACATGCATTAGCTCTACTCGAGTGTATCAACTACTTACTATTTTTGTTAAAAAATAATTAATATTCTACATACCTGAGCTTATAATGCTAACCGTTATAGAAACTAGCGAAGTACGACTGCGCACTTTGTTACGAAGTGTGGAAGCTATCATGAAATTAGACCAGTGTAACTTTGAGAACATGTTAGCACCCAAAATTCTCAATAACTGCGTCGTATAAACCTGTGAAACTATTTCTTTCATGTCATCACGGAATTAGCCGAGTTTCCCGTATAAGTATACGTATATCCAAGAAAAACTTTTGTTTATATTGCCAAATCTATCTTTAAAATAGGAGTGAAGTTGGTGAACTTTGGTTATTTTAATTAATAATAACAAATTTTGAAAAAAAGGAGCTGTAGGTATGGGAGAGTCGGACAAAACCGGGTATCAGAACAAAAACTGACTGTATTGAGTGCCACTTTATAGTAGCAAAAGTTTCTTTTATTTTGAAATATTCCAAAATTACTTAAGTTTAATCTACCAGTGTCAATTTTTATTAATATTCCTATAATTAGCCAAAACAATATTTTGCTAAAAAAATTGCAAAGTACCCGATTTTGTCCAACCGGTATGATAAAACCAATAAATACCATGTAAATAAGCAAATAACGAAAAAAGCCTCTATTTATTCAAAACACGTGAACAAAAAATCAAAATATTCATAAAATTTATGAACAGAAGTCGTAAATAAATACTTCATTTGTGTCATCACAGCCACTACAGGCTTCATGAGCCATTTGTTGCACGACACACATTTTATCCAGCCTTCGTTCGACTTAAGAGTTTGAAAATAGTTCGTTTGCAATAAAGACACGCATCATTATTATCGTCTTCTTCCTCCGAACTGTCAGAATCTGCAATCGGTAATTTCGGGTACCCGGTTTTGTAGCCACCTGGACTACCCGGTTTTGTAGGACTCGAAAACGAGAAATTAAATATGTCAAATTTGTAGATATGAGATAACATTCAATAGTGTTGACCAAATTAGAGCTTAATATATTAGGTTATATGTGATATGTTTCAAAATTAACATTAATTAATCAGTAGATTAAAAAAAAGCCTGTAAACTTACCTTAAAAGTCGAGTTTAGTGCACCTAAAATATTCAGGTTCTTACTGTTCCGACACATGTGACTCAAATGATATAGAAACCAATACATGCGACTGTTGGCTGTTTAAGGACTTTAATTTTAGTATTTTGGAATGGATGGCAGCAGCCGTTTAGAAAAATTAAGCGGTACCCGGTTTTATCAACCTACCCGGTTTTGTCCGACTCTCCCCTACCTTCAACCCCTTTAGAAACAACTCCTACTAGTTATAATGGTTTCTAGGTATTTGGAAAATACAAAAGTGCTATTCATCGTAGTAACAACCCCTTTAAGTTTTTGATCATATTATAGCTATAGAAGATAATTATTGTGCTATCAATTCTCGTTACTTTTGAAATATCCCAATTTTTTTGAAAACTGAATTTATTTCAGAAGTAATTTCGTTTTTAATTGTGTTATATTTTCAAGAAGTAAAATACACCAAAACCATATACGAAAGCATATATGCAGTTCTTTATAAGCTTCTATAGTCCGTTCCTACCTTAGAAGGAAGTACAGTACTTATGCCACTTATGGGATGTTTGTCTTCGTTCAATTTGAGAGTTACCACAATCATGCCTTTTTTAATAAAACAATGTTATTAGTTTTATTAATGCGTTGTATTTTGGCGGTCGTAGTTTTGCACATGGCAACGCCCTTCTCCATAAGCCCTGCACTGTACTTCTTTCTAAGGTAGGAATGGTCTATAATTAAAAGCGTAATTTTTTATTGTTTATTTTTAGTTTTACTAGACGTTTGTTATTTTGTACTCTATGGTTTATGTATAAAAAAGCTTACATTTATTTGTTTATATTCTGCAATTCTTTATTTAAATTCTGTTCTAAGAAACATGCAATAAAAAATTGCCACATAACCACATAAAGTGGGAACAAAACAGTTATTTGACTGCTCAGCGTTGTTTAAGTTAACAGACATAAAAAAGTACACTTTTAAGAATTCCCACTAAAAAATAATAACAAGGCCGTAAAAATATTTTCTTAACGAGAAGCTCGATATAAAAATATTTCCATGTTTTCGGAGCACGGCTATTAGATAAACACGCCAAAGATAACATGTGTTGTCTTTCTTTCTCTTTAGTAATTGTAATCTGTTTACAGAATCGCTGTGTTCACTCGAAAGGCATTAAAGCCTGGAATAATTTCCTAATTCATTATTGTTGGCGCTGATCCGTATCGCGCGAGCGACATGTAGCAGCTCCAGCCTTTATTATTAATGTATCAGTACTTATAAAGCATGGCACGGTTTGATGCTATCTTGCACCTTTTATAACTTGCTGGGCGAGCATTTAATGCGGATACCAGCCTTAATAATGCATAATATTTAATGGACAGGTATTATGATTATTAAAATAACATTTCAACACACCGATGAACGTCGATAACCTACTTGACATGTCGGATATTATAATCGTCTTTTTGAACAGAAACTTCCTCCATTCTTTCCCCTCAATAAATTTTAAATAACTACTTTAATTAGTTAGATAAGAATTAATAACCCTAATATTATGTTTTGTTAATAGTTTTACTAATACTTGTTTTCCTGTTTGTTTCAGTATTACGAGATGTCGTACGGACTTAATGTTGAAATGCATAAACAGGTAAGATGGAGTTTACAGTTAATTAATAATTTTTAAATCGTTTGAAATTACTTAATTTAAACAGAAAAAATTTTGCTCCTTTTATTACTATTTCCATGGAGATATCAGAATCTTCTCGTAATCGTCTTATTGCTTTTTTATGATTGATAAGTTACCTCTTTTGGGTTCCTGTAGATTTTTGAAATGTTTTTACTATTTTCACATTTCGGGATTTTAAGGATCTATTTTTTGGGTCTGGCTATCTAGGATTAACCCACAGTGGCACTTGTATGTTAGTTGATGATATGATATAACAACAAGACAAGAAAAAGGGAACCAATTTCTTCTGAATTTACAATTTTTTTAAACAAAAAGTTGTGTTCAGCATGAAATTTTGATTACGCTAACAGTAGATATCACGCATATGAATGTTTGTTGTGGAAATAACAGTATTAGGATAGCAAATTATACCAAAGCTGGGCAATTGTAGTGGCTAGTGAGAATTACATCCTGACAAGTAAATGGCTGCAATTTTATGGTTGTTCGGAGTACAACGTTCCTATTGTCTGTTTGGCTGGATGTGATTGCTTTATCTCCACAATT
This sequence comes from Melanotus villosus, assembly GCA_963082815.1. Lineage (NCBI taxonomy): Eukaryota > Metazoa > Arthropoda > Insecta > Coleoptera > Elateridae > Melanotus > Melanotus villosus. The sequence goes on along the minus strand of OY720418.1, from coordinate 31,198,941 downwards.
ATGGTTATTATGCGTATTGTACAGAGGAGAATAACAAGCTACTATGTTAAAATATACCAGTGCTAGAAAAAATAACATTTTTGTAATTGCTTTGCAGTGTGTAACCAACCGATGGTGTAATTAATTTAGCTCTTTTCAACTGAATATAGGTCATTAAATAGCGTTGTGATATTAAGAGTAATTATTTTAAAAGGGCAAAATTACTTCAATTTTATCTTAATACTTTAAATAGTAGTTTAATGATGAAGGAGAAGTTGATAAACAACACGTGCCGCCGTATCTAGATAGAAAAATTTAATTTTTCATAAAGAACTAACTCCATTATTTCGTTCTCCGCTTCTCGTTTACCAAATCCCGACACGAAAATGCACTTTTTAACTCTGTTTTTGCGTGTACAGCAAGCGAGGCCAACACGAACTTCCGCATTTCCCTTTTTAAATATTCACCCTCGTTACTTCCAGTCGAAAAAGTTCGTGTCGGCGTATGTTAATTGTGGATGAGGATTTTAGCACCAGCATAGCTTTCTGCGCGCGTTAAATAACGACTTAATTTTTGTGACAGATCGTGGTAGATTAGTTCGGTGAAATAACGGCAATTTATTCGTGGTTTTTAAAAATGGATTTTAATTTCACCCTTGAAAATTAAAAAATCGATGAAATATACGAGAAAAAACTTTTTTTAATAAATTGATTCCAATGGTCAGATGATAGTCATATCTGGAATATAATTTCTTATAAAACGCTTCCAAAATTAGTACATTTTTTATAAATCGGCCGGAATTACGAGATGAAAAAAATTCTTGCCCTATAAGCATTCCAAGTAAAACTAATAATCTTGAAACGGGTCATATTGTTATTATTATTTAAATATTTGAACGCTTCGTTGATAAATAAGAAAACATTTAGGAGAGTCGACAATTTAAGCAAACTTGAAAGCCAACAAATGTTTAGATCTAAATTAGTCTCATCGTTTTTTTTTTTTTTTTTTCAAGAAACTACGCGATTACATCTTATTAATATTAATTCTTCGTTATATATTATGTAAAAACGTTTGTAGATGTTGTTAGCAGGTAGTTAGAACGTGATGATCTTCTGCAGTTCAAATTAACCGTCTTAATTATTATAATTATTCGGTAGTTTACTATTTATTGTATAAAAAACTATCGTTGCTAACGCAAAAATAAAGTTATTGCTGAAAATTAAACGAAAGTGTTCCTCTTTCAAACACGGCGGCGGCCCGTTTAATGATTTTTGCACTAATTACTGAAATAGTTTTGTCTTTAAATACCTGCAATTTTCCTTACCACAAAATTTATAATTAGAGATTTAATCTCAGAATTTACCTGTCCCAAATTACACAAATAGTAAGCTTTTAGGTCACAGGATGACACGCGTATAGAAATAATTGGCTAGTAGTTGTGCTTTACATCCGGTTGTTACACGCCACTGGCCACCCTCACTCGCAACTCGGCAAATTGGAGGGTTGGGGGTAAGGTGCCCTTTGTGTAACGCCGCATTCAGCTTCAGGGCGAGTGGCCACTGACGTGATCACGAACCGTGCAAATCGATGTTCGTTTCACCCCTCAACTTGAGTGAGTAATTTCACTGGGATCTGCTGACAATGGCCCACCCTTAAAGGATTAAGAAATTCTAGCATCGCGTCTTCGACACATCACGTAATTGTTTATCTGAAAGGGTTGATTGATTGCGTTTCCAGAAATGAAATGAATTCTTCCTTGTTCTATAAAAATATTTTATTTCATTGTACGTTCAGCAAAAAAGGGGAAGCATCTGCTGACTGACCACGAACTTCGCTTTCTCATCTTCCAAATCAAATAAATCGAAAGAATCATGATGAACTCTATTGTGGTGTCGTCGAGATTGATTTGATACGCAGTGATATATTTTCTTATAAAATCCTCTCCAGGTTTTTTTCAAACGTTGCTTACAAAACATGCTAACATGTATTATGAGGACAAAACATCTGTCAATACATTTTGAATGAGGGGAGTGCTTGATTTCTAATCTGTGAGGGCAGAAACATGGTTTTGAAATTGTGTCATGATTGATGGAACCCCGTATCAATAACCCTGTATAAAACTGATGATAAAGTTAAATGTGTTTTCGCGTTGATTAAATAACTTAAGTGAGACACCCCCCTCCAACAAATTGGGTTGAAGCAGTGTGAAAAGCTCTCTTATCAAAACTTTTGATTTAAAAGTAAATCATAAGAATTGTGCTTATTCATTATCTGTCACTTTATCTGATCAACTTTATTCGTCGTACAGAATAATTTTATTAATAGATTCTGACACGAATGTGGCAATACCTTTGAAAGTTTGCTTGTGGGAGTGGTAATTTATTTCATTTCCATTGAAACAGCCGAATGATCATTATACACACCAAGAATGAACTAAATCGCCCCTCATAGTAAGGGTAGATAACAAAACCTACCGCCCTTCTGAAGTCCGCAGTGTTTTCGATAACATAATGAATAACATGGATTAAGCGATATGAATACAATGATTGCGCTAAATCTTCAGGGGCTGTGGTTGGAAGGGTGGATATAAATGCTTGATGATATAATGATTTGATCTGAAGGGTGCGTAGGATTTTATTCTATTTAAAGCGCCGTTCGCCAGGTGGTGTCGCGTTTCAAAAGGGATGTTTTATGAATAGGAAAGTTCATGAAGAGAGATTTAGTACGAGGGGATTTGACTGCTAACATCAAAATCGTGTGATATCACGTTCTTAGTCACATCATAGTAAATCGTAAGTTGCCTCTCTTAAATCGAAAATTATGTATCTACTAATTTAGGATTAACACAAATACTATTTGAAAAACCCGTAATCCATTCATAATTTAAAAATAAATCTTTTGTACTTTATTAAATAGCAGTTTTACGACCAAAAAAATCAACGGTGCAGATCTAACTCTCGTTATAACTTTATATATTTAGTTGTATACGAACGCCACTGATGGAGTACCGGATGAGAGCTATTTGTCACGCTCGAAGGAATCGATTCCTGCCAATAAAATATTGGGGGAAGGAAGCCTTTATGTTTATAGTAGTATCATCATCTTTTCGAACGATCCCTCATGGTTCACTTCATACTATTTCTACGATAGTTTCAACCCCATATTATCGGCAGTTCTATTTTATTATATGGTAACATGAGCTGTGTGGTCGTTTAACATTAATTTATTTGAATACGTATTTATAAGTCAAAGTTTGCCTTGTTTTTTGAATATTTTTGTTGGGATAGTCAGTTTTTGCATTTTTAATTGGATAAATGAATACTACGTATAAACAAAAATTACTTTTTCATTAGAAGCAATGTTTAAAGTAATCTGTTCTTTTGAAAAAGTAAAAAATAGAAAATAACCGTTTAGCAACCAAGTGTATATGTTTAAACAACAGAACTTCTGGTTAGTCGACCATCGACTTTACATGAACAAGAATTTAACCTCAGTCTTCCGATAACCCAAGAGTAGTTTTACAGTAAGTAGCTTTGTTAGCCTGCTGAGGTCTCGAATTTTTCGCGTGTGCAGAACACAAAACCTTGTATCGACATCAGTATTTACCCAACGTTATGGTAGCTCAGCGAGCGTGACTGAACTCAGCGAGCCGCACAAAAGAGAGAATTTATTGCCGGTGTTATTAGCACTTTTCTGTTGTTCACGTTCTGGTCATTGTTAGGAAACCCACAGTTTATTTCTACAACAGTTTTTGTTCACTATTCCGTTTTCGATGATTGCAATATTCGATTTTATTGTTCACATCCTGGCATTACCTTTGCAGTACACTTTTTTCTTTAAAAAAAGTAGTTAACGATCGTACCATAATCAGAGTTCAATTACTACTCGTATTTGAGTTCTAAATTTATAAATTTGCTACATTTTGTAGTTGCATAATATATGGTTGGTTGGTTAATGATGAGAAATTGGTCTAGATTTCCCGAAGTGCAAGGGCGGTTTTATAGGGGGGGGGGTAATGGGGGTAATTACCCCCCCCCCCAAGAATCCATCATGTGCTACAAAATAGCAATCGTCAAAACTACCATCCGTCATTTTAAAATATTTTAGGTAATTTTTGAGGTAATCTTTTGTGTATAAAGAATTTTGGCAGTTATGAAAATTAGTACCCCCCCCCCAAAAATATGTTCTAAAACCGCCCTTGCCGAAGTGTTGTACAGAATAACTTTAAAAACTCATAAAGTGGTCCATTTAAATTCTCTAGCTCTAGAATAATCTTTTAACTAATCCTGGAATGGACATCCAAAAAAAATATTTTTTCTACACATGATACGAAAACAAGTATTTTCTTCACGATAAGCCCTATGCGAAAACGCTACATTTTCTATCTAGAGATGAAAACATTTTCACTTCTAGAGATGAAAACAAGAATTCCAAATCTATGGCAACAAAATAAAAAAATGCGTGTGTTACTATGGAACCGATTAAACAAACAATTAATAATTTGCATTGACACAATTCGGTTTGAATGAAGTCGAATTAAAACTTATTTCACCCAGATAATTAAAATGTCGTAGAAAAAATAGCATTTACTACTCGACATGAAATACGTTTTTTTCGTTCGTGATTGCCCTACTCGCTGCTAACGCAGCTCGTGGGCAACTTCTCATCTCACCTAACAAAAAAAACGTCATTTTCATGTCTTGTTGTAAAATCACAAATTAAACCACACAATAATTATTTTAGTGTTTTTAACAATTTCTATAGCTTTATAACTGCTGCTAATTTTGTTTAACATATTTGTTGCTGTTTAGCTATAATACAAAAAACGGAGAAATTCATATTAGGTAATCGTACAAACCTCTTTCACATTAGATAAAACAGTGACTTTACTAAAAACCAACCAGTTAGATAAAAGTACCTAATTTGAATAAAAATTGTGCGTGGGACTCTCAGCAGGAATTAAGGAAAATCCAACACGTGCTGTTTGTTATTATTCTTTATAGCAAGATAAAAGTTTATCCAGGTAATATTAATGAATTTATTATTCGACTACGTATTGTGCAAACGAAATTCACCATCCGAATTTGCAATCAACACTTTCTGGGTGCGTATTATATGGCACAGTTATAAGTAAAATACAATGACTGCCTTTCACTTTTAATTTATTTTTGGTGTTAGTAAGAAATGATTTTAGTTAGTAACACCTACCATGTAAATAGCTTGACGCCTACCATTGTTTTATCTCTGATTGTAATACTAAACAGACAGCTCCTTAATTATCTATAAATCATAAATATTAACATGAATTAGTTTTAGGAATTGATGAAGCTTAAATTTGTTTATTAGTTTCCAAGGCTTTTAGGGATTTTATTATTAAAGTCGATTAATTGTGGGAACGATTTTGAATAATGGAGTGGCAATAATTTTATTTCCTTAAAAGTAGGGAATTCTTTTGCAACAGTGAAGAAGGGTTATCTGTTGTTGACATTTATATATCTCCCCAAGAGTGTCTTGGATTTCCAACACACCAAAAAAAAATAAAAATTTTCACAGTTTATCCTAATACGAAAACATGGTGAATCTATTATAATTTTCAAAAACTTTAAGGTTCATTGTCCTTGTATTTCCCAATATTGTTTGACAAAATTATCGTAAAATACCTTTATTTCTTTTATTTATCTTCGCTTTAAATAAACATGTTGCGAATTACAGAATTACTACATCAAACAATTAAGTTTTATATTTTACATTATCGGAATATAAAAAAAGGCTCATAAAGTTATTTGCTAAGATCAACCCAAACATACTAACTCGAGAAAAAAAGGACAAATTTTTAAGTGCCTCTAAACCGGAAAATTGAGCAAGGAAAACGATCCGCTCGCGATGATATCAATAAAGCAAAATACCGGTCATGTCTTCACAACAAAGTCTAAGGGTCCTCGACAACAGCCGCCGCTTTATATGTCCAAATATTGACACTACGTGGTCGGTACACATTCTGTTTCATTCCCCACACCACCTTCGCGAGGGTAAAACCCCTGAGCAAACTACCGGCTGTAGTTCTGTTGGGTAAATTATTTGAGTTGCTAAACTAACAAAACTAACGGACTAATGTTTATCCTTCGTATTATAGGTCTTCAAAAAGTTTTACCAGGTCCTGACGGTGGTTTTTATTATTAATTTTATGTAATATTCTGGAAGCAGTTGTTACCAACGACCCTTTGTTATTTCGTATCATCAATATCGTATAAGAATAAATTTCAATTTCTTATCCATGAAGCTTTAATCAAAACTGAATAATATTCAGTCTGTTCTATAAAATATCGATCTTTCTTAATTTTCTTGAGTATAAACCTTTCTCTGGTTAGAGATGCCTTACAAAATTGCATCATTATTGTACTTCTTAATCCAGTTTTCAACAGTCGGAAACGTTTAGATACCGTTCTCGAATCATTCGAAAATAACTGAATACTTTATCAATGACATGATGAATGCAAATACATTATTGATGATACAGAGGACATAGTTTATCTCCCATCCCACCTAAATTGGTGGTAAGGGGGCAGTAAACCACATACATGCGGTAAACCGCTACAGAGCATCACTGCTGTTCTGGTTGTCCACAAAACCACCAACGCATGCTACGACTAATTGCAATGTATCTATCATGCACCAGCTGCTGTAGCTATTGCTTAATTATTGCATTATTGAAGCAAAAGGCCGACAAATAATCTTTTGCCGCGTTTTTTCGTGGAAAGTATAAATTCTACGCGAATGGCATCATCGAAAGAAGATTTAGCGCCAAAGGAAATCTTGATATGTTTGTCAGGTTTTATCGGATCGAGTGGCATCTCGGTGCTCGCTGAACGTGAAAACGAGGCGAGCATATTCCGGGGAAGGATATCAGACGTGTCCTACTTTATTAAATGATGAACTTTTTTGCCTTTTGCCATCTCAGATATATTATCTACAAAAAAATTTAGAGAATTGTTTTCAAAAAAATTTAGAGAATTGTTTTCTACGTTAACAACTTTAGAAAATCCTCGTAAAAAATAAGCTTAAATTAACTAAATCCTCGAAATAAACTTATATTTTTAGACTTCAAAGAAGCGTTCATCCACCCTTTTTCTTAATCGTTCTCGTTATAAATGAGCTGAGTGAGAAAACCCAAAGGGTTAAGCACAAGTTGCAAAAACTGTCTAATTGCGCTTTTGCACTTTGAAAGAAAGGAAGCAAATGAAACGATATCAATCAGGAACGCCTTGACGAGCTTGGAACCCTTAGGGACTCCGTAAAAAGCTCAGGGAGAATCGATTTGCAAGCGATGCTCTGAAGATTCCGAATAATACCTTTTGGGAATACGTGTCAACTTCTTTGTAAAAATTTCTTTAGCTTACTATATTATTTTATAAATTGCCTGATGAAACGTCGGTTTATTTGATAAATTGATTTTAAATCAAGAAGCAGAGATTGTAATCTTATTGTATTGAAATATACAAACAAATGTAATTTATAACTTTTATAGATTGCCGGTATAACATTCTGAAATACTTTGTAATCTTCTAAAACTCATAAACTTGTTTATACTTTTCCGTGTCTTTTTCAACATGTCATGTAATTAATTCACAAAGAGATATCGAATTTTTTAGTTGACAATTCGATTATTTTCTGTATCACTGTACTCTTATTGATATTTCCTTGGATACTTAAGACTGCATTGATTTCTATTACATAGCAAAATGAGAAAGGTTTGGTATACATGGCAAAATCGAAATTATTTTGAAAACAAAACTCAATTCTACATTTTTTAAGCGTTCGCTAGTTGTAAAATTGAAATAAACCGTTTAATTTTTGTTTCAGACTGAAATAGCTAAGAGACTGAACGCCATAATAGCCCAAATCCTCCCCTTCTTATCTCAGGAGCATCAACAGCAAGTAGCGACAGCGGTGGAACGAGCTAAACAAGTAACCATGACAGAACTAAACGCCATAATTGGGGTAAATATTTGTTTAAGTGCTTCGTTATATTCGCACAGCATCCTTGCTTGGTGACGCGTATAAGTGCGTTTCCAACGTAGCGAATATGATGTACCTACAATAAAAACTATTAGGATTGAATAATAACCATATTATGCATGAGGCGCCACAATTTTCTAAAGTATAATTCTTTGAAGTTCCCTATAAAAATTCCAAACACTCCTATAAATTCCTATTAAATATGAGTAAAACAGTTCAACTAACCTTAACATGAAAGTCGATAAATTCGATAATATAATCATGGTGCTTATGTTACCGTGACAATCCATCCCAGCTAATCGAGCAGCGAAGTGTATTAGCCATTAACCGTAATTGGCTGAAAATTGAAATTCGTATCGCATCACGTCATGATGGGGTTAGTAATTCGTATGCGGGGTGTATCGGCGAATAGTGCACCATTTGGGGTGGTGTAGTGTAGTAATGGGGAGAACAAGCAAGGGATGTACGAGCACGTGTTTGCCGATTGTTTGCTCCCCGTGCTACTGGTTCACACTCCATCCATAACAACCCTGTTTTGATGCAATTAACCTCTTTGGTGTTGTGATAAGCCGCGTAACTGTTAGTAGGTAATTAGTTATTTTTCAAAACCCTTGTTATTACTTCATGCTTTAACAACCACATTTACATACTTATCTAAATCTAGATTTTGCTGTTGCTTTTCTTTTCTTGATTTACAAACGAAAGTAATCGAAGTTTTTAGGAAAATTTTATGTTAAATTATACATGTTTAATGTTTAATGCACTTCACACATACTTACTTTGTTCGTAAATTTGTCTGGGTTATTTAATATAAAATTGGATAATGTATTAGACTTAATTTTAGGAGAAACGAAATTAACTAATGAACCTAAGACATTTTAAATTAATCCGAAAAATGTGAAAAGCATTAAAACGACAGGTGGTAGCAAGCGAGATTGTGAACAACTCAAAAATAATCCCTTCAGGTTAAATTCCGTTACAAGTTTTTACCTTTGCCGAAGAAAGAAGAGTGAAGTAAGCAGAAAATTATTCATGCAGACTGTAACAACACTATTAACGCCGAACAAAAAACGGAGCGTTTTTCAATTAATTAAACAAGCAACTCGGGAGCTGGAAAAATGTAATTATAATGAAATCCATCATCCCCAAGCGGCGCAACCCTCTCCTCTGGATGCGAAGTAAGGGGCGCCAAAAAAATCAATTTGCAAGCTCTCAGCAGCGCGCATTTTAAATAATGGCTGCTTCAGTGAACCAACCAAGTAGTTGAAACCATACCAGAAAGAAAAAGGGAAGAAACCGTTGGTCGGACGCTTTTCCACCCCGATAAAAATATAACTTCTTGTCACGTGTCTCGGATCCATTCCGCTCAATTTAAAGTTGAACTTGTGTTTACACTACATTTGCAGCTCGCGAGTCTTTCGCCCTTTTCACAGGGGCTGCCTGCACCACCGACCAAACGACATCTTGAGATCCCTTTCTCATTACTGCCAAGTAATTAATTAATGGATCTGAAGTGTGAAGGGAAATCGGATAACACCATAAATTTCCAACATTAGCTTAAAAACTTCATTAATTTTATCACAGAATGAAGGATGGTAATGTACTTATGATATGTAAATCTCGACAGTAATGATGATTGCAAGTGATTCATAATATTTGTCTTCGTTTTGAAATATATATGAAAACCATCTGTTCGCAAAGCACGTAAGTTTTGGCAACCAACTGAGTCAATCCCTTTTATGGGACACACACGGCCGTGTGAGCTGAGACACGAAACAAAAATCCAACAATCAGTTTATTATCGGCAAGTGGGAATATTTGCCGATCTGTCTTTCAAAAGGAGAGGAAATGTGTCGGAAGCTCCGTTATAAATAGCCAGAACATAAAACGAAAACAAAATAGCGGCAGCGCAAATGGAGGGAATTAATCAAACCAAAGCCACTCGGCAAATATTTCACGACGTCTGTCCAATTTTCTTGCCCAATCTCGAAGCCGGGCGAGTAAAACAATTTGGAGTGTGCGACCTGAATTCGAAATCGGGACTTACGGGGGATGAACAGCGGTTGAACAATTGAGATCCTGGAATGCGAGTGCCATCCACTTTGCGGAAGCGGAACTTGCATTAAAACGAGCCCGGTTCGTTTGTTCTTTTTACGAATTTTTATAACCGACCAACTCTAAACTCAACGAAACTCATTAAGTGATAAACTGAGAAGTAAAAGGCTTCATTCATCGTTCAAGGGAGCTTAATCATCGTTTTAATGGTGTTATAGTGTTTCCATAAAATTTGGGAAATTATGTCTTACCAAGTTCACAATTCGATTGGAGCTAAATTAATGACTAGATTACTTTCGCCTGTTTTGTTCAGGATTCGATCCCGGGGGAGATGAATTAGGTTCTTGCGTAGAGCGGTAAATTTGGTAGAACGAAAAACTGATAAATAACACAAAAAGAATCAAAACCTTAAAAATAAGTAAACAAGTAAATAATTAAGTAAATAGAGAAAGATAAAAACAAATGTTATGATTATTATTTAAATTCAGACAGAAAATCGGCATTTAGTTTCAGCCCTGATTTCAGCATATCAACGATTATTGTGTGTTAGCTATTAAAGGCCTTGAGGACATCTTTTACCATTTCGTAGAGTACGTAGATAAATAAATACAGTTTCCACTGCAACGGTAGTGTTCTCATTAAAAGAAGAATGAACTTATATTTTAAAATGCCCATCCGTCTATTTTTGTTTTTGTTTAAATAACACCAGGATTGTAAAATTAATTTGTAATTGTAAGTACCATACCAAACTATAATGCATATTTTATTTTCCAGCAACAAAGACCAGATCTTCCCCGGTTGCTTCAGCAAATGCATGCTCAACAGCTTCCGGCTCACGCGGCGCCCCCAATACCAATGATGCCGCACCCTAGCCTAGCGGGAGCTCCCCCAAGTTCAGCTGCCAGTCTTTTAGGCCTCTCGGGAGCTTTGGGAGCTCCCGGCCAACATCCACTCTCTATGTTAGCTGCCAAACCTGATTTGCATCGATCAGATGATGTCAAATCGAACAGTGGTAAGAATAATACAGCTTACAGTTTTCAACAGTTAACCTTCTGGGTGTTGTTCACACCTTTTGATAAATTGAAAAAGGAGGAATGTTTGTAAGATAATTAAATGGGAAAATGTAAATCAGAAGGGCGGTTTGCCACGAAGAACGTTTCTAATGCATTCCGAGAACTTCCTTTTAGAAAGTATTTTTCTGTTTCTCTTCGGCGACCCCTTCACATTTAATTGCATTAACGACGAATAAATCTTGTAAAATAATTAAAAGCGACGTTTCGCCTTACTGTAAAAAAAAAACTCTTAATTCATTACGAAAACTTTTGCACGAGCACACGGGAAATTTGTTGGCATTAACCCTCCGAATTTTTCTTAGTTTAGAAATGCTAAACGGCTTTCATTATTTCCAGTGCTTCATGTTTTCCAGTTGTAAGCACGAACGGTTTCGTTCGGGAATGACCCTAAATTAGACGGAATATTTTATAGAACAAGGGTTGACGTATAAGATATAAGTTTTTAGCGAGGGGAAAATTAAATTGGACGTTTGAGTTCAGACTGAATGTGAGAACACGGTCTTGTTTGCATTTAAACATTTTTCAAGTTGCAAGGGACTAGAGCTATTGCTTATACCGTTTTTTTCCATTCTATAACCATAGATGTCTGTTTTGAATTAGCTTTATTAATTATAGTTTTATGTTGCAGGAATCAACTCTGCCGAAGAACGTCATGTAAGTTTTCAAGTTTCTCGTTTATATAAGTATAGGTAATATATAAGTTTGCATATTTGTCATAATATTAAAAATTAAGATTATTGATACTTTTGACTATGCGAAGTCCGGACAGACTTATTTGTCATGTAAGCAAGTGTAACTTAATGTATTCATTCAATTTATTCCAAGTACTAAATCATGCTCAAAAACACATTCAGAATGGCACTTGAAGTATGTTGTCAGTCACATGTCAAATTTTAACATCCTTCTTTAAAATCGTATAAAATTGTATTACAATTGATAACTAACCCCTCAGGAACTGTTTTTATTGGCCGGCAGTAAATATAATAGAGTTCCTGAGTTCATTTAAAAATATTATATTCATCGTTTCTTACACTGAACGCGTAACAATCTGTCCCCATCGGTTATCTATAAAAAGTAAACATACGAAATAAAAATATTTAAATTGCATATTAACAATTCCATGATATTTTCTAAGCCTGGAAGGAGCTATTCATGCAACCCCTAGCCCCCAGGTACCGTTCCATCCCCTCCGCATGTGTTATTATAAACGAATAACCCCAAAATTGAACAATATAAAGGGAGAGGGTTACATCTGACTGTTATGAGAGAACATAACAACAGCGAGGGTAACAACTAAAGCGCTACTGTAACAAGCGGGTGCTTAACAGCTGTATAGGGTAAGTGGAGGATGGCGAAACAACCCTAGGGTAGTTGATGCTGTAATCGGACATTTGACGGCGTGAACTCACATACATAACCGTCACCTCAATGTGCATTTCTAAAATGACTCGTTGGTCTTCCTTTTTTGTTATTATTAGTATTAATATTGATGTTTGTCATATTTTTTACCATTTTAAAACTTGTTCTAATATTTGTATTTGATAATTAAAAATAACAGTTTCATTTACGAAATATTATGTTTAATAAATCTTAAATGCGCAATTTCAGTTTTATTACCATGCGTTTAGCATTTGTTATCGGTTAATTAGGTTAGTATAATTATTACTTTACGAATAAATGTTTAATAAGAAGAGTGGCATTTATTATACCATTCACACTTGTGCTCTAAATTAATATACGAGATTTACTTTGAATACTTTGGCATTATGTACCGTTACGTTAAATTAAAATTGACATTAAATATTTTGACATTTACACACGCTTACTAATTCATTTTCACGTGGTATTTTGAGCTGTTTACCATGTATTATTATTACAAGTTTTGGATAATTACTACTCGACACTTACATTTCTGAAATGTAATAAAGCTGCGAACATCTGTTGCCAATTTGCAACGTTACACAAAACATATTAAGAAATTAGAAAGGTGCTAAATAGTTTTCATACATTCTTATTAAATAAGAAACATATTTAGAATATTATTTTACCTCTAAAATATGGAACCGAAGAAATTAAAATCAGTTTCGAAAATGAATGTCATACATTTCTGTAGTTAGTCATTTAATATTTTTCCAGTATTTAACGTTCTGTAACTTGTCATCTCAGTTTTACAACCCTCCTTTCTATTCCTCTCTATTTTTAATTGGCAGCAAGTTTTTGTAATAATAAATTATAATAAAAAGTAAATCTGTAATTCCGTAACGTATTTCTCATTTCCATTTATTCCTGAAATCGAAATTATAATCATTGATCAATATTTTACGGTTATATTCGCACATATTATCGTTTTACCTCAAAATCCGAGTCAGAAACGGATAGCAAAAGGCAACGTGGTACATTTGCTTTGATAGGATCTGAGGAATCTAATCTTGGAGAAGCATTCCCTTGTGAATCCGGCGCTCCAGTCGTGATTTGTCACCCCTTATTAAGGAAACATCCCCTGTTTTGCACCCTCGGGATGTGTATGTCGACTGACGCGAACCGTTCTGACGGAATTGCAGACGTTGCTTTAGGGTACGACTTAATTGAATGGGGGAAATTGAATTTTTAGGAGAAATGTTAATTGGGTGCCAATGATGTGTTGCCCATAATATTTTCTTTAATTAAGTTCTGAGCTTTTTTTGTTAGAATTCTGGGTAGCATTATTGATGAAATTTCTGAAATTCTACGTCCTCTTTAAGGATTTTAAAATTAATTTGCACTTTACCAACACCCTCCTGCATTAATAACTAGACAGAAGAGGGGTGGTAACAAAAGATAAGGGGGGTGCCAAGAAGATGCAATGTAAATCCTGTCGAGACACTACGAAAATTTCTGCACTGCGGTGAAACGGGCTTTAGAAATATAAAACGCTAAAGTACCACAGATGGGAGTTTTATGTTTGCCCTAATCACGTACCAGTTATGGTAGTAAAATACAAAGTGATACATGCAACATGCGCTTTTATTAGTTTTGCGCTGTTGTATCTGATTTACTATGGGATAAAACGACTCTAACCAGAAAATAAAATGTAAATGTACCTCATTTCAAATTTTACGATTGCATAGAACTCGAACAAAAATACACTGTATGTTTCATTAGATTGTTTTATAAACGAATGCCGAGTTACATTTGAAATTTTAAAAATTGTTGCAATTCTGAACTGCGTTAGAAGATCTAAGGTTTTAATAGAGAAACGAAGTTGCTGTGAAATTATATTACTCATATAGGGTTTTAAATATTTTTAATTCAGAATAAGAATACAGCCGGACCTCCAGGGATGTTAGAAATATCACATAAATGTTTATCTTGCGTGATAAAGAATTAGAGAAGTCGTTGCAAATTTATTTCATTTTTGTAATGCTTGTAATTTTTTCTTTAAAATATCTCTGATTCTGGTAAATTTTAATAATCCAAAGTTCGAGTTTGAATTCGACAGTAAATTGTTGCTAAACAAAAAATGTTGATATTCTATGCCAAAAAAGTTTGGGGCCACAAAATTGCATATTTTAATTTAAGTACTTATCTCTAGCACATTGTTGATTAATAGTTAATGTACTGACTTGTTGTGTTATTATTATAAGCATCATTCATTGTATTTTTTATATATTTTTCTTTATAGTTGTCAGTTTTAGAGAAGTAGAATTTCAGCTACTAACTTTTGTTGTAATATATTTGCTTATTTGCACTTGTTATTTTAATTGGTTTTATAGTGTTATACTCATATTGATATATTATATTCCTGTTGTTATACATCTCAAGATGGCTTTGGCTTGTTTTAACAAACAATAAAAATAAAGTATTAAAATTGACTAATATTTTAATTGTTACTGGCTTTTGGAAAAAAAAAATAGAAAAGTGAAAGAAAGATGTAGAAAAGTGTAGTGCAATAATTATTGTTACTGCTTATGAAAATGGAGATTCACGGCGTGAAACAACAAAGCAACTCAAAATTTCTAAATTGACTGTTGAGCGAACAGTTAAGCGGTACCTCACTAGTCATTGAGCCTGTCAAAATTACAACAAAAACAGAAGATATATAATCCTTAAAAGTAAATGACATCGTCGGTTTCCAACATTGCCGTTATTAACGAGCACCGTACTGAATCAGTTTGTGTTTCTACTGTTAAGAGGTGTCTTATCGAAAGGGGCTTAGTTGGAAAAATTACTCTTAAAAAGTCACTTCTAAGGCCAAAGAGTATGTTAATTGGATCGTGCAATCATGGAATAAAGTACTTTGGTCTAATGAATGAAAGTTCGAAGTATTTGACTGTAAAAGACGAACATTTGTTCAGTGATTGGAAGGAGAGAGGGCTTTGGAACAATATATTATACTATCTGTAAAACACTGATAACGATCTACAATGGTTTAGGGTTGTTTTGGCAATAGAACAGTACCAAATCGCCATTGTATTAAGGGAATAAGCCTTATTAACAAAACAAGGTTGTCAGAAGATTCTTCAAGAAAATTGTGAAAGTGGTGGAAATGGTTTTGTTAACCCAGGGTGGGTAATGATCTTAAATACAAATTCCAATTATGTGAAAGAAAATTATTTCGAAACACAAAAACGCACAAGAAAACTGTATCTAATAAATTGGTCCCCTCAATCACCCGATTTGAATCCAATTGAGTTGTTATGGGAAGTAGTCGACAGGAAGGTTGAAACTCTAAAAACCACTTGTGGGAGATCATACAAGAGGCTTGAAAAGATGTCTCAGCAAAAAATCTTGATAAATTAATTGAAAGAGGTAATAAGGAAAAACGATTTTTTAAGAATCCAAAATTCAATTTTCATGTGGTTTTGTAAACGTCTTGATGGCTTCATTTTTGTTGAAATGTTAAAGTAGTAAATAAAAAGTGTGGTATGTGCGGGAAATATTTGTACCCATCATGGCCATCAACTGTTAAAAATTTCTGTATCGTTCCAAGCTTTTGAACGGTAGTGTACTAAGCTTATAGAGATGTGTAGCTATCTTCACACGTATGAATTGCGATTTGATAGTGTAAAAGAGGCAAATTGAAAAAATTATAAATGATGTTATATAGGATGGGAGTATTATTTTCGCAATTAAAAAACATTAGATGCAAAATATTTTTTATGAAGATGGGGTATCTGTAAATGCAATGGCGCGAATTGAGTTTGCCTTTCAAAGCAGCCAACTTTAGCGCATCCCTCTTGCATGCAAATGCAGCCTCAACTATTTCCCCAGAACATGTACATATTACATACACCTCCGTGTCTAAACAAAGTAATTTTGGGGCAACAAGCTGCTCTATCCGGAGAATTCGCGGCGTTTCAGTAATTGCGCCTTCATTTGCATGTTCCTTCTCGCTTGCGTTATGATTTTGGGTAGCACGGCAAGCAGGGATGTTTACGAATTGCTTTATTAACAATTCCTGCTGCCGGGGTGGATTTACCCGAGCTCAATCGCGAGATGGTGTCTTGCTTCGCTGCAAACCGCAGCTCAACCACCGAGCTTCATGAGTTTACAGCGGAACCGCAGCCAGTGTTGTGTTTTGTGTGCTGCGGTTTGGGGTGAATTTGCCTCTCATTGCATACACAGCAGCTCTGACTTTATGAATAGATGCTTACATACACAACACGTTGGGTAAAGTTTCAATTATATAATATGCAATTAAACTACAAATTATTCTACTTCTACTTTATCAGGCAATATTTTCGATCATTATCGCAGAGCATACCTATAAATATAAAATAAGCTAGAAGTACAACCCACAATGAAAGACTAATGTAAATTATATTTGAAGGGACCTCGTTGTCGTTACGTTCCACGTGGTCTTCCCTTTCGTTGATGTCGCTGTAGTTTTCTACACTTTAATTTTCACTTGATTTGATCGGTTGAAATACCAGACACGATGCTAAGTTTACATTAATTTATTGATGGATAGTAAATTCAAGTAACTTTAACAAAAACCGAACAGAACAAATTAAACAAACTTTAGGTGCTGTTGCACCGACGCTGACGGTTGCAATACAAGTGCCCTTAGTGGGAGTATCAGGAGCTGACCCGTCATTTCCCCCTGAGGTACCAACATTTTCTACAAAACATAACTAACTGACTATAAACAATATTATTGCAATATTGTAATATCGATCGACAGAAGCATTCGATAAGCTGTATAAACAACGACCGTCGGTTTTATAAGAAATGTTCACACTTGTATAACTAATGTTACGGATTTTATGAAAATCGTCATCTTTAACTAAAAAGAATAAACCCAACTTGAATTTATTACCTACAATTCTTTTCTAGCTTTCCACCCATACTATCATAACAAAGTATATTTAAATGTAACCGTACAATTTATAGTGATTTACTTGAGGTATGAAATACCTACATGCCCATCACTTTTAAAAAGTCTCCGATTTAGGTAAAAATGACTTACTTTCTAAATTGCATTTAGCGCGCCTCCTGGTAAACACTTGTAAGTTAAAATTACGGTACGTTTCCGTTTCATGAATTTTTATGAAGCACAGACACAAATTTTATAAAAAGAACTGGAACGCCCGCGCAATAACTTGCCACTAAACAAGGGAACAACTACCTGTTAATTTCATAGTTACCAGCCTTACCGACAATATACGTGTGAGGTATGAATTTTAAGGGAGGACATTTAACAGCCGATTATTATAAATCTTTTATTTTAAACTTATTCTTTTTTATTTGGGATTAAGTGCAAGGACCTATTATAAATTTTTTTATTACATTGTAATATATTTTTATAAACTGTATAGAAGAAACAAACACGAATAAATGTAATTTAAGAAAAGAATAATGCTACATTGAGCTAAGAAACATGTCACAGTAATTAGGGGAGGTATTAAGATTTTTCTGTTTATTACTTTATGTGTTAAATAAATAATTTGTAATGTACTTAAACGAATGGTCAAATAATCTATAATTCTAATTCTAATTAAGCACGAAAATGTATAAAAAATAATGGAAGTATAAGCGACTGTTTTTTGTTTTGAACATACCTATTAAAAGAGACATCAACATGACCGTAACTACGGGGTGGGATTAAAGGGGAAATCTCCTTGAAATGTAGGAATTGGGTTGTTTTTTTTAAATGTGGAAAATCAAAAATGTTATTTACTTTTTAAAATATACCTTTCTTTCTTTCCCTTGTACCCCCTTATACCTTTACAGTGTCGAGGGGGACGAACACACCGAGCCACATTCAAGTTCTGACCAAGCAGGTCTTTGCTTAACTTTCTATATTGCAGTACTATGTGCGCTCCCACTCTGCCGTATTGCCGACCTAAAATATCTCTTAAAAGTTAAAAAATAACTGAAATCTAAACCCTACCTGAAAAGCATTTTAACCACCTTGAAAATTAAACTGCGAACCTTAAAATAACTACCTATCTAAGAATATTTTTAATAATATTGTTTTGCTGAGGTGGTATACCGGGTGGTGACTTGGCCGACGCAGCATAGCAATTATAATGGTAAATCCGGATTGCCCAATTATTTGCTTCCCTAATTATTTTAGAGGAAAAGTGTATTTAGGTTTTTTGTAGAGAAAAAAATTCTACATTCACACATACCATAGATTTTTAGTTTTTAGATTCCCGAAACCGGAAAATCCGGAAAATGTAAAATGCCAGTTTTAGAAAAATCATTGATGCCATGGAATTATGAAATCAAACAAACGTGCTTGCATTTGTCATTCCTGTTTGACGTCTGTAATTTACGATAAGAATTCCATGGCATCAATGATTTTTCTAAAACTGGCATTTTACATTTTCAGGATTTTCCGGTTTCAGAAATCTAAAAACTAAAAAGCTATGGTATGTATGGATGTAGAATTTTTTTCTCTACAAAAAAACCTAAATACACTTTTCCTCTAAAATAATTAGGGAAGCAAATAATTGGACAATCCGGATTTACCATTATAATTGCTATGCTGCGTCGGCCAAGTCACCACCCGGTATATACTTTCTATCCCTTAAGTATGTATATCATTGTGTTTTCGAATTTTCCCAGCTCTGTATGGTTGCGATCACGATGTAATCCAATTAAAGCAGCACCACGAGGAAGTTGAACATTTAATTAAAGGAGGTTGACGCGTAATCGCTATTTTGAAACGAATGTCAAACTATGAATTAACGATTATTGCTCTTTCACATGGAACTTTGCCATTACATGATCTTTATTGGATTGGAGATTGGGGAGATTAGATTGTGAAACTACAAGGGTGTTTTGTTAATATTGTAATGGATTTAGTTTACAAAGAAAAGTGGGGAACGGTTTTAGAGAAGGAAGTAAAAGCTACAAAGGAAGTTCTCTCTGGCTGATGTAGAAACGGATAAAGTTTTGGGTTTGGTTGCACATCCGGGAATTACAACAGAACTAATTATTGTGTTAATTACTCTAATGGCACTAGCAGCTTTGTCGTATTGGGGTCACTTGTTGAGTTATCTAAATTAACATATTAAACATTGTTCATTTGACAACCTTCACAACAACTGTCCAGGATAAAATTTTAAATTAATAATTTTGGTTCTTTTTGATCTTTTAAATGCAGTTTAGAAATAAAAAAGGTGTATAGCATATTTAAAAATCACGGGTATTTAATGATTTTAATGTGTTTTAACGAAGTATAAACATTTTGAATATGAAAAAATACCACGAACCACTGATCTTCGGCTGTATCGCTGTATACACCATTACTCTAGCAATTTTATCAAATAAGTATACAGGGTGTCCCGAAACTTCCACTAAAGCTTCAGGGAACCTTTTTCTGTCATGAAAGCTGAACACAAAACTGCAAAACAATTGCCTTGCGCAGCTTAGTTTTCTTGTACGGTGTGGTTAAGGTTGTCATCTCCAACAACAAATTATAAGGAACTATAAAAAAAACTTAAAGAAAACGCATATTTTACCATTAGAAAATACATTTAAAATAAAAAGTGTTGACTATAATTTGCTTTAATTATTCGTATTTGTGAAATGGTGTTTAAAAGATACGAAATTTTGTTAAAATTAAACATGACAGCAATGCCTATTTTGGTGACCTGATATGAACAAAAAATAAAAATGGAAATAAAAATTCAAAATTCTCAGTTGTGACATCAGACATCAGAAGATTTATTCCAGACTGTAATTTCACTTGCGTTTGATTTACTTCAACCATAATTTGTCTTTGTACCATGGAGTACCCGGCATATGAATATGCAGACGTGATATGGGTTTTAGGAAACTGTCAAGGAAATTTTAATGAAGCTGCAAGGGTGTGCGCCATACGTTTTCCCAACAGAAGGCATCCCTCTCATACTGTGATAAGAGCTGCAGATCGAAGACTAAGAGAAACTGGAGCTCATGATATGAACGGAGGTCGACCAAGAATAAGGGAACCCAACTTAGAGGAAAACGTTTTACAAATAGTAGCTGAAAATCCAGAAACTAGTACACGGAGTATTTCTAGAAACTCGTGTACATAGGATTTTAAAAGATGATTGACTGTATCCTTACCATAAAACAAGAGTTCAGAATTTATTGCAGAAAGACCATCCATATCGATTTACTTTTTGCGAGTGGTTGTTAGAAGCCGATAGAAGAAATCCTTTGTTTAACTGTCACAACGAACACGTTTGGGCCCATGAAAATCCTCATGCAGTTCACGAAAGAAACTACCAGGTACGTTTTTCAGTAATTGTATGGGCAGGAACACTTGGAAACAGGCTGATTGGTCCTTTTATTCTTCCTGAAAGGCTAAATGCAGAAAATTATTTAGAATTTTTAAATGATAACTCTTGCACTCCGGCGCGACATGTGGGTGCAGCTCGATGGTGCACCATCACATTATGCAGATGTGGTTCGGCAATGGTTTAACCACCATTACCCTGACAAATGGATTGGTCGTGGAGGTCCAAGAGATTGGCCAGCGAGAAGTCCGGATTGAACACCTTTGGACTTTTTCCTGTGACGGCAATTGAAGAATATTGTGTATGTTACTCCTGTCGAAACTCGAGAAGACCTTATCACTCGAATTCATGAATCAGTCACAACCATTAACCCCAGATTGCTACAGCGTGTTCAAAATGCAATTGTTGTACGTGTTGTGACACTGTGGAGTGTAGAGAGTTTGTGTTGATAGTTTTAGAGTTCTCATGCGTTACCGAAGCCTGCTACCTGATGCTTTAGTGGGAGTTTCGGGACACCCTGTATATTGGAATTTCGAAAGTACACTACTTAAAGTTTCTTAAATGTAAATATAATTAATATATATGTACTTTTCGAGAAATTATTCTAAACCGCCACTTGTTTTATCTCATGATAAAACGAATGATTCTAAACACAATCATCACTGGTAAAACTTTGAAAATTCTGTAAAACTAAGATTTTAGACATTATTTGGAGTTTGATTTCTTAATATGTACTTGATTGTGTTGTAGAAAAACTAAAAATTAATTTAAAAAATTTTGCACATAATTTTAGTACACAGAAGAAAATTGTCGTGGGACGATTTGTAAAAAGTGTTAACAAACGAAAAAACAAAACTAGTTTCGAGCACTGCTAAAGTGGTGAAGAAGATTTGAAAATTAATTAGTCCTTTCCTTTCATTAAGTTGTACACAGGAATGAAAACGCTTGAGTTTTAAAATGTTAAAACGCTAAGTTTGCTATTCATCACGTTTTGGTTTCGATTTAATGACATATTTCCAAATAAAATCGGCTATATTTTATAAACAGACTGAAAGCTTCCTTGATTTTTATTTCGTTTTATCGAAAATTCGGTCCATGAAAACTCCAATTACTGAAGGAGAACGTGAGCATCCATTTCGAGGGGCAATTATATTCGCGTCGCGAAACAATCCTTCATAAGCTCATTCGAGTTTTGTAAACACCTCAGAAAAGGGCTCTGCCAATGGCAAGAAATATTTCCACCGAATCCAAACAGACGCGCAGTTTTCTCTATTTAATTAAAGCTGAGTTATGGGGTGAGTGGAAGGAGCCGGTGAAATTTAATCTGGTTTACTTAGCATTGTCACAAGTTTAAATTGTGTTTCCCCGCTGGAAACTCCGGTTAATTTGCTAATTTAGTGTATGAATTTACCGAGTTACAAATTTTAGCGTCGCCCACACAATTTGTGGAATAACGGGCAACAAAAACCCACTTCCATTATTAACAAGCTGTGTACGAAATGGAATATATTTATTAATTAAAGTTACCCAAAACCGTGTAACTTGCTTTATTCTGTGATCGTTAAGTGAATGCGGTTCTTACTATTATGTAACGGAATTAGTGTGAACATAAACTATTTAAGATTGAGTTTGGCATTAAAATAAAAAAAGATGTATTTAATCCCACTAAACCAGGTGTGCGTTAATTAATATCCTCTTAGAAAGGAATAACTATATTTTGTTGTAATATATGAGTGAGATAGAAAACGGGCGCAAAACAACGAATTTACATGGCAGATACCTTGTTTGTAATAACATGCGGGATTGAAATGGTTAAATTGATTACAGCTTTTGTAGTCGATCGGTGTTTCCTGTAACACCACAATTTATGGTCTGGTAAATTACAACTGGTCTATTATAATACTAATAGTACCAAGCTTATTCACTTTCCTCATGCAGGTAATAATTATGGTTGTGTTGTGGTTTCATATGAAAATTTACGATTAACGAACGTTGATACTGTAATTTAAAACAAATGGAATTGCTTTTTTTAAAATTCTCCTAAACAAGCTGGGCAAGATTAATCATCATATTATATTAATTATACGAAAAGTAACATAGCGTCAGTTTCGCCGTTGGAATTTTAATTAATAAATGAATTTTAAAGTATCAGCTTTACGTTCACCAACCACATGTAGAAATGAAATCATTCGGAATACCACCCTTGCAAAGGTATCATCTCCGTATCCATATTTGACGGTAGAGAGCGGCGTTGTAATGTCAGGAGACTCGGTTTACACCCTCGTAACGTGCTCGAATTTGCAACCACCCCCAGCGGTTTTACACCTCCAACAAGTTTATGTATGCCCGCAACAGAGCGGCTTTTATATACGCTGCACGACTATTATCCCCCCGACATCGTAAATCCGCTAGATATATTACCCTGGATTGTAGAAGAATAACAATCGTGTGATGTTTCAGCATGGTACGAGTGCGATTTGATAAGTCCTGGGTCACGAAAGGGTACATCGTTTCACTACGTTTTTCAAAATGGTGATTTATCAACTCCTTGGTTTATTTTTTTTTAAAGTAATACAAAATTGTGTTACTCAAGGAGAATGCTATGATGAACGATGGCGATATGTAAATCTACTAACGATTTTTTAATAGACTATGTTTATTGTTATCAAGTGGACCAACTAATTTTTGAACTCCTTGAAGTTACGAGTTTGGACTGCATTAGGCTGTTTAGGGGTAGGTTAAAATGACTTAAATTAGGGCTCTTAGTGTAGCTAGGCTTGGCCAGAGCCCTAATGCAAGGATGCAAGCCAAACTTCAACTTAAACTTTCGCTTATTTAGGCTTAAATTAGAACTTCAACCAAGCTTCGCTATAATTAAGCTCTACTTTAAAGCATCTTAAGCTAAGCTTAGAATAAACCTGCACTAAAACAACCTAAGTCTTCTAAACTAATTTAACAACATCTTTAGACTCGTTTAATTACATTTGTTGTATTTGAACCTGGGACCTCTCGGTCATAGAGTGGGCATTCATCTGTTGTACCACCACCACGACATTTAATGATCATTTTAATTATGCGAATATTCGTGTGAAATAAAAGGAAAGATGCCCATTCTACATTATGGCGACTATTTTAAGTACTACACTAAATTACAGTCATTTAATTTTGAAAAAAAAAAAACAGCACAGACAACATACATAGCAGTAGTTTGTGTTGCCTACCCGAAATATTTAATAAATTAACAATAATTGTCTAGGATATTCAGGGTGTGCCTGAATTTGATTAACTAATTTTCAGGAGTCACAGGGGTATTAAGGCGAGCAAGGCCCGTTGACAATATTTAATTCAGCGGGCCTTGAAGGGGAGGACCTAAGTATTGTTGGTAAAATGTCGTTAAAAAAATGCCTTTAAAACAGGCAACCAGGTAAACTGCTAAATTATTAGATTATAATATTAAGTTTCTGTCATCCTCTCTGATTTTATTTATTTTTTCTAGGTTGTAGAGACCTTTCATCCTTTAAACGGTGCTTCATCTTATTTTATAAAATGACTAGACTGTAGCGTCATCTGAACTATGTTTTTTCCCCTTAATAATAATACCTTTGAAGAGCTATTCACATTATCTTTAATATTTACAAAGCATTAATGAATTCATATACTAGTTGAATCGTTTTGTTTATAAATCAAACGACTTTGTGGCAGTAAATAAAGGAAAGTTTTTTTTTCACTACTAGTATTAGAAGATGTCATTATTGACCTTATTTTCGAGCCCAGAAGATGAATTTCTCTCCTAGTGGTCAATAATTTTTTATTATTGACTACTGGTTAATAATTAAAACAATTGCTATGCGCTCAGGTGCCTATTTTAAAGATGTTTTACCCAAATGTCAATTGAAATTAACCTCTCCCCTTGTTTTCAAGCAAGGCTATTTGATTTTTGTGGATATTTAGAAATAAATATACGCATCTGTCATTTTATTTTTTATTTATGTAAAAATGATTAATTAAAAGGAATAAAGGTGCTAGTAGTGAAAAAAATAGTATATAAACCACGGTAGAGAAGACTTTTCTCAGCCTCACAACTTAATTCCCTCCATGCTTCGCATGTCGGGAAATAATACTGCTCGGCTGAGAAAAATGTCTTCTCTACCTTGGTCTATAATATACTATTACATCATCCTATAACGTTATCATGGTAATAACTCCTTAGCAACGAGTTATGTTATGATACATTTAACAGCACTAGTGCTGTAATAGCTATTAATATAACAAGAATATTATGCGATTTATAATAGACGAGGACGTTGCTAGGTGACGAGGCGCTAGCCGAGTCAACCACGCAACGTCCGAGTCGGTTTAAATCGCATAATATTCGAGTTATATTTCAAGCTTTATCGTATCATTGGCAACAGTACAGAAATAGTATGTAACTAACGAATTATGAAGTTGGAGTTGCTATGCTATTATGTTATGTATAATTACTAATAAAAGTGTAATATAAAGTTTACTTAATAATCAATGATACGATAAAGCTTATAACGTGCTGTTATGGCTGTTTTACGTTACTATTTATGAATTGTCATTGAACTGTCATTGAACTGTCACTGAAAATAATTTTTTATTTTTTGAAAAAAATTATTATAGGATGATGTAAACCGTGTTACGACACGCGTAACGTTATTTGCTGTTACATTACTCGAGATTTAAAAGAACTCGCTCCTTCGTCGCTCGTTCTTTCAAACTTTTCTCTCGTAATGTAAAATGCTTCATAACGTTACTAGTATCGTAAATTACTATAATCGCAGTGAAATAAAAATAGTAAGTGTATTAAAATAGATAAAATATTACATCTCGGGTATATAATCAGTTCCTTAGTCTACCAGTATTGCTGTTAGGGCTCACATCTTATTATTCACTATGTATAAAATCGCGCTACTTTTTCCTGTCCTTAGGTAGTTGTTTAACACTTCCCTAGGTTTGTCCTTTTTTTTCTATCACTTTACCCACTACACTGTCATGTTTCTGCTGGTCGTCCTCTAGACCTAATATGTCTGATGCGTATCATGTGACCTAGCCACCGTAATTGTTGTTGTTCTAACCAGTATAATGCCGAGTTTATTTCTAGTTCATTTCTTATCACTTGATTTCTTATGCGATCTCTCCTTGTTACGCCTTTAATTCTCATTAGTCATTAGGAATTTCGTTTCCATGGCTGGAATTTGTTTGTTAAGTTTTTCGTTGGATGCTAAGCACTGGTCTACAGCTAGTCTTAAAAACTGTTATCTTTGTTTTCTTAGATATCTCTTTCTTTCCAATAAAGCAGTTACTTAAAGCATGATACAATTTCCTATTCTTTTGCTCACTTCTCCTTCGTGTTTACCTTCGCTGTCTATTGTTACTCCCAGATACTTGAATTTTTCGACTTGTTCGATTACCGTTCCTCCTAGCTGAATATTGATAGCTTCTTTTTGCTTTGATATGAGCATAACTTTGGTTTTTCTTGTATTCGTATACATCTGTCTGGCCTTCAATTTCTCGTTCCAGGTGTCTAAATCTAAATGTGCTTGTAACTCTTTCTCTGTCTTCGCAGAAATTACTAAATCCTCCGCAAAAACGCATTCTGTGATGTCTACTCTTTGCAGGTTTTTATATCCTATTGTAAGTTTCTTCAAGTATGGTTTACAGTCTTTAATAACATCGTCCATTACAGTCCTTCTGTTGTTATGAATTCTTCTGAGCACAGATTTCTGGTCCTCACATAGTTATCCACTACTCTCCTTGCCAGACTTTCCCAAACTCTATTCTTTCTGATTCTATCGAATGCTTTATCTAAGTCGATAAATGCTACGTACGCTTTCCTATTCTGATTCCGAATTTTTTCTATTACCTATCTGTTTCATATGTATATGGTCGTGGATACTGTGGCCTTTTCTGAATCCGCTTTGAGAGAGTGCTAGTTGTGGTTCTATAATCCGCCTTAACCTTTAATGCCTCTATAGTTACTTCCTTCCACCCTCCTTGTACGGTGGTAGTATAATTCCAATTTCCCACTCTTGTGGAATTTTATCTTGTGTCCATGCTTTGTTATAAATTTCTAACAGAACGTTAATACCTTGTTCTCCTAAATTCTTTACAATTTATGGGCTAATTTTGTCGTGTCATTCTTTTCTCCTTCATTTGCTTCATTACTTCCTAATTCGTACTGAACTTGCTCTTCTAAACTTAATTGTTCGGCATGGTGTAATATTTCCTCCATGTATTTTCCTGTTAGTTCTTGGTATTTACTTGCAATTTCCTTTTCCTTCAGTGCTACTTTGGCCATCACCATACAATGATCGCTGAAAATTTCTGGCCCTCTTCTTACGCTAACATCTATTATCAGTTTTCCCATTGCTTTTTCTATTAAAATATAATCTATAATCGATTTTTCTGCTCTATTAACATTTTTCTCTTGTAAACTTGTGGATTTCTTTATGTTTGTAGAACGTGTTCGTTATAATCAAGTTGTTCTGTAAACAGAAGTCAATTAACCTCCTACCATTATTATTTCGTATTTATTCTCAGAAAATACCCACTACATCTCCTGACGATTCATTTTTCGTGTCAACTCTTCCATTGAAATCACCAGCTACAAAAATGGCCCTTTTGCAATTTTTTATTGTTAGAGTTAAATCCTCCCAAAAGCTATCTTTGTCTTCCTTAGTTTCGTCTTCATTTGGCCCATACACTACAATCATGTTTTTCTTGTCCTTTTGTCTGTATTTCAACTACCAATACTCTTTCTGATATTCCGTCCATGCGAATATTTGTTATTAATTACAGGTCCTTTGATCCTGTGCTACACCACTATCGATAAATATATGCTGATCTCCGAATTTAATTACACCTTCACCTTTTTCTTAGTCTCTCTAATTGCTAAAATGTCCAGATCTGCCTTTGTAAATTCTTCTATAAGTTCGACATCTTTCCCTTTTATGCTTCTTATATTCCACGTTGCCAGTTTCCATCGTCCGTGTTCTCAACTTTCCGTCATCAAGTCATCACCTGTTTTTTCCTAGACTATATTCGTGCTATCAGGTCTGAGTTTTTTGAGGACTTGTCTTGATTTTTGTCCCAATCCCAACGTTCTTAATGATTAATTTTTTGTAGCCAATTTTTACATTTTTTCCCGCTTCTTTTTCAGATTTTGCTTTACTTACTAGGTTTGTTGGATCTTCCTTTCGGCTGGTGTTAGATCGTTTTCTATAAGACATTTGTCCCATTTTGTACCTTTTAATTTATTCTTTGCTTTCAATATCCGTAGTTTTTCCTCCCAGTTCTCACATCTTGCAATTACGATATAGTGCTTGTTCCTTTTGTGTATTGATCACGTTTACTGCTTTAATTTTCGTTTTTACCCCTAAATTCTGCTCTAAAAAAAGTCTACGGTTTTACTATTCGTGTTTTCCTATTTAAAACTTGCCCCTTTAATCACGAAATTATTGTTTCTCTCTTTTCTCTCCATTTGTTCCAATTATGTAAAAAATTTATCAATTTAAGAGTAATCTTAAGAAATAGACGAATATTAAAAAATATGTTTCCCACTCTATATATTTAAAAATTTATTACAAATAGAAACAACCCTTGTATGGGTTTGTTACGTTTTTGCTTTGGTCCTGTTAGTTCTGGAAAAAGAGCTTCCTTTTAGAAATTTCCTAGTTGTGGCCGTTGTGGGATCATCTTTTTATAAATGTTCGCATTTATTTATAATTTGAACTGAAACATTTAAAAATAACATGTTCTTTCTACAAACATTTAACTGTCCTTGTATTTGGTTGCACCTTTTCATTTTGAATTTCATAGAATTTAATCCGTTTTCATTGAGTTACTTTAGTTAACTTACGGACAGTTACGTGAAAAATAAGGTCATTTAGCTTTGAAAATAGAAGCTGGTCAAATAATTTTTGTATTTTCTTGGAGCTTATTCTATAAACAAAGAATGTTTTCCACTATTTTTAACCAGTTTTTACAATTCAGGAAAGCAACATTTAAAGTATCGACTTACACAAAGTTATGAGAGGAACTGACTAATGTATTGTTATTATATTTTTAGAGCTAAAGTAGACATTTTTTTAAATATTAGTGTTTCAACTTTACAAGAAGATTTAAATAATAATAATAATAATTTTAATAGTCTCCTTTTGCTACAAAATTTGTAGATTGGATATGTCAAATATAATATTATACATTTAAGAATAGAACATAAATCCCTGCAGGTAAAACAGTTCCAATCCTATTATATACATTTGAATAAAAGTTACAAGTCTACATTTAGGAGTTTGCTAAATTCACCAAATATTTATTAAATCCTAAAATTTTAAGTTACTAAATACACCCTTTAGTGTCAGCTTAAGATAACTGTAGATTAATAATTCAAGGTCTTTTTAGGTACCTTTTTATTCCTTCTGTTGCCTTCATTTTCGATATCAGACCTGGAATTTGCTTACAAAAGTTACTAGCTACTACATCTTTTATCAGCAAAAGTTTGTCGGTCGAATTTAGATACACCCTGTATATTAAAATAGAAGATTATGAATAGGGGATTAGCACGTTCTTTCTGTTGATTAGCACTTTTATTTTATTCAGTAAACTGAAATGTTCGGCTTTGCCACAATATTTCTGTTTATTTCTACAATACCGAGTACAAATAACTAGATAAAATTCACATCTCTTACTCACAGTCTTTCATTTTACGATTTGTAGGTTTACATAAAAAGGAAATACTGTCGGCAGTGTGAAAAATGTCTATACTGCCCATAATCATGATATAGAGCTAAAGATAGGAAAGGAGCCAAGTGGCAGCGGAATCTGTAGTTCTTTTATCATTTGATCATTGAATGTTAGTTCTAATAGAAAATTTCTGATTGAATAAAACAATTAGTAAAAGCATATAAACCATTGATGACTAGTTGTTAACAAAAAATACGATTTAACCGAATTCGAAATTAAAATTAAAATCTTTACAGTTCTAGTTTTAGTATTTCGAACTTTAATCTGAATTCGGGTTTGAGTAATTCAGGCTTGTCACCATTCTGAAAAATCTTAACAGGTATGGGATTTAAATAATAGAAAACCAGGAGAAATTTGTTTAATCTGCTTGATATTTTTTTCTGTTGTTCGTTGGTCTTATTTTTTGGCGATTTTTAATCACGTAGTTGCTATTAAGACCAGAAAAATCGTGGCTTCCTTCCTTAATGTTTGATGGAAGTCCTGTACAAAGCCTAGATCCAAATTAATAAATTTGAAACTGCCAATTTTATAGCAGCTTCGATACTGAAATTCGTTAATATTTATTTACATTTCGGGTTAGGCATAATTTCCTCTCTTGGGGTCATAATCGTTAGATGTCTTGAATTTCGCATGTGAATTTTCATTTGAGAATGGAAGATACGTATTTCATATATGAAAGAATGGAATTTAAAATTTTGTAGACTAGAATTCGTGTTCAAATACATAATATATAACTTGGAAAATTCAAAGATTTGAATATTTTAGAATCCTAACAACTGTGTTTACTACATAGATTCCAGAAGGCAACAAATCTGCCATAATAAATGATATTACCATCAGATAAGGATATGAATTTATTGGACTTATATCTTTCTAACTTCATTGTATGGAAAACAGACCTACATAAACCATCAACGTATAACTTTCAATGTAATCTTGGTAAATGTAATCCTTTCAACGAAATTTATTCATGTTAAGCTTCTTGGTACTAGAACCGAATGACATAACAATTCGTAAAGTGTAGAACGTTTTTAAAAATTAAAATTGTGACAGCATACTTCGGCACCTACTTATATTGTACGTTTAAAATAGTATATACATAAACAAGTTAAAATTTCAAAAATATCTGCAAGTTACTTTAGTATTGTAAAAAGCATAATGATATAATTTTTCTTCTTTAAATTAGATAAAAAAGTTTGTGTAATAATAAAATAGGAAGTGTATTTTTTAGCGGTCAAATTACGTTTAGTGGAGCTTCCTCATTGTGTCCGACTTCCGCTAAATGTACAGGCGCCTTTGTATTCTGGGGGAATCTCTCGTAATGTAATTCTCGTAGCGGGAAACACGTCCAACTAAATTACACTTAGCTCTATTACGGACGACGAAACCGCTAAACGAACTCTGGGCGACTTGTGGGGTGACCCACCCTTAATGTTATTTATTTTGTAGCTATAGCATCATGGAAAAATAATATCCTTTTATTTGAATTGTTATTTTTGTAACAACCTGTATTTAATTTAACAATATAGATTCTTTTCGAAATTGCTATAATCTTATTTAAATATACATAGTTAACTTCATGCTTTTTAATATTATCAATAAAATGAAATGCAGTAAATAAATGAAACAATTAGTTGTTTCTAGGCTTGCTTTCTATTGCATAAAACTTCTTGCGTGAAAACTCAAAAATGTCCTGAACATTCCTACTTTACTACTCCAAATGACAACTCCTATTTAATATTTAATGTTTTTAGATAATAAAGGACAATGACAATGAGAAAAATATTAACTTAATAATGGACATGGGACGAGTTAATTTATAAAATCAGTAAAGCTTTTTTAATTAAAATTCCTCTGTAAGTGTGATGGCGTAGTAAAAACTTCAAGCATTTCACAAGTGGATAATAAAACAATGACAATTATTATTTCAAAGTATAAGAGAAGAAAAGTACAAACTTATGAGACAGAGCAAGTTCGCGGAATAACAGTAACTTAAATGTAGCTCCTACATATAACAGAGACTTTATTGTTTATAGTGCCATCATGTTCGTTCTCTCGAGAAAATAAAACTGCCACAAATCTCTTACAGTGCCCGAGGGTTTCACTCCCTTGTTTTCTTCTAACCCCTCCGCATTATCACGATATACAAGCGAACGAAACAGCTGTTATTTACGACAACCCCTTGGGCCACGAAGTGGAAAAATACAACAATTAAACTCTGGGGGCGTTTTTGACGTCCTTTTTGCAAATTTATCTGTGTTTAAAAACTCCGAACAAAACAACGAAAATGATTTCTTTAATAGAATTTGTTTACAAACATTGGATAACCTTAGTCAATGACAAGGGCGGTCATATATCGAATTTCTGGGGGGGGCTATTTCGAGAAATATATTATTAAAATAATCAAAATAATGAAAATGATGCACACGCTGATAAACAATATTTTATTTAGAAACATAAACAAAATATTTTATACATAGGTAATAATTATTGCAAATTTACACAATAGTTATTTATTATATAAGTGTTAAAGGTGACATTTTATTTTGCGAATAAAAAAGATGTTGGAATGAGAGTACCGTGCAAAGCAAAATCACAAACCACAACAGCTTTTTGCTGCGTTTCAATAAAATTGTCAATTTAGAACAAAATTTCGTTTATTAGAATATCTTGACATTCTATGAACATAATATAGATTTTACTTTTTAATACGCCATAAAATTCTATTTTTAATTCGTAGCAAATGCCACTTGGGTATGATTAACCTAGTTGCAGAAAATAAAATATATATCTATGAATGGAAATATTAACTAAAAAAATACTACTAACTATCTAAATGTAACTAACTATACCTAAGTAACTATAAAACAAAGTCTATGTTTCGCCTTACTCCACTTTTAGAGAAGCGTTCAATAACGTTCTCTTCATTAATGGCAATATCCCTGTGAACGCTCATTAGTGCAAGACCACTTAGCCTTTCTTCGCCCATCCTAGACCTCAACCAACTTTTCAGTCTTCGCAGTCCCGAAAAACTTCTTTCGGCAGATGCTACGCTTACTGGCAGAGTGCAAAGAATTTTTAATAATTTGTGTATAGTTGGATACATAGTCGTATCGCACTGTTTGAGAGCAGTTAGTCCATCGCTTGGAACTTCCACTTTATTACCGTTTTTCCATTTCATCTTCCATAATCTTAATTCAGCGGAAAGACTTGACTTTAACACTGCCTTATTTTCTTTAAATAGAGTTCCATACTTCTCTGTTAAAACATCGGTGGCATAGTTGATATTATCTTCACTTAATTGACATAATAAAGTAGGAACACACACTTCCAGATAAAACAAATCAATTGTTTCTTGTTTGAATCGACACTCTATATCGAAGATAATACTTTCAAGCAGTGGAATATATACCGTAATCCGAAAATATTCTTCTGGTGAATGAATGTCTGGATTAGGACGATTTTTCATAAATTTGTTTAATCTAGGAACAGAAAAATCTACGTTTAATTCTTCTAGGCAAAGCTGAATTTCGTTAATTAAATTATTAAAGTTGGTTTCTGCATTTTCGCGCTTGTCTTTTAAAACGAGGAGAGTGTTAAGTACAGCGTCTTTGGTACAATTTACGTCTAAATTTTTAGTTTGCAATAACTTACTTAAAGGTAAAGTTATTGCAAGTACCTCATTTAGACAAAACAAAGTAACAATAAAGTTGCAATTTGAGAGTGCAAGAATATGTGACTTGGCTTTACTGGATGATTCTTTTTCATCCCATCCGGCAATTAAATTTAGGGCTTGCAAAATTTGGTCTAGAGAACCTTTAAACTGCACGACGGAATTGTGCCGTTCTATCCATCTTGTTTCACACAATCCAGAAATTTGGCCACCCAATGTGTGTTTCAGAACATAATTGCGTTTAGAGGAAGCTGTAAAAAATGATATGACTTCTTTCATTACTCCTACAGCATTTCTTACGCTCTGTACATTTGATGATTTTGACACACTTAAATTTAAGGCATGGTTAAAACATGGGCACCGTACAGCTAATTTCATTTCCTTTTGAACTTCTTGGACTGCTCCTTGTTGTTTTGAGGTCATCACACTACAACCATCTGTACAAATTCCTACACAGTGCTGCAATGGTAAGCCAAATTTCTGAATTTGTTTTATCACAGCTTGTCCTAAAATTCTACCATTCAAAACCGGTTCCAAAGTATTGGGATTTAACTCGTAGTTTACAGAATGACAATCTATGAATGATACAAAATCCTCTCGCACATTGTTATCTTCTAAGTATCTTAGGACAATTGACATTTGAGAAGTGTGCGATATATCAGTAGTCTCGTCAAACATGATGCTATAATATTTGGCATCACCAATTTTTTTCATAATTACACTCAAAATCTCATTTTTACAACATTCAATCAACTCATTTTGAGTTCTTTTACTTATATATGTAGCGCGTGATGACGTGTTTCTCAAGTGCTCTTCTAAAGCTTTGTCGCCTGCCTCAATTCTAAATCGAAGAAGTTCGCGAAAATTCCCCTCATTAACGGAAAGATTGTCATCTTTCAACAATGGGCCGTCATCTCTGTGCCCACGGAAAGGTATATTTTGTTTTGCCAAAAATATTATTGACCGAATGATTGGTTTAAGCCTATTACGGTTATTTTCTGTTTGCTTTGCTCGAGCTCTGTCTAGCATATTTCTGATATCAGAAGATGAATTTTCGTAACAGTTCACAAAGCGATCACTCATAAAAACTGCTTCGATGTGATACTGGTTTGTATTGTGTTTGTCTAGTACACCATCCTTGCCATGTAATTTAGCAAACTTTGTTACAGGGGTTGTAACCAAACTTTGCAAAGTTGTCGCTTTATTTCTGCCGCCTGTATTTGCGAAAAATACACAAAACTTACAAAAAAGTCCCTTTTTTACTTCTGAAAAGGCAATCCAGCTATATTTTTGAAGATGCTGGTGCCCTAAATACCGCTTAATTATAATGTTATTTTTATTGTGTTCAGAAAATGGAAATGAATAGTCCTTTTCTGGAACCCACGTATTTTTCAAATAATTATATTTTTGAAAGTCTGTCAAAGTATTTAAACGACCAACAGCTGTCATAATTATTATGAACTGTTGGTGTAAGCACCTGGGAGGCGGAGTGAGATCCTGGGGGTGGTGTCTGTTGAGAACACGACGATGAAGAAGGGCCAGCATCTTCCGCATCGCCGACCCCATTAGTTGAACTCAGAACCACTCCCTTAGCTTTCTTTGGAATAACCGAGAAGTACGAACTTATCGTATTATTTCTTCTCTTCATTTTTATTATCTGAATCTGAAATAGATTACATTTTACCTTCTAATGTCTAATAATTAGTGATTGTTTAAATTATTTTAAAATGATAAAATGACAAAGTTTTTTGAAATCTTATTATAATCACATTGCCTTGCAGCAATTAAAAAAAAACAATAAATATAATAATGTTATGTCTGCCACACCGAGATAACTCTTTTAGAGAATGGAAATAATACACTATCCCGCAAAATTAACGCACCACCAAAAATTTACCCTATGTTTGATGTTAATTATTGTCTGAATAACTCGTCCGATTTGGATTATTATTTTTTTAAATCATATGTTGATTCATCCGGAATTGATTTATGTTAACCCTTTTCACTTAGTTCTGAGTTTTCGAAAAAAAAACACAACATCATTGTGCCTGTATGCCACAGTGCCACCTTATATTCAATCAAAAGTGCCAGAAGCCGGTAACACAAATCTATTCCCGATTCCCGATAAATTGACCTACGATTTAAAAAAAAATCATCCAAATCGAACAAGCGGTTCAGAAAATAATTAACATCAAACATAAAGTAAATTAACATCAAACATAAGGTACATTTTTGGTGGTGCGTTAATTTTGCGGGTTAGTGTATTTATTAGAAATTTAAAACGGGGAGGACAAAAAAAGAATACACATTTTTATAATTTCCATTCATTCGTGATTCACGACAGTAATTATTTCTTACTTATTATTAATTGTGATTGTTACTTACCTCAAAAAGAATGAATGGACAAACAAGAACTGCAAACACCTGTATTATAATTAAGAAATTTTCAAATGCCGAATACCGATTACCACCGTTTATACAAGCACATCAATATGTTTATTATTTATTTATTATTTCCTAGTTGGAACAAAAAAAAGTGGTGTTGTGTTCCACGTTGAGGAAATAAATGCACGTTAATTGTAAACTTGTTTATTATTTAAAAAAAAAACACTGAACAAAAATAACATTTAAAATCGAACGGATAAAAAAACTACTCACTTCGAGTGTGTCAATGATTCTGGCTCAAATAATATGTTTCTGCTTTTATAAACCCCTTTTCTTTAGATAAAACCTGACAGCAGGCACGTGAAACAAAAGATCGTTGGTTAACTAGATGGCATCACATCTGGATTATGTTTTAGTGTGAAAGGGTATGTTTTAACGCTTACTCGAACATTACACAAAGAAATCATAAATCTTACGTTTTAAAATGCCAAGCTAAACATCCTATTAAAAATGGTTTACACAAATGAAATATCATCTAAGGAAACAAATATAAGTAATAAATATAAAAATAACAAAACATCCAACTAAATGTTAAAGTATCCAACAGTGGCAATTGCGACCTTCTTCCCTCTTGAATTGCCCAGCTTGGCGGGGGTTCCCATTTCGAGTACCTAACTATCATGTTGACGTGTCCGGTATAATAAATTTGCTATTTTATTACTTCTTTCTGAAAACATGTCAATATTTGCTTGCTGCCCGAGTATAATCAGAGAAAACTTACATTTAAATGTCTACCATCTAAAAATAATTAACAAACATTCTTATTAACACGTTCAGTGCCGGGCTCAGCAACATAGGTGCAGTTGTGGGCCCAAGTACTAATTTTTGAGTTTATGGATTTTTAAGTTGGCAAATATGTTATTTAGCATTACTGTAAACAATTAGCTACATTAAAGTTGACAACAATGTAGGACGCATACGTGGCGTCGCTGGCCCTCTGGGTTAGTTATGCAACCATAGAGCCACCCGACGCACACGTGGCGTTTCTCAAAATTCGGCGCATATGGCAATAAAATGAGTTAGTATGTTTAGTTATGTATTTGTTAGATACAAATAGGTACTTTCATATAATATTGCAACTAGAACTAGAAGCATACATGGCGTCGCTGGCGCTCTGAGTTAGTTATGCAACCATAGGGCCACCCGACGCACACGTGGCGTTTCTCAAAATGCGGCGTATATGGCAATAAAAAAGAATTAGTATGTTTAGTTGTGTATTTGTTAGATACAAATAGGTAGTTTCATACAACATTGCATATAATATGTCAACTAGAAGTAGAAAAAGTGTAACTAAAGAGGCCCAGCCTCCTCACTATCCGACATGACGACAAAAAATGAAGGAAAACAAAAACCGCGAACGCAGTCACTTAATAAATACTCCATTCAATACGCCACCTAAAAATCTCGTACTTAACTGAAGCGCCAACAAAACAGATTCGCATTTACTTGGAATACAGCACAAACGCATATGTGGCGTCGGCGGCGCTGGGAACGAGTTTCGACCTGACGCCACGTGTGCGTCAGCGGCACTCAACGTGTTAAAAGTCCTTTAATAACTGATAACCAAAAATCGATTTTTTGCTTTGGGGGGGGCCATGGCCCCCATGGCCCCCCCCTTATGACCGCCCTTGGTCAATGAGTCCTCTATAACTTGCTAGATATTTTACGTAAGTATATAAAAACTATACAATTTAATTTTTTTACAGAGAAATTCAATATCGCCTGCAGAAAGAGAAAAATACAGACCAAGAGCTTCACCTGAACCTGACCACAAGAAGGTTAAAAAAGAAGATAAAGATATGGGACATGTAAGTATTAAAGCACGTATAGATTAATCATATTCACGCTTTTGCTGCTTATTAATGTGCACTAAAATGAGTAATAAGATTTATGTACTATATTTAATGTAGCACTATAAATTTTACTGTATGATTCAAATCTCTTTTATACACCTTCACTACATAATTGGTTTAAGATCTTTTTATTACTGATATAATACAATTATTATTATTATTAATCATATTCAACCTTACTTAATGTAGGTATATTGTATATGTTACAGTTATAAAGTTAAAATATATAAATAAACTTAGATTAAAAAGGGGCATTTTTTGTTAATCACTAACTGACCATCCTAAACAATGTTGAACTTGAAAATTGTACCCGTTCTTGCAAAATAAAAACAGTAAATAATTCGCTTTGTGATCAAAGAATGTTATACTGAACAAGAATGTTAAAATTATAGATAGATGAAGGATAGTAGTTTGAACTGAGCAAATGGCTTTAGTCATTGGTGCTATATAGGTACATATTTATACTAGATAATTAGATGATTCACATAAGACGCGCCCCTTAACAACTAGAACAAGCAACCCAACTTACAAATTCAGAAATAACCTCATCAATTATATATAAATGTTACTCATATATTCTAAACTGAAGAATAACTAGAAAATTTAAAAAATAGCATCAATAACAAAAATAAATTTATATAAAATGTTAATATCTGTAAAAATACTTATACAATAAGTAGCAACTCGTTTTTAATGAATAAGAAACAGCAAGTAGCCGATCTGGGTGACGTCAAGGTTAGCATGCTTGCCTTGTAAACCAAAAACCAGAGATCTCGGGTTCGATTCCCGGTCCCGGTCGGTGTGATTTTTATTGCGAAAAATATCTGAAAGTATGCCTTCCTTCGGATACGACGTAAAACCGTAGGTCCCATATCAATACCATGTTTGATACGATAAAGATCCGTTCCAGGTTCCAGGGGTGGAAAACCCTTGAGTTCGGCAAAACTCTAGTGTGGCAGTGCCAATGGCCATAGTAGTCGACGCGCTTGGAAATCCCTGGCATCCGCAAGCCTAGATTTCGCCCAATAAATAATTTGCAGATGTTTCTAGTTTTCTCAGGCCTCTGTGATCGGTGAGACCATTCACAGTTGGGCTTAATTAACTACTCGGAAGACTGGTCTACGAGATAGAGTAATAAGACCACTACAGACGTAGTAACACACACATGACACAGTCGTCTGACTTGAAGTAATGCCTAAAGGCGGTTCCGAGCAGATTGGCTATACACGCATACATGACACACACAAAAAGGTGTTTCTAGTAACTTTGGACACATGTATGTTGGGTTGTATTCGGAGTGTTTAAGGGGCGCGTCGTACGTGAATCACCCAGTATATCTGTATCAAATCTGTATCGTCAACCTTTTACACCTTTCGGTATCGAGGCTGATGCATTAAAGTGTGGGGTTGTATGGGTGCAATATACAATCCGACCTTACTTTACCTATTATACTGGGTGATTCACATAAGACACGCCCCTAACAATTGGAATACTGGAATAGGCAACTTTCATAAACTATAAAACTTTCATAAGCTATAACTAGAAAGTTAAGAAAAGTATTGATATAAGTAACAAAAATAAATGTATATCAATTATTAATTAATGTAAGAATATACAAAAAATAATAATTTTATATACAAATCATCTTAATGAAAAATTATTTTGTAAAATTCGGTAAGGAATTCTTGGACTTTTTAATACTCATTTGAGTTAGGAAAAGTGCAACTTTTCCTACCTAGAGTGGAAAAATAAAACAAAAGAGGAAATCAGACCAAAGCACTTCACAAATTCAAAATTTTTACTTTGTTTCTATGGCAATGAAATATTTCACTACATCAAAACGAACTTAATTATACAGGGAAATTTTCTTTTTATTATACATATCCCCTATGTATATTTTACAATAAACGCAATATGTAGGCAACCAACTATACACTATAAACGTCACGTCACGTGGTGCGTAAAGGTTATGTTTCATGTTTGTAAATAAAAAATAAATCAAAATTAGTGGAATATCAAAATAATTTTTTTTGCATTTTGACAAAAAAAGTGGACTTTTTTTATCAAAAAATCGTAAAGAAAGCAACACTTTTTTCAACTATTTAATTTTACATTTTGCATTAAGTTAGTGTGCTTTAAATAAAATATTGTAAATTGCCAGTTTGACAACTGTAAATTCTCAAATCCTTTTTATCCTGTTTTGAGGGATTTAAGATGTCAAAATGCAAAAAAATATTGTGTACAACTCGTATGAAAGCATCTTTTTTTCACTCGTTTGATTGATGCACTCCGGCTTCGCCGTCGTGCATCAAACTTCAAACTCATGAAAAAAAGTATTGCTTTCATTACTAGTTGTACAAATAACTATAATTCAACGATTATTCTAAAACATAAAATATTAACAATACAAAACAGAAAGGAAAATAAAAACAGTAACAGTTAAAGACTAACTTTTTGACATTAACTTAATTTGATGATTTAAAAAATTAGCATGCTGTGGCAAAAATCATCAAATTAAGTTAATGTCAAAAAATTAGTCTTTAAGTGTTGCTGCTTCTATTTTCCTTTCTGTTGTGTATTGTTGATATTTTATGTTTTAGAATAATCGTTGAATTAAAATTATTTTGATATTCCACTAATTTTGATTTATTTTTATTTACAAACATGAAAGAAACATAACCTTTACGCACCACGTGACGTGACGTTTATAGTGTCTAGTTGGTTGCCTACATATTGCGTTTATTGTAAAAGTAGATATACATAGGGGATATGTATACTAAAAAGAAAAATTCCCTGTATAGTATTTGACATCAAAAATTAAATATTCAGTTAAAATGACAGGGAATTCTTTGCCGAATTTTACAAAATTTTGTGTACATGTCGTTCGGAAAAGTGTTTTTTTCATTCTAGACGTGAGATTTTTGATCGAGGCGAAGCACAAATGCACTTTTCCTAACTCTTTGTACAAATAACTATTTGCGACTAGAAATTTCTAACTGTCACTTTTGACGAAAAAGTAAACAATAAGTAGTATCTGTGGACATATCTACTTGATCAAATTTTATTTTTGAAGTTGCAGATACTTCTAGTAGCTTTAGAAATATGTATGTTGGGTTGCATTTGAAGTTTTTAAGGGGCGCGTCTTACGTGAATCACCCAGTACAATATAAAAAAGTAAATCTAAGTAGTTGCCCAGCTAATCAAGCTTATTAAACTTTTATAGTAAAGTGATTTGATTTTGGTACAGATCAACAAGTTTTTCTCTTACAAAAAAATTGAAACCATTAGGTTGTATTTTATTGTGATGTTTGATACTGCCGGGTGCAAAATTTCCCTGACCAGGCAAAATTCCAGTGGGGTAGTACTAATGCCCAGTAATGTATTTGCCACTAAAAAGCCTTTAGATCTTACCCAATGAAAAATAATCATTCATTTATTAGTTTGATATTAGCTGTTTTGAAATTATAATTTTTTTGCAAGTGTAAGTGTGCTTTTTGCTCATTTTTCTTTTTAATAATATCAAGTCTATAATGGAAATAATTTCAGACTAAAAGAATTCCGCTGATTTTACAGCATAGTGATGGTGAAAAAAGTGATCAAGATTTAGTAGTAGATGATGCATCTGAAGATCCAGTATCACCACCAAATGGAACAGCATCGCCTAGAGAAAATGGCATTGATAAATTATCTACGAAAAAAGACCATACCGGGCCTCACAGTCCTCGATCAGGAACATCAAGTAATGCATCTACACCTTCTAACAAAAAATTAGATGGGGAAAAACCATCAACACCAATTTCAAAATCAGTTACACCCACATCAGGAGTACCCTCTGGGTCTTCTGCCGGTGGAAGTGGGTTAAAGCCAGTTGTTAAACCACCTGCCTTAGGACAGTATCCGCCATACTTAGCAATGTCTAATGGTAATTAAAAGCAAAATTGTTCATTATTTGTTATAATTTTGTAATTTTATAGGAGCACCTCATGATTTGCAAGCAGCGGCTGCAGCAGCAGCAGCAGCTGCAGCTGGGGGTTATGGACCCCTACATAATAACCTTCCACCAGCCTTAAATAACTATCCAAGGCCACCTATACAAGTAGGATATGATCCTCATTCTCAAATGAGAGCTCCAGTTGTACCAGGTCTTGGCGGTATTCCTGGAGGAAAACCGTAAGTTTTGTTATAGATATTTAAAATAGAATACAGTTATTTTAATGTTCATATAATTCTTTAGGGCCTATTCCTTTCATGTAAGTGCTGACGGTCAGATGCAACCAGTTCCCTTTCCTCCAGATGCGTTGATTGGTCCTGGTATACCAAGACATGCAAGACAAATCAATACCTTAAGCCATGGTGAAGTAGTATGTGCAGTGACAATTTCTAATCCTACCAAATACGTATACACAGGCGGTAAAGGCTGTGTTAAAGTATGGGACATAAGCCAACCTGGTTCTAAAAGTCCTGTATCTCAACTGGATTGCCTGGTAAGTTAATTTACTAATATAATGCACCGTAATCTATTAACATATTCTGTTTTTTTTAGCAAAGGGACAATTACATTAGATC
This sequence comes from Melanotus villosus, assembly GCA_963082815.1. NCBI lineage: Eukaryota > Metazoa > Arthropoda > Insecta > Coleoptera > Elateridae > Melanotus > Melanotus villosus. Next base: position 31,156,799 of record OY720418.1, on the reverse strand, counting down.
AGTTAAACTTCTTCCTGATGGAAGAACTCTCATTGTTGGTGGTGAGGCGAGTAATCTCTCAATTTGGGACTTGGCAAGTCCAACACCTCGGATAAAAGCAGAATTAACTTCCAGTGCACCTGCCTGCTATGCTTTGGCTATTAGTCCAGATTCCAAAGTGTGCTTCAGTTGTTGTTCTGATGGTAACATTGCAGTCTGGGACCTTCAGAATCAAACTCTAGTCCGGCAGTTTCAAGGACACACAGATGGTGCTTCTTGTATAGACATTTCAGCCGAAGGTACTAAATTATGGACGGGTGGTTTAGATAACACCGTAAGAAGTTGGGATCTAAGAGAAGGAAGACAACTGCAACAACACGACTTTAGTTCTCAAATATTTTCACTTGGATATTGCCCAACCGGTGAATGGCTTGCAGTTGGTATGGAAAATTCTAATGTGGAAGTACTTCACGCAGCTAAACCAGATAAATATCAGTTACATTTACATGAAAGTTGTGTGCTTAGTTTACGATTTGCTGCTTGTGGTAAATGGTTCGTGTCTACCGGTAAAGACAACCTACTGAATGCATGGAGAACACCATACGGCGCAAGTATATTCCAGGTACGACACACAAAAATTTTAATCTTTGCTTTTAATTAACGTGTTTACTTTTATTTCAGTCTAAAGAATCTTCAAGTGTATTAAGCTGCGATATTTCTGCAGATGATAAATACATCGTAACAGGTTCTGGCGACAAGAAGGCTACAGTATACGAAGTTATTTATTAATTATATCTTCATGTGCTCGATAATGCAGCAATCATTGTTAATACGTTAAAAAGTACAGTAAATATGTATATAAGAAAAAATCTGTGATCTCGTTGACACTGACAATTTGTCTTTTTTTAGCTCGTGTAAAAAAGCCCTGTAATTGTAAAATAAACTTTTAAAGCACATAATGTTTTATTTTATTTGTTCTACAGCAAAAACTGTACAAGTAGGTATACAAAACTTTCAATACTTCTTCAGCAGCTCCTTCATCAGTTATATTATTTGTTTCTATGTATTTTAATACAGGTCTTTGTTTTATAATTTATATTTCTACTTCCATTTAAATTACTAGGTACTATGGTACTATGGAAACAGCAAAAGGAAAAATATACATGGCTGGAGACTTCAATGGAGGAATGGGGAAAAGATATCACATACGCAACAGTTATTGGCCGTTCTGGAGAAGAAAAAAGAAGCAATACTGGGATAAGATTAATGGACTTTTGCCATGGACAAGACCTAATTATAACGAATACTTTTTACCATCATTAATACACTAGGCTAGAGGAAAAAGATCTGTAATAGATTATTATATATTGGCGGAAGTAAAATAAATAGCGATCATTGAAGGACAAAGAAAATGAGAGAAGGAATAATGATAGGTATAGAGGGGTTAAGAAACTGAAAAACAAAGAATTAGCAAAAACATACAAAACACCAATAAGTAATAAACTAAAAACAATACAGGAAAATATCAAAGAAATGAATATAGAAGACAAATGGGAAATATTCAAAAATAATCTAGTGGAATCGGCTATAGAAATGTGCGGTACAAGTAAGACAACTACTTTCAAAAAACAGACGGCATGGCATGGTGGACAGACGAGATAAAGCAGCAGGTTAAAATTAAGAAGAAGAAATGGCATGAATATCTCAGTAATGATACAGAACTAAACTCCCAGCTATACAGGGTGTCCCATAACTTATGGACCATAGAGCAACTGGAGATAATAGACATAAAAATAGGTATCTTGAGCCAAATTTGCCTAAGTAAAATGTTACAGGTTAAAGAGATACAGGGTGTTGAAAGTGAAAGTTAATTAACACCCTGTATCTCCTTAACCTGTAACATTTTACTTAGGGAAATTTGGCTCAAAATACCTATTTTTATATCTATTATCTCCAATTGCGATATGGCCCATAAGTTATGGTTTTCAAAATTTTCATTTTGATTTTTTTTCTGTCTTTTTGTCTTCAAATGCGAAAATTTGGGGAACGGCTTGAGATATCAAGATTGACCAAGAGTCCCTTTTTTACGTAATATTTATGTCTATTATCTCCAGTTGTTCTATGGCCCATAAGTTATGGGACACCCTGTATAAAGAACAAAGAAAAAAGTTAAGAAGTTAAAAGAAGCAAAACAAAAGCAATAGGAAGAGTTTGGAGTGAAGTTAGAATTCTTAGAAAGAGACAGCACAGGGAACCAAAAACTGATCTATAGAGTAGGTGTTAACATTTATGTTAAGATTTGTAACTGCTAGCGCCATCTAGCGCTGCACCCCCAGAGACAGAGGGGTCTAAGCAAGGCCCGCTGAATTAATATTGCATATAAGGCCTTACCGCTTCATTTAGCCAAGACGCAATTAGCAAGGACGCAGGCGCCATTTGACGTGAACTATACATTTGTCACAATGTATTGGCCTCGCTCACTTCGTTCGCTCGGCCATAAACTTTTTGGCGCGTCCATAAAGACCTACATTATGTACCTACTCGTTACATAAATAGCTATTATTTCCAACTATCGTTACTTTCATGGCTCCGTAACTTCATTTTTCCTTATACATACATACATAATCGGTCCTCTTCTACCTTACGGTGTAGAGGTGTGTAGGTGTAGTACATTTCTCCACCTGCTTCTGTCCCTCGCTAATGTTTCCCCTCTCCAGTTTAGGTCCTTTTTCTGTAGAATTTTGGCCATTTCCTCGTTCCATGTTCTCCTGGGTCTCCCCCTTTTTCTTCTTTTGTCCACGCCCATTTTCCATATTTTCTTCACTGCCCTGTTTTCATCCATTCTGGTGAGATGTCCCCACCACCTTAGCTGCCCCTTTTCAATTTTTTTCTCCAACGATATCACTTTAAACCATCCGCGAATTGTATTGTTATTAATTTTGTCTCTTCTAGTAACACCTGCTGCTGCGCGTAAATATTTCATTTCACTGGCCTGTAACCTGTAACCTACTCTTAGCTCTGTCATCCAACACCCACGTTTCACTGCCATAAGTTAAAACAGGCGTAAATACACATTTTTCCTTATTAGTATAAAAAAGTTAAAATTCCGTATTTTTATTTCTCCGTATGGTCACACGGCTCCGTACCGTCATTTTCCCGTACCGTACCCCCCCCCATTCGGCCGCCATCTTGAAAAGAATTGTTAATTAGCTTTTCGGCTATATCTCTCTAGTCGTGAGCCTTACAAAAAGTTTGTGTTAAGCTTCTTTGTAGAGAATCATATTCTCTAAAATTTCTATTAATAACTTCTTTTACGTAGCATTAATAATAAAACAGTTATAACCACGTGAGTTTTTGTCTTTTCCGGCTTATAACTTTTTTATTATTAATGCTATGTAAAAAAGTTATGAATAAAAATTATACATAATACAAAAAAACTTCATGCTATTTTTTTGTGAGATTTCCGACTACAGAGATATAACCCAAAAACCAACTAACCCTTCTTTTCAAGATGGCGGCCAAATTGAGGGGGTTACCACCCCGAAAACCCTGATTTATACTTACCGCTGACCCCTCTATACACACCGATAAAAAAAACTAGCTGCCTACCCAAAATGCAAAGTTTGCCTGTTTGCTTGGACTATTTCTTCATAATAATGTAATTTGTTGACGACAATACAAAATCAACTCTATCTCTGAAACACTTAATTTAGTGACCTATGTTTATTAAGACTTTTTTGTTTCTATTGATGGGTACCTATACCTACTATTACTATTAAAAGCACTTTAACCGCGAACAGTTGTGACTCCTTTTTAAAAGCTTTCATTATCCACTTTTTGGGTTGGATAAATTCATTTTTTTTTTCTTCTGCTGCTAGGTTACATATTATTCTACATCTGTTGTCATTTGTTTCCTCATGCACTGTTTCTTGTTCTGTTACTAACTTCCAGTAGTCTTCTTTTCCAACCTGCACATTTACATCTCCTAATATAATAAGGTTATCAAATTTCGGGGGCCTTCTCACACTCTTTTTGTAGGTCTTCGTAGAATTTTTATTTTTTGTTAATTTCGGATGTTTCCGTTGGTGCGTAAACACTAATTATGGTTGTATTGTATATTTTTCCCTTTAATCTAAATACTGATAATCTGATGAGTGCTATTCGTGGATAAAATATGCGACCTTGTTTTTAAACATCCTGTATAGACCTATTCTCACATACGGCTGTGAAACATGGTAACAATGCAACAAGATAAGAGCAAGATCCAAACGAATGAGATGAAATGTTTAAGAAGGGTAAAAGGATTCATAAGAAAAGATAAAATAAGGAACAACGTAATAATTCGATTATATACAGATTGTCTGCAGGTACTAGGTACACACGGTAACTAGATACAAACAAATAAAATGGAAATATTGTTATACAGGGTGATTTGTGAGGAACCCCCCATATTTGGATAATGAGTTCAGGGAACTAAAAGAAACAAAAAAAGTATAATAAACATATGGTCAAATTTCAACCGTTACCGAGATATTGTGAAAATAGTTTTTAATCAGGTGGCCCTGCATGCAGACAAAACAATGTCACCAGAACTCACTCTTCTAGATTATTGCCTTTGGGGAGTGCTGAAATCATTAGTTTATAAAATAAAAGTGAACACAAGAGAGGCACTACTCGATAGAATAACTAACTGCGCAGCACTCATCAGAGATAATCACCCTGCGCTTCAACGAGCTACTTCTGCAATTCACAAACGAGCTGACGCATGCATCGAGGTGAATGGTGATATTTTTGAGAAATCAATTCATTAATTTGTATTTTATGTTATGAAATAAACACTTTTCATTCTTAATGCATTACAATAAATTCACCTGATTAAAAACTATTTTCACAATATCTCAGTAACGGTTGAAATTTGACCATATGTTTATTATACTTTTTTTGTTTCTTTTAGTTCCCTGAACACATTATCAAAATATGGGGGGTTCCTCACGAATCACCCTGTATTTACAATAATACATTAATCACAAGGGTGTGTTGCTTAACAATCACTTAAAATTTTAAACCGTCTTTGTATCTAGTTACCGTTTGTACCTAGTACGTGGTACCGTCAGATGTATATAAAAAAGCCCTGTGATTGTAAAATAAACTTTTAAAGCATATAATGTTTTATTTTTATTTGTTCTACAGCAAAAACTGTATAAGTAGGAATACAAAACTTTGAATACTCCTTCATCAGTTCAATTATTTGTTTCTATGTATTTTAATACAGGTGTTTGTTTTATAATTTATATTTCTACTCCCATTTAAATTACCAGGTAGAAATACTTGTTGACAATCACTTTCAATCAGTAGTTATATCTGGGAATCTTTAATTAATCAAAAACCATTGAAGTTGGGAGTAGAACAAGCCATCATTAATTTACTAGTTGTTATCAGCCAACGACATTATATATTTTAGTGAAAACATGACCATAAACTAATCAAATTGTACAAAAATAAATCACAACACTTACTTATACCCTGATATAACTCTATAAATAAATCTAAGTGTACAGGTAATTATTTTTATACGGGCAATTCTGAAACTCGTTCACTGACCTGTTTACACTTATCAACAAAAATATTTGTACTAAATAACAGCAAGTAATATTCACATTAATATGCAAGAGCAATATTTGAAACCACATATTTAAGAAAAGGGCGACATCAAAATTAGAACAAAAGATTAAAGTTTGTTTGGAAGTTGATATTAAACTTAAAAGAATATTTCACCAATTATGGTAAAGTAAGTCATGTATGTGCATATTAAATTACATATCATGGAGGAAATATAACTATACAGGGTGTTTCAAAATTGCACGGCACCATTTTAGGGATGTGTCCTCTAGTATAAAATATTACAATTTACCTAAAATTACCTTGGTCCAAAAGTTAATATTTAGAGAGATACAAGGTGTCAAAGTTAAAATTTTAATTTTGATTTTCTTATATAATTTCAAAAGTGTTAGAAATATTGACATGAAAATTAATTAGAGAAACTACCTTTTTTGGGATGGGAAACAATAATCCATCCTCAATTTTAATTTAGCTCCTACTTTTGCTACACCTAATATCTTAAAGACTTACAACCTTTTTATGCTTAAAGTTGCAATTGTCTCATCTTTCTTATGCCAAAAAGGTACCGTGTACTATTTAAATGTCGCTAAAGTTAACCACATCCAAGATATTTGCTATTAAAGTAAGTGGTGCAACATCTTATTTATTTTTTAAGCATTTTGTAACGCAGTAGGCTTGTATTTAGTATTTAAAACAAAAAATTGACATATTCTTGTCAAAAACACGTAATAGGATACAGAGCAATAGTAGATCAGTGGGATATTTGTTATTAAATTTTTTTATGATTTTAGTGTAACACAAGTAGTGCTCTTTGAGGAACTGAAAAACGTTTTCATTGTCTGGATAGAATTTCCATGTGGTAGACAACAAATTCTTTTCTAATAGTGTGAAATACCTACTTCTGGTAATTTACCCCTCCGTCAATAAATTCAAGTCGTTCTAAATTTTTGGCGAACATACAACCCACCCCATTATTGCTTTTGGAAATTTAACTTTAAGCTTAATACAATCTTAATGTAGAGATTAACGTCTGGTACAGTAGTAGAAGTAGTTTTTTACGACCTTAAAGCTTCAGACATACCGCAAACTTCAATAATTACTCTTCAAACATGTATTTATTGAAAATATAACGTTTCGATCTTAAATTAGATCATTATCAAATATAAATATTTAAAAACATAAATTAGAAATTACAAAAAATTGAACGTATAAATTTATAATAATAATTACCTGAAAATACACAGTTTAAGTCAACTAAATTTAAAACTAATATAGTAAAATTAGTAACAATCACATCATATCTCCGGATTTAAATGGTTTAATTAAATATAATAATGAGAATCGATTAGAAGCAACAAATAACATATTAAAATCAAAAGACGACTACATTTAAAAGGATCGTGAAGCGAAGTAAAGTCACGTACGTTAGGTTATCACCTTATCATTCACACCAAAAATTTGGTAATCGAAAGAAAGAAAATTTAAAAAGAGAATCTATTTTAAATGAAGTTTGCTGTATGTCTGAAGCTTTAAGGTCGCAAAAAACTATTTCTGTTAATACAATCTTGATCAAATTAATGCTTCAGTTCTTAATCTAATAATTCGTTTAGGACAGTTCCTTTTACAAGGATCCACTATTGCTCTGTGTCATATGAACATGTCAAAATTCAAGCCTACTGCGTTAAATATCACTCAAATAATGAATAAAATGTTGCATTACTTAGGTAGACGTATCCCAATATCTCATGGCCCACGACATGCACGTCGAATTTGTGAAAGAGTGAGATGGAAGTCTAATAGTGAAAGCTAAAAACATGCGGCACTCACGAAAAAGCGCGTGAAATTTGAAATTGTTATCCTTATGAAATTGAAAATAAATGCATTTATTAGCTGCCACCTATATTGCAAGTTTCTCAGCTTAGTATAACATAAAGATAGGTTTTAACTAATAATATTTTTTCATATTTTGACTTTGATAGAACGAATTTTAAAATGCAACGACTACCTAGGTTTTTAGGTTGAGTAGTAGATGCGTTTTCTCTTTCTGTACTGAGGGCCATGAGATATCGGGATGTGTCTACTTCAATAGCAAATATCTTGGAAACGTTTACCTTTAGCGACATTTAAATTCTATGTCTTTTTGTATAAAACAGATGAGGCAATTGATTTTTTCTATTAAATCTACCCTAACTTTAAGTATAAAAAAGTTGAAGTCTTTTTAAGATATTAGGTGCGGCAAAAGTAAGCTTCTTTTAGGAGCTATATTAAAATTGAGGATGGATTATTGTTTCCCACTCCAAAAAAGGTAGTTTCTCTAATTTTCATGTCAATATTTCTAAAACTTTTGAAATTATTAAAGAAAATTAAAATTAAAATTTTAACTGTGACTCTCTAAATATTAACTTTTGGATTAAAAAGGTAATTTTAGGTACAGCGTAATATTTTATACTAGAGAACACATCCTTAAAATGGTGCCCTGTAATTTTGAAACACCCTGTATAATATATTAGTATGTTTATAGAGATTATTCCATTCAATATGTCACCGGAGGACTTTGTTGCATTAACCCATTAACCAACAGTTTAAAATAAACATTAGTTATTCAAATCATTATATGTACTGAAACTTGATTGCACAGACTTTAACTTATGATAGTTTGGCAAAAGTGTACTTGACATACCTAACACTGGGCGCGTTCAGACGGGACTAGCGCTACGTATCGCTAGCCTAGCGTTACAAGCTATTGGTAGCAACCGGCTGAACGGCCCAATGGCCGAACCCCGCTAGTGTAAACAAATCTCCGCTAGGCTAGCGCTAGTCCCGTCTGAACCAATATAATGCAAATTACTTTAAAATCTGGTAGGTAACTTATTATATCACCAAGGAGGCATTTGCATTGAGAGGAGTTGGATTTCTGATTCAAAAAAAACATTTCATTAACATCTTTGACATAGCTCAAGCATCATATATTTAATACTTCGATTGAATAGTCGGTATAACCTAAAAATAATACAGGCCTATGCTCCAACATCAAGCAGCACTGAGAAGAAGAGATGGAAATATTCTATGAATATGTCTCTAAAGCGCTGAGCTCATTTAAAACTCAATTCACCATCTTAGTTGGGGATTTTAATGCTCAAATTGGACACAAAGAAGATGAAACTGAAATCCGTATGGGAAGTCATGGTTTTGGTGAATGAAATAAAATAGGCGCCAAACTAGTGGAGTTCTCATTACACAAGGGACTGTATTTGATGAACACTTTCTTTAAGAAACACCCCAATAGAAAATGGACATAGGCTAGTCCCGATGGTGTCACAAAAATTAAATCGACTTTCTATTGAGAGATAAAAATGGACAATTAACGGCGTAGAAGTGCTTGATAAATTCTCTGTCGGAGGTGACCAACGACTGGTAAGAACGAAGATAGTACTCAACCTCAGATTAGAAAGAAAGAAGATGATAATGAAGAAGAAAATAATAAGACATTGGTCACCATTACAATAGCCTGGGCAATATAAAAAAATGATTGCCGATAAATTACAGCACCTGGAAAATAAATATGACCATTGATGAACTCAATAATACTATAGTGAACAGCATTACAGAAGCAACAAAATCTAATGAAACAACGCAGAGAAATGACCAACAAACAATCAGAAGGTTAAAGAGTACTTAACAAAACAATATCCAAGGATATAAGATATGAGAAATTATAACATCAATAAGATAACACAAGTCATTGAACAAAACAAAAGCCTTAAAGTATTCAGAAAACAAACTAGCATCAGGAAGTTGACTATTCATAAACTACAAAGCACTGAAGGTAACATAACATCAGATAAAAAGGAATTTTAAATATTGCAGAACAATTTTATAAACAATTATATAAAGAGCCGCATACTGACGATTTGCCAACCAACATACCTGTTGTTATAAATCAGGGTCCGGAGGAGATTCCTAAAATTACTGTAAATCAAATCGCGGCGGCATTAAACGAGATGAAAAACAAGTCTCCGGACAATGTTACTGCTGTGGTTGAAGTTATAAAAAAAGGAGGAGCAACAGTAATAAAATCAAGGAGGAGCAACAGTAATAAAATCCTTGCAAACACTATTTAGTAAATGTCTGTTAGAAGGAAGAACGTCATCAGAATGGGACACCGCCAATATCATCTCCGAAATTACCGGCTCATTAACCTGCTAAGTCACATATACAAACTGTTCACTAAAATTCTTGCAAAACATCTATCTTCGAACTGGATTAATATCAATCAAGGGAGCAAGCTGGTTTCGAAACAAATGACTATTTACTAATGGTAAAAATGCTGATCGAAAAAAGCATCGAATAAATTAAACCTCTTATGTTGATTTTCGTTAATTGTGAGAAGGCGTTTGATTGGATGAACCAAGACAAACTTTTCAAAGCCTTAACCGAACGTCGTATTGACTCTAGATATTCTTCTTCTTCTTTATACAAACATTACCCATTTGAGTTTGTCGTTTGTTTCCACAATTTCTTATCATTCCAGTCTCCTTCTCTGAGGTTCTTTTCTGCCAATGCACTTTTTATGTATGTTTCCCAGGCTAATGCTGGTCTTCCTCTTTTTCATCTAGCCTCCGGAAACCATTGCGTTATTATCTAGATATTCTAATCTTTTAAAACATATATATGATCACGCGGCAGCTTCAATAACATGAAGACCCAAACTAATTTCATATTAAAAGAGAAGTACAAAGTGATACTGTCTCACCTTTACGATTTATAACATTACTAGAAAAAAAAACTGGGAAAAATTTGCTATTACCATCAATGGAGAGACGCTCAATGTTCTTCGTTTTGCAGATGATCTAGTACTTATAACGGATAAACTAGACGAAGCGAAGAGTATGCTGACAACACTTGAAGATGAATCACATAACGTTGGATTAAAGATCAACTTTTCAAGAAACCAATTCTATGACAAATTTAGTTCTCCATGGAAATATATCAGTGGGTGGAGAAAATATTAAACAGGTGTCGTCATATAAATACCTAGGACATGAAATAACAATCGGACGAGTCAATCAGATCCATGAAGTTCAACGAAGAAGAGGCTTAACTTGGACGGCCTTCGGCAAACTACGCTATATCTTTAAATCTGATATACCACCAGGTTTAAAGAGAAAGCTCTTTGATCAGTGTGTTTTAGCCGTACTCACATACGGAGCTGAAACGTTAACACTCGCAAAAAGGTCCATATCAAAAATACGCACAGCACAGCGAACGATTGAACGGTCTAAGTTGGGCCTGTCCTTAAGAGACCAAGTAACTAACACTGAAAAGTAGTTGACGCAATATACATGACGAAGCGGTTGAAATGGAACTGGGCAGGACATGTGGCCAGGCAGTGCGATAACCGATGGGCCAAATGGCTCCTAGAGTGGCGACCCAGAAGAGACGGTGTCAGAAGTAGAGGCCGACCCTCAACAAGATGGACAGGCGCTTTAAAGAGGTTTAGAGAAAATTGGATGCAAGTGGCACAGGACTGCTCATATTTCTAGCATTATAATTTAAACTGAACCATAAATATGCTATGTCAAGATAGTTTACGAACACATCTTTTCCTTTCATTTTTGGTTTCGACATTATTTGGAAAATAAACACCTACTAGGTAGCAATTCAGATTACAATGAAAATTATATAAAAGATTGAAACACTTATTTTATGATTGATATTCTTAAATCGCAGCAGCATTTTAAAACCTTTTAGATGGAAACTGAACCTCATTGATCAGAATACTTCAAATCGATGCACTTCAACATGACACACTTTACCAAATTCAATGGAATACTCACTTTGCAACAACACCGTACAATTCATTCAATATATTGATGGAAACTGATAACTTAAAAATGGGTTATGTGTGTTTTTATGCGGTGGAATGTTATTACAGAATAAACTAGATTTCTGGTATCGAATGAACTGTACACATCTTTATATTAGAAGATAAATAACATAAAGAATATGTTGCTAAGTCATTTAATGCTGGGTTTCCACCAAGCAGACAAACAAAAACAAAACACTATCTGTTTGATACAAAAGTTGGACAAGTTGTGTTTTGATAGGACTCTTATTTACACCAAACGAACAAAAATTAGTTTCTGTTTTGTCTAGATTTTGGTTGAGTTTGCACTAAATGGACGAGTAAACGTTTCGTATAGCGAATAAAAGTAAAAATAGTGCATGTAAAAATTGCAGAAAAATTTATGTTTAATGGGTATATCGTATCTTTTGTTAAAGAAAAAGAAAAGTAACCACTGATATTTAGTTAAATCTTGTGCATAACGCAGGGGGCAAACAATGTTATTGAAAAGTTATTACAAAATCTTGAAAGAAGATGTCGGCTTGAGTGGTGAATTAAGATCTAATTTTACGTATGTCTAGTACGATATTGTGAAAATTTATTGTGTTTAGTCAATCCAATCATTAATAAGAAAAACGCCAACTACAGGGATTGCATTGCGACAACAGCAGTTTGTTCTTACACTGGGATACCTGGCAACAATTTTATTACAGCAGTTAAAACAATTTTCAAACACATTGATTATATCAAATGAACATAAGTTCGAAAACTGTTGGGATTCTTTGGAATTACTAATACTTCTCGCAAACAGTTCTCGGACTGTTCGATTATTGTTCATGGACTGTTACAAACAAACCGAGTCCGTGTTTTGTTTTTGTTTGCCCGATTGGTGGAAACCCGGCATAAGATGTCATTAAATTGTTTACAACATAAGTTATCATTTTTACATCAAGTAGTACACGATTAATAGTGTCACAAATAATAATTACATGTTTACAACTTACACAACCATCAATAATATATTTATTTACCTATATTTCCTTCTTTTCATTTAACTTTTGGTTGGTACAATGACATTTTAATGAACATTTATATTCACATATAAGTACGGTACCAAACCAAAAAACAAAACTATAGTTGAGTTACCTTATTTACATGGCGACCTGCGCTTGTAAGTACTCTAAAATAGTTTCGTTATAATTTATAGGAAAAGCACTACACAGTGCAATTCAAAAAGCTAAAACTAAATACTATTATTAATTATACAATTCCTAGAAATGGCAATATGGTTTTTCATATTTTATAATTCCTATTTGCAAGTATAGTTAAGCAATATACACTTTGATTAACCGGTAAAATTTTATAAGGAAATATCAGAACATTTTCATCTAGTTCAAACTTTTTGGAGCACCCTGTAAGACGAAACTTTACCTTATTAAGTTTCATAAGAACGATATCTATATTTAAGTAATTGTTTTATACATGTAATTTTTTAATTTAATAGCAGCATTGTCTTCATTTTAAAATTTTATTTATAGCGATGCAGAATATTTGTTTCCCTGGAAATCAATAATATTACTGCCGGTGTTAATCTTATTTTAGATTTTTGGGGAACACTAAAAAATCTGCTTATGATTTTATAAACTATAAATTTTGTAGATGATTATTCGTTGCTAAAATCGTTAGTTATGTCTCTAAACACCAACAGAAATATTATTGATATATACCGTGAGGCAGTTTTACTAATTGAAGCTTTTTCAGGCATATAGCCAGCTCCAAACTTGATTTTTGCACCAACATGCGACTAAGCCATATGAATTAAACAATGCTGTAAGTCGGAGCAGTCTTTTTCTAGTCATATTATTTCATCTGTCGATTATCCTGTGCGCATTACTTTCATAGAAACTTTCATTATGTAAAAAATAAATTGATTGTAATAGATAAAAACAAAAGATTTGTTAAAGTTAATAAAATACATAAGACACATAAAATTATACGATCAATACTGGAAATATAACAACCATATAAAATTTGACTAGAAAACACCTATCACAATGACAGAGGAATGTGAACTGTCTGGTAAGTGGAATGTTAAGGTTCCACAGCCTTAATTTTATCAAGCAATATTCTTTTTTTACGACAAAAAAGATTCCTCAATCTTCAGCTGACATAAGCCTTATACTATCATCGCCAGATGGACGTAATGCACCTGGCGTTAATAAAGAAAATCTATCTGGATGAAGGGCGTGAGGTCGAGGTAAGGCTCGTAGTGGTGAAGTACATTCTGAACCATCCCAACTAGAATGTTTTGGCTTTGTTTCCGATTTAGGAGATTTTACTTTGGCCTATAATTACAGCAAATTATCAAAAGCAATTACAGAGAAAGTCAAAATGCAAAAATTAATTATCTAATAATACCAAACAAACCAAAAACTAATATTTATGTAGTACATACGTTTACTTCAACATGTAAAGTTTCATCTTCCCCATTTGGAAATTGAAATACTCTAAAATTAGGGGATTTTGGCCATGTAGTAGGTGGTGGGCTACGTATCATGTGTTCATGCATTTCTGGCAGTGTAAACGGATCTACATCTATATCCGTTGGAAACTCCTACAAGCAATTCCATCACCAATTTTACCACCACCAATAAGATAAAGCTTACTTTTGCAAAGTTAATAAAGTGATAAACAGAAGTTTATTTAAGAAAATACAATAAAAAAAAGTATAAAAGCGATGAATATTATTAAGAGAACTATATTGTTATTAGGTTATTACCAACTCTTTGACTAAACGAATAAATGGTTGTTCTGCAGTTGCTTCAACAAGAATTGAGATAGAATGTAAACGAATGATTTAATATATCAGTAGTGCTACTGTCGGGCCGCTGCATACCGAATGTTTACTTCGTGTGATTTCAAGGTCATGCTTCAGTATTTAAAAGTAATGCAGTGGCGTAGGCGATTTATGAGTGCCGCAATTGCAACAAATTTCTAAGTAGTATTTGGTTAATGACTGTTTGTGCTAATTTTCTAAATTTATCAAAAATTCCAGTCACAGAATTATTCATTATGTTCTGTTAGTACTAATTACATATTGGTATTTGTACCCCATCGTGCTGCGAATAGTTACACCAATGGTAAAGAGAGCTGACGTCACAGTTCGACAGCTACAGCGCATCTTGAGTTCTCGCCAACTTACAGCGGCCAGATAGTATACACATTGATCATTTGAAATTGAAATATTTTTGTAGCAAGTTAAATTTATGTAAATAAATCCTTCAAATATTAATAAAGATTATTCAATATACTTTCTAAAAATTAACGGTAATGGCTCATCTAGTAAAGGGGCCATGTGCTTTCGTTTACATGCTGATTCAATTCTTCTTGAATTAATTTTAGTTAGAAATTCATCCTCTGTGAAATGATGTTAGTTTAAAATCTGCTGCAAATTTTTTTGCAATGAAGTTGATACATGTGATGATAGTGACAGCAATATTGTGGCATCACAAGAAAATGTAATTAGTAGTTAGTAATAAATAATCGTTTCATTCTATTCTAAACATATTAATGATGTGTATTCGGGTTTAATTTACTTATCGTCCTAAACTGCAAGTTAATTTATTAACAAAATATAAGCATGTAACATAAGCAAAATGCAAATAAGCTTCTGTCTTTCTGAATATTTAACAAAGCACCTACTAGGTTTGTGTGGCCTTTTTAAAGGTTCATTTATTGTAACAAATCCCTTATATTTATATTTATTCTGATTGAAATACTATAAGAAAAACATGAAAAAAACTAGACTTACGTGAGTCATTAAATTTGTATGATCAGATTCACTATCTTCTAAAGAATCTGCAAGACTTTCTCGACTTGCAATAACCTGCTGAAATAAGGAAAACTTTAATGTGGTCATGTATAAACACATGATTTGCATTACAGATTATTTTCAAGTAAGAGTAAAGCCATACGAACCTGTAAAAAGGGATTATCTTGACGTGAGGCTCGTAAAGCTTCCATATCTTGATCTATATTTCGTATTCGACCTGGGGTAAGAGTTACTGTTGATAAAGCTGGAGATGGTGGACTATGAACTGGTAAATTCATATAATAATCTATAGCAGATACACTTAGAGTGGAATGTGCACGACCAACAGGATTATAATTACATGGTCGAACAGCTGGAAAATAATCAATGAAAAGTTATGTCTATCGCTTTTTATTTTAATAAATACCTTCTTTAGGATTTTTCTGGCTCATTGTAAATAAAATGTTTGATAAAATAAGATGTTATCGTTATGACGTAATAAATTTCATGTTCGATAACTCAAATTAGATTTGTTGTCAAACTCCGATTATTGACGTTTGCTTGTTGTGTTTGTTATCTGTCAAGTTGACGTTTAACACCATGCGCAATGCGCATGCGCACAAAAATTCTAGAATATTAAAAACATAAAATAATTTTATCCAGCTAATTTTTCTATTTTTAAATTAATTATTAGGCTGAGTTTCATTGAAATGGTATACTTTATACAGAACAAATTAATTTATCTATGCAATGTGTTAGCTAAGAAGGTTATCTAGGAATATTTTTACCATCAATGTTGGTACTTCAATTTATTTTAAATTTTTGGCAACGTTCCTGTGGTTGTCAAAAAAACAGAATTTGTTGATTGTTCTTGCGAGGGTTATGGAGAATAAATTGAAAATTTAATAATAATCAGTTCGTGTATTTAGCTGAATTTTATTTATATAAACGTTTTATTTAGAAAACAATCTGTAAGTGAGCTTTTTTAAGTGGGTTCCATTTGTAAATTTGTACTTATTGGGTATTTTGTGTGGAGCGTTTGTGTTTGTGCATCTCGAATAATAATAATAATAGGTATAATAAATTAAATGTAATATTTAAAGGTAATGGCACCAGTTACATCTATAAAAACATACCAAAAGAAACCTGCATTGCGTAGAAGAAATTCCATAGAAGTTTTTAATGCACTTTTAGCAGAAAACTTATGTAAAAGAAAGGAAGTTCAAACTGCTAAAAAATCGAGAAAGAACAAACCTATACAAATAAAAGAGTTGCCCCCACCAGATGAAAACCATTATTTAATAGAAGATTCAATTAATAATAAGACTTGGGGGTTGGACGATACTTTTGATCGTGTTCGTAAAGGGCCCGTTTATAATGAAAAATCTACAGCTCCTGCGAAAAAAAACTATTTTTCATCCAATAAAACGTCATCTACAGATGCATCGCATTCTTCTATAAGTCATAATGAAAAACCTACTGCTCCTGTGAAAAAAAATAATTCCTCATCCAACAAAAGTTCATCTGCAGATGCATCACATTCTTCTATAAGTCATAATACTCGTAGTCGTGTACGCATTACAAATAGTAAAAAGATACTTAGTACCGATTTAAAGGCATTGCAAAAACAAGAAGATACTTTAGATAAATCTGTTAATATTAGTTTATTTATTGAAAAAGTTCCTATTAATGTGAAAGATAATGTAAAAGAAATTACATCTCTTAGCACACCATCAAAGGGGAACTTAGAAAATTCATTGTTACCACAAATAGGTCACCCTTCAAAGTGCAAGTCTGCAGAAGTTTCGTACGAACGTATATTTACTAAAACTTTTCGAGAACGTGCTGTAAAAAAACAACATATAGCGAGCACACCAGCTATTGTTTCTAGTACACCACATAAATGTGCTGCCGTAATTAATGAAACAATATCTCCTATTTTAAAATGTACAGAGTCCAAGTCATTGATAGAAAAGTCATACGAAGAAATTGCTAAATGGAATTATAAGCCACCTGATGCTTTATGTTGTGTTGTTACTCCAAAGCTGAAAAAAAATAAAAAACCAAAAGAACTACAAAAGAAAACCATAAAAAAAGCTAAAGATAAGGTTGTCGAAAAGCACGCTGCACGTATTGTGGCAGAAAAGAATTATACTTCGAGAAATTATAATGTCAAAAAAGACTTGAAATTACGGTTAATGCCTAAGATTATTTTAGATAAGTCTGTAGATATACTTGGAATATCAAAATCGGTAAAAATGAATTTTACGCGGAAATCTGAAGGTTTTTCAAAAGCAGAATGGGACGATAGTATCACAGAAATTAAAAAATTAGAACACGTAGTTCATCCACTTGAAAAACTTCTTCATGAATCATTTCTAAAATATAAAAATTATACCTGCGATAGTAATACAAGTTCTGATCGCAGCTTAGAAGTTAGAACACAAACACCTGTCCGATATCTTGTTTTAAGAAAACGTAATATTGCCGTTGCTTCCCAAAAACAGATGCCAAAACCAAGCAAGACTGACGTAGCATTAAGTATATCAGTTGAGAGTACAAATAATCAACTTAAAAATAAAAACAGTAAATTTACATGTGTAAAACAAAATAGTACAATAAATAACGACAATGTAAGGGATGATCTAACTGATGAAACTCCTCCCCCAGATTCTGTAAGTATGAGACAAACGTACCCTCTCCTTTTTCTGATACAGCTCGTGTAATTTTAATCACATTTACAACCTAAGGACGAAATTTGATTTATAAAAAAAATGTGATGTGTAACTATACTATTTTGTTTTTATAGGTGGAAAACAATGAAGGTCAGAGTGTAACGGTAAATGAAATATTTCATCCAAGGAATACCCCCGTTAAAAACGTAAATGATCTCTTTTATGGTATATCTTCAGAAAATGAATCTCTTACGGGGCACAACAATGATGATTCTTCAAATATGTTAATAGCTAATTTAAAATATTCTATTAATAATCTAGAAGAAACTCCAGCAATCGACCAAAGCTCAAAACAAAGTAACGGTAGTAACTCGTCAAATTCATATGAAACTTCAAGAACCAAACCTAATAATATAAATGACCGTAATACATCTGTTAGCCCTCCAAAAGAAGTTCAAAGTGTTATTGAGATTTCTACGGTCGATGAAGATCTCATGAAATCACAATTAGTTTCTTTAAATTCTGATATAGAATCGGCAACGAATTCAAACAGTTGTAGCCAAATGAACATTACCAAACATTCTCCAAAAGCATTTTATTTAGAGGAAAACAAGAGAATTAGCGAAGAAGTTATACCAGCTACTCCACCGCTACAAACTTACAGTAGAACGAGGTGCCTGAAAAACTTAAAAGTTGTTAAAAATATTAATAAGGAGCATTCATATTGTTCCCCAGATGTAAGTAACAAGCATCCTAATAATTATAGAAAACAGTAGATATGATTTTATGTTTATTTTTAGACAGCAAAAAGTAAAGCTAAAATTACTAGCGACAGTACAGGTAATTACAGTATTTCTCCTATTGAAATAATAGCTATAAACAGTGATGAAGAGACAGATTACAATGAAAAGGAAGACAGCAAAAATAGCTTTGAACAGGAAAACCATAACAGTGTAGCATTAAATATAACTCCTGAAAAACGTAATGTAAAGTTAGAACGATTAAGTACCCCTTCGAGTTCTATTTTAGAGTTTCATAACTATTCCAGAGTGTTACAAGGTAGGTAAAGCATTCAAGTATTATTTAAGCTTTATATCTCTATGTTGCACCCTCACGTATTTGCTGATTCAAAATAAATAAAATTTAACTCATTTTTCAATATAGTCTCCTCTTAAGAGTGATCCACTTTTCTTAATAATGTTCAACTATTTCTATAGCCTTGTAGAAAAGTTTTGACCAGCCAAAGCAAACATGGCAACTAACACATCATCGTAATTCTACACAATATGTGCTCTGTAGTTTTTTGATCTTCCTTTAATGACACCCATTAATTGAAGGTGCCTTCTGAGCTGGTAGTATCTTGTTAGCAGCCCAACTACCTTACTCATTTTTTCCCCGCTTAAAAGCAGTTTTCCTACTCTGACTTTGGCGGGATTTCTTGGGCACAACCGCGATTACCTTAGTCCTTGTCTCTCCATCCAATATCTGCAGCGTTCTTCTCATAGACGCTCCTTTGCGGTCACTTAGGCCAACCCCCACGTTGTTTCTGGCCCGATTAAGGGTTTTTCTGCTCTTGATTTTGCAAGTTGTTAGTGTTCCTTTAATTTTAGAAATGGTCTATGATCATCTTCTTGAATTCAGCGTCTCCCTTCGAGGTTGCTGATCAGCAAGGCTATTCTAACTTTAGAGATGGCTGTGCAAAATAATTCTGTAGATGAGAGACCAAACCAATCACGTAGTAACGCCAGGAAATTCTGCGTCGCCCGACGCTTCTCCGACCCGCGATCTTTCCTTGTATATTAAGTTCCAAAATGTCGTATTTAAAGCTATGCGAGATATGTCCAAGGAATTCTAGTTTCCTCTTTTCAATGGTGAATAGGACTTCTAGTTCTTTGCCCATTTTATCCAAAACTTATTTGTAATCGATCACCCCAAGAGATTTTCATTAAACGTTTGTATACCTTTGTGGTTTCTTTATTCAATGTTCACCTTTCTAGACCATACAGCAGTACTGGGAAAACATAACACCGGACAATTCTTATTCTCAAAGCAAACGAGAGGTGCTAGGCTGTTAGTAGTTTTTCAGTTTAATTAAATGAACATTGCTGGCTTGCTCAATTCATGACAGAATCTCGTCTCTGTGTGTAATATTTACATTTATCATGGTGCCAAGGTATTTGGAATGATGAACTTGTTCGATAATCTTGTTGCCTATAGTTAATTGACCTCTGTTTTGATTTATTTTGGATACTAGATACTAACATTTTTGTTTTATCAATGTTTATGCTAAGCCCATAATCTTTGCTTGTTACTGCTACTCTGCTACCAGTCTGTGCAGGTCTTTTGGTTTACTTGCAATAGAATGGTGTCATCAGCATATCTGATGTTATTGACACGTCTCCTGTTGATTACCATTCCCGCTGACTCATCTTCGCTTGCTTCCCGAAATATACATTTCGAATAGATGTTGAATAGCGTTGTAGAAAGAATACTAATTTCTTCAGTGAGCGTGTTGTCATATTTCACTCTAGCAGATTGTGAGCGAATGTCTAAATTTCGGAGAAACTATAATTCTCTGGTAAATGTCTATTTTTGTTGGGAATTTCTAAAATGAGGTATTTACCTACAAATATTTATGTACTTTTAAAACTGCCCACTTCCCAGGCGTCTAATCCCAGCTTAAAATTTATCACTTTATCTGGAAGGGCTGTGACAGGCATACAAAAGTTTCACTTTCCAAGAAGTGACTAATGAACCACTGATACCATGGGATTTTCATGGTTTTGACCGTTGTTGGTCTTACTCGTTAGTTAGTTTTTGTTTTACTTTCGAGTTTCGCTTAACACTGTTGAATAAAAATAGGTAGTTAAGATTTATTTTATTATTTTTCTCTAAAATTACTATTAGTTCTATAAAGATATAAGTAGTTTAGTATTAATTATGTTTCCTTTTGCTATTTGTATTTAATAATGTGTTAACAATTAAAATACATAAATTCGTTTCATCCAAAAATTTCTGTTTTAAATGCCCTTATTTATCAAAATATGGAAAAGTACCATGAGGAAAAGTTGTTTGAAATTACATTAAGAATCTAAATGTGAAGTTTGGTTTGAAAATTTAAATGTTTTAGTTTTTTCATTTTTTTCCAAAAATATGTAACATTTAATGTTTTTTGTGTATTTTTTGTTTACAGTTGAGTTAATTTGAAATATTTCAATGCAAAAAATACATAAATGTTGCATTTCTGTTTTAAATGTAATTAATAATGGCAAAAAAACGTTTTTACAAAAAACAACAGGACAATCGTGGACTAGTTTCAGTAATTCTGAACCCTTACTGTGGAATTTTGCACGATAATGGGCTTAAATAGTAAAGAAACGATTGTTCATTTAAATCAAATTTATATCACTAAATAAAACGTACACAAAAAACATTAAATGTTACATACTCCTCAAGGCAGTATACTGGGTCCCATCCTGTTTTTGCTGTACATAAATGACCTGCCTTTGAGCTTGAACAATTGTGACTGCCAGAGGCGTAGCTAGGGTTCCTTGCGCCCCCGGCAGGGACCAGTATCAGCGCCCCCCCCCCCCATACATTAAGAAAAAATAAAGAAGTTTACTTCACTATGTATTAATTTTTATTTAGTATAATAAAAATAAATAAATATTAAATAGTTAAAATTTCACTTTTCTCACTTTGGCTGAAGCAAATTTATCTATTATTACGTCAAAATTAATTTGTGAAACCACTTCATGTTCTATTGACAATATGGCAAGCACGCAGATAATTTTTTATCAATTTAAGTTTGCTGAAGCTTCCTTCACAAGAAGCTACAGTTACTGGTATGGTCAAATAAATTCGAAGTGCAGTCTTGATGTTCGGATAAATGTCATCCAAAGAGTTTTCCTGTATACAATTAATTATGGGATGATTTTTCCGCCCCCCGGGAGCTTACGCCCCCGGCGTGGGCCGGTTTCGCCAACCCTTAGCTACGCCTCTGGTGACTGCACCTTGTTCGCGGATGATACCAATCTCATAATCAAAACTAACAATCTTTCGGAGCTCAAAAATAAAGCTATAATCACTTTAAATAAAGTAAATGATTGGTTTTGTAGTAATAAACTAAAATTCAATTGTGATAAGCCATGTTGCATTGCTTTTCGTACTCCAAGAGGTGCGGCGGTTGATGAATTAGATATAGCGACCGATATGGGACAATTAAAATATGTTAACGTAACAAAGTTCCTGGGAATATATGTTGATGATAAGCTATCTTGGAAGACACACATTAGCAATTTGAATAAATCCCTCTGCACAGCTGTGTATGCATTAAGTCAGATCAAAAATCAAGTAGATAAGCACATTTGCAAAGTGGTCTATCACGCGTACTTTGAGAGCTAAATGTCATACGGAATTGAATTGTGGGGAAACTCTGTGGAATCTGATATAATCTTTAAAACTCAAAAGCGGGCAATAGGAATAATGTATAATATGAATAAACGTGACTCTTGTAAACAAAAATTCATTGAGGCCAAGATTTTAACAATGACTAACTTATACATTTTGAAAGTCACGCAATACATTTACAGGAACTTGCACTCCTTAAATAAACATCAAGATTTACATCACTATAACACACGGAATAAAACAAACATTGTTCTGCCAAAATTTAAATACACACATAGCCAAAATGGTCCTCTATATAGTGGCATAAAATTATTTCAAAAACTTCCATCTCCCATTACAGAAACTCCAACGCTAAACAACTTCACCTCAAAACTCAAAAAAATGTTGCTTACTATGCCTTGTTATAATTTACAAGAATTCCTTACAGTCGTCAGCAATATAAATTAACATGTATTGAGTATTGACTAAGAAAGCAAATGCGTTTCCCATACGCCCGAAATCGGGCTCGGGCATGCACATGATGTCCATATTTATGTTGGTTTATTTGTATTTGTACCTGATGTACACATGTATATGCTTGTTCTTTTGGGAAATAAATTTATTATTATTATTATTATTTATGGAAAAAAATGAAACAACTAAAACATTTAAATTTTCAAACCAAACTTCACATTTAGATTTAATGCAATTACAAACAACTTTCCCTTATGGTACTTTTCCATATTTTGATAAATAAGGGCATTTCAGGCCATTTTAAAATTTCTAATGACATTTTGGAGGTGTCATAGTTGTGACATGACAAATATTTTTGGCAATTTTGTGTTTATTAATCATGCTGAAACACGTTTTAAAAAAAACAATTGAATAAAAAAGTTTTCCATATGGTGCAGACTTTTTGGCGGACACTGTATATCATAACATGAAATCAAGCAAACTAGCTGAATGCGTATATATTTCAACACTTCCTCTATGCAAAACTGTAACATTCGCTTGCCTCGTTCATTCCTCTTGTCCAATCCTAATTTTTCTTTTCCTTTATTGTTTCCTAGTTTGCTGATATAACTTTGCGTTATTCTTACTGTCATTTTCTATTTCACCCATCATTTCTTATAGCCACAGTTTTATTATTTTTGTTGCTTTTCTTATTTCGTTATATTCCTCATAGTCATCTCTCTCATCTCATCTCATCTCATCTCATCTAGATCGTATCCATTTCAGTCTCGCTTCTTTCTTTCTTTTTATTAATATCTCACAGTGATCATCAAACCATTCTTTTCTGTAGTGTTCTTGTCTTCTTCCTATTATCTTTTCTGTCGTTTTCATTATACTATTTTTTGTTATTCCATTCCATCTCTATGTTGTCATTTCTCTAAAGCTGTGAAGACTGCAATTGATTTATTTAAGTTCTTATTTTAAAAAACATAATCCTGGATGTGCTGAAACTATCAGACAATGAAAATAATAATCACGACTAACACAATTTGAAAACCTATTAGAAATTTTTTCAATTCTCGTTATAGTTTTTAGCGTGTAACATCTTGTCACTTTTCTGAATACAACATTTAGGCAAATATGATCAACTCAACATGTTGCTCTTACTAGTTAAGCTGTGCACACATTACCTTTGTATGCAATTTCTGTTTTTAATAGTTTGTTTTGTTATTGTAGAAGAAGATGATTGGGAAGTAATTGAATTAGTTTCTTCAGATGAGGAAATATGTAACGAAGAAAGTAATGCCATAGTTCCAAGTGTTAATAATTCGGAACCTTTAAATAATCAAGATGATTCAGGTAAATATTCTGTATTAGTGATGGGTTACTCGTTCATTTTATGTGTGCTGGCACATTTCGTTCAGCTCATCAGAGCGAGTCATTCATTTGAACGACTTACTCTTACTGTATATACCTAATATTCCCATAAATACCGTTACACAGCATCAAGATATCCCTGACATGGACATGTGGTTGCGATTGTCAAGTCTTAAAGTTGTAAGTTACATTGTGTTTCTTGTCAAATTTTGGTTATTTACCAACGGAGTGGGGTGATAAAGAGAACCCTATATGGCTGTAATAGTATTACATAAGTGTGGAATGGAAAAAAGTGAAATCTCTCGGCATTAGCCGTATGTTTGTGTTTCGGACTATAAAATTGTTTAATGAGACTAGAGGTGTCGAGGATCGTCCAAGATCTGGAAGACCACGTTCAGTTTGAACTGTTCAGGCTGTAAGTGCTCGAATTAAACGAAATCTTCTTCGTAAGCAGAAGATTATGTCTCGGGAGATGCAAATTTCCATAACTTCGATGTCTCGCATTATTAAACAAGACTTAGGACTAGCTGCTTACGAATGACATACATGGCTTTAAAGAAAGGTAGGAGAGAAAAAGCAAAGAGGTTGTTGACTGAGTATGTGCATGATGGCCACAGTTAAATTTTGTTTACGGATGAAAAAAATTTTACAGTGGAGGAATCTTTCAACAAACAAAATGACAGGGTGTATGCTAAGTCGTACAAAGAAGCATCTCAGCTAGTGCCAAGGGTTCAGAGAGGCCATCATCCAGCAGCTGTAATGGTGCGGTGTGTGTTATGAGTTATGATGGAGTAACTGACATTCATTTTTGTGAAAAGGGAATCAAAACTTCGGCCGCTGTGTACAACAGAATGTTGTGAAACCTCTGAATCACACGCTTTTTCGAGGCGAGCCTTGAATCTTTTAGCAAGACTCCGCACCCGCCCACAAAGCAACTCAAACTTGGCTGAGCAATAATGTGCCTCGTTTTGTAACAATAGAGGATTGGTCTTCTGGTAGCCCAGATCTCAATCGATTAGATTACAAATTATGGACAGTTTTAAAGGGCATGGTTTGCTCAAAAACACACCCTAATGTTGATTCTTTGAAGCGAGCCCTGACGCAGTCGATAGACGAGTGGCCCAGACGTCTTAAAGCTTGTGTAGAGGCTAAGTGTGGCCATTTTGAATAAATCCGTTGTATTTATTATTACCAATAACCATTTAATAAATCCTGAAAATATAATGCAAAAACACTTAATCGTTTTATTTTATCGTTCTAATCAGTATGTAACAGTATTTATGGGCATACTAGGTAGTTACATAGGAAAGAATGGCACACAACACAGCCTTTGTAATTATGTAATAACTGTGTAATTAAAAATTTTAATTTTACATTTGAATTTAATAGCTAACAGAGTGAAAACACTACTTGATACTGCTGATTTAATACTGCCAAATACTTCTGCTAGTGAATCGTTGAATGAAATCACTACAAACGAAGAAAACTCTGATAAAGAAGAAGAAGACATGTTTGTTCTACCAAGTTTAAGCTTTAAGCAACCAAAATCATTAGTATTAAGACCTGGTAAATCATGGCGGAGATCACTGTTAGAAATGCGAAGAGCATCGGTCATAATAAACGGTAAGCGTTTCCATGAAAACACAGCATGTCAAAATTCTTGTCAAAATTTTATTTGCTTGTAACAAAATTCTTGTATTAATGTTTGATGTGTGTGTTAACCATTCCTTACATTTGTAAACATGCCTACCTTTTGCATTCTCCAATGGGCAATTTTTACAGTAATATTAATTACTTTCTAATAATTGTCTGAAGCTCGTACACCATGTTTAGATGTGTATAGTATTTATGATTTTGTAAATTTAGGTTGCATCTGCACTTCTAAATGCCAAAGTAAAGATTCTCAAAAGTCGTGTTCATCAATTAAACATCGACGAACGTCTATCCGATTTGTCCCTGAAGCACCACTTTGTACAATACAATGCAGCTCTAATGCTTCCATGCTTGAAAACTTTGCTGTGCTCAGTTTTAACACAAGTAAGTATTTGAATTATTTAAATTTTGATAAGTAGGTATATGTAACATTTATATAATTTATATTTAAAAATTATTAAATTTCGTTTAAGAGCGGTTCAGAGTATACTAGCCGAGAATTAGAAAGCATTCTGAGGTTTATGAATCGGACGGTTGTTTAACACATTGACTCCCCCCCCCCCCATACATTGATTTTTTGCAAACCAAATTTTTCTGGAAATTTTTCGAGGAAAAAATAAAACAAATTTGAGTCGTTGTTTTTTGTTTTCCTTTATTTGCTGTATGTGTCATTAATCTTCTTGCAGTGCTATCAGTTTTCGATTATTTTCTATGAATAACAGTATTTTTTTGTAATAAAAGAAAATCCACTATTGGATGATGTTCCCCTAAGTGTGTGGACTACGGACGACAACCTTTATACAAACAAACATGTAACTATATTCAAGCGATTGCATTGCATCCGAAATTTACGTACGTTTACGTGCTTTATCGTACGACTGATCTAGAGAAACAAACTTGTTTGTCTTTTCATCCGCATTCACGCGTATAGACATGGATTGTGACCTTTTAGTTTTATGTGTCCAATTTCAAAATGCATTATGGAATTAAAAAAACAAAGATTACCATAATTGAGCTGTTGTGAAGAAGCTATGGGAACAAGTTGCGCAAGAAATGAATCAAACAAGGTAGGTAAGTAAAAAACTACTATTTATTGAAAAAATAAAAGTCCTAATTTCAATCAGTATTATTTATTAATCATAATCATCTGCATTTACAAGTTGTTTCGTTGAAATGGTACTGATCCAGCCGAGCTAATAAAATAATCTTTGAATGTTTCTCGTACATTGTAAGCTGCTTTGGTTGCACGATTATTTCTTCTTGAAGAAGCGTGTGATGTATGTCTCATGTGCTCAGAGTCAGATATTTCTGTATTTATACCAGTCCTTGCTGCTTTCACATAATCTTCTTTATCTATTATGATATTCTATTGTGAAGAAGACAAATACATTTAACAATAACATCTGCTTTGTCTGGATGACATTCTATTTCTTTTTTAAGAATTCGCCATTTAGCAGCTAAAATACCAAAAACGTATTCTACTACTCGTCGTGCCCGTGATAATCTATAATATTATAGATTTCTTCTGCAGTAATACCTCTACCAGAATATGGTCTCATTAAATATTCCTTTAATGGGTAAGCTTCGTCGCCTAATAACACACATGGAAGTAAAATTTTTGTATTTGGAACTTTCATTTAGCATTTTATTTTCTAAACATTGCTTGAAAGAGCAAGACGAAAATATACTACCGTTGCTCTGTTTACCGTATGAACCTACATCTATGTACAAAAATCTACAGTTGGCATCAGCAACAGCTTGTAGAACAATTGAATGATATTGTTTATAATTCCAATACATCGATCCAGAGTCTGGTGGACAACGAATGCGTATATGTTTCCCATCAATACAGCCGACGCAGTTGGGGAAATTCCATTTTTTAAAGAATTCTTCTGCAACTAATGTATGCATTTGATGGCTAGGAAATGGCATGTGTATGGCATTAAATTTATCCCATATAACTTAACAAACTTCATAAACTATATTCCTAATAGTTGTATAAGACATTCTAAAGGAAAATGCTAGCGATCTGAATGTTAATCCAGTTGAATTGGAACCTAGAACCATATAATATTTATATTATTTACGCAGTCATTACACTCAATTATAGCTTAATAATAATAATAATAGTATAATTTAATAATAGCAATAATTTAACAGGTAGCATTGTGAAAACCAAATGGAGAACCTTCCGCAGGGAAATTCCGAAATTACTGGATAAAGGACATTCCAGTGAAGAAGGAGTGCTAAAGCAATCGAAATGGATATACCTATTTCCAAAACATGACGTTCTTGAAGGATACTATGACCCCCTAGAACTTCTAACCTTCACCACAAAATGAAGGCAAAAAGGAATACGATGATGAATCAGAATCTATAGTAAATAGTTTAATTGAATCTCGAAGATCGTCTAGAAATTGACGAATTTCGTCCTTAAATTGTTAAAAAAAGACATCTTGATGAAAACAAAATGAACTTAAGCGCAAAGATAGTGTTAATGAAACATACACTACCAGAATTCAATTGAAAGATGACAGTGATTATCACTTTTTAATGAGCATATTGCCGCAACTGAAGTGTCTGGATCCTCTCTGAAATATGCATATGCGGCTAAAAATTCAGCAGTTATTTATAGCTGAGGAAGAAATAACACTGGCAAATAAAGAAAGTTCTCCAATTTATGTTCTAACTCCCGTACTGTCACCAGTAGCAACATCACATTCTTCTACCGAACTGCCAGGTTATAGTGGAAATACGGAATATTTTTCTCAAAACTATGTGCAACCAGTGCAGCAATTTTTCCAAAGTTTTCACTAATTATTTTATAACAGGCAAATAGTATCTAGAACCTTTATACATATGTAGAAAAATGTAATATGTTGTATGTCTACTTACCTTAACGTAATAAATAGCTTTTCTCTAGGTTCAATGCATCTTCTGAAGTTTGAATACTTTTGTAGTCTGTAGCTAATTTTCTCCAAAATATAATCAAATGTACTGTGACCGGCAAAAAGTTCGCAACATATGGGAAAAAATTTTATTATTAGAGTATCGAAAAAACTTTTATGGGGGATGGGTTCTGCATGTCCGATAACCTAAAAATCGAATTTGAGGTACGTCACGCGACCACTGGTATGGCGGCAAATTTAAAAAAATTACTGTGAAGTCGGAAAAAGTAGGGTTAGATGAGAAGATATCGAAGAAAATTATTAGAAAAAGTTGCTTAGAATTTAATTTTAGGTCTAGATGCAAATTTCAAGTATTTATTTAAAAAAATTGAAATTCGCAATTTTTTGTAAATATTTTTTATCAATTTACAAATACCCAATTTTATCATTTTAAATAGCTTGATTGAAGTGGAACCTATGTATTTGAATAACAGTGGAAGAACTTTCTCGTTTTTTCCATAATTGACAGGTCTAAATCTGAAAAACAGGTTTTCGCTAGGACGCTTGCTGTTGCAATGGTTTTTTGTTTCTATTGATGAGTAGGTACTATACCTGGGTAAAATATCCGACCTTTTTTAAACACCTTGTATACACATTTAAAAAAGAAAGACATTTGATCTGTAAAGAATATCATAAAAAATTAAAACATAGAACCCATAAATTTTACTGTATCATGTGTTCATTCCACGTGTTTGACATGATGAAGGTTATTCGTAAGAAGATAATGTTCTAATTTTAATCTTGAAACTAAAATCACAAAAGAATGTATCTCAGTATTTGTTTTTAAAATGTGGTTTTCCATTATTTGTTAATTACCATTGTTGTGTAGATGATTCTGAGGAATAATATTTTAAGAAATAAAAGAAAAAATATTTAAAGTTTCGGTAAAAGATGATGACGTTGTGATTTTTACGTGACATCAGATTGCAGAATATCTTTGTTTTACTAGAGATTCTAAAGTCCAAAAAATAAATCTGTATGACCTTAAGCACCATGGGAGGGCTGAGATAGTTTATCTGTGAGATTTTTTTTGATATTTGTTTTTAAATATTATTTACTTATTTGTTTGCTGGATATATATCTACCTTAAAGAGAGTTTCTCGGAGTTTCTATAAATCACTGTTGCTATAAAGTTGAAATTTAATTTTAGTATAAATATTTATGTAACAATTATTTTTTAACAAAAGCTGTAGGTAGAAATAATGTTATCATTACACATATGATGCACTAGATTGATGGCCAATTATTTTCATAGTAAACGTTATACGGTCGTCTTTGGTTGATCTTTTGTCTTTTAAAAAGGGAAAATGTTTTATATAATGACTATAATGAGTGATTCAGAGGAAAGTTATTCCGAGCCATTTAAGAGCTCAAGGTCAGAATATCAACCATCTATAGGGAGTTATAGAGCAATTTACAAGTGACTTAAAACCGTTAGGACCAGGAATCCATATCAGTTAATTCAGATGCAAAAAAATAACTTCGTAGATCTTAAAGAATGCAAAAAATGAGTGAGCTTATCTCAAGTTCCCTATAAAACTTTGGTTCACATTTTTTATGAAAATAACACATAGCTTTTATGCTATACAAATTATACAAATTAACCTTTGATGCAGAAAATTTTAAATAGGTATGTAAACTTTATAAAACACACCCAACAAAGTACTGAAATGTTTTTGGACAAAATTCCAAATCCTAAAGTTTAGGCACCTCCTCCTCCGCTGCCAGAGGACAAAGTTGCGCATATTAGAAGCTTATCAAATCACTTTTCAGCAGTAGATTTGCAGTTTTGGAAATGTTTAATTAATAACTTTTTTCTACAACTATCATGGAAAGTGGGATTTTCAGACTTCGTCTCCATAGATACGAGTATTGAAAATGAGTGTTTGCCGAACAAGTGAAATTAGCGTGCAGAAAATTTACTTTCCGCACGCACATGCATGATTTTCGGTGCGGCAAAGTATAATTTTGCCGCACCGACATCAAAATGAATTTGATGAATGTCAGATTTGATTTTGCAGAAATATTTAAATTTTTTTATGGAAATGTGGTTGTAGAAAAAATAGTGTGTAATACATGTGTTGAAAGCTTGTATTTGCCACTCTCATGTGACTGCAGCACTCACTATCGTTCGTGCTGCAAACTTCACATTCGTGTGGCAAACGCAAGCTTTCAACACTTGTATTACAAATTACTATTAAAAACTTGTTATCCACTAACTATTAGTATTATTTTTAGTGTAGTGTTATTTTTTGTTTTGAGTTTTGGGTTAAATAAAGCTTGTCCCAGAAAAAATTGTCGCCAAAATTTGCCCCTACTGTATATGCCATTTTAATTTTAAAAAATTTATTAATCGGCCGTTTTTGCTAGTTGGCTAAGTAGTAAATAAAAACAATTAGTTGCCAACTGTCATATTAAATTTGAGAAAGATATCATCAAAAGAAGAAGCATTACCTGAAAAAATATTGTACAAATATGTTAAAAATCGGGGTATTTCCACGAAAAAAGTGGCCTTAATAAGTTAAAAACTACAAGAAGGACTGTTCAAAACGTGTTGAAAATATATAGTGAAATGGGTAATATACGAAGAAAATGTTAAAGTGGATGCAAGCCGGGGTTCGTAAATAAAAATATCGAGAAGAAGAAAGCTCTGTGTAACAATCCAAACCTCTCTATAAGAAACTTGACTAAAAAATTTGAAACTACCAAATAAACTGTGCTGAGAGTTAAGCAAAAAATTCCTTAAAACCTTAAAAAAAAAGCAAAAGTGGCTAACAGAAGTGCTAAGCAAAAAACTATTGCAAAATCAAGATGCAGAAAGTTGTACTCAAAACTGGCACACAAAAAATGTGATCATGGACGATGAGACTTGTTGCAAGCTCGACTTCAAATCGCTACCAGGTCATCATTATTATTCTGGAAAGGACAGAAAATCTGTTAATGACGAGTTTAAGATAATTAAAACAGAAAAATTCGTAAAGAATTTAAATATAAGTCGAGGCAAACTACAAAAAAGATGTCGAATGACGCTGTACAAATTTTAATGTAGGGGCGAAAAGAAAATTGCAAAACTTTTGGGTGAATCATAATCAAGGTTTAAATGTTTATTATTACATTATTCTATAGTTATTAAATAATAAAACTATTCGATAAAATAGTTCAAATTTATTTGTTTTTCTACACCTATTTAATTATATTGCAATTATTAGCATTTTTTTTGTGAAAAATAGTACCTATAATTCACTGCAGTGAATTATGGATTCATAATTCACTGCAGTGAATTATGATTTCGGCCAATCACAAATACATAAATATTTCGCTAATCCAATCATATTTTAAATCGCCCGCGATCAACTCCTTCTGCGGCTGACAATCGACTCGCGTGACACGCCCAAGTGTGTTGTCATATTGCTTGTTTACAAAGTTATCGAATTTGACTAATTTGAGTCTAATATATTTGTTTAATAGGTGTAGAAAAAGTATCGTATTACATTCGCGATTATGGCCATTATTCGCTCAGATGATTTGTGCCACTCGCCTGACGGCTCGTCGGCTCAAACGTCATCTTCGTGAATAATGGCTGTCATAATCGCTCATATAATAATATACTATTATGTGGCTTTTTGTTAAAACCAATAGGCGACAACTTTTTCTGGGACAAGCTTTATTTTAGAATACCTAAACTTTCTTTTTGTAAAAAATACTTAGAATGTGCAGTGGACATAGAATAATTTAAAAAATTTTATTTTTGTTTAAAATTATTGTACTATGTCCATAGCATATTTTTTTCTTAATGCTGTTTTTCCCTTTTCTTCAAGAAATGCCATTAAACTTTTATTTGGATTTATTTAAAAAATCATAAATTTAAATTAAAGAAACACAATATGTGTTACAAAACACTTAAACATTTGCGTTCATGTATCTAAACTTTAAAACTCGTTTCCTGTAAAATTTAAAAAAATGGACATGTAATAACCTCTTAGGCGACGACCTATTTGCCACGAGATATCTCGTAGATGGCACCATAGATAAAGTTCGCTTCCGAGTATATTCGTACTAGGCGTCAAAAATACATCATCACTTACAAGTTTTCTCATAGTTGGCAGTCAACGTGTTACAGAGGCCATGACTCATAAGGAGGTCTGTGACTCTCCTGAGGTGCTTCCTACTAAAACTAAGAAGCTGTTCGGACCTAGCTTTTGAAGGTCTGTGGATGAGTTGCTTCGCTTGTCTCAGATTGTGAGATCGTGAGATGAACTGAGTCCAGTCTCTTATTGCTCACTGAATGCTTGTTTTAGGTAGGCCGAGGGTATTACTAGTGAGTGCTCTTAAATCGAATTTTAAAATCTCCGTGTTAAATTGCAATATCGTCTTTTAAGCGAACAGTTTGATTGTTTTAAAAATATGTTCCGCTAATAATGATCTCTTTTATCGTGGTAGAAAATTTGAAATATTATTATACTATACCAACTACCAACATCTATTACAACATAAACTTAAACAATTTAGTTTGTTGAAATATGTTATTGCTTAAGGGTTTCTAAACGACAAACCTTAAAAAAATAGACTGGAGAAATAAGTATCGAAAATTTAAATAATCTTTAATTTGTAAATGTCAGACGACTGATTAAGGTCAAAATATAAAGGCATACATAGGTTAATGTTGCGTACATGTCCCGAATTTAAATTGTAAACAGAGATATTATTTTAATCAGGAAATAAATTAATACGGAAGGTATTTAACCTAATTAAACAGGAAAATTCTTTAAGTTCTTCGTATCAAAATCATATATAACGTCATTAAGAAAAATGACCATGATTCATTATACCCAGAAATGTATTTATCAAATATGGTGTAATGATACGTCACTGGTTCTTAGGGGGGAAAGTGCCAAGGTCGTTGGACCTGTGTCAAGCTTATAAATAGAGGTTATACCATTTTGCGTTCTCATTATTTTATAAAGTTGTTGTGGATAAGTGCAACCACAAAAAAGTTTATGTATTATATCTTGCAAGAAGAACTCGTGTGTAAATTTAAATGTTTGTCTTTAACGCATTCTGCTTCAACAGCTTATGTTTCCAACAATATCCAAGAAACAGTTTATGTGGAAAAGAGTATTGGAGAATCAGTAGTACATAAATCTATAAACAATTCTATACATGAGCTTACACCTCATGAAGTTGCCCGCGAAATTGTATTACGAAGATGTGGACAAGCGGAACCACTTCCCTTCGGGGAATGTTACCCAGCATCGTAAGTTACTTAAATTTATGAAAACTTCCAAGATTATATTAATTTTGTGGTTATGTTAATAGTCTTCTACGCAATTGCTTCAAAATCGGGGAGGGTGTATACGGCGAAGTGTTCTTGTTCAGAAACTCCAGTGGTGGAAGCTCCGTAATGAAAGTGATTCCTATCGAAGGAAGTCAGCTGGTTAATGGCGAACAACAGAAAAAATATGAGGAAATTCTTTCGGAAATTATTATAGCAATGTAAGTAAATTTGTGGTTGTATCTGTTAATAAGCTTGGAAAAAGATCGTTGCCATCAAAACTGCTCAAAAATCAGCTTTATTTAATGTAATTTTCTAATAAAATGGCGTGCTAAAAATAACCTATCCTTTGTAAACATGTAGTTTTGTAAATTAAAGTATAAAATTGGCAAAACGCCTAAGTTTCCGGAAAACGTAAGTTTGTTTACGTTCATTCAGGATATAAAAACAGTAATAAACTGTTTTCGCCAATTTAGATATTTGTTTTTTACCTTGGTTGTTATCTTGTTTGTTAAGTTTGTAGTTGTAGCAATCCGTACTTATCAGTTGTTTTTTTCAGGGAACTAAGTAACCTGCGAAATAATAAGAAAAACAAGACAGACGGATTTTCTGAAGTACAAAAAGTAAAATGTGTCCAAGGTTGTTACCCCGAACAACTTTTAGAGTTGTGGAGTTTATACGATGAAACACGTGGTTCTGAAAATGACTCTCCCGAAATGTTTAGCAGTAGCCAACTATACATTGTACTTGAACTTGCTAATGGAGGCAAGGACATGGAATCTTTTGTGTTCAAAAATTCTATACAAGCCTACGCTCTATTTGAGCAGGTGCGTGCATTACTTTATTTATTTTTTAATGTTTGCGGATTTGTATAAACATAAGAATTATGGAACCGTTTTAAATGTGAATTTTAAATTTCCACAGACTGCATGTGCCTTGGCTGTAGCCGAATCAGCTCTGGAGTTTGAACACCGAGATCTACATTGGGGAAATATATTAATTTCTCTCGTCGATAAGAACAAAAAATTCACCTATTGCCTTAATGGACAGGAACTTGAAATACCTGCATGCGGAATTGAAGTATCTATAATCGACTTCACATTATCAAGAATAAAATATGACGGTGTTTCTATATACAATGACATCAGTAATGATCCTGACCTGTTTTCTGCAACTGGAGATTATCAATTTGAAATTTATAAATTGATGCAAAAACGCAACGAGTAAGTTTAAATTTATGATTTTTAATATTATTTTACACATTTTTATTTCAGGAATCAATGGGAACACTTTGAACCATATACAAACATTTTGTGGTTGCACTATATGTTAGATAAAATGGTAAATGCACTACGTTATAAAAATGTGAATACAAAAACCCATAAAGATGGTATTGCAAAACTGTGTGAACTTAAAGAGAGAATTTTCGAGTACAGTAGTGTAAATGAGCTTGTCATGAGTGAATTTGCACCATAAGCTCAAGATTTTTAAAGTTTTATTCTTGGTTTTTACCTGTGATGTAGTTTTTATTTGATGTATGTAACATATTTTTATTATTGTAATACCAACTTCCTAATTAAATCTTATACATTGTGTAAGTTGGATTTTTACTATCTATAAACATTTTTAAGTGTTTTCATTTGAATAAAATACCACAAGAATTATAAAATCTTTATTTTTTATTTACAACTGTTCTGGTTAACCCATTCGGGCCGGGAATGCATCCGCTGCAATGGCCCGGCTGGCCTTGGGTAAGAATGATTATGCGGCACGTCGCTCGGCTGAGAACGACACAACTTCGGACATACCAGTACGTCAGTGTGTAATATAGGTGATTTTGAGTTGACGTCTATGATCCGTCCACAGGATGTGAAATGCTTAAAATGAGACAACCACTTACGACACTCAGTTAAGAACATTAACGGTTTTTTTTTTTAAGTACGTTAGTCGGCTATGACAAGCACCAAGATCTGAACGTACCTGTTCGTCAACCGTCCCGAATGGGTTAAAACTTAAGGAATATTTTGGTAACAAAACTCAGTCAACATTAAATTAAAGCAAAACATTGAAAATTATCTATAAATGAACTTATAATCGACAATATTAATCTATTCGGAGCAGAATATGGTTTTATATAAACTCAAACACTACTCTTAATAATGATTTATTCATCCAAATTCTTGAAACCATATTTTAATATTTCACATATATACAAACAAAATTTCCTAAGTTTATCACAAGATCCACTTAACTAAGTGGATACGAATACTTTGAATTCCAGTCTCTTTCAAACACTGCTTGCAGCTGGCTTCGAATAGTGACGTGTGAAATATTTCTGTTCTCCATAGGGTCATGAACAATTAATCCTATGCCTGCAGTGTCAGTAAAATAATCTCCGGACCAGTTCGACGTCCCTATGTAAGCCGTATTGTCAGTCACCATGTACTTGTTATGATTTACACGTGCAAATGGAATTTTTGCTTGATCTGATGTGGACGGCACGATAAAGTGACGCTATAATTTCAATAATTAATTAAATTAATATAAATATGTAAAAATATAAAGTATTCAACATACCACTTCGATTGAAGTCTTCGAGAAAGAACCTGTGATATCCGCGAGTGATTTTAAAAAGTGATCTTCTGAGGGTCTAGAGTGATTCCACTTGCTTATTAATAATTTTATAGTAATTTTATGTTCTATGGCAACGGCTCTTAAAGCATTATCGATTTCAGGCCAAAATGTAATTTTTGGAGTATAAATAGTCAAGGGAAAATAATCCATTACTGCAATATAAACAAATTTTTCTGCCCGTTGAATTACATTTATTACCGCATCGATGTCGTCTGATCGTCCATGAGGTGAAAAAGGAGGTGGTGAACTCTGAAATAAGTATAAATAATTTACATACGAGTCAGAACGCAAACTATAAACGTGGTTTATTACTTTCATGTTCGTATTATTTTCAAATAACAACACATTTATGAATTTCCAATAATGCATTGATGGATTGATGACTGTACAAATAAATAACAACTAGATACTTACAGACAAGTAGGTTTGGAAGGTATCGTTGTATATGCTTAAATTCATAGGTGTTTCAATATTAAATTTGGTTTCTAAGTTTGAAGGCCACTGATCAGGCACTTTGGCTCCTTTTTCACCAAGTGTCCAATAAACCTATAAGTCGTTAGTTTCTTTATACATAAACTTAAACAGTTAAAAAAATTTAAATAACTTACATCAAATATCTTTGCTATATCCTCTGAAAGACAACTGCAATTACGTACAACCACTCCCATTTCTTTTACCTAAAACAAATAACTCAAGTTAATATAAAATAATATTTCAAGAAAACAAACGTAAAGGTCCTTGGAAATAATGTATTATGGTGAGAAGAAAAATGAAATAACTCTTGGTTCATATTTGGTGTACTTATTCAAAAAGAATCTGTGGAATTAATAATAATTTTTACTATTAACATATCTATGATTATTACTGTTGCCTAGCACAGTAAGTTGGTATTACAATATGCTGCTTCAAGTGTCTCATATTTTTCTGGTCACCTTAGTACCAAACGTAATGTAATAGAAGAAACCGATGTCACAAGATATATCATTGTTATACCATAATTTACATGTAATGATAAGATTTCATATGTATAATTACTGTTTACTTTTTATTTATTTAAAATAATTCTCAAAGTTTCTATTTATTACAAACAGTATTATAATTATGATGTTTAAAGTTGTCTGTTACTAAAATTATGTTTAACGTAAATGTAAAATGATATAGCTTTAGAATGTTTTTAATGTGTTCCAAATAGACACACAATAATGCCATGGTAATTAAACATAACATTAAATTTAAACGTGAGGTGAGAATACTGACCATTCAATTTAAATTGCTGTGCGTAATCATTTTTCTAATCTAAATATAATGGTCGGTATTCTCACCTCATATTTGAATTTAACAAAACGTTTAATAATCGCGTTTCTCTGTTAAATAGGTACAACATATAAAATTATATATATATGTATTATCTGTAACCTCTTATACCTTTCAATGTCGAGGCTGGTGCGTTAATGTATGAGGAAAAAGGAAATTCAATGTTATTTTATTCCACCCCGGAGAGATGAGGTGGCGGGCCACTTTTAGGAGGGCAGAACTCCTCTTCAGCCACGGAGAACGGATATGTAAGGATAGGTTAAACTAGAATAAAGAGCTTATAGGTGGAAAATTACCTGCCCCGGTATTTACCTCAGAGATGGTTAACTCTGTTGAATCGAGAAAACCACCCAAAAACTCGATTCAAGGCAGTCGGCAGTGGGGTTCGAACCCGCTACCTCCCGAATACTAAATGTATGAGGTTCTACAGGTGCAATACACAACCTGGCCCATCCAACATACTGCACCATGTGTAGGGTGTAATGTGTGTGCAGGACCTTGTTACTCTACCTCTTAAGCCTGTATTTGGTCACCAGGACTTAAAACCGACCTTCAGACTGCCCATCAGGAGTTTGAACCTAGGACTAGCGCAATGCTAGCCTGATGCTCTATCACTACATCAGCCTAGCTTCACATACCGGGTGGTGTGTTGCCTCACGCACCATAGGGATTTCAATGGTAATTTTTTAATATGTAATTATTTGCTTCCCTAATTATTTTAGACCAAAAGTGTAATTAAGTTTTTTGTAGAGAAAAAAATACTGCATTGATTGATGCTATTCTACACAATTTTCGAGTTTCGTGTAACAGAAAAACTGTGGGGATTAATTCTTGCACTTTGACAAAAATCACTAATGCCATGAAATTTTTGAAACAAAGGGGTGGAGCTATGACACTGTTATAGCTCCACCCCTGTCATAATGACAGTTTGAAATTGTTTTTCAATATGAAAAATGTAACTTTTTGGCCTTGGTAAACAAATAACCATTATTCAACAGGAAGGGATTTTCAAAACAAACTTAGTATTTATTTGTTTGAAGTGAATGCTATTATGTCAAAAACAGTTCCTGTCAGATTACTATGTTATCGAGAATCCGCCTACTTTTTTCAGTGTTTTTATTAATTTTATTCGGAATGTATCGCAATAAATTTAGATAACTTTTTACGTGAGAATATAAAATGCGAAAAAATAGTATACGCGCCGCGTCAGAAAAGTGATTTAACAAGACTCGTATGGCATTTAAGTACTCGCTATCGCACGTACTCAAACCTGCCATACTCGTCTAGTAAAATTCCACTTTTCCGCACTTGGCACATAATATACTATTATGTGAAAATTTTAACAAGTGTAACTAACTGACAAGCCAGACTGTTTCAGTAATTCCAAGGCATCAGTGATTTTTATCAAAGTGCAAGAATTAATTTTTTGCATTCTGACAAAAAAAGTGGACTTTTTTTATCAAAAAATCATAAAGAAAGCAACACTTTTTAATTTTACATTTTGCATTAAGTAAGTATGCTTTAAATAAAATATTGTAAATTGTCAGTTTGACAACTGTCAATTCTCAAATCCTTTTTATCCTGTTTTGAGGGATTTAAAATGTAAAAATGCAAAAAAATATTGTGTACAACTCGTATGAAAGCATCTCTTTTTCACTCGTTTGATTGATGCACTCCGGCTTCGCCGTCGTGCATCAAACTTCAAACTCATGAAAAAAAGTATTGCTTTCATTACTAGTTGTACAAATAACTATTCCACGGTTTTTCTGTTACGGAAAAATTGAAAAACTGTAAAATAGCATCATTGGATTGGATATTTTTTCTCTACAAAAAACATATTTGCACTTTTGGTCTAAAATAATTGGGGAAGCAAATATTTACAAATTAAAAATTTACCATTGAAATCCCTATGGTGCGTAAGACAATGCACCACCCGGTATAAAATTATATAATGCTATATCATTTTATGTTTACATTAAACGCTGACTTAAGAGGCGATTTTAAATACGAGGTGAGAATACAGCGCTGTGATATTTTAAAGATTACAAGACAAATCAGGGGCGTATTTAACGTCGGTGCAACCGGTGCATCGCACTGACGGGTCCCTTAAAGGCCTAAACCGCTAATAAAAAATTGCTGATTTTAAAATATTACAGATTATGCTATATGTAGTTATTTTTATTTGAGTGCTAATAATTGCTTTTTCCGATATTGATTGATATAGATTTAGACAGTATTGTAAAAAAATTCTTATCCATTAAAGTTAGAAGAGGCATTCCCTTATAATCTTTTGTGTTGAGTGCTGAGTTGTATTTGATGTAGTCAGATATGTACTATGTACCTATTTAATATTCAATCTTGCTTGTAAAGATTTACCAAAAAATTAATCAAAAGCTGAACTTTAAAAAATATTCTAGTTTAATTGTTTGTGATTTTTATTTACGTTATGCATAGGTGTATGTATGTATGTGTGTGTGTGTGTGTGTGTGGTGCCGGGGGGGGGGGGGTTGATATAATTACGTCCGGGCCCTTTACGGGTACTTGCACCGAAGGCTACCAGGTCTTAAAAACGCCCCTGAGACAAATGTCACTTTGACAGGAATACAAACATCATTTTGCTATTTAGACAAAAAATTTTAACAATTTTACATGAGTATTAATGGTATCAAAATTTGATAAAATGGACAGTTATGTGTATCTTGGTGCATTAATAACCCAAAATAGTGATAGCGAGAAAGAAATAGA
This sequence comes from Melanotus villosus, assembly GCA_963082815.1. Lineage (NCBI taxonomy): Eukaryota > Metazoa > Arthropoda > Insecta > Coleoptera > Elateridae > Melanotus > Melanotus villosus. The sequence continues at coordinate 31,116,085 of OY720418.1, read as the reverse complement.
AGCCAGAATTGTGAGAGGTAATAAAACTGGGGGAAATTTATATGCAGTGCTGCGTGCGAAACATTTATCACAAAAGACTAAAGTGAGAATTTACAGTACAGTGATTAGGCCAGCCGTGACTTATAGTTGTGAGACTTGTGTATTAAACAAAAAAGAGGAAGAGAAACTACAAAGATGGGAAAGAAAAATAATGCGTTGAACCAAAGAGTATAAATATAAAGAGATTCAGCCTTATGGGGTATAACCAAAAAGTATAAATTATATATTCTTTGGTCGAACCTAGAATATAAAACTACAGGAATGAGTGTATCGCTAGTAGCTATACAAAAGGTGCGACGGAAATCGCCATTTTGAGAAACCATTTATGGCTCATTTGTAGTCATAGTTTTGAGGTTGACAGCTGTCAAATAATATGGTTAGTGGTTTTTCTCAAACAAGGACAAATAAAAATTTAGGAATAACTTTCCATAGGTAAGTATTTACCTTCATTTAATGCAACTACGTTTATTACGAATAACATTTAAGAACAATTCGATGTTATAATTTTAATGTCAAAGAAAGTATACCTAGATTAGAATTCTGCAAAATATATATTTAAAAAACTGTTTTAACCGTCAGTATTATAATATCTTATTTCTTGCAGTTTCTAATTTTTGTTCATTTATACTTTTACTACATTTTTTGTCAGTTTCCGTCTTTGAATATTTTATATTCAAAGGTTACATATCCCGTATTCATTTTAAAAGGTACGCCACTGACATACCGGAAACATTAAATTTAGCCGCCATATGCTTCAACTATCTTCAGTATCTTGGTCTCACGTATGTTTTGTGTAGCCTCCTTCCTGTAGTTTTATATCCTAAGGCGTCGAATTTATTGAGGAGTGAAAATAGATGACATGTGGAGAAGATGAACAAATGAGGAAGTTACGAAGATGTACAAGAGCCCAGATATTATAGAAATAATCGAACACAAAGAATAAGATGGACATGTGCAGAGACTACCAAGGCAAAGAACGACTAGAATTATACTAAGAGCCAGTTTAATCAGAAGTAAATATAGAGGAAGACCCAGGCAAAAATGGATTGAAGCCATTGAAGAAAACTTAAAGAAGTTAAATATTCGGAACTGGGCAAAAGTGGCGAGATGTAGTCAACAAAGCCCAAGGCCTGCATGGCCTGTAGAGCTTATCAATATACAGGCTGACTGGTACATAAACGTATATCTTGGAGGGGGTGTTAGTAGAGCTCGATTGCAACTGATTTAGCCCAATATACAATTTGTACAAATCTGAAAGATGCTTTTCTATTCGTATTACTGCCTAAAGATGAACACTAAATATCCTTTAACAATTTGTTATACTATGTTCATACGGTTTAAAAAATGTTGTCATGCTATTAGATTGCATTGTTGATAATTTCTTGTATCTAAATCACTTATGGTCATGCTAGTTACATAAAAATTTTCATTAGAAACATTTCGATGCATGTATATATTTCTGCTTGAATTTATTGATTTTTTTGTAAGTCAAGGTAGGTACATTACCTATCACTTGTCCTTTTATTATTAATAGCATATGTAGAACACATGCAACCTCGACCCATTTTATTATCAAAGTTTATACACTACCACCCCTTTATTAGCAAACAAAGGAATTCATTATAAATATCCAACACTATCCTATACAAAGCAGCAAGGATAGGAAACCAAGGATAATAAATCGCCCTAATAAGAATTGATTTAGTAAGGGTTGCTTACATTATTTCTATAAATAGATGACTGCATCAGCATTTGATAACTATTTCTGGCAAATCAAAACAAAATGGGATGTAAAACTGTCTTAAAATAGCTAGCACAGCAATAAGTTTTCTATTTTAGCTTAGAAATACATATTAGGTATCTAGGACACATATATTTTGGATTTATTTTAAAGTAAATCCATAAATTGGATTTTTAAATTAAAATTTTGGCATTTCTGATAACGTGTGTGATAGGAAATACCCTGGTGAAATACAATGAAATAGAAAAACAAGAATTTGATAGTAAATTCGTAATGATTAGATCTGCTGCTGTCGGGTTAAAAGAAGATTCGTTCAATAGGGGCTATTTTATTAAAGAAATAAATATAACTGGAACAGTTCCAGTAAAACAGTTCGTTCATTAGGGGCATCTGTTTATAAAAGGCGTCCGTTAAGGGTAGGGAATTTGATGGCAAAATGCAGCGTCTTCTGTAGTCAAGATCAGCGCCGAAACCACTGGGTATTTTATTATAAATTTTTCTGCATTTATTTAAGAAGGTGTGCTGATGAGACTGATATAGATTTTATTCGAAAAAACACATTCTAGATACTTAAAAAAATAACAAATGGCAGCATTCTAAGTACAGTTTCTGTTGCCAAATACATCCATAATAAAACACATGGTTGAATTTTAAACTATATCAGACCGGTCTTCTTTAATAAATAAATCAAATAGTATAAAGTAAATCAGGATTGATCCAATGTTCTGAGTGCTAATCTTGACGAAAGCTTGTCGCATAAGCTCTGTATAAAATCAAAATAGCCGCCATAATGTTTACTTTTAGAAGTGAGCAAGCAGTGTAGTAAGTCTAAAATAGATGGCGCCTAGCTAAAATCTGAAAGAAAATGCAGGAAGCTGCATTGCCGACCAAACCCATGTTTGTCGCAACAAGGATAAACAATGCCCGGCTTCTAAAAGATGATTTAAATGATCCCTTCGAAAATGTGTCTAGTTTCTAATTTTCTATTAAAGTCAACAAATTTAAGAATGCAGGTTTGGTAAACAATTTCTGGGAACTCTGTAAATAGATATCCATTTACATTTTTTAAAGAATATTGAAACTAAATAATATGTCGTTCAATGAATAGATTACGTCCTTTTACCTGGGTATAAATCAGCCGGTTATAGTACCTATACCTGCAGTTTTACTTTTGTATTTAGGTACATAATAATAAATAGATATGGTTTACCTGAACTTTTCAGCACTTTTCTGAAGTTTTTAGACAAATGATAAACTCGTTTTTTTTTTCTGGTTGGTATAATTTAGAACATAATACCATAAACTTTATTATTATCATAAATACCATAAACAAATTGCTTTATTTTTGGGATTGTGTAACCATAACCGGCTATTCTATTAATTTTATAACTAATTCAACAAATCTTGCATTAAAACTACATATAATTTTTTTCAATTTTTATATGTATCCATATCTATAAATACCACTCTAACGTATTACTCAAATATGCAATATAATCAGTGTTGTATTAATTTTATGTGCGTTTCTAATATGCTACCTGTTCGGCATTTTCTATCCTTGCCACGAGACAAACTTGTTGAGATAGCTGTAAAATTTTTCGAATTCGGCCTAGGTCTAGTAGGTACCTACATACAAATGATTTATGATGGTTGTATTTAAGTCTTATAATCCACAAAATGCCTCCGGAACTAAACGGCATAGCAAAATATTTAGTTGCACAGCAACACAATTTCTCGGTTCTAGAAATAAATTATTTTGAAACGAAAAAGGACTAGTGCTGCTAGCTAGACGGCCACAGTCTTCATAACTTAGAAATTCCCCAACCGTAAGAGAAGTTTCATTGTGTAACATAATGTCTTAACAAATTCTAAAATGAAACGTTACACCTACCTGTGTTAGTGATCGCCAATCCATATTAGCACTTCCTACATAAAAATGTATTCTATCAATTATCCAAACTTTAGTGTGTAGAACACCGCCACCTAGTAACTGAACAAAATTGAGACTTCGCACCTCTGCAGCTTTCCTTTTAACTAAATATTCTGTATCAGTATTGGGCTGGTTTTGAGTTGGTGCGTTTTGAGCTATTTTAACTTTAATACCTCTGTATTTTCCCGCATTTAATAGCGCTTGGAATATTTCCTCACCCTATAAAAGAAAAGTTAACTGAACATTTCATTTTGTTAATTTTATTTTTGTGGAATTAAATTTATTTTACAAAATTATATTTATTTACCTCGGCAGATGATGGGTCAGGATAGACTTCAGACTGTCTTAAGGTCCAATAAAAAGAACCTATTTCTATCGTATGCTGTGCTGAATTTATGAGGTCTAACCATGTTTGATATGTGGAAGGATATGGAATTGTATCGTTGGGATATATTAAACCTTCGGGAATGCTCTCGACTAATGATACACTACAACGAAATTCTTGGTTAAAATTTTGTATTATTAAAATATCAAATTAATATTTACCTGCATGGATTTTGGCATACACCAGGTTGCAATAATAACACGTTTGGTTCTGCCCTTTCCATTGCATGGTCGAGCAATGGCAAGAGTACAACTAGGAAGATCAGAACAAGAATGATGGTAATGGGAATACATGATGGTTTACACCAACCTCGTTTTTGACCCCACCTAAATAAATTTAGATTGTGAAAATTAATATTAGTTATACATAATGAAGTAAGTAATTATAAATACAAAGCAATTGTAAAGAAGGTTTGTTTAAAAAAGTTCCAACTGCTGTGGTTATATGACTGATTTTACAAAATATGCTTTGAATTTCAGTTTCCTCAGAATTAAAAAAATTAATCTTAGCATAAGCCATAGGTATATCTATTTCTACAGATTCTTATAAAGCAGTGTCCTTATGTTCCATTCACATCAAGACTTTTAATATTCTAAAGAAAATTACAGGTTCCCAGGCTTTCAATAATTTTACTTGGGAATGGTTACAGATGTTCATTTTTTTTAAATTAATTTCCAGTATTTCCCAGTTACTTTTCTTAATGATTTCTTAACATCACACATAAATTACCGAATGTTTAATACTTTCTGCAAATACTTTTATTTCTGTAAATTGTATGTATTTTAAATTTTTTATTTGTGCACAAATAAAAATAACCACTCATCACCCAGTTTGCAAATAAAAATTATATTCTGGTTTATTTTTCCCATTTTTCTAAGTTATAAAATACTAACGCAGACTACTAAAGATGCATTTTGAATGGCATCTTAAAATATGGTCTTCAAAAATGTGTGCTTATTGCCAGTGTTTAAATGTTGGTTGATCAATTTATTGATTTGACCACGGCGGTCTCTAGTTCCAGGCGTGACGTCAGGAGTCCTACGCGCGCAATGCTGCAGTCTGCAGTTTATTGCAATCATATCTGTTTTGACTAGGCATCGGCTCCAATGAATATCGGATTGCTTCGAATTAATATTTTGATTAATACTGATGTCAATTTCTTTTTGATGCAAAGTGCAGAACTTGTGTTGAACATGTAGGTACCTAAATAATAATAAAATGCCAAGAAAGTGTTGCATTCCCAATTGCAAAAGCAATTATGCTTCAGCAAGTACTTCTAATGACAATGGGGATGTGTGAGTGTCATATAGGCCTCCTGACGTCACCGGTCCAACGCTGGAGTGGGGGCTACATTCTCGCCTGGAACTAGAGACCGCCGTGATTTCACTGATTTTAAGCAAGGTTTTGAAAAGATGGGATTTGAATTCATCATTCTTATGCCTTGATCCTATCAAAGTAATCCCGTACCCTCAATGAGTTGCAGGATGTTTTTTACGAGGTGCTTATGCGTTAGAGCTATTCCACACGAAGTTCCTCCGAAAAGTTGCTGTCTTTTGTTGTGCAGCGCTGTAGGTACAGTCGAAGATTATGTGTGAGACTAATTCCTCCTCTTTCTGACATAATGTACAGAGTATGTCTCCCCTGTATACTCCTATTTATTATAGGTGTTTTCTAAGATGGCAGTGTCCTATTACAAGCCCTACCATCCATCTAATCTGAGTTCGACCTAAGCGAAGTTCATCTGATATAAATCTGCATGAAGGCTTATCAACTATTTCCTTCACTAGGTTTTGTCTTATACCATAACGGTCAATTTTTCAATTGCTGTTCGAATGCTGTTTTTGGTATTCCCTACGAATAAAAAGAAGAAGGAAGGAGACTAAGGTATTATGGCGCATATCTACAAGTGCAACGGATATACGTCACACACACCATATTGAAACACCAACTGGCACGAGTTTTTATTGGTGGACTAACTGTTTGTTTACGTTTTTGTCTTTGACAGTTGACATATTTAGTGTTCGCAGCCAATTACCTTCTAAAATCCGCCATATTGATATACCATCTAAATTGCATACTGTTGGTGTTATGGTCCTTCCTTCTTTTTGTTTATTCGTGGGGTATTCCCAATACCGCAGGTTCTGTTGCATCGTTTCACTCTAGGCCTGTAAGCTCTGGCATTCGCATGATTTGAACTGTGTTCTTCTCAGCCAAAACGATCAGGCGATTTAGGCATTGTCTCATTAGTTTCGAAGTGTTTTTATGGGTGCTTGAGTGCCAGACAGAATGCTTGCTTATGCGATGTTGGGTATACCTGCGTTGGCGTATATATTCATGATCTTCTTCGTCGGGTGCCTGATCCGTTCCGGACATTGGCTATAACCATGGCAATTTTCACTTTATTTGAAGCCAGACGAAACAGTTCTGTTGATATTAACCTGAACCAGTCTCTAACAGCCCGATTCATCAATGGGGTCTAAGTTGTTAGTCAGACCACAGTATTTAGCCCATGGCTAACGCCTCGGGCTCAAAATCACGTCTCAGGCCATAAAAGCTTCTTTACGCCCTTGGTACATAATAGTACATTACATCCGAGGTGGGAAATGTTTCAATACAGCCGAGGGCTTATGTATGACCGGCTGTAATAAGCCTCGTGGTCAGACATAAGCACTCGGATGTAATGAAACATTTCCCACGAGGCGAGCGCGATGTGATGAAACTCCCACCGAGGTATGTATACTATTTTATTCACAATTATTATTCATTGAATTTTAAATTAATTTTATTAATATTTTTTGACAGCTCTATTAAAATTTATTTTAGCCTACTTTAACATATTGATCTATGACAGTGTCGCTAGGCAACCGTACATAAACATTTCCCGCCCGTGGGTGGGAAGTGTTTTCTGTTACTTCCCACCCAAGAGATTGTCATTACAGTTAGGAATGACGTATTTCTCAACCTCTAAAAGGTTAGGAATCGACATATTACTATAATGATTGTGAATAAATAACTATTATAATTTTCTTAAATGTCAGATTTCAAATTTCCCTCCAATCATGTAGTAACCAGAAATAACAACATTACAAAGCAAATTTTTTGTACCAATAGGTACCAATTGTTCAGTGCATGCCAACATAAATCTAGTGTCCACGAGATCAGTAAACAGAATATATTTTAAATTTTAGACCTACTGATATTCAAAGCATATTTAACATTCTCACAGCAATAAGAGTTTTTGAAATAAAAATAAATAGGTTGCAGATTCCAACTTTAAAAGCCTCTTTTGAACTTACAACCTTCGCCATTTTAAACTTTTATATAAATCAAATAGTTTACTTGCGACGCTTATTAATTTCAAACAAGTCTTTTGGTTTTTTGTTTCTAATAAAGTCATTTTTGTAAGGTTCTCGTGTTAGTAGAGTCATTTAAAAACAGTTTACCGTTTAAAGGCACCGTGGTCATTTTCACCAGGTAGCATGTACGTTTGGCTCCAGATGTCATTTTCTTCTTCATGTCCTACACTTGGCGATTCTAGAACAGTCTGTAAAAACTAAAATCAGTGCACATGAGAATAATCATTCTAAGATTCGCGTATTTGTTAGGTACTTAAAATCATTGTTTATTTTTATACAAACATTTTTAAAAATTATGGGGGCAATTCAAATGCAGCTTTTAAATTGTAAACCGTGCTGGAATTAAGCCGCGTCTTTTAAAATGTGTAACCTTTCGTTGATAACCTCTAGTTCCCACATGTAAAACATTATCGAAAAAAACTTTTAGCGAATTATACGTGCGGCTTGTTATAAGTATTTAATATAAACAATAATAACTTACATTTTGGGCGGGCTTATTGCGCGTTGGGATCTTAATTTTCATGATTTTATCCCGGAAAATGTACAACACTTCTCAGTTCTCACAATAAATTATTATAGATAATATAGATTATTAATTGTAAAAACAGAATGATGTTATTGCAATGAATACAAAGGTAAAAAATGCCAAGTCTCAGATTAAAGGATAAGATAAAATTTGCAACAAAAGCAAAACCGTTCAAAATGTACGAGCGCAAACAAATTCTTTGTTTGTAAACTAAAATGGAATTACTTATGGCATGGCCAGCTGTGGATTTGTAAAGGCAAGATGCTATCCTTGTCTTTCACCTATAATTTTTTAGAATTATCTCTCTTCATTAAAGGCAGCGATATTACATAAGTATTTCCGGAATTCTATATATTAAGCTGTGGTGGAAATTCCAAATTCTAATTTGACGTCTAAAATACAAGGATTAATCCAATAACGCGGTAGTTCGGAATTTAATTAGGAGTTGAGATTTAAATTTAGGATTAAAACGGCACAAAAATTACAAATTTCATGTTTTTTTTATCGCCTGTCAAAGCAACTTAGGATGTAATAATATGCATTATTTAAATAAGGACGTGAAGCTTATATCATCATATCAAAATCCATAAATAATTTTGAATAGCTTCTAACATTAATAGTTTAAACAATAGATTAATTAAGTAAATTTGCATTTTCAGATGGTAATAATGAGAATATCCATAAATTAATTAGCGCATATTGTTACTTGCTGCAGCGTGCATTTAAAAGAGGTTATCTTTGTGTGTATAACAACGTCAATGAGTATCTTCTTATAACTTATAAATCAATTAAAATTAAAACCCTAAAAGTGCCTCTGCCTTTCACAATATACCAGAGACCTAATCACTGGTTAACTCAATGTTGCTGAAATAACATGGAAAGTTAAAAAAAAAATTAGATTAAAAGGGTCATGGGAAACAAAAATAATGTCTACTGCCAGCTTTTGTTTTAAGTGTCATCTTTAACAATCGAGTTTCGCCCATTCTTTCCACGTATCCACGTGCCCTAACCAACGTGGAACGTGTCCTAGTCGCCTTTACAAATTGGGTTATTTCTTTTCCCCGTATAATCCTCCTAACTCTTTTCTTCCATGCTTCACCTACTTTTTTCCTTTCGAAAATCTTTTCTTTCCCACACTTCTAACATTTCAAAATCAATTTTATTCAACATCCATGTTTCACAGCAATCAGTTCAGGTCTCAGTTTTCCTCGATACACTTTCCAATTTTAGCATCGCACTTAGCATACGGCATTATGTCTGTGTTTTCCACCCCTTTTCTGTGGCCAGGACTCCTAAATAAGTGAAACTGGATAATTTTTCTATTCTCAAATTCATGTCGCTTTCTAACTTAATTTCAAACTCTTCTGCCATATAGTCGTTTGTCCACGATTAGTCAATAATCTGTCAATTATTAATGTGTTTGGACAAACATGATGCTATCCATTATACACTGCCAGCAATGAATAATCATTATTCACGGTGTCATGGTAACATCATTGTCTATGGTGTATAATGAAGGAATACAGCGCCACCAAGCAAACAAATCCATCGGAAAATATGCCAACTAATTTTAAAAATTCGTGGCGGTAAAAGTTTAAGCCAATACCTACAACTCCTGCCGGCGTTGTACCCAGTGTTGCCAGGTCTGGTGAAATTTCACCATATCTGGTGATTTTAGGGTCGAACTGGTGATTTGGTGAAAACTTTTACAAAAACCGGCAAATCTGGTGAATTTTTGGCGAAACACCACACAGAAGCATCAGCATTCACCTTTTTATTGGTTGCATTGTTAAAATAAAAATTACCAAATATCAGTTTTTTAATATGTCATTGGTATTTAAGTTCTAAAAAGTGTCTCATACTAGAGTCCTCTGGTGGACAATAGCTGAATGTAGTTAAGGTAGGTAACTTTACAACAGTTTATGATATTTACCAGGGGTTTTGTTAAAATTAAGTATTCAGTGCTGACTGCTGAGTCAGCTGAGTGAATCCCTAAAATTACTTGATCGAAATTATGGGAATACCCGAGCTTTGTTGGCTGCCCGAGGCTATAAATAGGGCTCAAGCAATTTCCCAAGCGTTTTCATTCGGTATTCGTCACAAAAAAAAGGATCGTGATCAACATTCAAAACTAAACTTTGAATTAGAGGACATTTCTTTTTGGAAAGAAGTGTCTAAAGTAAAGCAAGGAGATGGTACTCTGGCGTTCCCAGAGTTAATTAGAGTAGTCTCCATGTTTTTATTATAGAACGTTAAATTTTTTATTTTGAGAATAAATTTTTTTAATTTTCCGTGTTTGTTTTTATTATTATTATTATTATTATTACTATTATTATTATTTTACTCTGCATCGATAAAAGCCTCAATAGATCATTGTTAAAAAAAATTGTGTCTGGTGAAAAATAGTGCAAATCTGGCAACTTTTTAACGCCAGATCTGGTGAATTTAAATTTTTTGACCTGGCAACACTGGTTGTACCTTCCGTGTCAAAAGTGAAAGTAGCTAGAAAATTGACAGGTTATCGCGTGTTTGTGTTTCTTAATTTTCTCTGCTTTCGTTCCTCTTTATAAAAAAAATCAGTCTTTTTTAAGACTATTTTTGTTCGACTTATTCCTAATAAGGTAGGCATATATTTTATAGATAATTTAAAGTATTTTTAAAATGAAACTTTCGTATAACCTCAAAATATAGTTTTTACCTATTAGGTATTTGCTATTTATGTATTTATTTATAGAATCCATTTCTTCTAACCGCTTTTATCGCTATGGCAAGTAAAGGGAAAAAACTGTTCATTCCGAAGCCAGAAATATAGAAATTTATCTAAAATAAAAATAAAGTTTCCTTATTTATTTCCTTCTCAAATCTAATTCTGGTACTTGTCTACTAAATTTTCTTTTAACAGTTTTAACAAATTTATATAAGAACGTAGGTACAGAATAAAAATTAATAAACTTGCAAATACACAATGTTACACGTTTAAATTTACCGCCAAAGTACTATTGACACTGAGTGTACCTCTAAAATACAGCGACACCACACCACGCCAACCAGACAGACTTGTTTGCTTGGTGGCGCTGTAGGTTATGTTTCTAATCCTACCACTTCGTTTAACATAGTCCTACCACATGGTTTTAGTAGCGTTGTTATTTGAATTTTAATTAAAAATTCTTCGTATTTGTGTTCGTGGACAAAGTATAGTATACGACTCGCTATAATGGCTACTATTACGTCGGATAATTGCAAAACTGGCTCGCTCGCTCGTGTTGCAAACATTATCCTCGGTAATAAAAGCATTCATTATAGCGTCGTGTATAATATACTATTTCCCCTGTCATTCTCGCATGTATTTCGTCTTTGTTTCATTCATAGGCAAACCTGTCTTGCTTGCTGCTTTCTCTAGTTTTCTTGTTACTCTCTTCAGCTCTTTTTATGTGTTCGCCAAAAGTGTGATAGCATCGGCATATGCCAAACATTAGTGGGTTCTAACGGGTGTTAAAAAAAAACTGTGGTTCAAACATAGGGCGCAGCGCAGCGTATATGTTACAGTTGTGAACATAACCCTACTTCTAAATGACACTTTTTGTTCTGCACTAAAAACCATCGAGATTCGCAATTTAACGGTGAAAAACTGGAAAGTTACTCGCTTGCTAATTCTAAAAAGAACTAGTTTTCTTATAAGCTCCAAAAAATAATTTTGTTGCCAAAAACGTGTAAAATCACGTTTGACAGCTGACATTAGATGCCATCAACTCCAGCTGTGGCTCTAGTTACGACATACGGCAACGCTGACAAATGCAAACACCAACCAACTTGACCACAGATTTTTTTTGAACGCTTGTTATTTGTTATCTTTCCCGTTCTTTTAATGTCGTTTTCTCTGATCATCTGTTTTAATATTAATTTAAACAATGTTGTTGACAGCGGGCCACCTTGTTGAAGCCCTATTCTGAGAAACTCCCATTTACTTTGACTTTGCTATATGCGCCGTGTAACCCGTCTAACGTCATCTTTATTAGCTGAATTAATTTTCTTGGTATTACTAGTTTTTCAGTGGCTAGAAATAGTCGTGTTCTTCTTACGGTATCGTACGCTTGCCTGAAGTCAATAAAGAGTGCATACAGATCCCCTTTATATTCATAGCATATTATTTGGACCTCCTTCAAGACATCCTTCTTCTTCTTTGTTAGCCCATCAGATCCCTATAAAGGACAAAGGCCTCCTTCACTTTTTTTGGTGAGTGGTTTTTGGTTTACTCTCCCATAGTGACTGGTCTTCGTGGAAGAGAGGTGTCGCGTTAACGGAGCAACCGAGCACTGACCGGAGATAACGATGGTTAACTCTCGTAATCGTGCTGGACTGAGGCACTTAACTACCGCAACTCGGGACCTATACTTGGTCTATTACCGAAAGGTTCTTTCTAAACGCGCATTGATATTCCTCTATTATCTTTTCTGCATGTCGTTGTAATCTGTCTCTGATAATTTGTTACGATTTTATATACAACGTCTAAAAGCCTGATGCTCCTATAGTTTTCACACACCGTTTGCCCCCATTATTTTTATATACAGCGCCACCAAGCAAACAAATCCATCGGAAAATATGCCAACTAATTTTAAAAATTCGTGGCGGTAAAAGTTTAAGCCAATACCTACAACTCCTGCCGGCGTTGTACCTTCCGTGTCAAAAGTGAAAGTAGCTAACAAATTGACAGGTTATCGCGTGTTTGTGTTTCTTAATTTTCTCTGCTTTCGTTCCTCTTTATAAAAAAAATCAGACTATTTTTGTTCGACTTATTCCTAATAAGGTAGGCATATATTTTATAGATAATTTAAAGTATTTTTAAAATGAAACTTTCGCATAACCTCAAAATATATTTTTTACCTATTAGGTATTTGCTATTTATGTATTTATTTATAGAATCCATTTCTTCTAACCGCTTTTATCGCTATGGCAAGTAAAGGGAAAAAAACTGTTCATTCCGAAGCCAGAAATATAGAAATTTATCTAAAATAAAAATAAAGTTTCCTTATTTATTTCCTTCTCAAATCTAATTCTGGTACTTGTCTACTAAATTTTCTTTTAACAGTTTTAACAAATTTATATAAGAACGTAGGTACATAATAAAAATTAATAAACTTGCAAATACACAATGTTACACGTTTAAATTTACCGCCAAAGTACTATTGACACTGAGTGTACTTCTAAAATACAGCGACACCACACCACGCCAACCAGACAGACTTGTTTGCTTGGTGGCGCTGTAGTGGTATTATTATTGCATCTTTTTATCGATCTAGTAACTTTTCTTGCTGCCATACTTCTTTCATTATTTCATGTATTTGATTCATTATTATTTCTCGCACATACTTTATAAATTCTGATACAATGCCGTTTCAGACTGAACTTTCATCATTTTTCCGTTTTTCTTCATATCTCATATTTGATTTCCAATAGGTTCTTCCGTTCCATTTATATTTCCTGCCTCTCTTCTTGGTATTCTATGACGTCTCTAGTTTCTTCGTCTTTTTTTTAAAGTTTCACGTAATACGCTTTCCATCTTTTCTTCAACTCTGTGTCTTCCCCTAATAGTTTGCCTTCCTTATCTTTGCAAAATAATGTTCTTCATCCTTTCCGTCTCTTCGTCTAACAGTTTGCCTTTCTTATCTTTTCAAAATAATGTTCTTTATCTTTTAACTCTTGATAAAAATGATAACAAAACTTTATTTCATTCTTCTTAAATTTTCCTCTATTTCTTTTAACATATTTTCTTGGTAAGCTCTTTTCGTTGCTCTGTGTATCTTTTCTGCTTGGGGTTTATAAATAAGGTTGTTAGGAATATGAAATAGTACATTACATCCGAGGCGGGAAATGTTTCGTGCGAGGCTGTGATGAAACTCCCACCGAGGTATGTATACTATTTTATTCACAATTATTAATCATTGAATTTTAAATTAATTTTATTAATATTTTTTGACAGCTCTATTAGAATTTATTTTAGCCTATTTTAACATATAGATCTATGATAGTGTCGCTAGGCAACCGTACATAAACATTTCCCTCCCGTGTTTTCTGTTACTTCCCACCCAAGAGATTGTCATTACAGTTAGGAATGACGTATTTCCCAACCCCTAAAAGGTTAGGAATCGACATATTACTATAATGATTGTGAATAATAATAATTTAATTGAGTGAGAATTTTGAGAAAACCAGGACAACGAAAAACAATTTAAAAAAAAATAAGTGCTAAAAGAATTTGGATATTTTGGAAGTATTCAATCTTCCAGATCGAATAAATACGTGTGGGACTGATTGTTCATGTTAATTGAAATCGGTGATTGTCTGGAATATAGACATACAGTGAATTAGGAGAGGATTCTTGAAATTTTGTAAAATAAAAATATTGCAAGATAATTAATTTTGCAACGAAAGATACAGTCCTTTTTGAGATGGAACAAAGTGGAAGATAGGAGTCTATTAAATTGGATTTAGCATTTGGTGTATCATATAAACCACATGCAAGAATATTTGGGATTTGGAACGGTTTGAATTGGAATTAAAAATGGTAATTGGATGAAATATTTGATGGAGAGTAAATTGTAAGAAGGGCGAACTATAACAAAGAAGTATTAATAAAAACAATGAGTGTAAATAAGTTTAATTTTTAAGTTAGGGAAGATGGGGATTATTTATTTATAATAAATCCACATTTGTCAATTAAATTGAGTTTTAATTACTATAGAACGAACCTCAGTAACGATCTTGTAAAGAAGAGTTGTCATAAAAAGTTATTGGCGCCTAAAAATGTTAAGGCGTCACAACAATTTATTGATGCATAAAAGATAACACGTTAGGCATTATAATATACATCTTCTTTTAGTTTTAACATAACGCCTTCTAAATTATTTAATAAAAATTTCTTTTCGTTTGTAACTTGGCGAGGTCTGGTTTTAAGTTTAGAAAACTGACCACGTTTGCTTAAATTCACGAAAACCTTTTTGATTGATTTATCTGACGGGCGTTTTCTATTCGGGAATCTAATAACATGCAATCTCGTGGCTTCTCTAGATTCACCATATAAAAGAACTATATCTTTTTTCCACATTTCAATACATTTTTATGAGCTACAAATAACACTGTGAAAAATGCGAAACTCACTTTCACAGTTCTAAAGCAGGAACTTTCTTCTTCTTAGTGTAACAAGATGCGTCATCAGCTTTGAGTATCTATATACTCAAAGGTCATCAGTAGGGTTCGGATTTTTAGGCATCTGCCTTTTTTGTTTCTAAAAAATGTGATAGAATAGCTTATTTTTAATGTTTAATGCCTATATTTTGCCTAAAATTTGTTTTAATGCAGTTTTACTTGCAAATTCTAGAAAATGCGAGTTCCTTAATTTATGCAAACTATTTCATACCTTCTTGTAGTTTTCGAAGAGCTGTTGTTTCCTGGGCTTTTGTTATTCTTATTTATTTGGAAAGAAAGGTTTTGTGGGATTGGTTGGATTACATTTGAAATTCCGTTGCTTATTTTAGTGTTTATACTAGAAACATAATCCGCTAATATCTGAAACGTGTCCTTTCTATAAACATTATTGTGTAGACGCTGAGCTGTTACCTGATAGCAGTAAAATCTAAATACTGCTGGTTCTTTTAGTTCGTTTAAAATAATTGTAGTGAACACGTCATCTATTTTTGAGAATATTGTGTAGGTAATACATATTTTTAGTGAAAATGCCAAAGACTGTATCAAGTTTGAGTTCCAACTTACGACGTTTAGTGGAAGACAGTCCGTGTTTTACAACGGATGGGAAAGTGGTATATTGCCAAGACTGCTCGAAAGAGGTATTTTATTATACTTAAATTTTTATCGTAGTAGGGTAGGTACCAATTAGTTGAATTTATTTTAATTAGGTGAAGTGTTCGAAAAAATACCATCTGGACCAACATTTGAAAACTGGTATTCATATATCCAACAGCAAAAGGCAAAGAAATACTGTTCAAACCTTTTTAACTAATGTTGGTGCCGACTCTGTGAAAAATCAATTTTCGTTTGATATGTGTGAAGCACTATTAGCTGCAAATATTCCGTGGAATAAATTAGAATGCGACAAGTTTCGAGAGTTTTTAGAAAAGTACACCAAACACAATATACCTCGTGAATCAACTGTAAGGAAAAACTATCTAGATGTTTGTTACGAGCGGAAAATCAATTTTATCCGAGAACAAATAGGAAACAATAATGTCTGGACCGCGGTAGATGAAACTACGGATGCAAATGGGCAAGCAGTAGCCAACATGATAATAGGAAAATTAGATTCAGATGAGGTCGGGGTTCCTTATTTAATCTACAGTAAACCGTTAGAAAAAACAAACAACGTTACAATGTCACGTTTCATTAACGATGGTTTTCGTTTTTTGTGGCCAAACGGAGGAAATGATGAAAAAGTAAGATTGCTTCTTTCCGACGGGGCGCCGTATATGTTAAAAACCGGGAAAAATTTAGAAGTGTTTTACCCTAACATGATTCATTCCACGTGCCTTGCGCATGCCTTACATTTAGTAGCTGAAACAGTGCGTGGGAATTATCCAACAATAAATAAATTAATTTCAAAAACAAAAAAAGTTTTCTTAAAGGCCCCTTGTCGGAGAGAATTATATCGCGAAATGTGCCCTGGATTACCACTGCCACCAGAACCAGTGATCACACGCTGGGGGACATGGTTAGAAGCAGCCGTATTTTATCACGAAAATTTTCAGAAAATTAAAGCTGTAATGGAAATCTTTGATGATAACGCGGACTGTATTTTAAAAGCAAAGGAAGCCTTTCGGAACTCAGCTATCCAAGCTGATTTAGCATATGTGGTTTTACATTTTAAAATTATTCTACAAACTACGAAAGCTTTGGAATCATCAGCAGAATCATTATGCAAAAATATTTGTAGAATACAAAATTTGAGGGAAAACTTGAAGAACGCACCAGGGAAAACTGCAAAAATTGTTACCAAACGCTTAGAAGAAATCTTAATAAAAAATCCCGGATATTCGCGTTTATTAGAAATTGCCCAAATTTTATCAGGCGAGTCAACAAATATTCCTCTGAAAATGCCCAGCGCAGACCTACCGTGTTTCAAATATGCCCCGGTTACTTCATGCGATGTCGAGCGTTCATTTTCACGATACAAACAAATTCTTACGGACAATAGAAGAAGATTAACACCAGAACATTTAGAAAAAATGTTAATATGTTACGTTAATCATTAATCTGTTGTTAATCTAATAATATGTAAAATATAGTATAATCACTGATTTGTTACGCTAAATTTACGATATTCGTCCCATTTGTATCTCAAATACCTATTATTTTTGTATCAAATAAAAATTTTTAATCTTTAGGTCCATCTCGTACATGCTTATTTTTGCCTAGATAGTGCCTATATTGCATTTTTTAGGCGCCTTTTTGCCTGCCTATATTGAGCATATTTAATGCCTAAAAATCCGAACCCTAGTCATCAGTCACGTAAAGCAGGTGCGAGATCACATGCATCATCCGCTATTAGAATTTTCTACTGCATCTAGAAGCCCGTAGAGCTATAGAGCTAACTAGATTGAAGGCTTGCCTATATAAGGCGCAGCACTCTCTTAGCGAATTTAGTCTAATTCAGTCTACAAAACGGTCGCAAATACAATGTGATTTTTTAAAAACTCAATTGCAGCAGGCCGTATTCGGACTTACAGACAGTTCTAAGGTCATTAAGACAGAATACGGCCTGCTGCAATTGAGTTTTTAAAAAATCACATTGTATGTACGTCGGAAGCTAATATAAATCTACGTAAATAGTTATAAATAAACAAACTGTACAAATAAATTAATTGGTGTTACGGGTTAATATTAGTGTTTTGTATTAGAATTCACATTAGTGTTGTGTTTCAGTGTTAAGTTGTTATTTCGTGTTTCTTCGTTGTTTAATAATTTTAATATGTATCTATTAATAAATAATTCACGCCACAAACCGAAGTTTTAAATAAACGCTTTAAAACCGTTACATTATTATTATTATTCCTATTATTCCCTTTTGGGACATAGGGTTGTGCTGGTGCGTTAACGTATGAGGTATTACGGGTGCAATGCATAATCCGGCCCGACTTAGCGGGTTACGTGATTGGTGCGCCGTTTTATACCTACATACATACTGCACCATATCACCATATGTATAGTGTAAGTGTGTGTACAGTGTACGGCTGTACCGTGTACGTGTAGGACCTTGTTACTCAACCTCTTAGGCCTGTATTCGGAGGAGAGCACTATTAATTTGGTTAATTTGGTGCCCAGTGACGAATGGTCACCAGGGCTCAATACCGACCTCCAGACTGCAAGAAAAGCCTGCCCATCGGGAGATTCGAACCAAGGACTAACGTAACGCTAGCCTGACACTGTACTACTGCCACCCTGGCTTCACAACCGAAACTAACACCTACTTAAATACAATTTTGTTAAATAATATACAGGATGTTAGGTAATGCTTCTGCCAAACTTTGGGAATAGCTTTATAATGACAAATGGAGCAAAAAAGTATTATACAATTTTTTTCTAATATGCATAGTTTCTGAGAAAAAGCATGCTTTCATTTTACTTTTTATTCTCGGCAAAAACAAAAACAAAGGGTTAAAGATACAGGAACAAAAATTTTTACGGATAAATAAGAGTCTAATACATCAAGTAACAATAAAACTTTAGTAACAACCACAAAATATTTAATCAAAGGACAAAAAAATGCAACTGAGAAAAAAACGGCATAAGAATTTTTTATTCCTTTTATCGTTACAAACCCAACCCTAAAGTTTGGCAGAAGCATTACATAACACCCTGTATGTAGATAGAGTAGAATCAAAGCGAGCAGGGCACTCACGAGACTACGCGCCGTAGACCAGAAAGCGTTCGAGCTACTCCAAATTGTTACGGTAGAGGAGACTCTTTGTTGTTTGCCATTGGCGTTTGTTATATTTATTTCGTGTATGGTTAAGTTACAGGCCATCTTATAAACATCGTCATTCGTATATTATTGTCATTGCATCCATCTTGGGTTAGCACGTGCGTTTGTTTTGGGTTGTCGTTGTGTTTAATTATCTGTCTTTTATTAAAAAAAAACCTTGGAGCTTCTAAAAACTTTTAAATTTGCCGCGCAAGAGAGTTTGATGTTTTCAGGTTTCACTTTTAAGTACAGACAGATCAATAAAAAAACCAATTAGGGTAGGCTGTGAAATTGAATTATTTTGAATTGGTACTTTAGCCACATCCACAGAATGTCATTTCTGACATGAATTTAAGGTTATAAACTTTGTTTACGAGAAAAATGTCAAATTACAAACGTTATAAAATGTCATTCTGTGGATGTGGCTAAAGTACCAATTCAAAAATAATTCAATTTCACAGCCTACCCTAATTGGTTTTTTTATTGATCTGTCTGTATATTGGTATTCTTTTTTCTATTCTGCGCATTTCGCGGTCCATGACAAAATGTACGCGCTCTACGCCACTGGAATTTTCCCGCCGCACAGCACGTTGATGACGTACATGTCCTTCTCGTTTTAATTCAGCTCTACATAGATTGTTGTGGTTGGTTTTGTGTGTTGCTTATACGTCAGTCAAAAGGTCCGAACAGTTAAGATGATCACTCTGTACAATGATAACAATATTTTCAAGCAAAATTAAAAATGTGTATTCAACATATTTATATGTACGTATATTACGACATCAAAATGCGTTTAGCTGATATTTCAATTAAAAGAAATACACCGTGTTATAAAAAGATTTCAAAGTAACCTCTGAAAAATATAATTGCTGTCTATAATTACTTAATAATTACAGATTATTTTATATTAAATGCTTAAATATTATGGAGTTTGATAATTAAGTCATATATGTATTTAATTACAATAAAGGGTTGCCAGATTTTTCCTATGACAGTGGCAAATTTGGAATTATTAAATTTTAAAAGCACCAATTTTAAATATACATGCACTAGCAGGATAACAATAAAACCATTACCTATTAACTTTACCTATTTATATGATCATCATCTGCTTTCACAATATATTTTCTAAGAAATGTTATTCATTTAGTCATTTAGTGTTTAGTCTTAAAAGCTAAAATATGATATATATTTCCATTTTTGTAAAATGTATTCATATTTCACAAGCAGAAAAATAATTCTTTGTAACTTAAAATATCGCCAAAATGGAAGCGAAGCTCTATAAAAAACGAGTTCTCAAAAAATACCAATTTGGCGTCAAATCGCAAATCCTGGAAACCCTGATAATACATAACTTAAAATTTTGTATGGAGCATTATACCACCTAGAAACGTATTGATATTTTTCAAAGGTTGCTGCGATAATCCTTTGTTGGCCTGTTGGCCATAAAAACGATGCCTTTTCAATAATTATGTAATCAGAACATGACAGCATGTAATTTATATTCAATTAAATCTATTCCTGCTAATAGTTTGATACATATTAAAAGATTTTTCGGTGGAAGTTAAAAAAATAAGTTCAACCGGAAATTATATTATACTTATATAAAATTAGAAATTTAGAGAAATTTACACAGTAGTAACTAGTAAATCGTTAATGTATAAAGTCAATCTATTCTACTAGGTTTTTAATCCTTGTATAATGAAGTTTAATATTGATTTTTTATAATTAGAGCTCAATTAATGGTAATTATATGTTTTTCTGGACGTTGATTTACGTGTTTAGTTTGGTTTATAAGAAAAGTCATTTCAAGAAATGTATTATTAATATGAACTTTAACAAAGCAATATTAACATTCAACCTACCGATTATGCCACAAATTTTAAACTTAAAGGATTCTTGATTACTTTGTAATAACAGTATTTAACTTGTTTATAAAAAATGAACTAGATTTTTCTGTATACTCTGTGCCCTATGACGAAAATGTGAATATTTTTATATGCTAATTACTTGCTCACAGTGGCGTGCAGTGAGTTTTTTACTTGGGGAAGCGCTTCTGTTTTACTGATAAGTACAAAAAGTGACAGCTTTTGATAATGCAAAACGTCAGTGTCAAAGAAATTGGCATAATTCAGTTTTAGGCTAAAAAGCTTTCTTTGGAAAACGAGATTTGTTGTAGCTAGTGAAATAATATAATTCAACAAATTTTAATTCATTAAAATTCTGAAACCTGACTCAGTTGTTACGTAATATTATTCAAAATTTCTAATGTAGCTCTCAAAAGAACCTCATTTTTGCTATAAAGGTATTATGTGTAGCGAAAATAAGATTCTATAAAGAGCTATGTTAAAATTGAGGTCGGATTATTGTTCCTCGTGCCAAAAAAGGTAGTTTCCCCAATTTTCATGTCAATATTTCGAAAACTTTTGAAATTACAGCAAAAAATTAAGATTAAAATTTCGACTTTGACACCCTGTATCTCCCTAAATATTAACTTTTGGACTAAGGTAATTTTAGGTAAATCGTAATATTTTGGTTTCGCAAATCTACTGTTGGTCTTTGTCCCATTACTTTTGGACAACCCTGTATAAAATTAATAAATTTTTGAATGAACAATCAGTCATTTTAACCCATAAAGGTTATAATATTTTATATTTACGACGTTTACAAAAAAAATCATTCAAATCGGAGAAGTTTGAACCGATTTCGAGATATAAACGTAAAGTTACTCCACTAGAAGGCAAGTACAAATATGTGCCTTGCGCCAGCGACCACCGCTTCTCGTACAGCTAGAATCACGTATGTGAAATTACAACAGCGCAGATGCAACAAACGATTGTTATACGGGACCTTGTGCGAATATTTCGGAGCGGCCCAAGCGGGCCCAAGATAACTTTCGACGTTCGAGCCGATGTTTCCCGGTAAAGTTCAACGCTACACGGCCAACGTTGAACGGCGCGTTACAAAATGCGTTAATTTGCCATGAGTATTCGCATGATATTAAAAGCGAAAATTAAATAAATAATTTTAACATACTGCTGAAACAAAAATAAAATTAATAAATTATATTGCTTTGCCTTATGAAGGCAAGGGAAGCGGTGCTTCCACCGCTTCCATGGACCGCACGCCACTGCTTGCTCATATGTCAAAATTGGAACATACGAGGGGCGTTCAAAGTGTATTGCAATTCGGGCATTTAAACAACTAATAGCAATTAAATTCATTTATTATTTCTCAATGTAGTACCCCCTAAGTTCAATACAATTGCCCCACTACTCCTTCAGTGACGCAATCCCCCGAAAAAAAAAGTTTCCTTTTGTCCTGCAAACCACGCTTCTGTCTCCTCTTTAAAACTTTCGTCGTCCGAAAACCGGCGCCCCTGAAGATATTTCTTGAGGTTTCGGAATAAGTAAAAGTCGCTAGGAGCCAGGTCCGGGCTGCAAGGTGGATGGTTAAGTTGTTCGAACCCGCAGTCCTTCAGGGCAGCCTGTGCAACTCTGGCCTTGTGGACTGGAGCATTGTCATGCAGTAGGAAAATCCCCTTGGACAGTTTTACACGTCTCTTTTCTTTAATTACGCTGCGCAATTTTTTCAAAAGTTGTGTATAATATTCTGCATTAATTGTAGTTTTGTGTGGCATATAATCGATTAGGAGCAGCCCTTGGCAATCCCAAAAAACACATGCCATGATCTTCCCAGCACAGGCCTTTGTCTTGAATTTTTTCGGAGCTGGAGATTCCGCATGCTTCCATTGCATCGACTCTCGCTTGGTTTCGGGGTCCCAGTGGTGAAGCCATGTTTCATCTCCAGTCACAAGTCGAGCCATAAAGTCATCTGGATTGGAATTAAAGAGGTCGAGGAGCTCGCGTGATGCTTCCATTCTGCAGTGCTTATCCTGAATAGAAAGATTTCTGGGCGCCCACCTGGCTGACACTTTCGACATGTGCTGAGTGGCATGGATAATGTTGTAAACACTTCCTTGTGAAACACCAATCTCTTGGACAATTTCTGATACCTTTAAGTGCGTATTTGCGAGTACCAGTGGCTCAACCTGATCCACATGTTCATCATCGGTTGCAGTTTTTGGTCATCCGCACTTTAAACCATCTTCAATGCTCTGGAGGCCGTGTTTGAATTCTTTAAGCCACCTCGTGACCGTAGCATACGAAGGCGCATCTGATCTGTCCACTTTCGATTAGCGATCAAAAATTTCCTTTGAATTTACACCCTCTTTACACAAAAACTTGATGATGCTTCGATACTCGAACTTCTTTAAACTACACTCAGCCATATTTCACAACTGACAGAAGGAAAACAAAAGCAGATAGGACAACCAATTTTTGCAAGCAAGGGTAACTAGATCTAAGGTATCAAACAAAATTTGAACGAAAATCTAAACTTTGCTAGATACCCCCAAATTGCAACACACTTTGAACGCCCCTCGTATGTCCTGCGAGGGAACAAGGCCGGAGGCTAAGCGTACGGGATGGTGTATGTGTATAGTATATTCGCTACCACATTGGGACTGGAGTCTATGCATAGGGTACCGGAAACTCGCAAAAAAAATAAATATTAGGCGTTACAGTATTAATATTAGACTAGAGGAGACCTGCTTCTATATGCTATGGCAACCCAAATCGTATGCCCCCGGGTAAGCGCAACTTCACGTTCCATGCAGTACTGAAGTTCTCGCCTTTCTCCACGTCTTCGACGGACTCTTCTACGTCTATCGTTAGCCCAGAGACAAAATCGGGATTCGTCACTGAACACAATCAGATTCCATTGGATGCGTTCTGGACACCATTGGAGTCTCGCCTCCCTGTGTCTTTGGGTCAATGGCAAGATGAAGCGCGGTCGATAGGATTGCAGACCAAAAGCCCTTATTCTGCGATAAACTGGCCTGATAGAGAGCTGTTGTGCCGTAGCAGCCATCTATTCATTCCCAATGGACCTGGTGGTGCTGAAAGGATTCCTAAGGGCGTTCGCTCTTAAGAGGCGTTCTTCACGGTCAGTAGGTCTACGAACAGCCCCAGTACCTCTGCGGCATTGATGTCTGTGCTCTTCTGTCCAGGTATTCCAACATCTCATTACGGCAGCTGCGTTTCTGCCAACCCTATTAGCAATTTCCCGGAGACACATTCCTGCTTCACGCATCCCAATTATTCGTCCCTTTTCAAATTCGCTTAATTGGCCGGAAATTGTTGCGTCTGCGTACTCGAGGCATCAGGAAAAACCGTTTATATAGCAACCACAACATTAAAACTAACTTTGCACGGCAATTTAGTGGGTGTTACATTGTCAATGTCAGGCAGTATATTTTAATTGTACAATTTCTAACGGTGAGACAGCCATTCTGCCTACCCAAGCCTGGCTATGGAAGCTATTAGTAGGTGAAAACCCACAGAGAGTTACATGTCACAAGAAGAAGAATTGTACAATTTCACATTCAACTGATATCCCCAAAAAGCACGTGGGTTTCGATTAAAGTGAAACATTTTATAAAGATTTTTTTAATAAAACGTAGGTAACTTGTACTAAACGTAGTGTCATAAACCTTGTTTAAGATTTAATCTGGTCACTTAAAAATAACTAGTTAAATTTGATTCAACTCTAAACTCTAATCATTTCACCAAGTTTTTAATTTGATTTTAAGCGTATACAGTTTTGTGTTTGGAGCTCTTACCGTTATTAAAGTAATTAATATTTAATTAGTTGAGTGCATTAATTTTTTAGCGCTTCACTTTTTATTTTGGTGTACCAATACTAAACAAAAAATTAATGTAATTGATCATAAAAGAGTTTTTGTTAGTCACAACAATTTACTTAATATCGAGCTTAATATTCATTTCAATTTCACTGAATATAAATGAAAATCATAAATAAATATTCTACAATAATGGTATTCATATTTATAATATAGTTCGAATCTTTTACGACTGTTCACCTAACACAATCCCATGTCAAAGGTAAAAGGTCAACATTTAGTGCTACTGATCAATAAGCCTTTTTAAAAATGAAGCGATAGGTAGGTTTAAAATCAACTATGCGACTAACCATAACTTAAAGTGTTAGAAAATACGAATTTTTATTTATGATAAATTTATTAGCAATTTTTTAAATATTCGTATATGCAGAGAGAAAAATCAAAACATTACTAAAGATGGTAAAAATCCGTACTATGAAATGATTTTAAAGATAGATTTTCTTGCTTTTTATATAGTTACTTATGCTCTATACAGAGTGGCCTTTAAGTAATGGGACACAGCATTACAGCAGATTTGTAGGGTTAAAATACAGTAGACGCTCGGTGGAGTGAATACTCTATTAAATGAACAACTCGATTATATGAACAACAAAAATTTAACATTATAGGTTCGATAGAGTGAACAGCAACATATTCGATTCAGTGAACAGCATAAATCACGGAAGTGTATGAATTAGTTTGTTGAATTTGCATGTGTGAAGAATATTTAGGAAATTAGTTTTATATTCCAAAGATGCAATGCTACAGAATTGAACTTCCTCTTGATATTTACCTGTAAGTCACATACTACATACTACATATACACCTAAAAATTGCATATGAATCAGTTGTTTAGTTGCGATTGAATTCTGGCGGTGCTGTGTTAAATTACTGTAGAATTAAAATGAAGTGCAGAGTGTTAAGTTTTAAATTTTAAAAAGTCTTTACCCGACGCTGTAAAGGCAAAAGGGAAAGGATGAAGAAGAAAAAGTCTTTATAGCGGAAGCGGTGTAACAGCTTTATCTAAGGAATACGGAATTTCAAAGTCTACTGTGTGTACCTACAATTAAAAATAAAAAAAAGCGAAATTTTAAAAGCAACATCCCAGCGCTGTGGAATACGAAGATGAAAAACGTTAAAATCCTCTAAAATGCTGAAAATGGAAAGAAAGTTATATTCATGGTTTTGTGCTCAGAGAATTAAGAACGTGCCTGTTTTCAAATAGTGTGTCTGATTCAGATGAGGACACGCCACTTGCTGTTCTACACGAAAATTATAAGAAATCTGTTGAGGCAGTGACAGTACAAAAAACCGTTGTGCTACTACAGAAATTAAATGGAGACATCACCTACACCGGACAAGATATAGAGAATTGGAACCAGGACGCTATACAAGAAACTGAAGATGTTATTGAAGCTGCAGAAGTGGAAGAAATAATGTAAGATGAAACAATTACATTTAACATAGTTACCATGGCAGTCATAAGAGGTGTTAATGTAGTGATTCCTTGGGCAGAACAAAACATGCTAAATTTGGAAGATCTACTGACATTGCGAAGAATACGAGAAAGTGCTGTTTAAAAATTCTTAAATGAAAAGAAAGTTCAGACAAAATTAACAAGATATTTTATAAAACAAAATTAATTCATTTTTATTTCAGCATATTGTTCATTTATAAAATGTATCTAAGTTAATAAATGCTATAAACCCTATTGTAAGCTGTACATTCGATTGAGTGAACATCTCGGTTGTATGAACAACGCTGGTTTTAATTAGTTCACATAATCGAGCGGCTATTGTATTATGATTTACCTAGGCATACCTTAGTCCAAAAGCTAATATTAAAAGAGACCGTTCTTTTAGAGCTACATTAAAATCGAGGACGGATTATTGTTTCCCATCTCAAAGAAGTTAGTTTCTCCAATTTTCTTAAGAATGTTTCGAACACTTAAAATTACGGGATAAAATTAAAATTAAAAATTTGATTTTGACACCCTGTATCTCTTTTAATATAAAATCTTGGACACATTTAATCCTAGGTAAATCGTAATATTTCGACCTCACGAATCTACTGTTGCCCTGTGTTTCATTGCTTAAAGACCACCCTGTATATTGAATTATTTAGATTTTATTATATGTTGATTTGTGAAGTAGAGCAGGCTATTTCCACTAATTTTATTTCCATCAGTAACCATACACGCAACATTTCAAGTTTTCAACATTCTAAATATTTACTACTAGATTTACTATTTGATTGTATTATAACTTAACGCTTTACAATAAAAAAATATATATGTACGTATATCATCAAATCATGATTTCAAAAACTGTTAAATTATGGCTGATAATAATCAAATTGAAATCATAAAATTTTTTATCAAAATTAGTAAAACCAAACGAACAGATAACAATCAGTTTCTAATTAAGCTAAATAAACGTAAAATCTATTAGATTAGAAGTGTGGATATTGATTCGTCTTTAATTATTAATGAAATACGCCCAATTAATCACGTTTTCTTGCGTGCTGTGTTGTAGGTATGTTACAATCCCACGTGGATTCGAACATATCCGTTTTTCATCATTCCCACGTTGTTGGCCTTTCTTTGCAGAAGGATTAATTATTTCTGGAATTTTTCGTTTCACCGATATTACATTCCCTTTTATTCCATTTTAGGTAGCCTGATAATACTTGAACCATAAAAGGCGATAACGCCATAATTTCTTCTAATCAATACAAGTTCAAGGTCTTTAGAAAATGACGTCGAGTATACTACACGTAATAATATAGTAATTATCCTGTTCGTAGTATATGACGTCATTATTTTGGATAGAGATGACACGCCTGTGCCATTATCAAAGGATCACAGATAATCAATTACGCCAATTATAATTAATGCGACGTTCATTTCAATGCATACATAAAATACCATTATATTACGTTCACAACTTAATGGGGTATAAATAATAATGGGCCATTTGAATAGATTAACATGCATTATCAAGCATAACACAGTTTAAAAATAGCAATATGATAATTACAAGTTCAAATATGTAAGAGAATGAGTTGCGATTTTCTTTATTTCGTAGCTGAAAACACACGCTTTGGTTAAATTGTTGAAATGTCACGAATTTTCCCATATATAACGTTAGTAAATCGTGCAAAATTAAGAGATATCTGCTTACTGCTTACCTAACTCCAAACTACACAATTATCACCCACGAGTCCACGACGTACTGTTACATATTGATAAAATTTACGCCATGCTGACTGACAGGCGTAGGGGAATCCCCTTCAGTTTCAGTATAAACCAGAGATAATAAACTTAGTTTATTCTCCTTGGTATAAATTATTATTAGAGATTGATAGACCTCCTTTTGATAGATTTCACCAGTGTTGCCTACTCAGTATATTTTAAACTAAATCTAGCCTATTTGATTTTAAGTTTGTTTGAAGAATAGTAAGAAAGCTTATAGCCAGAAATCTAGCCTTTTTCTCTAATTTTTCCCATGAACTAAAACCTAAATGAATAAATGAAGAAAACGTCGCTTGAAATTTGAAGT
The DNA here is from genome assembly GCA_963082815.1 of Melanotus villosus. Classification (NCBI taxonomy): domain Eukaryota; kingdom Metazoa; phylum Arthropoda; class Insecta; order Coleoptera; family Elateridae; genus Melanotus; species Melanotus villosus. The sequence continues at coordinate 31,087,836 of OY720418.1, read as the reverse complement.
AAGTACTGGATTGTCAAAAAATATATCTTTCAATTTACGTTGAACACATTTAAAATGACTAGGACCAATAATCAAGAATTTAAGCTCACAACTCACAAAATAAGTTTCTGAGCGAATGCGCCATTGTTGCTTTTACTTTCAGCAGCGCAATTTAATAAATAAACAACAAATTGAACAAAGTAAAATGAAGAAACAAGGCATACCTATGCATCTAATTAAGAAATATTTACAGTAATGCAAAAAATGTATGTATGACGACAAAAACAATTTGGAAAACACTAATCTTGGACTAAGACATGGATGTAGTATGTCCTCGAATTTATTTAATCTTTAATATAGACGACGCTATGAAACAGTGGATTACTAATACAGTCAAATATACTAATATACACACAATCTAAACAAAGAAAAATATGTAGCGACTTTCCTATTAGCAGATGACCAACTTGTAGTGGCAGGAGGATTCGCTACAAAGAGCTGCTTTTAAATTACAACAAATGATGGAAAACTGCAATCTACAATTATCCACTAATAAAAAAAAGTAATGGCTTTTTGCGGTAACGAATCCATCTACTCGATATTGGACTAAGAAAACAGTAGCACAAGTAAACAGTTTTAAATTTCTAGGTTGTTCATTATCATATCTGGGAGAAATAGATATACACCAAACAATTGAAAAACAATTATTACAATGGCACAATAAAGAGGACACTCAAGAATAAAGAAATACTGATGAAATTTTACAAAGTTGCAGCAGTCCCAACCGTTACTTATGGTAGTGAACGCTTGACTGCTACTAAAAACTATGAACGTACATAGAATTATAAATTATAACATCAGAAACGAGCTTTTTCTTATCATATTAAAGAATTTGTACATTTCTTATACGTTTTCAATTGAGAAAGTGGCTCAGTCTTGAACTGTGGAGAAAATTGACCTCTTTCTCCACTCTCCAATGAGACGACGAGATTTTACTTTTATCCACGGGTAGTATTTATCATTACTATGACGATTATACGACAGTTCATTGTTTCGTTAAAAATTAATTAACGCTGACATTTGTCATCGATTCTGTGATTAGAAAAAGTATAGTGTTCAACTCTTGAGAAATGGCCATTTCCATTCGGATGAATTAATCCACTCGCCTTTCGGCTCGTGTCGCAATATTTCATCCTCATGGAAATGGCCAACTTTCTCAATCGTTGAACAATATACTATTTTACGATTAGTTGCTGGATATAATAGAAAAGATATAAAAATAAACCAAGATATACATATTCAGTATTACGGTATTACGGACAAAATAGAAGAGTATAGACAATTAATGGAAAGAACACCCAGAACCAGGGCCGCATTAAGGTTGTCGTAGGCCCTAGGCATCAGACCTCCTACCCCACCGCCCCGGCATCACTCTTCTTTAAAAAAATATGAGGAAACGATACCAAGGGTCTGGATGATTTACTCCCCTTCTTCTGGTAACATATATTGTTATGTCTGCAAGTTATTCAGCAAAAAAATAAATTTATAAATGGTTTCGATGACTGGAAGAATGCTACAGCCAGAATTACATCACATGAAAAATTCAAAGAACATATCTAATTTGTAGCAACATAAACGATATACAAAAATAGATGAAAACTTACAACAAGAAAAAATAAGGTTGCAAGTGTTACTGGAAAGAAGTTCTAAAGAGGGTAAAGGGGGTTACCGTTTTGCGGGGATTCTAATAAATATATTTGTCCTAACAATGGAAATTTTCTTGGAGATCACATTCGAAAATATGGCAATCCTGGTAAAGGCAAAGTTTCTTACTTATCGTCAAATACATGTGATGAATTTATAAATACATATATTGGGATGGATAAAATCATATCTGAAGTAAAACATGCCAAATACCATGGAATTAGCATTGATTCGACACCAGATATTAGCCACGTTGATCAATTGACGATAATAATACGCCTCGTTCTCAAAAATGGACAAGTTGTCGAAAGATTTTTTATATTTATTCCAATTGAAAGGCATGTTGGAAAATATTTATTTGATACCTTATGCCACTTTCTCAAAGAAAAGAAAATCGACATAAAAGACTGTAGATCACAATCATATGATAATGGGAGCAACAAGGATTCGAGAAGTTAATAATTTAGCTGAATGGGTTCCTTGTGCTGAGTATAGATTGACTTTGATTGGAGTAGCTGCTACTGAAGCCTTAAACTATTTTGGGTGAGGAGGCTTTAAGACAGGGAGACAACCTTACCGCTTGCACGTCTACAGTAAAAACTAAGCATTTTTTTGAAATGGCGTTCTCCTTGTCGTTTTAATTTTCTGTCCTTGCTTTATCCTTGGCTTGAATATGCGCATTGTATTTTTCATCGGTCAAATTTTCAGTTGAATGCTGGCAACAGATATCGCATTGATCTTTTCGCGGAATAAATAGGGAAATGTTCTTGGTTTCCAAAATACTCTTTTGTGGATGAATTTTTATTATTTTTAAAGTTATTCCCAGAATGCAAAACAGCCTCAGAATTATTGTCAGCACAAATTGAAAGAAAACTAATCACAAACTTTCCGAACACAAATGCTGTACTTCGAACATATTTATCCATTCTGGAAACGATCATTTTCAGCATTGAGTCGCATAAAAAATCATTTGCCATCTAATTTATCACAGGAAAAGTCATCATCTTTATAACTTAATACGGTTCTGCCTAAAACGAATGCAAAACATAAGACTATCTAAGATATACTATCGGTACAGAGCAAAAAGAAGACGAAATCGGAAGGCCAAAAACAATACGGAAAGAACAGGAATAGAAATCGTAATGATGCAGCGGAACATATCCAAAGCATGACGGAGAAGAAGAACAAGAGAACAATAAACACAATTAGGTTATTGCTGATGTACGATTTTACATTAGTTTTAATTTTAACTGAAACATGTTGTTGCATTGTGTTCTGTAGTAGTAAAAACATCGAATTTGCCTCCACGATACCAATTGTAAATAATAAATGAAGAATAGATTTTATTGTCTTTTTATAATTCAAATGAAATATTTATTAAATTCAGATTTAATAAGTATGTACTAAGTTACAAGGCAGTATTTTTTCTGAAGCATAAAAGCCTACAATTTCGTTTTTTACTTCCAATGAAAGCAATGCTAACTTTTTAATATACTTTAAATATTTACAAACCTTTCAAATAAAAAATTAACTAGAAAAAAATGGCTTTAATAACATAATTTGCTATTTACAAATAATGTGTTTAATTTCATTAGGAAATGTGGAAATGTATGCCATACCCTTCAACCATTGCTTATTCAACTATGACTCTGATTATGGCATGAGTAGCTAAAACTGTTACTTGGAAGTACATATGACTCAATATCGATGGCTCGAGTTTGGCATGCATAAGGCTTTAACTTTTAACGATTTCTGTGCAGTGATTAAACAACTGAGTAAAAACTCATCTGTGCTGAAGGATTGTAACATTTCAAGTGTGCTGTTTTTTACAGATTTCACAACTGTTTGTAAATTATTGATATTTTTACTTCAAAATTCTGGAGTGGCAAAATACTGAGTTGGAAAATTCTGGGGTGGCAACTGTCACCCCTTGCCACCCCCGAATTACGCCACTGGAATCCAATCAATTTAACTCTAAGTTGCTTAGCTGGCCACGTTAAATTTATAGAAAATAGAATAAGCTGAAACGGTATCAGGGAATCTTGAAAAACAGTAAAAAGGTGAACAAACTAGTTGGAGTTGGTAGTAAAAAACAACTGATACGTCCAGAATCAACTTGCAGAGCAGATTACTGTCCTACTGCCAGGGAGTAAATTGGAAGATTACTTAGAACTAACTACCAGAAGTATTAGACAGATAAATGCCTCATTTAGAGAGTGATAGAAAAACTTCTAACATTTGGATGAAAAAAATTGCACATACAACAAGGATATTTTTGAGACATTGACGCATGAATAAACGCCTATATATCATAGGTTCCCTATGTGGATTCTGTGGAATTGAAACTTTCGTTCGCTGAGAAGACATTTTAGGGAATTAGAACTGAAACCTGATTATGCCTGAGGAGGCATTAAGGCCATTAAGTGATGTCAATCTCAAGAATTCCGAAATAATTACAATGCTATTTCGTACATAAGGGTTCAGCTGTGATAATGAAGTTGGTGTGTATGACTAATAACTAATAACACTCCTTAGTTTGTTAATGCCTTTTATAGATGGCTATTTACTGTTACATCAGACTAATGTATTGTGGCACCACCCAACATTTCTTAATTCACCCTCAAAATTCGATCCTTCAATCATTTTTGAATCAAAAGTAATTATTTTTTTATGGCACCATTGCTATGGTCTTGTGGTCCTACGGTGTTCTTAATTAATAGGTTTCAAACTTGGACTGAAATGGACATTTACGTCATAGGTCGCGAAGCATGCTCTCAACCTACTATGCTAATATGAAAAGAAATCTTTTTACGTTCCGATTTGCTGAAAAAAGTAGAGGACTTGAACCATTACGTATGATGGATACATCCATTTCATGGAGGAATCGGAGTCTATGCCACCGTAATAAAATTGCTACGGAACAGTGCCCCCATAAAGTTAATAGCAAAATGTGAAAGAGATATTTTTAGTACAAATAAGATTAGATAAGTGTTTTTTTATATCAAGAGCGCTTCAAAACACGTGACTTTCACTTTGGTTTAAATAAGGGGTACAACGATTTTTACACGTGTTTGTTGTTTACAAATCGTTTCCTATGCCGTGTTACGTCGCGTCGGACGCGGCTGGATAATTTTACAAATTTCTTCTAATTTTATAATTATGGTCATGAAAAATTTATTCTCAGTGAGAGTAGTTTTAAATTTAGTGTGGCTATGTGGGATGCTGTTTCTAATTTATTTTTTATTTTTGTTGTTTTGATTTTGTTTCCGTTTTTTTCGCAGATTTTTAATTTTTAAATGGCTTTCCGCATTTCTAAAGTCAAAAGAGAAAAAATAGTAACAACCGGAGTTAGTTATCGCAATTTTTTTTAATAGAGTCGACTGCTTTGGTGATTTTTCTTTTTCGTCCCCGTAAAAATAGATAACATAAACGGCCAAAGTGCCCAAAGTATAATTTATACAAAAAAGAACCAAATAGCATATATTGCCGTAAAAAAATGTATCGCAATTTATTATTAAAGAAGTCAGAAGTAATTTCCTGTTGTCAGTAACCTGAACCTACATTTAGTCATCCTCATAATGATTCATCAACCTGGCGTCTTATAATGAAAAACATAAACGGATTGATAACAGAGCAACAAATTGTAAAAACGAAAGAAGTTACTGAACAACATTAAGAAAAACTCTGAATCCCGGAATACTCATATGGCAGTTCTTGAACAATAAGGGAAAAACTGAAAACAAAATAAATTTTTCCTAAAACCTTCACGGAACACATTAACTATTTTAGACTTTTGCTAGAATATAGAATTATCTGGAGCTGGCCGACCAACACTTACTGGAACCATTAAGAAAAACTCATTTAGTGGTTCAAGAAAATATCAGAACTAACTCTAGTGGAGAATGACAAACAGAAATGCAAGAGAAAATCTAAAAATGCCGTTTAAAGCAATCAATAAGCAAAATCTCAGCCGGGTTATGGATTGAACTCAATTTAACATAGAAACTTTAAGCGAACTCAGAAATTTTCTAAACGTAAACATTTTCGGACAAAATTTCAAGTAAAACCTAAAACCTATTCTACGAAATGAAGGAAGAAGTTCAAGAAATAATAACTAAATTTCATGAAGAACTCTAACATCAGCAGAAATAATAAAACAAAGAAAGTATCATCTTGTTGGATTAAACCTGCAATGTTTGACGACAGTTTCAACATTCAGGCATACTAATGAAGCCTTACATAGAACAAAAAAGTGCACTGTTTGTAAACTTATTTTAAGGGTACATCCAAGGAAAGTATGGCAAAATCTTTAAATAACAAAAGCAGACTATGAGATACCAAGGGAACTTCTTCAAGATCGTTATAACAACACAAGACCTTTTCATTTAAATTTTTAGATACATTTTTGACAGCATGGGTACTACAGGTGACACTTTTTGATCACGGGGTGGAATATAATAACGAACTTTGCATTAAGGCTGGAATTTACATGTACAGTCAATTTCTATTTGACGTATCTAAAGTTGCATAACTACTTAAAAAATCAAAAAGTCATAAGAAGGCGCGTTTAGCAGAACGTCAAAAACGAGTTGAGGTTAGAGGTCAAGAATTGCGTAAGATTCATATTTGAAAATTTGCATATTTACATAGTTATTTGTGGTATGGCTGTAAAAGATATGGCACAAACAAAACTACGAGTTTCTGTGTATTTAAATTGTAATCTCCTTGTCAAGTTTGTGGAAAGTTCGGATTTAAAGCCGTTGTGACTGTGCTGTTTGTGTTGCCTAGTCTAGTGTAGCGTAAATGGGTCATTTAAACCGATTTTTCTAGAACATTATTTCCAGTTTTTCTGGAATAATTTGCATTTTGAAAAAAAATTCTTGTGGCGTTTGAAAGAGAGTGGTTGTGTCTATCTACTGATAGAGAGATTTTTTCGATATTAATATTTTTGTAAAAACTATTTACATACAGTCCCTTTCTATTTGACGTATCTAAAGTTGCATAACTACTTAAAAAATTAAAAAGTCATCAGAAATAATTAAAGCGGGCGCGTTTAGCAAAACGTCCAAAAAGAGTTAAAATTAGAGGTCAAGAATTGTGTAAGATTCATATTTGAAACTTTGCATATTTACATAGTTATTTGTGTTATTACTGTAAAAGGTATGGCAAAAACAAAATTACGATTTTCTGTGTATTTAAATTGTAATCACCTTGTCAAGTTTCCGTAAAGTTCGGATTTAAAGCCGATAAGTACTGTGCTATTTGTCACCTGACACCCGGTAAACATAGATCGATGGTAGAAAGTGTTGCCTATTTTCATTAATTTTTTGTTATTCACTTCCCTTAACCATTGCATTTTTTAAGTTTTTTTGTTACAGTTTTAAAGTTCAAATATTTGTCAATTGTTCAAAGGGCGCAAAATTATATTCTTAAGGCAATTGCGCTCGCCGAATTCCGAAATTGTACTTAGTTAAGGATTTATTGCCGATAATATTTTTTGATTTTATCCGTTTTTTTATCGAAATCTATCAAAATTTTTTAAAAATTTCGAGCGCAATTGTCTTACTAAGGCATTTCTTTCTTAGTCATTTAAATTGCACAATCGCCTTCATATATTAGACACGCGATAAAAAATTTAAAAAATAAATTACAATATTCGATAAATCTTTCCACATCTAAAAGTTACTAAATACTAGCCTTAACGGAAAAATTTAAAAAACTTTTCAGGCTAGTTAAACTGTTTTTACAAACGTTGTTCTTATCATTAAGGAAATTACAGAAATTCCCAAAGAACTTTGAACTTAAGCTTTTACAAATACGATGATATTTACCTCTTTTTTATGTATTCATTCTTTCTTTCGTTGATAAGTACTACGCGAAAAGTTAGAAATAAAACTGAATAATTAAGTTATCTATAGTTAAACCGGTTCAGTACCGATGGACTGTCTTCCGTAATTGTGTGGGAAGTATATTAATGTATAGTTAATCCACTTCGAAGGTTTCAGAGACATTTTAGATATTTTAGGGGGTATGCTTGTCCCAAATCTAGTTATGCTTTGCCTACTTCTAAATTTATACTTTGTGTTGTTGCTAGGCGTAGGACATCTAAAAGAAATTAAGGTCGATACATTATATTATAGATTTTTTCTAACACTAATATCTTATACTGTTTATATGGTGCATAAGAGCTCACTGGTTATGTTGTCTTTAAAATACGCTTTTCTCTATAAAATACGTCGTTGCATAGCAATCTTCGCATTTTGTGTATTGTGATGCGTCTGAAATAATAATTTATTAAAATTTCTAATAATATATTAGTGAAAGAAAATTTAAGATATTAGTGTTAGAAAAAATTTTGAAGACAACTCTTGTTTTATAGTTTAAAAATCTCGGTCTATCAAATCCTCGGCTCACTTCGTTTGCTCGGATTTGAACTACGACCTTAATTTTTAAACCTTCTATAAAACACTTGTCGTAATAGCTATTTTTATATGATTTGTTATGATTCATTTAAATTGTCTTTTAGTGTTTAGGTTTTTTTGTAGGTACTTAATATACATGGTGTAGATTGAAATCTGAGACATCAGGATGTACAGATAAGTCACATAAATTATAGGCTGCCCTAATAATTTGAGAGAAAATGATACAAAATTAATTTGTTACGCATTAAAAGCTGCAGTTAATGTAGATTTTATTTCTTATAAAATTAAGACTCTTCGTCTGAAAAAGTTAGATTTTTACTGTAAAGTTTTCCATTTTCAATATTCGGCTTGTTTTAGCTAAAGTGATAAAATATGCAGAATTTGTATCCTTTGATCATTCCAAACATTTGGCTTGCAGCAATTTATGTTGGTTTCATCAATATTTCCTCCAAAAATTGATCAAAACTTCAAAACGTTTGCATAATTGTCCCCCTTTCCGTTTTTATGCCTTTCAGAAGTTGATCTATCTTTAAATTGCATGTTTGATATACGGCATAAATACATTGAGGGTTTCATATAAGAAAAGATATTAATAAAAATCAAAATGTTTGGATTTTTATGTCAAAAGTAGTTCACCATCTTTGTATGTTTCTAAACTTTCTTTGTTATCGGAAGATTAATTTTTTGACGAGTATTTTTGTATGTTAGATGTGGATATACAGGGTGGGCTCTTGAAAACGAAACAGAGCGAATAACTCTCAGGAAAATTATTTTTCCGAAAAACGCTGAGACACGTCGATTTTTGATCGAAGGGGGACATCTTTTCACATAAATTTCTTATTACAGACTTTACCCCCCTAGGGAGGGGGGGCAACCCCCCAAAAATATTAATAGGGAAGGAGGGTTAAGTGACACATCGTTTGAAAGGTATTCTAATTCTCTATACAACCGTGTTTTATTTTTTGAATTTGACTGATTAGTTTCTGAGATACAGGTTGTTAATTGAAAAACCTACTTTTTACAAATTTATTTGCAAACTTTTTTTCTCCATGTTTTTCTGTTAATGGCACCGCCAATCGTCATAATTGTCGTTATTGGTCCGATTCTATCGAGAATAATGAGAATTATCTCAAAGACCAGCTGATATTCCAACAGGATGCGGAGCTCCCCCACACTACGCCCTGCCTGTTCGGCAGTACCTTGATCGTAGGTGTGCGAATCAGTGGAAAAGAGGCGTCATAGAATGGTCTGCGCGATCGCCGGATTGGTCTCCTTTGGACTTTTTCTTGAGGGGTCACTTAAAGTCCAGAATTTATTTCACTCCACCTACTTCCCTTCAAGATCTACGCCAACGCATTGTCAACGAATGCCGACAAGTTACTCTAGAAATGTTACAAAATGTGCGTGGACGCTTTTTACAAAACTTATATTATTGTATGGAGGCTGGAAGTCATCAACTTGAAAACTTAATTGGCTGACATGTAGTAATTTGTAAAATGTAGGCTCTTTTATTTACAACCTGTATCTCCGAAACTAATCGGTCAAATTCAAAAAATAAATCACGGTTGTGTAGAGAATTAGAATACCTTTCAAATGATGTGTCACTTAACCCACCTTCCTTATTAATATTTTTGGGGGGTTGCCCCCCCTCCCTAGGGGGGTAAAGTCTGTAATAAGAAATTTATGTGAAAAGATGTCTCCCTTCGATCAAAAATCGACGTGTCTCAGCGTTTTTCGGAAAAATAATTTTCCTGAGAGTTATTCGCTCTGTTTCGTTTTCAAGAGCCCACCCTGTATAGTTTGCAAAATGAAAATTATTTTAGAATATGATTTTATCTGTATCTGTATCCTCTTTTATCTAGAGATCCTGTATATATAAAGATAAGAGTTGGGAAAACGCCGTGATACAGTTTGATTGGTTTGGATCAATTTTTGCATGGACTACTTAATTAAAATGCATTTATTTGAAATCTGTTAAAATTGACAATTTTGATGTTTATTAATAAAGGGTCAAATACGACAAAATGATAACAAATTGTAATAATAGAGCTGAAATAAAGGAAAATAATGTTAATCTGTTCAAATAAATCTTGTGTTAAAATATTTGCGGTTTTTATATTTGAGTGGTTAAGTGACACTGCGATGACAATTAAAATGACGTTTGTGTTGATCACATGTTTGGATCAAAAATTGCTGTCAAAATAGTCTCATTTTCCCAACTCTTATACTAATATATACAGGATCTCTACTTTTATCTTTCGGCGTCGAGGCTGGTGCGTTAGCGTATGTGATCTTTACGGATGCAATGCACAACCCGGCCCGACTCTGTGGGTTACGCGATTGGTGAGCTTACATACTGCACTGTGTATGCCCTTTTATATAATTTCCCCTCTTTTCTATTTTTATTAATTTTTTTCTCGGTTTTGGAAGGCGAAAATGGCCAAAAATCGGAGGGCATATACGTCTTCGATGCCGAGGAACTCGAAAATCCGCATCTCGAAATCCTCCCCCCCACCCTTATCGATTTTTTGTTCTGCGCAGTGTGTATAGTGTACAATCGCGAATAAAAACATGGAAACACCAATTTTTATATTTTGTAAATGTGCCTTTTCCATATCATTGAATCATAGTCATCATTGGTTGTTTTTGACAGTTTAAAGTCAATATGACATGAAAGGCATAATTACAATATTTAAAAACAATAAAAAAACGAGCACTAGATTAACGTTGGTGTTTCAATTTTTTGTCCGCGATTGTACATTATGTGTACGTGTAGGACTTTGTTACTCTACTTTCTTTGGCCTGTAGTTGGAGGAGAGCGTAGTTAATATGGTGCCCAACGACGAATGGTCACCAGGACTCGATATCGACCTCCAGACTGTAGGAAAATGCTACCCATCGGGAGATTCGAACGAAGGACTAACGACACTAACATAACGCCAGCCTGACGCTCTATCACTGCGCCACCCTGGCATTTATCTGTGTTTACTTTTGAATAAAATTAAAATTCCACTAAAGGGCTTCCATATTTCTATCCCAAAATTTACTGTCAATACGAAAAATAAATCAGTTTTGGGTAATTTACTATTTTTTATTATCATTTATCAACGATGCAAATAAATGATATACGGCTTTCTAAGTTTTTAATTTTCAAATTTTTGAGTTAACTGAAGGTTTTTCCATTTACGGCTTTGATACAATAGAGTGATAGACAAACTGGCTAAGAGTAATATCAATTTTGAGAGAGGATTAAGTGAGTACATTCACACCTCTGATTTACAACATTTAAGTTCTAATATTACTTAAGGCTAATTGATCTAGATTAAGTGTTGTAGAAGGTTATACTTAAGTCTTGTGGTATTGTGGTTTGTTGGAATATGTTATATCGACTGCGTGCTTACGAAACAATGTAAATGTATTATTGCCTTATTATGAATCATATAGGACGCTGAGTGTTTTTAACAGCTGCATCTGTTAGGCTGTTAGGCAGTTCTCTCTGATTAGCCGCGTTGTAAACACGTAACCTTAATGTATGTTAACTTTGTTTTATGTTCGTTCAATAATAAACCATATATATTCAATTACGCATTTCGTATTGTTCCACCTAAATCCCTGTCGTGGTTATGTCCTTTTGATCGAGATTTAATTTAGTTGCTCTTGTACACAGCACTAATTTAAAAAAAAAGTTACTAGTTGGTTTGTGGATGTAGTCTGTTATTAGAGGGACACTTAACTCTTGGTGTATTTGGCTGTTGTGTACGAACCAAGGACAGTTAATTTCAACAAATAGCACATTGTTCTGCATGGTGTGCAGTTTCTTTAATGATGTTTTGGGTGCGTTACTCCAAACTGGGCATGCATATTTCATAAGTTAATGTAGGTCGGAGCATCGCCTTATAAATGAATAAAGAACATTCGGATCTAAGATAAGATTTTTTGTTGGCCAAAGGGTACCATAGAATGAGTCTTGTGTGTTTTTTGTTTAGATATCCCCAGTTGAGTTTTGCATCTAGGTGGACTCCTAGATACTTTACTGCAGCATCCTTTGGGTTCCATGGTATATCAGCATTGTTTATTCTAATTGTTGGGAAATGGGTGTAACGCTTGAGCGTAAACATCTTCGCTTGGGATTTGGTTGGATTAATTTTTATAATTTATTTTTGAAACTATGTAGTCTCAATTGTAGCGCTCTGCGTTAATATCGCCTTATCGTCTGTGAACGTGGCTAGGGTTGAATTTTGTACAGTGGGCAAATCATGGCCATAGGTTGGGTCCAGAAGGTTGCCCGCTTTTATTCTTTTGCCGCTAGATAATGTAGCATTGATCTTTACTCTGAACGCTATGTTGCTCAGAAAGGAGTCCGAAGGCTCTTTCCAGATCTAAAAAGATTGCTGTGGTGTATTTCTTTTCTTCAAACTCCTTCCCGATTATTTCTGTTAGTCTAAGAAGGCGGGATAATTTCGTTTTCGAGTAGAAAATCTTGCAGTCGAGTGGGGATCACCTTTTCGAGGAGTTTGGCTAGGGTAGACAATAAGCTAATGGGTCGGTAGCTATCAGGGTTTTGTTTAGCTTTTCCAATTTTGTAAATTGGTAGTACGTTCGATGTTCGCCCAGGTAAAGGGAAGTGCCCTAGTCTCATACAGCCGTTACAAATTGAAGTTAGGTAAGCTACTGCTTTTTTGGATAAATGTTTTAATATTTCATTGCCTATCAAGTCTGGTCCTGGGGACTTGAGCTTGGGAAGACGTTGAATATACAGCCTGAGTTCTTGAGCGGATATAGGGGCTGTTTTAGTAGTCTCCTGCAACTGAAAGTTAGCTATGGTGTTTGTCATTTGGGTCACGAGGAGGACGTCGTGTTGGTGTAAAAACTTTCTGTAGGTGCGTGACAAATATTTATAATTTTGATACTTCAGATGAGTAGGTTGTGTTGTTTGCAACTAATGGGTAAATGACACTCGGCTGTCTTAGCAATCTTTTGGTTGTCAACCACATGGTGGAGACACCGGGATTTCTTCAAGGTAGGTAACTATTTATCTTCGAAGGTTATCTAGCCCTTGTTTTATTAGATGGTTTAATTTATTATGTAACATTTTGTAGTATGGCAGTCGTGTCCTTTGCCATTCTCTTTTGTATCTATTTTTTGATTTTATTAGGTTTACAATATTCAAGTGTGATTGTGCACAACAGTACTTCTGTTTCCGCGGTGTTGTAACTTCTTGTACGCTTTCTTGTATCGCAGTCGTATATTGTGTTAGGTACTGCTTCGTCGATACACATAGAGGATTGGAATGGTCCAGTCCTACTTAGTTTTTGGCCAAGAGTTTTATGAAAGGTTGTCCAGTCAGTTAGTCCATCAGCAATTTTAGGGGTAGGTGGCTTTATTTGAGGTAAATCATAAAAGGACATGATTACTGGAAAATGGCCGGAGTCTAATTCATTTGTTACCGTTTGTTGGATTGGCGTTTATGTTGTAGGTTTTCTTGTATTAGAAATACGAAAATTATGTTTAGAAAACGTTTAGTTGCCACTTTTAGCCCTAGCTATAAACCATTTTGACATCTTTTTTTAATATTTATATAGGATATCCTATCAAAAAGTATTTAGAATAAAAATTTATGTAAAATTTTTCTTTAATAAAGGCATACTTGTTTGATGTATTCGGTAATCACAAGACGCCCTCGTAGATATTTTTCAATGCCTAGTCAGCAAACTGGCGTACTACATGCAACTATTTCATTTACGGTAAAGAATTATCCCATTTCTAAAATATTATCTAATGCTTGTGCTGAAGCCCTCCTTCTTTATTGCAGGATTTTCTTCTTTATTCATGCAATGCGAGTAGCGTGTTCACTGTACATATTTTCTGAACAAGGGCCCCGATGGGTTTTATTTCTCTGTTTATGTACTATCTGCATAACAAATCATTCTTGTGTTAACGAGCAACCTGCAGGGAATGATGGCGTGATGTAATGTTTAAAAGAGCAGTCAATTTGCGTTAATTCGAAATATATCTATATTATTATAAGTTACTACACGTGTTCTACTTGTATTTGCATTTGTCAGCCTTTAATGTTGTTTTTGTTATCTTATAGATAACGGGTTAATCGATATAATCCATTAGGGTTCTAGGCGTTTAATTTTTCTACGAAGCAGTAATATAATGGGGAGGAAACTCAATAAAAAATTCTAGAAAATGGTTATTAAGCTAACGACTTATAGGATATGAATTTGACGTGACGTCTGAAAGTTCAATGAGTAGGTACCTACCTACCTATGTAAATTTATGGAAATTTGTAGAATTCTCATAAATCTTTTATCAAATCGCAAAACTAAGCCGTTTTTTTTTCTTGATATTAAGTTTGCCACGTGGATTATATTAATATTAATAAAAATAAAATTAGTTAAGACTTATATGAAATCTGTCACGACACGACCCTGAACATGAACTTTTGGTTTTGAAACACATGGCGTTTTTCTTTTTAGGGAGTTATTTATATTATCCCAACTGTTTAAAAAAGCAATAAATGAAGAGTGTACAGTAATTCAGATTTCCCAAACGTATTATTAAATATGCAGATAAAATCTAATATCTGAAAACATACACGTGCATTCTCCAAAATTGATTCATGCTGAGCTTTATAGAAAATGTATTGATAATAGCTGCAAATTTCAAATTGTTATTATTAATTTTGAAGATGAAATTGATTTTCTTTCTCTGTGCATTAAAAGTTTGTGTGAAAAATTAATTTAGGTGTTGTTGCTTTAAAAATTCCAGGTTTTGAATAATTTTTAATTTGTAAAATAAATTTTCTGAATAAAGGCGAAATTACATAAATTTAATAGTTTTTAACATTTGATCATTTATGCTTCAATCATGTCATTTTCTTCCATTTTTTTTTAGAAGGGTGAATTTAGTTTTATCGACAAAATTTTGTAACAATAGGAAATGTGTATCAACTTTTTTATTTTCGTTTTTGTATTGCTCCCCATTACATGAAAAAAGATTTTAAAAGAAGACTTACCGAAAGTCGTGGTTTTCCTAAAGCTCCCGGTTTGTATTTTGGAGTTTTTCCTGTGGAAGGTGGCAGAAGCACAAGAAGTTGTTCATGTTTTTCTTGTGTTGTACTGCATGAGGGTTGCGTTTGTTTCAAAGAATTGCAATGAATATTTGTAGAATGATTTCCATAACTAATGTTATTTGTGTTATTCACTTGCACTAATAAACTGCAAGTTTGTGTTGCGATTTGAAATAGGCCGTCCTGTAAGTTACGATGTTTGGGTGAACTTTTTCCTAAATGATCCCAAAAGTGCGGCATTTTAGAAACTTGGAGCGACTACATTTGCGTGTTTTCTTCTTCGAACATGTAAACACTACTACGGGGAAAAACATCGATCTACAAAGTTCGTGTAAATTGGTGGTAGTTTCTAGACTTGCGCCCCCAACTAAAAGTGAATTGATTGGAGTGTCACGCAATAAACGTAGTTAATGATTTATTATAGGTAAAATATATCGGCTCTGGGAATTTTTTTGTGTACTTAAGAGATAGTTGCCATCGAGTGGAAAGACTCTGTTAATAATTCAGATACTGCGGAACTTGTTATTGATATCTGATAAGACACACTAACCCGGACATTTAACTTTCTGTTGAATTCTTTAACGAAAAAATAATACCTCTACCTTTTATGACTTTTATTTAACTGTGATTGAGGTCACAGAAAATTTAAGTATTCTATACTAAATATACTTATTTATGCAATTTTATAATAAGGAAAAATTTAAAATGCGTCTACATTAAAAAAAATGGAAAGATGCGAATGCTATTAACTTTTTATGAACAAAATAGTACATTTTACTAAACATGAAATTGTAGAAAAAATTATAGTTTAACAATTACTCACAAATTCTGCTTATTTAGTATGTTAAATAAGATTTAAACTTTTCTGAATATTGAATGTCTGATATGTATAATTATATTTTTTGAGTTACATTTACCATGGAGTAGGTAAGTATTATTATATAAATTATGGCTAGTGTTTCCACTAGTCTAAGGCGTGGTACTTACCACACCACCCTGTATGCATAGCGTGCGACACAACCGGGTAGGAAAGCGACTTAGAAGGCCCGAACGTTTCATGTTGCCGACCATGCTCCCTCGTGGGGCGTTAGTGCCAATACCTTTACCTTTACATATGTGTAAATACAATATGACATAAATTAATGGTTTGAAGTGCAGATTCGTACATTCGAATGTTTAATGCAGGTTCAAAAATTCGAGACTGAAATCTTAAACATATTTTTATCACCCAAAATGAATTTGAAGTATGTTTCTTTTTGTTATAAAAATTATTCGCACTGCTTAAATGTTATGTGGAATAAATTAACGTTTTGAGTTCTTTGAACAATGCATACCGTTAAAACAGTAACTTAGGAAGCTGAAGAGAGGAATCAGAAATCTATCATTGATTACATAGCATACACAAGATCTGTGAGATACCTATGCAGTAGAGGATGTAAAGGTAATAACTAATAAGAGAGGCAGAATGAAACACACCGATCACAACAGACACAAAACTCAGAACCCCCCCCCCAAAAACACCCCCAAGACGCACGAAAGAATTAAAATAGAAGAACTAGAAAAAGTGGAAAAACAAGAAGAATACCAAAGAAAACTAACAAGCGCCCTAAACAAAATCGAAGAACAGCAAGACAGACAACATATGCTGGGAAAAACTAAAGCAAACCATACTGGAAATGACAAAGGAGGTATGTTAAATGAAAAGAATAAACTACAACCATAAGATAATAAGCTGGGGGAATGACACAGTTAAAGATCCGATAGAAACAAACTGAAACGGAAGGAGATAGAGACGTATAGGTACCATCAAAAACGAAGCAAAAGAAGCAATAAAACGAGCAGAAATGGACTCATGGTAAAAATTTGGAATCAAAATTGTAGAAGACTTTGTTGGAAATCAGAAAAATGTTGGAACACCATAAAGAAATTGAAGAGCAATCAGAATAAACCTATAAGAAACATCGGAGATAACAATAATGAACTGAAAACGACCACTTAAGAAATTTTAAGCATATGGAAAAAGCATTACGCGGAACAATTTAAAAACGTAGTGATAAGGGAAGAACAACAGGCAGCCGAAGATGATATAGAATACCAACGAGCATGTACAACAGCAACAGAGAGCATCCCAAGTGGGAACGAAATATTATAATACCGATTCACAAAAAAGGGGAAACAATTAATTGCAACAATTATCGAGCCATCTATCTTAAAGGTCTACACAAAATTAATCGAAAAAAAACTAAGAGAAGAATCAGGGGGAAAATTAGATGATGAACAAGCGGCGTTCTGCCCAAATAAACAAACACATGATCACATTTACACACTAAGAACATTAATAGAAAAGATACTAGATAAGGTTAAAAACGTGTATATATGACGGCGGCTTTCGACACAGGAAATATGGAATACCCTGCAAGTATTACAAGTGAACAACAAACCCATAAAAATCATAAAAAGTATTTGTAGAAAAGTATAAGGAATTGTCCGACGAAATGATGAAACATCAGGAACTTTCAATATGGAAAAGGGCATGAAACAGGGAGACAGCCTAAGGCTAAGCCTAATCTTTATGGACCAACTTTCAAAAGAATGTAAGACAAAATTAAGACCAACCACAATAGGACACTATAATCTAATTCCGATCAAGGCTTTTAACCTATTATACGCAGATAACATCGCACTGGCAGCTAGTACCAAAACAAACAGCGTCAACATATGGAAAACATACCTAGCGAAAAGATTAATAGCCACTAGCAAGAGTGGACATGTATGAATACCTATCTAGAAACAATAATTCTAACAAAAGATTGAAAAATAGATAGGAAATACAACGTAGGATATATAGAAAGCAAGCAATCTATATTACCAAATAAATAACACACTAATGGGCAAGAAAAAAGTAAGTACCAACACCAAATTAGAACCATATAAGACTATCTATACACCAATTTTGACGTACGCGGCTGAATCATCGCCAATGATCGACAAATATAGGTCCAAAATAACCATGGCAGAAATGAGGTATTTGAGAAGTCCAGAAGGAAACGGGAAGAGATAGAATAAGAAATAAGGGCATAAGAGATGAGCTGAAACTAACACCATTAGTCAACGAAATTGGAAAGAAACAATTAAAATGGTATGGTCACCTAGCCAGAATGGAAAACGAACAAATACCTACCTAGGGAAATGCTTGACATGGGAATGGAAAGAAGGAGGCTAAGAAGCAGGCCTAGAATGGAAAGATAACATAAGGGAAATAGCACAGAGGAGAGGAAAAACATTAAATGAAATAAGAAGGATGGCCAGAGACAAAAAAAAATAACGAAGATGGGCCTTGTCCAACGCTATAATGGCATAAATGGGACTAATGATAAAGAAGAAGAAGATTTCGAATTTAATAATTCATGATTGAAACCTTAAACATTTCTTTGTTACCCACAATAAATATTATAATTTGAAAAAAAAAATTAACAGTTTCAAGTCGAATGTTTAATTCAAGTTCAGAAATTCAAATTTTAGGTACATAAATATGCGCGACTAAAATCCTAAACAGCTTTAACCAAGAGATAATTTGGTGCTAAGGCAAAATTGGTAAAAGAACCAATTAAAAAGATCAGATTAATTGAAATAAAACCGAGACAAACCATTAATTAAATTTGAATCTGGGGTTAGAATCTTTTTAATTTAAGTTTGATGATAGCGACTCAGAGGGCCTTAACCCTTCATGTTGCCGGCCATGCACCCTCGCGGGGCGTTAGTGTCGATACCTTTACCTTAGAAATCAATTCTGGTATCAATTTTTGAACCTTAAATTTTACTTCAAGATCTTATAATCAAATATGGACTCATGTTTTAATTATCGGCCTCAAATTAGAAGTTTAATACCTACTCTAATCTAAATTTAAAATTGCGATTCTTGAGCCAATAATAGACTCGCAAATTCCGTCTCGAACTTTTAATCTTGAATCTAAAACCGTTAAGAAATCCTCATTTTTTATTTAAATCTCCAATTTGAGGGCATCCTTATTAGAGTAAACTCTATTATAAAACAAATTTTATATGTTATAGAAAACTGGAATTTTGCCGGCTTAAATTCGAATGTAGGGGAAGGTGTCCATCCTAGGGACAGTTTGTACCTAGGGACATTGCAGGTTTATCACATTAAATATGTTCAAATAGAATGACTTATGCAGAACATGCATTCTTATGTTTATTTGGTTGCCTATATTGCTTTATATTACAAATGGCCGCCGAATAAATTTTGTGCTGGTGATTTTGTGTTTTAGTAGTGCAAAAGTAAATTTTTCGCTCAAATTCACGTGCAGATTACAGAGATATCTTCTTTCAATAACATTATTTCATTGTGCTGGGTTGATTAAGCATTTACTTGAGTGCATTAACTGATTGGTAAGTTGATCCTTAATTATCTGTTTACATCATAATTCAATATTTATTGATAAAGGTGTAGACGATATACCTAGGGACGCTTTTCCTGTATGTACCAAGGGACACTTTTCCTGTCCCCAGGTTCATACACTTCTTGTGTCCCTAGGTAGGTAGCTTCCCTGACAAGCTTACTTATCTAACAATATTATCTTTCTTAGACCAAAGATGCCAAGAAGCAAAGCAGGAAAGAAGCGGAAGCAGCCCGAAAAGCAATTAATGAAAATTGCTGTTAGTGAAGTGATTGAAAATAAAATAGCGCTTAGAAAAGCTGCCGAGAGATATGGCATTTCCAAATCTGCTATTGCTCGAAGCGTGAAAAATTGTAAAGCTAATGAAGACCGTGAAAACTACGAGTTTGAATATCTCCCAAGATACGATATTCACAAAATTTTCACTCTTGAACAGGAAATTAAACTTCGAGACTATTTGGTTTTAGCATCAAAACATAATTATGGACTTTCTAAGTCAGAAATGAAGAAGTTGGCGTTCGGTTACGCTGTAGCCAACAAAATGGAGGTTCCTCAATGGCAAGATGCAAAATCAGCCGGAGAAGGATGGCTGCGTAAGTTTAGAAAACGACACCCAAACATTTCTTTACGAAAACCCGAGGCAACGAGCCTTGCTCGAGCGTCAGCATTTAACAAAACTAATGTAGGGGAGTTTTTCTCAAAGTACGAAGAAATTCTCCATAGGAAGCAATACCAGCCCCACCAGATATGGAACATTGATGAGACTGGTCTCTCAACGGTGCATGTGCCGCCCAAAATTTTGGCACCGAAGGGTGTTAAGCAGGTGGGAAATATGACATCTGCAGCGAGGGGTACACTAATTACCATGATAGCTGCAATTAACGCCGCTGGGAACAGCGTTCCTCCTCTTTTTGTATTCCCACGGGTACATTTTATATCGAATATGTTGAAGGGGACTCCACCAGGTTCCATTGGAGCAGCAAATCCTAGTGGGTGGTCCAATGAGGAAATATTCCTTTTATTCATTGAGCATTTCATAAAACACACCCGACCCAGTAAAGATAATTCTCTCATTCTCATATTGGACAATCATGAGAGTCACTATTCTCCTCGCGTCATCGCAAGAGCAAAAGAAGTTGGGCTTGTAATTGTAACTCTCCCTCCCCATACATCTCATCGGATGCAGCCACTGGACAAAACGGTGTTTGGACCATTCAAAACATTTTATCATAAAACCATGAACGACTGGATGAATAGCCCTAATAATGCTGGTAAGCCAGTTACAATTTATGATGTTTGCGAACTAGCTGGAATAGCTTACGAACTGTCATTCACGTTGAGAAACATCACTAGTGGGTTTAGAGCAACAGGAATTGTACCATTAAACTCCAACATTTTTGACGAATCTGATTTTATTTCATCGAGTGTGACTGATAGACCACTTCCTGTGGATGATAATCAAGAAGTCGGTCCATCACAACTGCATATAACTGCTGATTCCGTAACAGTACAGGAAACTACAGAAGAAATGGACATATCGCCTCATGCCGCCACTCCACGGGTTATGAGTCCTGTTGAAGATGCAGTTACCACCCTTACCACAAGGGCTATTACTCCTATTGAAAACATAACGCCCGAAATGATACGACCATTTATAAAATCAGCTCCGAGAAAGACAGTTAACAGAAGAAGGGTAGGCAAATCACGTATAATAACTGACACGCCAGAAGAAATACAAATTAAAAAAGACAAAGAATCTAGAAGAAGAGTTTCCACCAAATCGGTGCAAATTAAGAAGAAACAAGTTACCAAGAAGTTATGGGAAGACAGTAGCAGTGACAATGATGATGGTGACCTGAAATTAGACGATAATTCTGATCTTGATATGGAAGATGAAATAGCAGATTCTGGGATGGAAGCTAGAATTGAAAAGGAAGACATAGAAGAAGGAGATTTTGTTTTAGTGCAGTGCCTGGGAGAAAAGAACAAGGAGCATTTTGTTGCCAAAATTGTAACAAGTAGAAGAGTTGATTTTGAAGTTATTTATCTGAAAAAGATGCATAAAACTGATACATTTTTTGTGGAAGAAGAAAATCCTAAGGATTTTACCCTTCAGCTGAGAGACATTATAGTGAAACTGCCTCCGCCAGAGTCTGTTGGATCAACAAAAAGGTGTGCAAATCATCTAAAATTTGGTATTGATTTTTCAAATTATTATATGCGTTAAGTTGAAATACTGGCTTTTCTTTAGTGTAGAATTTGATTTAGTGCATATTGTATCCTGTTTTTCGTTAAAAATAAATATAACATTTATACCACTTCAGTTTTTTAGGTGTCCCTAGGAATAACACCTCTTGTCTCTAGGTACATACTGGGTACGTACTTAGGGACATTTGTAATGCTTTTAAAAAAAGGTGTAAAATAAATGTAAATGAAAATCTAAAGTAACCATATTGGCAGAACAGGTACTTGAGACATGTCTGATTGCAGTACTTGTTAAAACAAGGCTTTATAAAACAATTAACTATTTTTAAAAATACAAACAAAAAAAGTGTCCCTAGGATGGACACCTTCCCCTACAACGAGAATCCGGCTAGAATTTTCAAGTAGGTATAGAGTTTTTTTTTAAGTTGTGAGTCCCAAACCTGGATTCATACTTTGGTTATCAAGCTCAAATTCGGAGTCTAAGATTCAAGTCTGAATTTCGGATTTTGATTTGAATACCTATTCATCTCTGGATCTGGACTTGATTATCGAATTCGTAATTCGAAATCGATTTGAGTCAAAAGCTCTTACAAAACCCTTCATTTATATTTAGATCTCCAATATGAAACAACATTTCAGTCGAATGAGATTGATAACTCGAAATGCCCTAAAATTTGCTGCCTATAATCTGGAGACAATCTCTAATTTAAAATTTGGGTTTAGGTACTTCTTCTTTAAGCTAAAAAAAATGCTATTGATTCAAATTTAGAATCTTAGTAATTCAGAATTAAGGTTGAATTCCTAAGTTAGGAATTTCAACATTAAATCCTGTGGTTGTGGTAGCAGAGTTTGAAAAATGTAGTCGAAACACGATCGAAACTGAATCCAAAATCCCAAAACTGAACCTTTGAATTTGAATCTTTTCATGCTCCCCCCTGGGAAAGTGTTACTTTCGTAGCCTGGTATGTTACTTTCGTAACCTGGTAGCGAGAGTGAAAGCGAAAATAAATAGTACGGTATTGTTACCGTAGTAACGTTGACAACAACCCACCTTATTAATCACTGAATCATTTTATTTTATTATAATTTCATCTTTTACGGTGGTTAAATGTCGAGGGGAGCATGAAAAATTTAATACATTACAGGCTGCGAAAGCCCTTTAGGTGCTCGGAGTTTTTAATTAGCCTCGGCAATTCAAAAACACCTCGCACCTAAAAGTAAACTTTCACAACTTGTAATGTAAATAACTATAAACCTGTAGCTCAGAACTTTAAAATTAAAACTTTAATGTTGCAGATTTTGTTTCTAAATTACCTGAGTCAAACCTGTCAAACTTGATAAGAATCGTCGAATCTGTAAATAGAAATTAGAATTTTATGTATTCGAATCGAATTTCCCGCAACATTTGAGTTGTAATAGCCTCAATCTAAATAAAACAGGAAAATGAAGAAAAATTTTGTATAAAATCACGAATGAGGCAAGCATTCAGAATGCTAAAGTGGAAAACCATAGAGCAAGTGTTACCTACCTGCTCTCAGCTCTGTGGTTATACCAACGAGAATAAGACTACCTATATTCTTTGGTTATACCTTAAATAAGTTTTAAATATAAGATTTTAACTTAAACAAGTATGGAAAGTAAAAAGACAAGCAAAAATTGGCTTATTAGTTTTCAGTTTCAATTCGGCTCTAACTATTCAGATCTAATACGATTGACTGGCAATTAAAAATTTTAAAAAACTTCCAAGCTTCGAAATCATTAGTAGCAAAGCTAAGCTTGTACCTCATTGTACTACGATGGCCCGATTATTTAATAGTATTCTTGTAACACTTAAAACGTTAAAAATATAAATAAAACGTGTACCGAAATACTTGGCACCTGCAAGCCTAGATCTCATTAAACATGAGAACAGATAAAAATTTTTGTTGAATCACAGCTTCAGCTGCATATTTATTTGGCAAAATTTATGTAACAAAATACCCCTCTTAACTGCTTAACTTCCAATTATGGCCGCAGCTTAATCTCATATGTCTATTTGCAAAGCAGAAAGAATAAAAACTTAAGCTTTTCATAATTTATATAAAAATTCATGTGCAACTTTTACAATTTATTTTATAAATTATATGTTATTTACATATAAACTTAGCAGTACTTATTCTTAAAAATAAGGATATTAAATCTAAAGTAAGTCCTGTTCAGATCTAATATATTCGCCTATATCTGCTTGATGAAAGCAAACGACGGTAAGTGGATCAGCATGTCTACATTCAACAGTAGAACGTCCAGCAACACCAAATCCTAATGGTAAATCAGACATACTATAAACTACAACACCTTGAAATTTCTCAGTCGTTTCACTAATTCGACCTAAACCAGCTTTTGTAATATTGTGACCATATAAAAATTGTTGTTCCATCGATGATTTTACCCACATTTTATTCTGCAATTAATAATGTTTAGATTTATATTTTCATTAATAAATTAATATAAATACCTGTGCATATGGGGCCAAATAGTTTAACGCTGTAATATGTAAACGGAACTTGTTGGATTTTGTAAATTTGCCGAAGCAAGTTCCAACTGATATTAAGTTCTCAGGCGGAAGTGATTCGGCTAGTTTTAAAACTTTTTCTGCTACATAATATACACGATCTTTTTGTTCACGAAAACAGTATAAACCATCTGGTCTCTCAATAAGAAGTTTTATGTTAGAACCAATGCTGAAATTAATATTAAGAGATTGAGTTTGTAACATCACATAAAAATTGAAAACTTACTATTTTGATAATTTCTCGAAGAGAATTTTAGTTCGTTCCTCAGATAAACGTTTCATTATTTTTAGTTTAAACTTTTATAACTTGTTCTATAATAGGATTAATTCCCTTCAGTTTTTGCAAAACACGTGGAATCCTAAAGTACACACAACAATCTGACAGTTTTGTGAGGTTAGATTACTTGAAGAGATTAGAGAGGTTATGTTTAGTCTGTTGTGTAAAATTAATTCATTTTAATTTGTAATGTATGGAATTATATCAAGATTATTTACACAAAAAAGTGCTTGTTATTGTATTACTAAATACTCAACAGCTAAGCAAAATTTATGGATGCATAACCTAATATTATCTAAGTTTAAATCTCAAACTGCTCTTAACGCTTTGATTTTTTATGCCATACAAAGGTAAATTCAAAAAGTAATAGCTCTTAATTCTATGATGCCGTTTCAATTGTGTTGCAGGAATATTAAAACATGCCCGCCTTTATTTAACACGGAAAAACTTAATAAAACGTTAGCTTCGCTGACTACGGCATATAACGAACAAGGTCGTATTTATGCATCAAATATTTTGAATATCTTAGAAAACTCAGATCCAGGTAAAAACAAACCGATATTTGGATTTTACAATTTTTAATTTGAAATATCTGAATACCTACTGTATTACCAATTTGCATTTTAGAACTTTTAAAGACACATCAGGGTCTTCTGTTACTACAATGTTGTGGTTACGCAATCCCAGATCAAACGACACAAGCACGATCTATGTTGTGCGAGAAAGTGTGGAAAAAATTGGAGGAATCTGGTGTTGATTTTAATAGTCAATACTATAATACATATTTACAAATATGCTTAGAAAATACGGCTGCTATAAATTCTGAAATTTTTTTATCAACGATGAAGTGTGAACCAGATGAGGAAACTTACCGGTTATTATTAGATTGTGTTTGTGAAAAAGGGGA
Source organism: Melanotus villosus (assembly GCA_963082815.1). Classification (NCBI taxonomy): domain Eukaryota; kingdom Metazoa; phylum Arthropoda; class Insecta; order Coleoptera; family Elateridae; genus Melanotus; species Melanotus villosus. Next base: position 31,062,295 of record OY720418.1, on the reverse strand, counting down.
TATTGAACAGGCTGTAACAATCGTAGCTTTAATGAAAAGCAAAGGTATACCTGCTGATGAACGACTCTTTAATGCCTTGGTTTTAGGACATGCAATAAAGGGGTATGCATTTTATGATGTATTGATTGTTTAATTGTAATGGTATTTTGTTGAGATTAAGTTGTTTAAAGCAGCGAAAGATTTTATATTAGATAAATTTGAACAAAAAAATTAACATTTATTTTTAACAGCGGCTTAGGTGATGCAGAAAAAGTATTAGAGACTATGCAGACTGCTCATGTGCCAGTTTCATCGGAAACCCGTAATGCTATTATTCGAGGGTTAGCATTGCATGGTGATTATAAACAGTTTATGGAAGCTGTGAATATGTTTCCTGGCATTATTAAAGAAAAGAATCTACTACAACTTTTATTATCTTTCGGTTTAAATGGCAATCATTCTTGGTTAAATGAGGTATTTTATTAAATATTTAAAATAATATAAATAAGAATGTGAATGTTATCCAAGAAATTTTTAAGATGTTACCAAAACTGGAGCCTATCAACTTATCAAAAGAGGGTATGCAACAGTTAAATTTACTTTGTATTCACCTCGTTCATTTGGATAAACCAGAGGCTGCATTTGCATATTTTACGACATTAGTAGAACCTGTGACTACAGGTACAGATGAAGGAACGTATGCATTTTTTTTATTGGTACAAATGTTGCAAAGTAATTTAGTAAGTTTTTTGAATGTTTTCTGGAATTGTTTGTAATTCGGATGTTATAGCCTACTAAGAAAATAATTAGTATTGCAAAGGATTTAAAAGAATCAGGATTGAATGTAATTGCATTGGAAAAATTAACTGGAGTGGCCCTACGAAAAGCTCATACTGAAACCGCTTGGGAATTATTAGAAGCCATGCCTATTTTGCGATCTCATTATTTTTGGCCGCTTTTTTTACAAACATTTCGCCGTGAGGGAGAAACAGGTATGAAGGTTTTTATGATTTCCATTTGGCATTTTGAATGTACAAATTTTTTAATAGGTATACTGAAAACTTTAAAAAAGATGTTAGAATGGGGTGTAAAACCAGATCTGGATACTTTGGAATATTATTGTATTGCCCTTTGTGACTCTACTGATCCCAAACAGTTGCTTATTCGCCTGCAGAATTTAGGTTTTACTGTTCGTGAACTTTTCACCCCATTATTAGCTTTTTTACTTAGAGAGAGTAGAGTTTCACCTGCAGCAAATTTGTGTAATTATTTATTTTTTTAATCATAAAAATATAATTACTAATCGTTTAGTTTAGGCAAAACATACAATGCTGTTATTCAGTCTGATAGATTGCTACAGCCATTAACAAAAGCATGGTGTAATACTGGAGATGCTGAGAATGTGACGAGAATTTTACATAAGATGTGTAAATCATCTGCTGTATCTGCTGACTACACAGGACAATTTCTTTTGCGAACTTTCAGAGAGTGTAAAACACCAGCTAGTCATGAACAATTTCTCGAATTATTAAAGGTAAAGTTCCAAATAATCTTGCTTGTTAATGAAATTCATATTTCGCTAATTTAAAAAAAATCTCGTGTGATGGGATAAAAAAACAAGTTCATATTAATACGAGTATGTTGCTTTTTTTATAATTATTGTAATTATTAACTAAATGTTCTTATTTAATATTAATGATTGAGTGACTCCTAAACGCTCGGGGTTATGGCCTGCTGGGACAGCTTTCATAAACCTTTTCCATTTGCAGCATAGGGGATTAGTTTTTGCTGCTGCATTTACACTTAAACAAACTTTTTTTTCCACTTTTTTCAGTTGTTTTCACTTCACTTGTTATTATTTATGTTTGTTGTTTCGCTGTATATTTTTCACTGCACCTTAGTTAAAATAGAGGTTGTTATGTAGGTACTATGTTTACCATGCTTTTCTGTCTTTTGTTTATTCCTTCCAATCATATTCTTCCAATATTCGAAGTTTGTTTTTAACATCGTTTAGCCATGTTAGCTTAGGTCTTCCTTGCCTTCTTTTATTATTTGGAATCTACTCCGTTATTATTTTTAGTGCCACAAGTGGACAGTATCATACTAAAAGAAAATGTAGAGACATACAAAAAAAAACTTAATTGACAACTGTGGTACAGTGAAATAAGAAGCAGTGACTCAGTTGAAGGTTTATGCAGAAAAATAACAAATTCTATGCTAAGTGCAGGACTCAAAGTTGCGAAGAAACAGAATTGACAGAAAAGTAGTAGAATAAATGCATAAACCAAAAGTCTTATGGAAGAAAGGAAAGAACTGGTTAAGAATGGAGACAGAACTTCGGGAAGGTATAGGGAAATTGACATAAGCATAAGGAAAAGCATGAAAGAAGACATAAGGCGACACAACGATGAATTAAAAACACAATAGTAAGCAATAACAACTTGAAAGTGTTAAGAAGAAAAATTGTAGACAACAAAGGAGAAATGCATAAAATTTAAGACGAAAATGGCAACGTCCAGCTCTCCCAAGTCCTCCTGCACGTCATCCAACGACGTTCTTCTGGATCTTCCTCTCCTGTTATTACCTGCTAACTGTTGATGGAACATACGCTCTGTCATCTGGTCCTCTCTTAGCCTTATTACGAGACCCAACCACCTCAATCTATGGCGTTTTGCAAAGTTCGCTGTACTTGGTTCTCTATATATTTCCGTCAGTTCAGCATTGTATTCGTCTCCATGTGCCTCCATCCCTGACACCCCTCCAAATATACCTCTCAGTACTCTTCGCTCCCACACTTCTAGCTGTCTTTGGTTTTCCTGTGTTAAAACCCACAGCTCGCTGCCAAAGAGCATTACCTAGATATTTAGCCTCTTGGCTCACTTGTAATTGAGTGTTGAAGAGGTGTGGCAATATCAGTCTGTCCATATGCCTTCTTCTTCTGAATGGAATCAGTGCTGTTTTCTGCGGATTTACACTTGGGTTCTCCTTAATACACCAGCTTTCCACTGTGTTTAGAGATGAGTATAGCCAAATCGTCGACATATCTTTGGGTGTAGTAGCCTTGTCTATTTAGTTAAGCTAGGAGTTCATCGACCATCAGGTTCCACAACAGAGGTGATAAGATTCCCTCTGCGGGCAACCTTTGGCCGCTACAATCTTTATCATCTCACCAAACAAGGTCGATTGAATTTTCCTATTGTGGAGCATATTGCTAACAACCTACAGATTGCGTCTTCTACTCCACGATTCCTCACTGCAGCTATCATTAGGTAACTCAAAGGAGGTGTGATCAAAAGCTCCTTCTATGTCAAAAAAATCCGCCAGTGCTATTTCCTTGTTGTTGACTGCATCCTCAACTCTCCTTATCAATTGGTGTTTCTAATTAGTACTACTAATTATTATTAAGTTTTGTGATGCTGCCAGATTACAAAGCCTGTTTCCATTTTTATTGGTTTTCTCATGAAGTGTTTCTTTCCCTACTATGTTGTAACCCCCTATGTTACTGTAGTGCCTTGGGGTAGCTCGGTTGTGGCCAGGGTGTTGTCGCAGCTCGAATGTATAACACAGATTTTGTAAATTCGTATAATAAATAATACTAATATAATTCCAATGATACAAAAAATATGTGACGCCAATCAAATAGAAAATATAACATAATATAACAACAATTCCAATGTAAGTTGAGTTTTCCTCCGTTGGGGGGGGGGGGGGTTGTATCCGTTTAACGTGCACCTGTACTGGACTTACTGTAAGAAAATTTTATTTACAGTTTATACAAAAGGCGTTAATTACAGGTGGCACGTTACAATATCTTCGATAAAACTTTCCTTTCCTATCTTGGCATTGAAATCTCCTACAATAAATTTTTCGTCATGTATTAGTTCTATTATTTTTACTAATTCACTGTAAAATTAGTCCTCGTCTTCTTCTTACATATCCTTCCATTAATTACCTGAAAGTCGTATGATTTCATTTGTTCTTTTCTTATCGACTATAAACCCAGTTTCATTTCTTCCTTGGCTAGCTTCACCGCTGTAAAATATATTTAAGTTTTTCTTTTTTATTTCACCTTATCCTTGCCATCTTATTTCTTGAGCGGCCGCTATATGTTAACCTCATATCTTTCTAGTTCATCTGCGATTCGATTTAATTTTCCTACTTCTAACATTGTCTTCACCGTCCAAGTTCCTATTTAAAGATTGCTTTAGTTTTATTCAGTTGTATTATTTCTTTCTTCCTTTTCCTTCTTGCCTGGGTGTTAATAAACTTTGCACCCACTTTTTTTTGACTACAGCTTCTCTGTTTGTAATAACTGTTTCATTTTTTCACTACTGCATTGCTGTTCTTACCCTTCTGACCTTGTCCTCTCCTTCGATTATCGGTTTATTGTATTTTATAATTTCCTTTGTTGTAATACCTATTTCCTGAGTAATCTTCTTCCATAAAAATTTGTATTTCATTTATTGTTTACTTGTAGTAAGTATGCATATTAATGAATGATGCTAAAAAACTTGTTAATTTTGAAAATAACATTTTATTATAAAACAAAACATTGTCTAATATAAATTAATATGATTGTAGGTACTTCGGAATAAAAAGTTACAAATATCAACTACAGTGGCTGACTCCTTAACATACAGGTTAAAATCGCCAAGTCATAAATGTGTAATAAACGAAGACATACAAACGGCTGTAGATAACTTAACAAATCCATCTTTAAACCATCAGCATACTCATATTCCGCATCCGGTATGTATATTTACAAAAAATTTCAATAGTGATTAGGTGATTACATTATAATTATTTTTAATTTAGCGTGATATGAGCATTTCTGAACTTGAACATCACTTAACTGAATTACAAAATAAAAATATGGAAACACGAGGTGTGTTGCGTCGTTTAATGCAAGAGTATAGTCGTGTTGGTAATGAACAGAAAGTAAATGAATTACGAGCACAATTTATTTCTTCGGGATATAATGAAACAGCCGGGATGAAAGCGTCATTAATTCAAACATATATTTTAAATAATAATGTTGATAGTGCATTAAACATATATAATGAAGTGAAAACTGCTCATCCTACATTTTTATTAGATGACTTTAAAGTAGTGGATTTAGCTCAATTATTAGTTGTAAACAATAAATTTCAATTGGCTGTGAGTATACTTACTTCAGAGACTGAAAATAGGTAAGCAAATTAATTAATGCAATGAATAAAGCTGAGTGTTGGTATTTGTTTGTAGAAAAGTGAGAGGTGGGTCCACGTTGATAAGGAATTGCTGGCGATTAATAGGAGCAGCAACTAATGAGGAGCAAGCTGATCAGTTATATCAACTATTGGTTGAAAAAGGTTATTGCGTTCCTTCAAATATAATTTTAGGACCTCTTGTAAGAGTACATTTAAACAAGTAAGTTAATTGGTTGAATTTTCCAGTAGCAGACTTCTTTTCAGATAGTTGATTGATTGGTTTTTAATTTTCTAAATAAATTTCATACTTCGATGTTAGATGTAAAAGTACCTATATTAAAAAAATAATTGTCTTTGCAGAGGTAATTTGAGTGCAGCAGTTGAAGTATTTAAAAAATGTGCCGAAGAACACAATTGTACCCCCTTACAGTTGGAGTTAATGTGTGCATTAGTAAAGGATGAAAATGAAATATTACTTCAAGAAGCGTTAAATGTTTCCTCTAAAATTCATGGAGCTGAAGCTGCAACATTGATGTTAATTGCAGCATTAGCTCAAAGTGGACTTCATAGTTCATTAAGAAAATTTCTTCTTGTGAGTACATTTGCATATCTAATAACAGGTAGTAGTTTTGTATTGCGTTTAAAAGGTATTTTAAATTTATGTAGTTGTGTGTGTTACATAGTACAAAATGACTTATTATCATGTTAAACACAGGAAATTAAAGGCGTTCCAAAAGTAGCAATTGAAAAGAGATGTGAGCGTTGGATAAATGAAAATAAACTTGATGCTCTAGAAACATTAGCAAAAGCTGTACATAATTTACCCCCAGATATTTTTGATCGAACAGTTGTATATCACGCTATTATGAAGCTACACAGTAAGTAACTTTTTTGTATAAGTCAAACACTTTTAAACATGAAATTTTTATATTTAGTTTGGCATGAATATTAATATTGTGAAATGAAGCATGTAAATTAAAAGTGTATTTTTTTGTAGGCATAAATAATGATTGCGAATCGGCAGTAGAATTTTATAGACAGTTACTAATGAAAGAAGAGACTGTACATAAAAAAGTAGTTGATCAACTTCTTCGATTAGTGCATCGTTGTAAATATGAGATGCCAGAGATTTTAAAATCAAAGCAAAATGGTTGAATGATTGGATATTGTATATATTTGTTGTTCTAAATTAATAAAAGATACATTTTTTTTTTGTTATATCATTCTCATTATGTTAATAACAAAACAAGTAGAGCCTTGAATGGGCCGATCCGGCGGCTTTGTTAGTCAATGGAGCAGTGACTTGCCAAAATCAGATAGAAACTCTTTTAATTTTTGAGACCCATAACCCTAACCGAACCCTTTTGGCAAATAAATTTTTTTCATAATGTAAAACTGGACTGTTATTTTTCAAAATGGTTTTTCGGTCTTTAAAAGACTAAAAGCACCGGGTGTCTTAAAAAGAATTACATCTATTCTTTTTTTTATGCTTAAAGTTCAGTACGGGAGAGGTACGGCAATGTTATTCTTATGGGAGTTTTGTGGCCAATGTTGCCACTTCTCGGCAGAGGTCAGACAGAGACATGCAGAATAAGCTATTAGAAAGGGATTAGCAGTTGTTAGGTACCTTGAAATACAATAGCCGGATTTATTTATGGTTGACAGGTGTATAATCACTTCCAAGTAGTTTTGTGGTGAAATCTGGCTACCTCGCTTTCCATTAGACACCGTTCTGAACTTGAAGTATGAAACGAAGAATAGTTACCTTTGAAATTTGTTTGCATGTAAACTTTTATGTGCCACTACATTGTTATTGTGTATTGCATTATCCAGAGCTGTCATTAGTTAGTTGTAAAATGAAAAAGTAAACTAATTCACTTCAAATTGTTTTAATTAAATTTGCTAATACGATACAAAATGTACACTGCAAGAAAACATTTTTAATATTTAGGCATATTTTCGATCAGAACAGTTAATACTTCCGTTTACTAGCATAACAGCATTGCTTACGAGAAGGTTTATTCAAGTTTCTGCCATTGGCGTAATATAGACAATTATTGTTGCTATTTCCTTTTTTAAAACACGTTGTTATGGGAAACGTGTTTTAAAATGTTATTTATAATCTAGAATGTAGATATTAAAAAGGTGACTTAAAATGTCACCAACAAAAAAAAAGATATTAAAATGCTAAAGTCTGCCCAGGTTGACCCAATCTGCATAGGGTTGTAATAACAGAAGTGTGCTAAATACTTCCTGTAAGTCTCAATTAACGGTCCAAATTAATTTACGAGATATTAATCAAAACGTGGTAGCGTCTGCAAGGGCTATTCGACCATTCTGGCGGTACAACTTCCAAGTGTTTTTTGAGTAGGTTCTAGTGGCGTGCATTTTTAATTTTTTTGTGGAGTAGTAGATGGAAGTGTGCTAAACACTTCCTCTGAGTCTCAATTAATTATTGAAATTACTTTACGATATTTTAACTGGAAACCGAACTTCTTGTTTCGGATGTGCAGTGCGGGTTGCCTATCTTGAGTTGAATTCAGTTATACTTTGGTTATACGCAGATAAAGTCGATGCTAACTTCATGCGCGTATACCGTATACTTATGAAGTTCTTATACAGGGTGGTCCATAAGTAATGTATTACGATTTACCTAAAATTATCTTAGTCTAAAAGTTAATATTTAGGGAGATACAGGGTGTCAAAGTTGAAATTTTTATTTTAATTTCCTTCTGTAATTTCAAAAGTTTTTAAAAAAGCTTCAATTTAAAGTTATCGAAGATCTAATAAAAAAAAACAATTGCCTCATCTTTTCTATACAAAAAGGTGGTATTTAAATGTGTCTAAAGTTAACTGTTTCCCTAGAAAATAAGTTACTTGTATACAAAACCATTCTAAAGTCCATATAGACTTATGGGATAGAATTATGGGGATGTGCCAGCTATTCAAATATAGATATTCTGCAGAGATATTAAGCTCAAACGCTACGTCCAATGGACTAATCACAGATGCGCCGTGGTTCATTTCTAACCGAGCCCTACACGAAGACCCAAAGGTTCCGTATATTAAAGGGGTAATTACGCAATACGCTGATAAACATAAAGTTCGACTACAGTTCCATTCAAATGAAATGGTCCAACCCTTACTTGACGAAACACTCCACAGAAGACTGAAGTGAAAGTGACCATGTGATGCAGTAACTAGTGATAATTAAATAATGTAAATAATAAATTATAGGTATACCTTATTTAGATCCTATTAGGGATATTACCGCTGGGTATGATTCCCTTCATGTTCTAATTATCGTCAAACAATTAGCTTATAGAAATTACTGTATTAAGTTGTAATTTTCTGATTGCTAATAAATGTGATTTAAATATAAAAGTGTCTGGTATGGTATCTTTTAGTGAGCTAGGGAACACGAGTTGCCAGTCCAGGGTGGTCATTATTTGTCATGGAACCTCTTTGACTAGAACTTATTGTATAAAAAGCAGATTAATGTGAATGGAAGCTGATGAAGTGTAGTGTAAGTCCAAGGTGTATTCATCACCTCAAAAGGTGTAAATAAGAAGTTTACATTTCTGAAAGAATGCTTCAGTTACATTTTTTCATTATTAAAGTGTACGAAGTTTGGTAATTTAATTACGGGACTGCCACAATAAAAAGAAACACAATTTGAGTAACACGAAAAATTTATCATATTCATTCAAACTAATCTCCATTTACATGAATACACGTATTGTAACCTTCTAAAAGTTTTTTAAAACAGTCGGAAGATGCGCCCGAAGGAATTGCTTTCAATTCGACGGTTACATTTCTTTTAATGTCTTCCACGTCCTGAGACCGTTTTCCTTTGAGAACAGTTTTCACTTTAGGAAAGAGAAAAAGTTTGCCGGTGCTAAATCTGGCGAATAGGGTGGGCGGTTGATTTCAACAACGCCATGTTTCATGCTCATCCGTCAGATTGTGCGCGACAATCTTTGCACAGATTTTCCTCATCTTTCCCAAATCTTCATGTAAAATTTGTCGAATCGTGTCTTTATTAATATTCAACTCATCTGCCATCAGTCGGAGAGTCAGTCGGCGCTCTTTTGCCACAATTTCACTGACCTTTGCGAGCGAATCTGCATTTCGAGCGGTTTACGGACGCCCGGTTCTAGCGCCATCTTCAACATCCTTACGACTATCTTTTAAACGTTTAAACCATTCAAACACAGTAGTACAACCTAAGGTGTTATCACCGTACACACTTTTTAACATTTCGTAAGTTTCTGTCGATGTTTCTATTAGCCAAGCCTTATTCATAAAAGTGTGAACTAAACCATGCTGCTTTAATTTTGTCTTAATATCACATATCTTTAGATCTGCAACGTCAATCCGTATTATAATTTTCTTCTAATACAAATTATTAATTCTGCATCTACAATTCTGTTTGCTTTTCAAAATTGGTACCATTCGTCAATCAGTACGGTGTTGTTGGTCTGTGTTGCTATAAGAAAGTAATAAATTAGTAGGTGAAGTAATAGTTGAGCCATTTATAATAGCAAAAGCCATCCCAAGCGATGTTTTGGGGATGTAAATCGCTTAAGAAGTTTTCGAGTTTGTAAGTTAATACTCGTAGATAAAGAGAAAACTGTAATGGTAACCTTACTATGTTTGATTAGATGATTAGTTACCCTCTATAAACTGAATATTGGAGATTTAGGAATTACTAAAAAAAAAAAAAACACAAAAACAAGCAATGTGGCTCAGTTCTTATTCTTTGCTTTATTGATTTCTTGTATTTAGATAGGTACTGCAATAGAGGAGGTTGGTTGCTTACTTAATTTGACTAACTAATGACAAAATACTCAACATAATTTTCAAAATATTGGTATCACTTTGCAAAAAAATCAGGTGTTATACAAACGCTGGAAAAAAATGATAATTATTTTTAGCTACGGCTTTGATTACAGACAAACATTAAACATTAAACTACTTTTTGATGGAGCAATTTTAGGAAGGCATGCGGTAGTTTGCTTCAAAAAGAAGTTTTAGTTTCAAAAGAATGATAAATAATTCTGCAAAACGTATTAAAAAAACCAACTACGAATTTCGGCAACTAAGTTGCTATTCTGAGTGGAAGATTTCCTTGACAAAGTTAACTGGAGTTAGTCTCTGGTTTCGTTCAGAATTGAGGAAGCTAGGGATAGTAGTGTAGTATTCCTTTCCTTTTCGGTTTTTAATACATCTTAAGATTTGACAGAGTTATTTTGCGTTCCACTGGATCAAACCGCAGGTTCCATTTTATTATTCAATCTCAGTTCTTAAGATCGACCATTATTAATATTATAAACTGCTACTTTTGGATCACGAAATAAAGAATACAATTAAAAAGCAGTATTTGTATTAATATAAAAAGTGCAATTATAATTTCAATGTCTTTGACAAAAAATAAATAAATCCAATGAGAAAGGCTCTACTTTCCTTAACATAAATATTGATAAAAATCGCAATATTTTATATCACTTTTGTGGTTTATTATTTAATTTGAAGAGCTGGTCGATACTTATAAAGGTTCTGTAGAAGGCAAGGTAGTGATATGTTGATATGTTGATGTCAAAAGGTCAGTTAATTTGCTGTAATTAATCGAAAACGTCCTATAATTTCTGCAGTTTTTTTCGTTTATTTGTGATCGAAACCAAAAAAAGTTTGAACAAACTGACAATGATTAGCACGGTCTACTGAGGTCTTCTAATAGATTTTTTTTCGTCGATGTTTATTCAACATTTATATCGCAAAAAGAAAATTGTATTTAGGCAACCAGTTAAACATAATGTTTCGATTTTTACTTTCCCAATTTCTGTAATCTAAGTTGCCTAACCTAAAAAACATTATTTTACAGCGTTGAGTGGCTTGTACTGTGAAACCTATTATCTGTACTTGTAATCCCTAAGAGATAACATAAGAAATTATCCTCCAGGCTCTCCTTTACTTAAAATTGGAAAAGTAAACATTATGTTTAACTGGTTGCCTAAACACAATTTTCTGTGCGATATAATTGTTCAATAAACATCGACGAAAAAAATCTATTAGAAGACCTCAGTAGACCATGCTAATCATTGTCAGTTTGTTCAAATTTTTTTGGTTTCGATCACAAATAAACGAAAGAAACTGCAGAAATTATAGGACGTTTTCGATTAATTACAGCAAATTAATTAACATATCAACACAGCACTACCTTGCCTTTTACAGAATCTTTATAAGTGTCAATCAGCTCTTCAAATTTAATAATAAAGCCACAAAAGTGATATAAAATATTGCGATTTTTGTCAATATTTTCGTTAAGGAAAGTACAGCCTTAAGGCGAAAATATTAAAAGGGATATTTTTAGGATTTCGTTATTTACTATACGTCCTTTGAGACTACGGTTTCTATTTGTATGAGGCGACGATATACTTCGGTAACTTTTGTTTTACTTTCGATTTCAAATTTTAAATAATAAGTAGACATACATTATGCGTAAATATTGAAGCAAACAATTTCTTGATTTATTAAAAAGTATTTTCAAAAAGAGTTAAGACAAATTGGATGCAACTAGCCCAAAGTAGAGATTCCTGAAGACGCTTAGAGGAGGCTTATGTCCAGCAGTGGAAGCAAGAAGCTGGAGGGTGATGATGATGATTTTAGGTTTAGGTATAACTGCATCCGAAATATAGTTTTATCACACCGAAGCAGTATAAATTACGGAAGAAAATGATGTGTTCATTACGTTTTACTCTGTACTTGATTGGTGTTTATTAAAATTTAAAAAATAGGGAGGAACCGTGTTTTCCTGAAAACTGTATTTCTTCTAAAGAATAAAATAATGTTATCTACTAAATGAAATCTTTGCTACTATTGACATACATACTTATAACTTATAACAATATAATTTATATAAAAATACCGCATTTAGTTAAAATCTATTATGCAGTGAGTAAAAGCTGCATATATTACAGTTTTGCAGTAGAAAATGAAGTATAACCAAAGAGTATAAATTTATAACGTAATCATGACTTAATTGCATTTATTTTTCCTCCACTTTTTACTTTGTTTTACATTTTTAGCGAAAGGTTTTATAGATTTATTTACAAGGTTTGCTATTTTAATAGCTGGAATTAAAGAAATATTAATTTGTTAAGGCTTATCTAGATGGTAATAATTTATCTTCAACTTTGAATGGCCTTAACATTTCACGCATTTTATTAGCGCTGAAATTTGCAAGAAATTGGTAAACTTTATTTTTAGCCCGTTAACAACAGTATGGGAGTATAAACTCTTTCCACGAATGTAAAATTTATTATGATAAGCAAACAAAAAAGATTTTTGCTTTGATTTCAAAAAAAACACTGCGGTGAGATATATGCTAAGAAACTATAATACACTAAGAACTTTATTATTTATTTATTTGTATACCTACATCTTCATCCGATAGCTTTTGATTACATTGTCAGCTCGAGATGTTTCCGGAAAACGTAATAAACATGTATTTATATTTAACGCAGTTGCTCTTTTATAATGCATAGTTTATCAGTTTGAGAAAGGGTAAACGATAGACGCTTATTTAATATTCATTTTAACCTAATTATTTTACTAATGTTTTTGAACATCGGTGTTTACGTGACCGATATCCCTTTTTTTCGCATTTCTTTGTTTTTTCGTGGCAAATTAAATACGTGCATGACATCATTGTTCAAAGGACTTAAATAAAAGTCCTTGCTGGGCTTTGCGTGCCAAGAAACTGCTGGACATTTAGTTCAATTGATGTCCAGTGGCGGCATCGATTGAAGAGGTTTGTGTATGCGTATGTTTCCTGGCGACCGGCCACTGCTATGACCAGATGACCAAGATTTTGTTTAACCCCTCTTTAGTAGTCAGCTGGATTTGTTTGTAGTAGCACCGTTGGTAGTTGGTTTTGGACATTAGTTCCGTTTCCGCAAAAAGTCTGCGCGTGGTACTTAAGTGGTCGTTGTTCTCAAGCCTCGCGATGAAAACGGAAAGCACGAAAGCACCTGTTTAAAATTGAATCAACAAGGGTCAACATCATTGACATGGTATGTTCCTCAAACACGAAACCTATTTGCTATAATAAAATATAAAAGAGTGAGTAATTGATTGGCCAGGAATCGCGTTGGCGTGTGGCTAGTCTCAGATACGAAGTCGTGGTATGGCGATTTTAGTCTTTAAAATGTATTGGTTATTGTTATTGATGAGTGCCCCTTTGGCCATTTTTGCAATGCCTCGTTTTGACTCAACGGCAACTATGCAAAACATACTCGTTCCAGCGGACGCCGCTGTTGGATCCGTCATTTATCGTCTTCGTGCAACCGATACAGCCTATGATTTTCCTTTAGATTTCGTACTAGAAGGTGATAGTACCATAGTTTCTCTAGAAACTCTTAACTGCAGCAATTTTAATTCATTGTGTCAAGCAAACGTGATACTACAGAAGAAACTTGTTGCCGGCATGTACTATGATTTTATAGTGGCATTAAGGAATTCAAAAGGCATGACAATAAGAATGAGATGTTCATTTAGAGCAACAAATGCTACTACACCACTTGCGGATATATTTCCTGGGGCGCCCTCGTTAATAAAAGTATCGGAATCGGCAAAACGAAACACGGAATTGGGAGCGCTGATAGCACGAGGGAATCCAAATAAGCAAAGGCCAGTTTTGCTAGAACTGTGGGGTTCTTCTTTGTTTGGACTACGACAACGTGTGGTTAACCAGAAGGATGCGGAATCTTTTATAGTGTTAATTGGTTCACTGGATTATGAAACTCAAAGTTCTCATCATCTTACCATTTTGGCTAACGTATGTTTGGTTATTATATCATATTTCTCTAATTCATATTGGGATCATGTAATGGTTGCAGGACCCGTGGACAGAACCTGGAAACGACACGCGAAACATTGCCAGTTGGCCTTTGCTGATAGCTGTGTTAGACGAGCAAGATACTCCTCCGGTATTTACTGTCGCTCCTCCTGTTACAATACTGGATCCAAAATTAAAACCGGGGGATTTAATTCTAAAAGTTCATGCTGAGGACGGTGATCGTGGAAATCCACGAGATGTTCGTTACGGATTAGTGTCGGAGGGCAATCCCTTCACGCCCTTCTTTAACTTGTCGGATGACAAGGGTAAGGTATTGATCCTCTTTATATACACCTTCGTGCTAGATCGAACGATATGCAGCTTCCGGAACTCGTGCGGCCTCCTTCACCTAGGGATTTTATTTAAATGAGATCGTTTATTTTTACACGTTACTGCACGAAAATGTTATACTGTTTAGAAATTCTATAGCACCCGGTAACACTAGACATCACGTTATTCCGGATAACTGAGGCTTACTAATTATATTCCACAAATTTGAATCTGCATAAATCCCTGAAATTATAATGAATTCGGTTTTTCTATCTAGAAAGCATTAATTTAATGACGCTAGGCACGAATTGGTGTTCCATATGGTCTTAAATAATATATGTTAAATTCGAAGAAGCTAAATTGGTTGTTATTCAGGATTTAGTTACTAGTGCGTGTTTTGAAAAATGTTAGATAAACAGCTTTAGATACCTACAAATAAGTTTAATTATTATCTTTGTACTAATTCTTTTCAATTGGAATTTTTTTATTAGAAAATTAATAAATTACAAGTACAAACAAACTGTCTAGACGTTAACAATAGAGTCATGTAAAAGCAGTCTTCAATTGAAAGTAGTAATAAAATTAATCGATTTGTTTCGGAGAATTACTTGACCATTTCACTTCGTCAAATTGTCACCTTATACAATAACGAATTATATAAGGTTCTTACAAATGTCGATAATTGTATTTCCTAGAAAATCCAAGGGGTTGAGGGAGCTTTTATATTTGGGGGAGAGGAGTTCTGGGAAGTCCAATGAATTGTTGGTAAGGGGAATTCTGGCGTGTATCGTTTCGTGGTTAACTCTCAAATAAATCATCTTTCACAAAAAATACAATAAAACTGCAGCGAAATAAAATACACAACTTTGAATTTATTTATTTAGGCGAATTGAGACTGGCAAGACCACTGGCCGACATTCAAGCGATTTCACACGTGGGTGCTCCAGTTCTGCTTACAGTAGTAGCCGAAGAAGTCCGGGTAGGGCCTAACGAACCTCCAGCACAATCTACTTCCGTTCAGATTGCTTTAATACCACCTATTCCATCATGGACTTCTCCACATTTTGGCAGTCCTGTATATACTACAATTCTTGACGAAAATTCTCCACCAGGAACACTACTTAATCTTTCCAATGCAGAGGTAATTGGAGATCCTGGTGAAGTTATCACGATTGAACTAATTAATAATAACGGAACATTTGATGTTACTCCAACTGTGTTTGAAGGGCGTGGAACATTTTCAGTTACTGTTCGCGATTCTCATCTTTTGGATTATGAAGTGAGGCAATCTGTTCAATGCGAGTTGTTGGCAAAACAAGTGGGAAGCGATAACAATACTATATCTGCCCCACTTTTAGTGATGTTGAATGATGTAAACGATAGTCCCCCTACATTTTTTCAGAAAAATTGGCACGCTTCTATACTTGAAAATGCAGAGATTGGAACCAGTGTCTTACGAGTAGAAGCTGTAGATTCTGATTCGAAGTCTAGTGAGCATGTCAGGTATACGAAATTAATAGGGCCAAATAATCAGTCTTTTCGGCTTAATTCTACATCTGGGTTGGTTAGTGTAGCCGAACCTCTCGATGCTGAAAGTCTGGCGAAGTACGAATTTACTGTAGTAGCAGTTGACGAAGATGGGAAGGGTCTTAATGCTACTGCCACTGTCGTAATTGATCTAATTGACGTAAACGATGAGCCTCCTCGATTCGAGAAACCCCTTTACGAGTTTATATTAGACACAGATCGAAAAAGCTTCACTTCCCCCGCTATTATTAAAGCTGTAGATTTAGATCTAACGCCACCAAATAACGTGATTCATTATGAACTTGTAACACCAATTGAAAATGTCACGCTAAACAGAGACACTGGGGAATTAATCATAAAACCGATTTGGAAAGATACAGAAACTGCCATTTTAAAAGCTCGAGCATGGGATGAGGGGGTTCCTAGACTATGGAGTGAATGTGAAATTCGACTTTATCCTCCAGAAAGTCGCAACAGAGTTATTACGTTTATAGTTCCTGGATTTAATCCTGACCCGAAAAAAATTGAAGACGAGCTTAGAGCTTTAACTGGTGCACAGGTCAGTGTTCGAGAAGTTCGCCCGTATACCGGAGACGACGGTGAAGGAAATATGGGAGGTCCTAGGTAGGTAATTGCACTTCGTGCATTTTTAAAACAGAAAACTACGAAAAAGAAAGATTCAAATTTTATTATGTTGGTGGTTATTTATGGCGAAATCAATAAGTGTTAAATTTTAATACTTACGCAATATTTTAACTTCCTTGTTTTTCCTCGTTTTTAAATAGGAACGAACTTTGTTTAGAACTTATAAAGCAAGAAAGAACACACAAATAATTGGTGTAGTAGTACATAAATGCGAAAACAGTTTTATTTATTTTATGTAATTTTTGGTTGTGTAAGATGAATTCGATTAGCAGAGCTATGCAAAAAAAAGATTCGGCCCGGAAAAAAAGTTGCTCAAAATCTGACAAAATTTTTTAAAATTGTGGATTACAACAATATTATTAACTAATATGCTTCAACGCAGAAGTCTTTTGTGCTTGGCAGTGTTCGTAATTTTCTATAAATTGTGAATTGCTTTAAAAAGAGAATTGCTGTTAATTTTTCTTTTTGAGTAGAGCAGTCTTAGAAAAGGTTATTTCTTTTTATATGTTGATTAAGAAATATCATTTGCCAAAATAAATATTACGAGGGAAGACATGGCCAAAATGCAGTACAACAAAGGTCGCAGGTGTACGAGTTTTATTTTTATTTGGTAAACAATAATAGCATTTTTTCTAGTCATTTTTTTAAAAAGCTTTTCAACTTGGTGTATCTTTTAATATGTTTTAACAAAATGTTTCTTTATTTTCGTTGTTATAGTTTGTAATGAAAAAATCTTTGAATATAAATAAAACTAACAGGAATGAGGCTACACAAAACATACGTGAGACCAAGATAGATGATGCAAATGGCGGCTGAATGTTTCCGGTATTCAGCGGCGTACCTTTTTTAGAATGAATACGGGATACGTAAACCTTTGAATATAAAATATTCAAGGACGTAAACTGACAAAAATGTAGTAAAAGTATGAATGAACAAACATTAGAAGCTGCAAGAAATAAAATATTGTAATACTGACGGTTAAAACAGTTTTTTAAATATATATTTTGCAAAGTGCTAATCTATATAAAATACGTATTTATGTGACGCCGGTGATATTCACTCATGAACTTTCTTTGACATTGAAATTATAACATCGAATTGTTCTTAAATATTATTCGTAATGAACGTAGTTACATGAAATGAAGGTAAATACTTACTTATGGAAAGTTATTCCTAAATTTTTATTTGTCTTTGTTGGTGAAAAACCACAAACAGCACAACTAACCTATTATTTGTCAGCTGTCAGTCTCAAAACTATGACTACAAATAGATTATCAAAATGGCGACTTCCGTCGCACTTTTTGTATAGCTGCTAAAGCGATACCCTCATTCCTGTTAGTTTTATATTCAAAGGAAAAAATAAAGTCTGAATGTTGATTTTGATTAAAGTTTTTATATTAAGGGTAGAGAGGGAGGGGGGTAAAAATTATTGCCATAGGCTAACTCTAACTACGGCAAGTTCAAAACGGTTTTCATGCTAAGAAATATTATTGAAATAAGACATTTTGTCTATTTACTAACTTTAATTCTTATTTCCTTATTATTGTATGATTTATTATCATTTCTTGAAACTTAAAATAAACCCTTGACATTTGATAAATGGTACAGTTTTGCTTCGATGATTTCATTTGAACGACAACCTTTATGTACTCAATTATCCTATATGACATGGAAAATTTGTATTCAGGTCTATTGTTTGTAATATAAATAAACTTGTTATAATCGAAATAATAGTGGTGAGTCGATAAGTAGAGTAGGTCAACCAAGGTTGAAAATGTTTACGAAACGGTTTCTTCGTAGTTCTCTGGCTCCCCTTTTTTTGTTCGTGCCATTCATTACTTAACACATTAATTGCAAATAACCGAGATAAAAATCATTTTAGGAGTCAGGTCGTTGCCACCGTTACGTATGGGCCTGATACGGTGGTAGATGTGGAACGCATACAGAAAATCTACGATCGAAGAAGTCGCGAAGAAATTCGAGAAGCAGGTTTAGCTTGGCCGTGGTGGATTTTAATCATACTCGCTCTTTTGTTATTGATAATTGCACTAATTTTAATTTGCTGTTGTATTTGTGCACCGTGTCCTTTGTATGTGGCTCCCCGTAAACGGAAAATCGGATCGGCAGAAGTTTCCAGAAAATTAATCGTCCACGGTTCTGGTCATGGAGTATCAAGTAAATCGGTGCAAGTGGCAGAATGGTTTGGTAGAAGAGAAGCTTGGACTCCAGAGGCTGTTCTTGTCGACACAGAAGCAGATTCGTTACGACGTCATGAATTTGAGCGTGGATCTGATAGGGGAGCTCCAAGACGTATGGTGCATAAAGGACAACTTACTAAAGACGAACCGAGGGATCAGCTGTATATCCGGGAAGGCAACGCTGATATTCTTCGTCTTATAACTAGGGGAGGTGAACAACAGAGACCAACTACATTGGTAGAACAGTCTGTAATTGCTGATAACGGCAAAGATATTTTAATGCGCCGATTTATAGACCAACAACAATCAACATCACGAGCAGCAGTTATTAATTTACCTAATGAAGTTAATAGAACGCAGTTTGATCAAGAACAACTCGAAGCAACTCTCCGCCAACAAAATAATTTATTGAGGCAGATTCTTTTGGAACGTGAAAGGGAACTGCGTCTCGAAACGCAGTCTTTACCAGCAGGTACGCAAACTGATAGGGATGCATTTACGCAGACAGAACCGCGTTATTTACGTCCGGCTCAGCGATTGACTAGGTCAGATAACGATGCTAGTGAGGGTAGTGATGAAGAAGTAGTAATAACAAAAAAACGTACCAGAAAGTGGCCTTCCAGAAGAAAAGGCAATGCCCCACTAAGGCGAAAGATAAGAACCCCAATACAGGAAGAATCTGAAAGTAATGTAGAAACGGCGGAAGTACAGCAAAAAGAAGCGTCTACCAGCAGTACAATAGATCGACTACGGGAGAGGGTTTTGCGTGAAATTCTTAATGAAAACTCATCTAGATCTCGACCCACTAGGTCTGCCATTCGCAAAGAAGTATTAAAGGAAATAGCCGCGTCTTTAGTTCATTCTGAAGAAAGTGTTAGTGATGATGAAATGTATCGTGATCGCAGTAAACGTAGTAAATATAAACAATATTCCGATGATAGTTTAGAAAATATATCTTCCAGCTCAGAAAGAATTGAAAGAGGAGTTGGTGGAGGTGGTGACACCACAACCTCTAACCAGCAACAGAAATATCATTCAGAAAGCGATCTTAGAGTAGTATCCAATGGGGACCAAGTTAAAGAGACCAAATCTATTAGTCAGTCAGATCTTACTAAATCTGCAAAACCTAAAACTAAAGGTATTAAAATGGGGAGATCGGGATCTAGATATATGGAATGGTATTCTAAGGTACAGAATAGTTCTAGTGCAGCAAAACAGAGAAAAGAAGCAGAAAATGTTGAACAGAAACCAGGAACTTCGGGTGTCAGCGCTAGGCAGGCAGCGGTAGAGGCAAAAACGCAAAAGAAGACAACAACCGCTGCTACTGAATCTGCTGCTCAACCAGGTAGCCAACTTGGTCCTGACCACCATTTAATACAACATTCAGAACATCGATTTGAACCTCAACGTGCTGCGACTCGTAGGGCTGATGACGATGCTGATTCTGGAATTGCTCTGGCTAGGCCACCCATGGCTGAAAAGAAGAGCGTATTTTCTATTAAATATGAAGATATACAAAGACAAACACGTCAATTAAGACCTGAAAGTGGTACCCCACCTTAGCTGAAATGAAATTAAAGAAACTGGGCTTTTTTTAGAATTCGGGTGATTTAACGATGTCCTTCAGCAACTAAAAAACTTTGCAAGAATTTATGCTGGTTTATTGTATATTAACATGTCCTTTTAAAGCGGAGATTTTTTTGAAGTGATAGCATGTAAATTTCGTGCGTATTTGTTAAAATATTTGCATTTAACTTTACTTACTTATCAGACTTTCTCTTAAGCACGTAATAAAAAAACTTGCTCATTACAGAAATAGCGTGTAAAAAAGTAGGGCTGTAAAAAAGGGGAGGCTATGGCTGTGACTGCTGCAGATTAAAAGATAAAAAAAGGTATAATGTTTGTATTGGGATTATAAATTCGGAACAATCCTAAATTTGTATGTATGTATGTAGGTATATATAAATATTAATAAATTTTATGACGCACGTTTTTCGAATATGATGGCACACTTATAACTTATAACTAATGAAAAACGTGTTTGAAAAGGCTGAATTTTAAGTAGTTTTAAGAATAATTAATTATAAAAGTGTTCAGTGAATTATATTTTCAATCTTGTTGCAATAAAAGAGTAAAAAGTAATATTGTTTTTCTTTATATTTAGCTAAATAGCTGTACATATATGCTTGTCTTAGGTAAACGACTTAGATATATTTGAAAACTATAAAAAACTTCCAATTTAAAAATTATTGTTGTAAATTTACGTTATAGAAAACAATAAATATTTCTGTCCTATATTCAAGATTGGACTTTGGTTTAAAAAACGTGACTTTTGACAAAAACAATTAAACTAATTAATTGAATAAGAACTAAAAACTAAGAAATTTAAATTTTGAAATCTGTTTGGGACCTGATTATTTTCTAGTTTAAAAATATATTTTATAAATAAACCAAAGAAAAATGAGGAAGGTTGATAATCAATAAAATTTTACTTTTTTGGTTAAGATTAAGGTTAGATAACAAACATCGCATGTGTGGGATTATACCCCAACACTACATTAAAAATGGGTTATTGAATTATGCAGGTGAAGGACCAATCGCTTAAATTGTTATGCAGTATTCCTTATTCTACTTATTATTCAGATTTTACATCTATCAATATTCAAATTTGTTTTCCTAGTTTTAGAAAGTAGGTCAAACATTTTGCCCTTAATTAAATCATTTTTTTAATATATGCTGAACGTTTGGCCTTTTTTACTGGAAAATCGTACAAGCATAATGAATAATAATAAATCAGAATATGTATTTCTGTAATTTACGTACATGTACGTATATTCTGGCTTTTGGATTTTAGATGATTCAAGCAAATGTAACGAGGTTGATATTTGGGTTAAGTACATTGAGATAGATTCTGTGATGTAGATTAGAATGGTTTGATTTAGGCAAATTGACTAGTTTAACTTTAACTTAATACACGATTTATTTTTGTTGTTCTAAATACTTAACGGCGTTTCAAGTCTGAAGCAATGACACTTAAAAGTAGTACCTACCGGAATAAAGCTCGCATCTTCATGTGACCAACTAACAACTTCAGTGGCATCATTAGTTAAGCACCCCCAGCATCACCAGCAGCTGTACAACCCATCAACAGCCTCCCCGACCCAAAGCTAGGATCTCAATAATCGCACCCAGCGTCACTGAAATCAGCTATTCTACAACTAAAGTAAAGAAAACCAGCCGGACCAGACAATATAGCCCCTGAGTTCTTTAAAGTATATTCATATATACCATCGCAAGAAGGAAGGAAGCATAGAAGCATAGAAGGAAACGAAAGAGCGGACCACTTGTCATGTGATTTTGCAATCCCGTGTTATTTTGGAATTTTTATGTCGTTTTAAATTATTGTTAAGAATTTTCAGTACGGTCCTGTCTCCTAAGTTTGATTCCGTGTCAATTATTTTATTTTTGGTTACAGTTTAATTTCATTTAGTCTGGAGGACACGCAGGCACGTAACTAGCCGAAAACTTTTGGGTGGGCCACCTTTGGGCACACACTTTTCTAGGTGGGCCCATTATAAAATAAAAAAGATGCCCATTTTTTTAAGTAAATAATAATAACAATAATATTAATGCTCCTAACAATATCAGCGAAATAAATTGCCCATAGAAAGACAGCTTAGAAAAATGAATAAAAATTCATTTTGTATTTTTGGACTAAATAGTGTATTTTGCATTTTTCTTATCTTGATTTTTTTCCCCAACAATATCATTATATACCGGATGTTTGACTTAAGGGGCGAACGTAGGGAAATAGCATGAAAAATCCTATGCAAATTCCTACTCCCAGTTTGAGCTGATAGGATTGATAGTGATATCGATCGAAAGACACAAAAAATGCACTTAATTTGATACTATTTTACTTGAATTTGTTGATTGTTTAAGAAAGAAATAGCTTAAAAACTGAAATAAATAATTAGCATTTTATTCACAAAAATCAGACCAGCCATGATCACATTTGAAGTTTCTTTATGCCAAAATTAATTTTATCCACAACTAGTCAATAATCTGTCAATTATTCATGTGTTTGGTCAGACATAATGCTATCCATTATACACTGAAATCATTATGCACGGTGTCATGGTAACATCTTTGTCTACGGTGTATAATGAAAGAAATAGGTTATGTTTCTAATCCTAATTGACAGATTATTGACAAGTCGTGGATAAATTTTAATTAAAAATTCTACGTATTTGTGTTCGTGAATAAAGTATAGTACCTATACGACTTGCTATAATGGCTAGATTATGGGTGGTCTGCTTTTTGTGAATAAAATGCAAAATTATTTATTGTAGTTTTTAAACTATTTATTTCTTAAACAAGCAACAAATTCAAGTAAAGTAGTATCATTTTAAGCGCATCTTTGTTGTCTTTTTTTACGTTTTCAACCAAGGGAATTTTTGCTTCAAAAAGGGAAATTTTTGAGTTGTTCAGGAGAAATAATGTTGTGGTTGACCTGACAACACTGGCTGCGATCTGTCAGCTGTCTTAAGGGTGGGTTTTAGCAAGGCCAACTGTATCAATAGAGACTTCGTCCCTATAAGGCCGCTCCACTTCGCGTTTTACAAATTTTTTGACAGGACCAGAAACTAATGCCCCCTTTAGGAAGTTGTTGTTACTATTATAACTGTCAACAGTGTATTACAAATGTCAACTACAGCAAACGTAAATTACAGAGTCAAATTCACTGCGCAGCTTACCTGGTGCGATAAGCGAGTTCGCCCGAGAGTCGGCTACGACGAAGTACAGCGCTACTACGGTTAGAATTACGGCTGCTCTATTTTTATATTTTAATGTGTGAATTTTTTACTGCTATGAGTTTCAGTTATAATTTTAAAACTTATATCAAAACTGCGTTTCTGTTTTATATAACTTAAGGCATTTCATTGTTCAAATATAAGAAATATAGCAAATTGAAGAATCAACTTGATGTAGCTTCGCTGTACTGCATAAAACGGTAACGCCTTCTCATGAACGATGTTTACTGCGCAGCCAAGAATTTGACTCTGTAATTTACGTTTGCTGTAGTTGTCAACCAATTTATTAAAAAACATTGTGAAAGTAGATCTTTGTTCAAAAAGTTTTAATGTGTTGAAGCACACAATTAATACTTTTATAGAGTGCAACAATTCAAAAGATTATTAAATTTATTAGTTGAATTTTTATTTATTTATTTATTTAATATTTGATAATAATGTAGTTAATCCCGCTCGCAGGCAAATGCCTCTTCATGGCGTTTCCACTGCATACTGCATGTTGTGCTATATTTTCCCAATTGCAGCCCAGGAATCTTATGAAATCTTCCTTCCATCTTGTTCTTGGGCGGTCCCTTATTCTCCCGTATAGAGATGGATACCATATCATTTTGTAGTTCTACTTGCTCATAATGCCCGTTATTCCTTATTATGTGCTCTCGCCATTTCCATTTCAGTTTGCTAATAGCGGTACCTAGGTAGTTATTAAATGTACCTACTACCAATTTTTATGGAAGATCTTCATTTCTTGCTCTGTCCTCTCTTCTGATCTTGAGAATTTTTTTTAGCATAATTATGATGTGTCACAAGTTTTTTGCTGTTGCTTTTTATTAGACACCACGTTTGTGCTGCATATTTATGTCATTGCCGGTAATACATATATTACTTTTTCTTAAGTTTTAAGTTAGTTGTTTCATTTCAGATCTTTTGGAGCTGCCAAAACTTATTCCATCCACTAGCTATGTATTCTTTCTATATTGTTTCGGTTTTCTGAGAATAAAATAATTTGTCCTAAGCATTTAGCTCTACCTTTGTATTGAGTTTCTTCTCCGTGAGCATAGATGTTGCGTTCACATCTGTTAATAAGTAAACAGGATTTTTTATTGTTCATTTTTAGTCTTATTTTTGTGCTATTTTTAACTAGTTCGTTAATCAGTGACTCTTGGGATATTATTATAATAATTGTTGTGCTTTGTAAATCTTTCTTACCGTAATAATATTTGAAAGAACGCGACAATTTAGTTTTACATGAACTTCGAAAAATGGTGGATTTTTATTGTTATACAAACGTCAGATTCGAATAATATTGCTTTAATTAATTACTTTGTTCTTTGTAAGAAATAAATATCAACCAAATAATTTAAATCGATTTGACAAATGGTTGACATTCGACAATTAAAGGTATCTTCCGAATTGGTTATAGTTTATTTAATAGATGACACCACTATCCGGTCTTTATGGCCTACTATCTCAAAACCTATTTTTAGGCAGAGTGGACTGGCCGTATATACGGAGTATATAGATGCAGTTGGTCGTGGTTTTAGTTAAAATATTTTTCGTTTTTAAGTATTTTGGGTTGCCTGACTTAAAACCAGCCAAGAAAGGATTGGATCTTCTAGTATTGCTTCTACCGGCTTCTACCTAACAAAACTTCAAAATTCAGTATAAGTATTTGCGAATACCGATTTTTAATCTCTTAAAACCTCTTTGTAAACATTGACAGTGACATTGACAGAGTCGGTGAATGTTGGGTTGCCTATTTTTAATCAGTTTTTAAAAATTTATACGCAATTTTTTCTAAAGTTAAATAAAGATCACGCCAAAATTATACAAATTTGCAAAAGGGTCGATACATGCATAGGAAGGTAATATTGAAACCTACCCCGCTACATGCGAAAATCAATACATTGTTGATCGATGTCTTGTGCAAGTCCCTTTTCGTAGGTTTTTCATAATAGGCCATAATTTAATTACTATATTAAAATTGTTCGTTCTGGCCTTGTAGCGTATGAAGGAAAGGTCTAAAAATGTTAATTCATACTCGCCCTTCTTTTCAACTATCATTATTTAACCGTACCGTTATTTTAAAATTACACAATTTTCAGCGCGTAAACATGCTACTAAAACCCCCCCTTAAAATTGGTGATTCCCCTCAGTCTTTTTCATTCAATTTCAGTTTCAATTAAGGTAAGCTTACGTTTTTTTTTATAAATTATATGTAGGTACAGCACAAGTTAATTAATAGATACGAACAGTTATTGATACAAGAGCATAGAAATGCAAACACAAGAAACACCACCAAAGAAAAAGACAAAACAATTTACGTATTTTCAAGATAAGTGGTTAATGGAACCAGCCTATTCAAATTGGTTGGTGAAAATAGACAACTTAAATTTTACTCTTATTTTGCCGTTCCTGAAATATCTCCCAATACTTTTGGGGCGCCCTCTATAAAGGGTAGTTTTACTGATTGGCATATTCTGGGTTAGAGTATGTCCGGGCACAGTATAGAAACAACTCTATACTGTGGTCCGGGTCAGTAAAGCCAGAGACAAGACCAGAGAGTACAGCTTTAGAGGTGGCCACCCTAGTTCCAACTGAAGGAGTGATGGAAACTACATGTCATATATACGAGTATGTATAACGACTAAGTAAATTTTAAAAGAAAACAACAACATTTTAATAACTAAACAACATTCCGTTAATTATAAAAATTTTATATTCTTTTTGAAACATTTTAATTCGTCGACCTATTCGCTTTTAAAGGATGCCAAGTTAAATTTCTAAAATAATTTTTGTTATAGATACCTCACCTGATACATATATGTAGGAAGATATTTAAATTTTTAAATAAATACATTTTAGAGTTTCTTAACATTACATAACAACAGATCAATAAAAATACCAATTAGGGTAGGCTGTGAAATTGAATTATTTTGAATTGGTACTTTAGCCACATCCGCAGAATGACATTTTATAACGTTTGTAATTTGACATTTTTATTGTAAACAAAGTTTATAACCTTAAATTGAAACTGAAATGTCATTCTGTGGATGTGGCTAAAGTACCAATTCAAAATAATTCAATTTCACAGCCTACCCTAATTGGTTTTTTTATTGATCTCTCGTTATTTAAAAATAGAATAAATAAAACGTAAAACGTAAAACCGGTATACAATATATACAGCCTGCGGTGTAGTAACCACAATAAATTCAAGTTTGTTTTTTGACAGAATGCCGACATGATTTTGACAACGTAAACAAGTAAGATAAGATAATAGCTTTTTGATAAAAATAATCCAAAAATATAGGACAGAAACCAGTATGTGAACTCCGATTATTGCGTTTCAGTCTAACGTTGCTTTTTTGCGTATTATAAGGTAAGGTTTCATTCAACATAAGTACAGTTACATTTTCTAACCTATGAATTCGTTCATTCATAAGTATTTATACCGTTATTTATTATAGAATGTTTGAGGGAATATTGCAAGTGCAGGATATATCTGCTATTTTGATATTGATTTCGCTATATTTGATTGTGGGTTATCGACCTCCTTGGTGGAATCGGAAACAGAACGACTGCTATAAAGGTATTAAAGATATTCCCGGTCCGTTTTCATTACCATTTTTTGGTACACGTTGGCTTTATTCCTGGTTTGGGGGTTACTCTTTTACCAAAGTTCATGAAGTATACGCCGATTTATTTAAAAAATATGGTCCTATAATAAAAGAAGAAACTTTATTTAATATTCCTGTTGTAAGTCTGGTTGATCGACATGATATCGAGAAAGTCCTTAAATGTAGTGGTAAATACCCTGTGAGACCTCCAACAGAAATAATTGCACATTATCGTAAAAACAGACCAGACAGATACGCAAGTGGAGGGTTGGTTAACGAACAAGGTATTACATGGCACAACTTGCGTAGTGGATTAACTACAGAGTTAACAAGTCCACGTACAATTGCAAGCTTTTTACCTCAAGTAGAACAGATAGCAGAAGATTGGTGTAATTTGGTTGTACAACAAAGAACGATGAATAGACACATTACTGATCTAAAGCCGTTGGCTGAACGTTTGGGTCTTGAAGCTACTTGTGCCTTAGTTTTAGGACGTCGTATGGGTTTTCTTCTGCCGGATGGAATTTCTCCAACTGCAGAACGTTTGGCCGAGGCTGTGCATCATCACTTTTTAGCATGTCGCGATGCTTTTTATGGTTTACCATTTTGGAAACTTTGGCCTACAACTGCATACGAGCAGTTGGTTGAAAGTGAAGATGCGATTTATAAATTGGCCCTTGAATTAATCGAAAGTGCCGATGAAGAATCTCGTGAAAGTGCAATTTTTCAGTCGGTTCTACATGCTCCAATTGACGAACGTGAAAAAACAGCAGCGATTGTCGACTTTATAGCTGCCGGGATTTATACTTTAGGCAATTCATTTGTATTTTTATTACATTTTATTGGTAGTCACCCTAAGTGTCAAGCAAAATTAATTGAAGATCTTAATGCAGGCTCTACATCTTATTTGAAAGCTTGCATTAACGAAGCTTTTCGATTAATTCCTACGGCATATTGTTTGGCCCGTGTTTCCGAGCAAGACTTAGAACTGTCAGGCTATCACCTTAAGGCTGGTACTGTATTATTATGTCAAACAGGTCTGGCTTGTAAAAATGAAAGTAATTTTAAAAATGCAACAAATTTTGAACCAGAGCGATGGCTAGGAGAATCAAAAATAGATACTGTGTCAGCCGCTACATTTTTAGTAATACCTTTCGGCATTGGGCGACGTGTATGTCCTGGTCGTCGCTTTGTTGAACAGGTTTTAGCTTGTGTGTTAACATCTGTTATAAAGCAGTTTACTGTTATTTGTCCTGAAAAACTTGAACTTCAGTTTGAGTTTATTTTGGCACCTAAAGGACCAGTTTGTGTCAATTTTGAAGATAGAAACTATTAATTGATCTCAAAAAATTTACAATTTTAATTGGGTCTGGAATAATTGCTCAAAAATTTATGTGATTTCTTTTTAATGTTCCTAGATTAAGAATTTGTTGTTACTTTTCTTTACCTTTAAATTTTATAATTAATTTTGAGATGAAAATATTGCATTCAAAATTTACACAGGATATTGAATGATTACATTTGTTTGTAGTGTTTTTAAATTCTGACAATCCAGCAAAAATAGACTGAATAGTAAGACTGACTTGTATTTCAACGTATGATTCAAGCTTATTTAAATTTTTAATCTTTTGTTAATATTGTAATATCACCAAATTTGTACTTTGGTTTGTATATTACATAACATTACTCCTGACTCTTGTGAGACATTCATAAAGTAATAAGCCAATACATGATAATCAATTAATCAATACCTGATATAATTTACTTATTAGTACAAATAATATTTTTACCTTTTATAACGTGTATCCTATGTAGAAGTACAAATGTTTTTAATGACAGTTTTTATTGTACAGAAGCAACGGTTTAGGTTTTAAGTGATTTTTCTAAGTTTTTAAATGGTTTTTAATAGCTAGACATGTTACCCATTGAATTAACGAATATGATTCTAATAGAATAATCTCAGGTGGAAACACTTATCTTTTACTTTGTAATAATTTGTTTTTAATTAGTTGGTGTTTTAGTTAGTATTAAAATTGGTATAAATGAGATTTCTTGTGTGCTTTGTGAGAAATAGGTGTACAACTCGTATTAATTTCATTTTCTTTAAGTTACTTTGTAAAAGTATGGTTTTTGTTACAGATTTTTAATAAACTAAAGATATGATTTGATAAAGAAACCATATTTAACCAAAGTTTTACCTTAATATAAATTTAGATTATAGGCTGGGTTTATTCGTGTTTATTAATCGTTCTTTTTATTTTAGATTTTAGAAATAATTTGTTCTCCACTTTATAAAGTTTTTCAAAAATATCAAATTTAGTTAATCAAATCTACATGAATAAGTTCTATTTTTGTTGTGTATTTTAAGATAGTAGTAATTTATGAGGGTCAAATAGCTGATAGACATTTTATTAACTTAAAAAATTGAGGCGCAGAAATACTAAGTCTGATTTTCATATTTCCTAGATGTAATTAATACTCAAATTCTACTGCCTTTTTGACTGTGGTTGTGCCTTTTTAAGACTGGTTTTTAGATAAACTATTTTTATTAAAATAGGGTCTCTTTAATTCTTTGTTACTGAATGAATAAACGATTGTAAAATATCTTTGATTTTTTATTTATAGATTGATTAGTAAAAATATATTGTTCGTTATTGTTAACCACTTATACCTTTCGGTGTTGAGCCAGTGCATTAACGTATGAGGTTTTACGCGTGCAATGCACAACCCGGCCCGACTGCATATTACATGATTGGTGTGCTGTTCGATCCTCCATACTGCACCGTGTGTACGTGTTGGACCTTGTTACTTTGCCCCTTAGGTCTGTATTTGGAGGAGAGCGTCGTTAATTAGATGTCCAACGACGCATGCTCACCATGGCTCAAAAATCCTGTCAATTGGGAGATTCAAACCAAGGACTAAAGCAACGCTAGCCTGACGCTCTACCACTGCACCACCCTGGCATCTAGTAAAAATATATAAACAAAAATAGTGAATTGCTAGTTTATTAACTTTTCCGTAAAAGACAAAATTTCAATATTTAAAATAACCTGTGGCAGTCTGGGTACAGTGTTGTCATCTAATATTTTCTGATTCGGTAGCTTTCGGTTAAATTTTTCGGTAGATTTTGAAGATTTTCGGTAGACAAACATAAGCTGAGAAATATATAAATTTTTACGCAGTTCTGTAATGATTATTTACATTTATTTTTAAAATTCACGAAAACGCAACTCAGTGGCGTATCCAGAAATTGCTCATGGGGGGGGCAAGTCCATACTTCAAACCCAACTCCACCCCTCCCCCCCCACTCGCCACCCGCACATGGCCTTCTAGTTTCCTATCCCAAATTCCAGTCTAAACCTTGACCTGACATAAGCACGGTTTTTGTTGGTGCAGTCGTGTTCCCAAAGCGTGAAAGTCGGTACAGTTATTATTGGTATTAATAAAAAAACAATAATACACTTAATTTTTTTATTTTTCATTGAAAAAAATATGTGTATAATATTTAATTTCATTGCTTCGTGTTTGCTATTGAACTGGTCTGGGGGGGGGCAATCGTCCCCTTTGCCCTGCATGCGGTTTAAAAAATTTATTTATCCAATTATAAAATTTTATATATGAGGGCCACTCTGTATGTTTTGAGATACGAAAAAACCGAATATTTTAGGCACATGCAATATTTATTTTTTTGAAGCTTGCACCTTTTGGCGTATATAGGTATATACATAAAAAATTATCCAGCAGGCATCTGGCATAGGTAGCTACTTAGTTGTTAAAACAAATGCGAGCATTTTAGGGCTATATTTTCTACGATTTTAAGAGTTGAACTAAGTGAAAATGAGTGATTTGAAAGACTTCGAAACGTCTTTGAACAGGAAAGCCCATCTTGGACAACAGTATGTCGTTAATTTGCTGAATTTAAAAGAGGTAGACAATACCTAAATAATGAAAACCGCGAAGGACGTCTCAAATCGGCTGTTATTCAAGAAAACATTGAAGCAATAAAGCGGATGGTTGAAGAAGATCCAAGATCTAGTTATATGATGATTCAGGAGTCTATAGGCATCGGATCTGGAGCAATAGCAAACATTCTACATCACGAACTTAAAATGAAAATAATGGTTTGCCGGCGGGTGCCACATCAGTTAACAGATTTCCAAAAATCAGAGCGTGTAAGGATCAGCCGAAAAACGCTACAAATGTTGGCACAATGCGGCCATCGTATTATCTCAAAAATAGTGACTGGTGATGAAACCTATATACCGTTCTATGACGCACCAACCCATCAAGAATCTCGTGTTTGGATCTACGAAGACGACGCAATACCACGACTACATCAAAACACCAGCGATCAATGATGGAGATTATGTTTGCAGTATTTTTTCGTAGTACGGGAATGGTGAAAGCTATTAAGCTAGAACAACAGAAGTACTTAACGAACTTCGTGTTAATCATCCCATACGGCTAAGGTGACGGTCGAGTATCTGACTGAAAAAAAAGGTCATCGAACATCCGCCTTATTCGCCGGATTTGGCTATGTTCGACTTCTGGCTTTTTTTTTAACTCAAAAAACATCTTCGCGGTCGTAAATTTTCCAGCGAAGCGGCGATTGAAGAGGAGACTTTAAATTATTTTAACAGTATTGAAAAATATGAATGGCGTTTGGCTTTTGACTTTTATGGAAAATCAGATTACAAAAATGTATTGGTGCTGGAAGAGAATACTTTGAACATAAATAAAATCTAATAATAAACTAATAATTTTAGAAATAAAATCGATATAAACATTTATATACTTATACTGTTATGACTATCATCCCGTGGTACAGTGTTTGATACTTTTTTAATAATTTCCGTATTTATATGAAAATCATAACAGTTGTTATAGTTGCGGTTAAAACCACTTGAGATTTACATCTATAACCCCTTGTAAAACCTAGTAACAAGAGGCTCTTAAATGGCGTAGACCGTATTGTTAAATTTTAGTGTAGCAATTAAAAGCTACATATTTCACCTGTTTACAATTTTCCTTCTTTTAAATAGAATTTTTAAGTGCGGTGCACGCTTTCGCTAGGTTTTACAAGGGATTATAGATTTAAGGCTCAAGTGGTTTTAACCATTTTCGTTGACGGCAACTATACCAATCAATTTTTGTGTATGTAAAAAGCCAGTTATTGTTCTGCTTGATAATCTATTCCTGATTTTAATTTTCATCATATTTATACCTACTAGTTCTTTTTACAGTTGCAGAAGAATACGGTAAACACAACATTCAGAAAACAAATTTGCACAAAATGCCAAAAATATCAGTATTATCACCTCATTTTAAACATTTTACTTCTAACCAGAACATATTTAAATCTTCGGGAAAGTTTTTAATTTTATCGGTGTTTCGTTATCCACCACTTGTAATACGTTTTTTTTGTAAAAATATTAGGAAATAAATATTTAACATGAGAAATAGTTGCAAATTTTCCACAACCAGGTCCAAATAATCGAATTTTTCTAGTATATTACTTTTTAATGGAAATCTCATAGTTATTTGTTGTCTACAAAAAAGTCCAAACACCGAATTTTATTTACTCACTTGTTCTTGTGGTAATTTGCAATGCCGCAACAGCATTTTGCACCAAAATATATTTCTTTAATTGGTAGAAAACTATGGGGGGGGGGGGGGGTTAAAATCAACATCAGCCAAAGGATCTTTTGTAAATGTTCACGTTTTAAAAGTCAAATCTTAAAATAATCTCCAGGCAATGTATTTTGCTAAATAAAATTCTGTTCCGAGTCAGGTGCATTTTGTGATGTCAAGATAAGCAAGACAGAATTTTTTGTATCTTATCTAATAAACTTTTAAAAAATCGGTAGAGCGGTAGATTGAAGTCGAAATCGGTAGCGTAGATCTACCGAAATTTCGGTAGGGTTGGCAACATTGCCTGGGTTGGGTAGCTCAGTCAGGTAGTTAGCCGGCTGACACGGGTTCGATTCCAGCGGTAGTCCTTGTATTATTTAGCCGATTTGGGTAAAATTTGTTAGTTAAGACTTAAGTTTAAGGTGTATTGTGGAATTGTGGATAAAAGCTGGTTTAGAATGTGATGCAAGTTAAAAAATGGATCCATCACCTCCACTGCACACCAGCAAGTGTGAATGAGCCTCGACACTGCATTGCGGTAGAAGAGGAAAATGGATTAAAAAAAACCTGTCCTCAACTTCTAATCTGTAGAAGTAGTTGCACTGGAAACTTCCATATCACGCTTAGTATAACCACAGTCTAGTAATATATTACAAGACTGTGGTATAACCACATAACATACATTTAGCTCATGGAATCTATTATGTGTTGATTGCTAATAAATTTAATTAAAAAATTAATACTCCTATAAACTTAAAAAAATTAAATACAACGACATAGAAGGTTAAAAGATCATACAGCATATTATAATCTCAAGGTACATAGTAAAATGCTTATAAAAATTTGATAAAAGAGGAAAAGCTTTCTCGTAATGATGTAATCTTTATTAATGTTAACAGACGTTTTTTAAGTAGCTAAAGTGCTAAAGTATTAATAATAATTTACTGCTTTTTTAATAATTATTAATTAATTACCCCCATTACCGCCCCTATAAAACCGCCCTTGGCATCAAGTCTTTCAAATCTCGATGGTTCATACAAATTTCCATGCTACTGTTGGGATTTGACCCTGCATGGTGTGGTAGCAAATCAGGGTTCTTAACCTACTGCCCTACCGAGACTCCATAAGTTACTTTTTGTACTTAATGTAGCACTGATTGTTCAGGTTGTACAACCACTCTCTTATTATATAGATTCATAAAATTAAGCCGATCATTTATTTATGAATATTAATACTGTACTCCTAATAGAAATGCAAAAAATAACAATCGAGAGCTTCCGTGTGCTTCCGTGTTCAAATTCAGTGGCCATAGCCACTTTAAGTTTGCAGTGGTTGAGCTTTG
Organism: Melanotus villosus; assembly: GCA_963082815.1. Taxonomy (NCBI): domain Eukaryota; kingdom Metazoa; phylum Arthropoda; class Insecta; order Coleoptera; family Elateridae; genus Melanotus; species Melanotus villosus. The sequence goes on along the minus strand of OY720418.1, from coordinate 31,028,187 downwards.
AAACTGTTTAATTTAAAAAGCCATTGTGACTGATGCAGTTGATAAGTTGTGTGATGGCCACCTGCATGTTACTAATTTTAATTTTCAGGCATTATATTTTAATGTATTTCCTTTTATTTCAAGCACAATCTTAGGGTTGTTTTTGGGTAATTATGTGGCACGAAACTATTAATTTCATTTGAAAACTAAAAACAGCGATATCATAAATTTTCGGATATAAGCCGACACACATGTGTGGGGTCCCATCTTCTAGTAAAGTTTCAAATTTCAAAGGAAATTAAATCAAATCATAATATTGGAATTTTTAATTAGACTATTAACTATGAAATTAATTTTGGACAAGTATCAGCTGCACACCCATGCGAACGTTTGATAACAACCCCCTCAGTAGCACGGATTTTCACAATAAATACGCGACCAAATTTTACCACAGCAGCCAGTCTTGACTATTCAGTCTACACTGTATAGTGGTATGGAATATCTATTAATACACTGATCCGTGTATCTAATTACTGTACAATATACAGTTACCTGTATTGCATTTTGTTGCTCTGCAATAACTTCATCTTACGCACATCGCTGGAAAGCAGTGCTGTTCCGGTTGCATGTATCGATCAAAGGGTTACGATAGAGTTAATCCTATTGAGGGAACTCCCAGCGAAATCCAAATTTAATGAGCATTGCAAAAGTTAGCAATTCTATTTTACTTATCACATTCAAAATTACATTAGGGTTGCCTTGTTGTAGGTGCTGATCACAATTAATTACAACTATACAATTCTGACTACTGAGATATGTCTTGAACATTCTCAATCAACGAAAGGGATAGACATCCTTTACAAATACGATGTACCGAGTGTTTTCGTACATTTTGAGTTGTACATAGCGCACATACTCGTTATTTGAAGGGCATAGCGCTTCCTCACGTTACATTTGGAGTTGTGCATAGCGTACGCACTCTTTGGAGGGAAATTGCACCCTTGTTACACTTTATGATTGATTATGATACCACCTTTGGCTCCGGCCGCTTACGATTGATTTTAGTATCAATCCCACTCAAGATCGGGTTTGTATTTTGACTTACAATATAATTTCTTGTTACCAAACCACCGCCCTCAGGCCACCCCGAATACATAAAAATCATAAAACAAAGGATAATAATTATTCAAAGCCACAGCCCATATTTGACTTGTCTAGTTTAGTGTTGATTCACTATGTTTATTTCCTGTATTTAAGTTTGTAAATATCTGTAAATACAACTTTATAATATATGTATGTATTAAACTTGATGGAGTATTTTTTCTGGTATTATAAGGTGATTACTAAATACTCATTCATTTAAACAAAGAGTAAGATTTTCACTTGAACAATAAAGGTTGAGGGCAACGAAAATCTTAGTGAAAACTACACCATCACAGTATCACAGTGAAAAGTTGTAAAGGGTAACACACCTGGGGTACCTACAGCTATAGTTGCTATTACAAACAATTTGGTATATTTTGTTCGTAAACAATGTATCTTAAAATCGAATCCAGCATCTGAAACAGTTGGGATTCAAACTTGTTAGATTAAATATTATATGCAGGCTATAATGATTGATGCAGTTGATGCTAATAACTTGCAAAGTGATTTTGTAAAAACTGAATTGCGGCAGGCCCTGGATAACCGTAGAACTGTCTGAATTATTATTAATTGACTAAATATGAAGTTTCTATTTATGAAACTGAAATAGTAATTTTTCTACTCCTACTATTGAAAGTTGATCTTTCCACATGATTTTTAATGCTGAAAGCAATTGTTTGTCGAAACTGTGCGACAAAATCCAAAAGTGTGTTGCAAAGTACTTTGCAACACACTTTCAAAATGGTGCCGGTTAACTGTATGGTTTGTTTATATTTGTGATATGTTTATTTTCATAGCAACGGACTTATTTCCATAGTGACCATAGTTTCCATGAGCATACTTAATATTCCACAAAAAATTATAAAATTTGCTTTAAAATATTAAATAGTGAATTAAATGTCTTTCTTCTGTAGGAGTAGAAAAAATAGTGTGTAATAACACTTGTTGAAAGTGAAAGTGTTTTGCAAAACTTCGTCTCAGGCTGCAACCTTCATTTTCGTTCTGCAAAACTGTACTTTCAACACTTGTTATACAATAGTAATTTGTAATACAAGTGTTGAAAGCTTGCGTTTGCCACACGAATGTGAAGTTTGCAGCACGAACGATAGTGAGTGCTGCAGTCACATGAGAGTGGCAAATACAAGCTTTTAACACATGTATTACACACTATTTTTTCTACAACCACATTTCCATAAAAAAATTTAAATATTTCTGCAAAATCAAATCTGACATTCATCAAATGTCATTATGACATTTTGATTTCGGTGCGGCAAAATTATACTTTGCCGCACCGAAAATCATGCATGTGCGTGCGGAAAGTAAATTTTCCGCACGCTAATTTCACTTGTTCGGCAAACACTCATTTTCAATACTCGTATCTAATATGGAGACGAAGTTTGAAAATCCCACTTTCCATGGTGGGAGTAGAAAAATTATTTTGATGAATGTCAGATTTGATTTTGCAGAAATATTTAAATTTTTTTATGGAAATGTGCTGGAAGAGAATACTTTGAACATAAATAAAATCTAATAATAAACTAATAATTTTAGAAATAAAATCGATATAAACATTTATATACTTATACTGTTATGACTATCATCCCGTGGTACAGTGTTTGATACTTTTTTAATAATTTCCGTATTTATATGAAAATCATAACAGTTGTTATAGTTGCGGTTAAAACCACTTGAGATTTACATCTATAACCCCTTGTAAAACCTAGTAACAAGAGGCTCTTAAATGGCGTAGACCGTATTGTTAAATTTTAGTGTAGCAATTAAAAGCTACATATTTCACCTGTTTACAATTTTCCTTCTTTTAAATAGAATTTTTAAGTGCGGTGCACGCTTTCGCTAGGTTTTACAAGGGATTATAGATTTAAGGCTCAAGTGGTTTTAACCATTTTCGTTGACGGCAACTATACCAATCAATTTTTGTGTATGTAAAAAGCCAGTTATTGTTCTGCTTGATAATCTATTCCTGATTTTAATTTTCATCATATTTATACCTACTAGTTCTTTTTACAGTTGCAGAAGAATACGGTAAACACAACATTCAGAAAACAAATTTGCACAAAATGCCAAAAATATCAGTATTATCACCTCATTTTAAACATTTTACTTCTAACCAGAACATATTTAAATCTTCGGGAAAGTTTTTAATTTTATCGGTGTTTCGTTATCCACCACTTGTAATACGTTTTTTTTGTAAAAATATTAGGAAATAAATATTTAACATGAGAAATAGTTGCAAATTTTCCACAACCAGGTCCAAATAATCGAATTTTTCTAGTATATTACTTTTTAATGGAAATCTCATAGTTATTTGTTGTCTACAAAAAAGTCCAAACACCGAATTTTATTTACTCACTTGTTCTTGTGGTAATTTGCAATGCCGCAACAGCATTTTGCACCAAAATATATTTCTTTAATTGGTAGAAAACTATGGGGGGGGGGGGGGGTTAAAATCAACATCAGCCAAAGGATCTTTTGTAAATGTTCACGTTTTAAAAGTCAAATCTTAAAATAATCTCCAGGCAATGTATTTTGCTAAATAAAATTCTGTTCCGAGTCAGGTGCATTTTGTGATGTCAAGATAAGCAAGACAGAATTTTTTGTATCTTATCTAATAAACTTTTAAAAAATCGGTAGAGCGGTAGATTGAAGTCGAAATCGGTAGCGTAGATCTACCGAAATTTCGGTAGGGTTGGCAATACTCGTATCTAATATGGAGACGAAGTTTGAAAATCCCACTTTCCATGGTGGGAGTAGAAAAATTATTTTGATGAATGTCAGATTTGATTTTGCAGAAATATTTAAATTTTTTTATGGAAATGTGGTTGTAGAAAAAATAGTGTGTAATACATGTGTTAAAAGCTTGTATTTGCCACTCTCATGTGACTGCAGCACTCACTATCGTTCGTGCTGCAAACTTCACATTCGTGTGGCAAACGCAAGCTTTCAACACTTGTATTACAAATTACTATTTTTCGCATTTCGTACTGTAATGTATTACTTTACGAGACTCAAAATCGTGATGTAATGGGTCACTTTACAGCATAGCAACGTCAGGTGTCATTAAAACGCAATTTGATAGCTTCTCGGGCAGCATTTAAAATATCTTCTGAATGGTTATACAAGTTATTTTCGTCACTCAAGTCCATTTCGGAATTAGATTTCCAAAAATAAATGTATTTATTTGTTTGAATTGAATTCTGTTATGTCAAAAACAGTTCCTGTCAGATCGAGAATCCGCCTACTTTTTTCAGTGTTTTTATTAATTTTATTCAGAATGTATCTCAATAAATTTAGATAACTTTTTATGTGAGAATATAAAATGCGAAAAAATAGTATACGCGCCGCGTCCGAAAAGTGATTTAACTAGACTCGTATGACATTTAAGTACTCGCTATCGCTCGTACTCAAACCTGCCATACTCGTCTAGTAAAAATCCACTTTTCGGCACTTGGTACGTAATCTACTATTGTTACTTCAGATTTCAAATAGCTAAGGGGGGGGGGGCAAAAGCTTAATACAGACAGTTCTAAGGTTATCTAGGGCCTGCTACAATTAAGTTTTTAAAAAATCAATCTGTAGTTCAAATTAAAAAAAATCATAATTATTAAAAATTCAGTATATTATGATTATATTACTGAATACAATACATTCATATTCTGTGTAAACCTGTAAACACATACACTGGTTTTGGTGTAAATATTAAAATTGTGAATAGTTGTTACTGGATTAAGACTTTTCCACCGTCACCGTAGCAGTAGCGTTTGTTCTCTACTGTTACGGAGACGATGGAAGACCCTTAGTCCACTGCAAAAGAAGTCTTCTACCTATATTAAACTTATAGAACACAATAGCTATTGGCGTAGGTAATATATTTTCATTATACAATAATTTAATGCCCTTGTCTTTTCTATTGAATTGCATGAGAAAATAGAGCAAGTTCATCAAATTTGTTACTTAGGTCTATCTTTATGGCATTAACAATAAATCATTAAAAAGCAGTTCTAGTAAAAACGCTACTTTTAGTAATATACTAATATACTTTTAAACTTGTTACCTGGTTTATACAGCAGTCGGAACTATTTTTCACCACTATTATTGATAGTGCTTGTAAACAGTAGCAAATAATGTTTCGCACTTGTGTTTTATACCTTTAAGCAAGAATTTATAGCCCACTTCAAAATTTTCCATCATATAAAACGACCTTATTGTTCATTGTTTTTTTCAATTTTTAACGATTTTAAATAGGTTATTATTAATTATATCGTTTCATTGTAGCCTGCAGTGTAAAGCAGTAAATCTATTAATTTTATGTTTAAACTGCATAAATTGGCACATATAGATTAAATATGGGTTATTATTGTTGAGTAAATTGTTTTGATATTAATGTACATAATTAATTTTACGCTTTTCAATGTTAACAAATCTATTGTTATAGAAATTTGTTAAACAAATTAATGGTACTAATTAATCTTTAATTATTTATAGAAAAGCATATTACTGCTAAAGGTACAATAACTATTTCTATTGACTAGTTATTTAAATTTGTTTTATAATTTTATATTTTTAAGTGGGGAGTATATAAAGGTAAATGTATAATATAAAAAGGAAAAGTAATTAGTTTTATTGGCGAAAAGTAATTTTAAGTCATTTAAAGGCATTGTCAACTTATGCAACATATTTAGTAAATATCAAAATACGTTAGTTAAAATACTCGTAAAAGTACCCGCATTGGTAGAATTTCAATATCTTTGATAATAACCACAATAAAACCAAAATAAAATTCAGATCCTACGTACATGACGTCACGAGTGTCGACAACATAACCCAAATTTGGCGTTGTACTTGTAGCTATGCCAGAGCTCTTACCAGCGACCGACGTAGTTGACGTCATAGCTTAAACTTTTAGCTCCCATAACACGGCAACGAATTAAAATACGGCCAAAAAATTTTGCAAAGGTGCGATACTCAGTTTACTCAATCAAATTACAAAATAAAAAAAAATCGACTTTTTATAAGTTGACAATGCCTTTAAAATTTGCCTGAAAGATTTAAATTTTCGTGTTTTTTGTTTTATTTTGCTTTACGTATCCTGGATTATTTGTATTTAATTGCTGTCAAATGCTCAGAAATTTCCTTTCTTTTTTTGCGAGTTTCAACTTTATCATTAAGTACAGATGCTTTTTTGAAAATTGATATAACGAATTTTTAACTTTAAATTTAAAAGATTTTAGCATCACATTTTTTATCCTTTAATGTTCACATATATTATTATTATTAATGACAGAACAAAATGGAAAATGGGATGCGAGAAACGGTATTAGAAGCTGTAGAAAACTCGCTTATTTATTTATTTAATAGAATTAAAGAGTTTAGATATTATTTCTGAGGCTTTAGGCATTGTGAGTCATAATAAAAACCTCGTTTAATAGAACATAACGAAACACAAACTAATTTTGGGATATTAAAGATTCATCCTACTACCTTTTGCGTATCTCCGTAAGAATAAAATAGAATAAAAGATAAAATAGAATTATTTCGTAATTTGGGCTTTTGGTTACGTTAAGAATAGTCATGAATACAAACGGTTGTTTCCAAATACTTTGATCATTAATTCTAACTTTTACGATTAAATCGAAGATTACCTACGTTTGAAACAACTGTCCCACAAGATAGTAACCAGTATGCCAAGTCAGAAGATTTTCTATTGGACCACAATTATTTACCCGAAAAATATTCTTTAAAACGTTAACATTTTATTTAATCTTGTTTTGATTAATTTATTTTTGAGTTACCTGATAATGGGTAATACGAATCCGAACGCATTCGTCTCAGTTTTTTCTCCTGAATTCCTGCACGTTCGAAATTTTGGATTTAAGGATTCGATTCAACATTTCCCTCAACTGTATACGATTTCGAACTGTTACTAAAAAAATTAGTGTTATTTTAAATCATGTATAGATATTATGTTCTTCTTCTTGTTTTAAGTAGATGGGTTTTTAAATGGCCCGAAAACATTCATAATCGAATAAGTAGAACAAAAAGATATCAGCAGCTGAGAAATAATATAAAATCAGAATGTCATGTGAATATCACTGCTAAAAAAATGTTTAAGCAACCGCTTCTTAATTTTTGTTGCAAATAAAAATAAGAAAGCTTTGTAGCACCTTTTATGACAGTTGTTTTGATTAATTTTAACTTTTTGGGTCTAATGTAACTAAAAGCACTTAGTAGTAGTATTTAATGTTTATTAATTTATATATTAATGTATATTCAGGATTTTACAGCTCAAGCCGCATTCCTACACCTAACCGCCATATGTTTCTGTCCTGCGCATCGTCTTCATCCAAATTATTTCTGATGCCCTCGTTCCATGATCTTCTTGGACGACCTATTTTTCTTCTGCCAGGAGGCCCCCACTGATATAGTTTCTTAGGCCACCTTCCATCACCCATACGTAGTACATGCCGACATGCCCGAACCATTTTAGACCTCTGATCTCAATTCTTGTAATTATATCGTCTTCTGCCTGCATACGTCTCCTAATTTCTTGATTTGCTATTCTTTCTAATCTTGATACCCCAGCGCTACGTCTTAAATAGTCCATTTCCACAGAGTTTAGTTTTCTTTTTGTTTCAGTATTTAACGTCCAAACTTCACATCCATATGATAGAACGGATTCGACAAAGACTCTACCGATTCGCTTTTTAGTATTTTTGGAGATGTGTTTGTCCCACCATATCGGATTTAAAGCTCATAATAGTATATTGCGTCATAAGGGAAGATATAGGCATATTTCATCCCGAAGATTTCTGCTGCACGAGCGAACGCAGTGAGCGAGGGCAGCAAAAGCCGAGGGATGAAATATGCCGTTAGATTCCCGTAGGGCACAAGTTATTTTTCCGCATCCATGAGAAGTTCGTATTAAATAAAAATAGTTATAATATAATACGTACCTACGTTTTTGACATATAACCTCAAATTACACATGTCAAATTTTCGTATTAAAAATAATTTCTATAATGAATTTATGTAAAAAATAATCGTATTTGCTTGAATTTTAAAAAATAATTACACTTATCAATCACTTAAATGAAGATTTTTGTATAATTAAATAATAATTTTGATTCTAAATTCTATCGATAGATGTCACGTCGATAGCATGCACGGTAAAAACCCGCAAATGTTCATATCGTCCCGCTTTTTCATATTTACCCGCTATTCGCCATTGTTAACCTCAAATGAGATAAATAATCTGTCAATTACATACCATGGATACGGAAAAATGTTTTTACTCTCCTCAATTCTGTGTTTAATTTCATATGTGGTCTGTCCATCTTTGGATATTTTTGTACCTAAATATTTAAAGTCATCAACCTGCTTAATGGTATAATTGTCGTCTATGAGGATCTGGTATCTAGCATCTGAGTTAATTACTAAATATTCAGTTTTGTCAAGGTTTACGGACATTCCCCATTCATTATAACTTTGATTAAGTCGTCGTAACATAAATTCCAAATCATATGACTCGACTTATCCTTTTTTCGATTAGCTGGCGTATTATAAACAGATTGTCTATACATGATCGGTCATGGATAAATCCACTTTGATCTTCGCTTATGCTATGCCTAGTAATTTTTTCTACTTGTTCTTTCACAATTTTGCCAAAAAGTCTGCACATAGTACAGTTAATACTAAGGCCTGTATAATTTTTTGGGTCGTTTCTTTTACCTTTCTTATAAAGTGAAATAATGTGGGACATCTTCCACTGATTGGGGATTTGACATTTTTTTATGCACATATTTACAAGCCTTGTAATACGTAGGAGCAATTTGTTGTTGTTGTAGATGATGATCTGATCCAGAACTTGCTCCACGTTTTACTTTAACGTCTGTAATTTTGCACAAAGGATTTAGTTGGGTTATACATAAGTCAATTATGGATTTTTGATTTAATGTTATAGTGATAAAAGGCCGGTGGTTATTTGAATTTCCCGGGCTGATTTACAGTACATTACAGCCCATCCGTCCCTGAATACAACCTAAAAATGTTAATCTGAAACTGAATACCTTAACAGGCCAAAATCAATACTTTCAGTATTTCCCTTTTTTAAGATTTTTTTTACGAAAATGGGTCACCAAAAGGCCTGGGCCCCCCTACCGTACGGGGTTTGCAAGGGTGTGATTTATACCACTGTTTTTAACAAAGCCTGGGAAACCAATAACAAAATATTATCAGAATACCTCTTCCTAATTTATTTTGTGAAAAAGACAACCAAGAGAGTCTTGTCATTTTATCAAAATTAGTTGTTTATCTCTTACTTTTTTTTGGTGAAAAGTTCAATATAATGTTATGACTTGGGTTATGCTTTCTTAAAATTATAAATTGAAATTTCAAATTAGTTCTTATGATATTTTTTAATTAGCACTTTTTATGAAAACTCTTATCACAGGGTCGTTACTGAGGCTCTTCAAATTATAAATAAACTCACTCAATGACTCAATTTTTAATAAATGTGGATTTATTACAAATGGATAACTCCTATCTCCCCTACTTAGAAATAAACTTATGTACACTCACAGTTTTTAAATACTTCTTTCTTATGGTTCCCAATTCTTATAATTTAATCTTCACCAATTTGATATCCATTTACTATTAATAAAATTCAAATTTAAAGTGTTCCAAATTCTAATTTCGTTCCAATCCAAAATATTCTTGCATCCAAATTTATGTAGTAAACCAAATATTCAATTTAACTTTATGGAGCCCTATCTTCTGCTCAATGCCATCTCAATTGAAGACTGTATTCTCTTGTTGCGAAACCAAATTATCTTTTAGTATTATATTTCTCAAAATTAGAAGAATTTTCTCTTCTTTAACTGCTTTTCTCTATTTTAGAGAATTACTGATCTCAATTAACATAAAAAATCAGATTTACACGTATTTATATCAGCTGGAAGATTTTTTACTTACAACTAGTGAAATTAATTTTCACAAAAATTGATTATTATTTTCAAATTCTTTCTGTTGTCCCGGTTTTTTCAAAATTCTCCTCCAATTAAATTATTACTACATATTCCTAACAACCTTATTTATAACACCCTTATCTAGTACTCTATTTAGCTAATATTTTTTTACATTAAGAATAATTTTTACAATTTTTTATATAATAAAATTACCAACTATCTAGCTATTTTATTTATTTTATATTACATACCTATTTATTTAAATAACTAAATCCACATTATCAAATAAATTAAATTTTATCTCAGTAACAAGCAACTTATAAATACTAATTAATAATCATCTTTCAAATCCAGTAAAATAATCTTATAACTCACTTAATAACATCTCAATAAATTGAAGAGCAACAGTTTTACATTTTAGAAAAATAAAGAATAGCATTCACTTTAAAAAGACTCACAACTTACCAATCTGTATATAAGTCTTTTTTAAAATCATTGAAAAATGGTTAATTGAATTTAAATTTTGTGTTTGAATTGAAGACTGTTGGGCTAAGTATTTTCAAATTCAAGGAACAAAATGAGAATTAAAATTAATTCGCAAAACAAATAAATCCTATGCTAATATTATATTTAAGGTTCTTTACTTCTCTCAAAATACTTACTTTATTACTGTAGTATTTCGATAGAATTAAATAAATTGAATTGGAAATTGGAAAAACAACTATAAGTTTCCAAAAACCCTTAATTTGGTGAAGATCAGGAAATATTTTAATTCAAGAGAAGAGTTGACATTTAAAAAATATACGTGTGTTGCTTACTACGATAATTACATTGTTTATTTTGAGATACAGGATTATTTTAAATAAATTGTGTAAAATTTGGTTACTAACGAAACAAGTTTAAATGTAAATTTGCGTATAAATAAGAAATAAATTCACGTTTAAAAACATGTCCCGTAGTGAGACTTTATGTTTACCTATAACAAGGAAAATTAGAACCAGGTTGTTAGCTCGATTAAATACAAAGAAATTAAAATATTTGTTAAAATTTTCAGATATTGTATTAAGGCAAACTAAAATTAATAATCTTGTCGAAGTTCAAGTTTGTAAACCATAAAAATAAACATAAGATTAGTAATCAAAGGTCAGAAATTACAAATGAACAGAGTAGTTTGAGTTTTCCCATCCAATGCTTTTAAGATAAGTCTTTATTATTTAAGATAGTCACTATCAGTAACAAATTAATATTTACGGCGTGTCTTCTATGTTAAAACAAAGAAAACAAAAAGGTAGTAAAAACTGAATTTGTTGTGTGTAAATTAAAGTAACAGAGGAAATTATAAAAAAATCAAAGAACTAAAATTCTGATATATCTGTATAGAATGAAAGATATTCCATATGAAAAGATAAATTTAAATTTATTTATTTATTTGCAACAACAAATTTGGAATTGATCAGAATTTGCTGAAATAATCGGCGCAAAGGTATGCCGGACGCGATTTAGGCATCACAGAGAGAGAAAATCGTAGAGAAGGACAGTAAAGGTATTGAAGACCTATCGGTTCCGATTCCGATCAATGCCCGGACGATTGGAGGGTAAGCCCGGCCTGATTTGTCGAAACAGGAAGGCAGCAGTGCAAAGAGGTTTCTAATAGTATTGAGTAGGCGTATAAACGGTTTTCGATTGATACACCTCTAACCAATTTTTTATCAATGAAGTTTTGGAATCTTTGCGGTTCAAGAAGAGGGACAAAAAATTAAGGATTAACGTTTGCTTTGCATGTTAATCTCAACTTTTGTACATATTTAAAGTAGATACAAAAATATTAGAATTTTGTAAGCGCATATTTGGGTGATAAATGCAATTTTCTGTTTTGCCGGTGGAATAAGGCATTTCCTTTCCTTTTAAAGTCGGTATTAAAGCGGCTATGCTGTCCTATTAATATGTTTAGTAGTTTTAGTGAAGTTAAAATGATGGAAATTTCCGAAATTTGTAAGTCAGATCATAAATGTTGTGAGAGTTCCGAATGCCACTTTCTTTTATTTCTGATAACCTGGTCAGTGGGTGTCCCATGGGACAGATATTTGATACATCCGGAAAGAACAAATTTTTATTGTTGTGAATTATGACATAAATTTAATTTTTAAAGTAATTTTATGAATTCTGTATATTGTATAGGAAAATATCACCACAACAATTTAAATCACTCACTAACTTTCAGCATTTTCAGACAATGGGCACCTAGTCGAGTTACGGAATTTTCATAATTCGTTAAAGAGTGAGTGAACGAACGAACTCCTTTAAAATGTTAAAAATTCTTGATATTTCCACGAATTTTATAAAACTAAATATTTTCAAATCTTTGTAGAGATGTAACTTATCAATTCTGCAATTTTCCCAATTCCTCATGTTTCAGAAAAGTAATTAAACTGTCAACGTTTAACAATTTCATTACTTTAATAAAATCAATTACAGCCATTTCGAACTGTTAGATTAGAATTATCGAAATTTAGTGATTTCTTAGGTTTGTTAAAATCTAAAGGGCACGTCGCCTCCCTCAATTGTCAATTGTTACTATGGTAAATACTGTCAATAGGCACAGCAATCAACCAATTAATCGCAGTTTATTAATATTAAACTCAGGAATGGGAATGATGCGTTATAGCGTTATCAGGGCCGTCTTAAGCATATTCTGCGCCGGGGTGCGAAAATCAACCCTGCGCTCCCCCCCCTGTCAAAAATTTAATTAACAATTTTTTTACAGAGTCTAGAGTCCCACACCACAACCTAACTTTTTCCTTTTTCGCTGGAACGATGAGATGAAGCAAGCAAAAAGCAAACAATAACTCGCGGCGGGTGTCACAAATGCAATGAAGTAATTGTTTGTTGCGGCAAATTTATACCGGGTGTCAATTAAACCTGGGGCACCCCTATTTTTTAAATGATATTTTAAGATATTAAAATAAAATTTGGTATATGTAATATGTATACTCTTTAAATGGCAATTTTTGACATAGAACACACGTTAGTGTCACTTTCGATTTCGCCGGAATTACCCCCAATTTTGTTATTTTAAATGGAACACCCTGTATATTTCTTTGGAATTTCCATTTCATTCTACGTATGTTATATTAAGTTTGAAACATTTTGATGGCAAAGTAAATACTTGCAGAAGAGTTTATTTATTAATCTAGGATGCCATGACCTGCGTAAAATCGCAGTCAGGGTGCTACGACACTCAAAATAAATTATTTTAGTCCTTCAACTGTAGCAAGTCTGTCACTTTTTTGTGCATTTCATTTGTTTCACTTGTTTTGAAACCCAGTGTTTAGATTTAAATGTCGAAAATACGTTTTTTTGAACAGAGAGTGTTATTCCGAATTAAATTTTTATACAGGGTGTCCGCAAAAAGGAGGTCAATCCGTTAACCACATATTCCTGGAGCAAAAATAATATGACTTTTATAATGCCATTTTTTTTTTTTTAATTTTTTTATTTTAGTATTAGAAACTTATTAGATTACCGTAAACCGCGTATTAAGGACCAGTACTTTTCAAGTTCTCTCTAAAACGAACGATTTTATCAAAATTTGATAAGAGACAAAAAATAATCCAAAATGCATGATTATCTCAAAAAAAATAGCTTGGAAGTCACTGGCGTAGGTACTAAAAAACAGGGGAGGTCAGTGGGTACTGCACCCCCCGTATTTTGATTATTTGACCGTTGTTTTCGTTTTGCTTTTCTCAAAAGATGTGACTATTTATGCTGAAGCTCTGTACCAAATTTGAAATTGATAGCTTATTAAATACCTCATTTATTAAAAATAATCAGTTTTAAATTTCAAACTTTGACGCCCTGTACATCGCACGTGTGGATCTAAAATGAAAAACGGCATTATAAAAGTCATATTATTTTTGCTCAAGGAATATGTGGTTAACGGATTGACCTCCTTTTTGCGGACACCCTGTATTAATCCAGCGTTATTGGTATCAATAAAATTATTGAATTTTTTAATATCCTAGTGTCCCTTAGCCACCGTGGTCCCACCCTAGTCCCATCTGAAAAATAGTTTTTCTCGAAAAAGCATTTTTGCCAACTTTAGGCCCTTCTAATACAGCAACCAAAATAGTTAAAGTTCTAAAACAATTTGGCTCGAGTGTTGGGGCACCTTGACTTTCATTTTGCGTAAGTCATGTCTCTAGATTAATTTCTGCAAAAATTTACTTTATCATCAAAATGTTTCGAACCATACGTAGAATCGAAAGGAGATTCCAAAAATGTATAAATATACAGGGTGCTCCATTTAAAATAACAAAGTTGATGTCAATTTCGGCGAAACCGGAAGTGACAGAAACTTGTTTCCTATGTCAACAATTGCCATTTAAAGAGTATATTACATACACCAAATTTAATTTTGATATCTGGAAAAATAAAAAATATATGGGAGTGCCCCAGGTTTCGTTGACACACGGTATACTCAATATACAAGGAGTGGATAGTCGCGTGTAAAAGCCCTCGGTCTCTCACGTAGTAGGCATCTTAGGTTCGATTCCTGAGACCGGCGATATCCTCGCCAGAACTTATAAGGTCGTACGCTCTCCGTGCTTCGGAGGGCACGTTAAGCTGGCGGTCCCGGTTATCATACTAACACCTTTGATAACCGTTAACCTCGTAACACTGCGGGTCGATCTTCTTCACCTCTCTCGATGGGTTAGGTTAGCCTCCTGCCCAGCATACGTGCAAAGAGGGCTCACAGAACTCGTTCTTATGAGTTTTTAAATTTTAACAGGCCACTGGCCTAGGCTTCGGCCATAAGAGGAAGAAGAAGAAGAAGAAGAAGACGGTATACTCCTTGAAAACAGATCATGAAAGAAAGTACTGAAATCTTGCAAAAAGTACTTCAAATAAAATTAAACTTTAAAGTTATATGCATTAACTATGGGCTTCTAGTGCGGTGCCCTTTGACATAGCATACCTAGCTCTATGCTCTTTGAACTGGTAATTTCGCCGCGCGTGTTTGTCGGCGGGATCGGAACATAATAAAATAATACGTAATTTAATTCTTAGGTTTAAGAGCTGATTTGGCTTGCACATCACAACTGAGTGATATGACGTGCCGACTGCGGCGTCGGTGTATTTGTAAAATGAATGCGCAAAAATATTAACATTTTTCAGGATAGCAGTATACTATACTATACTATTTTTTTTTTTAAATCATAGTTTTCAAAATGGTACCTAGATTTAGGCGGTCGGCTTGCGCCCCCTAAGACCCTGCGCCCGGGTGCCCCGCACCCCTTGAACCCCCTTAGGATCTTAGGATCCCAGTGGTCTGTGCACTATAAACAAGTAAAAGAAAAATTACCATTTTGAGAGAATTTTGAAAATTTGAACTATTTTTTCTAATGCGAATAGTACGAAAAAAGAGAGAGACGAAGTTGTCAGTTATTCTCATAACTTATAGAGTTGCCATTAGTGCGTTAATTTTCAGAACAATTACGACCTATTGTGTTTCTTCCTAAATTTCGTAAAAAATATCAGTCATGAATTTGTACATATAAATTAGGTAGTTAAAATTGTTAATAATTGAGGGAGTAAAATGCAAAAACCAAATGAAACTGGACGAACTGAAGTATTTATTTCATGTTTCTTAAGTTTATAATTACGTTAAAATCATTATCATTAATGAAAAATTGTGGAGTTAACTGATGATTCTAGTACAATTAACGGAAAAACCTCGGTCATTAGTTATTTATATCTAACTAATTAGTTAATTTTTAACTATTGTTCGTTTAAAAAGGACGATAAAGTCTTTAAAAAAGTAGCTGTATAAAAAAGATTGGTGCGATCTAGCAATGCTCTCAGTTTCTAGTAACTCTTCGTATTATCAAGAATTCATAAAGTTAAAGAGTAATAGTGAAACTGATCTAACGTCTCTAGAATACATTGTATAGTTGTAGACATTCAAGCATAGATGGCGTATGTTGTACTAATTCCACTTTGCGATTGTTAACGATACAAAGCAATAGAAATTTTAAACCTTTGCAATTACATAATTAGATATTTTCAGTGACGATTTAATATTAAAATGTACCCTGAGTTTAATAAACTTTAAATAAGGCCCTCCTTTAGCTCTTATGGAAAAGCAAGACAGTTTACTGTCAAATAACTTTTTATTTATACATTTTATACATAATTAGAGTCACATTCTCACATTTAATGAAAAATTGTTTCAAGAACGTTTTTAAACATAATTTATTTCTGAAATAACTGTAAATATTGTTGTGGAAATTGTTTACTGTGACTGGAACACATTTGTTTTAATTACCTATGCATTTTCCGTGCATTTACAGGATATCAATTATGTTTGAACGCAGTTAAATTTTTAACACGAGTATTAATAACTCAAGAAACTGTAATCAAAATATACAGGGTGAATCGTAAATGGCGGATTTCCACCAGGCGATTCTGCATCAAAAACTGAATAAAAAATTGTAGAGGTAACTGTTTTAGGCCAACACGTGCAGGAAGAATAATTGTTACTTAAAGTTTTGTAAACTTAGCAACACCGTGTGGTCAGTTATATTAATTCACCTGCGATATCACAAATAGCAACCCACTTAATTTAATATAGGACCATCCAGAGAATGTATTTTATATACAGACACACTCAGTGGCGTACAGTGAGTTTTTTTACTTTGGGGAAGCGCTTCTGGTTTTTCTGATAAGCACAAAAGGTGACAGCTTTTAATATACACAATAAAAAAAAAACAAAAATTTACCTACTTATAGTTAGTAATTTATTTGTAATGAAGTTCTATTCTTTTATGCACCTGAGCAAACCTGTCAATTACATCTTCATAAAACTTTGGATTTTGCGATAAGTCTTCTTTTCTATGGATAACACTGCATAATTGGACAGTCTTTCTCCACCTATTGAGTTTCTGATGAAGGTCTTAATACGCTTTAAAGTAGAAAAGCTACGTTCAACCGAAGCGCTTGTTGTCGGAATTGTTAAAACTAGTTGGCACAACTAAAACACTTAACTAACTATAAGACTCTTCTAAATCAGTTTCTTTAAGAAAAAGCAGCATATTCAATGGTGTTTTCTGATTATTGATTTCTTGAGAATCATACAAAACATTTAATTGCGAATGCAAAGCATCAGTGTCAAAGAAATTAGTATAATTCAGTTTTAGGCTATTAAAAGCTTCCTTTGGAAAACAAGATTTTGTAGCTGGTGAAATTACATAATTCAACAAATTTTAATTTATTAAAATTCTGAAACCTGGCACTCAGTTGTTGCGTAATATTATTCAAAATTTCTAATGTAGCCCTTAAAAGAACTTTAATTTTACTATAAAGGTATTAGGTGTAACAAAAATAAGGTTCTCTAAAGCAGGGGCGGACCGTTAACTTTGGGGGCCCTGGGCTAACACTATTTGGGGGCCTACCCAATTAATCCAATTAACCTTCACATATGTCTAAGAGTGGGGTCTGTATTTTTTTGTTAACTAAATTGAATCTCTCTAAAATTTCTTCCCAAAAAACAGTTAAAATTATTATATAAATTCTGTGCCTCTCTTCGAAAATCAAGTTTCTCATCCATATTGTCACTAAACGTTTTTAATATGTTCATGATATCACCGTAGCGATTTTTTAAAGCTCTAACAGCATCATAGTGACAACGTGACAAGACCATCTAGTCTGGCTTAAACTTTTTATCGAAAATTTTAGTTTTGTTACACGATTTAGAAGCTCCTACCTATGGGTAGATGCAGAAAAGAAAACATATCTTTGTTGCACTACTTCAAAAAGTTCACAAAGTTGCAACTTTAACCGCTTCTCCACCAACTAGATTTAGGTAATGCACAGCACACAGCACATAATCAGCAAATTTATTGTTTTGTTTGGGATGTGCTTGCACACCATTGTATCGGCCGGACATATTTGCAGCGTTGTCAAACGACTGTCCTCTACAATTTATTATCCAGCGAGAGTCCAATTTTTTCTAGAAATTCTTGTAAGGAATTGAATAAAGATAAGCCACTGTGACTACTAATTTTGATGAAAGGAGCTAGAGGAGCTAGACTTGCACTCCCATTCTGATGTTGCCACATTATTTGCATAATTGACAAATGATAATAGCTATTTGTACAATGAGATAGGAAAAGTGCATTTTTTCCAATCTAGACGTGAGATTTTTCATCGAGGCGAAGGCGAAATCAAAAACACGTCGTGAATGGAAAAAACACTTTTCCGAACGAATTGTACACAAAATTTTGTAAAATTCAGTAATTTTAACTGAATATTTCATTTTTGATGTCAAATGTCAAGTTCGTTTTGATGTAGTCAAATATTTCATTGCCATGGAAACAAAGTAAAATTTTTCAATTTGTGATGTGCTTTGGTCTGATTTCCTCTCTTGTTTTATATTTCTACTCTAGGTAGAAAAAGCTGCACTTTTCCTAATTCAATTGAGTATTAAAAAGTCCAAGAATTCCTTACCGAATTTTACAAACTACCGACATAGGCGATAGAAAACAGCCGTATTTACTATTTACTGTCGTTTAAAACATTGATATTTGATATTTTATTGAAATCAAATAGTGTGGCAAATCAACGATTTAAACTTTATCTAGATACGAATTTTGTATAATTTTTTTTCTTAAATTTTTAATTTAAATTGGGTTTATTTTTATTTTTTTGACCGCGAAGGGGCCCTTTGATTGAACTGGGCCCTGGGCTGCAGCCCATAAAGCCCATGCCTAAATCCGCCCCTGCTCTAAAGAGCTATGTTAAAATTGAGGACGGATTATTGTTCCTCGTCCCAAAAAATGTAGTTTCCCCTGATTTTTATATCAATATTTCGACAGCTCTTGAAATTACAGCAAAAAATTAAGATTAAAATTTCGACTTTGACACCCTGTATCTCCCTAAATATTAACTTTTGGACTAAGGTAATTTTAGGTAAATCGTAATATTTTGAAATTTTGACTTCGCGAATCTACTGTTGGTCTTTGTCCCATTACTTTTGGACCACCCCGTATAAAATTAATAATTTTTTGAATGAACAATGAGCGTCATTTTAATCCATAAAGGTTTTAATATTTTATATTCACAACGTTTTAAAAAAAAATCAAATCGGAGTAGTTTGAACCGTTTCCGAACTACAAACGTAAAGTTACGCCACTAAAAGACAAATACAAATATGCGGCAAGCGCCAGTTAACAGCGCTTCTCCTGGAGCTTAAGTCACGCATGTGATTGTTATACGGGAATTGAAGTACTTCGGCGCTTCTCAAGTAACTTTCGGCATTCGATGTTTTCCGGCCGTTAAACTACGAACGGTACACAGTCAGAGTTGAATGCCGGGTTACAAAATGCGCTAATTTGCAATGAGTATTCGCGTTATATTAAAACGATAAGGCGAAAATGAAATAAATAATTTTAACATACTACTGAAACAAAAATAAAATTAATAAATTATATTGTTTTGCCTTATGAAGACAAGGGTGCTTTCATCGCTTCCATGGACCGCACGCCACTGGACACACTATACCTTTTCAACTTCAAGTTGAGACTAGTCATCTTCAAATTGAGAATAAATGAGATAAAACTATCTGAAATCAATTAAATACAATCAAATTGAGATTTAACATAATCAAATTGAGAATAAACATAATCAAATTGAGAGTAATCAATTTCAAATTGATTAAACGCATTGAAATAGTGAAGTGATCTGTGTAATATATTCTTCGTCTAGCAGTTTAAACCATTTGGCCGGAATTTAGTCTGGACCATTTCAGCTTTTAATATTGTGGGACTATTCTCTAGGTCTAGGTCATCTATAGTTTCAAAGGTATTCTGCATGTTATGTTAGAGCAATTTTGTAATACATGCTTCCCATTCGTTTTTTATTTCTGCGACGTCTTTTAGAAGTTTGTCGTTGGAATTTTTAAGTGTACCTACCTACTCGCATTTTTCTTATATTTCCCCGTCATTTCTTTTACTATTTTATGTATGTTAAACTCATCGTATTTTCTCTTTAGTTCTTCAATTTCTCTACATTTATTGTTCATCCATTCTGTTTTTGCTGTTTTAATTTTCCTACGTATTACACGATGGATTGATTTATATCTCTCTATATCCCTATTTTTAGAAGTCCTTCTCTTGTTCGTTAGTTCTATTATTTCTTCAGTCATTCATTGTTGTTTCTTAATTTGTCCTCCTCTTTGCAATTCTTCATATTTTTATTAATCTTATTCGTTCTGGATTTTTGAACAGCTCTATAGCTATAGATTGCATCCTTTTTTGGTTTTTAAATTATTTTGAATTTGATTTGTATTTTAGCGCAAAGAAGATTGTGATAACTGTTGGCATCAGCTCTTGGGTGTGTTTTTGCACATTTAATAGAATGTTTGAAATGAGTATTATTCATAATTAAATCTATTTGATTTCTAACTACGCGCTCGGGACTTTCTGCTAGTGACTTCCAGGCAATGCTGTGCGGTATTCGAGTATAAGTACTCAATGGCCTGTACCCAAGTACTTTTAGGGTACTCGCTACTCAGTCCACAAATACTTTTTTTTAAATGTACACTCAGTATTCGAGTACATTTGGTGCAGAGTACTCGTACTCGGTACTTGGATACTTTTTACTTGTACTCGGAACAGCTCTGCTTCCAGGTATGTAGTCTTCTGGGATGCTGTTCAAATAGTGTATTAGTAAAACACTGACTAAAATGTTTTTTTAAATAAAAGATAAAAAACGGAAAAATATTAAAAATACAACGTTTTAGTGTTTAAAAGGCCTTTAAAATCGGCAGTACGGCAGCCTGGGAGTGCACGTATACTGAAATATAGAAAGTTAAGCAAAAGCCTGCTTGTCCAGAACTTGGATGGGTGACCGCTCTGCGGCTCGGTGTGTCCAGCCCCCTCGGCACTATGAAAGGTATAAGAGGGTAAAAGACAAAATAAAGAAAGAAAGAAAGAAAGAAAATGCGTTTAAATATCATGAATCCTAGGCTTTACATTGCCTCAGCTAATCTATTCCTGGATATTCCTTTGGTCATTAAGATAAACATAAAAGAAGAGAAAACGTAGGTGTATATTATACATGCTTATGCACATTTTATATTCTCCTATTATTATCATTAAACTCTAAAAATTTTTTATAATAGTTTTTTCCGAAAAATCATCACTGGATTAGGGACAGTTTCCGTTTTAGAAACAGCGCAATTTTTTCCTGCCTAATTTTTTGTTGTAAGTACATAAGTTTTGTGTCTTTCAACAAAATACAGTTCGCTTTTGGGCAATTTGCCTTGTGCCATGGTTAAGCACGTCCATTGAAATTTTTGCGTTGCCCATAAGCCATAAGCATAATTCTATGGCGATTTCTATTTTTTACCCGAAATTTAGTGTGACTAAAGTTTTGCTTTAGAAGCGACTGTTTCTTCTGCTTCATTCCTATAACACGGCCCTGCAAAAAGTTTTTCAAATTGTGTGTACTCCAAATTCCAAGAAATGTAGTAGTTATTGTTTTACAAAATAACATTTTTTGTTTTATCTGCATGAGTCTTGCATGTTTTCGATTAGCATAACGTAAAACGTAACATTGAGACTTCTTGACACACATGCGACCCGTGGATTTACCGTTTACTTGCCACGTAACTACAAAAAATGAATTATAACTACAATAACAACCATGAAAAGAGTGCAAGACGGCAAGAAAATTAAAAAATTGTTTTTCGTTCTTGCAGTTTTCTTACCAGCCAGTTGCTTTTCCTGTTATGCTCTCATGTTGTACCTATTTCGTGCAAGATCAAGATCGTAAACTTGTTATTTAACTGGAGGAGAAGGCAGTTAAAATTTTAATGGTTGGATTTTTTTGTATTTATTAAACAAACTACATTTAAAATTAGTTAACAAGTTGTCAATATGTAACACAACACTACGATTTTTCAATTCTTCCAGTTACATTAATATGTATTATTTAAGTTTATAAAACCTCTTAAGTTAGTTCATATGCAGTATCAGAAATATTTCTTGTGATTTTTTCTACCTTACTCCATCATTTTGCCAAAATAAAGCCATAATTTTAGTTTAACTTTGGCATTTTCTAAATTTTGTAAATAATAAATCTTTTGCAAACTTGGCTCTTTAGTTAATCTATTTTTTTTATATTTCTATTTTTGATTATTTTAGAATATCTTTCTAGCCAGATGATTAATTATTTCCAAATTTTATCCGACATTTAAAAATAAAAAATTGAAAATAACACTAAAATAAAATGATCCGAGAATAACAACAGAGTTCACTAAACTTTTTACTAAAAACTTTTCCAAAAAAATATTCTAAGTGACATGATTGGTTAAATTTAGTTTAGTAGCACTGAAAGTTAACAGCTGCATTAGTTAAATGATAATAATCAGTTTCTGAGTTTTAGATACTAGCAAGAGATAACCTACGATAATCCCAGTCTTTAGTTTTTGGCACAAAATGCAAGAACGCCTTTACTTACATTACTTATTATAAATGGAACATGCAGTTTCGTAAAAATATACCTAGTTAGATGACAAGAGTTTGTAATAAACTGCGCAAAATGTACGTTTATTAGACTGTAATTTCATGTTCAAACGGTTTTATTTGGCTGGAGTCATAAGTTGCAGCATTATTTGATGGTATTTGAGGAGTGAGCAATTTTGATTTTTTGAATCTGACGCATTCGAAAAAATGCTGGTTAAATAAACTCCTTTAAATTATTTAACAGATCTACAGATCCCTGCAAACAGTTTAAGAAATGATAACGGCGTATTCGATTTTGTTATGAATATCAAATTTTCGTACTGTCTTTAAAAATTTATAGGTAATTTAAGCTGTCTGTTTAAAGTCAACAAACATTTTGCACTCATTGTGAAATAATCAAATGTACTTTGTGCTAGATTTTAACCCAAAACGTGACGTAGCCCTCCCATATGAGTGTTTTTCTAAATTTAAGGACCAGAATGTTAGAGGTTCCAACTTTGAAACGCACATCCACCGACGCGTTATATTTAGACTGTTGTTTTCGACCGACGTAAAGCAATTCCCACTGATTACGTTTTTTCATTCTAGAGTTTTCATTTATTATTATAAACACGTTTATTTCTAGGGATAGATTTTTGAACTGGTGCGTTAGAGTAAGTTGCTAGAATGCATAAAATGTTTATTACTGACGACAATTATAAACAATTTGCATCGGTTTATTTATTGGCATTGTTAATGAATTTCTTGTATTTATAATAATATAAAAACTATTTTACTGGTGAATTGTTTAAATTGTAAGTAAATATAAGAAGATGAATTAATAAAGTTTTAATGGCATAAAAAATTTACATTCTCTGTATATTTATTTGAAATTTGGAGAATATGTATAAAATTTTGATGATATTTTTTAATATCAAAAATTTAAACAATGTCAGGTGCAAAGTTAAATGTAAAATATTAAACAACACAAAGAGAAAAAATTCTGTATTTATTTGATTTTTATTTGAATGTCTTGTAATTTGAGTTCGAGTTTCAAATTCTAATAAAAGCTCTTAAAAATCCCCCGTCTTTGTCTGTAATAAAAATACTTATCTTGACAACTAAGTTACTAATATTAGGTATAAAAACTTACTTGAGAAATATCTTAATACAGGCTTTTGAAGATATTTTTCACTGAATTCTATAATTAAATTTACTAAGTTTAAATATTATACTTATTATTGTCGTTATAGACAAACAAGATATTTGTCTTTGATGATGGATATTTTCCCTTGAAACATAAAGATTTTTAAATTGCTGGTAGAACTACAATGACGGTATTCATATTATTAAACTAATAAAGCAAGATAAATCTTTTTTTAAAATAATTTTTAACGCTATTTGTAGGGTTGCCATATTAAAAAAGTTAAAATTGGTAGGTAGAACGTTTAGAAATTAGGGACATTAAATAGAAATTTAGAACCTGTTGTTCTTCTTCACTTGCCTTATGTTGGAAATGGGGTCATGTTTATATTTTATTTTTTTCAGCAGTTAGAAACGTTTGAGGTTTTTGGTTTTAGTTCTGCCATTATCTGCAAGTAAGTTCAGGTAGGTGGCTACAACATTTTCAAAAAGAAAGGTATGTTCCTGACTATTTGACAGATAAATACAGTCAATACCAGTGACTTTAATCCAGTTTTCACATAAAATCTGTTATAAAATATTTAAATTGCAATCAATTGAAATATTGCATATTTATGCACAATAGCTTCCTCTATCGAATAGGGGTAGTAATTGCAACCGAATATTAACACATTCGGAAAAAATAAAATGTAGGTGTCTCAAGTCACCCTAGCCTTGGGGTTTCTTGAGACACTCCATTCATTTC
Source organism: Melanotus villosus (assembly GCA_963082815.1). Taxonomy (NCBI): domain Eukaryota; kingdom Metazoa; phylum Arthropoda; class Insecta; order Coleoptera; family Elateridae; genus Melanotus; species Melanotus villosus. Next base: position 31,003,693 of record OY720418.1, on the reverse strand, counting down.
GACGTAAATTCAATTCTGCGTTAAGTAAGGGTGATTTGAGAGAGTCATTGTTTTTTAAATTTGTTTGTTTGTTGAATATACAATATGTCCAGGGATTGAGTTACAAAGAGGTATGCCTGACAAAAAATTTTTAAATTTAAATTGCATATTTGGGGCTTAAACCCTGTTTGGCTTGAAACTAATTTTAAGTATATTTTTGATTGTTTCAAATCAAGGAGGCCTTGATGGTAGATAAAAAAGTATTTTGTATTTAGTTAAAGTAGCTTTTTTATACTAACTACGGCAAAACGCCATTAAAAAAAGTTTTTCGCAATGTAAAATCATTAATCCATGCAAAATTTCAGAAATATCGGCTTACTTTTGTGAAATCGTGTCTGCTTATTGTTAGACTTAATCAGTTTACAAAACGTTTAATTTCAAATTTTATTTACAAAAAATTATAAAAAAACAATTTATTCAAATAAGCCACCTCCTAAATGTGAATGTGAAAATGTGAATTTGAATATAAAATTCGCTTACTCAAGTTTTTTCTGATTTTTAATAAAACAACTCCAAAATTTCGAGATAAATGTGAATAAAAAAAGAACTGCAACAGTTAGCCCAAAAATGAAAACTGCATTAGGGACCCGAAAACAAGCAGACAACTTTTTCTGAAAAATTGAAAATAAAATTTTTTTGTATAAAAGTAAAAAAAACAACGAACACATAAGTGTAATAACATTTTAAACAAAAATAAAACATTTTTGGAACAAAACATAGGATCAGATTATTTTTCTTAATTAATAATAATAGAGATTTATTGGCCAACAGATAAAATCCATTTACAGAGCAAAAATGGAACAGTTACCTACTACGATACTTAATACTAATACATAAACTTAACTTAAATTAATAATATATATTAAAATAAAGAAATTACAATAGTTTAAATAATAATATTAATAAGAAGAACTCAAGATGGTTTTCTTAATTAACGTAAGAGAACAATGATTAATGTCACAATGGTCTGAGATTTTGTTGTAGTTATTAATTACACATTACAAATATTGGCGATTTTAAACGTAAATTAGTATGTGCAGTAGGACAGCTGAAAGTATTGTTATTTCGAGAAGACATACGAGGGACATGAAAACTTAATAGAGACATTAATGATATAGCATCATTTTCATTATGCAATAAATTATATAGAAACGCAAGACTTGATAATATTCTTCTTTGTTCTAAAGACTGACAATTAAACCTAGTGAGTAATAAGTCTTGATCGATCCCGATTTCTGGATAGAATCCCTCAGTTTTAAAATATAGAAATTTTAAAAGTCTTCTTTGAATTGCCTCAAGCCTGTCCTTATGACATTCGTAGTAAGGGTACCAAACTAATGAGCAATACTCAAGTTTAGAACGAACAAATGAGAAGTAAAGCGTTTTAAGAGCTAAACACTCAGAAAATGCTTTGAAATTACGTATAATAAAACCCAACATTTTTAGCTGATTTGTATAACAAATCAATATGCCGAGAGAAGCTAAATTGACTGTCAAATGTTAATCCAAGATCAGTAATGGAGTCTGCACGATTTAATAAAGTGGAGTTACATATATAAGGGTATTATAGAATGGGATTTTGTTTCCGACTATAGGTAACCACTTTACACTTGGACACATTAAGCATAAGATAATTAGTATTACACCATTTTTGAATTTGATTAAGTTGTGACTGAAGATGGATACAATCACTGGAATATTTAATAGAGGTGAATATTTTAAAGTCGTCGGCGAATAGTAGTTTTTCGCAAGTAACATATTCCGGCAGATCATTAACAAATAACAGAAATAGCAGGGGACCTAAATTGGAACCTTGCGGAACACCAGACGACCCCACGAAATATTCAGAATGAAGGCTGTTATATGACACATATTGAATTCTGTTATAGAGGTAAGACTTAAAAAAGCTAAGTAAGGACTCACTAAAGCCAAAATAGTCAAGCTTAGATATGATAATTAGATGATCAATTCGATCGAACGCTTTTGAAAAATCTATATAAATTACATCGACTTGTCCTTGAGAATCAAATTGGAAACCGTGGAACGCGATATAATTCCTTACCAGTGGGTAGATTCGACTATAAAGTGCCATTTCAAATACTTTGGCAAAATTTGAAAGAATGCTAATGGGTCGATAATTACTAATTAGAGTCGTATCACCTGTGTTATGAACAGGACAAATTCTAGATCTTTTCCAAAGCTCTGGGAAAGCATAGGTTTTCATTAAATACGAAACACACGCAAATGTGTGTCTTTAAAAACATTCATCCCCTATGTGTTCGGGTAGACGTAGGAAGTTTGCTTACAAATTCTTTTCTTTTGCTAGTACTCTCTCATCTGGGACGTCTGTCTAAATAAAAGTGTTTTTTACTTTACTGCTTGCCTTCACAAATGAATCTCTTCACAGTCTACAACAGTCTCCACAACTGCATCATCACATGAGACGCTTTGCCCTGGGGAAACATTCAACTTCTTTCATTTGGTTCTCTGTGGCCGTGTTGCATCATTTTTTCCAAACCGTACTTCTTGGAACATGACTTTCAAAGATTTATTTTTTGTAAGTGTGACACTAACTTTGTTGAGTGTAGTTAGATTTGAGTAGACTTGCAAGTTAATATATATTTTCTTACAGGGCTCCGATTTTTCTGTTTTCATACTTTGAACAGCCTCCTCCAAGGTGTGTGTAGGTCTTTTCCTTTTCTTTGGAGGTTTGCACGTGATACTTCATTCTGTTCCGCAGCCTCTCTAATGGACAACTGTCCTTTCCTAATCGCAGCCAAAACATTTTGCAAGTCCTTTCGAAATTTTTTTTCATGTACAACTGTCCGTTTTATCATGCTGTCAATGGGCGACAAGCCACAGAAGACTGTAGATTATGCCTGTAATTTTTTTGTAGCTCTACTTTTGATAAATAGAGGGCTGGCAAATTATTTCACAAAAGTTGATCTTGTGTCTCAATTCACCTTGATGATCTCAAGTCATGCACATTGAAATTCTTTATTTCAGTTATGAATTTGGAGATTTTTAATAACGTAATAGGTAATACAAATTGGTTGTAACTGCTTCTTCTTAGTGCCATAATCCTTTTAAGGACGTTTGCGAGAGGGATCAAAGCCACATTTGTAACTGCTATATTATGTATATGAAAAGTACCTACAAAGGTAATTATGAAAAACAGTATTACTACTATTACTATTAAGAGTGTTCGCAGACTTATAATGTTAAATTCATCTTGTTTGTAATATTTTTCTAAAATTATAAGGTTTCCAAAAGAACCTTATTCGAAACTTCAGAATTAGGTACCTACAAATTTTTCTGTTTGTGCCTAATTTAAATTTTAGCTACAGCAAAGAGTGTAAATATAGGTATCTGAACCATGCTTAAAATTCGGAAAACTCTTCAAAAACCTTGGGGTTTTTGGGGGTATAATCGCGTTATTATTAAACATGTCGTTAATTATTTACCCTAAATTGGCAACTCCACCTTTTCAATCTTTAAATTTCAGATGCTAACTAATACAATTTTTTTGTAAATTAATAGGATTATTATTAAATTTTTTCTACACCTATTTAATTATATTGCAATTATTAGCATTTTTTTGTGAAAAATAGTACCTATAATTCGCTGCAGTGAATTATGGATTCATAATTCACTGCAGTGAATTATGATTTCGGCCAATCACAAATACAAATCCAAAAATCAATATTTCGCTAATCCAATCATATTTAAAATTTATTAAAATCTATATTAAAGAACTCAATAATTTTTTTGGTTTGTATAAAAAAATACTGTTTAAGTATCCTAATGGTTTTTATACGAGGAAAATTTAATCATCAATATTTAAAAGTCTTTTAGAAACCGGAGTTTTAATATTTAAAAATTATTATAAAATTCGACATTATTAAAAAACAATAATCAAATTTTAATGTAGGTTATTTTAGTAAATTAGCCGTTCTTTGTGTACAAATAATGAGAGCTATTGGAAGTATCGGTAGCGTGGCCGAGCGGTCTAAGGCGCTGGTTTAAGGCACCAGTCTCTTCGGAGGCGTGGGTTCGAATCCCACCGCTGCCAGTTTTTTTAATTTTTTAGTATTAAAACCCTTATACAAACTGATTGCAAATGATTAGCAGGAATAAATTGACTATTATAAAATATGAATTTCTTGTATACAAACTCCTTTTCATAAACCGTAACATTTTACAGGCAGGCTAGCAGTTGATGTGAGTTGGCCCACAAATAAACAAACCAACACGTGTTTACATAATCACACATTTTGTAATGCGAGATAAACTTTGTTTTCCGATTTTTCGATTTATCATATTAAATGTTGCTTTACTACAATTTTTTCCGTAATTTTGTTTGCCGATATATACAGGGTGAATCCTAAATGGCGGATAATACATACACCACGTGATTCTGCATCAAAAACAAAGCAATAAAGTCTTATAATATCTTATACCAATTTAATGTTAACTTCTTAGATGAGGAGTTATTGGCAGCCTTAAGTCGTATTCTGGTTTGGTTGTTGTGTGATATTTTTATGAAATAGGTAATGATTTTTAGCTGTAGTTTAATCAACAAAAGAAATAATTAATCTGTAATTGTACTCAACATACCCTTGGTTTACTTAGAATTTCCATCCGAAGTTTGAAATTTTTGCAGTACTTGTGCTTTTCATAAATGTTACAATAGAATACAATTACATTAAATCAAGTGGGTTGCTACTTGCTATTGGCGATATCGCAGGTGACGTAATATAACTGACCACACAGTGTTGCTGAGTTTACAAAACTTTAATTAACAATTCTTCAAAAACTACACGTGTTGGCCGAAAATGGTTATCCAATTTTTTGTCCAGTTTTTAATGCAGAATCGCGTGGTGCAAATATTATCCGCCATTTAGGATTCACCCTGTATGTAACCTCCAAAGAATTAAAATTTATTTGTTATTACAATTCATACTCAGTTGTGTTATCTTAATTACGAGGGTGTACTTTTATGTTGTCTACCTAGCCATGAAACGAAAAAGCGACGATGTCAAACCAATAATTAGTAAAAAATAACTGTGCATTTAGAAGTACATGTGCTAAGTTGTGTTTAATTATAGATATTTGAGAAGGTTTACTTGATAAAATGAGTGGAATTAAGGTGGAACATCGCAGGCTTATAAAGTTCATAAAGTCAGATAATCAATACAGAGTTAAGGCATCCTCGCATCCAGCTTATAGGCTGATCTAGCTCCGTCAGACTTCTTTTTATTCAAAAACTTAAAAGGGCATCTCAGGGGAATAGGGGAAAGCATTTTGCGTCTGATGAAGCACTCAAAGAAGATGTTGAACAATATATTGCAGAGTTGCCGAAGGAATTTTTTTCTGAGGATATGGAACAATTGAAAAACAGATGGAACAGGTGTAAAAGTGTTGAAGCGAGTTACGTAGAAAAATAAAGGATTGCTAATGTGATACGTGTTTCTTTCGTGGCTAGGTAGATAACATATCATATAGCAATGACGAAAATTCCAACCTACAGCGTTTCGTTGTTTTGGAAGAAAACATTGTGAAAATATATCGTTGGCAACACGAAATCGAAAAAATAATATGAAAAAAATTCATTGGCAATACTATAATAAATATTTTAGTTGCTAAAAAATCTTTGTTTATTCAAATTTGCCGTCGCAAATATAACTCGACCTTGCATTTTTATTTTGGCAAATTTCAGCCGTGTCTCACTTCATATTATTGCCTGATTGGCAAACACACTTAAATGCAATGCATAGCAAATTGGTTCGTGCTTGCCAGGAGCAATGTTTTCGTATACATAGTTAAAAGTTTCCAGTAAAAGTGTACGAGGGGGGGGGGGCTTGTTGTAGTAGATTTGTGATAATTTTAAAATACTAATATAACAGATGCAGCAATTTAATTTGCAGCTAAAATGATAGGGAGTTGAACATGAATTTGATATTCATGTATCGAAATAAATTTGGGTATTCAATTTGGAATTTTTTGTTGCAAGATTTATATGCCGTACATTTTTTATACTTCAGATTTACTTTTGTTATTGTTGAAATTGTTTTACCTGAGTCTTGTGTTTTCCTGGCTCTTGTTTCACTTTTGCAGAAGTGCATATTTTGTATAAAGACAAAAGAGAAACTGGTTCGCACAAAAGTATAAAAACGAGTCGATTTTGTTGTTGCACCATAACCGTTTCATTTTTCTCCAGAAAAAAGTATTACTGTGAAAAATCTTGCTGGCAATACAAAATCGAAATAATTCGTTGGCAATGCCTATGTCGTTGCTAAAAAATATAACATTTTTATTTATTCGAATTTGCAATAATTCGACTCGCATTTTTCTGTCGCCAATTTTTAGCCGTACATTACGTAATATTATTGCCCGATTGGCAAACATACTCAAACGCAATGCATCTAAAATTTTCTCGTGCTTGCGAGTAGAAATGCTTTGTATACGTAGCTAAAATTTTCTGATAAAGGTACATATTTCGTACTAAGACAATATAAAAAATTGGTTTGCACTAATATCGTATTTCTGGAAAGAAAGAGAAAGATTACTGCGAAAGAATCTCGTTGGCAAAATAAAATTGAAAAAATTGTTGGCAATCGGACCTAAAAAATATATGTAACACTTTTGTTGCTCCGAATTTACGTTACGAATATAACTCGACCTCGCATTTTTCTTTCGGCAAATTTTAGCCGTGTATCCCCCAATATTATTACCTGATTGGCAATGCATATAAAATTTGTCCATTCTGGCCAGTAACAGCGTTTCGTAAAGTTTGCTGCTAAAAATAGTTCTTGTTATAGTATACAGGTTGTATTCTGTTATAATTTTTTATTGTATCAGAAATTTTGAAAAACCTGCCAAGATTTGTTAAAGAGATGAGAGTAATGGTGCCCAAGTCGTTATGACTTGATATTATTAGATTATTATTATTAATATTTTATGTTATAGAATATTAATTGCGTTTGTGATATTTGTTTTAATAAATTATTACTGTACAAAATAATAAATACTACTTTTTAATTAGGTTATTACAAAGCAAACAGACAGTTTTATACAGTTTTAAAAAATGAACTATATTGAGTGCTTAAATATGCGCCCTTTCACACCTAGATATAATCCCATCATGTTATAAAAACTCGTGCGTTTACGATCATTTGGGAGGTAATATTAGTTGTAAATTGTAAAAGCGCCAATAATTGGCTGTCGCAATTCGTTTAAATTGTTGTAGACAGTCTGTTTTATGTGTCTCCTAAAAGTTGAGCGAGTTTGGTGGATATAAGATACTTTCTTGTACTAATCAAAGGATTAGCAAACATGTGATTCTTGATTCAAATAAATTTGAACCTCAGTTGTATTAATTATGCGTAGGGCAAGGGTTTTGCAGATACAATTTTTTTTTTTAAATTTATAGTTATGCTGATTTTGCAAAAGCTCTAAAATATTTAACACCGTTAAAATTTACGCCAATAAAAAACCGGTCGACTACCTAGTTATTCAAAATTCCAGCCCACAAATTACGTTTTTGAGGATATAGGGCACCATGCTTCATTCCAATGTGTGGATTTTTTCGAGACAAAAATCGAATAGCAGACGGATTGTGTCCTCCAAAAATATGAAATGAAGATTCATTGGTAAAGCAAATCGATAGAACCAAATTTCATTAGCATTTTCTCTTCCCACGATATCTTCACAGAATAGCTAACATTCTTCGTGGTTCATCTTCCTGAAAGATTTTATGACTTGCAGCTATTTCATAAGACCGATATCCAGACCGAGTTTGGCATAAATGCCTCTTGTTCAAAATTAAAGCTATCCTTCCATACCAATACTACGTCCTAACTACCGTTGAAATCCTACTGAACTCTCAAGTTTCCATGAGATAAATGCTGAAGTCCTGCAAGGTAGTGTCGTGGGCCCTACACTATATATTGCTATGATTGCAATTTTGTCAAAACTACCGCACTAAAATCATTTTTAGTATATAAAATTTAATTTGGGGTACCTATTAATGTTAATTGAGAGTCGTCATGAAGGTTCGTTAATTTATTTTTAAATTAATATAAATCTTTATATTCTAAATTAATAATTATTTATTCAATACTAAACTATACAAATTTAAAATGCAGATTTTATCTAAAATTCCTATCCTCCCTAATCCCATCAAATCCAAATATTAACTCACTGTTATATTACAACTGCCCAAAACCATTCCAATTAATTTAATGAATCGCCAATCGCCATCCAATTCCAAATTTTCATATGACATCCAATTCCACCAATATCAATTTTCTAGCATGGAACTCCATCCAAAAACACTTCAAGACTCGAATTACGAATTCTTCTTATTTAAGAGAATTCCAAAAATTATCAATTATTCGTTTTCCTCGAAGAAAATAACTTATTTAACAATTATTTAATTGTCATTCACAAAATTTGTGGGAATTTTAAATTAATTCCTTATTTTTCTTGAAGAAACAATTTATTTTCTTCCAACTTATCTTTATTTATTATTCACCTCCCCCGATTCTCATATAATTCTATTCCAATAAGAAAACTTCTTTCTGTTACCAGACAACTGCAAATACTGGCGTTTTCTCACTGCCCAACCCTATATTTAGCTACATTGGTCTTTCTTAACAATAAATTATGTACATTTTAATAATGAAGGTAAATCCGCATTAACATAAAATCATATTAATATCACGATTAATAAAAAATTGTATTCAACTCAACATTAACATTAAAATCATACCACAAATATCATATCAATATAATATATTGTTTGTATACAACAGATATGCCTACTACCAATGAAACTGAAACAAATACCTACCTTTGCTGACGATACCTGCTTGTGATACCTTTGCTGAAACCTGAAATAGCCACCCATACACTACAATCCCACTCAAATACCATATCCCAGTGGATGCAAAAATAGCAAATTACGATCAACGAAAACAAATTTGCCCATGGCGTCCAATCGTTATATTGAGTAATACACAAGTTGTCCAGTCAGATTTAGTTAGATACTTACAAATGCACCTGGGCAAAAAACTTAATTGGAATGCTCATATTACGAAAAAGAGAAAAGAATTCGACATTCGAACTAAGAAAATATACTGGCTGATAGGAAAATATTCTCATTTATCCCTTAGGTACATTTATGTACAAAAGCACCCTAAAGCCTCTTTGGACCTACGGATTTGAATTATGGGACTGTTCTAGTTCTTCGAATATTGAAATCCTGCCTAGTTATCAATCTTAAAACTCTTCGCTTAATAGTAGATGCACTATAGTTTGTTTCCATCCGAACTCTACATGAAGGCCTTAAAATGCCATATGTTAAACAAGTGATTAATCAATATGCTGGCAAACACAGAAATCGACTGCAATCCCATTCAAACGAAGTACTTAGTCTAACCCCTGCTTGATGATTCGTTCCACAGGAGACTGAAACTCAAGTGGTCTAGTGACATACACTAGTGACAGTCTTTTAATGTAAAGAATCGACATGATATACCGTGAGTTCAAAAAATTTTTATATAAGGGTTGGCCATGAGATACAAAAATAATGTCTACTGCAAGATTTAGAATCATATCGTTTTTACAATTTTATTGAAATTTGTACAACAGTATTAAGACAGTAACACAAATTTTTTGAACTCACGGTATTTGTTCGGTTTAGGAATACCACCCCTAGATGCAATTCTCTTCAAGTCAATTATAGATATACAATTAGCTTATATTTATTGTAAATAAGTTTATTTTCTGATTGCTAATAAAATTGTTTCAAAAAAAGCGTTAAGTTATTGCAAATTGCCATTGCTCGGATGGCATATTTGGCATTTTGAACACACCCGCTTTCTTCACAACATTTCACCATCTCGGATATTGCAGATTATGATGGAATAGGCTGATGTTCGAATGCAATTAAAAATAAATTAATTGCATCGATAAATCAATTATTGGCGTAAATCCATTTAATTACTTGGACTTCTTCTTGAAGGATCTACAGGGTGGACCATTTTCGATGATTTTAAATGGGAACTACTCTTATTACAGAAGATAGACAAAAACTGATGTCGGAGTCCTTGCTCTTTTTTGATGCTGATTCAATTTCTGAAAATAAAATTCCGCTATCTTTTGTTATTTTTTAGTTATAGGCCAAAATTCAAAATTTTGCTTTTCTGAACATTTCAAATAACTTCTTTGTTTTTGAAGATATTCTAGTTTTCATTAAAAAAAAGTCCTGTAGATATACTTAGTACTTGTGGTTGGTATTAGAATTCTTATAATAATTATAATTGAGTCTTTTAGTAAATCCCTTGTATTTGAATTGGAGTGCTTTCATTTTTATTTCAACTTTTTAAAATTTTTTAATTGTTTTTGTTATGATTTCCAGTGGTATTATTTGAATCATCCTTGTCCTTAATAGGTTCAATGTTTTTGGAATGAGGAATTTTGAAATCTTCAAGGTTGTTCCTTGTTCATCGCTATATTCATTACCTCGGGAGAGGGCTCGCTGGAAGTTACTGGTAGACAGAAAGACAGACCTCTTGTTATTTTGGTTTTGGGGTATTTCCATTAGGAAATTTTATCTCATAGAGGCATCCGGAATTCATCGTCTTCAAATTGTATTATTGTAGAATCGGGAAAAGTTGGCATCGCCACGCCATAGGGAAATCGTCGAAAACTCATTACATGTGCATAGTCTGCTTGTATTCCGCTTTTATAAAGTTTAACGGTGAAACAAGTTGTAGATGTAAATTCGCTTTTAGTATTTGACGCTTTCGTATAGCAATTTCCAGTGTTAATATATTTTAGATTTTACACCAACTTTTTAACAATATCTTTGCTGGTTAGGCATACACAGATTCGTTAGATATGCTTGAGAATGCTAGAATATTTTTGGGTTATACTAAATTTCCGATAGCATATATTTATGTATTTCTTAATTTTAATATATTCTAAAGCGTTTAGCAGGATACCTTTATCTTTTTTTTGATATTTGAATACTGCAAGTTTTAATAACTTTTGGATAGGTGGAGGAGCATTTGGTTGGTTTAATTTTGGGTGTTCTATAGCAAAACTCCTATGACTGGGAGAGTTACTGGTGGTTACTAGATACATGGTGGCTATTTTGTTTAATTCCCAATCCAAGATTGGGATTTGTTAGGCAACCGTAACAGATCAAATAAGAAATTACTATTATAAACTTCGGAAGATTAAAAATAATATATCACCTGTAGCACATGTGACAGATCACAAATGGTGGAGCTATTCCGTATTACCACCAGGATGTAAGACGTTACTTAACGGTTAAGTATTTGACAATAAATGACTAAGACGTGAAGTACCAAGTCGTTGGCCAGTTCATAGCCAAAATTTGTCGATGCTGAATTATTTTTTATGGGGCACAGTTAAGGGAGAGGTTCCCAATGGTAATTATTTCAGAAACACTGGCTCAAGTTCGAAGATCGACATGCACAAGAACTGTTCTTTGCATTAGCAGGGAAGAATGGAAACATTTCAAACATTTACTTTATTAACTCTTTTATGTTGTAGTTTTATGTAACTTGAACAGTTTATCTAATAAAATTTATGCGAAGTCTGTAAACTACAACAAAGTATTAAAAACCAAATCCTTGACAAGGCCGACTGAAGTTAGTCTATGAAGATATTCCATTTGCAAAATTACAAGTGTAAAGTTGGCCGAAACAGAACTCTGGAAGATACTTGCATGTATGTTTTTCATTAATAATTAGAAGAAGTGATTTGTTGTGGTTTTCGGGATTCTTTGCTGTTCCATTCGATTAGACTACAAACACCAGATTTAAGCATTTAAGATAATCGTTTAATTTATTAGCATGTTTAACTTGATTTTGACTTTCATGTGGCATTTGTTTTTAAAATAGTTTCTTAGCTGCATTAAATGTATGTATCTATTATGCAAAAAGGGATTCTTTGAAAGGCAATACAGGAGGTGTTACCTCTTACTGAAACATTTTTTTTAGAATTTCTCTCTTCAATCAAATTACTGTGAGTGAAACAGCTGTATATGTTTACTCAAATAAAAACAGTTTTATTTTTAGTAAGAACAGGAAGGTTAGCTGAATTTAATTTAAATATACGAAACAGTTTCCTGCATTTTCAGAATATCACCATTTTATAAATTACTCACAGTTGTTAAAAATGCATCGACCTTTCTTAGTTTTAAAATCCACTTAAAGCCGTTTTTATTCTACATTAGATGAAATTTTATAACATTACAGCTATTAATAACCTTTGGTGAAACGTTAATAACTGTAATTGAAGAGCGAGATTGGTTTACATTACAAAAAGGTATCTAATTAACGAATGAATGAAATGAAACTTAAACTAGAATAATTTTTGTATCTTTACAAATAATGTTACATAAATAGATAACCCACTGTTAAACGTTGTATATTATTTACATTCAGTGCTTTTTTTGTCATAGAACGCACTGGAACGGTGTTCCGGCACCTTTTTTCGACGGATTTTCCAAGTGTTAAAAGTAACTTTTGAAAATTTGTTGTTTGGTCCATGTGGACTTGAATCGCCCTGTCGGTTAGATGTTCAGGTGACATTTGGAGAAGTGGAAATTAGAAACTTGTCAATCAGACTGCAACTAAATGAAAGAGAAATGATTCGTGGATTCCGTGAATACATTCTCGAAAAGATGTATCCAAAAAAACGGTTGCATTTGATACGGACTCTGAATACCAGTCTCATTTCTTCAAGTGAATGTGAACCCGGGTTTTCGCAGATGAATCTAATTACCACCCCAACAAGAGCTTCATTGAAGACTAAGACAATTTCAGCACATTTTTTCATCAAACTTGTTGGGCCACCTCTGAGACTTTTCGATCCTTCAAAGTACGTTGATCTGTGGTTACTCAGAGGACGACATTTTTAAACGCTGATCAAATCTCAACTGGTTGTTCTATTAAAATTATTTTACAACTATAGTCACTTCGACAGGCTTTATAATGCTATATAATATGTTAATAGAAGCATGTTACAGAACTGCAATACCATCGCTTGAACTTGGTTAATAAAAATCTACGATTCCAGAGTAACTATTTGTTTTTGCTTTGCACTTAAAATCAAATAATGGGTCCGAAAAACCGAAAAACTTTCTTTATTAATAAATGAAATTACAAATATGGTTCTATATGACCTCCGTTCTTTTGATAAACCTTAATAAGTCTGCGTCTCCAACGATGTATCGCAGCATAAATACTTTGTTGATTGAGAGACTCCCAGCACTGTTATAAACGCTCGCGCAAGTGGACTACGTCTCTGTTGTATACCATTTTCTCCAGCTAACTCCATATAAAATAATCCATAGGATTTAAATCTGGGCTATTAGGAGGCCATAAATTAGGTTCAATGAAGCTTGGACAATTTTCCAACAAAAATTCTACGAGCTGGAATCGTTGATTTTTATTAACCAAGTTCAAGCGATGGTATTGTAGTTCCGTAGCATGCTTTTATTAACATATTATACAGCATTAAAAAGCATGTCGAACTGACTATCTAATAGTTGTAAAATAATTCTAATAGACCAACCAGTTGAGATTTGATCAGCGTTTAAAATGGGATCGTTTTTTTTTGGGCCACTGTGTATAATTTTTTTAATAAAAGATGTGAGTCCCGGCACCTTTTTTCTTACAAAAAAAGCACTGTATTACATTTAACTTTGTTGTTACGATGTATTATTATTTACAAAGTTTTCGTTACTTGAGTAATGAAGTTACGAAGACCAATAATTATTCTAGTGGCCCCCCTGGTGATTTGTTTCTTTCCACTAACGTAGAATTAGTTGAGGTACCAGCTATATCAAAACGAATTCTTAAAGTTGTAAACATTTCTATTAGTTAGTGTTTCTATGAGGATTGTTGTACTGACTGCAAGAGATTTATTTTTAATTTACTGTGTTGTTAAAATATTTTTATCATAATAATCATCTAACTGTAAGTGAAAAGTTTAAATACTTCAAGCACAATTTTCCCAAACTCTACCTACGTTTTTATGAATGACTATAAATATAAAGCATGAATCTTACTCCAAATATATCAGAACATCTTTCTTTGAATCCGTCAACGAATCAATGAAATTTTTTGAATATTTTCAAGCTTGCGTCTGGCAGTTTTGAAAAATTCGATTTGTTTTGTACCCACCACGCATGTGTACTTTGTCCCCTGTTTTTTTACAGTAAGAAGTAAAGTTTTTAACAAAAAAAGCTTAACAAACATCTTTGTGATAGCGTGACCTTGCGTAATGGCAATTACGTGGCGCGAGCTATAAGAGTGGCCAGTCCTGAAATATTCCTAGTTAACCTGAAACCGTTGAATCATTCAACGTGAAAACTCCTGAAGTTTAGCCGTGTTTAAGTGTACAGAAAACACCATGCCTGGACCTTCTAGACCCTTGTGGCAAGTAAGTGGGAAAGCTTTTCGACCATCAGCATTGCTGCCCCTCGCTTTCTGTGTTAAATTTTGATAAACTTTCATATTCACTGTACAGACTGAAAATTTTTACGCTTCAAAGCAGAAAAATGCTTCAGGAAATTAATATTTTTTAATTGCAAAACGATCAGGCTTTTGTAAACAAAAGGTGCGATAAATACAGCTGTGTTATTATCGTTTTCAAGTTGTATTTATTTTAAGTTTTCGTTGTGTGTTTGCCAACTATAATCATAACAAAAAGGGTAGATTATTTTAAATTTTAGCTAAATCATAATTTTAGATGTTTCGGCGGCGACAAACAAAAACAAAATATACAGAAATATTTTATACAGTTTTATTTCTTTTTTATATAAAAAAATTATTATTATCTTAAGTACGAAAATACATAGCAAGTACAGCGAGGTGCTTAGTTTACTAGTAAAATCTGTTTTTTTCCAACCAAAAGATCGAGTGCGTCATTATTTTTACGTCTAATTGGAATACAAAAATATGTAAAATAAAGCGTAATGCATGACGTTGCCAAAGAAGATTCAAATTTGACCACGAGTGACTCATAACGACGTGAACAACGCTATTTATAAAATATTTTACGATTGGAGAAATTTCAGCAGTTAAGACAGCAAAGTGTGTCAGCTTTGCTAATTTTATAAGAGAAGAGAGAAACTGTTGACAACAATCTTACGAAACTGACGAGTTTTTTGTTTATCATAGAAAATGAGGGTAAATATGCGGTAATTTTGGTACGAATCTGTGTGCAAAAACAAAATTTGGTTAAGAACATTTTTGGATTTCCTCATGAATTTCAGCACGTGCTGATGTTTAATATTCTTAAAAAATGTATTTAATTTAGAGTAATTTATTTTGTGCTTGTTTTAAGAAAGTTCATTTGCAAACCTTGAATTACAACAGAAAAAAATTGGAAAAAATTAATTTTTAGGCGACATAAAATGGAAATTAAATTATCTTTGAAAAATTGTTAATTAAGTTTAGTATCTGGGTTTTTGTATTTCAAATTTATACTAAGTAGACTAGCAAAAATATACAGTAACTGGTACCAAATTAAAATACTCACATTTTTATTATTATTAATTAATATAATCTCTGTAGAAGCAATTTTAATCATTTTAATCTATAAAGATAGGGCTTTTCAGTGGAACATTGAAAGCATTAATGATTTACAGACGTATTACTACAAAGTATGTAGATGTACCGTTTTTTTTGATTCGCTGTTTATTAGCTACCACACGTTTACTTAGATTTACACTTTGCATATTACATATTTGCAGATTAAGAAAATACTTCAATTATTTCAATTACTAATCATCGAAAGCAAATACGAAATGTAAATAATTTTTAAACACTTCAAAGTCACATTTCAGTATTTATTTTAGTAAAGTGCAATTTACAAGTTCCTGCAATAATTTTTATTTATCGTATTTTTTTACAGTTAATTTTTTCTTTCTTTAATTTTTTGGCAAACATTCATTTTTTAACTTACTAAATTATGCGTCGTGGCTATTTGTCTGTCCGTCAGTCACTTTTACACCTGACTTTGTAATCAATAAATGTGGGAATTTGTAAAGCAGTAGCTTGGGGAAATTTAAATTTTAAAAATTTTAAGTAATTTTACAATATTCAACAGTTTAGCATAATAAATTACTAATTAATTTTTTAACAGAGCTTGAGAGATTCTTATAGTGAAAAGTCCTTCATGCTACAGATATCGTGGGTTAATTATGTAGCACAAAATATTATATCTAAATTTACACAAAGTTTATGGTTTGCAGTAACTTATTTTTAATAATTAAAAAAATTAAAAGTCATTGCACACAGATTCACACAGTCAGAAAAATTATGAAAAATGAGAATCAATCCTCGGAATATTTTTTTGTCTGAGGAGGAAAATTTTCGAAGTAATCACTTAAGGTGTTATTGCTGTTTGACTTTAAAATTTGCTGTTAGCTAAGGAATGCATCAATTAACCTTTTAAAACTTTCCTTATTTACTTATTATGGTGGAGGAAATTTTGCGACTTTTGATCGTCCAAAGTCGACAACGAATTTGAATATAAACAATCAAAGGAAAAGTTTGAATATTTTCAGGCCATAAAATATGTTGGTGGTGATTTTAGCTTTAAACATAAGCACCTACTCGCTTACTACTAAATAATATTATAATTTGTGGAAACTTCTTTGATAAACTTAGACCTAACTGGTAACTTAGTCCACGTTTTCTAGAAAATGATATATAAAACCACAGAAAACGCTCGTTACTGAATTTTCACGATTTATCAGTCCTAAATTATGTTTTTTAAATTACGTTAATAAAAGAACTTCTACTAATTTTGAAGTAGGTTTCAGGACTTTTTGTATTTGTGGTATCTTATTTTTCGAAGTTTTGTCTTTATACTTAATTCACTGTGAAAGTTCATATTTAAAAAATTAAATAACCAAATTTTTCAGTGTTATTTTTAATCTAACGAAATTGGAAACTGGCTTGGAAAAACAAATGAGTTTTTACTACCGACTAGTTTTCTTAATCAAAATCAGCTACGAAGAAATCAGCAGGAATGTTATTAAACACTCGTTGTAGAATATCCAACATAATATCTTCGATAGTCCTCGTCAAAATTGGGTTTAAAGAATCAGCCACTGGTTTCCAGTTTGCGTTCAAGTATGCATTCGTTGTGTCCTCTGATACAAACGAAATAAGTAAAATTACAGCAGCAAATCTTAATCATCTTACCTAAAGCTTTAATCCCATCAAATAAGTTGCCCATATAAAGTTTCAATCCACCAATACTAAATTTCACATGAACATTAGTCACATTATAAAATTTGAACTGATCTTTTTTGTAGAGATCTACATCGCTTTTTACTATGATGTCTAAGTCCTCTGAAATGCAATTTGTAAAATTATTAAGCGACTATAATAAAGGCTGTAAAATAATTTACTACGTACTGGCTTCAAACCAACATTTTCCTCTTCCTCTGAGGGGTATGAGTAGGATGCGTCCCAGTAGATTGTAATTTCCGTCAATTCGAAGTTTGGGAAGCCTTAATTTCGTGTTGAAATCGTAATTTTTAGCATCGACCGTGTTTGATAAGATAAGACTGTTTCCAAAGCCTATTACTGTTACGTTGGTTAGGGATGCGTTTACACTTACTGGACCACCACCTTGCAAAATCTGCAGAAAAAGAATATCAATTTCAAAAATTGTTTATAAAAAAATAAAATTTTAAAATGATGGGCAAGGACTTTTGAAAATATTTTGTATAGTTTATGCATTTTCAGTTGGTAAGATTCGAAAAGGATGAACATCTAAGGTGGCTGTAGAGACCTAACAACAGTTTATCGGTTAAATACTGTATTAAAAACTTACCTTTTTCTAAAAGCCCGCTTTTTAAACTCTGCTTAATCATGTTAATGCATTTAACACATAAATAGGTAAACTTTTCTGATTTTTTTTTTTAATTCTGCCAACTAAGAATGCATAACGTACCTATATCAGCAATTCACAGTTTGTCTCCAAAATCGGAAAAACCAACAATATGACTTACATTAAATGCTTTCGAATAAACAGTAAATGTTTGGCATGATTAAAATCACAACCAGGGGTGGAAATCTCTTGGGTTTGGCAAAGTTCTAGTTAAACGGTGCAAATGATCGCGTGTGAGATCCTTGGCATCCTCAAGCCTTGATCTCGCCCAATTAATAAATAGACAAACAAATATAACAAACTATTAGAACTACTAAAACTAGATATGTAACTATGTCATCAGTTACTCGAAATTATTAACAAAAAATTAAAATATTAACTTTTACCTGGATCTGTAAATAGTTATTATTTTTTTTATAATAAGAGGCCTAATAATTAATATTCAGCAGTCAAAATACATAGTTTATTCAGCAGTCAAAATACATAGTTAGTTTCATAAACTTTTTAGATCTTTTAAAGGAATGCTGAAGCCAAGGTTCTTAAATTGTTTTTTAATATTTATTGGCGTCGTTTACTATGATCTTTGGTCCCTTTCTAAACTGAATCTACTTAACCTACATAGGTTCGGATACTAGCCGCGCTCCAGATCCGAACCCGGGATCTTTCGATTGTGAAGTAGACATTCATCCGCTGCACTACCGAGAGTCCCTTACCACTTCCAATTGACGTTATATTGACATCAGTTTCTAAACTGAATCTACTTAACCTACATAGGTTCGGATACTAGCCGCGCTCCAGATCGAGATCTGGCTATGGTTAGGTCCGAACCCGGGATCTTTCGATTGTGAAGTAGACATTCATCCGCTGCACTACCGAGGGTCCCTTACCACTTCCAATTAACGTTATATTGACATCAGTTTCAGTGAAATAGAGTTATTAAATCCAAATGCTAATTACTCTGAAAATTATATATCGTTTCAAAGAGGTGCAATTATTCCAATCATCATCATTATCAATCATAAAAATGCATACTGATGTACCAAAGAACTGTCAACCACATAAACCAAAAAAATATTATTGGGAAAAATTATGATTCGACTATTTTTTAAATTAAAAAATAACAAACTTTTCGAAATAAAACAAAATTCTAATTCTAAGTTCGCAACACCATCTAATCCTAATCTAATTAAATCCTAATTTACTTTCGACTTTTCGATTGCTGATTCAAATTTAGTTTCTTGGGTGTAGAATCAAATTTTGAATTTTAAATTTTAGACTGTGGTATGAATTGCGAATCCCAAAGTCTCAAAATATAAGGATAGAATCACGAATCCAGATTAGATAGACGAAGGGCAGTAGCTTCGTTATGAGTGGACATCAGCGACAGATAAGTATAAACCTGAAACGGTGATGATACCACATATTTGAAAGCGCTGTCAGAACAGCATCGACGGTTTCAAAACTGCGCTAGGAAGGCAACGGAAAGCCACCTAATTGACCTAATATACCTTTCCCAGGGAAAAACCATGATAATGGCTGACGAATACAACAGCCCCGCGTACGGGCGCCTCTTAAACAGGACAGGGCTAAGAATCTTCCGATCAGCTAATATCAAACATGGAACATCAGAAATAAGAGCAATTGCAACATGGAATATACATAGTAAGTAGGTATGTACGAACGCTGAAAAATTCACAGTACCATAAACCATAAAGGAAATGACAAGATTGGGCTTAAGTATTCTAGGAATAGCCGAAATGAGATGGTTTAGTTCAGGGAAGTACGATATACCGCCATATTGCATATTACATAGGAGAAGACAGTCCACATCATAGAAATGGAGTTGCAATTATAGTTTCGCAAGATATCGCCCAAGCCGTTAAAAATGTAAATCTATAACCAGATAAAATAATTATGGTACAATTAGAGACTACCAAAATAAATATAAACATCATACAACTACGATGTGATTTTTTAAAAACTCAATTGCAGCAGGCCGTATTCTGACGTAATACAGACAGTTCTAAGGTCTGCTGCAATTGAGTTTTTAAAAAATCACGTTGTATGTATGTATATGCCCCAACCCAAGACTATGAGGAAGAACATGTTGAGGTTTTTAAACTGATTTAGGGCAAGTATTAGAATCAACAAGAAAACAGGAAATAACTATAATAATGGGAGACCTTAATGCAAAAACCGGTTAAGGCAAACATAAATGTTTGTTTAGAAAGAAATCTGATAATCACTAACACATTTTTCAAACTCTCAACGCGTCGTCTATACAGGGTCCTGCAGCTCACCTCCCGTCTTATGTAGCTCATTTATTAATGGACATAGAATTTTTATATATCGCAGACGTTGTCTGTACCCGAGGGCGCCTTTCAGGAAAATATTTTTGATTATACAGGATGTTCTCAAAAAGTGTGACGTCATTATGATATATTTTTTTAGATTACACGCCCGATATTTTTTTGCATATTTGGGTTCCTCTTGTGGTTACCTACACACCCCTAAAATTTGGTTGAAATCGGTTCAGCGATTTCAAAAAAAAAAAAAATAAAATAAATAAAAAACTGTTTTGCACTACTGATTTTAAAACTTGATAAAAGATACAAATAGTGCCTCGTTAATAAAATTAAAAGAGGTATCTATTAAGTAAGGTAATATCAGTTTCGTTAACCTAGTTTGGTTGATCCGAATTATACAGGGTGTCCAAAATATAGTGTCAAACTCTTCAAATTTTAAAGCAATTTATTTGCCTTATTTTCAATTGGAGCCCCTGTATATTTTTATGTCATTCGATGCTAAATTAAAAAATAAAATTTTTTTTCTAAATACAACCCTATCAAAATTCCTAACACATTAAAAGTTATTCGGCGAAAACTCGTTTTGGTAACAAACTATTCCAATAGTAATTTCAATGAAAAAAGGTGGCATTGGAAAACAATTTATTGATATCATATGTTTTTTCACGTTTCATACACTAATGTATTACATTAGTACACTCAAAATCGTGAAGTAATGGGTCACTTTACAGTATAGCAACCATTACTGCATAGCAACGTCAGGTTTCATTAAAATGCAATTTGACAGCTTCTCGGGCAGCATTTAAAATATCTTCTGAATGGTTTTCCAAGTTATTTTCGTCACTCAAGTCCATTTGGGAATTAGATTTCCAAAAAAAATGTATTTGTTTGTTTGAATTGAATTCTGTTATGTCAAAAACAGTTCCTGTCAGATTACTATGTTATCGAGAATCCGCCTACTTTTTTCAGTGTTTTTATTAATTTTATTCAGAATGTATCTCAATAAATTTAGATAACTTTTTATGTGAGAATATAAAATGCGAAAAAATAGTATGGCATTTAAGTACTCGCTATCGCTCGTACTCAAACCTGCCATACTCGTCTAGTAAAAATCCACTTTTCTGCACTTGGCACGTAATCTACTATTGTAATTACAAAATTATGTCAAAATCCGTTAATATTAATAGGCATTAATTGGAATAGTTTGCTACCAAAACGAGTTTTCGCCGAATAACTTTTAATGTGTTAGGAATTTTGATAGGGTTGTATTTAGAAAAAAATGTTTATTTTTTAATTTAGCATCGAATGACATAAAAATATACGGGGGCTCCAATTGAAAATAAGGGAAATAAATTGCTTTAAAATTTGAAGAGTTTGACACTACATTTTGGGCACCCTGTATAATTCGGATCAACCAAACTAGGTTAACGAAACTGATATTACCTTACTTAATAAGTACCTCGTTTAATTTTATTAACGAGGCACTATTTGTATCCTTTATCAAGTTCTAAAATCAGTAGTACAAAACAGTTTTTTTATCTTTTTTTTTTTTTTTTTTTTTTGAAATCGCTGAACTGATTTCAACAAAATTTTAGGGGTATGTAGGTAACCACAAGAGGAACCCAAATATGCAAAAAAATATCGGGCGTGTAATCTAAAAAAATATATCATAATGACGTCACACTTTTTGAGAACATCCTGTATAATCAAAAATATTTTCCTGAAATGCGCCCTCGGGTACAGACAACGTCTGCGATATATAAAAATTCTATGTCTATTAATAAATGAGCTACATAAGACGGGAGGTGAGCTGCAGGACCCTGTATACCTGGAGGTTACCGGCAGACACACCTAACAGAGTTATTTGAAACCAAATAGACGATATCTGCATTAATAAGAGATACAGGAACTTTGTGTTACCAGTAAAAACCTACCCGGATGCTGGTGTACCTACGGACCATGATCTTCTAGTAGAGAAGATAAGACTATGTTTCAAAAAGATTGTTAAACACGGGAACAAAAGAATAACACTGGATAGAAGTAAACTATCCAGCGAAACCACTCGACAAGAGATAACGGAGCTCGTAGTGGAAGATGAGCAAAGGGGCCCTGAAGAAAAGTGGAACAGTCTTAAGAATATCTTAAGAATGGTATAATAAACAAAACTAGAAGAAAGCGAAAGCAAGGATTGACGACCGAGGATATTCTAAGCCTTATGGTTCAAAGTAGGAAGTATAAGAATAAAAAGAAGATAATTACAAAAGGATCCACGCCGAAATAAGATGGAAGATAAGGCAAGCAAAAACAGTATGGCATACTCGAGAATGTATAGAGTTAGAAAATTATGAGAAGAAGCGCGATTTATTTCATATACATAAGAATCTAACACCGGAAGAATATACGCCCTCAGAAATCTAGGCGATAATAATGGAAACAGAATTATGGACATCAAACAACAATTAGAGATATGAAAGAAATAAATTTTAGAGTTATTTGAAGAGTAAACCGACTAACGCTACATCAGGTCCATCGCTTACAAACGAAGAAGTAGCTCGAGTAATACGATTAACAAAAATGGGAAAGCGAATGGAATGGAATGGAGATAGTGAAACTTTTGGGAATAAATGGCATCGAAGCTTTGGCAGATCTCTTCAACGCCGTCTGCGAAACTGGAACAATACCAACTGAGCGGCTGAAATGAACATTTATAATAATTTCAAAAAAGAACAAACCAACAAAGTGTAGAGACTATCGAAGAATAAGCATGATGGGTCATGTTTTGAAGATATTCCTAAGAGCAATACTTGACAGAATATATAAGAAAAAAATTGGCTTCCGTAATGTTTTGGGAACAAGAGAGGCGCTATTTGCTGTTCAAGTATTGATTCGGAGATGCCGTGACACCGCCAACTAAGTATAAAGTACACTTATGTTCGAATGACTCTGAAAAGGCCTTCGATAAAGCACGCCACGACAAAACGTTGCAAATTCTAAAATCGACGATCTGGATCTGGATTATGGGTGGAGGGTGACTTGCGTCACATGCACTTGGGCCTCGTACGGGCCCATTATGCTACCTCCTTTGCAACATTCTCTTCTAGGTGCATCACTCAAGCCATCCTAACCTTTGGATGAACCTGAGGATGCTAGCCAGAGGGATGCTGCTAATACTGGCCATACTAGGCCAGAAGTCCCCTAGCATGGATCCTCTGATTGTAGCGAGTGCAAGTCATTCGCTAAATCGACGATAAAAACAGCCGTATAATATTGGCATCAAACAGCAATAGTCCGGTTAGAACCTCAGTTGCCTCAGAAGAAATAGATATTAGGAGAGGAGTACTCTACAATTTATATTCGGAAGAGATATGCAACGAGGCGCTCTCAGAAGCGACGGAAGGAATTATCATTAATGGCACAGCGGTAAATAACATACGATATGCTGATGACATAGTCAATTCCAACGAAGATCTTCAAATACTAATGAATCGAATAATTAACACGTTTCGTATGAACAATTTGGACTGAAACTGAATACCAGTAAAACCAAGCACATGATTATCAGCAAGCAGAATCAATGGTATCGTGATTGGCAATAAAGCACTAGGGAGGGTCAATAAACTTACATATCTCGGTAGTAACATTAATGAAAACTGGGACCCAACCATTGAAGTCAAAAAGAGAATTTTATGTAACCATGACCTAAACTTGAGCCATCGAATAAGAATGGTATGCTGTTACTTTTTCAAGTCCTGCTGTATGGAATGAAGGCATGGACACTCGCTGATACAGTGCCTAAACGTCTAGAAACATTCGAGATGTGGGTGTATAGACGATTATTGAAAATTAGCTGGATGGATAGGATTGGCAACAACGACGTTCTTATCAGAGTGAATAAATAATTAATAGTTAGTCAAAACTATAAATCGGCGTAATCTGGAATATTTTGTTCACATAATGAGACATCCTGAAAAATATGAGATCCTGCATTTGACAATAGAAGGGGAAATCCCTGGCAAGCATGGCCCTGTCAGGAGAAGGACGTCACGGTTAAAGAACCTACCTACATCAATGGTTTGGATAATTTACAACTCAATTGTTCCGAGTAGCTGTCAATGATAATGAATATGGTAGCAACCATGATAACCAACGATCGGTCAGGGTACTTCAAGAAGAAGAAGATTAGATTTACTGATTTTGAGCTTGAGTCTCAAATACAATTTTCTAAGTTTAAATCCAGATTCGAAGATTTGAAGCTCATCAAAAAATTAAAGATATGATTTGCAAATTTAATTTCCATAATTTCAAATACCTACTTATGATTTCCATAAGATTAAATTTTTTTTAGATCTGAGTTTCAAATCCCGGAAAAATGCTCTAAGTTCGAAGCCATATTCGACCTAATAACTGTTTTAAGTTTTAAGTAATTTAAACCGCTTTTGAGGGAATAAAGTTAAAGATCAGTTTAGTGTTTAGTATTTTACATTCAGCATTTTTAACAATTTTGAATTTCAATTCTTATTTTTTTCCTGTTTTAATTTAGATGTTTAGATGATTCTATATACTTTTCTTGAAGACTTATTTTTAACAGTTTATATAAAAGTCGCAGTTAACAGTATCCTGTCTTCATAAATTGTTATGCATTTTGATAAGATTTAATATTAATAACATTTTGTAGGAATTACTTTCACCTGCAGTAGTAGCAACATTTCTAATTTTCGTGTCACAACTATTTCATAATTTTGACTAAAATATTAATAGGTTGTTTTTATTGCATGTGGAGTAATAAAGCATAAGTTTTCTTGTTAATACCTGCTTGCTTAATTTACTACAATTTGGGTTAGAAATCAATTATTTCTTAATGTAAATATTTTTTAACTTCAAAATTTCCTTTTGTGTAGAGTATTTTAAATCAAGTTAAAAATTAAAATTTGTAATAATTACAAATACATATAACACGTTTAAATAAGAAAACGCGTAAGATTGGCCATTCATAAGATATAATTTGCTATTTGCTAATTTCTGGTGGAAAGCAAGCCTAAAAATTATCAATTTGCGTTATTTTGCAAATTGGAAAACATGCACTTAATAGTATTTTTGTTATCTATGGCTAACCCTTAGGTATGTATTATGTTTAAATATATGAATTTTCACTTAAACGACCATCTAAAACACTAGAAATATTTTTAAAACAAAGAATAATAAGTAGATAAGAAACTAGAAGAACAAATAAACGAATGTTCAGATTGCATCATATAAAATGTTAAACATTTTGCTATGTTGATATGCAAATAACTTTCTTATGTTTTTGCGAAACAATTCTGGGACGTAAAACACTTATGTCTAAAAAATACAGGACGAACTGCACTTATTACATAACTTTAAATGCATGACTGACCTTTCGTATTAAGAAACGTCTTGAATAGTTTGATTGTATTAAG
This sequence comes from Melanotus villosus, assembly GCA_963082815.1. Classification (NCBI taxonomy): domain Eukaryota; kingdom Metazoa; phylum Arthropoda; class Insecta; order Coleoptera; family Elateridae; genus Melanotus; species Melanotus villosus. Next base: position 30,977,958 of record OY720418.1, on the reverse strand, counting down.
TACAATGTTGTTGAGCATATAAAAATTGAAAGTATTGTTGCTTTTATGAATCATTGCGGTATACTACCGGTGAATATTGCGCAGTGTGTACCACATGGTAATATTGTATTGTTGGAATTTTCATTGTTATTCATTCAGATTTTTAGGTTTACAGACCGTGAGTCCATGAAAGATGTTAACAATTAAAAATGGGAGCGCTTATATAAGGGCCCTTTTGTTAAATAAAACCATTTAAATTTGTGAACAGTATTGGCCATGAGAGCTATTTAGGTAAATTCAGTTGTTGAACCCATTCGCGTGATTGCTATTAAAATAAAATTGGAATTGGAACGATTTTTTGGTATACATTTAGCATATCTGTAGAATCTGGAGAATTTGAAAATCTAAGCGTAGATTCACAACCTCGAATTCAACTTTGTCGCTCGTCAAGGGGGAATTTTGTTATCTTTTATTTTAAAATCCGTTATTCTTTATTTGAACTGATTTACGTTTCCGATTTGAATTTATACTATTAAATTTTGACAAATATCTAATGTTAATTAATACATAATAAACTTACAACTTCAAGTGATATAAATCGTTAATGAAAAATTAAATTGTGGTCCCAGATTTGATACTCCAGTTTGTAGTGAAGATTTAGATAAATCAGAATTTTGTTTATGAGAACAAAACCCGAAGAAACCCAAAAAATGGAGTCCGGATTCTAGACTGAAGGTAATTTTAGTAAAGGTTAGAAATTTGAATCTCAGTCGCAGTAATATGATCTATTCTTTTTTAGTAATATTTTGAAACTTCGAATTTCAGTTACAGAAATTCTTAGTCAATTTGAATCAAATCGTAATAAAATATTGCAATTGCACAGAAATTCACTTTGAATAGAATCCGTTTGAACACAGTTTAAGTTTATAAATGTAAAATTTGCATTTAGGTTCAGATGTTTAAGCAGTTTCAATCTAATTTTAATAAAAGGTGGTTAAAATTTAAGATCATGGTTATAAGACTTGGATTTTAATAAAAACGGTTTGAATCCGGTCTATGTAGAAGTTTAAAATTTCTAAACCCAGTTGTTAATATATGATTTAAACATATTAGTTATGATATTAGTACTTAGTTCGAATTTGGAATCATAGTTGCGGAAACTGAGAGTCGGTTTTAATTTAATTTTAATAAACCAGTGAAATTTAGAATCTTGGTTGCATAAATTTGATTTCAAGGCAATTGATTTGAATTCGGTGTAAGTGTAAGTGTAATTTAAAATTTATAAATATTCGATTTGAATGCAATTAGATACTTAATTCAGCCTTAAGCAAAGATTCAAATTTTCAATCTTAATTATAGAAATTCGCAGTCGTTTTGAATTGAAATTGAAATACAGAATTTATGGGAATTTGATTTGTAGCCATAGGAATAGTCAGTTTGAATCTAATCTCAATAAAATAATATTTGAATATAATGACTTAAGTGTACTGCTGGTCGGCTTAAATCATAGTTTAAGCAGACTTGAATTAAGCTTCTTCTCAAACTTATAATGCAATACTGCTTCTTATTATTGAAAATGTGAAAATCGTAACTAAACATTTCAGACTATTATCAACAAATATTTCATTTAGTTATATAGATGAGGGTGAACTATATCGTGGGTAAAGTTGTAATTGAAAATTAAATTTAAAAAAAGGTTGTTCTTCATAATGCTCTTTCTTTTAAGGAATAACTAAGTTATTGAACTCCAGATGAAGGTTTATGATTGAAAATTTGATTTGACAAGAACTTAATTTTTTGTAAAAGTTTTACTTAATGTTTGGGCTACTGAACGTATCAGTAATTATTAGTATCCAGCTATCCAGCAACATCAAAAGTTAATTTTAGAAACCACCCAGAAGTGTAAAACATTGTATGATGTGCGTAGATTGCGCAAGGATTTCTAGTTAATGTATAAAATCATTCGTAGATTTATTTATTGAAACAGATTTTTACGTTTATGTTTAACAAGTTCTTTACGAATTTCTTGATGTTTATTAATTAATTTTTAATCTGGCATTTACGATTACTACTAACGTTCTATATTGACAAAATATATTAATTTAAAGTGATTAATAATATTCGTTGGCAGTGAAATAAATATATCTTTTAACAACAAGCATAAATGGTGTCCATCGTTCAGCCTTTGATACAAAAATATAATCTTGAATTGAAAATTACAAAGTTAGAACTTTCACTTGATAAGATTTGAGGATTAAAATTGGAGAGAAAAGTTCAGTTTTTTTTATTATATCTCTGATAATATAATTAACTAACAATTTAGGCAAGTAAATTGAATGACTTATGTTTGCAAATCAAATTTACAGATTTAAAATGTAAAATGAGATTAACAAATTTTAAATTTTTTAACGCTTGCTTGAATACATGATAATATACGATATTTCATAGCAAGGGCGTAATTTTACTGAGAATTGTTAAGACTCGTTTGTCGGTTTATCGATAAGAGTTTCAGATTTGAATTTTGACAGACAACTCTAAATCAGCTATGTCCAACGTGCGGCCCAGTTGAGGCTTTTCTGCGGCACTTTTTATTTTTCTGGTTCTCTGCCTGACAGTAAAACTGTGACGCGAATAACTAGATTGAAATTTCTGCAACGTACAACATAACTTCAGAATAGTTTGTATATTGCTCAGCTCGCTACTTTTAATAGATCTGTTAATAGTCAACTTAATATGACAAAAGAACTTCCCAACCGGTAGGGACGTTAAAGAAGAAAGGATTTTAAAAAATCTGATTGTCATTGTGACAAATCGGGCGCCTTCAGTGGTTAAAATAATTCTGGAGCAATTTGGGAAAAATCAAAACTTTTTGAGGTTTTCATTTGCCAATGTTTTTTTGCACCTTGAAAACTTATGTGCATAAGTATTGAATATATCTCACGTTATGTTAGTTATTGACGGAAATTAACTCAATTAAGAATTAAGAAGGAACAAACAGGAGATAGAGGATACTATACAAACGAACAAAATTACAACAGAAGAATGGAAAACGTACTTCAAAAACCTATATAAGGGAGTAGAAAGTATATAATCACAAATATTTGAAGAGCAGGAAGAAACAACAATGGAAATAACAGAAGATGCGGTTATAGGACTTCTGAAACAATTTAAGAACTGGAAGAGTCCTGGACTGGACAGCATAACCAACGAAATGCTGATATGGGGGATAACAAATGCACAAAGAAATAAGTGCTCTCTTTAGAAGCATTATAGAACAAAAAACTATACCAAAAGAATGGAAAACTAGCGTAACGATTCCCATATTTAAGAAAGGACAGAAAATATTACCGGAAAACTATCGTGGAATAACTCTCCTAAATAGCACCTTGAAAGCATTCACAAAACTCATTCTTGAAATAAAGATAAGAGAAGAGCAACAAGGATTCAGGAAAAACCTATCCACTATTGATGCTATATTTATTTTAAAACAGATAACTGAAAAATCGCTAGAATTTAACAAACCAGCATATATGTGTTTTGTGGATATGACAAAAGCACCACAGAAATAATGAAAGAAAATCATGTAAACCAAAGGATAATACAAATAGTATGCGAAATGAACAAAAATTGTAAAACAGCAATCAAAGTAGGATATACGACAAGCGAACAAATAAAAATTAACGACGGTATAAGACAAGGAGATTCACTGAGCCCATTCATTTTCAATATGATTATGGATAAGATCATAGAACAACTTCCAAAAGAAACGGGATACAAGATGGGAAACACTTACTTCCATATTATATGCTATGCGGACGACGCGACGCTGTACTTATCGCGGACTCTGAGGACAACCTACAAAGGCTACTTCATATCTTCAACCAGAAAGTCAAAAGTCTCAACATGATAATTAACACCGAAAAAACACAATGTATGGTAACACCTAAAGACCCAATAAGGTGTAAACTTGAAATTGACGGGAAAGTTATAAAACAGGTTATGAAGTTTAATTATTTTTTGGTTATAATTTGGAAAAACAAATACCTTAATAATGATAGTAATATAAGAACATAAATATAAGACAACCATAAGACCAATTTTGACATACGCGGCGGAAACAAGAGCTGATACCACGAAGACGATGCAAATGATGAGAACAGTAGAAATGAACAATAAGAACGATACATGGCAAGACACTTCATGACAGAATCAGAAGTGAAGGCTTAAGAGAAATGGGTAACATACAGGATACAGGATACCTATAGCAAAATTAGTACGACACAGAAGAAAACTGGAATAAACACGTAGACAGAATGGAAAATAATAGATTAGCCAAGAATGCAAAATCCAACAAACCAGTGGGGAAAAGAAAACAAGGAAGACCATCAAAAAGGTGGCGAGAATGTTGGACATCAACATCCGAAGAGGCTTAGAAGGAGAAAAGACAGGCAATTTAAGCCTACCTATATATGGATAACCATATATGAATGAATAATAATAATAATAATAATAATAATAATAATAATAATAATAATAATAATAATAATATTCATTAAAGCATTGCCAGTTTCAAGAACTGTAATCTGAAAATGTGATCTACTTTTAATGGTTTTTGGATTTATGTTTTGTAATCACAATAAAATTAAATTATCTTCAAGATGAACATAAATTGATTATTGGTTGTCTTCAAGATATAAACGATTTTTCCAAATATGCAAACAAAATCGCAAAATTGTTCAAATTCCAATGGCCATTTAACGTTGACGCCCAGTTTGTTCCAAAAAAATTACAAATAGGATTGACAGATCCCCAAGCAAGTGTGGAATTGAAATTAATGTTTGAAGCCAATAATAAACTTGAATTTTACCGAATATAAATTTTCCAACCCTAAACAATGTACATCACAGTTGCAATTGGAACGACCTATCTTTGTAAATCTTTTTCTCAAAACTGAAAATTGTCAAATAGAATAATCGAAACAAGCTAACGTCTAAATTACTTAAACAAGCTTCACAATAAATTAAAATAAAATATTGTTATTAAGTTTTTGTCTATTTTTATATGTATGGCCCAGATTACACAAGACATATTTTTCTTGCGCCCAATAAACAATTTCGGTTGGACAACTAAGCAGAAGTTGCGTTCTGTGAGTGATTGAAAGTGCAGCCAAAGAAACATTCCGTGCTAAACTTGTGAAAGAAATTATGCATAAACAAACAGGCATTATGTAAAAAATAAACTGTGAACTCGGACGTTATAAGACTTTACAGAATTGGTTCGGTTATAATCGGCATTCTTAATTAATTGTTTCTGACAATTTTTCAATTGATTTTGAGATTTCGTAACACTAGGAAATCGAAATTAATATTATGAAACTTGACCAAAAATGAAAATATAACCCGGTTTATGCCTTACGCGTAACGTTCGAATGATTTAAAAGTTTTGTAACTGGAATTAGCAGACAGGAAGCATTTTTTACCCATCAAAGAAAGTTTTAAATCAACCTTGACTTAGTTATGCGTTACGGTTATTTACTTTTTACCGATTGATGTTATACAATTCCGTTATCACTTTAAAAAATGTATTGTGTTTATGAAATTGTGAATTAGTATCAATTACCGTGGGCTGAGGAACGGAACAGTTCTATTGTCTAGGAAATTACGATTTTTCAGTTATAATGTAGGTATTCACTTTCATGGAAAGGATAAATAAATTAATAACATATACAACTTACTTTGATAATAGGTACATAAAGTGGATCAAGGGGTTCGAGTCCTATACTTGGAACCCCGTGAGGTAGCTTGTTGAATAATTTCTGTACGGCGGCAGTAGAGCACTTATCAAAATCGGGCTTCTTAATATAACATGTTTCGACAAAATCGGCTAAAACACAAAACACAGTTGAAATGAACCCTTTGTATCAACCCCGCACTAACTTACGCTGTTCTGCTAAATAGGAAAACGCCAGGTGCGATTGGAACAAGATCAGCACGACCAGAGGCAACATTGTTGACTGTATTGATATTACACGATTATTGTGGTGGTTTTCTCGATGGTGTAACTTTCACTCTTTAGGTTCTGGTCCATATGCCTAAGCCATTGCATAATCCTGCTCCGTGTTATAGTGTTCCTCTCAAATGGCATTGCATACTTCCGTTTTTTTCACCCACCGGTGCTTGTGATATGCGTTTGCGGTCTAATTAGGTGAGAAGAGTCCGTGGCTTTTTCCAGGCTGGTGGTTTTTCCACTTTTATAAGTTAGAAATTGAACAAGCAGGAGATTCGATTGATTAATCCTTTTTATATAAAGAAATAATGGAATTTGAACAAATTAGTTCGGGAAGAATTTTTTAATACTGAACGCAAGGAATTTTTCGAACTTTTTATTAACTTTCAGTTGCTAGAACTAACAATCTGTATTTATTTAATTTTCTTAGATTACTATTTAATTAATTATTATTATTGCTATAATCGTTGAAGATATAAAAGTGCAATAATAATAATACCAGCTTTATTGTAATTTTCTGAACGTTTACTGGAAATAAATTACAAACAAGTATTAAACTTTTGCTAGTGTATGAACCTTCAACAAAGACATGGGACAAAGAATATTAACTGGAAAATTATGTTAAATTAGATTAGAATTAAAACTATTATTCAAGAATTTGCTGATTTTTGACGACGTCATCTGAATTGAATTTTCAATTACAATATTTAAAGATTAATACAAACTTTACAAAGAGGAAAATGATGTGGAGCAGATAATTAATGATAAAAGACCGAACAGTGAAAATTAAGAAATAAATAATTTCCAAAAAAAGTTTTAAACTAGCAAAAATGGCAAAGCTAAATAACAAGATAATTTGGATAAGTAAATACAGATTTTTTTTAGCTTTTTATTGTAGGATTTCGAAGATTTTAAAATAATTTGAACAAGAAATTTTATAACCTTAACTTAACAAAATTTAAAGTTGAAGTTGGAAGATATCAAAACCAAAAGTTATTTTACAGTTTGTAAAACAAAGCTTATCATTCAGGACTTCAATATTTTCAAAATTTAATACTTGAGTATAAAATGCTGTAAAAACTACGACAAATTTCATAAGTAAATTTTTGATTCATTGAAAAAGAATGCTGCAGAATAAGCAAAAATGGCAACGAAATCACAAGAAAAAATAATAGCATGAGTACTTTTCAGTTAAGTTTATCAATTATTACTTAAAAAAAACAAGGTGACCAATAAGCATTCATTTCAAATGTTTAATATTTTTTATCCTTGCTAAATATACTCCTGATTAATCGATCCTTAAAATAAATTGTAAATGTTCCGCATTTAAGAAAGCTGATTAAATTGTATTTAAGTAGTTTTTATTGTAAAATGTCTTCCTTTAAATTAAAATTCAACATGGAAAATAATGTTATCGATTGTCAGGAAAAGAAAGTATCAAATGACTTTACGGTTGTATATTTCTTATATGTACTTCCACATGGTTATAAAACTTGAAACATACTCGTTTTATGTAAGGTTTTCCATTTCAATGTTCACCAACGTAATAATTGGTACTTGCTTTGATTTTAAAAATCCATATGAAACGTTCTTTTAAGTTTGAAGTTTTCTCGTAAATTTTGGAGATTAATTCATAGTTAATTAAAGAAAATTTATTTAATTATTTTTAGGGAAAAACTGTGGATTATAAAAACAAATGTTTAGGCAATGCTGTTAGTAATAATTTTTGTGGGATTTACTAGTATTTGCTTTTTTATTTGAGGGAAAGGAACGTCAAATGTTACAAATAAATAAAAAAGTAGTTCTTTCTTTCTTTCGTATTCTTCATCCTGATGCCTTTCATCGTCGGATTAGTAGTTGGTGCAGTTCCTCTTTCTTTTGTGCCACGTTTACCTGGGCCTTCTTCTGTTCTTTCTACCTTCTGTTCTTGCTTTTAGAATCTTCTTTACTAGTGTGTCTGGCTCCATCCTCACTATATACTATATACCCATACCAGTTTTCCAGTTTAATAGTTTCTCCTCCAGCTTTGTCAGAATTGGTTTTAGTCCTAATTGTCCTCTTATTTCCTCATTCCTCACTCTATCTCATTTAGTCTTTCCTGCGATCTTCCGTAGGAATTTCATCTCCATTGCATTTATTTTACTTTCTTGTTTTAACTGTAACGCTCGTGATTCACTGCCATAGAGTACAGTGGGTATTGCCACCAGATTATATACTCTCAGCTTAGTTTCTTGTTCTATTTTTATTGGTATTAGATTTCTATACTCTACTATTGTCTGCTGCGATCTTACTTTGGTGTTCTTTGCTGTCCATTATTATTATGAACAGAAGTGGACTTAGTCCATCCCCTTGCTTAATCCCCTTTTCCATTTCGAATACCTCTGATCTCTCACCATTTATTTGAACTATACCTCTGACTGAGTAAATACTCTTAATTACTTCAGTCAATGGTTTAGGTACTTCCAGTAGTTCTAGACATCGCCATATTTCAGCCTCTGACAATTGTTGTCTTTTTTTGATCATTGCACTGCTTACTTGTTCTAAATACAGCCTGTTCATCCCCCAACTTACTTTCCATTGCCTCTCCTACTCTATGTATTTTCTACAATCCTTGTACATATTTTGAAAAGTACTGAAGACAAACATATTGGTCTGTAATTGTTGCAATTAGACTGATCCCCTTTTTTGTGTATCGGAACTATAACATTGATTTCATAATCCCTTATTTGTACCTTCCTCCTCCTAAAAAAGTAGGTATTCCAAATTAACAGGTTTAGTAATAACTTCAGAATTTATTTTTATACCAAAATTATTCTTCCTGTACACATAACTTTTGATTTTATTTTCCTAAAATTATGTGACGTTGATAACATTTTTACTTCCTGTAAAGATCCTTTTCCCTCTTTTTGGGGTTTTTCTTTACTTTCTGACTGTTTTACTGCTTATTTCTTGAATTCCTTCCATTTGTAAAAATATTACTGATCTTTTCTGCTGTTCTTTCATCTTTAATCATTTCATCATTTATTTTTGATTTTCAGAAAAATCACAATTTAGTAAGTTTTTTATGAAGCTGAATAAACAATTTAAAAATAATAACTAACATTGCTGTTTTAAAAGGGATTCTGTATGTCCTTTGTTACATTTTTATTTTTTATTGGGTATTCCACCACTAGTATATAAACATACTTGTCAATAGCCATAGTATCGCATTTGCACGGGATCTACGGATCTACGGCTGTACCTCCTGCAGGAGGGAGGACATGCTTTCAGATTTCTTTCGTATTAAAAATTTCACCTAACCTCGGTCAGGATTGAACCCTATACCTTTAGTATACAAGGCAACCTTATTAGTCCTATTCATCTAGTGAAACCGGCATTCTTTGTTACTGTTTTATATAATTCTTCTCTTTCTCCTGCGTTAACATGTTGTCGTTCACCTTTGGATCCAATTTTTGTCAGCCTCGTCGGGTTTTGGCGCATCTGAACCCACATAAATAAGCCGTCTTGAACGAACTGTCCTTTTTCTGACATTCTGACATTGCAATATTACCCGCAGACAAGGGTAATGCCACAGTCGTCTTAGATAAAACTCAATATGTGGCAAAAGTAGATGATCTTCTCCAGGACAATGCTTACACCCCCATCTCTCGTGACCCCACTTCTAAAATCGAACGAGAAGTTGCTACACTCATCAAATCATCTGACCTCCCTCAGGATATTCAACGCCGCCTAATCCCTCGCGAATCTAAACCGCCAAGGTTGTATGGTCTTCCAAAAATTCACAAACAGCAGGTTCCTCTCCGTCCCATTGTTAATACTATAAATTCTCCCACGTACAATCTGGCCAAATATCTCGCCGGCATTCTCAAGGCATATACAGGGAAATCTTCTTCGCATATTTTAAATTCTTCCCATTTTGTAAACCTTATCGACAATCTCACCATAGACCCTAATGACCTGCTTGTCAGTTTTGACGTTACGTCTCTCTTCACTAAAGTCCCCATTCCTGACTCAGTAGCTATCATCGAACAGTTACTAGTTCAAGACGGCAAACCTGCAAGTTTAGCCATTCTCGTTGAAAAGTGCCTTTCCTCCACATATTTTTTGTTTAACAACCGATTCTATAAGCAAGTGACAGGCGCTGCTATGGGTTCTCCCCTTTCTCCGGTGGTTGCAAACATCTTTATGGAATCTTTTGAAACAATAGCCCTGGAATCCTTTGACCTAAAACCCAAGGTCTGGTTCCGTTATGTAGATGACACGTTTATTATCTGGCCCCATGGAAGACATAACCTTGCTTCCTTCCTAGAACATCTTAATAGTCAGCACCCTGATATTAAGTTCACAATGGAAATAGAATCGAATGGTTCTCTCCCATTTCTCGACGTCCTGGTTACCCGTAAACCGAGTGGTCATCTTGCACACTCTGTTTATCGGAAACCCACACACACGGATAGGTATCTTCACGCCAACTCGCATCATCATCCGGCACAAAAGCTCTCCGTGATCAATTCCCTCGTTCATCGTGCTATCACAGTGTCCCAACCCGACAGTCTTCATGTCGAGTTAGCCCATATCCAAGAAAATCTCATCAAGAATGGGTATAACAAAAGCGATGTTAGAAAGGTCGTCCAAAAACAACTACACCCCGCAAACCCTAAAAATCCTCAAAATACCTGTACACCCCAGGCTACAGCTTTCTTACCCTACATTCGCCAAGTTACGGATCGCATAGGTAGGATTCTCAAAAAGCATAACATCAAAACCATCTTCAAACCCCCTCCAAAAGTGTCACAGATACTCCCTTCGGTAAAAGATAAGCCTCAACCCCTGTCATCAAGAGGAATCTATAGCATCCCCTGTTCTTGTGGTTTAGTGTACATTGGAGAAACTGGTCGCTCAGTGCGCACACGTATCTGTGAACACAAACGTTGCTTGAAATCAGGTCTTTTTTCACATTCAGCCGTGGCTGAACATCAGCACGACACTGGTCATAAAATATTGTTTGAAAAATCTTCGATCATTGCCAATGCCCCTTATTTTTTCAACAGGAAAATCCGTGAGGCCATCGAAATCATCAAGACCCCTAATAATTTGAATCGTGACACTGGTTATTATCTATCCGATATTTGGAGGTCCGCCATCATTACTGGCTCCGCCCCCTCCACCCCTGACCAATCGTCGTCACAGTCGGATACGCTTGGCCGGGTACGGCCGGTATAAAGTCGCTGCTCCCTCTGATTCTCTTCAGAAGGGTTTCGCCTCTGGCTTGGTTGACAAGTTGAGTTACCGTTACCTTTCTGCCTCTTGCTAAAAGAGTTTCGCCTCTGGCGTGGTTGACACGTTGAGTTACCGTGCTCTTTTAGTGCTCTTTTTTCTCCTGAAGAAGCCCCTTATAAAAGTGGGCGAAACGTTGAGTCTTGTCTCAAAATGACACGGTCCCAATCCGGAAGACGTTTTGTTAATACTGACACTGACCGTGGAAGTCTTCGAATTTATTTATGTTTCTGGTTTAGTTGGAGTCATCACCCAATAGTTTTTAATTTGATTGTTTTGAAGACATTACAGGTTCTGGCAAAAAGGACCGAATATCTTATAAGTTACCTAAATAAAAATAAAACTAAACTTGTTACAAATGCAACACCGTTTTTTAATAAAAGAAAAAGCTTGGGTATATTGTGGTATATTGGTTTAGCTATCACAGTGCGAGAGTAAACGGTGGAAATTTTCCAAAGACGTTTTCCGGAAGCGTTATTTCACTATATGACATCCCACCCTGTTCTTCTGATATTTCTGTGTGAAATGTTTTTTTTTTGTTGGATTTATATTGAGTATATTTATCAGAAAAATTAGAAGACTGGAAGAGCATTCTTCTTCTTGAAATGACGTGCTCTTTACAGGGTGGTCTTCTCTCCATACCATCAATATGTCTCTAGTGTGCGCATCAAGAAGAGGATTACACAAGATAAAATTCACAATATCCACCGGAGGTATTGCGCGCTACATTTGCAAATTTCATCTCTTGTTTGAAAGAGTGAGAATGGGGGATATTTAAGACTTAAGACATACTGACCACTTGGGCTGAAAAAGTTGTGACTGATAATTTTTTTTAACTGTCTTAACTTTTAAACCATTTACTAAAATTACAGAATTGTAACGAGCCGGCTAATTTACAAATACTGTACCTATAGTAAATCAATAATCATACTAACACTAACAAAAGTAACTTTATTTGATGATAAAATAAAAGAAAATAATAACAAATGTTTAGATAAACCATTATTTGCTGTTAAACAATATTCCATCTTGTAATAAAAATCATGTCAATTGCTAGTCGATAAGGAGCGTTTCTGGAATATAGGTAGAGCGCCCGCAAAATGAGAAATACATACCTACGTCACGCGGTAAATGACGTCACGCATAGGCGTTTTAAAGGGGTTTGGTATTATGCGCATAACGTCATGTCGACGTAGGTATGTATTTTTTATATTGCGGGCGCTCTACTACCTTTCTCTAGCTAAACAGTCGTAAGTGTAGGTATTTTTATGAATTTTCTTTGTTGTTACTTTCAATCTATTCAAATCTTGTTCAATTGGAAGGTAGGTACCTTTTTATAGTCAATGAATGTTAGTAATAGATCTTATGTAGTTTTTTTTTATTAACGTTCTGGTAGTGATAAGATAATCAGATGTACTTGCTGCTCGACGAAGTAATGGTACTTCACATTTAATTTATTACTTTTCTCTGCCAAAACATTTCAAGCGCTTTATTATTTTTAAATTTTCATGTTTTCACGTCATTTAGTAGTCCTCCCAATTTATGTTCATAAATTTCTGCTTGAGATTTTGTTTGACATCGGTGGTGGGTTTTTATAAGGTCTTTATAATGTTCTTAAACTATTTCCCCCACATTTAATTTACCTTTAATCTCCTAAAATCAATTGTCTAATTTTAAAACAAATTATTCCCAAAGCAACATAGTAGCATCTGTGTTGAGACACTTCTTATTTTGATTATTCTCTTAATGTTATTTTTATGGTGATTGATTTGTCAATTTTTTGAAAATACCAAGCATGTACCTACTCTGCAAAACGTAAAATGATTAATTGTTTAAAAATTACTAAAACTGGATTACAACTTAGTTAATTATACTTTTAAATCAATTTCATGCAATTAAAAAAAAACGCAAATATCGCAGCGTTCGGGCCAGGAATTTTTACGTGCTTACACAATTTTGTAAATTTACCTGTTATTGCAATATTAAAAAACGGCATTTTTCCTAACTGTCATGTTTAAAATATTACATAAAGTCTACTTAACGTGTTATTTTCAACAGTACGAATTATTTGCTTCAAACCTTGTGAAAGTACTAAATTATATTATTCAAATTTCACAACTATAAAAGTAAACCTTAATCTCGATAGGCCTTTTAATTGAAAACCTCCGGTTAGATCATTTCTTAAATTTAAAATCTAATTGTAAAACTCATAAACGGAGAAATTAGTGCATTCCAATCACATTCCACTCGTGTACGGAAGCAGTTTTCAAGGAATTTTTCTAATACTCCATTAACCCAATCCACATTAATATTTTTAAAGTAAAACCGCGGTAGTAAATTATTGGTTTACGTTACTTGTTACGGCAATTAGCCTATCGTTTAGTATAATAATCGGCTTCGTGATTGTAAGAGGTATACTTAAGAGCGCTAAGCGATTCTGTTGAGTATATCGGTTCGTCTTGTATTATTAATTATTACATAATAATGTCGTGCATGATTTTTTGGTGTGTGCAGGTTGTTTCACTTTCACTTTCTGGGGATTAATTAAAATAAACTGATTTATTGCGTGTTACGCTCTTTATTTATTTGTCTAAATTTGTCGGTTTAAACGTTTAACAAAATTTTTTTCTATATTAATTAGTAGACTTCAACTAAAAGGTGATTTTTAAATATTTATAAATTATAACGTAAAAATGTGAAATATTAGGATAATTTGAAAATAGCCAGCCAAACGAAAGAATCTTTCGATTTTTGAAATTCTGGCTGACGTTAAAAGTTTTAAGAGTTTTAGTTACTTTTAAGTGTGGGATCGTTTTAGGTTCACGTTCTTGAGATTTGTTATTATTGGCAGTTGTATCGTTAGGCGTCGGCGGCTCTATTTTCGGGGCCCCTTTTCTTGCTAAAAATAAGCAGTTCTAATTGATTTAAAGATCACTTAAATAAGATTTTACACCAGAATTTGTAACGTACCAGTTATCGAATACGGATTGACGTTAACTAGTTTTCATCACTTCTTAATTATATTCACTTGTTTTATTTCAGGCAGCAATTACAATTTGTAAAATTGCGAAAATAATTAATAAAAAAATTAAAGCGTATGTACTACTAGATGTATGCTTATTAAAGTTATCGTAAATATCTGTTTCATATACTATTTTTCATTTCTATCTCCTATTAAATTTATTTTTCAAATATTTCATATGGAAACAATGAAACAATTAGTTGACGAATGTTACGAAAGAAACAGTAGAAATTAAATTTGTCGAAACAAGATCGAGCCTAAATTAGATAAGACATATGGTTGTAAAGTAAAAGCTAAACAATGTTTTAAAATTAAATTCCAAAAATTAAAGAATTGGGTTGTAATTACAACTATTATACTTAAACATTAGCGTGAACTAAAGTATGTAATTATAAATTATCTGTAATATTATGCAAGGCCTGTCATTAAAAGATTGAAAAGTATCAACGATTTTGAAATAACTTTATAGATTTCCTTTTGCGTAAATGGTTCATTAAAATTTGTAATATCGTTTGTTATTAACAATTCTGCAACTTTCTTAATTATACTATATATAACTAGACTCTAAAATTGGGGGTTTATTTTAAATTAAAAATGATGATATTCAAGAATATTTAACAGTACACAAATAAGAATTCTTAGATTATGACTATTCTAAATATATTATTCCGTTCGTTCAATTTAATTTTCCTTTATCAATGTTTTGCTTTTATTTTGTATACGAGGATTGTACAATAGAAACACGTTTGGACTGGGCAGCCGTGACTTGATCGCCACTACAACGGAATTCAGTTGTTTATACTGATTGTTTAAGTACTAGTGACGCGTCTGGCAAAAGTATTTGCTGTTTGCTTCTTTTTAAGCGTTGTGATTAAGTTGGAAAATGGAATTTATGGTAGGAAATCCGTCCAAAGATAATATGCGTGCAGTTATTCAATTTTTGGCCGTTGAAGGGTGTCAGCCAATGGAAATTTATACGAGAATGAAAGCTGTACACGTATATGGTGACTATAGTTATTTTCATTCGGCAATGGCTGAATGA
Organism: Melanotus villosus; assembly: GCA_963082815.1. Taxonomy (NCBI): domain Eukaryota; kingdom Metazoa; phylum Arthropoda; class Insecta; order Coleoptera; family Elateridae; genus Melanotus; species Melanotus villosus. The sequence goes on along the minus strand of OY720418.1, from coordinate 30,962,632 downwards.
TGCAATAAATTTCGTCAAGCAAGAGCCTGTCCAGGACATGCTCGTGTTGCAGCATCAGATGCTTTACGCGCAAATAGGCGCATTAAAGTTAGAGGACTTCCTGAAATGTTGAGCATCAATGTGGGACCTGTTCATTCCATTATTCATAGACTTGGCTATTACAAAGTTGCTGCTCAGTGGATTACACAACTGTTTACTAATGAGCAGAAGAATTTGCGTTCGACTACAGCATTTGATACGCTATGAACAACAAGGTAGTGCCTTTTTACATCAAACTGGTGATGGGTTTTGGTGTTATCACTACGAACGAGAATTCAAACGAAGGCGATCTCAACCTTCAACAGGAAAAGTAATGATGACCGTATTTTTTTATTACCAAGGTGTAATGCTCTTAGATTTTAAAGAACCTGGTGTCTATGTCGCAGGGTTACGATTAAATTGGTAATTTGATCAAATCACTAGGGGTTTGATGAAAACTCGATGAATGACTAAATGTGTTCTTGATTTTCTCATATCCCTGTAAAAATCTAGTGATATGATCAAATCTCTAAACTGTTTAGTAAGATGATGAAATAAGTTTCATAAATAGGTATTTTTTGTCAAATAAAACAGTCGAAGGCAATGAAATTGATTTATTTGTCATAAAATAAAAAAGGATAACATATTTATTTTTTAAAAAACATTCGTTTTTACAAAACCAACAATAATTCAAAAATAATATTCGATCAAATCAACATTTTTGATTTTTTTATTTTATTTATTTAAACACGATGTTGATTTGTGGCATCTCGAGTTACACAGAGCATTACTTTTTTTACATGCACATTGTTTTGTTTTACATTTAACTTTTGACTTTTCACGGGAACACTCCTTGTAGCCCTAACCTCCAAACAAAGACTTTGCTGGGATTTCACGCAAAGTGAATTCAATTGGTGGCACTGAATCGGAAAATGTGGTAGTAGATATTATTCTTCCTACGATATTATTTGCATCCAGTGGCCCTCTATCTACCTTTGGCACATCAACTAAGACATCCTATTTCAATTTCTCCAAATTTCATAGAAAACGTTTCTTTTATCTTTTCGGCAGATAATTTCAGGTTACTTGCATCATGTTCCCGTTGTATTCGGATACTCTCTTTTTTTCGCATAAATATCATTAAAACTTTCGATCCGTATCCTTCTTCTCCTAACGTCTTTCCACATATTGAGTGTACAGGGTTTTTACAAACATCACAATAATGACCTCCGCTTGTCTCTTTTCCACAAACAAAACACAATATTTGTATTTGAGGAATACTTGAAGATTGAGACTGTGAGACACTAGCTAAGATATCTTTCTCCTCAGCGACTATATTAGATCGTCCAGCTGTAACTTCAGGATCGGGAGTTGGTGTTGCTTCTTCAATTGTTTCAGCTGTCGGTTCCGTTGTTGGTTCTACTATCATACTATCTGTATTTTGCCGGTTCAAATAATTTTCTAAGTCCTCCTCGGTAACAAGCTTTCCAAGTAAATCAGCTGGAATGTAGGTAGATTGAAGTAGGTACTATTTTGGGCTCTGTGCCAAATAAAGCTTTATATGGTGTACGTTTTATAGTACGGTGAAAGGAATGATTTTTTTGAAATTGGATAAAGTAACAACCAATAGCCCAACTCTTTGTGTCATTATCAATTAGCCAAGCACGTAGCATAGCTTCCACATCTTGATTTGATCTCTCGACCGATTCATGGCTCGTTGGATGCCTTGGACTACAATGAACGATTTTACACGTTGGCAACATAGTAGCCAGTTCTTGTATGATGGTAGCCGTAGACTCACGGCCATTATCGCCTTGTAATATTTTAGGGCAAGGAAGTTCTAAGAAAATTTTCAAGAGTTCTGCTGCTACTTCAGCTCCTCTTTTCGAAGTCAAGGGCCGCAGAAAGCTGAATTTTGTCGCGTAGTCCTGATAATGTAACAGCCACTTATATTGTCTGTCCGGAGTTGATCAGGTCAACTTGACCGCGTCACGTCGTATTTATTTCCATAGTAATATTGCTTACTTGTCCGTGATTTGCTCAATGTCGATGTAGCTTTAAACTCATCGACTATATTGTAGCCTCTTCTATCCTCTGCCGGGCCAATAATGGCTTCTCCTGGTCTTGTCGTCCTTCAAACATAGTGCTCATGACACTATCGAAATCTTCTTTACATACAAACTTCATTTTTATCCAGTTCCTATCTGTATCCAAAGCTATTTCTTGAATTACATACTAAACTGAAATGTGCTGTCCTCATCGCGATAGCAGGCACGCCCCACCCTCTCCACAAGCATGTCACGCGCACGTCACGCGCACCGTGCAAGCACTGTGAGACTTATTTTATCATCTTACTAAACAGTTTAGAGATTTGATCAAATCACTAGATTCTTTCAGGGATATGATAAAATCAAGAACACATTTAGTCATCCACCGAGTTTTGATCAAACCCCTAGTGATTTGATCAATTAACCAATTTAATCATAATCCTGCGTCATCAACATCAATGCTGAACGATACCTTAAACTACGTGCCAGTATCAAGAATAAACGTCCCGGGGACTTCGCAAACGGTGTCATTCTTCTGCACGATAATACTCGCCTCCATGTAATCCGAACGAACCCGAACGGTTCAAGATCTGCTTGCTCGTATACGTTGGGAAGACTTACAACATCTACCTTATACAGTCCCGACTTGTCCCCGGGCGATTTCCATGTGTTTGGCCTATTAAAACTATCGCTAAAAGAGCGGCGCGGCGGTTCAATTTGAACGCTGAGGTAGAGTTTGTTGTTAGAGGCTGGTTCCGCAAACAGCCGCAGGAATTTTACCAGAAGGAAATCTATAGATTCGTGCACCCTACAGTGACTAAAGTCACTGTAGTGCACCCCAGTGGAACTCATGCCTTAATGTTAATCGAGATTTATTTTTAATTCATTGAATACAAATTGCCTCATGGCCTACGTGTTTCTATTGAACAACCCTCGTATAAAAAATGCAATATGCTTATATTAGAACAAAGATTTATTGTCTCGGCTGATTCAAAGCCTTTCTTGTCAATAATTTACACAGTTTTTCTTCTCCTGATCTCGTTTCATATATGATGCTATGACAATTATTGTGTTAAAATTCAACATTATTAAACTCTGCGACCATAAAATTACTTAGGCACTAGCACTACGAAAACCTGTAAGAAACTTTATAAAATTTCAAAAATGTGAGAAACCAACCTTAATATTTTTAGGGTTATTTTTTTCAAGTTTTCATATCTTTCTTCTTCTTAGAGTGGCATACCCTTTACAGGGCGTTGCCGATCCTCTCTCCATATGCCTGTGGTGTGCGTGTCAAGTAGCCTACAGACATAGGGGACCTACAGCTTAACGTGGGCTCCGAACCACAGAAGTGCTTGCACTTCTACTCCAGAGAGAACTTTACTAGGCAGAATACATCTCGGTGGTTTGCCATTGCCTTCCGAGGGAAGCGGGCGGGTATTTTCGGTGTATATGTGACCCTGGGAATCGAACCCGAGCCATCTCAGTGGTCAGACGCATGCTGAACCAATTGAGCCACGACCACCTTTAAAAGCTTTAATCTCTATATATTTTTGTTCTTGCATTTCTAAATGAAAATAAAGCCGTAAGTGAAAAGCCTTTCAATATCTTTATTTAGTGAAGTCAAATTACGATCAGGCAAGTAGCTTCATAATTAGGTTTCCAAAATTAGTGTTTTAGAAAATGATAGCCCAATCACACCTGCCCACATGTTGTTATATTTGTTTTGTAACAACTATTAACATCAATTTATGTACTAAGAATATGCAGGTCAGGTATATACTGAACGTGATTTCCGCATTCTAAGATTTATAAAATATTAACAGTTGTTATATGCAAGTTTGCTTCATGCTTTGCTGAATTATAAAGTGATTTTATAATTGTTAGAAAATCCCACCTCTGTTTGCAACTGTGTAACTGTGTTGTAAAAGTAAACGCGTTAATAAGTCAATAATAAACCAAGTAAGAAATTTACTAGACTTGGTACCTATTAATTCATTCATAAATGTCCACTGTTCGCTGATTATTTAAGCAAAGTTGGCCAATTATACTGAGAATGAAAGTTTGAAAATTGAACAGCCTGTAACTATGAGTTTTAGGTTGCATAATTTGTGCTTTGTTGCCAATATTCCTCCTAATTTTCCTGAAATAAAAAATCACTCGTAAAACAAAATTATCTTAATTAACATTACTTTCATCTGATTTGTACTGACAAAACAGTTATAACAGGAAAATATTTGTATACTTATACCAACGAAACTGCCCCTTAACATAATCTTCTACGATCTAAAAAGATTATAATTGCTTTATAGATCACTTGATGAATCATTCTGTTTCTGCATTTTGTTCCTTAGTACAATTTCAGTTAATTAACAAAAATAAAAGTAGGACCTCAGAATAATTATCATCTGCTGTGTGTTTAATTCATTGGCTAACATTTGTTTTATTTTTAATTTCTTTATTTACCTTTAATTTATGTTTAATAATAAGTACAATTAGCTATTATGCTTTCGAATTATTTTTGCTATAACAATTTTTAAAATAATTCACAACACCTTGATAACTAATTCAACATTTGAAAGTGATAAAGAGCTGACTGATTGATTGAAATCGGTCTTAAATTGTATCCTTTTGTTCTTGGTTTAGATTGTTTACCATTCTTTTTTATGTTTCTATAAGTAATATGTTCGATTGCAGTTACTGTTAATAAAAAAAATAAACTGAAAAGTTAAGCTTCCGGGACTGTTTCTTATTTAATTTCAATACCCCTTATAAGCAAAGTATTGACAGCAAAATTTAATTAAACCATTAAAGGCTTGGTTATATAATTTGGTGAATTCTGACCTTATCTTTATTCAGCTGTATAAATCCCTGTTTTGTATACTCGTCACGCATATTTATTTCTAAATAAAAAATGAAATTGTCATTCACGAAAATTTAAATAAATTAAGATAATTAATTGGTTGTCCAACTACAAAATATTTAAGTTGTTTCAAGGTGTCTTGGTATATAAGAATTCTACAACGTTCAACAGAAATATACTCATTTGAAAAAAAAGACATCTAAATTTTTGGATATTTTTAAAATGCCAGCCAAAGGGCCTCAAGTTGTTATTAAAATTATTTCTTGTCCTTTGATCAGACCAAAACTGCTTATTAAAAAAAATTAACTGTTAAGTACTTATAATACTAAAGATTTCAGACATTTAAAATACAGTGTTATTATTATTATTTCCAGAGAAAACCTTCAAACTTGTATTTCATTCTGTACATTCATAAGAAAAAATTAAAACTACATTTACAATAAGAAAAGAAAAAATATAAATTCCAAATTTGTTATAAAAATTGTTGAATATTTTAAAAATCAAAAAAAGTCTAAACGAAAATCAGTATAAACAGTAATAAATCCAAGAATATTGCTTACGCTAAGCATATTTTACACAAATCTGAAAACGTTTAAAACAAAAAAGTAAATTGAAAAATTGTCAGGTTGTATAAACAAAAATTACAAACCTGAACAACCTAAATGCTAAATACTATAAATTTTATGTAAATTAACAATCATTAGAACAAACGCTTCCACCATGAACTTTGTCATGGGCATGGGCATGGTCATCTAATATTTATGTAAGAAGAAAACCACAACTAGGTTTGCTTAAGTAAACCACAAAGCAACCTCAAACACTATAAACTTTATGCTGTAATAAGAGCAAGTAACAAGGGCGAAAATAAACGTTGTTCTTTCCTTCAGATTAATATTTTTCAGTTGAACGTTGTTTGAAAATTATAAATCGATTTGATGTTCAGTTCGGTTAGTTAATATGTGAAATAAAAATAGCAGTATATCTGTTCCAAAGGTAAATTATTTTAATATTATATTCCAATATCTTCAAATTGTATTTTTTCGTTGCAAATTTTAAATTGTTAAAAATATTAGGATGCAACAAAACGTCTGCTTTAACTACAGATTTCTCGAACTCGTTAAGGTTTGTTTAAATCTGCTAATAATCTTTTAGTTGTTTATATTAACTTTTAGTAGTTTAAAATTCCACCAAAAATAAACTTAATATCATATAAATGCGAGAGTTACTTTAACAAATATTTATTACAATTTAAAATAAACCAAAGCTGTTGATTTATTACAGTATAAAAATAGTATATTCTACTAGCACTTGATAAAGAGATGCATAAAATTATTGATTAAAAAAGAAAGTGCTAATTTAACAAAAACACCAAAATATAATTTACTGACCTAAGTCACTTATTCTACAAAATGCAAAAAATTAAGTAAAATTTGTATGAAAAATTACAATAAACATTTTGAAATTACATATGACGAGTGTTCCCAAAACCTCCATGACCCGATTGAGATGCACCTTTGTTATAACCCATTTGAAGGCCAAGCTGTCCTTCTGAAGCACGCATTTGTTCTTCGGTGAAAGCCCTTTCATTTTTATCGGCCATTTTGGGTCCCAAGGAAGGTCCTTTGAATTCAGGATGTTTTTGAGTTAAGCGAGCTAACGCGTACAAGCTCAAAGTGACCTGAAATTTAATTTATAAACTTTGGGAACATTAAAAGCATACAAAACGTTACTTGTGCGACGTTACGGCGTTCGAACAAGTCAGCTGTTTGGAAAATTTCTTCTTGGGGCACCCCGTAAGCTTTAGCTGCTTTTTGGAAACGTTCGACGTTTTCCATCAACTGGAAGTTGGTTCCTTTACTTTGGATCTTTTTAATACAACCAGGGGTGAGTTTGTTCATGAGGTTGCACAGAACAACACCATCGCGAAGGATATCTTCGTACTGGCCACCGGGAACGGGTTCTCCCAAAACTTGGAAGATCCAGTTCAGAACTTCGGCTTCTTGATCCTTGTTACGGGGCTAAAATTTGTAAAACATTACATTTAAATGGAACTTTAGAGAACGCTCGTACAAGAAATTCTAATTTAAAATGAAGAACTTGTAAAAACCATGTTTTCATTATGGCGTAATACGTATGTAATCATTTGGATTTAAAAAACGGTTGGCAGGGCCAAGAGTATAGTTTATTTTAAATTGTGAGTTATTCCAGAAGCCCAGTTTGTAGAGTAAAATATAAACAAGAGGGGATCTGTTTAGTTTGGCAAAATTTCGTAGAACACCTGGTCATTTTTTATGTTTTCAACGTACGAGTTTTGGAAATTGTCAAATTTAAAAAGTTTTTGTTAATAAAGTCCAAAAATAACTTTTCCAAGAAATAAAAGGCCTTTCGAATATTTAGAGCGATTTTTTCATTAAGTTGTTAAGTCTTGGAAATTTTTGGCATCTCGATAGTCATAAAACGAGTGTTGTTGGAGAGGAAATGCCTGTCATTTCCCGAAATAATTTCGACTGTATGGCAACTGCTATTTTTAAAATGTTGGATGTTTCAACCGAAATTTATGTCTTTTGCTGCACAACCAGATGCTGCAGAATTTTAAGGATTAATAAACATAAGTTGTTGCAATCTACAGGCGATAATGCATAATCGTGGGTGGACTAAGTGTTATTAATGCATGGTTGACTAACAAAATGTAACCGGTAGCAATGTATGACGACTGACATATTTAACACAGAAATGTTAGAAAATAACGCATCGTATTACACTTATGTAATATTTTTAGAAATCTTTTAATCACTTCTTGCTTTCGCAATTTCACAAATGTTTGATTAGCTGTAGCTGCTGCGTTACGTCGATGTTAAATTTAGTAAGTTGTTTACACAACTCTCAACTTCATACTTTTGGAGTAGTTAGGTGGGGAAAAAATTAAATAAATAAATAAATAAACAAAGTAAGTTGGATAATTATAACAAGGACTTGTTTCACTTCTTTTCTGAATAGAACGAGTTAATGAGATAGAATAAAATTAAAATAATTAATGGTGCAACTTACTGCCATGGTTGATGAGCGTCGGTTTTGAGCGTCGCGACGATACTGATGCCTTGCTGGCCGACGTTTGAGATATTATAAGGGGGCCCTAACGCGGGGGCGGTGATGCACACTTGTTGGTGTGCTATCAGTGACATTTTCATTTAGTAATGAAATTACACCATTTTCCTTTTTTCGAAATATAAATATTCCCGCCAACAAACATTGAACCACTTTAAAAAGAAGGCTTTCTAGAAGTTTCACTTAAAAGAGATTCAGTAATACAAATTAAATTGAATCATCCAAAAATAAAGAACATCAAAGTGTCTACATTTGTTTGTATGCAGTATGTGCATACAATACAAAAGGCAAAATAATAATTACTTCAGTCTGGAAATAGTTTTATGTTTCTTAGAATTTATTGTTTTTACTTAACGAGGGAAAATGTTGAGTTTTCATTATTTGTAATTTTATTTATTTATTTAGCAGTTGTATAATCTAAGATTTAGAATTGATGCCACAAACACTAATCTAACTAAATGTGTTTATATGTTTCCTGTGCACAAATCTTACAAAAGCGACTTTATTTTGGCAGAATTTTGGAAACACCAAGAGAATAGAAAAATTAATCTAATTTTTCAGAGGAACAAAACTGTATTCTTCTAGTGTACCGAATGTATTTTAATGTCCTGTACACTCGTTCAATATAATTTATTTTTGATTTTACTAAAATTATCAATAAATTGGGGAATTTCCATACGCATAATTTTTACCATTTTGGCAGTACCAAGATATTAATATTTATAAATAAGCCAGTTGAAATTTTGGTAGTAATTTTGGACTCGGAGGTATTTCAGATATTTTTCAGTTTGAGTCAAGGTCATTCGAATTTGCAGCGGGTTAAAAGATGTAAGATAGTTTTTCTAATCATTTTTGTAACACTGAAAATTTTTACGTAACATTTATACTTTCATTTAGTTTAAAAACAAAGAAGATTATTTAGGGTTGTTTGAGTTTTTCTTTTGAAACTAACTTAACTTAAAGCCCTGAAATAAGATAACAAAATATAGAAAAACCTGAAATTATTCTTATAAATTATTGAATTAAATGGAATGACAATTTCCAGAAATTGTGTATATTTTTATTGTAATTATTGAAATTTAACTAAAACTGGATGATTACCGAATTCTATTTAACGTGTTTTATATTTCACATTAGATATGAAGATTCTTGCAATAAATACTGATTTTTTAATAATATCTTTTTGGTTGACTAATAAAATAGTTTTAAGTAAGCTAATTTTCGAAATATGTATTTCAATTTATGTAATATTAATTAAGACGTTGTCCCCCCCTCTTCTGAAAATAGTTCTAAAAAAAGCCGAAAAGAAAAGGGTTTAGTTAAACTTTTCCATTGCCTAATTTTATTAGGATTTAAAATTATTTTTCTACGAAAGTATATAATGACCTATTTAACGAAATCATATTCATTCTTATAACGTCATGCTTGCTTAAAATATTTTATGCGTGTGTGTATAAGCGTCTGGACGATTCTTTTAATACTATTAGTTAATGATAACCGATATTTTTAACTGGTCATTCTGATTCTTAAACTACTGGGTTATGAATTAACTTAATGTTTTAACAATTTCATCATCATTTACAATGTAACCCTGAACAAACTCATTGGAGCAAATTGCTTTAGTTATTATTCGTATTCTTCTTCTTCTTTTCCTGCTGCGGCTTCTTCTCCTTCTATTTTTTTTCCTTCTTTTTGGTATGTTAATGGCTGTTACAAGTCTAATCAACCCATCAAAGATAAATGGATTCCAAAAGATAAAGAAGGCTTAGCAGGCAAACACCCTCTCAGGGTGGTAATGCTACTAAATAATAATAATAATGGTCTATTACAAATATACAAATATAGGTGCTATGAAGTCTCTTAGACGGTGACGTGTATAAGTTAACCTTGCCCACTGAATTCACCAAGAGTAATTAGTAATTACGAAAGAATGCAAATTAATACGACGAGCATTGTTTATATTTTTCAAAGTTTAAAGGACTTTATGGATTCCAGCATTTCAGCTTCTTTGTCAGATTTATTCATAACCCACTGCTAACGAAAAGTATTTCTTAAAAAAATAAAAGATAGCAAAAGGCTTCTTCACAATTGAATTCTCTAAACAAATTTTTAAAAAATTATGGAAGATTATCAAAAAATTGGAGAATTACTAATTATCTTAAATCAGTTCTTTATATACGTATCATACACAAAAACTTATGCAAAAGTGTACTTCAAGCTTTTTATCACTTATCAGCTTCATGCTACGTGAGTTTGTTTATTGTATTACCAACAGTTTCCGTGGCAGATTTAGCAATAGTTGTAATCAAAAGGTTTTGTACCTTTACGTGTCGATCTTTAATGGGGCATCGCAGCTGTAAAACCCACTTGTTGTAAGCAACTAAAATAAACATCGGTGATTGATGCCAAGTTCATCTAAACGTAAATGTTACGTCACATAAACACACAAAATGCACTTCTAAACAAGGCAGCTACTTAAACTTACGAAAGGATACTTGGCACTATTTAAAAAATTCCCTACAAAACTCTTTTGTTGGTTAGTTTCGATGACCAACTTTTCCACTCAGGCTATACATTTAAATACAATTTGAGTTTCTAAGCTTTTGATCTTACTCTGTTACTTAATAATTTATCTTGTTGCCAATTTGTGAATACATAATTTTATATTTATTTTAAATAATTTGGGACACTTGTGTTACATGCTTTTCTTTGATACGAAAGAGGACCGATAACAGTTGCGTCTAAGATTATTTACTCCCAAAATAAAGTTAGATCAAAATAAACTAAGTTCAAGGAATTAAATCGAAATATCAGATATTAATCTTTAGAATTATTTGTGCGTTAATATATCAATTGAAATAAAGTTTTTGGAGACAATATAAACTTACAATGTATATTACGAGGTAAATTTAATAAACGCCAAAAAAGTTAAAACTATACTAAATTCAAACTCTTGATTTTGCTGCAAAGGTTGTAGCAGTACCAACGATAAATTTAAGAAAATTATCGATTTGTGTAAAACTGCCAAATAATCAACACCTACACTTTTATAAAGAACATGATAAAGGTGGATCCCCAACTATTGTTTTATAAAAGTGAACAAGTATTTCCTTGGTTTATTATTGAATTGTTTACCAAACTACTAATTCTTAAATTCAGCTTTGCTGTCTTAATTCGTATTCTGCTTTCTTATTACCTACTTAAAATATTCCTAATCTATTTTTGAAAATGTATTTTGGTGATTTCTAAAAATACAAAAAAGTAATGTCTATATTTAAAAGTAAAGGATTTATATTCAAATACGACTGTGTAGGTGATTATAATAAAAAAAGTCGGTTAGTGTCTTTCCATAGGTTTAAAAATATTAATAGCAAAAACGAAACGCCTCCACATTTATATTAAGCATTTATTTCTAAATGAATAAACTTCACAGGTAGATAAACAAAACATAATTTCATTTCATTGAGTTCCTCGTTTTTCGTTGTATGTTTTTTGTTTGTTTTTCTGATTTTTTATTAGAAACGTATGAATGAATCTCTTCTTTTCTAACATATTTACTTCAGATTTATCTTAATATTTATATTACACTCTAATTTAAATTTAAAAAATCTCAAAAATATTAACGAATGAAAGAAAGAATCAACAAAATAATAACGATTTTGCAATAGAGGCAAACAATAATATGTAAGATCTTACAAGTTTAAAATCGACTAGTATTATCTAAGTTTAGTGGTCCTTAATGAATATTTAAATATTTTTGTTTGTTAAGCTTCAGTTTATCAATTTCATTTTGAATGATTATCAGTTGCTTGTTAAAGTACACGTAGGCATTAATAAAATTGCATAATTTGCTCGTTTAAATTTTATTGATATTTCGCCAAGCAATAACTAACTGTTACATTTAATTATATTTGGACTCAAACATGTAAATGCAAGCCAAGTATCAAAATTTTAGAAATTCCTATAATTGTTATTTTTTTAAAGGTTGCTGGCAAACGCGATCCAGAACAGGAACGCGAAGCCCAAGCATGGATCGAACAAGTTGTTGGTACCCGTTTCCATCCAAGTCGTGCCTATGAAGATAACCTTAGGGATGGCATTCTTCTCTGCATGCTTATGAATCGTTTGGCACCTGGTATTATCCAGAAAGTGAATACCACCGGCGGTGATTACAAGATGATGGACAACTTAAATCAGTAAGTTAAATTTTTTAAACACTTTGAATGTGGGTTGGAAATAAAAGTGGTAGTAAATGAAGAGGCAAGCTAATTTTTCACGAAATTCGTAGAGACATTAGAAAACATTTAATAAAATTTGAAGAATGATTTTATAACAATTTTTAACAATTTTATTAAAAAATTGTTGTCGAATTGACTGATAATTTTTATTGGCCATTTAGAAAAAAAGAAATTGGTCCCAAAAACTCATAAGAACTATATATTGCCATTCAATTTTATTATACAGGACAGAATTGATAAACATATTAATAAACGTCCATTTCATTAAAAATTCTTAAACTTTGCCTTGTTACTGAAGTAACGGTATTTATATCTCTTAGAGATAAACATGTAAGTGGTATAATAAAATAATGTAAAAATAACATATTTAAATTTAACTAACAGATTAGAACACCGCAAAAGCAAGTGGCGACTTTCTGTCTGCCAGAAATTATATTTATACGCCAAACATACTAGTACAAGATATAAATTTTCCTTTAACATTTAATATTTGTGACTATTAAAAAATCTCGTTTACAAATTACCTATAAAATGTCAGTTTTAATAAAAGAACTTTGCCCATGCTTTATTATAGTGCTGAATATAAGGGCTTTCATTTTCTCAATGGAGGTGATGGGTCCCTATAAACTTTTATCATTCTATCATCTGCAAGTCGTATCTTTAACTTAATTATTGATGAATGAATTCAATCTAAGTTAGCTCCGTCATAAGTCATGGTCACCGTTGAAGTCAAACTCTTGTAAGGTTCAGTATTTACTACAGGCTTGAGCAGATACTTAGCTTAAGTTAGTTTAAACTAAGTTGGACTTAAACTACGATTTTACTCCAACTACTACTGTTTAGGTCCAAACATTGTACAGCTTAAGTCCTAAAGTACCTCACTTAAGTCCTAGTTTAAGCCAACTTAAGCTGAACTTATTTAAGCCATTTGTGTTATTTTATTTGAGTTATTTGAGCAATTAAATACAACGTCTAAAAAAGTTGGTTTGGAAATGAACCTCGCAAAAACAAAAATAGTGAGTAAAATAACCAGGAGCCAATAAATATAAATAATATCATAGTAGATTGAGTGTTCTAAGATGTTATACCGAGGTAGCATACGACCAGTTATAATGATTGCCTGCGTAGTTTGGGGTACCACAAGCAAAACAAATCTCAAGACATTACAAAATAAGGTTCTGAGGATAGCCACGAATGCCGATTGGTATGTCCGAAACATTCAACTTCACCGAGAATTAGAAATGCCAAGCATAGAAGAACACATAAAAACTACAGTCAAGAAGTTCTTCGATAACCTCAATAATTGCACTGCAACAGCTTACAGCTCAGTACAATCTAAGAAGAAAATCAACAGCCACGCGATTAAAACCAAGATTACCACAAGGTGTCCTACTCTCGGACAGAGATTAAGAGTGCTCCTTCCTAAATAGTAATATGTGCATATGTGCAAGTTAACTTAATCATAATTAACAATACTGTGAACTGTCCTAGTTAGCTTAGCCAGTAAACCTTATATAAAAAAAAGAAAAAATATAGTAGACAACGTAAATAAATATCTTGTACATGTCGTCAAAATGGCAAAGAAAATTCGACAGCGGAAATAAATCGCAGAACATGGGCAGTTTTGGTAAATTAAATCACATATTTAAAAACCGCCATTCCAATAAATCTTTAACTCAAGGTATTCGACACTTGCCTGTTACCTGTAGCAACCTATCGATTAGAAACTATTTCAATAACAAAAAAGAATGCCGACTATTTAAGAACAATGCAGAGAGCGGTGGAATGCGGTATGCTTGGAATTAGCTTAAGAGATAGAGTTAGAAACAAAGACATCAGATGAAGAACAAAAATGTGGTAGATGTAATAAAGCAGAGCTTAAATGGTGATGGTTGGGACACGGAGTACAAGATCAAGATCGATATACATCTAAAATAATCTATTGACCGATCAAGACAAACCAAAAGAAGTATAGACAGGCTACAGAAAAAATTGTTTGATGATATTAAAAAACAAGTAGGAAAGAGGTAGTTTCAACTAGCACACAACAGAAATGAATGGATGCATATAGAAGAGGCTTATATCCAGGAGTGGACAAATAACGGCTAACGAAGAAAAGAAGAAGAAGAAAAAGAAGCTGAGCTGCTGCTTAGACCTATACAGAATTAGCTATTACATCATCCGTTATTACTTTTAAAACTGTACAACACCATTTAGTTGGTTTACCTTACTTAAGTTGTAGCAAGTGTTTTTTTTTATTGCAACAATTTATTGCCTTAGTTATCCAAAATACTTGAAAGACTACTGCTGAAGAAACTGGCGAGTGGCATTAACCTGGATGACATATACTACCAATACATCAGTTTGAGTTTCGTGCGTAGAATTCTACAATACACCAAGTGTCATAGAATTGTAAATGAGTTAATGAGGAGTCAAGAAGAAAAATAAGTTTGTGTTGCAGTATTCTTAGATATTGCGATGATATTAATTGGTGTTTACGAATGTATTGCTGATGAAATAAAAGTTAATTATCTGATGCGGATTTAGTTATACAGGGTGTCTGCTAACATGTGTCTCAAAATTTGGAGTCCGGTTCTACCCTTCAAAACATGTAAGAAACGCTTAATAAACTATGTCCGCAAACCAACGCCGCCCGAGATGTAGCACTTTTTTTAAAGATAAGTTCAGTTATTACAATTCACTTAAATCTAGTATATGCCCGCTCTCCTGATGCCAACCCTTTGGATTTATTTTTATGGGGATATCTAAAACAATTGGTTTATGCCTCTCCTGTAAATAATGTTCAAGAATTGCGAGAAATAGTTCAAAATGCTTGCCAAACAATACGAAACTATGCAGGTATCTTTGACAATCAATGATGCGTCGTGCTAATGCTTGCATAGCAGCCAATGGAGAACACTTCGAACATCTTTTGTAAAGTGACTTATTATTTAATATTAAAAACAGACTATTTTATTTAGCTCACATAAATTGTACTTAATTACACTATTTATTTTCTTTAAGTAAAAGTGCTACATCTCGGGCGGCGTTGGTTTCCGGACATAGTTTATTAAGCGTTTCTTACTTGTTTTGAAGGGTAGAACCAGACTCCAAATTTTGAGACACATGTTAGCAGACACCCTGTATAAAAAATTTAATATAAAAATTTAGATAGTTAGGTTATTTATTAAGTGTTGAAAATGTAAATAGTATTATTGTTGTAAAATATGAATAGCTAAATAGGGTTGCTATAGAAAAGTTAAGTAGTTACGGTTGTCCTGAATAAAAAAGCAATTATCCAATTGGATAAAGAATTTTCGAAAAACAGGGGAGACGAAAAACAAGATTCAAAATAAACAGGCAGAAAAAATATTTTTGGAAAAAGGAAGTAAAATCTTCCAGAGAAAAATAAATATTATTAATTAAAAATTTAATAATAATTGAAGCTGAATAAAATTGTTTATATTCCATTACAAAAAGAGGAAGAAGTGAAGCTGTATAAAATTGGATTGGTAAAGTTGTGTTACTGCATGCAAATTGGATGTGAATATAACTTGAATGAGTAATAAAATGGAATTGGATTGGAAATAGTTCAATGCTGAAGATTGTGTTATTGGTAAACAATTTTCGAATTGGAAATAATTATATACTGGGAATTGCTTGCCGAAAAGAACAAATATACAAAAACTGTGAGTGTAGGAATAGCATAACTAGATAAGTTTTAGTAGGGAATATAGGAAAAACGATTATACAATTGTAATAAATCCGCATTAATGAAAATGAGTAGATTTATTTTAAAAAACTTAATTGAAATTAAAGATTAGATCCCGAATAAGAGAAAATTAAAAGTAAGAACCTCAGTAACGACCCTTAAGAATTTCTATTAAAAAGAAATTATTATCATAACAATATAGAGCAAGCATTTGACCGGGTCTGGCACTAGAGTCTATTATACAAATTAAAACTTATCCTTCCTACCTCTTATTACGTTATTACCTCATTTTGAAATAATGATACTTACTACCACTACTATCGGAAGGGCTTCGCATCTGGCTTGGTTGACGAGTTGAGTTACCGGTACCCTTCTGCCTCTTGTTAAAAGAGTTTAGCCTCTGGCGTGGTTAACACGTTGAGTTACCGTGCTATTTTAGTGCTCCCTTTTCCTCCTGAAGAAGCCTCTTAAAAAAGTGGACGAATCGTTGAGTTCTTCTGTCTCAACAATGACACGGTCCCAACCCGGAAGACGTTTTGTTAATACTGACACTGACCGTGGAAGTCTTCGAATTCATTATAATAATGATATCTCCATAATCCATCAAATTTAATCAGGAGTACCGCAGGGTAGTGATTTGGGGCCGTTTCTGTACTTTGCAACACAACTATTGCTAATTGTTACATCTGCAGATGACACTATATTATTACCGATGGACAATAATCTTCAACTAGCCGCTATTTATCTGCAAAACCACTTGTACATACCTGAAGAATGCCTCAATTCATAGAGAATAAGAGTAAACACCGGCAAATTAACACAAGTAGACTTCAAAATTGGACATATTGACAGCCCAAATGTCTCAATCGATAATAGGTACTCTATTACCTGCCAAAAATGGAGAAACATCCAAAAAGAATCACACCAAACAACAAGATTCATCAGATGAATTGATTACTTGGCCGAAACACTAAACTCAAAGCAGAACCCGAAGTGCTCCTATACAAAAGTATTATTAAACCCATATGGATGTATGGGATATAACTATGGGGTTGCACCAAGCTGACCAAGCCATCAAATTCAAAAATTATTCAACAACTACAATTCAAAATTCTACGTATTTGCGCCCTAAATAAATGCGTAAATGCGCCTTGGCTTGTGAGCAATAAAAGTATCTATGATGATTTAGGCATTCCTAGAGTTGAAGAAGAAATCCAAACATTCAGCACTAATTACTTTCAAAATCAAAACGAGGAGGTTAGCCAACTAGTAAATAAAATTACAGTACACAGAATACTGAAGAGGAAACGTTCAACAGACCTACAAAATTAACTATTCTTATCAAGCATTCAAATTCGGAGTGTATTTAGTCAATCGATCACTTCTTTTCCCCTCGAGTAAAATCACTTTTATTCAATTTACTGAATGTTCTAAGAGGACAGATTGTAATTTTTTTAAATAAATAAAAAAACGTTGTTTTTAAATTATCAAAGCATACTTAATACAAAAACCTAGCTCTTAAAATTAATAGGGAAAGGTAAAATTTACCAATAAAGATGGGTGATACGGCAAATATTCGATAAGGAAAGTGTACATTGATAGATAGAAAATCAATACATAATATAAAATATCAGAATGTATAGAATCGTCATTTTTGTTATTAAATTAGTACATGTCGTAACATTTCTAGGCATTGTTGAAACAATAAGAATCATTAGTTCAATATTGATATAAAATACTGGTAACAACAGAGTAAACGCATTTAACCATATTTTTAAAAAGTTTATATTATTCTGTAGCCTATGTTAGCAAGATTCATGTCGAATGTATCAATATGTAATAAACATCGATATACTGGCTTTTCAATCCAGCCATACACATTTAAACTAAAATCTATAAAACTAAAAGAACATGATTTTAGTTCCTTGCTTTTGTAGTTTCCGAATACTAAATATTATTTATTCTTTTTACAGATTTCAAAAAGCTTGTGTAAGATACGGAGTCCCTGATGTGGATCTTTTCCAAACAACAGACTTATGGGATATGAAAAACATTGCTTTGGTAACACAAACCATCTTTGCTGTCGGCCGAACTGCTTATCGTCACCCTGAATGGAGGGGACCATGGTTAGGACCAAGACCTTCTGAAGAAAACCGTCGTGAATTTTCACAACAGCAATTGCGTGCTGGAGAAAATATAATTGGTTTACAAGCGGGTTCCAACAAAGGTGCCACACAATCTGGTCAAAACTTTGGAGCTTCGCGGAAAATTATTTTTGGAAAATAAATTTAGGTACTCACTGTTACTTTGTCTTAATTTATAGTTTTATCGATGTAATCAATTAAATTAGTTAGATTTCTTTTTGCTTTGCATTTAAAAATTGTATTTTGTGTATATAGAAAATAAAATTTATTTTCCGTTTTATATCCTTGCTTGTATTTTATGTAAGTAAAGTACCATCTTTACTTTTAAAAGTAATTCTGTCTATGACAACGCCTGTGTGGATGTCAGTACTGTTAGGCGGTGTGCAAGAAGTATGAAAGGAAAAAATTCAGCCACAACAAATATGCATGATCAGGTTGGATGTGGTCGGCCCTTAACATCCACGGATGAACAGTACCAAGCGTGTGTAGATGAACTGAATTCTGTTAATCGCCGCGTGAAGCAGATATCGATGAAACTATTAGGATTTCTCTTGAACGAGTCTACCGCACAATTCGTGCTTTACTTGGCTACATGAACGTGTGCGTAAGATGGGTCTCAAGCATGTTAACTCCTGAAATAAAACACAATCGAAAGCAGATTTTCCAGCAAGTTTTGGCTCAACGGGTATAGTGACTCTCCTAACCCTAAAAAATTCAAAGCCTTCGCTTCGACAGAAAAAGTGCTGATGACCGCCTTTTGGGACTTGAACGGCATAGTCAACATTAAAATTTTGAAGCAAGGCGATATGCGAACACTTTGAAAAACTCCGAGCTCAATTGCAGCGAGTTAGACCTGGCACCTAAGTTCTTCAACATAACAATGCCGATGTGCGTCGCTGGTGCCAGCAGCAGACACCTGATTTTTTCTCCAACGGGATGAAGAACCTTGTTCAGCGTTGGCGTGCATGTGTGGGCAGAGATGAAGAATTCGTAGAAAAGTAATGGCACCCCCTAATAGAGGGCATTCCAAGCTTATAGGAAATATATAGCTTATTTGTATATCATCAGCATCATTATTGGTTCTACAACTCTTAAAGCGTTGCGTGCTTTTGATTTCGAGTTTCCTAATTTTAGTGTCTTGCTCCCCTTCGACCTGGCCTGCGTACCTCATTTTCGGTCTTCCTTTTGATGTTTGTCCTATTGGTACTTGTCTAACTATTTGTTTCGTTGGTTCTACGTCATTTATACGTTCTATGTGCGCTATCCAGCTCAGCCTCCCAATTTTGATTGTTGTCCCTATGTCTGGTTCTTTGTATTCATGATAAAGTTCATTGTTAAAGTGTCTACGCTATTTTCCTTATTGTTGAGTTCCTCCATGTATGTGTCTAAGTATCTTTTTTCAACTATTCAAATATTCCCAACAATCTTTCATATGTTTGTGTCATTGCTCAGGTTTCGGAGGCATACATTACCACTGGTTTAATGAGTGTTTTATATATTTTACATTTTGTTTTCTTAGTTATGTTTGATTTCAAAAGTTTAAGTAGTCCAAAGTAGGTCTTATTGCCCAAATAGATTCTTCTTTTTATTTCTGCACTTGTATCATTATTCATTGTTATGAATGAACCCAGATATACAAAAATATTAACACATTCAATATTATTATCATCGATTCTTAAATGTTGAGATGGTCTTCCCTCTATCCTTAGTCCTGCTTGCATATATTTTTATTAAATGTTCAGGTGATTGTTCTTCTTTTTCTCTTTGATTTATCTCTTCTGGCAATACTTCATCTTTTTTCATTTGGGTGCCCATATTTAATCTTTCTTCAAAGTTTTCAGCCCATTGTTCTAGGATCTCTTCTTTTTCATTTACTATGGCACCTTTTTTTTATTGCGGCACATGTTTATTTATGGTTGATTTTCTGATAAAATTTTCGAACTTGCTGTCGTGTATTCATTTCTTCCAGAATTTGCATTTCTTTTTGCATATATTCTCTCTTCTACTTTCTATGTACTTTCTTCTCTTCTCAGTCGTTTATATTCGTCTTACATTTATCTGGTTTTCTGTCTTTGTTGTAGGATTTTATATACTGCATTCTTCTTGTTTGTTATTTCTATGCATTCACTATCGAACTATGTTTCATCTCGCTTTTGTTGTTTTTCTTTCCCTAATATACTGCAACTTCTTCAATGGTTTGCCTACACTTAGCCCAATATTGGGTTATATTGCTTGCTAAGTCGTTAGATAGTTCTGTCAACTTTTCCTCTAATTCCTTCTCATATTTGTTCTTCATTTCTAAGTTTCGTTTGCTTATCAAGCTTTTCTTTATATTAACTATTCTTGCTCCTAGTTTTACAGGTAATGACTCGAATCTGTATTAGCTCCTCTTTGATTTCTGACGTCAAGTACGTCCGAAAAATGTGTTGCGTCTATGAATCAATGATCTATATTCTATAGTATTAATGGTATTTTCGTCAGCCAATACCCAAGTTCCTTTGTGAATATTCCTATGCTCAAACCATGCATTATGACGCTGCAAAATGTAGGTATAAGTTTAGTACCATTATCATTAGATTCTTTATGTAGGATAATGTTGTATTTCTTGACCGACTTTCGCATTCATATCCCCAATAATAATTATTTTGATATCATGTTTTAAGCAGGTTCAAACTAGAGCTTCCAAATCTTGATGGAACTCATCTTTTCTGCGTCCGTTTTTTTTTCGGTCGGAGCATGCACCTTTATTATACTATAATTGAAGAATTTGCCTTTTATTCCAAGTTTACATACTCTAGGTAACCTTGCCTGAAAGTACATTTTCTCTTATTTTCTTACTTACTTTAAATCTAGTTCCTAGAAAGTGGTCTTTAGAATGACAACTATAAAATATTGTGCAGTTCTTTTTTGGTAAGATTTTGGTTCCTACCCATTTCATTCCTGAAATGGCGGTAATACTAGCATTATACATTTCTAACTGCTTTAACAAGCAGTTTAAAGCTCCAGATACGTCCAGCGATGTGGCATTCCAAGAATATAGTTTTAAATCATCGTCCTTTTTCCGTAGCAAACGTATTTTTAGGGTCCGTCCGGCTATTTCTCCTTTAACTTTCATAACAACAAGGTTTTTACAGTACCAGGTTGTCAGCCCTACGCCCAACCTCCAACCTGGAGGATCAGAGGCCTTTCTGTAGGGAGTGCCCATCCTTAAATTTAGCCAAGTGGCACCGGAAACTCGCCTTCACGCCTCTCTTTCTGAGATGGCCCCAGTAGCACACAATATTGTACTAATGTATTAAAAATATTGAGATAATATTTGAATATTTTGAATCTTGAATCTTGAACCATAATATTAGGAAAATATTTTCTCAATATTCATGACCAATCTTCTTTTTAAATATTGCAGGAATATCCTAGGAATATTTTAAAATAATATTTGAAATTAAGTATTCAAGGAATATTCAGCCAATATAAGAACCGTATGTAACAGCAATATTATAAAACAATGTAGGGAAAATATTGTTTTAAGAATTGCAGAGTAATATTCAACATCCAGTTTCCAATAATATTTGTTAAACATTATTACGTAATATTTGAACAATATTAGAAATAAAGCACGCTTAAACATTTTATTCTGTTTTCTGTGAAATATTTCTTTTCAAAGATTGTTGTGATATTCTGTGGATATTTGAAGATGATGTTGTAGCAATAAATTCAAACATATATTATTTTCGATGGTCTTTAAAAACGTATGCAATTAAAAAACAATTATCTTGAAACGTGCGCTTTATTTACCTGCCTTCTATTAGGTGATGTAGCTTTATTAGGTAAGTGTATTTGTTTATTTTAATGTTATCGGTTTAACTGTATAGAACATTAAATACCTATGACGTCAATATCCTTATAGTTTTGTAGTTTGGGCATTCCTAGGAAGGTTACGGAAATTTCCGTTTTCTCGGTAAATTATTTAACCAGTGAATGATGTTTTTTGTAGCATTACTCAAGGTATCTTAACTCTCCTAGGTAGGCTAGATTTTGCACGTCGCCTGCGTGACGTCACAAGTGGAAAGCACCCCGTTCAGCCGTTGTATTGTTTGTCGGAAATCAAAGATAATCAAGTCTACTTTTATATTGTTTTTGGTCAAATTAATGCTAACTTTGAAAAATTTGAATACAATAAGGGCTGTAGATGTGTGAATCGCCTAATGTTACCTACGTATCTAAATTAAATATTAATGGTAATAATAACACACACGACTTGTTTCTGTGTTAAATTTGTGCTTCCTAAAGCATCCACCCATATATTTCTAAAAGACTTGCCCTTAGGGAAGCAAAAAAATGAATATTTTGGTTTGTTTAGCGATGTTTTTACAAAGACCCACGGCGCAGCTTGCCGGCATCTTGAATAGTTGAATCAGGGATTATGGAAAAATAAATAGCCCTGAGTTGAGCTAACTGCACGACATATAATTTCCTGTAATAATTAATGTACCTACACAATGCACAATGTATTAAAATATAATTGAATAGGATGTTTTCAAATAAATTTACCTTTCTGTTTTTCTCGAACCTTTTGTACATCAAATTACTACAAAAATATTAAACCTACCTATTTCACTCTAAACAACCAAAACGGCGTTTATCGGCACGTTGTTTCTCTAAGAAACTTTCTGACCGAATGATGACAGATGACAGATTCCACTTGTGACGTAGCCGTACCTCCCCTCCGACCGCACGCGTCCCTTGCCCCGCTTCTCATTACCCCAGTAAGCTAGCCTACCTAGGAGAGTTAAGATACCTTGGCATTACTTACTTGGAAAATTGTGTTTAGTTCCTCCCGGAAGTGCAATTCCTAAATACTTAACTTCTTTTTGTATTTTATTTGTATATGTATATTAAATAGAACTTTTATTTTTGTATTTAGTTGTATGACTCAATTATTGTAAAATAACTATTCGTAGAGTGTAGTTCTTTTTAGAAAACCTTGAAATACAAACAAAAGAAAATAAGCTACAATGATAAGAATCCTTTTCTTATTTCTATGTTGTTCTCTGTCCTCTTTCTGGGAACTGTTTAGTTACCTACTTTTAAAAGCTTAGACTTAGAAATTTTTACAGACATTCTAGAAAGATTAAAACGGGATATATCTACTAACAAAAATATCGGTATTTGCATTTTCGAGTTTTAGTTGAAGATAGCTGTCGTAAAGTAAATTTTGCTTTTACGTGTCTCCAGGTTTTTTGTGCTTGTGTGCTGTTCAATTTAGGTAAGTAACTTAATTTAATTAATGAATTTCCTTTGCTTGCAGGTTCAAGTATTATTTTTAACTGGGGAATACAACACTTACAAAAGTGTATTTTTGCAAATGGTGAAATTAATTTCAAATGCTGTGGCCGTGAATTATTCCGGCATGGGAAGAAGGGAAAACTCCCTTTTTGTGAACTAAAAATGTACAAGGCCGTTGTTGGTAGTAAGCAAGGTATCTTAACTCTCCTAGGTAGGCTAGATTTTGCACGTCGCCTGCGTGACGTCACAAGTGGAAAGCACCCCGTTCAGCCGTTGTATTGTTTGTCGGAAATCAAAGATAATCAAGTCTACTTTTATATTGTTTTTGGTCAAATTAATGCTAACTTTGAAAAATTTGAATACAATAAGGGCTGTAGATGTGTGAATCGCCTAATGTTACCTACGTATCTAAATTAAATATTAATGGTAATAATAACACACACGACTTGTTTCTGTGTTAAATTTGTGCTTCCTAAAGCATCGCTCCACCCATATATTTCTAAAAGACTTGCCCTTAGGGAAGCAAAAAAATGAATATTTTGGTTTTTTAGCGATGTTTTTACAAAGACCCACGGCGCAGCTTGCCGGCATCTTGAATAGTTGAATCAGGGATTATGGAAAAATAAATAGCCCTGAGTTGAGCTAACTGCACGACATATAATTTCCTGTAATAATTAATGTACCTACACAATGCACAATGTATTAAAATATAATTGAATCGGATGTTTTCAAATAAATTTACCTTTCTGTTTTTCTCGGACCTTTTGTACAGCAAATTACTACAAAAATATTAAACTCTGCCTATTTCACTTTAAACAACCAAAACGGCGTTTATCGGCACGTTGTTTCTCTAAGAAACTTTCTGACCGAATGATGACAGATGACAGATTCCACTTGTGACGTAGCCGTACCTCCCCTCCGACCGCACGCGTCCCTCGCCTAGCTTCTCATTACCCCAGTAAGCTAGCCTACCTAGGAGAGTTAAGATACCTTGGTAGTAAGTACTGTATATCTGATAAAATAAAATTATTAACAGTAAATATTATTTACAGCGGGCACACAATGACCGATATAAGGAGGCGATGGAAACAGACAAACAGACATAAAAAAGGCTGTAAGTCCATTTCAAGCAAATATTAAAGGTCGGCCTCCTAAGGAAAACTAAAATGTTATTTATATTGTGTTTATTATTTATTTTATGTATGTATGTATATGTATATTGTATTATATTGCATTATTTTGTATTATACCGTATCGAATTATATTATATGTATTATATCACAGGAATAAAGTGGAATTCTAATATTTTTTATTTATTAACAATCAGTGGTTTCTAATATAAACGATAAATATTATCAGAATTTATTAATGTTGATGAAATACCAATGTATTCTAAATATTTGTCGAAAATATTACAGTAACCTTACCAAGCAATATTAGATGGAATGTTGTGACTAACATACCTAATAATAATACAAGATAATATTTATACAACATGAACTCGAAATATTACCCAAATGTCCTAATATAATATTTGTAAAATAAAATTCACGAATGTTGCTTAAACATTTATGGATAACATTCATATAATATTAATTTCAAATATTTTGCTAATATCATAATATAATATCTATAGAACAAAATCCACAAATGTTGCTTCAATATTTGTAAAAAATATTCATATAATATTCATTTCAGACATTGAGTAAATATTTAAAAATAATATTTGATAAATATTTGACAAAAATATTTAGGGAATATTCAAAAATGTTACATTTAATGTTACCACAATATTGTTTTAAAATATTGTACAAACATTTTGTGCTACTGGGGGGGATTTGCTGATCTGCATTTGACGCTATAATGCAGACGGTACCTAGTATTTTTAGGCATCGATATGTCCCCTAGGGTCAGATTCAGTACCTAATTTCACCCTCCTCTTTTCCCAACTCGAGCTTGGGACCGGTTATGGCAAAGTTTTATTTGTACCTATATCTTATCTGTTAATAAAGTTATCGCGAAGGATGCAAGATTTTTCAAAACACCCTCATAGTTTTAAGTCATTGTGGCGAGAACACAAATAATAGAAAGAAAATCAGAACCGAACCCGGAATTATATATAAAAAAATTAGAGGATCAAAAGAATGTAGACGAAAATGGGAAGAAGAAAACAAAAACCCTACATTAAATGAGAAATGGACACTTCAAAAATACGCTGCTGAATGCTGCAAAACAAGTCTGTGGGGAAAAGAAAATAACAAACAATCACAAGCGAACCCGATGGTGGAACGAAGAGATCAAGCAAAAAATAATATTTAAAAAAATGGCATGGAAAAAGTATATGCAAACAAGAAACTCAGCAGATAAGGAAGAATATGTCAGAAGAACTAATCAAGCAAAGATAGAACTACAAAATGCAAAGAAGAAAAGCTGGGAAGATTTTGGGAAAGAAATACAGCTGAAAGAAAGAAATTTGAGCAGATTCTGGAAAATAATGAACTTCTTAAGAACCCACAGGAATAAAGAAATCAGAAGTGTCATGGACAAACACGGAACACTGTGTGTAGAAACAGAAAAAATAGTAAAGAGATGGAAAGAATACTATGAAGAAAAATTTACAGGAACCGAAACGCAAAATACAGAAGAACAACAAGAACAATATGAAGACGAAACGTTTATTGAAGACAAAGAAGCTAGAAGAAGTAAAAGAAGCAGTACAGGTACAGGCAGTAAAGTTAAACAAGGCAGCAGGACCAGACAATATCGTCCCAGAATTTATCAAATGGGAGGGAGAAAAGGTTCTAATATGGAGGAAAGAAATGTGTAATACGGCATGGAGAGAAAACATAATACCAAAAGATTGGGAAACAAACATAATTTTGCCAATCTATAAAAAACGCAAACATAGTGACTGTGAAAACTATAGAGCCATAAGTTTAACCTCGGTAGCACTGAAAATCTACAGCAAAATCTTGGAAAGAAGACTAAGACAACAAATAGAGGGAAAATTAGAAGAAGAACAAGGAGGTTTTATGAAAGGAAGACAGATAATGAGCATACTGCACTTTTCATTGTAAAATGAATCCTTACTCATTTGCCCTGGAAAGAGCCCAACACTGCTTGGATAAACATAAACAACAAAGATGGAGTCAAATATTAGATATATTAATAAAAAATAAAATACACACGAATAATTAAGATCTCTAATAAACAGAACAGTTTTTAATAAGTTAACGTTTTACATTTTAGTAATGTGATGTACAATTACCTATAAGAACAAAAATGAACATTATTCTCTCATAATTGAACTAAAATATACAACATACAGTAAAATCAAACAACTTTAATTCTACAAATTAATATTTAGGTAGGCACAATTTAAGGCACTTAAAGTAGCACCAATATTATTTACGAAACAGAAGACTTAATTGCTAAATAATTAATAAAATATTTAACATAATTATTTTCGTTATGGCAAGTAAGGCGTAAGTCTTCTAAAAATAAAAGTTGATAAGTTACTAAATTAGTACGTAAATTACTAAATGAATGTAACACGATTCGAAACGCAAAATAAATTTAAAACGATTTCTCTAACTGAACAAAAATCACAGTCTAAATAAAAATAAAATTACGTATATTAGATAGTGCCCGACACATCTGAAAGATCCCCATTACAAATAGTAGGACCAGTTTGTCTATGTTGGATGATGGCACGCCAGACTCTCAATTCTGGTCCTCCACGTAAACCAATTCTGTGTAAATCCTCTCGGCTAAGGTGATATAAAACTTCCTCTAGAGTGAAACCTTCCGAAACTAATTTTTGTGCTGATTCTTGAAGATCTAAACCTTGCAGCCATTGCGCTAACCTCTGATCAGTTTCTACTTCTTCTTTTTGACAACGACAGGTTAGTACTTGTTGCAAAGCCTGCGCTTGTTGATGAGTATTATCTATTAATTGTTTTACCTAAAATTATGCATTCATCAACATCATATAGTACTTAGATAAATACAATGTGATTGTTTAAAAACTCAATTGCAGTATTCTGTCTTAATAACCTTAGCTAATCTAGTCTGTATTAAGTCAGAATACGGCCTGCTGCAATTGAGTTTTTAAAAAATCACATTGTATCTTTGTTTACTTCATAAATTTATATTCGGATTCGTTGCAAAGTAGGGTACGAACTTAACTCCACTACTAAGACATTTATTTATTTATGTATGTACTTACCAATATTTGATACTGCTTTTGAGTGTCGATTAAATCCTGCAGCAAACGATTATTTTGAGTTTGTAGCTGAACTACTTGATCACGCAAATCATAACTGTTCGAACTTTTGCTGGATTTTGCGGAGTTTACAGTACTTGGAGAACTGTGGTTCGCCAAATTTTCACCCAATTCTGGTGATAATACGGTTATAGCTGCTTGTACACCAGATCGCACTAAATTATCCAATGCGAACATCCAGTGAGGTTTAATAGGATGCCGACGCAGTACTTCATTTACAGATTCCTATATAATAAATTTCCAAATATATTTTATATTAATCAATAAGTCAATAATAACAAACCTGATACAAATATATAGCAAACTGTAATTGATTAATTGCAGTAGCATCAAAATCAAGTTCTTCTTTTAGTTGTCGCACAGCCAATTCGACAATATTTAACGATTGTTCTGTTAAATAATCCTTTAGGCCACCCATAAGTCTCGCTAAATGTTGTAATGTTAGTACAGTTTCTCCCATATACTTCGTCCTAATTTTCTGCATCCAAAGTTCACAAATCTTAGCACCGTCTTGTGCTAAAACTTTAGCTAAAGTCGTTCTTCGTTGTGAATCTTTCTTTAAAAGATAAAATCCATCTGTTTCTATCCCCATGTCAACTTCGGGTGACAAAAGAGTACCTGTGGAACCTCTCCTTTGCTGCCCGTCTTGATCTGGTTCCATATCCAGAGACGGCGTCGAAGCCAAACTGCTACCAAAATTAAATTAGGTATTTTAATTTAGTTTAACGAGGATCGTAAAAAACACAACAATATCGGCCCTGCGAATATGTTAAGCAGCAAAGATGTAGTTGTTCACAACAAAGGTTAGTTAGAATAGATGAAAGTAACAAAGGTAAAAGCAATTTGGTTACCTGTTGAAAGAGAGAGCAGCAGGCATTTGAATTGGTGGCAATAGGGCTCCTCTGCTTTGTGAGCTGAAAGTCAATTACAATTAACATCACATGGAAGCAAACAGGAGGTAAGATTCAAAACAGTTTTATAAGCTCACAAAACCCTGTGAATTTAGTAAATGAGAAATTATTTATTATTCTTCTTACCAAGAATACTTAAAAATCCAATCATCGGTGTTAATAAAAGGAACTAGACTGTGAAGGATCATGTTCACATTCACATACAAATGAGAGCAAACTAAAGATATTTTGTGTTAGAAGAAAGATTGAGTTTTTATCAGTTTGTTTTTCCTATTTCCTGCGTTGCTATCAAAAGCATGGAACCACAATTACATAGACCATATATTTATAACTTACTCAGGATCAGGCGTTGTTGGTGTTTGATTTGGAGCACTGGAATGTCCAGGAAGACGAGGATTTACACGATCTGCTGGCACCGATACGCTTCGATTAAATTCTGTATTTAAGCGAACACTCTTTTTACGTTCACCTTTAAAAATAAAATTTATTTTACACTTTTCTAATAACATGGGATCATTACTAACCGAGAAAAGGATCATCAAGGAGGTGCTGTGCTGTAGCACGACAATCAGGATCAGGCTCAAAACATCGCAATATGAACGATCGTGCCCGATCTGAGAGTTCTTCGGGTACCCTGGGATGAGCTTTATAATACCCTACTTTGAACACAGCGGCTTGTGGAGATCCCAACTCAATAAATGGGGGTTTTCCTAACCAATATAATACAGATTGTTAAACTTGTCAAGCACTACTAAATAAAACAAGCAACAATTACCTGTAGCCATTTCAACAACTGTACAACCAAGAGACCAGATATCTGCGGGTGCCCCATAACCTCTCTGTCCTTTGTCTATTACTTCAGGTGCCATATATTGCAAGGTACCGGCAAAAGTTTCAGTACTAGGACACAGGCCAGCAAGTCGTTTGGAGGTACCGAAATCTGATATTTTTACAACACCACTGTACGTATTAACCAAAACATTGTCGCCTTTTATATCTCTGTGTACTATTTTCTGATCATGTAAGTATTTTAAACCCTCCAAAATTTGACGAGTATAATAAGCCATTGTATGTTCATTTTCTTTAAGAGGACCCCATTTGGAACGCAAGAGAGCACTAAGAGAACCTCCAGGTACCTGCTCCATGAATATTTTAAAGTAATTATTCTCTGAAAGTGAGCCTAAATACTGCACAATATTACGGTGTCGTAACTGGGAGTGAAGACGAATTTCTTCATGCAAGGGTTGGACAGCTCCTAAATTTTTTTCAGGTACTTCTTTAACAGCAATTCTAACTTGAGTATTCAGATCGCGAGCTGCAAAAACTACACCGTAGGTTCCCTTGCCAAGAACAACGCGTTTTCCTTGTTCATCTAATTCGTATTCGTAACGAATATCTCGTGGAGGTTCCATTTCTACTAAACCTTCCTGATCAACTGTTAATTCTAAAATTAAACTGTGGATTCGTTGCCTACAAAGGATTTAAATTATATAAGTTGATGAAAATTAAGGTATAATGGCAATTAATACCTGCATGCTTCTGACGGAAAATATATTTGAAAATCGTCGGAATTTTGATTTACGTATAGAAAAAGGCAACGATCATCTCTTTTGTAAAGGCTTACACTTCGGATCATGGCTGCTGTGAATTCGAAATCATGCATTTGTGTGCACGTTCCCCTTAGACTCTTTAGGCACAAGTTTGTTACCTATAAATTAAATCAAAGCGAATAAGTTAAAGCTAAAATTGTATACACCGGTTGTCTAAAATGAAACCAAACTTTTGCTGTAGAAATGGTACTAAGCGCAAGTTTTAGTTGTAGCGGGTACAATTCAATAACATATCGATTGTGTACAATAGTATTTGAATTCGTTCATAACAGTTCGTTAATAATAATAGTGTTCCATTCCAGTGGAATTTTAGTTGTTCTTTCCGGAACTTTTAAGATCCTTTTATTGGGATGGATCGGTCCCCATGGTTCACATTTTGTTCTTATGCTCTGTTTTCACACACACGCATTTTACACTTGTATTTTCACTTTCACAAACTTCCATGTGTCTTCGTCTCATTTACTATCTTCCTCCAAGCCTTTCTGTTCTTTGTTTTGTCAGTCCAATCTGTCACTCCCATTTTTTTTAGATATTTTGTCACCTTGTTTGTACCATCTTATTCTCGGTCTCCCTCTGGGTCGATCTTCACCCGGTTTCCATTGCGTAATTCAAGGCCAACTGTATCAATAGCGACTTCGTCCCTTATAAGGCCGTACCATTTCACGTTTTTTACACTTTATCAACTTTACAGTTTGCGCTCTACAGAGCGACCTCTCCAGGCAAAATTTTAACTACGGTATTGTCAGTTAGTTGTCAGCTGTCGATCCTGACAAAGTTGTCAGTCATAATGGCATCAGTATTGTTTCTAATTTTAACATTTCTCTGTTTAAGGTTTGTTTTAACTTGGGGATACCTTTTTAATTTGGTTTGTTCTCTCTAAATATATGGCAATTTTTGTAAAAACCGTGTCCTTATATTGAGAGTAGGTAAAAATAGGATTGTTCATTGCGGTAGTATGAATATGTTCTCTTATTTGAAGGTAAGAAACATTCATTCTCAAAATGCTTCTTACATAGCACCGAATGCTTAAAAGTGTCTAAAAATAATTCTAGTTTGTGTTTTCTTCAGTGTAATGTCTAGAACTTGAAACTATTATACTATAATTTCGTATTAATAAAAGTTTGAAAATGATTCAACTAGCATTAATAAAAGTCCTGTTACTTATTTCATTTACAGTTTTTATAGATTTAACAGGCAACAAAATATTGTTTTTAGCCTTGTTTGTTGAATATGAATTTAAAAATTAAATGGACGTAGATTTGTTGTAAAACTACATTAAACTTTTGGCACACGGAATACCAAAAACGTCCAAACCATATTTTTTCAATCTTCGAAGCACCTGCAAGATGTAAAATAGATTATTACTACAGAAAATTCAGTTCTTGTAGTCCATATTTTGAAATTTTTGTTTAAAAACTTCCAAATATGTCAAAATAGTTGCAAATACTGCCTTCAGAGGTCGTCCTATAGAGCGCAAACTGTAAATTTGATAAAGTGTAAAAAACGTGGAACGGTACGGCCTTATAAGGGACGAAGTCTCTATTGATACAGTTGGCCTTGGCGTAATTAATTTAGTGGTGCTATCTTCCTTTCTCATTATGAGGGTCATTTGAACAGTCCTTGGCCTGACACAGAGATGGCGCAAGCATGACCAAATGACTATGATATTTGTTAAGTATGATCCATTAAATGGCGTGCTGCGAAGTTTTAGACGTGTGCGTTTAGTTAATTGTTTGTGGCGATCGAGTAAATCAAACAAGTTGTGACATTTTCTGAAAAATGGATAAAATTGAAATTCTAGCTGTTATCAAGTACTTCATTTTAAAAGGTTTAACCCCGACGGACATACAAAACGAGTTAGATTCCACTTTAACACGTACAGTGCCACCGTGATAAATTACCGAATCGGGTCACAATGGCCAAACCATATTATTTGCACCTTAGCATAAATTCAAGCATTTGCCCACCAGGCTACAGGCCAACATACGTACAGCCTTGCTAAAACGTCTAGAAAGACATTCCCATATAATATAAAACATTGAAATGCTGGATCAACGCAATCCAACGCGGCCAAAACTATCAAAAATCATTGTGACCCACCGCGGTCAATGTTGAACATTTGACTGATTAAATTTGGTGGTTCATGTAAACCCACCACGGCACTCTACGTGTTAAAGGATTCTTCCCCTTCGTTTTCGACAGTAAAAAAGTGGGTTGCTGAATTTAAACATGGCCGTAGATCCATTCAAGATGATGAACGCTCGGGGCGCCCAAAAACTTCTACAACCGATGAAATCTTCACAAAAATCCACAATGCCGTATTAAACAATCGTCGACTGAAGGTACGCAAGCTTGCTGACATTGCAAACAACTCCATAGACCGTGTCCACTACATTTTACATGATGTTTTGGGTACGAAAAAGCTTTCCGCTCGATGGGTGCCACGTTTGTTGACAGTCGACCAAAAATGCATTCGAATGAACACTTCTCAAGAGTGTTTAGACTTATTTAAAGGCAATTATGCAGTGTTTCTTTGACGTTTTATAACAGTAGATGAAACATGGATTCATCATTACACGCCAGAGACGAAGCAGCAGTCCAAAGAGTGGGTGGGAGCAGGTTAAAGTGCGCCCAAGAAAGTGAAAACGGTTCCCTCTGCAGGAAAAGTCATGGCTACAGTTTACTGGGATTCTCGTGGTGTGGTACTCATCGACCATCTGGAAAAAGGCAGGACCATCACCGGGGAGTATTACGCTTCACTACTGGACCAATTGAAGGACGCTATTCAGGCTAAACATCCGCATCTGGCCAGAAAGATAATGCGCCCGCACACACGTCTCAGGTTGTTGCTGCAAAACTCCATGGCCTACACTTCAAAGTGCTTCCATATGCACCGTATTCGCCGGATTTGGCTCCCAGCGATTACTTCCTCTTCTCAAACTTGAAGAAATGGCTTGCTGGACGAAGATTCACTTCAAATGATGAGGTCAAAGCTGAGACAAACGCTTATTTTGCAGAGTTGGACAAATCACATTATACTGAGGATATTAAAAAGTTGGAAGGTCTAAATCAGGGGTCGGCAACGCGGCCAAGGTGCCTGCGAAGCAATTTTAAAGTGCCCGCCGCGCCGTTCAAATCTCTAAATTCTAAATTTTTGACATTTGAACAACAAACACTCGTAGTTGTAATGAATAATTTTAGTAAAAACTTAATCTTAGCGACATCTAGATAACACTAGATGACTAGATGAAGCAATTTTCGACTACTAGAAACATCTGATTCCGCAATTCCGCATATAGTGAACTATTTTCTGTCCCCACTATCGTCGTGTATTTTCATGTTTAAATATTACTCCCCCCCCCCTCTTCTTCATTCCACGGTGCCCGCCGAACACCGACATTTCTAAAATATGCCCTCCTAGTAAAAAACGTTGCCGACCCCTGGTCTAAATGTATTGAGTTGTAAGGTGACTATGTTGAAAAATAAAAAAAATATTCTCAAAAATCTTGTGTTTTCTTTGTCAGGCCTAGAATTATTCGAATGAACCTCGTATATGGCCTAACCACCTAATACTTTGTGCTTTTACAAAGCGCATGATGTAACCTCCTCCGATTTCCCTCAATATTTAGTGGTTCATCTTTCTTCTAAGCCCTCCCACATTATCCTTTTCTGGTACCAGTATTGTTGTTAGCACTTTACGCTCAAAGATTCGCTGTTCTTCCTCTTCCTTTCCTGTGGTGCACATGAGTTCCGGTGCCTAGGTAAGTACAGGTCTGATTAGGGTTTTGTATATTTTGAGCTTTGTTGTAACCATGATCTGCTTATTCTGTTAATAAGTGTCTTTATTGTGTTAATGATTGGTATTTCTAACTTGCATTTTTTTGTTTAATTTTTATTTATATTGTTTGTACACATTTTTACATTCTGTATATGCTTCTACGACGATTCCTATGCACTTGTTGTCTTTATGGAAAATAAATTATTATTATTATTATTATTAACACATTTTTATTAGCGTAATATGCTCTGTCCCCTGCTGGTATCTTCCATCTTACCTCATACTTTCGTTCATTGTTACTGTTGATTATTAGATAGTTAAAGTTGTCGACTTCTTCAAATGTGTATCTGCCTACTTGTAGGTTGCCTCTATCATGGTTTACGTTTCTTTGGCATTTAAGGTATTTGGTCTTGTTTTCATTTATTTCCAATTTAGATTTCCAATTTTGTGAACATTTCGGTAATCTTCCTTTTTGACCTCGCAATAATGATATCATCAGTACAATGACATGATGATCTTTCTTATTATTTTTTCTAACACAATATTAAACAATGTGGTAGATAGTGCGTCTCTTTGCCTCATTCTCGCATTTGCTGTGAAGTTACTTGTTTCTCCTGCTGCGGTTCTAGTAGATACCGTTGTTACCTCCGTCCTCGTCATTTCTACCAGACGCACTATCTTTGCTGGTATGTTCATTTAACACATTGCCTTTATCATCTGTCTTCAGCTGACTTTGTCAAAGGCTTGCTGAAAGTCAATGAATAGCAGGTGTATGTCTATGTTGTGCTCATATCCCTTCTCCATTATTTGCTTTATAATATGGATCGCATCCACTGTTGACCTGCTCACTGTAAATCCAAAGTCTTCCGGGTCTCCTTTCTTTTTTATCATCACTATGGCTCCCTCTTTCCATTCCTCAGGTATCTTTTCTTGTGCCCATATCTACTTCACTAATTCATAAATTCTCTCATGTATAGTTTCTGTCAATGAAAATGCAAAAATCCACTTGAGATTTTACATCTATAATCCCTTGTAAAACCTAGTAATAAGCGCAAGCACCTTGTCGGCATGGGCCGTACTATTAAATTTTCTAGGAATAACTCGTTTACAGTTATATCGAAACATCTTTTCGCTTTTAGGTATTTATTTCCTGCTTTTAAATAGAATTTTTAAATACAGTTCTGCTATTTTTACCTGCAGTCGGCACCTACATTAGGTTCCTCTTGTACTGCTCTTGTATCTTTGCTTTTGGTCCCTTATCTGCTTATAGAAGCTTCGTGTGTTGTTGTTTCTACTGATTTCCTCTATTTCTTCCATCTTTTCTTTATATATTCTGCTTTCTTCTCTTCAGTGCTCTTTATAGTCTTCTAAGTCTTCTTGCTTTGGTATTCTTAGCCATTTTAGTCTTATTTTCTTTTTTTGTCTGCATATTTCCTCACATTCGCTGTTGAACCATTCCTTCCAACTTTTCTTCTCTTTATATCCAAGTACTCACTCTGCAGTTGTTCGCATGCCTTGTCTTATATTACACCATTCTTGGTTGATATCATTTTCTTTTTGCATCTTTCCTATTACTTGGTCTACTTCATCTGCATAAACTTTTCTTATATTTTCCCTGTTCAGCTTTTCAACCGCGGGCTTCATGTTTATCTTCTCCTTTGTGTCTGGACTCGATCGTTTTTATCTTAAGTGAGTGACCACCAGGTAGTGGTCTGAATCTAATTTTGCCCCCCCCTGTCAGAAAACCGCAATGGAGCAACGTGCCAACATCCCATACATACATCCATCCATCCCATACACAAGTTTACGACTTGTTTACTCAATTCAAAGAAGGCTGGGACTCAATTGAAGACAATCCGTCCGAAAACGTCGACTATCGACACCAACATTGGAAAAGTTGGAAAATATTGGGCAAGGATCCGAATGTGACCTGTAGATTCTTGGCCGAGGAACTGAGAGTGTCCAAGGACTCCATCCACAAGGTTTTACCTGATCATTTGAACAAGCGTATGGTCTGTTCCTGCTTTGTTCAGCACTTGCTCACCAAAGACCAAAAACATGCGTGATTTCAACAACCCTCAGAACATCATCAGAACGGCTCGCCGCAACACAAATTTTCTCCAAAACACTGTCACAGGTGATGAGACATGGTGCTGTCAGTATGATCCGTTGACTAAACGCCAAAGTTCTGTGTGAAGTCGTCAGACAAATACACACAAAAAATCGCGCATCAAGACCATGCTAGTCTGTTTTTACGATTCTAAAGGTATTGTGCACAAGAAATTCGTCCAAAATGGACAGAATATCACTGCGGAATGTTATTTGGGTATTTTGAAACGTCTTTGGAATCGAATTTTATGAGTACGGCCGGAGTATCGTGCTCAAGCAAGCTGGACGCTACTGCACGACAATACACCTCAAGGCCACTGCCGTGCGTCAATTTTTGGCTCAAAAATCTCTTGACCATCCACCCTACTCGGCTGATTTGGCTCCCTGCGACTAGTTTATGTTCCCGAAACTAAAAATTCCGATGAAAGGGACACTTTACAAGGGCATTCTTGAGATTAAAGGCATTGTCAACTTATGAAAAGTCGATTTTTTTTTATTTTGTAATTTGATTGAGTAAACTGAGTATTGCACCTTTGCAAAATTTTACGGCCGAATTTTAATTCGTTACCGTGTTATGGAAGCTAAAAGTTTAAGTTATGACGTCAACTGTGTCGGTTGCCGGTAAGAGCTCTAGCATAGCTACAAGTACAACGCTAAATTTAGGTTATATTGCCAGGTTTTTAGGTTATGTTGCCGTGTTTTTAGGTTATGTTACCGTGTTTTTAGGTTATGTTGCCGTGTTTTTAGGTTATGTTGCCGTGTTTTTAGGTTATGTTCATTGTGTAGCAGCCTCCGGAGGTCGACACCAGTGACGTCATGTGTGTAGGATCTGAATTTTATTTTGGTTTTATTGTGGTTATTATCAAAGATATTGAAATTCTACCAATGCGGGTAGTTTTACGAGTATTTTAACTAACGTATTTTGATATTTACTAAATATGTTGCATAAGTTGACAATGCCTTTAAGGTCGCCGTGACCACAATACTAAAACAGGAGATACCAAAACAGGAGCTGGAAAGGTTTTTTGAAATGCTCATCACTCATTCTGAATGTTGTGTTGATGCAGAGGGAGCTTATTTCGAATAAATAAACATATTTATAAAAATACTTCTACTAGTTTTTTTCTTCTAGGGCAAAAGTTTGGTTTCTTTTTAGACAACCTGTGTATATAGCAATAATTTCAGTTCATTTTTTGATAATAATTACAAATAATAATTAAAGTCAAAGATGCTTTCATATTTAAAATTCTGTTAAAACACCTAAATAATTAAGATTGGTTCAAATATTTTGAAAATAATTATTAAATAAACAAAAAAGCAGGAGTTTTGTGTAGAAAGAATAATTTTCACAAATATGTAAGCTTCAAAATTTATCTAATGATCAACGTATTTCTGTAACGCTTAAGTAATAATGGACAAAAATAAAATATGGCTTTGGCCCAATATCCACAATCTTACTAAATTTAAATATTGATGTTTGCCAGTTGTTTCTACTTAGAGATATAAATGTCATGTTTCCTTATTTATTGTTTTGAAAATTTTGTTTTAACTTCAACCTGTCTTTGATGTTTTTGAAGGAAATCTAAAACTTTACCTGTAGTGACTGCTGTTCTGCACCTAAATTAACACACACATAACTTGGCATTAATTCTTTACTTGGTTCAAGCACTAAAGCAGGAAATCGGATACTATCTTCAGCAGGATCTCGAGTCGCTTCTAAGAAAAACTCCATCCAAAAGTGAAATATCTAATAAAAAATTAATTGATTAACATTACACCCAACTTGTTTTGTAAAACTGTTATACCTGCTCTTCAGGTGTACGTTCTTCATCTTTTCTTCGACGAAATCTGTCGATAAGTTGAATATTTCCGACTGTTGATTTTAGGTACCAATCTGGAGGTTTAAGTTTGAACATACACTCAGCAGCTTGCACAGCATTTGTGTAATGCTGAACAAGAACAGATATTTCAAAAAATGTAGCCACATCCCAATAGTCTTGTAGAGATTCCAGACTACCTTTTTTACCAATTAGATTATTCAAAACCATTCCTATGTGTTGAAGTTCTTCAGATTTTCCTATTTCTGCTCCAGCAATAACCAATAGTGTAGCCAAATTGATTCCTAAATTTTGTTTGGAAAAAGCACATTAATAAAATAAAATAAAACATTAAAATACACCAACAATACCTGCATATTCATTGGGTTGAACTTCAAAACCTTTTCTATACCAATAAATTGCTTGGTTTAAACTATCAACTTCTGAGTGATTTGATTCTATAAATTTATCTTTATAGATACGTCCACATAAGCACAACATGTCAGGAAAATGATTTTCTTTCTGTAATGTATTATGGCTAGTAATAAATATCTGACATTCATTTTTTAAAATGTTTATGTACCTTTTTCAAAGCCCTAACACAAACTTGTAGTGCTTTCTCACGATCACCATCCTGTTTACGTCGATTAAGAGCAAAGGCATACCAGTACCAAATATATGAGTTTAAATAATTACGTGACGCTGGTAAGGTACGTAGATCATCTACCAACTGTACCATAGCATCATAATCCTGTATATCTCGAAAACAAAATAACATGTTGAGTACAACTTCCCCAGAAAGTACATGTGGATCATCTAAGCGTTTGCGAATGGCTTGAAGAGCATCACGTAATTCAGGTCCTGACATTTGTTCTTTGAGTTTCTTAAGATCAGCAAGAAATTTTTCTTTCATATGAGCTCTATAAATTATTTATGTTTTACACTTAAATATGAATATTAAAAACAAAACTTACTTGCTTTGTACTTCTACATCCTGTAGTAATTTTCTTAATCGCTGATGAAGAGGTTCACCAGCATCTTCAGTTCGTGCTCCAGCAGCTGTTGTAAGACAGCAAACTCCATTTTCAGGAAGACTATATGAAATGAATGAATAATTACCACATGACAACTGAAATTAGAAAATGTTACCCAAATCAATCTGTTCGCTAATACAGTGTCAGAAATACCTTCAGTCGTAGAGTTGCTTCAGGGTCTGTATCATTAAATAGTAATATATTTTGTTTCATATTGAAGCTTTCTCGCACTCCAAGATGGTAAAATAATGTACTTTGTTGCACCGGTATTGACAAATCAACGACGGCAACGTCGGCATTATAAAAACTCCCGACAACATTTGCTTCGCCAAAATCAAGCTTTTCAAACTAGGAATATAGAATTATTATCAAAGATTTTAATTATATGACATTTTATATGACATGAATTTACAACATACTTGTATATGATTGTGACTAGCCCCGACGTGCAAACAAGCCTGTCGAACATCTTCAAGTGCTTTTTTGCGATGAGCCAAGTTGTCTGACTGACAAATATCCAGCACACAGACAACATCCATGTGAGGGCGTGCACTTATACTACTACACGAACTTCCACCACCCTGAATTGTATGTCCCGATAAATCAGAGTGCGATCCGACACTATCCGTCATGCTACGACATTCTGAAAATTAATCGTTAAAAATGTAAAAATAAGTGCAAATCATAATTTTTACCTGGATCGGGTTCCACCACCACGGGCAATGGGGCAGGCATTGCTTTTGACATACCATCAAACAAAATATAGGAACATTTGTACTTAACAACAGACTTTTACTTTATATAATTTGCACTTGGCGATTACAAACGTATATCCTAATACGTTATACTTTCACTATACAATTTATTGTAGCAAGTAATATTTAAATTATA
Organism: Melanotus villosus; assembly: GCA_963082815.1. Taxonomy (NCBI): domain Eukaryota; kingdom Metazoa; phylum Arthropoda; class Insecta; order Coleoptera; family Elateridae; genus Melanotus; species Melanotus villosus. The sequence continues at coordinate 30,922,783 of OY720418.1, read as the reverse complement.
ACTTGTTTACATTGCACATCTGGTAAAAACAAAATAAAGCTTTAAAAATGTTTAACTTTTCCAATTTTGACAATTTGACTTTGACGTTTGTCTATCACGTGGTATCGACTGTACGCGCGCCATCTATTAAAAAATATTTCAACTAGTAGAAATGTTGTGACCTGTAATCGAAAAAAAGAATTTCGGAAAGCATTTTGTTTTAAAAAAAATACCTAAAATAATAAGGATTTGTGTTATTTGTTTTAAGGTACAGAGTACAGATTACTAGCGCCATACAGCTAAAAATTAATATTACAAACTACAAAGACTGTTCTTACTTTGCTAAATTTTCTAGTAGGTAGGTAGTAAAAAATTGATTTCAAAATTAGGGCCTCTCCCTACCTCACCTGAAAAGCCGCCACCGGCAGTGGCGGCTCGTGACTTTAGGAATGGGTGAAGGTAAATATCAGATCATTAGAACCCTCTTCACCCCTTTGGGTGTAGAGCTGCAGGGGCAGCTCCCCGGTTGAACATTTTTTTCAAAGTTCAGGGTCATTCGCTTTTTAAGAACTTGAAATTTTGAAGGAACCCGGGTTCGCTTAATGTAAAACTAAAAATACATAGGTATTTTGGAATTATTCTTTAAAGGTGTATTAAAAAAAAACAATTTGAAAGAAATTAGGGGTAATAATAAAGCGTCAGCGCAAGCCATGGCAACGGCACGTATGCAAACATACGAAAATTGACGCAGTATTCCCACGCATTTTAGAGACACCCTGTATAGCTAATAAATATAATTACAATAAAATAATAACTAATAAGCAATAACTATATAACTGAAGGTTTTTCAACTTTATTTTTATTATTTATTACTATTAATCACTATTCTGCTGTTGTACGGCTATGACAAAATGTGTTTCTTCAATAACAAAGTATTACTTTGGTGACTTAACGAAAGCTTGGTCATCCTAACTTATTGTAAATATATTGCACTACAACTGTTACTGAACTGTGCTATCTTGCTTAAGTCCGTTTAATTACTTTTTGATGCTTTAGGAACAATACTATAATTTCTAGAGAGCGACAATAGTAAACAACCGCTTTAAAAGTTGTTGTAACTTACTACTTGAGTGTGGGGCTCTACTGAAATGATTTTACTAAATTTTTGCTAGATCCGGTCTCTAGTCATAAGTATACATTTTTGTACTTTAATAATAGTCAAAATATTTTCTAACCTTATAAAAATCAAGAAATTACTAAATTTTCAGTTGTGATTTGACTTATTCAGCAGCTTCTTAATTAAATGTTTACATAACGAACTATTATAACCACTGCCTAACCAAGTGAATAGGAATTATATGTTTAGGACTCATCTATTCTGCAGGTCCAATGTGATTTTTTAAAAACTCAATTGCAGCAGGTCGTATTCTGACTTAATACAAACAGTTCTAAGGTTATTAAGACATAATACGGCCTGCTGCAATTCAGTTTTAAAAAAATCACGTTGTAGTTTATTTTACAACATCGAAAATATATTGCAGAGCACAGTAAAAAAATGTAACCAGAATTTTCATTGTTTATTGATTTTAAGAATATAGCATTGTTCATTACACAGATAAAAACGAATAAGCATCAAATTTTAAAAATCACATAATATTGCAATTTTTATGCAGTCTATCTTCAGAACTGTACACTAAAACTATCTTGATTTTCAGGAACCGTCGAAAAATGGTACAAAAAAGTAGATTTATTAAGCTGATAGGATTAGGTATATTTCAGAACAAATAAGTGTTAAACAATAAATCGAAATTATCTACTTAACCTAGAAAAATAAGTGTCTTAGTCTTACATTTTTAAACAGAGATATATTATACTCTCTTATTGATCACGCTTGACGCTTGCGTTTACTATTTTTCTTAGTTTTATTGTCTTGTGCCAAGAGAAGTCTTTCTTACCTCAGGGAACTCGTGGGGCAGCTAACTGTGGTAAAACGCATTCCAGCCAAAATTATTTTAATATTGGTAATATAATATGCTTCCAAAATTCGCTCTATTTTCTTATCCTTACAAGTTCCAAATCAATATTTGTGTAAAGAATGAAATCACAGTAGTGTTTATTAGTTATATTTAGTTGTCTTTGTATTTAATGATAGTAATAATGTTTTTTTTTAGTAGAACCATCTGCATCGCCCTGAAATTGAACGCATAAAAAAAAATTTTACCCTTAATATTCCCTCCAAGAACGTCTTGTATTTTGTACCTTTTGACAAAGAACAGACATTTCACTTCAACGCAGCCATCTTCATTTACTACACCGTCAGAACAAAAAAAGTTCTTCAATGAAAATAAAAAGTTACATTTTTGTACTGCCGATTCTGTTTTTGAAATGTACAGTTCAATTGCCTTTGATTCGTTAACCCTGCCATATCTAACAGCTACTGAATTTAATTCCTTATGTCCACTATAAACAATGTCATAAATAACATTATGACAAGGAGTACTCGATAAACATCTGCAAATTTTGCCAAAATTCGAGGCTGTTAGTCGATTTCATCGTTGCTATTTCCGTGCGAGGCTGCTATGTTGTTGTCTACTTGCTTCTTCTATCTGTTTTGCAGTGGAATCCTTTAGTTCTTATAAAATTTTTCATTTTTTAACAAGAAATTCTTCTTCTAACATGTCTGGTTGTGCAGCATTTGGTCCATCTTTAATTTCGCTATTAATGTTGCACTCTTTTGCGCATTTCACCCGTTTGCCAGAAATTCGCACCAAAGTATCTATATACACTATAATGCCAAGCTGGCCCGTTAACAAGACCTTAATCGAGCACCAATACATCTTCTAAAATATATTTTTTTTTGTATAATTTACACGCTTTCCACTTATGATTTTACTAACTAAAGATATATAAAATTCTGTTTTATTTGTGTCAATCTGCTAGCTTTCCTAATAATACTTATAATTTACAACACTTTCGATAAAAAGTAGAACTTTGTTTTACTATTGACCTATATAGTCAGTCTCCTGCAAAGTTTTTCTTTTATAATAGTCATTCTTATAGTTCTTATGATTTCCAAAAACATGATGTGGTCCATTTCGCAGTTCCTCCCCCTAAATATTAACTTCAGATTTGTTCTCTATAGCTTTTCTTACACCAGCACTGAGTCATGGAATTCAACATTAAAAGAGTGAAAATATTGTAAATGAGCAGAAACCACAAATAATAAAGACAGTTTTCTGAAAGGTTTGGCTCGTTTTAGGCAGAGGTGATAACTGATAAGGAACCAGTGTGCGTTAGAAGGCTGTGGAACGTGGAACTAAGTTTTATCAAAAGTTACATGATTTCTACGTTGCAATAAAATTTGGCATTGAATTTAAAACGAATATAGTTTTAATACCCTAAAAATTAATATACGTAGAATTGCATTCGCCAAATCCAAATTTATATTTAACAGTCTTTAAAATTTATTTAAAAGATATAAACTTAACGGACATTCTTAAATTTTTCAAAGCAGTTTTGTAAATTATAATATAGTGTCATTAATCTGTTTACAATAAAATACGAAAAGATCTTCGTCCCAACTGAAGCTGTTTCTGAAATATTTGCAAAGACGTTTTAGTTCTAAGATTTTTACTTTTTTTTTAAGCAAATAATAGTTATTTGTATCACAAGGCTAGAAACTGTCACTTTGCAAGTGCGAGTACTTGCAAAGCAGTTTCTAGGCGTGTGATACACAATATTTTTTCGGCCGATAAAAATACGTTAATTATAAAAAATCAGTTTTTATTCAAATATTTGACGTTAGAGAATTCATTTTTCCAGGGAATTTATTTTTCTGGGCGTGACAATGGGCGTAGCAATGAGAGGGCGGAGTCAGTTCGGTTCAGCGCCACCAATCAAAAATCCCAATTTTACTTTCTGGACTAGTCCGGCAAATAGCATTTTCCGGACGATTTATACGCATGAAAATTGAGTGTTTCTAGCCGGAGGGCGAAAAAAATATTTTTCATTGATGAGGAAGAATAAAATTGTATATATTTTTATGTTTTTGGATTCTCATATTTAATTAAGACATATTAAATTAAACCGCCAATGGGAACAAAGATGTAATCAAATAGACCGCCTTATTGGAGGGGCCCAATCAACAGAAGTATGGTGTACTGTAAAAAATATAAAAATAAATAATAGAGATAAGGCTATCAGTTTAATTAACCTTTCAAAATGGAAAGAACACTATAAAACTTTACTAACAAAAACAAGAGAAGAGTTTATGGAAAATAGTATTCAAGATGACCATATTCCTGTAGAACTATCAGCAATTACAACTGAGGAAATGGATCAAAATATTAGAGAACTTAAAAGTGGCAGATTGCCTGGGCCTGGTAGCATTCCCGCTGAAATACTCAAAAACGGTGGAGAAGCACTTACGAGTATAAATGCCATTAAAAACTTAATGAATAAATGTATTCGACAAATGAAAGTTCCTACGGAATGGAAAACTTCATATACTACATCAGTACACAAAAAGGGCGATAGGAAAGACCCCTCAAATTATAGGGGATTGAGTGCCAATGGCACATTAAGTAGATTATACCGTAAAATTTTACAGAAATGGTTAAGGCAAGATGTTGGACATAAAATTGGTGAGGATCAAAGCGGATTTATACCTGGCCGCTCATGTGTAGATAACCTATTCACCATTCAACAACTCTTAGAGAAACATATAGCAAAAGGGAACGAAGTACACATGGCTTTTATTGACCTTCAGAAAGCATACGATAACGTGCCAAGAAATAAGTTATGGAAAGCCTTACAAATTATAGAAACAAATCAACATTTATTAAAAATTATTATGGAATTATACGAGAACAACATTGCCTATGTTAAACAAGGAAATCAGCTATCAGAGGTGATCCGAACCACAAAAGGATTGAGACAATGATGCTCTTTATCGCCCTTACTTTTCAATATTTACGTTGAAACCGCACTTCGAAACTGGAAGCGGAATTGCGAGGGAATGGGCTTACCCATTAACGAACATTTCTTATTCACTCTAAGTGGATTATTTAAGGAGAAGTTCAAGAACATCTAGAAGAGAAAGATTGACTAATGTACAAATAAGAAATAGTATGGAAGCCACAGAAACTGTTATAGACCGAATACAGAAAAGAAGCTTAAAGTGGTTTGGCCACTTGCTTAGAATGGAGGATACACGATGGCCAAAGCGATTGTTTTATTGGACACCGCCTGGTAAACGAAAAAAAGGTCGACCCAGAAGATCCTGGAACGAAGGGGTGAGAACTGCAATGAGAGAACGAGATCTTGAGGAGGACACAGCATACGATCGAGAGGCGTAGAGACGTGGAGTGGGAAGACAGCGACTTGCTGTATAATTATGTAGCATATATAATTTCTGTCTGTAATGGAACATACTGTATACATGATTAATCCCAATATATATATTAAATTAAAGAATATATTTGAAACCGAAGTTCTTTCCTAAAGTTGAGTATAGAATATTTTCATTAAAGAAAAAAATCAAGTTAGCATTTTTGAACGAATGTCTTAGACTTAGAGCATATGTTAAAATTGACAATTGATACTCATTACTTAAACGTATACAACAAAATGTAAAACTACGTTAATTTTCTATGTGTTGCTGCTAGTTTTGTTTTTTGTTTTTTTTTTTTTTATTGAACATGCTTTCTAATTATAACACATGAAATTATAAAAGAACAAATAATACAAAGTGACAAATTGGCAGATACCAAAATAACTTAAAATCGGAAACTCATTTAACACTATGGACTTGCATAAGTTAATAATTCTTGCCATTTGTATATACCCAAACGTCATTGTAATTTAGATTAAAACCATAAAACATTATTTGTAAACAATAATTTGCAAATTTAGTTTGACGATGTTACATTGGCTTTACTTTACATGAACCTTTGTACTTTAACGTTCAACATTAAAAGTACGAGATTATCACAAATTATTAAAAAGTACAAAGTCTGTTTTCTGAAAAGTTATAATTCGCAGAGGTGGTAACGAACATTTGTTTTAAGTGGTTTTGCCTTAAAATTACATTTTACAGCTTATAATTCAAAATATTAACATTTTTAGAATACAAATTGCATTCACCAAATTCAATTTTGCATTTAAAAAATATTCTAAGCTTATTTTGAAAAGCATAAGTAATATAGATTTCTAAGTTCGTCCAAACACTGTTTTGTTATAACTGTTTTTCTACTCCCATACTTTAATTGATTTATTAAACATTTACTACCTGTACTTTAATGCTATTCATTAAGATACAAGTTTATAACCAATAGCAGCAAAGTATTTTATTTGGTAACCATAGTTACGCGAGTTGTTGATGTTTCTTAATTAAGATAACCAATAGCAGCAAAGTTGTCAAAAATAAGGTTAGGTAGCAGCTTTTCAGAAGGTGCCTATTTTTTCATTATTATAACTAGTCGTAGAAAAAATAGTGTATGCAACTCGCATTTAATGGCTATTAAGACACTCGTATTCATTAAGACACTCGCCTGCGGCTCGTGTCTTAATTCTCATACTCATGTCTTAATAGCTATCATTAAATGCTCATTGCATAATATACTATTATAACAAAACAACAATGACAAAAAAATCGTCGTTCTACTAACTAAAGTTTTTAAAATATTCGAAAATACGATTTCAAACTTCCTTTTTAAATAAATTAATAAAACGTGTGACTTTTTGACAAAGAGGATAAAATTAGATATTTTTTAAAATTTTCATATTTAGTTGGATATAGTAAACCAAAAAATATATTTAATTAAAAATGTTGAAACTGCGGTTCTCTGAAATTAATTACATACTAACAGAAGAAATACTAATACATGAAATTATAAAACAATCAATACTACAACAAAATAATAAAACTAACAATGTTTCAAATGGACAGAAAATAAAATAAGTAAATTTACTTATAATGTTAAAAACGAAATAAAAAACAGAATGAAACTAGTTATTAAAAAAAAATAAATAACAAGAAATAATACAAAGATTGTTAAATGATAAAATAAAGCAATCAACGGAAAAATTTTAAAATTGGAGAAGTAAAATAAATCTTAGTAGAAAATGCTCACTTATCTTTGATTTTCTCAATGTCTCTTATTATTTCAGAGCTTTGCAATTTCCTAAATAATTCTCTGCGATTACTACATGATGTGAGTAATTGTTTAATGTTTCAAAACTTCAGACCTTTGCATTTTGCTTGATGGAGAATGAATTGTTATTGTGTTGAAACATTTGGATATAAGTTCAGATTCATTTTATACTAAAATATGAGAACAAAGAAAAATCATTTTACTACGTAGAGATTTGGAGAAAATTCTACGAGAAGACTAAGTTTGAAGAAAATTATAGAAAACACCCCAGTTAATTTTTATTAGTATACGAAATATTTAGATCTCTTTATTCGGCACACACCATAAATACAACAAATTAAAGAAAGCATATGATTTTAACGGAATCGGCTTGACATTTGTTACAAATACAAAATGGAAAATGCCAAACGGACTTAGCATGCAGGATATTAACGTAAAATAAAATACAAAACCTTACAACTCACACATGATGCAGATGTTAAATTTGGTTCACTTGAATGGATCAGTAACTCCAAAGCGAATAAACCTTTTGGCAAACTTTGCGCTGAACAAAGGGTGTCCACAGTTCATAGTAAATAAAACTTCCACCACACCTACTTCAAATTTAAGTATTAGAAAATCATCGATGTGAACTCAATACAGAATAGAATAAAACTTAGTTCATCTATTTTATTCAGCCCAACACTGTGTTATTATAAAACACTTTTTATTACTCGATAATTTAACTAAACCTTTTTTAACGTTTACGTTACAATTAAAGAAACAGGTTTATAAAAATATATGTTTTTACTGAGATACGGGAATATCGACAAAAATCATACCAACGATAAAGAGATGTGCGTAAATCAGAGTATATTAAAAAAATAGTGTTTTATTGAAATTTGGAACATTTTTGACTAAAAATAGATATTAAATAATTTATGTATTATTAAACAAATACGAGGGATTTGACCACGACTTTTTATTATAAACACAGAATAAAACTATACTAATAAAGTGCAAACGTACCTATTGTAACGTTTTTACGACGTTTATTTTAAATAAACTCGGTTCGTGGTGTAAATTAATTTATTAAACAAACTTAAAGTACGAAATAATTATAAAGAACAACAATTAAAACTAACGTAAAACTAAACCGAACACTTAATATTAAAATCGAACACTAAAGTAATTTATGTAACAGTTATTATTTATTTAAACGTAGGTATTTATTTATACGTAGGCCGCGATTATCTGTTTAAGACTGCCGGGTTTTTGTTCGTACCGCTCTTATATCTGCGGCGGCCTTTGACTCCCGAGTTTTGTGGATTTTGCTAGAAGACTCATCGAATTTACTCGTCGGCTCGAGAACAGCTGACGCGGCGATGATGTCATTGTATAATTTGTTACACTGCCCCCTTCTTTAAGTCTGTTCTGTCCCAGAACAGGTTTTGACCCTTGATTCCTGAAGAACGGGTCATGACGGTATCGGCACTGTTCTCCTCTTCTGCAGGTCCCACTGCGGTAGAAGTAACAGTCTACACTCTTCTTCGGTGTTAACGCAGCCATTGAATCAAAACTGCAGACCAGGATAGTAACACCGGAGTCCTTGAAGACTACCTCCAGCATGTTTCGTACGGTCCTCCAATCTAGCCGATCCAGCCCACAGCCGAGTTTGGGAACTGCCAACTTCTTAATGCCCCTAGCTAACAGGTCTTTCTTCAAATCCCATAGAGCATTCCAGAGGTCTCCATAATCCGGCTTCTGGTAATGGAACTGTTTCGTAACCAAATAATAAATAAATCGTTGTTGATCTGGGAGATATAAAGCTTTGCCGACCGTGGGGTTCTGTCTTTCGAGTGCGTCTAGTCGCCCAAATTTCTTCTTAAATACGACCGCAATTCCTCTTCCTAAACGAAGGTCCTTGGATACGCAGTGAGCTATCGAACAATCAGTAGGAACCTTGAAGAGATCTTGCTGTACTTCAGTCGTCACTCCAAATCGTGCTTTTCCGGTTCCGGAAAACGCCGCCATGAACTCTTCAAAAGTCGGTCGGCTTTCGGCAGGCTCTACTCTGTTGATAAGTTCTCTGCCCTCGTCTTCAACACCCAGGGCTCTGTCATTACTTCCTTCGTATGGTGCCAAACGATTGGAATGCACCACCTTTGGTTTTCCTCTGGGTTGTTTCTGAATGCGATAGATTACGTCATTTATTCGCTTCTTCACTTGATACGGACCTTCCCAATTGCGTTGTAGCTTCGGTGAGAAACCACGACGCCTCTGCGGGTTGTAGAGCCAAACCAAATCTCCAGGCTGAAATCCGCCTTCTTGGGTCCTTACGTCGTAGGAATTCTTCATCCGGTCGCTAGCGATCTGGGTATTACCGCGGGCCCGATCGTGGATGTCATTCAACTTCAATTTCAATTTCGTGACGTAATCATCTCCTGCTACCTCTTGTTCCGCAGGCGGACTTCCAAATTCGAGGTCGCAGGGTAGTCGCAGTTCGCGTCCAAACATCATGCAGGCCGGCGTTTGACCAGTGGTTTCGTGAACTGCGGCACGATTGGCCATTAAGAACAGGTGCAAATATTGATCCCAGTCTCGTTGATGGTCGGATACAACCTTGGCTAAATATTTGCCCATGGTCCGGTTCATTCGCTCCACCATTCCATCGGACTGCGGGTGTAGCGGAGTAGTTCGAGTCTTACGGATGCCCAATAATCGGCAAACATTTCCGAAGAGTGCAGATTCAAAATTGCGGCCTTGATCCGAATGTAGTTCCAAGGGTACACCAAAGCGGCTGAAGAATTCCTTAACTAGCACTTCGGCGACCGTCACGGCTTCCTGATTTGGTAGTGCATATGCTTCCGTCCATTTAGTGAAATAATCCATTGCTACCAGGATATACTTATTTCCCGTATCAGTCTCGGGAAACGGTCCAGCAATGTCTATGGCCACTCTCTCTAAGGGACTGCCCACGTTGTATTGTCTCATGGGTGCCCTTCTTTTTCCTAGCGGCCCATTCCCTGCGGCACACAGGTCGCACTTGCGACACCATTCCTTAACGTCTTCTTTGCAGTTGACCCAATAGAATCTTTCTCTAACCTTCTCGAGAGTCTTTTTCACACCATAATGGCCTCCTGAGGTGCCATCGTGAAGATTTCTAAGCACTTCTGACATTCGGCTTCTCGGCACTACTAACTGAAGCCTGACGGTAGTTCCGTCTTCGTTTTCCAGTTGCCGCTTCAGAAGCCCGCTTTCTATCTTCAAGGAGTCCCACTGGGCCCAGTACGCCTTCAGGGTTCTGTTAGAAGAGCTGATTCTCTCCCAGGTTGGTCTTTCACCCTTCCGTTTCCACTCAAGCACCATTTTCAATTCGGGATCTTCTCCTTGCTCTCGTTGCAACTCTTCAGGCAACCAATGGTCGTTGACGATTGTGGTACGGCAAATCTTCCCTTCTAGTCGAGAGCAGTGAGGACAGTCTGCTGGACATGGCCTCCTTGAGAGGGCGTCGGCATTCCGATGAGTAGTGCCCGCACGATGTTCCGTGTCAAAGTCGTACCCTTGCAGCCGTTCAATCCATCTTGCGACTTGTCCTTCCGGATTACGGAACTGCAGAAGCCATTTTAACGCGGCATGGTCTGTTCTCAGCAAAAACTTCCGCCCATACAAGTATTTGTAGAAGTGCTCTACAGACTTGACGACAGCCAACAACTCTTTTCTGGTTACGCAATAATTTCTTTCGGCTTTCGATAAGACCTTGCTAAAATAGCCGATAACCTTTTCATGTCCATCTTGTATTTGGGAAAGAACACTTCCAATGGCCAGGTTACTCGCGTCTGTATCAAGTATAAACTTTCCATCCATCCGTGGGTAGTTTAATATCGGTGCGGTTACTAGAGCATGTTTCAGTTGTTGGAAAGCTGTCTCACAGTCTTCGCTCCAAATGTAATCGTGACCATCTTCCGTTAGCCTTGTCAGCGGTTTTGCTATATTGGCAAATCCCGGAACAAAACGCCTGTAGTAAGTGCATAATCCAAGGAAACTTCGCACTTGGTGTTTATCCCTTGGTGTTGGCCATTCTTGCACCGCTCGGATTTTATCAGGGTCGGCTGCTACTCCATTTCGTGAGACAACATGTCCAAGATAGTTGACTTCTTTTCTAAAGATGTGGCACTTCTTCGGACTTAATTTCAAGTTGGCTCCACGAAGTCTTAGGAACACTTCTTTTAGGTTTGCCAAGTGTTCTTCAAATGACCTGCCAACCACGATTACGTCGTCAAGATACACCAGGCAAGTTTTCCAAGACAATCCCCTCAAAATGGTCTCCATCAAGCGCTCGAAGGTGGCCGGAGCGTTGCATAGGCCAAATGGCATGACTGTAAACTGCCATAATCCCGAACCGATGGTGAACGCAGTCTTCTCTCGGTCTTCAGGTTCCATTTCAACTTGCCAATAACCACTCTTCAAGTCCAGTGTCGAAAACCACCGTGAACCAGATAACGTGTCCAGGGTGTCATCAATACGCGGTAATGGATAACTGTCCTTCTTCGTGACCTCATTAAGTTGCCGGTAGTCCACACAGAAACGCGTTGATCCATCCTTCTTGCCAACTAGAACCACAGGTGATGCCCATGGACTGCTTGATGGTTCAATGACCCCTTGTTTCTTCATGTCGGTAATAATCTTCTCTGCTTCGTCACGCTTTGCCCATGGAAGTCGTCTCGGACGCTGTCGTATAGGTCTGGAATCCCCGGTGTTAATCTTATGTCGTACCACTTTTGTTCGTCCCTTTTGATCTTCATCAAGGGCAAAGACGTCTTGATATTGGCAAATCAAAGTTCGCACACTCTTCAATTCTGTTTCATTAAGGTCTTCACATGCATTGGTTATCATGTCAACACGTTCACCAGCATGTTGTTTGGTAGCTGGTCTTTGGGATTCATTCATGCATTGGGCTATTTGGGATACTGGTACACACTGCCCCACAAGGGTGTTCCTCTTCAACGTCACCGGCTCCATATTGACGTTCATAATCCTCACCGGTACTGTTTCTCCAACCTTGATCAGCGCTTTCCCTACCAGTATACCACTGTGGACTTTCTTGTCACAAATAGGTTCCATCATTCGTACACATCCTGCCCGAAGATCTCCATCCAGACCTGCCTTGACAATTCGTTCACTTCTAGCAGGCACCGTCACGTCTTCAGTTAACAGGACTCGTACTACCGGATCGTCCATTGGATGTAGAGGAAGTTCCTTGTTGCCGATTTTTAAAACCCCTTCCTTCAAATCCAGCGAAAACCCGAATTTTCTCAAAAGGTCCATTCCCAGGATGAATTCGTCAGTGATGTCAGCCACTAATACTTCATGTACAAGCTTCTCGCTTCCAATACCGATGGTCATCTTTGCTATACCATGCGTCGTTATCACATCACCTGTCGCAGTCCGAAGCTGGGTATTCGTGGATGACAGCTTCACGGATTCTTGCAAAACGTCTGGGCGTATGATGGATTTTGTTGCCCCAGTATCAATGAGTAGCGGAACAGTTTGGCCGGCAACGTTGCCATCAACAAACAGACTGGCATTTCGGTTCTTTGACGATACGGCGTGGATGGTGATCTTCGGGGCATTTCCTTTCGAGGTCAACGTTCGCCCTCTCACGTCAACCCGTTTTAGTTTTCCGGCGGCTGTTCTCTTCTTGGTTTAACGCAGCGACGCTGGATGTGCCCTCGCTCGCCACAATTCCAACAACGGGGTCCTTGTTCTTCGCGAACATTCTTCTTACGACTATCTTCTTTCTTCTGGATAATCCTCAGCACTAACTCTTCTAATCGGTCCTGGGAGCCTTCAGGTTCTTCGGCCATCAGGCGGACACGCCCGTGTCCTCGTGATGCTTGTTTCGCTGCTTCGAATTCTAAAGCGTGGGCGAGTGCATCATCTATTGTTTTTGGCCGCGCTAACCTCAATGACTGCTGCGTTTCTCCATCCCTTAAACCGTCTACGAACGTTTGTACTGCTAGTTGTTCCAAGAAGGAATCGGGAGCCGTAGAGTAGGCTAGTCGGACCAATCGTGCAATGTCGGCTTCGTACTCTTGAAGATTCTCTCCACTCTTCTGAATACGATTCTTCACTTGTGCGTGGTACACCTGTTGAAGATGTGCGTCCCCATATCTCATTTCCAATCGGGAAACTAACAAGCGGTAGTCATTCTGTTGGCTTGTTGGAATCGCCTGGAGGACGTTCAAGGCATCTCCGCGCAAAGCAACGATTAATGACACAGCCTTTTCACGGTCAGCCCAACCATTGGCCCTGGCAGCTGCTTCAAATTGTTTGTGATAGGTGGACCATGGTGTCTTTCCATCAAACGTTGGTGGTTTGAGTCTCATTCCGGCGGCAGACCCTTCTTTAATCTCCGGTCTGATTTCGGTAGGCTGTGTGGTTGCTAAGGGTGATAATATTTGATTCAACCTTTCTTGTAATAGTGTTGTTGTCTCATCTTCCTCGGCCGTCGTTGCTAGATCCATTTGAGCCATTCTTTCTTCTACCATTTTTACGATTTTATTTTCTAACGTTCTGGAATTTTCCAACATCTCCTGCTTTAACGTACTGGAATTTTCTAGAACTTTTTCTAATAATTCTTGTTTCAACGTTCCACAATTTTCTAGCATTTCTTGCCTCAAACTTTCAGAGTTTTCTACTACCTTTTCCAGCACACTAGAGTTTTCGAGTACTTTGTCTTCCAGGGATTTACAATTTTCAAGTACTTTTTCTTCTAAGGTTCTAGAATTTTCTACAACTTTTTCCAGTAATTCTTGTTTCAAAGTTTCAGAATTCTCTAGTACTTTGTTCTCTAGGGTTCTAGAATTTTCTACAACTTTTTCCAGTAATTCTTGTTTCAACATACCAGAATTTTCAAGTACTTTTTCTTCTAAGGATTTTGAATTTTCAAGTACCTTTTCTTCTAAGGATTTCGCATTTTCAAGTACTTTTTCTTCCAAGGATTTACAATTTCCTTCTAAGGATTTCGCATTTTCGTCGATTTTGTTCAGAAGCACTTTAAAATCCATTCCGCTGCCTGGCATTTCGAAACTAAAGCTTGCTGGATCTTGGCCCTCTTTTAACAATGCTTCTTTTAGTCGTGCTTGTAATTCCTTTTTTGTACCTGCCGTATCCAATTCCCTTTCTTCCAATTCTCTTCTCAAGTCGGCCACTTTCAACTCTTGAAGCGATTTTCCAGCCATTTCACTTGTTTTAAAGCACTAAATTTTTAAGCAGTTCAACTGTCTTTTTATTTTTTATTTTTTTTTATTTTTAATTCAACACCGAACCCCACACCTGACGCCAATGTAACGTTTTTACGACGTTTATTTTAAATAAACTCGGTTCGTGGTGTAAATTAATTTATTAAACAAACTTAAAGTACGAAATAATTATAAAGAACAACAATTAAAACTAACGTAAAACTAAACCGAACACTTAATATTAAAATCGAACACTAAAGTAATTTATGTAACAGTTATTATTTATTTAAACGTAGGTATTTATTTATACGTAGGCCGCGATTATCTGTTTAAGACTGCCGGGTTTTTGTTCGTACCGCTCTTATATCTGCGGCGGCCTTTGACTCCCGAGTTTTGTGGATTTTGCTAGAAGACTCATCGAATTTACTCGTCGGCTCGAGAACAGCTGACGCGGCGATGATGTCATTGTATAATTTGTTACACTATTCTATGCTTTCGTTAATTTTGAAATTGTGGCTGCAAGAAATGTTTTGTCTTTGTATAGTGAATTTTGAGGCAATAGTCGAAAACCCAACCTAAGAAAGCGATGACAAATAACAAGATTTGAAGCAGACAAAAGGAAATTTATCAAGGTTGCAAAGGACTTTAAAATGAACATGAATATAATTGTTATCGTCCACGGAAGCAAGTAACTATTCGTTTTTGAAAGTAACAGAAAAAAAAACGGTAGCACTGTCCATCAGTTAGTGAATAAAAACATTAACCAAAATGCTGCTAAATTTTCTGGGCACCTTATACAGATCTATTTAAATCATTTTCTGCAGAAACAGCTAAAAATGAAGTAACAGAATACTCCGAAGCTCGATAGCAAACGGATATTCCCATAAAAAGCAAACAGGAATTAATCCCAAAAAGGAAACGAGCTTCAAATGAATTACTGGAAAACTACTTTAAGAGATACGAAACAGAACAATAAAATGTCTGCTGTAATATTTAACACTTCACGACTTCACTATGATCAGTTTATCATTTAATAATCTTTGAAAATAGTTCAAAACATTATGTTGTTCGAACCCTGTGAACACAGTAATATACGAGTAGTAGCTTTCTAAAGACGGAGTAGCATACCCTCAGTTCTATTAAACATAATGGTCGGTATTCTGATCTCATATTTAAATTTAACGTTACCATGACAATATCGCGCATCTCTGTTGTACACGTATAAAATTATATAAAGCTATATCGTTTTACGAGTTACGCTAAACACGACTTTAATTAACAACTTGAAATATAAGATCAGAATACGACTCAATATATTGGTATGATCTTCCACTTATACTGAATCACATACAATTTTTAAATTTTTCAACTAGCTCAATTTTTAATTATAATTTAGTTAAATTTTTTAGAAACTCTCAATCTCAGGTCGCAAAAGGGATCGCCTTGATGAACCTTTAAAACTTCACCAAGTTGAAATTCAAATACCTTTCAAAATTATGCAAATTTTTACAAACAATAACAATAACAAATTCTAAAAATTAACAAATTTACAGAAATACCTTTTATAATAATAATAACGAACACACTTCCTGCTTCAATTACAATTTATCCAAGTCCTGACTTATTTTCTATCCAACAACACACCTCCTGCTTTAATTCCAAATTTACCAAGTCCTGCTTTATTTTCTATTCAACAACACACCTCCTGCTTTGGCTCCAAATTCACAACTCCTTTTTCCCAAGTAAAATTTTATTTAACAAAATAAAATTTTATTACACAATTCCAAATTATCTCTATACAATAATATCAATCTTTTATATTGCTTTTAACTAATTATGACTTTTATTTGCTTTCAAATTATAATTCTATGAAATTAAATCAAATTTAAGTGTTAACTTTTAAAACTCAAATTTTCGTTAACAAAAATTAACGTTCAACTATTTTATTTATATTAAAATTACCTTAGTTTCTAAATGTAAACATACTATGACTATTTTTTTAAACATATTTACAGCTTAACTAACTAGATATTTTACCCTAACTATTTACAATACTAAATTCTAACTTATAATTATTTACATTTTATCAACAATAAATTTCCATAATTTCAAAAGGCGTCCATATCCCACTCTATTAAAATTCCAAAACCCCATCAAAACGATACCATCTCAATATTTATATTTATTTATTTGTGAATAGAAGGATAGCGGCAGCTCCCAACTTAGACTGTGGGCCATAAGATGAGTTAATAAATTGTGGGCGCCAGGTTCAAATTTACCGTAAGAAAATAAAACGAAATCCTTTGGCGGCATCTACTAAAAGTTGGCACTAACTAAACTAAATAAGAGTAGAATGGCCTGCTAGGAATGATAATCGATTATGGACGGAAGACTTAACCTACAGGGCCCAGCAGGCAGCAAAAATAATAATACGAACTAACTCTATCAACTAACAAAATAATTTAAAAATAAATACTTTGTTAATAGCAAACCAATAAAGGACAAACAATGCAATCCCACTACAGTACAGTCTGAAACAGCTGGAAATCTGGAAACAATTCTTTGAACACTTACAAAATATACAGGAGCTTGACGAATTGAATGAACCACAGCAAATCACCTCTAGAAGGTTTTCTGCAGTTAAAAAAATCAGTTTCATGGACAAGCAACCCTCCATATAAAACAACCACACTTCTTTGGCAGTAATAATTGCTTTTTATTTTGTAGTATTATAATACGCATAACTTTCATTCTCTCAGAAAACGCGATTTATTAAAAGTCATAATTATAGGGTGACACCACAGTGCTATTTAAGTATCAACATAATAATAGATTGGCGCTAATTATAATAAAGCTAGTGAAATAAGTGAATAAACGAAGCGTGCTAATGCAAGTAAGAAGAATGCCCGTAGGAAAGATGAAAACAAATAGGAAAAAATCCAACCACATTCGCGCAGAAGAGAGAAACGGAATAGGGATCTGGGGCACACCTGTGATTAATGCATGTGTGGAATCAAAACGCACCTATCGCACAGGCTGGATTGTTATACGAGCCCAACGTCAATGAAATTCGTACACCTGTATCTTTCGTTACACCTATACTTTTACAATGCTAAAAAGCGACTCTTTACAACGATATTCTGAAAAATTTATATTTAGCGTAAAAGTTTGATTTCTTCCTTAAAAATAGGTGGTCTTATTTTGCCGAATTTTAAAAATTGATAGGAATGAAATTGAAATCAAATCTAGATATACAGTTCAATGAAATTCGTACACCTATTTTCAGAGTTCACTCAAATTCGTACACTTAGGGATCTAATTTAGTGTTCATCTAATTGCTATATTTTTAATTTTTATCTGTTTGTTTACAACATATACGAACCCGAAGTCAATGAAATACATACACCTGAAGCTTTTTACCTTAAACATAAGTAGTAATTTGTTGACAAAAGATCTATGCAAACAAATTTAACAAAAACGGATTTGCAACATATGAACGGAATTTATTAACTTTTAATTACATGAAGCTAAATATACTTATTGAGGTTTTCATTAAAAATTTGGTGGCCAAACAGAATATCAAATGTTGAATTATGAAGAAGAACTGCTCAAGCAGTTGTTAATACAGAAATTAGAAGAAGGAAATTCAGATGGTTGGGGCATGCTCTGAGGAAATCCAGGGATGCTCCAAGTCATGTTGCCTTGGAATGAAATCCACAAGGTGGAAGAGCCAGAGAACGCCCCCACATTACATGGAAAAGGGCAGTAAAAGAAGAATGTGGGAAAACCATCAGACAGTTATTTATAATTGCCCAAGACAAGGAAGAGTGGAAACGACTGGAAAACAGTTTGTAGTAAAATGTTATATTACATTATGTCTCCAAAGGGCAATAATGGGATTTAATGATAATAATAATAAACATACTTAGATGCCACATAGCTAGGAAAACCCCATTATTTACAATATCTATGTATGTACATACTTTAGTATCAAGTGACATCGCCTTTATTTGCAATTACTGCTCTTAGACGTTTGTTTCTGCTTTCTATTAGTTCTTGGCACTGCTGTGCAATGAAAAAATTCCAGATTTTGGTTGTTTTTTTCTTTAAGAAGAGGTTTTGTACTAGGACGACCTTTACGTACAATCCTTTTGATAATTCCCCAAAGGTTTTCAATGGGGTTCAAATCGGGACTATATGACAGCCAGTCCAAAACATTAATGCTGTGATTTTGTAGCCACTGCAACTTGCCCTGTCCCGTCTTATTGAAAAATAATGTCTTCATCGGTATATAGCTTTTTCATGGACGGTAGTACATGATTCTTAAGAATACTTTGATATTTTTCGGCATTATCAACACCGTCTAAAAAGTGAAGGTTTCGCACGACATTGGCACTCATGTAGCCCTATAATATAGGTGTGGTAATGGTATACGGCTTATACCATTATTCCGTCAGTGAATTTAACTGTTTACGGGGTGAAAGGCTTCAATATAATTGTGAATAGCTCTACCGCGGTAAATACGTAGCAACTGGATGAATACTAGATGAAATTCCTAAGTGTACGAATATGAGTGAACTCGAAAAATAGGTGTACGAATTTCATTGAACCGTATGTCTAAATTTAATTTTAATTTTATTAGTACCAGTCATTAAAATTCAGCAAAATAAAAATACCTATTTTTAAGATAAGAAATCGAAATTCTACGGTAAATATAAATTTTTTAAAATATCCTTGTAAAAAGCCACTTTTTAGCATTTTATAGGCATAGGTTTAGTGAAAAATACAGGTGTACGAATTTCATTGACGTTGGGCTCGTACTATAGTTGGGCTGCTAGATGCGACCGGACTGATTCACTTCCAACAGGGCCGCAATATGCGTCCTTATTTTTAACACTGTTATTTTACTTTTAAAAGGGGAATTTTGGGGCCCCGGGCATCTCTATATAGAAGACCCGCTCTGACTTTCAAAGGAGGTGGGTCTATTTACAGAATCGGTTACACAACGAGGAAAGTAAAGAACACCTAATTAATTGGTATTGTTCTGAAGATATGCATGGTTAAGATTAATGAATCGCGAATTGAAGTAAATAGTAATTGTAAAGCTAATAATTTTACAATTAAAGCAACAAGCGCTTACGACTTTTATACGTGTATATGTATAAGTTAATAAGTCAGAGTTATAGTTAATGACAGGGAAAAATTTAAGTTTAACGTGCCTAGAGAACACGATTCAAGAAATGCCACCATATCAAGCGCCGTTTCTCAGGGGAAGATCAGTAGAGGATCATTTGTTTGTCACCAGACGAATTATAGGTAAACGATGAAGAGCAGCAGAATGAACTAGACTACTAACACATGACCTCGCTAAATCAGTCGACACAGTCTCTGACCCAGGATTACACAACCGAGATGCAATGGATAAAACATGTAAGAAGAATAAAGTATGAGGAGCGTTCAAATTTAAATTATAATTTCATAATTATTGGAAAACTAACATAAACAAATTAAAGTATCTATAGTGTCACTTTTCAACACATCCCCCTCCCTTTCAATGCACTGGTGCTGCCTTTCCGGCAACTTCCGTATCCCCCGGGGAAAAAATTCTTTTGGCTGCAGATGCACCCATTCTCGAGCAGCTTCAATGACTTCCTCATTGCAGCTAAACTTTCTTCCTCCTACAGACTCTTTTAAAAGGGCCCAAACTAATGGAAATCTAATGGAGCAAGGTTCGGGCTATAGGGAGGATGGTGGACAAGGCTCCACTTTAATTTTTAAATTTCTTTACTAAGAAATTTAACAATATTGCGTTGTTCCACGCTTGAATGCACTTTTGCTTAACTCATGCTTCTCACATGTACCCAACTGTAGGCTGGTGTGTCAACTTACCAAATCAAGATAGCACTTATTTCGGAGTATCAGTTAGTAAACAAAACTTCAATTGTTAGTTCTTTCTTTTGGCGGGAAATTCAAATTATAATTTAAATTTGAACGCTCCTCGTCTATAGAAGCATAGAATAAACAATATACAGCGTCACCGTTAAAGTCCGCACCATATGGGAATTTTTTTATATTATTTAGTTTACGCAAATTTAGATTTCAGGAACAATTTTTGCTTGGAAAATAATGCAAAATGACGTTCACGATTTTTTTTATCGATCGGCTATACCTGTCAAATTCGACATATTTTCAAAAAAATTGCAAAAAAGTTAGGTGATTTTTCAAAATTTCGAAAAATGTTAAATGAAAAAGTTGTTTCTTTTTCCGTTTTCTACCCACCTACCAAATTTGAACAAATTTGGACAACCTTGATATTTTTCACGTTTTCTTAACAAAACAATTAAAGTAAAGTAAAGATGTAATACACTCATCTGCCAAACGTTTTTTTTCTGTTTAAAAATGTTTCTAATTGGATTTAAAAAAAAAAAATCCAAATATGCTAACAGAATTATGTCATACTTGATGCAATGTTGCTCTATACCTTTTCAACTTCAAGTTGAGACTAATCATCTTCAAATTGAGAATAAACACATTCAAATTGAGACAAAACAATCTGAAATCAATTAAACACATTCAAATTGAGATTTAACATCATTAAATTGAGAATAAACATATGCAAATAGAGAATAAACACATTCAAATTGAGACAAAACAATCTGAAATTACTTAAACACATTAAAATTGAGAATTAACATAATCAAATTGAGAATAAACATAATCAAATTGAGAATAAATATAATCAAATTGAGAATAATTAATTTCGAATTGATTAAACGCATTTAAATGACAATAGACACTTTCAAATAGAAAATAAACACATTCAAATTGGGACTAAATAACTTCAAATTGGGAAATAACAACTGAAAATTAAAATTCATCAATATTATACCAAAAAATATATCAACAATAATTTTTATAAATGAAACTGTTGTACAGTTGCCGGAAATTACCCCAAACTGAGTTTCTCCTCGTCAGCTGTGTCTGTGTATGTATATAGAAAACATTATATAGGAAAACGTATGTACATATAACAAAACCATGAACTGGAGAGAAATTAATAATAGGTGATGAGACAAAATTGCCAATAAGTGTATAAATATTATTTAAAATAACTTAATATACATGTAATCATCTTTGTTTCTACTAATTTTTGTATTTGATACAATAAAATGAATTGCTTCCCAATTTTAAATTGATTATTCTCAATTTGAATATGTTTATTCCCAATTTGATTATGTTAATTCTCAATTTGAATGTGTTTAATTGATTTCAGATTGTTTTGTCTCAATTTGAAGGTGTTTATTCTCTATTTGCATATGTTTATTCTCAATTTGAACGTGTTTATTCTCAATTTGAAAATGATTAGTCTCAATTTGAAGTTGAAAAGGTATAGAGCAACTTTGCATCAGGTTTAATTCAGTTAGCATATTTGGAATTTTTTTGAAAAAAATCCAATTAGAAACATTTTTAAACAAAAAAAATACCCTTTGGCAGATTAGTGTATTACATCTTTACGGGTCTTTTCGGATTTTAATAAATTCGAATGAGCCAAAAAATTGTTATGTTAAGAAAACGTGAAAAATATCAAAGTTGTTCAAATTTGTTCAAACTTGGTAGGTGGGTATAAAACTAAAAAATAAACAACTTTTTCATTTAACATTTTTCGAAATTTTGAAAAATAACCTAACTTTTTGTAATTTGTTTTGAAAATATGTCAAATTTGACAGGTATAGCCGATCGATAAACAAAAATTGTCAAGGTCATTTTGCATTATTTTACAAGCAAAAACTGTTCATGAAATCTAAATTTGGGTAAACTAAATAATAAAAAAAAAATCCCATATGATGCGGACTTTAACGCTGACGCTGTATATACTCAACACACTTGAAAGCACAACAGAAGGAAAATGCAGAAGATCATTGAAGAAACAAATATCATAATAATAATAACAATAAAAATAGAATACCAATAATGATAATGATTATGATTAGTAGACCAAATTAGCATAAAGTAACATGTAACAGGACAGGCATGTCTGAGCTAAGGTGTTCCATATCATAGACCTAGGAAATTAGCTGTAGTACTAGAAATATTATTAGCTTAAGATGATAAAACATGCTTAACCATCTCAGTCATATGTCCAACTCCCATTGAATATATGACGTACTAACTACCTTGCACTGCAGAAGCGTTGTCTAGCGACTAGCGTCACAGGCATGTTAACGTTATAAGTGCTCCCAATCCCCACCTACCATAACAAATCACTTCACACCTTATTGGCATGGGATGGGCCTGGCGTAATCCAGGATTGATCGACGGGGATCTGCTCCATATCAATTGATGATGATGATGATGATGATGTTGATGATGAACTTATCTTTGCTACAATAAACGGCACACCAACTTCGCAACCGGTAGAGACGGTCGGGTTGTGCATTGAACGCGTAGAGCCTCATACCTTAACGAACTAGCCTCGACACCGTCAATACTAGAAAACCATATTTTCCGAAAAAATAAAATTAGTGGTTACGTGGTTTTGAATATTTTTCGATCTCACTGTGTAATTAAATCTTTAAGAAATTGTGTAGTTTAAGCAGACTAAGTCAAAGCAGTGTAAATGGTTATTAATCATTTTAAGGAGAATAATACAACACCTCCAATGGAAATTTTGAACAATTGATTTTGTTGCTTAAGTTTTAAGTTTAATTTGATTTCGAATACCTACTAAAAACTTATAAAATTACAATTTTACTTTTCAACATAGGTACTGTATCTATAACAAAACCTTTTTGGAATAATTATATTTATAAGAAACTTTATTAAAAATTGTGATGTGGGTCACATCAGTAATGTTTCTATAATGAAAATTTAGTTTTCTATAACATTCACCTATAACCATTCAAGGCATGAGACAACGTATATAATTTTATTTATGAAACCATACAATGTTGTATTTCTAAGGTAATTACTAAATTATCAATTATTACTGTAATTATAAGCGTTATATGCTTAAACAACTTTGAACGTAATACCATAGGCATGGAACAATATTTGCATCATTACTTCCATCACTGACGGTTCATCTTGCCTTGACAGGCTTCTTTGATATTATGCTTTTCATATGTTAAACGTACTTGAGTTATATTCTGTATTATCTACTAATTATAGCGAAAGTTTTTGCAACAGGCTAGCATAGTCATAAGTGAAATTATATTTTTATCTAAATGTTTAATGTAAAACTTAAAAAATATTTGATTTAAATATTGTACTCTTATAATTAGATATTTATTATTTTGGTACCTATTTCCATTTTATTCTCGCATGTTTGAATATAAAACAATTTGAAAAAATGTTGACCGATAGTCCAAGGATTTTGCATGTTGTAGATGTAGCGTATTCACTTGAAGGCAATAATTAGTAAAAGGTACAACTATCCTTCCTTCAATATCTTAATTACAGATATGATTTGTTTGTTATTAATTACAAATATTATAAAAATAAATAAAAGCTTATTAACCACCAAACTTAGTTTTTAAAATATAAATACGAGCTTTCTTTACTAAAGACGTTATGAGAGAAATAATTATCAGTCAGTTTAGTTTAGTTTTTTTTATTAATAAGCTATGACTGATCGTTCAATGAATTCTGTGTTAAGAAAACCTGGCAAAAGAGCGTTTTTTTAAACTACCTTTCACAATTTTTGTAACAAAAAAATTCACTAAGTTTATGATGACAATGACAATGACACATAATTTGATTGATAGCTATAATGTCAAGAACTGCATTTACGTTCGAACTCGTTCAACAACAATCTCGCCTATGGAAAATTTATACGTTTAGTGTTTATAGCACCGATGGTAAACTATCGTTGCACCATTTTATTTGTGTTTATATCAAAACGAGATTTTTTAAATGAATGTTTCTTTTATCTGCCAGTTTACCTCGTTTAAATAACCATATTAATTTTTCACGTGCGATTTTTATTAACTAATTAGGAACAAACTATTTTAAATTATTTTAGTGACATATTCCGTAAGATTTATTGCTGCCAGTAAAAATGACTAAAGGCAAAAATTATGATGTTAAAATAGCTTTATTGATCTTTATCCTTACTTTCTTATGTATGATAATTATTGAGATAATTATTATTCTGTTTGGAAAATTGAATTCTGTTTTTACGATTCGTAGAAACTGTTGATTATTTTTAAAGTGTACGTTTTGGTAAATATAATCAAACAAAAATGGATACCAATTCAACTATCCAAATATGTTTAATATTCGTATAAAAGTAAAAGTAAAAAATACATTATAATTTATACTAATTTAGAGCATGTAGATGTAGATTATTCTAATGATAAAGTTGGAACATATGCTGGCTATTAGTTTTTTTTTTCTTTTCGCCCATTTATAGTAAATCTTGTGATATCAAGCTATGTATGTAGGTTTAATACAATTAAATT
Organism: Melanotus villosus; assembly: GCA_963082815.1. Taxonomy (NCBI): domain Eukaryota; kingdom Metazoa; phylum Arthropoda; class Insecta; order Coleoptera; family Elateridae; genus Melanotus; species Melanotus villosus. The sequence continues at coordinate 30,897,967 of OY720418.1, read as the reverse complement.
GCAGTTTAATTAGAATTTGGTACAAAATTAAATAGTTTTGATATTACTCGATATCAGTCAAGAACCAAATTACCAAAAGCTATGTTAAAATAAAGCCTTTCAGTTTCAAATTGCAAATTTGCATCCTTGTAATCCTCAGTCTTCCTCTCTTACTACATTCATCCAATTTTTCTCTGCCTCATTTTCGTCCTATACTAGTTTCGTTTTCTACTACGACCTTCATTATTCTTCCTTCCGGTAACCTGGCTGTGTCCCAGCCATCGTAACCGTTGTCCTTTGGCAATACTTATTATTGAAGGTTGTTTGTATATTGCCCTAATTTCTTGGTTGGTTAGTCGTTTCCATACTTCTCCTTCCCTTACCCCTTCATATATTCTTCTAAGTAGGTAATTTGCGTTCCTATGCTCCAATTTTCTTCTCTAAATCTTTATTGGGGTATACAAGTATACAATACTGTTGGACGTATGATTGTTCTGTAAATTCTTATTTTTGTGTTGTTCAGTTTTTTTGATTTCAGTATGTTCATTACAGCTGCAGCACTTCTACTTCCCTTTGCCAACCTTTTATTATCGGAAAACTTCTTTCAGTTACAGTATCAGTGCCCCTCCTATGTAACTATGTTACTTTCTCTTATTATTTTTTTTTCAGTACCAGATTGAAGAAGGTCGGTGATAGTGGATCTCCTTGTCGTAATCCCCTATTAACTTTAAAATTATCTGAGATTCTTCCTTGCAATGCAACCTTGCATTTTGTGTGATTCAATATCGCTTTGACTAGATTAATTGTTTTTCTAGGAAATTTAAAATATTCCAATACTTCACGGAGTAACTATTTAATTGTATCATATGCATGTTTGAAATCAATGCAATCAATGAACAGCACGAATAAGAACAAATTAAACTCGCAGGAGCTAGTAAGGACCTGCTTCATAGCGAAAATTTGGTCGATCTGTGATCTATTTAGCCTAAAACCTGCTTGATATTCTCCTAACACGTTTTCCGTCCTATATTTTATTCGTTCTTTGATTAACATTGCCAATACTTGAAATATAGTGTCTTGTAGTGATATTCCCCTGTAATTTCCACACTCATTGTTTCCCTTTTTGTGAATCGGACATAGTATTTCTTCCTGTAGCATTTCTCCACCTCTTTTAAGAAATCTGTTGCTATACCATTTTCGTCAGACGATTTATTACTTTTGTTCGTTAATCATGTTTACAATCTCGTTCCTACTTGGTAACTCATCTTCAATTGTCTGAGTGTTCTCCTCCTCTGTCTATTGTTTATCTCGTATCACCTTTGTGCAATTATTCTGTATTTAGGTACTCTTTCAAAATGTCTCTTCCATACTTTCAATTTTCCATTATACTCTTCTCATTAAATTTTCCTCTTCATCCTTAAAATATCGCGGTGTACTTTTATATTTATTTTCTTCTTTCCTTGCCTCTTAATACAATTTTCTAATCTACTTATTACAAGGCAATCCTCAAGTTTACTCAATTTGTGTTCCCAGAACAATCTTTTCTTTTTTCTGCATATCCTTTCATTTCTCTCCGTGTTTGTTTGAACTTCTCCTCATTTTCTAAGTTTCCATTCGTTATCTTATTTATTCTGGTCTTACTGCACTTCTCTACTGCTTGTTTACATTCATTATCATACCATTCGTTTTGTCTACTTTGTTTACCTACTTCATCTGCAGATTTTTGTATCAAATTACTCAGTTGGCCCCATTTTTCTTCTAATTTTTTTGTATTCACCAAAATTTCTAACATCTCCTGTATCAATCTCCTGAAAACCTCTTCCTTTTCTGCTTTTCCCAGCAATTTAGAGTCATATCGTTTAATTTCACCAATTTTTAGCTTGTTATTTTTCGGCAGTTCTTGCATCTTAATGCTCCTTGCAAATTTTCTCTCCACCGACACATGATCTATTTGATTAACCGCTTGTTCATCAGGCGAAACCCTCGTACCTTCATATATTTATTTCTTTGTGATGAAACCAAGTCCTCATAATCCTCATACTACATACTACATCCTAGTGCAAATTCTACCAATTTCCGTCCATTTATATTACAATATTTATTATTTATCTTTACTATTTTCTTCGGTTGTATGTTTGTATATATACGAGTATCTTCCCGGCCAACCTTTGCATTCAAATCCCCTATTATTATTTCTATGCCATATCTTCATATCTTGGTGTTTTTTAATAATAATATTTAATATTTTCTAGTTGCTCATAAAATTTACCTTTTTCTTCTTCAACTTTCTGTTTCGTTGGTGCATGTACATTGTACATTTCTAAATGTTATTTTTCTATATCTACTCTTTACTCTTAGACGGCAACAATGACTTGTTATGGCTTAAAAATCTATTACTAAATCTTTAAACTTTTTATTTACTACGAAAGTCTTCCAGTTTCAAATTCCAAATTTGGATGTTTGTATTTTCGGTCTTTAAGAGTCCAATTGGTTTCTGAATAGTACGCCCTTCACTAGAACCTGAGATTCCATAAAAGCATAGTTATTACTTAACCTCGATAAAAAATATTTCTAATACTTTCCACTTTTATTTGTTCATAGAAAATTGACTGATCACAGATATAGTTATACATATAAAATGATTTGTCAGTATACATCATTTTAAATTTGTAAATTTTTAATAGGGAATTTGAGTAATAATAAGTTTCTCCAAAGACTGATAGTGATAAGCTGATAAGAATTAATTAACAAAACATTGAAAGTTAAAATATGATTTAAAAGTAGTTTGACACCATCAAAACAGTTTCTAATCTGCTTTTTTAGGGATGTTTAAGTTTTAGCGGTTGTGTAAGGTACAAAAATCATTTAAATTGCTAGATTAAACTTCTGCAATCAGTGATTCAAATATTATATTAATTGTTATATCGAGCGAATCAAATTGGAAATTCATAGCCAGCTTTGTTCATCAAACAGAGAGGAAACGAACTACGGAAATCTACTACAATATAAATCGTGGTCCTAAAATTCTTCCTAGTATTTCTTTAATTTTAAACTCATTTCATTTTTTAATGAATGTTTAAGAAATATATCCATAAAGCAATAATTCCTTAAACATTTTTATTACTAAGGTCTGTAACGTAGTAATTATATTTTATACATAATTCCGGGATACGATCGGCAAGTTCTGTTTTAAAAATTAAGTATTGGATTTTAGTCACGTTCAAATATAAAAATCGGTAGCTAAGTTCAGATTCATGATTTGGTCTTCCAATTTGTGTACTTCAAATTCAAATCACGATTTTGACATTCCCAATTTAAAAACGAACCTGAGATTAATATATGGAATTTGAACCCTTTTTTCTTTCAGTGACAAGTTCAATGTTTACATTTTGATACTCAAACTTTAGAATTGGATTTACATTCGGTTGGCAGCCTTAGTTAAATGATGTTAGTATTTAATCATAATCATAATATGATAAACTTGCCGTAAGCTTCCTCGGTTTGTTTTTATAGAGCTAGAATCTTTGGAGTGATACAACAGAATGTTGTGGAATCCTGAAAACGATAAATTCAGTTTTTCTGATAATTAGTGAATGACATTATTATCTTTCTGAGTTCTGCCCAGCCAATTGTTTTGAAAATGACAATATCTTTATAAAGATTAATTCCATACAATTTTGTCAAATTCTTTCATTGAAGATGCAGGAAGGGTTGTAGAAATACGTATTTGAGTTTTTAAGACTTTGTTGTGGTTTTTAATTTAGAAAAAGTGATATCAAAAGGAGGAGGCAAATAAAAGAAAGTTAAAAAGAACTAATCCTTACTAGTAGATTCAAGAGGGGAAAACGCTGGCTGGAGATCAAATACAGTTGACGAATGATACATTGAGACTATGTGAAAATATAAAAATGATAATCATTAGAATTCTAAGGAAAACATATGGAAACTCCAACAAAAGTATTAGCAATAAAAAAATTGGAAATTAGCAAAGGTTCGGCAGAACTAATACATATTTTTCGGGAGCTGTCTAAGTCAAAGTTTTTAAAATAGGCTTGATTATGCTAGCTAAGAATTTTCTGTAACAATAAAAAAAATTATTAATCAACCAGAACTAATTAAAAATGTAACTTTAATTTTTCTAAATTATTATAAATTAAAACCTGCGAGCAACCATTTATAAGTTTTACTGTTTAATTAAAGTGTTATTTATTTATTTATTTATTTATTTATTGGATTTTAAGTTATGCAGGATTATTTCGATATTACGTTAGCTAGAAGTTGAAAATACTTATTAGAACAAACGAAAACTTCATTTCTTTGACGAAAAACAATACGATTGCGAGTAAAATATAAATATACTGCAATTAACACAGCCAAAGGTATACGAATGCACTTCAAATGCAATCAACAAGAGTAACAGGATGACGAATATTGACATTTAGCTTTTCCTAACTTTTATCCCGCACAGCGTAGCAAAAGCAAAACTGGCCTATAATGTATTTCTTCAATTTTGTTCTTCAGTTTATACAAATGAGCTAATTTTTATTGTTAAAATTCAATTTTATAAGGGACTGATCTTTACACCTTTTGACAGATTTAACTTTCAATTACTTAATTCTTCAGTAACATGCATTAATGCAATTGTCTCCATAAACTCAAGTATGATAAAGAAATTCGCAACGAACTTAAAACTAAATAAAGCAATATATCTACGGATATATAATATATTAGAAGTATCTGTCTGCAACCTGTTTTACCGAAGAAGTATAAACTTTAAATCAAGAAACATTGCAACAAGTGTCCAAAATTTTACACACAAGAATAATTGCTGCCTTCAAAATAAATACATAATTTTATCATAAACATATTCATGCGAAAAGGTATGAATAATGTCATCACGTGCGTAACACTTTTACACTTTTCCTTCTTCCTACAATTCAAATTCGTGCAATACCAAATGTGCTTATATCCTTCATTAGCAAAATATTTTATTATTCATTTATGTAAAAATGCAGTAACCTTCAATTATTTTCAGTTACGATTGATATCAATAAGGGCAGTACAGTTTCTTTGTGCATAAAAATTTGAATAAACACAATAGAACATAACCACAATGAATATTCTAGTTGAAATTTGCAAATCAGTTACGTGATTTTTACGATTTGCAAATTAACGGATTATACAACATTTAATTAATCTGGTTATACAGGCTATATTGTTATTTGGAGTTACTGAAGTGACTACTTACTAATTTTATTTACCAGCATGTAAATCTGAAGTACCCAAATTAATATCAAAAATGAGATTCAGATCACTGCCTTGGAACAAAAGACCGCGTATTTACTATCTTAGGTCTACATATTCAACACCTGCTAAAGTTTCGCTACGAAAATAATAAAGATAAGGAAGTAATATTTATACAAAATGTTTCTACAAGTAATGCATCCAAAAGCTGTACATGTTACGAATTTTTTTAACAAATTTGTTTGTTAATTCTCGAAGCTTTCTCGATGCTTATATTTGTTCTTTATTGTTTTATTATATTTTTATTGTTTCCGATTTTTAGTTTAAATTAATAAGAAAAGTTTATCCTTTTTATAATTTTTTTCTCTAAGTTTTATGTGAATGTACTTTATCTCGCTATTTGTTATTAGTTCTTCTCCTAATTAATTAATTATAAACTTTCTCAACTGTTTCTTTTATGATTAAGTGAAGTATTTTTAATGTTAGCTATGTCCTTTTTATTACCTTGATCAAATTTAATCAGAGGTAATTGCATTGCGTGACACTATTGCAGTAACATAGTACCCTTCTAAAGTTCTAAATATTAAGGTTTTAAAAAAAGTCATAATTTGTAGTTTTATAAAAAATGGACACTTATTGAATGTATTAGAATTGGTTCTCTGTATATTTTTGGTTAAAATATACTCGGCTCACAAAATTTTTAGAAACCAAACGTTTTGCGAAAAGTCCTTGCTTTATGTTATAAAGAATTATAAACATCTTATCAAACACGTTAATTACAAAGTGTGTATAGATTGAACGGTAAGCTATAAAAATTTTAAGTAGGTCAAGTAAATTCAGGTCAATATTTTATAAACTTTTAACTACTATCACATCTATAGACTCTGTAGTTTATAATAAGGTGGAGGCGGAATTTAAATGTCCGTTCATCTTGGAAACGCCTAGGATATGCAGTTTTCTGGTTTTATAAAAATCAAGTAATTAATGCCTTCTAAGTTACAAATTATAAAAAGCCCCAAATTTTGAAATTTTTAAGGATTATTTAATATATCATAAGTTGTTTTTGAATTGTTACGAACTAAGGTAAAAGTGTTCTGAAAACTGATGTTAATAAGAATTTGATACAAACAGGCTAACATTATTTGTAATCTAATTTAGGTTATTTTGCTGAAAATTTACAGTGATCTCCAAGTTACAGAAAGGATTTTCAGTTATACATATATTTTTGTAAAACTGTTTGGTACAACTTGACTGTATTGTTTTATTTTTCAATATTTAAAAATTCAGGTCATGTCCAAAGCATTTTGTTAAGAAAACAAGAGTTTTAAAACTACATTTGTTGAATTTTTATTGTATACAGGATGTCCATATTAAGCCGTGAAGCCTGTAAATTTTAGTAGAGGTAACCTATATGATATCTCACAAACGTCGAAAACCTCGTCGTTTGTGGGATGCTAAATGTGTTTAAATATTTTAGACTCGATGTTTTGACATAGACACCCTGTATATTCAAAGAGTAAAGTAAACTTACGTTTAGAACTCCTAAGGTTTCCCCTCGAAAGTTGAATATAATAACCGATAAGAAGTTGTACAAGGATCTGCCCATTATACTTTGCGCACTGAATAGATGCTGATAATTCATAAACAAAATAAATAAGTAATTTCTTAAATGATAGCTGTAACTTGTGGTTTCATAACGATGAGACGTTATTGAAAGTAAATTTAAATTATCAAAATATGAAGAATCTAGGCTACCTACATTCCCTTATAAAAAGATTTAAACTAGATAGTGTCACACAAAATATTAGAGGTTGGGAATAAAATACAAAACTTGATAAATACTTTATTATTATTATTATTATTATTATTATTGTTATTAATATTATTGTTATTAATATTATTATTATTATTATTATTAATAATATCATTATTATTATTAATATTATGTTTTATTTTACAGTTTATTACACACAGTTATAGGGAAAACGTACATTCTAAATACATGAAGAAAATTAGCACCTGCACAGAGATTCTAACCACTGACTTTCGGTTTTACTAGTCCTTGATCTATTAATTTAAGACATAGACGCAAATTTTTCAGTATATACTCAATTCTTAAACTAATTCAAATCCATTAAAAATATTTACCAAAATTAACTCTAAACTGAAATTGTATGCAAATACGTATAAAAACATAAACTTAAAAGAAGCACACCAAAATCTTAAATCTGCTATAATGCTCATTGCAGATAAAAGTTTATTTTAACAAGTAAAATACATGCACTAACAGTGTAAAGTATTTACCTAATATTGCTGCGCAGGCGATTAAAGATTTTCATCTAAAATACAGAAACATTTAAATAAGTATCATTCTAAGGTTATCTTCCGCTGGTTCCGCTAGTGTCATATTTATTATGAAAATCTTTACTTAATTAAAATGCTAAAGAACGAATGGTTTCAGGTAGTTTACCTTGTAAACCTGGATGCTACATAGAAAGCAACCAAAAACATCAAATGGCAGAATCAGCCCATTCCCCCTATCCAAAAAGACGGCTCTTGCGAGGGATCAGACAAAAAAAAGGCTGAAATTTTTGCCGTCCATCTTAAAAGAACATTTCAACCGTTACCATCAACATTAACGCGTTAAGAAGAAATAGAAATAAGATGCGCCATTCTAAATGTCACCACTTCTGGACTTATTCACAGTTAAGGAAATGATTAAACACAACTTAAATTCCAAAAAGTCTTCTGGCTTTGGCCTAATCGCCGGCCAACTAATTAAGGAACTTCCCTGTAAGGGTGTGGTAATGTTAACAATAATATACAACGCAGCTCTAAGGTTAGGGTACTTTCCGGCTGCATAAAAGGTTTCGCACTTTCGCAGGTAATACTAATACCAAAATCCGGCAAACCAGAAAATGAGGTTTCCTCCTACATGCCCATAAGTCTATTACCACAATTAGGTAAACTGTTAAAGAAGTTGCTTGCCAAGAGACTCGAACCAATTATTTGAATAATATTGAAATTAATCCCGGACCACCAATTCGGATTTAGAAAAGAACACTCAACGATAGAACAGGTGCACAGGATAGTAGACATCATCAACTCATCAGCATTTTTAGACGACAGCCAGGCCTTCAGTAGAGTGTTGCACAGCGGGCTTTTATAGAAACTAAAAAGATCAATTCCTCACTGTTACTTTGTTATCCTTAGATCATTCCTAGAAGAAAGGTTTTTCCAAGTCAAATATGGACAAGAAAAACAAACCTGCACTCTATTAAATCAGGCGTTCCCCGGGAAATTACACTGAGTGCGATGCTTTTACCTGTTATTCACAGCAGATTTCACTACGAATAGACATTTTACTACCGCAACTTTTGCCGACGATTGGGAAGTACCTAATGGTAAAACGCAAAGACCCAATAGTCGCCGCCACACTCCTACAATGAAACCTGTACGAAATAGAAAAACGTGCTCAAAAATGGAGAATCATCATAAATGACCAGAAATTCCTATGTGTCTTTAACAAGTAACTAAAGAGAGCCACTCAATTTCCCTCTCCCACGTCTCTAGTTACGTCCCATTATTAAATCATTAACATAAAATTTACATAATACAGATTGTAAATATGTAGTAATAATCATAAATAATAAAAACTACTGTACATTAAATTAGAGCGATCTATGTATAAGTATGTTTAGCAATTTAAAAAATTAGTATACAAGGTAATGCCATGTTCTATGTTTTCTGAATAAAGTCCGATAAGAACAAGTTTGTGGTATTTTTGTTAATAACCTCGTTTTTCAGCTAGGGAAACCTCAGATACCGCAACGGAAACGCCTAAGAAACATACCATAATTTAATCTACATCCCACTTACACGTGATTCTGATGTATAGTACAGATCTTAAATTTCGAATAAAATAGTGGACAGAATTTAACTTAATAATTTTACAATGATGCTAATTGAGTTTTTCGTCCAGTCATACCCCAAAAAATACTACTACGTTTTTGTTAGTAACAGCGTCACCACTAATTTATAATACTTATTTAGATCATTTTGATACTTCTGCAAAAGATGTTTTCGCTGCAAATGTTTCTTGTTTTTATTTGACAATACCAGAGATACGAGTATATCGCCTGCATAATATGTGCAATCACTTGTAAACAATGAGCTTACACCATTAGCACACAAAGTTAAAAATTTGGAGCCCAGCACAGAGCCTTGAGGTATCCCACAATTAATCGTGAAGATACTGAATTTGTCGCAATGTTTTAGTGTTTCCTGTCGACAGAAAGCAGCCCCTCTAAAAATAAAGCAATGTATCAGTGGACAACATTTATTAAGGGCCATAGAGTTCTATTTCATTCTTAATCGGTTTTTAAAGGTATTCAGCACATTAATGAAACGTCAATGGTATTTCTTACAAAAATAGTTTCATTAATCGACCATCACAGTCATGCTTCTTGTTTGTTTTCATAGTTTAGGCCTTTATTCAGCTCCATCTCTTTCCACTTCTATCAGATTTTTTTTCCCACGGGACCTGTTGTTGTATGCCTATTTGAATATGCAATGGTTTGGATATTTCCAATTTTGCTTATTTTAATCAACTACATCGTTTACCAGCAGTTCTTATGCCGTCATTTCTGATTTTGTTAGCTCTGGTGTAATCCTCAATTGGTCCTAAAACCGCATTTACTATTTGGATGTGTTATCAGTCTTTGCCGTTCAGTACTTGTATTCCACTTTCGTGCAGCATTACAGGTAATGCCATAGTTATATACTGCACTTTTTGTCTTTTTGATAATAAGCAAACCATATCCTGTGTCAATTCGAGATAATTGGTGCCATTGGTGGCATGCGGGCTGAAGATCGTTCTCATTATTTTGTAGAACAACGAGATTTCTAGCAAATAGAATTGTATTCGTACAGTTTCCTTTTGCCATACGAATGGCTACGCCTACTCTTCAATTTGTGTTTTACATTATCCACATACGAGGCTGTTCTCTTTCCGCTGAGCCAATCTATTAGGGCCATCAAAATTTGCAACAAATTTTGTTTGACAGTGGAAGCCAGTTCTTTACAAGTTTAATGACGGTTGACAAATATACTTGACTATTTTAAAATACATAAGCTTAAAGTAATCCTTTCCGCAAGAAATCATGGAAATAAACAGAGAACATTATTGAGCTGTGACTTTTTACAATTTCAAACGTGGCTTAAGCCGTAAACAATGTTTTGAGGAAATCAATAGAGTATTTGGTGACAAGTTGTGTTCTTTAGCTACCATAAAGCGGTGGTACAATGAATTTCAACGTGGTCGACTTTCCTTAAATGAAGCTCCTAAACCAAAAACTGCCGTTACCGAAAAGAATATTGATCTTGTTCAGAACATGATTGAAGAGGACCGGCATGTTACTGTAAGGAGTATTCAAGCAACTCTAAAGATTGATGTGAAAGCAATTAACACCATTTTACACAAACATTAGAAGGTACGTAAGCTTTATTCCCGTTGGATAATGCTCGGCCATACACGGTTGCTCGAGTATTTGAATGCCCAGAACATTGAAATAATGGCTCATTCGCCATATAGTCAGACCTGGCACGTAATGATTTATTTTTATTTCCATGTGTAAAGGATAAGTTACGGGGTTTCGTTTCACATCAGCCGAAGAAGTGGTTGACTCATTTAAAAATGAAATAAAGAACCTAACGCCGCAAGATTTGAGAAAATGTTTTGGAGATTGGTTTTCACGGATGCAAAAATGCATTGACTGTGAAGGGGAATACTTTGAAAAATTATAAATAAATGTGTTTTATCAATAAATTGCGTATTACTTTACTAGGCTCAGCGGAAAGAGAACATCCTATGTATTGAGATGATACTTAATTGGATGTATATAATTAAGGTTAAGTTGTTTGTTTAATTTATAAAAGAAAAATGTTATTTGCCAAATATAAGTAATGCAGATTTTAAATTATTAAAAATTGTAATATAATTTTAAGATAGCTAGATTAGATTTAAGTTATGTGAAAATGTAAATAAGTTATTGTTATAATGTTTGTTAGTAATAATTAGCTAAATTGGTAGTTATAGAAATGTAAAATAAGTTACTATTAGAAACCTTGTAAATAGTTGTTATAGTGAAAAACAATTTAGATAAAAATATCTTGGATACAGAAGAAAACAATTTAATAAATAAGTGATATTTTTGCATTAAAAGGAGCAACAACCAAATAGGTTTGCTCAATTGCACGTTCCAAAATAATAAATATCAACCGATTATTTAACTTTAAATAGAGTTAATAATCATAAGAATCATTTATTGAATCGAAAGGAAGCGAAATAGAAGCAGAAGCAATTGAAAATTTGAATTTCAAGCAGAAGCAATTGAAAGTCGAAATTGGAGCAGAGGAAATTGAGCATTAAATTTGAAACAGAGGCAATTTGGATTTTGGGAGTGAAATAGAAATTTCAAACAAAACCCAGGAACCGGTGTAAATAGTGAGTGTAAATACCGTAATTATAAGATAGGTTTAAGGCAGGGTTGATAGGAAAAAACGATAATAAATAAAAAAAAAAAATCTGCATTATAAGTATTTGAGTAATTTTATTTTTATTTGGGTAAAAATATACTTAGAAAGATAACAAACAAGGAACCTAATTAACGACCTGAGATAAGAGCAATGCAAACAATTAAGTAAAATTAAAGAGCAAAGCAAGGGATAATTGTAAATATTGAATGTGGGCTTAATAATAAATAAATTAAATTTAAATAAAATCTTTTAAAAGAGCAAGACCATTTCAGTATATAACTATGAAAAGCGTTGATGATATTGATACAGTACAGCTCAGTCAAACATCTGTTGTTATAAAACTTTCGGTAAAGCGATGTTGTAGATCTACTACTACCATAGTACTGTTATATAAAAGTTGTAGAAACTTTGTAAGTTATATAGTATTAAATATCCTTAATGTTTCATAATTTATTTCTTTTAGGTTGGCTTTTTCAGAAATTAATGGTTAAATCATTATAATGCAAAAATTCGCCAATTGGTCGGCGAGAGATAAAAGTGCCTTTAATTGAATGATGGATCATTCAAACAGAAACATTTTACTAAAGTCCAGAAGTAATCTTAATAATTAATGTATGAAACTTGAAATCGACGGAAAATGTTTTATTTTATATTTACTTTATTATATTGTTCTTTTAGCTTAGTGTAAAGTTATTATCATTGACCCATGGAATTAAAAGTCGAATTATCTTGGTTCAGGGAATGTTGACAAAATTTAAAACAGAGGTTAAGTGGAAGAACAGCGACGAACCTTCGTGCTGTGCTGAACTTCGCCTTGGGTATTTCCTTATTTTCTTTTTTTATGTTTTTCAAATTTATGTTTTTTCAAATTTATGTTTTTTTGTTTTTTATGTTTGTTATTATTTTTCAAGGGGAAATAAAATACTTTTATTATTATTATTATGTAATGTATGTATGTATGTAATCGTTAACCTCTTATACCTTTCGGTGTTGAGGCTGGTGCGTTAGCGTATGTGGTCTTACGCGTGAAATGCACAATCCGGCCCGCATGCGAGTCACGTGATTAGTGCGGCGTTTTTTGCCTACATACCGCACCATATGTATAGTGTATGTGTGTGTACGTATAGAACCTTGTTACTCTACCTCGTAGGTCAGTATTCGGAGGAGAGCGTCGTTAATTAGGTGCCCAACGACGAATGGTCACCAGGGCTCGATACCGAACTCCGGTGCATCCAGTGAGATTCGAACCGGGGACTAGCGCAACGCTAGCCTGACGCTCTTACCACTGCGCCACCCTGGCATTATTATTATTATTTATTATTAGTAAATAATAATCACATAAATCTGCACACCTTAATTTTTATTGTTATCAGTTAAGACATGACTTTGAATTCCATGGATCACTGTGGATGACTTAAAATTCGTTCACTTGATATTGGTTTTAGTAAACTAAAGCTGTGTGTTATTATACCAAAAGTTGTAAACTTGTATCAGATATTTCCGTTGTTTCATAATTTTCGAAAGCTTTTTTCCGCTGCCGTAGTTAAAACTGTTACAAAGTCGATGAAATCTATATGAGTACGCAACATGTATTTTCTTCGCTTTTCAAATATACGTATGTTGTATCGGCGAAAACGTTATTAATGAAATTTCCGTTATATAGCCCCCTTTAAAGGTTAGCGTAAGTTTTGCTAGTTAACAATTTTTTTAAATTAATTTCTGTAACAATTTATATTGAGTATTTATCCTCCGTATTTGACTAATTTTGTTTGGATTTCTTTGGGACCAGGAGATTTTTTGTGTTTCTCGTAGTACTTCTTCAAGTTCTTCTAAACCTGCAGACATGGTATTTTTTTAAATTCGCCTATATGTAATGTCCTGGTTTTGTCTCTGTTTTATATCGTATCATTACAGTCATTAAGGATTTAAGGTAATGGAAAATATCAACTTAATTAATTAGATAATGATTTAATAAGAGCAATTATAATATATTTTTGTGCCTGTTAAACTAGGGTGTAAAGCATAATAATAATATTCAGATGTTTTAAAATAAAGGTAATTTTAGAGTAATGTCAAAAGTAATTAAATTGAAAATTTCATACATCTGTCACTGTCACCTAAACAACCAATCACATTCTAGATATGAAATTATTTTAACCAATCAACATTCAACAAAATTTAATTACTCGATAATTTTTCTTGTCAAATAATTATCGATAATTGCATATGTGCAACTGCTGATAATTTTTTGGCATTTAAGTTAATATAATAATAATATATCTACCTACCTTAATTTTGGCAATCACGCCAAGTATCAAATCACCTATGCTGTTCAAACAACGAATAAGTAATGTCAAAATGGTTCCAGTTTAATATTTTGATTTATGAAATTTTCTTACCAAATATAATACGTGCATAAAAAAATTATTTATAATTTTAGATAAATGTTCATTCAAGCAAGTTGAGGCAGAAAAAAGCACTCATGCACTTCGTGCATTCGTGCTTTTTTCAGCCCAACTTGCTTTCATGCACATTTCCCTAAAATTATCGATAATTTTTTATGCACTTATTATATTATTACTGATAAAAATATTTAAACTCTTTCGGGACGTTATCGCTTCACTTCATTCATTCACATAAGGCTGTGTTAAACTAGGAATGTAGTGGGCCCACTATATGTGACCAGAATTTTTAAAAACAAGTAGAGTAAGGTCTGATATGGTTAGATTAGCAAACAATATAAAACTTTGTCAACGTTTAATTTAAATAATAAAAATATACAAACTCCAAACTTAATTTAGTACGGGAATATGTTATTAGTTTCCTATTCATAGTACCAAACGTCCTTTACATTAGTAATGACCTGGTTCTTCCTTATCTTTATCTAATTTTTGTATTTTAAAAATAATGCCCGTAAATTATACAGGCTTATCTTCCTCGCGAATTTTATTTTAAATGTATGTTCGATGTTTTGCAAAATATTTGATTAAATAATCTTGTAACGCAAATATTTTTGGAAAGGTGTAGGAGTGCATAAATAATTAAGTGAGTCACTGTCATGAGATAATTTACAAAACGTATTACTCTCAAAAGCACAGTAACCCACATACCTAATTATTTATCAGGGTGATGTCTGACCGCTCCCTCCACAAAACGACCCTGCACCGAATGAAGGCCTTATTAGATATTAATCAAACTAAATCAAAGAAACTTCCCATCGCCAATAATCGTACATATTAAAATGTAAGGTGATTCGACCTCATCGTCATAGAGGTTGCTCTAAAATGGTACGCAACTAAGTAACGTGACACCCAAGGGTAAAGGGATTGATCTTGAGGATAAGCGAGAGGTAGCAGAAGTGCGACGGTCACAGAGCATAGAAGTATAGGGTGACTGGTCATCTGGGTGGGCACGTGGGGTCGTGGAGACCTTCGCCGGCCGGTCAATGCGAGCGCGCTCTTCCGCGGAGCGACCTCGCGTTCCGAGGCTGCTCTTGGATATATAACTCACTGTGCCCGCGCGCCCCGTACAAAACACTTCTTCAACTACCGCCGGTTACGTTCCTCCTGTGATCACCACCATGAGATTAGTTGTAAGTGAATTGCTTCTAACAAAGTCCAGTTTACCTAATGTACTCATCCTCATGCGTTCCTCTTTTGTGCAAGTGCTTTTGGTGCCGGGGGTTGCATCTTTTTCCTTTTGTTTTATGTACCGTACGTCGGATATTACTAACAAATATTGAAAAAAAAAACTGAATTCGTGCTTGATTTTACGAACAATACCTGAAGAGAAAATTCCGGTGAATTTTCTAGTCTGGATTAGTGTCAGTGATTGGTGATGTGTTTATTAATCAAAACAATGAAAAAGTCTTCATTACTTTTAAAAGCAAAAACATCTGTGTAAATTCATCTAAAATGAATTTTCACACGATTTGGAACTCATTTAGCGAAAGAGGCAGTAATAAGGACACGGTGTTTGGCAAAGGATGACTTTCAATTTTATAGCCAAAAGAATCTGAATTCACTAAAACTAGTTTTATTAAAAATAATAATAAACGAATTTTGCACGTGGTTTCTAAATAATTCAACAAACTATTTGTAACTCGAATTAGTACATATCATTGTAGCAAATCAGGAAGAGAATACTAAATTAATTTAATAAATATAAATCGGGAGGTTTTTTCATACAAAAGAAACGAAATTATGAAGTGAGCAAGTTAAAGATAGGTGGTTAACTTTAATTTCAATATTTTGATATTCAGAAGCTAAATTTTACGGAAGAATTATGATTGCGTCAAAATCGAAATTGTATATGAAACATTGCTAACTAATTAGTATGGAAATATTTCCTCAAATATAATCGTAAAATGTTACATTTTCATGAAGAAGTTATCATATAATAGTCTTCATAGAAATTCAGAAATTTTTAATAATGTAATCTTGGAAATTAATAATTTATAATTATGCAAATCAATTTTTGGATAATGATTAAGTAATTAGTCCGAAGGAAATATTTGAAGTGAAAATGAATTAACGCATTACATTTAAAAAAAAATGAATTTGTTTATGTAATTGTCAGGAAGGGTTTTATGTAATTAATTAGAACAAAATTCTTTAAACTTGACCAAATTTTTTAACGGTCAAATGCATATATAAATGTTCTATTTCTTTTTTTTTATTAAGTGGGCATTTTCTTTGAATTCGTAAAAACCAAAAATGTATTAAGCTTGATAGATTTTGTTTAAACTTATTCCTACAGACTGAGAAAAGTTTGTACTGAAATAACAAAGGAATAATATTGAAGAATCGCACAGAAAGGAAAGTATTAAACACGTTTAGAAATTAGGATTGTATAAAGGCTAATGTTTACACAGAGACAAAGTCCGACTTTAAAAGGATTTTATTGAGATATTTAACATCGCTAAAACTGCTGAAATAAATAAATACTTCCCAATAATTCCCGATTATCTACGCTCGAGTATTTCACATAAAATTTAAAAAATAATCCTGAACAATGTGAATTTTAAATACGAATTTTAACAAAAACTCTTTCTTTTGTTACTTAAGTTAAGTAACAACAATTTAAAGTAACTGTTATTAATCATAACGCTGTTGAAAATAGATACATAAAAACGGAAATTATATAGAATTTACTGAATTACCGAACAGAAGCAAGAAATGTTTCTCAAAAAAATGTATTAGTCCAATGATGCGTGAAATCATTTTAATAAAATATCAGAACAATATCGCTAAAATTTATATGGCTTTCAAAATCCGGCAATAAACGCATTTAATGTACCCGCAATAAGTAAACAGGATAATAAAAATATGAAAGTATTAAACGTTTTTATTCATACAAGTGATTTTATATTCTCAAAAATGTTCTATCTCGGCGATTATTCATTTCCCCGTGCTTTCGTTTTTTACTTAAATATTATAAAGATTTAATTACGTAAAAATTTAAATTTCCATTAAAAACTAATACTTTCTCGATTAATCAGTGGTAGTGTATTGCGAAAATGTGATATGCACTATTCCTATGCAATTATATGCAATATCCTGAAGGTTTCCGTCTGTGATTTGTGTTACTAGTTCAAGGATTACAAAAAGATAGAAGCGATGATTGATATTTCTTTAAGTAACTATTGAGTTAAAATGTTTCTTGTCTAGAATTTATCTTACGTGTCAATTAACAATTTTAATTACGTTATTTTTGGAAAAATAAATGCTTTTTACTTTGAAAAAGCGTGAGGAGAATTCCTGCTTGAAATTCCATACACGAGAGACATTCTAAAATTTTAATAATGTAAAGTTGTCTAGACCTTAGTTTTTGCTTAGTTCGTAGGTTTTTATCCATTACTTTATCCTTTAAAAATTCAAGGATTATAAGGAATAGTTGTTTATTCATAGCGATACTTTTACTTTCATGAAAATAAAGAGAAATGTGCTGTATTTAATTTACAGTTAATTTTTCGCGATACAATTCTTATCCGTTTCAATTTCAAGTTTTGCTCTTTAAATACTTCTAGTTAAAATTAACAATTCAGTTAATTATGATTAAACGTGCATTTTTCCTCGTTCTAAATTAAAGTTTCATAATACCACAAGTATTAATTTTATAAAGTTTGCAATTTAGTCTTTTTTTAAGAATTTAACCACGTACATGCAGTAAAATAAAGTAATTAAATTTAACCGAATTGTAACATTTCTGGACACTATTTTCCGCCATTTACTCTTTGCAAGTACTCATATTTTATTTAAAAAAACTGTGTCAAACTGTAACTTCGGAACGATTTATTTAAGAAACGCGAATGTATACGTCGAGTTAACTGACAAGATAAAGGGCAGTCAATTAAGTTGTGCATTATAAATAGAACAACAGCTAAAAAAACTCTAAACATTTCCCATTAAACTTTATTATTAATTTGAACAGGTCGTACGAAACCAGTTTGTTAATGATATTGACAGTGAATTGCTTTATGGCTACATCCGATGAATAACAGGACAAAAAGCTGAACTTTCGACGTGCGATAAATTAGCCTAAACAATTTTTTAATCCAGTTCTTTTAAAAAATTTCAATAAAATTAATTTGGATTAGTTTTCTAGGTTTAATTAACAATTTTTCTTCGTTTTGTTTACGATTTCGATCATTTATTCCTAATTCAATTTCGTACAGGATGTGTAAATTAGGAGTTTCATCTGAAAAAATTTTAGAAATAAAAAATAAACAAAATAAAACTATTTGAAAAATGTGATATCTCTTCGCGCGTTCTACTCTATGCGGTGTTTTCACCAATTATAGTTTTAGATATTGTTAAATATTTATAGAGAGAAGTTCATTGTTCACCGACAATAATTAACGTCATGTTAGTCACAGTTATTGTAAGTGATTGTAATTAACAGCTACACTGTTTTAAATTTGCAGTTGTGAATGTAAATTTATAGCCGTTGCAATTGAACAAAGTTTATTTTTTGTTGTGTTAATGCAGGTAGGCTTTTTGTTCTACTTAAAAAAAGAAAAGATTTCAGAGACAATTGAAGAAAAATTGGGGGCTTCAAAGTTCTTAATTTTTGTTTAAGATCTTCATTAAGACAAATCAAATCAAAAGTAAATATTAAATGATTAGTAAATGGATTTTTAAGTCAAAAATCAAGTTAGATTAGATGAAATTCTAAAGTTTTATTACTGACCATGCGAGAGTGGACTAATCCTGAAAATGGAAAAGCAATTACTACAAAGAAAAATATCAATCAAATAATTTTATATCAGTATTATTAATGAACTTTTAATACAAATAGGCGTGGTAGTTAGGTGCAGAAGTTCATATTAAATTATTAATGTATGATAAAATCGCAGACGTTTGTCTTTCACGTGTTTACAGGAATTTTAAGTTTTCATTATCATCTTTAGCGTATACAGTGGTTAATTTATTCCTTGCGTTGTACAAGCAGTTTTGTTCAAACTTGGTGTTAAGAAACACAATTTTATTTCCTGTCCTTCGACTTTATTATAGTTTATTTCTTCCTCATTAACGCACTTTTGTAAGGTCAGTTTATCTCCTTGTTCCCTTTTTTTTAATTCTTTGTTATTAAAAAATCATTTAGTAGGTACCTTAGCCTTAATTACATTTCCTATAATAATTTTTTGTTATAACATGTAAACTTTGGGATTTACAAGGTGGGTTAATTTTGCAACTCTTGGGAATTTTACAATAATTACTTTACAAAAAAATTTGAAGGTTAATGTAATTTAGAGTTGCATCAAACGGCTTCACTGTTTGATGTTTATGTAACTTAATAAAAAAGGATTAACAAAAGGCTTCGCTGGTTATGTTAAACATTTGAAATTAGTTCTTAGGTATATTTGACAGACTACGGATGGAAACTTCTTATATTTCTTACTGTATTACCAGAATTTGATTTTCATGTAGTTTAATTTCTTGATAGTGTTTTAAAGCATTTCACTTATTATTTAATTATATCCCTAACATCTTTATGAATATGTTTCATAACCAGATCTTTGCACTGCTTTTGCAGGTAATCTCGCCTGTTAAAAAAACTTAAATGTACAAAGCAAAAAATTTTAGAAATGTTTATTGTAGTAATTAATTAGCTGTAAACCGTGCTAATTTTTTAGTATTGTACTTGTTACGTTAGGAGTTTGTATCTTATAAACTTTTGTAGAATTTTTTTTTTTTAATTTCCATAAGCAGCAAGCCCATTTAGTTTAGGATTATTCTTTCTTTTGAACTTTATTTTTCTAAAAACTAATTTAAAAAAATTATATAAAATTTAATATGAGGTTTCATCGTCAACGGTTCATCGATTTTCCGAAAGTATGCTTTGAGTTTTGCTTTTCAATCTCATATTTCTAAAAGGCAGAACTTTCAAATTTACTTCTAACTTCAGAGCTTTTATCCTCAGTTGTTTTCACATGAACGTAGTTGAAGTCCTTAAATTTCTTCTAAGAACGTAGAATTTGGACTTGAAAATATTTACTCACTTTAATCTTATTTTTCCCATTGCAAATAACAGATCGGTAGTTTTAATATTTCGATTTCGTTTGGCTTTAATTTTGTTATTAAATACCTGGATATAGTATTCATATAAATAGAACAGTTGTTAGTCACCGGAAACACGTGTTTGGTGGCGCAAAGCCTGTACCAGTAATACTTTTCTATTTGTATATTTTTCAGAATTTATTGAAATTTTGTCAAAGCTTTTTGAAAAGATTTTTGACAAATAGATTTTTGGTTCATCAAGATTACATACTTTCAACCAATTTTCTATAAGAAGATTAATTTAATTCGTGACTATATACTTAACCTTGAGTGTTGCTTTTAATTTCTTTCATTGACAATTTGCCTAGATTGTTGAATTAATAACGTAGAACATCCTGGCTTGCTGAACTAATTGCTACGTTATAACTTTCACTGTTTATGTGAAACGTGCATTTAAAAATGAAATTACTTTTAAAAATAATAGATATGGCATCACTGCTCTACAGAGTTGGTTATTGTGCAAAACAGCGAATGTAATTAATTAAATCACGTGAAATTTGCGCACTTTTACTGTCGAATTTTAACCCAACGGACCGCTACGCTTACAAATAAATTTTATGGACGATTGAAGGGAAAGAAGGGAGAAAGTGTTAAGATTTACCCTGAAGATTTACTACTACCTCGTTCATTTGAGTTTTTAAATATTGGTTGCATGGAAGTGCTTTTCGGTTAGATTTTCATCCAGAATTTTTTTTCACAAAATCGGGGTTAGACACTGAAAGTCGGTGGCAACAAAAGGGAACAAATTATTAATAGCGTAAAACGTTATGCAAGAAGGCGTGTATGGACATGGTCACTGCACACACCGAGTCTTAAATTTTAGCTTCACAAAAAATCAGAATTCTCGTTACAGTAGGATAGATATAAAATGACGACTTTCCAATCGAGACTACGGCACATGTAACTCGAACACATTTATTATTGGGTTTTTAGTTATTTTAGCCGTTGTGTAGGGTTAATTAGCCGCATAGTCACGATTTTTGACAACTTTCCTTGTTTCAAAATGCCCTGAATTAAATGGAGCATTTACTATCTTAATAGCGCCGACAATTACTGTTATTTGCATGTGGACAATTTGTTTAATCTCTACTGACAATTATTAGTGGGAGTTTCAATTACAAACTGCGTTGTGGACAAATTGTAAAAAACAGAATCTGTTCTGGAATTCATTGAATTGATAACATTTTTATTTAATTTGAAATATTTTGGAAAAGTTTTAGAAAATTATCCTTTACGTTCCAAGAAATCCTTTAAAGTTGAGACGATTGGGTACTTATTTACTGAAAGTGAAATAAAGAGTGAATATATGGTTTTAAGTGTTCTGAAGAGCAAGATTTTTTAAATTAACAGCCAAACGAGGAAAATCTTCCGTTAATAA
Source organism: Melanotus villosus (assembly GCA_963082815.1). Classification (NCBI taxonomy): domain Eukaryota; kingdom Metazoa; phylum Arthropoda; class Insecta; order Coleoptera; family Elateridae; genus Melanotus; species Melanotus villosus. The sequence goes on along the minus strand of OY720418.1, from coordinate 30,876,268 downwards.
ATTACCTTGCAAATCACTATAAGATAAACTTCAAATTTAAATTTAAACGAAAGCTAATCATGGCGACATTTAAGGTAACAAATTTAACCTTCTGCAGTTCCTTGACCATGGAAAACTGACCATAAGTTTACAGTAAACGTTCTGGAGGCGTCTCTAATTCAATCGATTTTATACATTTTAAACAAATTACGAGTTTCTTACGGTTTACATAATTAAGATGTAGTTGACCATGGCTTATTTTGTTAATATTAAGATAGGTTAAGTTTCGTGAATGAATCTAATGAAGCTTATAAAATTAAAGCAGATTACAAAAGTGTCGGAATATTAATTCTTTGATTTTCCTTGATTTTGTTTACAATTGTTATAATATTGACCTAAATATTTACACAGTGATATTAAATTAGACTTATTGAGAAATAATAAAAAAATTTAAATAAAAAAAGTGGAAAAGTTATTCTAAAATACGAGTTTGTTTGATTTTTTGTTTTGATAAGATAAACTTGACCTAAATATAAACGATCTTTTATGGGTTAATAATATTATAAATTAATTAGTATCAAGAAGTCGATTAATATTCATTAAGTTATTTGTAGAATCAAATTTAACGTTTCAAATATTCTAAAATAACACATTTCATGATTGCTTCTACTATGAACAATATTTTCCAGTATGTGGTTGAAGTACTTAAAATTGATAACAGCAATGAGAGTTGTAATTGCATTCGGGTACAAATATTTACAAAATCTATACAGTTTAAATTATAGGATGCTGTCAAATTAAAACATTATTTGTTAATATATTTATACTTGTAAATTATCCCTGACATTTAATTAAATATAAATCTTTACATTCGTTAAAAATTGTTGGTTGATGTGTAATCTTTGCTTTATGAAGAATTATTTAAAACCTGCGAACTTCATGTTATCTAAATTAATTAGTAACATCCTGGTGATGATAGATGTCCAAAGCCTCATTTATTCTAAATTTTATTTTGATTTATTTAAACAGTAAAGTTTCAGAGGACACCACTAGTTTTTTCCGGCATTAAACATTCAATAAATTAGAAATTTAAAATACTTGCATTATTCTTCTAATATTTTAAATACAACTTTTGTCCTAAAAAAATATTTTGTTTGTCACTCTTAGGTATTAAGAAATTCATCGAGTTGCCCCACATGAAACAATACAATTTAACGCAGTATTAAGCATGACTAATAAGAGTTCCTACTATATCCGTATTTCCTGAATCACATTGACCTTTCCCATCAAGAACAAGTAATTAAAATGCTTTTGTTTATTGCATAATGAATTACATAGCGCAGCGTAAGGAACTCGTACGCTTAATCGCCTTCAATATAAAAGGTCGCGAAATTTCGTGCCGGATTATTATAGCTAATTGGTAAAAAAAATCTGCACATTTATATTCATAGCGAGTTATCTATTTATTTTTGCGTAGATAAATCTCATCGAGGTTTCTAGGTTTTTAGGACTCGACGACAAAATTGCAACTTCCTCTAGGATTTTTCGGACATTAAATTTCGTTAAAACATCGCGTGTTTATATTAAGTAACCGATTAGTTTACCTTCATTGAGAGGTGTTATTATCATAGTCACATATTTTGTTATCCTTCGTGTTAATTTAACAGGAGAGGTCGTAGTGTCTCCTGCTTCTGATTGTAAAATTATAGAGTTTCGCCTAAAGCTAATGGTACTCATCGGCCACCTGACGCGTTTTCTCTGGGCCCATTTCTGTTTCCATTAAAATCGTTGGTTTTTGAAAGTCGAGGCGCAAAATCATCTGTTAGGAATCTTAAACGATAACAAGTCACGCAATTATTCGGTAAGGTATGATAGAAATTTCGAGACATATCTTTTTAAATAAGAACCGTTGAATTTTGCGTGAGCGTACGCGAGTGGAAACGATGCAAAAAGAGAAATCTAAACAATTTAATTAAAAATGGTGCTATAAAATTCGGTAGTGGTAATTATATGGAATTTGGTAAGCTATGTGTTAACATCTGTTCTACAATGTAGTGCAAGGCAAAATTAATTATTATTATGACACTTTTCTAAAATACTTACACAAATGTTTCGGTTCCGCTTATTTTCACTTTTTAGGGTGCTTAGATCCAATTACGTAATCGGTGCCGCTGTAAACTCATTTATTGTTAAGCTAAGACATTTAAATTGTTTATAATACGCCTTATAATAGTAATAGTAGAAATTACATTTAGATTTCAATATTAATCTGTTGGTAAATTTAGGTACCTCAGAATTATAAAATTTTTCTTCGGCCTTTCAGAATTCGGTGAAACCTGTTCAGTTCTATACTGCTCTCCAAAACTAAACCTTTAAATGAGTGTATCAGATCACCGGTTATTAGATTTCAATTGCCTAAAACTAATAGACGTAGGAACAACGTTGAGGCTTGAAACAAATCCCATAGCAACTCATAAAAAAAATTTAGAAACTACGTTAGGATTCAAAGCATACATGAATTTCAATGTTATAAAATATCGAATTACGGCTAGAAAGTGAAAAGTGGCGCTAATTTTGCCAACACACAATTTCACTAGGTAGGTCAAAGTTTGCACAACACCTAAGAAAAAATAGCAACAAACATAAAATCAAACCAGTAGATAAATGTTATAAGTTTATAAGTCTTAACTTCAGTTGCAAAAGTAAATTCTTCAAAAAGTTTTCTAAAGCAGCTTTTAAAATATTCAGCAATTCAGCTCGGTGTAAAAAGCTTACACGCTTTACAAATTAACACATTTAATTAGGCTAACAAACCAGGAAAGCAAATTCTGAATATTTTTGCAATAAAGATAAGATTCTTTGCAATAATTTTCGTGTATCTGTCATGCTCTGAAGCGTAAATTTAAATAGAGGTATATAAATGTACCGCTCTTTTATATTGCACTGAATATAAATGGCCTTTTCTATTTGCAACATTTTTATTTTATTGTTTGGCTAAAAATTTTGGCAGAGCACGATCGAGTTGAATAATCGTATCTCACGAAATCTGCAGTCATTTATGGGAAAAAAAGAATTTTAACAAATTTACAAGTCATTCAAATGTGAGAATTGTTTCTTATTCTAAAGTTAAAGTCTCTGAAACTTAAATTAACAATTTCTGAATGTATGATGGTTATTGTAGAATTTATTATTATTATTTCACATGAATAGTTTACGCAATATAAAAAGCACATTGATACATACATATATCATCAGTAATTGAGCCGAAGTTAATAAAGTAAGTTTCACCTTTTAAAAATTTACCTTTAATCGACTAAAACATAATTCTCGTGGTCAAAAATTTCTACAAATTTCGGTATTGTTTAGGTATTTAGAATATAATATTAATCTAAAATGTTGCGGCAGAAAAACGCAAAAATAATACTAAAGCCAAACAAAAACCAACTTTCGCTCACTTAACGTTGAAACCTCCTGCACTTTAATGGAGTTATACTGAATTTATTCTACTTATTTCATCTGGATATTTAGCTTTATAAACGACAGAAGTAAGAAATAAAGAAATCAACTGTTAAACAGTTATGCATCATCGAAGGAAATCTATTTTTACTTTTGAAATATTTAATTTGAAAGAATAAATTTAAGAATTTATACAAACGCATTACGTATAATCAGAAATGCTTTTCGTTAACTTGTTACATTAAGTATATAATTGTAAAGAAGACTAATTTTGGCTTAAACAATTGTATACACATTCCTAAAGACATTTAAGCAAACTACTGTTAGGATTCGCTGGTTGAGGTAAAGTTGAAGTCTCCAACACCGTAGATTAAAAACCTCTACGCCAATACGTTAATGAAGTTGTTATAAATTTATTTTTCTTATTTCGCCTGAAAATATAACTTTACATAATACGAAAGCAAGACATAAAGAGTAAAGAAATGGGAAGCTGAAAAATAGTCCACGATTAAAAGAAACTTGTAAATTTACCGTAGTTTGCATAAGCTTTGTGTAATAATACGTACATTTATTTGACTTACTACATTAAACATGAACTGTAAATGTAAAACAAATAATGTTTTCTTGATTTAGATAAATGTGAACACATATCCAAAAATAGATTTAAAGATTTTTAAGCAAAGGAAAATTCGGGTTTGGTGGTTGATTTAACGTTGAAGTCTCCTATACCTTAACTTAAAAACTTTTTATTTTCTTCAATTATCTATCATTATTTCTGAGGTTTAATAAATTCTTCTTCTTCTTCTTCTTCTTCATCATATTTTAGGCCTTAAGGCCTGTTTATTTCCAGCATTTCTAGCCGTCTTGTGATATGGATTGCCAGCTTTCCTTCCACCTCTTCAATTGCCTTCCAGGTAACCTTTTTCTATGAACCTGCCCATCTTGGGCTATTCGTACTATTCTATTGTTATCCATGCGATTTATATGTGCGTTCCACTGTCGTCTGCGTTGTCTCACCCATCGCACGATGTCTTGAACTTGGCATGTGTCTCTGATGGTTTCATTACTTATTCTGTCTCGCAGTGATTTTCCTGTTATTGTGCGTAACATTTTCATTTCACTTTTCCTTAATAGATGTTTCGTTTTGCTGGTATCAGCTCTTGTCTCTGCTGCGTATGTCATGATGGGTCTTATACATGATTTGTATATGCGCACTTTACTATCTAAATTAAGGAATTCATTTTGCCATATTATATCTTTCAAACATCCCGACACTGATGTGGCTTTAATAATTTGATCAGTTACCTCCTTTGTCAAATTTTTGTAACTAGATATTTCTATACCGAGATATCTAAATGTAATCACCTGTTCAATACTCTTATCGTTCAGCACTAACTTACATCTTTAGAGTTCTCTCGCTATAACCATACTTTTTGTTTTGTCCACCTATATTGTAATATTGTATTTTTCGGCATCTTTTTTAAACGTTTGTAGCAGCCGCTGCAAGTTGTCTTCATTTTCGGATATAACCACTGCGTCGTCTGCATAACATACTATTGAGATTTCACCAGTAAAAACTACAAATGGAGGATATAGGCTCAATATCCTCTATTTTTAGTTTTGGTTGCTGTAATTATTTTATCCATTATAAGACTAAACAGTAATATGACTCCTTGGCGGATTCCTATACAGACAGGAACATCTTTTGAATACCCTTTTTGCATTCGCAGTTTGGTTGTGTTGTTCATATTTAAGTTGTTTATTATTTTAATTATATCATTAGTTATTTCCTTTTCCTGGCATATCTGAAGCACGTCTATTAATAGAATACGATCAAATGCCTTCGTTAAGTCTATGAAGCACATATATGCAGGTTTGTTAAATCCTAACGCTTTTTCTGTGATTTGTCGGATAATGAAAATAGTCAGTGGTCGATCGATTTTTGCGAAAGCCCTACTGCTCTTCGCTCACATCTATAAGTTTATTTATTTAATCGCCAATTACACTAGTGAACAGTTTGGCTATGGTGTTTAGTAGAGAAGTTGTTCGATAATTTGAGGGGTCGTTCTTATTTCCTCTTTTAAATATTGGCATTGGCACACTACTTCGCCATTCATCTGGTATTGTTGATTTATCTATTATTTTCTGAAAAACTGTCTTTAGTTCGCTAGCTAACGCTGCTCCTCCGTATTTAATTAATTCATGGTGCCGCGTCCGGAAGCTTTTCTGTTTTTCAGTTTACCCATAGCGTCTTTTATTTTGTCTTTGTTGAATATTGTTCCACTTACTGATTGGTTGTGTTCTATGTTTTGAGGAAGATTGACGTCTTCGTTGATTACACTGTTGTATAAGGTACTGAGATACTGTATCCATTGTTCTTCACTTATATTCTTTATTTTTATGCATTCAATAATACTGGATTTTTGACCTTTAATTATTCCCTAAATTTTTCTCTGTGCACCGTATAAATCGCGTTCAATTCCTTTGGTACATGCCATCCAGTATTCCCGTTTTAAAGTTCTGATTTGTGTATTTACTTTGTTTCTAACTTCTACATAGTTATTTCTAACATTCGGTTTGTGCTTTATTAGATCTATATGTAAGGTAGGCTGTTCTTTTTTCTTTAGCTAGTTGTTTGATGTCTTCTGTAAACCATGGTTTCGTTTTGCGTTGTGCTGGCGTTCTTACTTTTCTTTTTGCAATAGCTTGTTCAGCGGTACTTAATACATTATATTTTAATTTTTTCCAACTGTCATTAACACTGTCATGGTCGTTTATTGCATTATTAGTTATCATGTTTTTAAGTCTGACTTCATACAAATTTCGAGTACTTTCATCTTGTAGTGATTCTGCATTCAGCTTCTCTGTGATCTTACGCGTGATTTTTTTGTTGTATTGTGCTGTTATCCTTACTTTACACAGTATCAAACGAATAGTCAGAGCCAATATTAGTAGATGTTAATGCTCTTACATCTAGTACTTGTGTAGGATCTATCGTTCTGTTAGATATTATAAATATAATCAATAATTGATTGTTGTTCCCGTGAATTTTCTCAAGTGTAGGTACTTGTGTTGTTGTTTGTGTGGGTAAAACGTGTTATTGATGCGCAATGAGATGTTCACCATTTTCACTTACAGTTTCTTCGTTAAACCTATTCTTAATACCTGGAATTGCCTGATCTCCAACTCTTGTCAGTAGGTTGGATATTATCTAATAATGTTTGTGGTTCTCCAAACAAATTTTCTACCTCCTCTTTTAGTTTGCTTAATAAATAAATGTATAAACAAATATCCAGAAATAAATTTAAAGAGTTTTAAGCAAAACAAAATTCGGGTTTGGTGGTTGATTTAACGTTGAAGTCTCCTACAGTTTAAATTAAGAATTTACCATTTTCTTCGATTATCTATCACTATTTTTGTAATTTAATAATTTTGTGTGGCATAAATAAATTACATTAAGGGAAATTCACAGTATTTGAAGGCTGAATTAAGCTAAAATAATCGATATAATTTGAGACATCTTTCGGTTTTAGGTAAATTTAGCTAACATAATTCAACATAAATATTTCAGCAAATCCATAAAACTTTTAGAATCGCAGAAAGATGTATTTTAAAACAGGTTTCTAATTTAATCTGGCGTTGAAATCTCTTTTATTTTATGGTAAGGCGTTAATTCCATATTTTTTCGTTCGTTTCTGAATCAACCTTCTTTGGTTTTCTAGGGTAATTAGGTAATTCAAATACCAAATCAATTTAAAAGTTCTTTTTTTTAATCATTGAACATTTTTCTTACAACTTGCCTAACCTGAGGTATTAAATAAAAGATTCCAAGTTAATACACATACATTTAGTTACGAATGGCATTTTTTATTCATAGCATCTTCACATAATTTTTAAATTTTTAAATTATTAAATAAATAATAAATGTGATATAAATTAGACATCCAAATAATTCTGTAATAAAATAGAAATATTTTAATTAAATAATATCTGAACGATTTAGTCTGTACACATTTAAGTCTCAAAAAGGGATTATTGTGAAATATTTGCAAGAATAAAATTATCAAATGTTGAATTTGCTACACTTCCTAGCAACTTCATTAATGACAAAAAAATTTCACTGAAAATTATCCGATTACTAAACCACGCCTAAGATTATTTAACTTTTCTAATCTTTCTCGCTTTATACATATATCCAACTAAGACTTATCCGGTTACCTGGGGGTGTATCCCGGAAACGCGTACACACACATACACACAACGGTCAAGGTAATGACGTAAGTCACACACCCAATCCGCAAGTAATAGTAGCGACCTTGATACTTAAGGCTTTAAGTCTTAAGTAACCCAGTTTTATGAAGTAATAATTTAACAAGAAATTTATAAATTTCATAACTTTGCATCTTTAAGCCTCTCGTCCTTTATGGTCGACCTAGACACCTAAATGTTATCCGGAAATTTCCTCTAACGAATTTCCTTATTCAGACGAACAGAATACGCAATGCGTAAAGGAAAGCCTTTAGAGGTCGTGAAAACTCGTCGAGCCAAGGTCGAACCTGGAATGCGATCAAGTTGCACGTCCTTAACTCGCGATTTAAATAAGCCGTACGAGTGTAGCGTAATCGTTTCGTAATATTATGTTATTTACGTTTACTGCACCTTACATTTTTTCCTTATTGAAATGCGGTACGTGTCAGCGTGCGTACGATTTGCTGAACGTTCCTGAAGGAATTAGACCGCGACCAACACGAAATCCTAGTGTCGACGGGCTGTTTGCCCACATTCAATTCAAACGAAATTGATTTAGAAATAGGTGGGCGAAAGAAAATAAATCGTCCTGCGTATTACTTTTACCAGAAGGAATTAAATAGCTATCAGGTAATAACCGGAAAATCGGTATTGACAGTGTTTGCCTTTTAAGTTACAAGGAGTGGAAGGACAAAATTACTTGTAATTATAAATATTTGAAAAATGTGACAGGTACCTACGCGATAAATAAACGAAACTTTTATAGTAAATGGGTTAGTTTCTTTCGTGCGCGTTGAAATCTCTTGCACCAGATTTTTTTTCAGCATTTCTAAGAGAAAATAAACCTTTCTTGTGAATTAAAAAGTGCTATAAATTTGGTAACAATCTAAAAACTAAATCTGCACACAAAATTTACTATCAGAGCGTAAATTAAAATATAAATTAATATTAAAAAGGCTGGCTATAATACTTAATCAACTCATAATTTATAAACGTGCGCAACTATTATTAAATCTGCAGAATGTAATTTTCTTTAAATTATTAATTTATCACGAAGCTGGAAATCGGCAAGTTAATTTTACAATAAATAAATTAGCAAGATCAAGAGCAAAGCCTACGATATCTTTGACCCATTTTCTATTAATATCTAATTTTTAATTTTCTCCATTGCAGCTGCTCGTATCTCAGGTTAGTTTCTGATCTTAAATTGTTTTAAAATATTTAGAAACTGCAATGGTTAACAACCCGAAAATTATTTAATTAAAGTTAATAATCAGTTATTAATTTGCTTAAATACTAAATCCAATCTACTATTAATGAAGTCATATTTTCACGCACAATACTTCCTTTTTAGTAAATAAATAAACTACAAAAATTATTGCAATTTAATGATTTCCTATGTTGAAACCTTATACCTTACCTTTTTTAACTCGGCATTTAAAATTTCAAAAAATAAACACCCCAAATGCCCTATAAAGTATGCATTTGAATAGCCTTGTCTATAAAATATAATTTGTTTTAGTTATCTTGACACGAATTATTCTAAATAAAATATTAAAATTAATGTAACAACAGTCGTTAAAAATTTGACAAAGGAAATCTTGTAACTTCGAGTTATTTATTGAACAATATCATTTCCGGTAATTTATTGCTTCTAAAATTTAATTACAGTTTTTGCAACGTAAAAGTTTTTAATAGACTTAGAAAGTGTATAATTAAATGGCAACAGCGAAAACCACAGCAAAAATCACGGGAACCTCTAGTCTTGCCGATTGTATATGATATAATTTTCATGTCTTCCTGAATTGTAATTATTTCAAAATTTAGAAATTAAAAATTGCAGGCTGGAGTTTTAGTATCCAAAGGATTGCATGTTTTTGTCATTTGCAATTGTTTCAAATAGACAGGAAGTTTATAATTTAGGAACAACAACGAATTAAACAAAATAAAAGACAAATATGGAATGGGAAATAATTTAACCCAAAAATATAAAATTTGGACACAGTTTTAATTAAAATGTATTTCCTTGGGAATGAAAAACAAATTTTGACAAAGATAGTTATTTTTGTAATTGTAATTTGCCTGACAATTTAGGAGTATTAAACCATGAGCGAATATTTCGAAAACTTAATTATATCTTACTTTGTACTTTTGTAGTCCTTTAAAATATTAGCTATTTTGAATTTATCACGCAATCTAACGTTGAAATTAGAAAAACTTGTGGTTTCATGCGCACTGCTTTATAATACATGTTCAGATGAAATACCACAAACTTAACGTTACAATTTTGCGCTTAGTATTTAATTTTAATTAGTGTTTAAATATTTATTAATTTACTTACTTATTTCATTTTGTCACTAAAGTTCTTAAGAACTAAATTAATCAAAGCAAAATTCTGCTAACTTAGGTTTGGTTACTCATCTATCGTTAAACTCTCCATGGTTATCTTTAGTACTATGTTATAATTTCACACTTATTGCCTAATTGTAATAGTAACTACATATTTATGATAGTGTTTAGTTCATTTCGTCACAAAATTGAATTTTTAAATATTTAATGAAAACATGAAATTAAAATTACATCAGCTCGGGTTTGATTACTCATCTATCGTTGAAATCTCTAGGGCAGGGGTGCTCAGACTTATACTATCGGTGCTCTACCTACCATAAAAGTATTAGGCGACAAGCGATCGATTAGGTACGGAAAAAATACAAAGCTTAGATATTTGAGTCGAAAGTTGGCTGCGTGTTCTAAGCACTTTGTAACTAAAGCTTTTGTTGAAGTAACGAATGATCAAAGTTGACGAAAGAGCATCATTATTTGTTTACTAATGTGTTATTTGCCATATGAATTTGATTTTTGATTCGGTTTTGTTCACTTTAACGAATGATTAATTTGACGAAGCTGTTAAATCATGTTTGTGCATCCCGCCCTAAGTGTGCTTTAAACTATTTACTTGATCGACTTAAAAACTTTTCACGATCGATTGGTCAATCGCGATCGACCGTTTGAGCACCCCTGCTCTAGGCTATCTTTAGTACTGCGTTACAATTAAACATTTATTACCTAATTTTAATAGTAATTAAATATTTACCAATTAAAGTAAAATTCAGCCAGTTTAAGTTTTAGTTACCAATATAGCATTAAAATCTCCAGGCTATCTTTTGTTACAAAAGCCGAACTCTTAATAAATTAATGAAATTAAAATTCTACCAGCTTCGGTTTGTTTACCCATTTATCGTTGAAATCTCTAGGTTATCTTTAGTACTGCGTTACAATCTCACACTTATTACTTATTACCTAATTTTAATAATAATTAAATATTTATGATAGTATTTAGTTCACTTTGTCTCAAAAATTGAATTTTTAATAAATTAAGGCAAAATTCTGTCAGCTCAGTTTAAGTTACTAATCTATCGTTAAAGTTTCCAGCTTATCTTCAATACAATACAGTGCTAAAGTTAAACTCTTAATAAATTGACGAATTAACATTCTACCAGCTCGGGTGTGTTTAACCATCTATCGTTGAAATCTCTAGGCTATCTTAAGTACTGCGTTACAGTGTCAAACATATTACCCATTTTTTTGCAATAGTGATTAAGTATTTAGTCCCTCTCACCCCAAAGGTTGAATTCTTAATAAATTAATAACGCAAAATTTTGATAACTCAGGTTTAGTTACTCATCTTTTGTTGAAGTCTCCAGTGGAGCTTCAGTAAAATGAACTATATATATGTAATTAACTTTACAAGCCTGGTTATTCCGTAAAATTCATTGATAAATGTTATTTCTGTTGCATTTCTAATGCTTAAACAAGAATCAGGGGCGCACGCAGAAAATATTTTCGGGGGGGGTTTGAATGGAAATTCATAAACGTTGACTTTTCCAACATATGTATTTAATATTTTTTATATCGGCATTTTTAAATTAACATTATTTGAAATTTTTTTTCGGATATTTCGGGGGGGGGGGTTTGAACCCCAAAACCCTCCCCTGCGTGCGCCCCTGACAAGAATGCAAACTCAACTTTCCAAAAATATAACAATTCAAGTACGATTTCATTATCGAGATTCTCTCTTTAATTACAAAAGCCGAGAAATATAAATAGTAATGAATAATCAAATAATAATAACTATCTAAAATTTAAAAAAAAATAATAACAATAAAACCGTATGCGTGAATAAATAACTAAACTGAATGCTGCCGTTTAACTAAAAAATTCAAAAAGCAAACAAAAAGAATTGTGTTAAACAAATCATTTTTCGTACTTTTTCCCAAAGGCAGATAGAGCATGAACATTAAAAATAAATTTCAAAAACGTTTCTAAAAATATTTTGACTAACTTAAACATTCGCACTTTTATAACCTCCAATGCTAAAACTTTCAAGTGCAGCCACCGTTTTTATTTCAACAAATATTTGGTATTTTTAAAAGTAAATAAGCGTGCTTATTGGTTTTTAGGTTAATCACCTAAGTAAATAAGAGTCTACGTACAGATTAATCAAAGAAATTCACCTTGATTTTAAATCAAGCATTAAAACCTTCATAAAAACAACATTTTACACAGATTCGGCTGAGAAGTTTCAAAGTTAAATAATTCTGTGGATGAATTCAACAAGTGGAAAAGAATTTGGTGTCGGTCAAATAAACAAGCCGTGCATTCGTTAAAAAATTGGTTTAATTTTTCAATCAAGCATTAAGCTTGTTTAAAATATAGTTATTTTAGGATTTGGTGGAGGTTTTATTTTAACTTTTGCAAAATACGATAAACCTCGTGTGTTTAAGAAAACTCTGAACTGTTACAAGAAGTAGGCTAAAGTTGTATTGCAAACTACTTTATGGATAAGTGGCTTAGCCAAGCATTAAAATTAACTCTTTTAAATTTCGGTATTTGTCTACACATCTGGACATGATCGAAAAACAAACCAAGACAAAATGGTTGTGGTTTGTATAAAAATATTTAAAGAACTTATTATATGAAGTTTTTGCCAGATTTGTCGGTATTTATTTTGTGGATTATTGCATTAGTTGGCATGGCGAACGTATGAACAAAACAAGCTTGCGCAAGAAAATCATATTTAACACTCGATCGGTTTCTATTTAAAAAAGGTTTATTTGGCGATGTATTAATGCTACATACCGAATTAAGCAGTTTTTATTCTCAGTGGGTTATTAAAACGTACTAATTTCCCTTTTACACATAAAACTATCGAACGGGCTTTCTAAATTGTATCTAACAAGACGTTTCCGTACCAGATTAATTATACTCGTATCTCAATGCCCAAATTCAGTTGAATATTCCCAAGAACGAAAATACAAATAAAACAATAAATATTTAAATAATCGAAACGGCATTGCTACATTTAGTTTGTTGCGCTTTCACTCTTAGGCAAAGAACGTTTGCGTTTGAATTGAACGCGTCGTCCATCATCATCTTATCGCGAGTGCAATCCAACAGCACCGTGACACAACTGCCTGCAGAAAGGCGACAGGTACGCACATTACCGGCATGTAAATGACAATCGCTGATGATGCTCGTAACACATAATTTTACACTTGGCGAGAGAAACATTGATTTTTAAACATAAACGAGCCATAGTTTCACTTTTGTAAGATCGGTATCGTCTGGTTACCGTCTTGCACAATACGGCGTCGCGTGCACTAACAACTAATATTCTGTTATTGCTCATTATTGTTGTAATTGCATTTGCAATGCAGTATTGCAGAAATTGCAACGTACGGGTGGATTTGGTTCGAATGCTGTTTACATATTAATTCAGAGTTGCAACCATAATGAAATGATTTTGTAATTCCAGCGGGTGTTAATATTTAATGCTACTTTGGAAATTGTCTATAGTTACAAGCATGATAATAGAGAATTTTCGGACGAATACAATTTCAATTTTTAGGTAATTAAATACACCAAAATCATTGCAATAAATACAACTTAAACGTTGAAACTCGTATTACATTAAAATAAATCACGAAAGGTTTTAGGACAAAACAAAGAAGCAGCCAATATTTGTACGAAAAGGGACTTTATAACTTCAGGACTAAGTACATTTATTTTAGAAAAACTCCCAGCAAAGATTTTAATAAATTTTTAAAAATAGTTTTCTACAAATCAAAATTTTATGAGTTGGTTTTGAACTATTCTAAAACCAACCCTTGTGAACTTACTTTAATGCAAGTTACAATTTAAGAACTAAAATTTGACAGCTAAAAAACTAAATTAAAAGCTAAGCAGAAACCTGAAATTTAACTCAATCAACTACGAACGCAAGACTTAAAGCTGAAGGTTTCGTGCCTAAAGCTGGAAGTCATTGAAAGATTTCAAGTTTGCGCTTAAAGTCGTTTAATCCGAGCCAACTATGTATCAGTAAATCAATAAAGACCGTTAAAAGAAACAAGCAAAGTGTTTGATGGATTGATAGTTACAACGGTTGCTCGAACTTTCGTGTTGCTGCATTTATTCATTGCTGGTAAAGTGGCCAATGAGTTATTAGCTGTTGCTTGAAACTAAGGCTATCAATTCAATCCTAATCTGAGTTCCTTGCAACTAAGAACTGGCTTTCATTCAAATGCGGATTAGAAAATTTCATATCAGGTTTCATCTCAATTGCTCAATATCATTTTTGATGGTCCAGCTTGGACTCACTTTTAAGATTTAAAGTTTAAATTTAATCCATAATTTCCAATCCCAGTCTTAAATAATACTATCGAATTTCTATCTCAAATACGTTATTAATCAATTCGTTAAAATTTGAATTGTTTTAACTGTAAAATTCGAATCCTAAGACAAGCTTCAATCAAGCAAAGCTTTAAATGTATGCCCAAGTTGCTCATATTAAAGCATTTCTAATAATTAAGCTTGCTTTGATCGTCATTCAAATTAAAATTAGTATTTAAAGTTTAAATTTAAACTAAGACTTCGAATCCGAATCTTAAACAGTAAATTTCGATCTCGGATCTGTACAAAAATACGATTTTTGCTAATAAAAACCAAAATTTCAACACTGCAAATTAAACCAATTCCAACTTTGTTTCAATCTCAATATGAAAATTGTTTCGCATTTAAACTTATATTTCTCCAATAGTTAAAAGAAGAAAAAAGAAAAGAAAGAAGATTTTTATATTCGGATATAAAATAAACCTCAAAATTTCGATTCTACAAATTAAACCTATTAAACACAAGAAAAGCTCTATCTCATATTAGATAAACTTTGGTATTGTTACATTTATAGTCCTAGCTGGTAAAGTGGCATACAGTAAGACGTTACAGCCTTGTAGTTATTTTTTCAGGCAATTACAAGATGTTAAAATTAAATTTTAAATTGTACCGACCTGTGGTAGAAACACTGAAATTGGGATGCGAAATCTTGAGCTTTGGTAGTTTTAGAATCTACGAACTAAAGCTGTCTTCAGACATACCCTAAGTTTATTAACTTTTTAAACTTCCCAGAATTTTAAATACACAGCAAATTGAAATAGTATTTTGCTTATTTAACCTAAAATATTTTCTTGCGGGAATTTAGATTTTTCACCCTTTTATTCTATCTGAATTTTTTTAAACTTTCATGGATCTAACTGGCCGAACCTTCATTTAAAAATAGAAAATTTTGAAAATCCTTAACTAGCCCAAAAATGTATGTTTTTTTAGAACGTTATTTATTTAATTTGTAATAATATTCCATGTTATTCGATTTCTGTAATAAACACCTTAAAAAAAAATTAAAAGCCCGTTTGCAGCATGATTCAAATTTTTTATGCTCTAATTTTACAAAATTTTTGGATTTTCTAGAATTTTTAATTAACAAAAAAAAATCAGAATCTCGAAATAATATTTTGTTTGTTTTACTTTGGTCTTTCGGAAATTTATATTTTGCAACCTTTTGGTCTTTCTGAAACTTTCACAAATTTAACTGGCTTGGACTTTTATTTAAAAATAGAAAATTATGAAAATTCTTAGCTAACCTAAAAACATCTGTTGGTAAGCTGTCTTTTATACAATTTATTTAATTTAATAATATTTTCTGCTATTCGATTGTTTCATAAATCCATCCAGTGATCCAGGTCAGAAATTTCAAATTTATAAAAGTACTTTTTAAAGAGTTTTACAACTAATTATTAATTTCTCTAAAAAAAATCGAACGGTTAAACGTTTCTTGCTAATTTGTCTGCATTTTGGGCTTAATTTTTTTGTTCCTTGTTTTATTATTGTTTGAGAATTTTTTGAATAAAAATGCGTTTTAGTATCAATTTGTTCTACGAATTGAACTAGAAATGAAGAATGAATGAATCGAGCACTAAAATTTCAAGCA
Organism: Melanotus villosus; assembly: GCA_963082815.1. Taxonomy (NCBI): domain Eukaryota; kingdom Metazoa; phylum Arthropoda; class Insecta; order Coleoptera; family Elateridae; genus Melanotus; species Melanotus villosus. The sequence continues at coordinate 30,860,265 of OY720418.1, read as the reverse complement.
AATTGATGCAAAAAAGTCATAAAGCCAACTTGATTTAATTAGAGTTCTCCTGCATTTTGGGCTTGCAGTTTTTAAAAAAGCTCTTGAGAAGCTTATTTTTTTATCCATTTTTTCTTGTTGTTTGAGACTTTTTTGAAGAACAAGTGTTTGGCAAACTGAATCACATATAAAAGAAAAATCGATTCCTAAAATTCCAAATAAACTTCACTGAATTTCGTCTTCTTGAAAGTAATATTTATATTTAAAACTGGAATTTTTGTTCCTTTTCTACGATTTTTATGGCTAAAATAAGCAAGTTTTAAACATGCAGAAAGATAGAAGCCGAATGGAAACAAATACGTAAATTAATCCAAACGGATTAAATAATTTGGTAGTAAAACTGTGTGTATGATGACTGATGACACAATTAAACATGTATCGATATGAAAGGCAATCGATTCTTGTGTTATTTTCTTTTAGCTGTTTGATTTTAAAGATTCTTAAACTTAAAAATATCGAAGACAGCATACCGTTATAGACTTGTGGTAATATTTTCATACAATTTCAGGTTATGAAATCCAATCTAAAATACTGCCGAAATGTGGTAGAAATACTGAAATTTGCATGCGAAATCTTAAGCTTTGGTAATTTCGGAACCTACGAACAAAAGCGGTTCTCAGTCATGCCTTAAGTTTATTCAATTTTTGAATTTTCTAGAATTTTAAATACACAAAAAACACAGCCTTATAGTTATTTTCAACCCGAATCAAATTTTGCAACTAAATCCGATTCTCTTTAGATGGTCGTGTTGAACTCAAGTTAAGATTAAGATTTAACGCATGATGCAGAATACGAATCTGAAATTGTACTGTAAAGTTTCAAGATGATATCTGAATAAGATATAAAGATTAGGTATTAAAAGTAACGCTCAAAATTTCGGTTCTACAAATTAAATCGATTTTCAGCAGAATTACTGTTTTAAATTGTATAAAGATTCCAACGGTAAAAAATAGAATACGATTAGGAAGAACTGAATTCGAATACCCTTCGAATTAAGCAATTTTATTTGTAACTTTCTAAAATTTTAATTAAGTATTGCTTAAGAAGGGCGGATTAAAGTTTTGGGTTTTGAACTGAAAATTCATATTTTAGGAACCAATCCTGAGTTTGGATTTTGGAAATTTGAAATTTTAGGTTAAGTTGGAAGTCAAGTTTGGCATAGAGAATTCGTTCGAATTTCAATTTAATTCTTAAAAATTTTTGAACTTTGACAATTAAGAAATTCGAAATTCATTTTTTACAAATTAACTATTTAAGTATTTGCTTTTGTAAATGCTTTTTTATTTAAGTACTTTATTTACTTGCTTTCCTTGTACCTATATATTAAACGCTCCTTAATTTAGAGATTTTTTTATCATGTTAATTTAATGGACAGCATAGCTTCTGTAATTAACTTATACTCTTCAAACCAGAAAATGTAAGGTCAGTTAAGTTAAGAAAACGTTTAGCCGCAGTACAAAACTGGGAGTAAACGTTTCCTAAATTAAGAAAATATCAGTTACAAATATTCTTATTTTACGTATTATACTTCCGCAACTCGTCAGTACTTCGATAAGCGATGAAATGTTTTAATATGGTTCTTGTTCATGGAAACTATAATTTAATGCATTTTCACACAGCTTCATTTAGAATTTTGTATAAAATACTAACTAATTTTAATGAATGTGAAAAATCCTTATAACTCGAAAGTACCACCTCTACAAAGATTTGAACTGCTACCAATTTAATCTCTAAAAATACTCTGACTACTTAGGTTTTACATTCCTTATGGTATGATTTATATTATTTTAATACATAACTCCTCTAAATATTTATCATCATTATCATCATCATCATCATCACCATCATACTTATCATCAAGAATTACGTGGTTTAAGCTCTCAAAAGCTGTTGTGGATTAATACTTCAATGCAAATGTGGAAAACATATTCGTATATATTCATTATAAAAAATGTCCACTTTATGGTTAGTTGACTTGATATAGCGATACTGAAATAAATCTGATTATTATAAAGATTAAATCATGATAATTTACGAGGTGGTTTAAGGCTTTTGTATCATTTTAACCACTAAAACCGCTTTCTTCACTTTTATATACAAAATTTTGACTTGACAAACAGCATATTTTTTAATAGCCCAACTCATATATTCAGGGTAAGACAATAACTTATGGCGGACATGAGCTTGAACTTCAGTTTAAATGACCCTGTAAGAAAACCTTTTCTTGCTACTTGTACGGTCATTCTTCTTGACCACCATGTCTTTATTGTACTGTACGTGTTTTAAGTCACGTAGGCCACAATCTGCCATTTTGTACGATATTTTTTAAAAATTCAAAAAATAATTTAATTCAAATGCTGTTTTACCAAGGATTGTCCACTTAATACCATTAAAGAACGTAGAATTATTTTCGACCTTTTACATTTCGGTTTAGGAATTACTAAAGCTTGATACAAATGTTGACTAGCTTTTGCAGACTAAATTCAGCACACATCAAAGTTTAACCCGCAAATGTTTGAGTTTCAGCCTCAGTACGTGATGGAGTTATTACATGTACGCCCCACAGAAACCACAAATTTAATTGTTTATCGATCAGCAATTCTACCTAAAATTAACCATTGATTAACCAATCACATGAAATTAACTACGTATATTTTAAAACCCTGACCTTAAGATTTACAGTTAAAAAATTTCCCAACGTATTATTTGTGAATATTAAAAACTTGAACATCCTTTTTGTAAGCTAATAAAATTAATACTAATCCATAAAAAAATTCACGACCTTCTGACGTTGTTTGAAAAGTATTTGAATTAGAGAATTCCTTATTGGTAATGCACTCCACTTCTTGCACAAACAAGTAATTAAACCTAACCCAGCGCTTACGCAACATCAGATTCTTCTTTAACATCGTGCCTGAAGCAACCATTAAGTTGACTCATTCCGCAATCGTAATCTAATACTTGAAGGTTAATTTTATGTCCTAGCTTCTAACTATTTCGACATTATGCTAAAAAATTATTTTTTAATTGCAGTCTGTAACAACAATCTTCTTCCTGATTCTCGCCTTGGTTAAAGGACAAGGATTTGGAGGTTACGGCTTTCAAAGAGGATTTGGAGGAGGTTTAGACGCTTCTTTAGGTATTAGAGATCCAAGACAAAATACAGGACCCGTTGTTTTCCCTCCTGCACCACCCGATAACGGAGAAACCAGCGGGGTCGTTCCTGGTGCCTCTGGTTATGGATTTGTACCTCCATCTCAAAGTTAGTTTTTATAAATGTTGTCTATTTGTATTTGTACGAGATAACTATTACGTAAAACTTGATTTTAAGTCACTATTTTAATCTGAACTTGAACTCGAAATAGGCATGTTGTCTATAGTTTAATCCATAAAGACATTAAAATCATTAAATGTGATTTAATATTATATTCTGGAACGTTTTAGATAGAACAAAGTTTTCAGTTTTAAATTACAAAAGTACTAGTTATATAGTTAAGCACACTTTTAAAAATACACTCCCCAGAAATTCACAATTCGCTGCAGCAAATACAAATCGAAGTAATTATTGTTTGAGTTATAAATGGAGAAATAAAAGAATCCAGAGTTCTTCAAATAGCTCTGCAATCAGAGTATTTGATTTCATTACAACTTCTGCAGTCGCTAGTAGAAAGTCTTGTACTCGTAATTTCCTTTATTAAAATGAATAAAGTAAGAAAAAGCTAGAAGGGTTTCTGAAAGTTTGTAATTTAGACAAAAACGCCAACGTTCACCCTCATTTTAATCCTATTATTATAGTAAATTCGGGCCGTTTAATTAAAATTTTTCCTAAAAACTTTTTCGCCCACCCCCATCATTATAACTAGGTAGAAGTTGAATTTAAGATTATATTATTATCTTGAGTAATTTCTCCGAGTAAAGCAAATTCCATTGTTCGAAGGCGGTCATTCGATATGCGATAGTGGGACAAAGGCGGACTCGGTCTTTGCTCAAAGCCGTGATTTAATTCGCAAGTTTCCAACGGCTTGATTAACCACACCACGAAACAAAGCCCTGTTACTTATTACAAGTTATAAGTACAACCTCAAACTACCTTAGAAGCACAAAGGCAGGGCGGGCGTATGTGGCGCCATTCACGCACTTACATCTGATCGATCATTCTTAAACGGATTCTGTGTTGTGGTCGTCTTAATGGTTTCACTTTGCCTGTTTGAATTTGACGCTTGTCAGAAAACGAAAGCAAATGGGAAACTAACGCGTGCTTAGTAAATACGATAGGAGAAATTTCAGTTTTATTTGAACCACAACTGAAAGTTCGAGCTTTGTATCAAAACCTCGAGTTTATCAAAAGTAAATTTAATACAAAATTAAAAGAATTTCCTCGTTTTTGGCTACCTTCTAATTCATTCTCTTAGTAAAATTCTAAACATGTTTAGGAGGAGGAATCGAGGAATAAGAAACCTTACGAACTTGTTTAATCATCTGAACAATGTGTAACATAAACTTAACATAGCAAGTAATTAAGCTTTCAGTAGTACCATTATTTGATAGTTTAAAGTATGCTAATAAGTTTCTGTTAAATTACAACAATCTTCAGACCTTCAAACTATAAAAACATCAGTAGTTTTTAAAAGGAAACGATTAGTTTATTAAGGTTACCAAAAAAGCCTGAAGTGTGGACGAATTAATTTACAAATAAACACTTTCAGAAACTTCTTTAAAAAAATCATAAATTAAGTTTAAATTAAACTTAAAATTATCCAAAAACAAGTGTTAATCACCAATTTGAGTCAACTGAACCATTTAAAAGTGCATATTGCAAGGTGCCCTCATTCACAAGCGAGGCTGCTTCGTTCGAAAGCAAGGTTACGGTCAACTATTTAATAAATCTCAGAAATTAACTAGAACTAAATATAAGCGATCCTTCATAACGATTAGCGAATTGCTTACCTGCCTTTTATTATTGCAGAGATCTTTATCGTAATAAATTATTGGCGTAATCCGCCTTTTTAACGATGTTGTTTTCAAGTGTAATTTGGTTGTTTTACCATTTAACACCTGTCAGAAAACAAACCTATAAACTCGGGAATAAATTAATAATCAGCTGTTTAACATTTTAGAGCAAGTTCAAGTTAAGATTTCGAAAAACCGCACAGAAACCGAACCATAACGCAATTTAATGGTAAATTTGTTGTTGTAAGAGTTCGCGTGCGATTTTTTGAACTAAATTCTGTCTTTCGTCATATATTAATTGAAGTAAATAATTACGAAATAGTTATGTAAATTGTTAAGACCATCACGCCCTATTTGTTTCAGGTGCGGGAGGGCCACAAGGTCTGCATTCCTTCTTTTAAAATCAACTTTCTAGTAGATGCAAAACTGCAGGTGCAATAATCGATCCTCTCGTTAGTATAATAATAATAAAGGTGCAGTCCACGCGGTGCTACATTTGTTGTTAATCTAATATTATTGTTTTTCGCCTTCATAAGTAGCACTATTTTACAACGAACACAACCAAACAACTACCAAGTTGTTATTTCTAGTATTGTTAGTTTAAGTAGGCTAAGTATTAGTTTTAATTAACTTGTACATACATAAATCCCTAAGGACATGTTTGTAAATTAATTTATTGAACAATAAAGAGTTGATTTCCATGCACGTCTGTGATTCATTATTATTACGATACGACTGAATATGAAATTCTAAGGCAAGAAGTAAGAGTTGTGTGTTAAGAAATGCGATTTTCTAGTTCCAATGTTAAGAAATTAATTCGATACTCGTAAAGTAGGGCAATCGAAGAAGAAATTCTATTTGCTAATTTATATTCTTTTCAGAGTATCATTTTAAATCTAGGACTTCAAGAAGCTCATCAGAATTACCTGAAACGAAGTGACCACCCACTTAAAAAGAATACAAAACATCAAATAAAGAAAAAGGAAAATGTCCTGCATAAAACTAGATTAAATTAAAAAATTTAAATATTAAAAATATAAATCCCGGATTTCCTTCAAACATAAGCCAAAAGATAAACCAATCTATTAGTATATTGAGTACACCAATTTTTTGCCGTTTTCCTGTTGTAAAAACTTCGAATTTGAACTTCTTGTGAAAGAAGTCTTTTGATTTAATTCACTCACATGACAACTAGTACAAAAACTTCTGGCAACTCGTTTAAAGTGCTTTAAGTAAAATACACAACTCTACAATCGTCAAACGAAGACCAGAAAAAGCACGAGAGTCCAGCAACGAAGGAAACCTTTATGTCCAATAATTTGATTGTGTTGATTGCAAATAACTTACTGATTAATTTTAAAAATGAGTAAAATTTCAAACGAATTCGTTAAATTTTTCTGGTTTACCTTTTTTTCTCTAAATATTGCTTTATTAAATTGACAAACTTTCAAATACTGATTACAGTATTTTAAAGGATTAGAAAGTAGTACAATTATCACTTAAAAATTATAAAGAAGGTAAGACTTCAAATTCCCTTTTCGTTAGTTTAGTATGATACTTTCTCACGGAAAGTTTTAATTTGTTAGAAAAAAATAATAAATGAACGATTAAACGGCTCCTTTCGTCTAGGCGTCGGAAGATAACAACTTTTTCAAGTACATCATAAAAGATTATTTTTTTCTTTGAAATAAAATCGTCAGTGCTTCAGTGCATAAAATCTAATTTGATTAACGAAAATAATATTTTTTCTTTGTATTTCACATTTACGTAGGCGATAAGACAGTAATATATTTTGAAGTTGGAATTTCAAGTATCATTTTATATACCTTTATAATTAAATTTGATTAACTTAATTTGGGTTAATTTAACTTGGCAAGAGAAATGAAGAAACCAGAGAATATAAAAAAAAACTTTTATACAGAAAAATATCAATCGACACGCGAAATACTAATTAATCTAATAAAAAAGATATAATCTACCGTTAATAGCGCTGCCACCAAATGCAGGATTACATAATGTACCTAATTGTTAACGTTCCCTTCAATATGCCAGAATTAAAAAATATGCAATTAATTGTTACAGCTTTACTGTGAAATTAATTTTTTATGTTTCAATTATTAGAAATTTTGGAAATTTTAAAATTATTTAAAAAGATTGTAAATAATAAATGTTTATAAAGCCTGTAACAACATATTAACATAACAAGATTAAATTCAAAATAAATTAAATAAAAATAATAATTTAAGAAGAAATGGACTCTAAATAAAATTATTAAATTTACAGCAAGAGGCAGTAGCAATAAAATGGAAATAAACCAAAGGACTACAACAACCTATTTATGTGTGATCTTACACTTTTATATATTCATTTTTCAGTTCTCATTAGTTTAAAATTTTAAGAAAAATATTAAAAGGTAAGTAACAACAGCAGGTGAACGAGTGTTCTTCATAGAAAACTTTCATAACCAGAAATTCAAAAAAGTACGGTTCTTAAATTTATATTTTATCTCTAATAATCAGAATGACAAGGTTATTTAACGAAGGCTGAGCTGCTTTTGAATTCGTTCGATTTATAAAGTTTTGTTTTTGAAAGTAAACCAGAGCAAATACTTTAGATAAAACTTCTGAAATTCGGTCAAATAATGACAGTATGCATTTAATTTATGCAAGAGTTGATAATAGACAACTTTATGATTTCTATAAGGAAGGTTCACTTGTGAATTTTAATTACTTTTTGCTTCTAAAGATATTGATAGATCTGATAAAAATATCTTAGGCCTTTGGTGCGGGGACTACCTTAACTATACTTAAATCTAAGAGTATGCTAAGATGCATTGGGGGAACGCCGCGCCGCGCCGGTTTGTACCCGAACCGGAACACACCAATACATCTCTCGACACCGGGTCCAAGCGGGAACACCACTCGGCCACCGAGGTCGCCATAACTTTATTTAGAAAAGATGCTAAAACAAACATTTAACATCGTATGAAAAAAAGTAACATTTAAACGAAAAAATGCAAAAGGAAGACTAAGACTGCATAATCTAAAACAAATCATTGACAGTACAGGATTTCGAAGTTATGCCAAAATGAAAGAAAAAGTAGGGACAGGAGAAAATGATAGGTTGTTACAAACAATTCAAGAAACTAAAGAGAAGAACGTTTAAACAGAGATTTAAAAATCCTTTTCGTTATTTGTATAGTTATATACACTTAGATAGTGAAAATAGTCATTGAAATAATTAAAAATACCTACACAAAACTACTTAGAAATGTAGGTAATTCAGAAGTAAACCAGTAAACGTATGAAGTCTGCATGTTTTATACAGGAAAAAGCGATTTAATATGTTCCGGAATGAGCATTCTGCATTCTGCATTCTAACAAAAATTTTAGTTACTTAATAGCGTCATACAAGATATATTACCACGTAAAATATTATTTCATGTATACAACAAGCAAGTAACAATTTCATAATAAATTCTCGCCTAGTCAACAGATTCTGTGGTTACATAGTTGCAGCAGCTAATTTATTATTTTATGAGTTATAAAGTTTTACTTTAACTACATGTAAAGCTCCTGCAATCTAAATAACAATGAGTTAATTATTAATTGCGGTTAGTTTATTATACCTTTATGTATTAAGGTAGGTGAACTGAAAATCCGCACTATTTTGAAACATTATTTTTCTACTCCCACCATGGAAAGTGGGATTTTCAGACTTCGTCTCCATAGATACGAGTATTGAAAATGAGTGTTTGCCGAACAAGTGAAATTAGCGTGCGGAAAATTTACTTTCCGCACGCACATGCATGATTTTCGGTGCGGCAAAGTATAATTTTGCCGCACCGAAATCAAAATGTCATAATGACATTTGATGAATGTCAGATTTGATTTTGCAAAAATATTAAAATTTTTTTATGGAAATGCGGTTGTAGAAAAAATAGTGTGTAATACATGTGTTGAAAGCTTGTATTTGCCACTCTCATGTGACTGCAGCACTCACTATCGTTCGTGCTGCAAACTTCACATTCGTGTGGCAAACGCAAGCTTTCAACACTTGTATTACAAATTACTATTATTTAAAAACACTTGGTAAATACAAACTAAAAATATTTTAAAGTTTTTAGTTAAAGCACTTTAACTATCCCTTGTTCAGCTCGCCTACCTTATTAAATTCTGAAATATTGTATTATTAATACTTAAAAGGATTTAAATAATGGACAATATAGAAATAATAGTGGCTATTCTACTGTCAAAAATTGACCAATCAAAATGCAAGATTTGACGTTTTTCAGCCAATCAAAACGAATTGTATCGACAATTTTCACTAGAAAAAATTGTTGATAAAATTTCACTAGTGATACGAAGCGATAATTTTTTGAAAACAGTTTATTGCTAGTTATATCTCACTGAGAACAATGTTCATGTAAACAAACTTGAATGTGGACTAATTTATGAAAAATGAATCGATGGAAATGATTTTTTTCGTTGAATAGTCCCTCAAATACCATTCGTGGTCAAAGTTCCGGTCATAATACAACAAAATGTTCTTCGGAAACATTTGCCAGATTACAACATTTTATTGCTTTTAAATGCATGGATTGTAGTTCCGTTTGAAAAGCGAATGCAGGCTAGCAAGACCATAATATTCAAACAATTCCCTGAAAAGCTTTGTAGTAATTTGTACCTAAATTTATCAATTTCATTACAATAGGCCGATTGATCTGAAAGTTTACACAAAGATAAAATTATATTCTGTATAAATATTCTTAAAAACTTTACTGTAGTATACAGGGTATCTCAGACATGACTCCCCAGGCCTATAACTTTGTTATTTTTAAAAATAACTATAATAAACTATATATATTCGTAAATGGGAGCAAATTCTCTATAAGATGGGGAAAGAAAATGTTTGAAAATCTGTACTCATATTATGGCAGCGATATTCAACTTTTTCTTTTCAAATTGCACACTATGCTTTTTTTTCGCTCATTCTGATAGTACTTTTTATTCTCTTTATAACCATCTAAACCAATATTGGTCATACATAAGAAAATTCTCGAAAAAAATACGATTGAAAGTTGAAGTCCAGGTTTGCCATGGAAACAACTAGTTGTTGTAATTTGTACTCGTCGGCGATAAAAACAATAGCGGATACCTTTCTGCATACAACCTTGCTGCTCTTCTGGCATTCCTCTCGCATAAACCATAAATAAGGATCATATCAAGCTTTTCAGAATTAGTGTAATTCATTTCTAATACTCCTATGATTTTAAACTAGAACATACAAATACAGAAAAAAGCACTTGTCATTCTTTACAACGTAAATTGCAATTGTTTTACAGCTATACCCTATTGTTTTCATCGCCGACGAGTACAAATTACAACAATCAGTTGTTTCCATGGCAAACCTAGACTTCAACTTTCAATCGTATTTTTTTCGAGGTTTTTCTTATGTAAGACCCATATTGGTTTACATGGTTATAAAGAGAATAAAAAGTACTATCAGAATGAGCGAAAAAAAGCATAGTGTGCAATTTGAAAAAAAAAAGTTGAATATCGCTGCCATAATATGAGTACAGCATGATGCAAGATGTAAAAACGGAGATACAACAAATCAGACTCGAACAACGAGAGTATAATGAGGAAATGAAAAGGATCAAAGCGGAAAACGCAAATTTACAAAAGGAAAATGACAGTATCAAGAAAGAAAATGAGGAAATAAAACAAGAACTAAAGGAAATCAGAAATAATTTAGAGAGGATAGAAAAAGAAAAGAGAAGAAATAACGTGGTTATAAACGGCCTGAAAATAGATACAACAGACAAAACCATATTAAAAGCAGCTGTGGGAAATTTTATAAAAGAACATCTAGAAGTCGAGGTCAAAGTCAAGGCGGCTAATAAAATAGGTGAAAAGAGCTGTTTAATCCAATTGGAAAACGAAGGAGACAAAGAGAAAATCATGAAAAATAAATCGAAGCTTGGGAAAATGACGACGGAAAGAATCTTTATAAATGATGACTTAACGGAACGAGAGAGGGAGAAGCAGAAACAGATAAAGAAAAAAGCAATGGAAGGGAAGAATAGCGGAAAAAGTGTAAAAATCGGGTACAACAAAGTCACAATTGATGGAATAGAGTGGAGGTGGAATAAAAACATAGAAGAACTGGAGCAAATTATTCCAAAAAACTAACACTGAAATATGAGGATGGAAACACGGTAACAAATAAAGCAAAAGAAAAGGATACGAGAAAGGAAAACGAAGGAAGAGACGGGTGTAGGGAAATTAAGGAAAATTGTAACCAAAGCAGGAAAAACCTTCTAAGAATAGCTACATGCAACCTACAGGGAACAAACCAAGCAGGGGCATTAAAGAATCTGGTGGCGGAACTAAAAAAATACAATATAGATGTAGCAGCACTGCAGGAAACGAAACAAAATAATAACACGATAATGGAAATTGAGGATTACACCTTTTTCGGAAGCGGCGATGTAAATAAAGTATTCGGTACAGGATTTCTAGTAAACAAAAAATTAAAAGAATTAGTAGTAAAGTTTGAGGAAATATCGGGAAAAATGTGCTACATAAGATTTAAAAGCAAACAAAGAAAATTAAGCATCTTAAACATACATGCCCCCACAAACGAAAAAGACGATGAAAGCAAAGACGAGTTTTATGAACGACTAGAAAGAGTGTATAAAGACTTACCAAAAAATGATGTTAGGATGATAATAGGGGATTGCAATGCGCAAATAGGGAGAGAAGACATGTACAGTTGTACAGGCCCACAATAGGTAAATATAGTAAGCACCCTGAGAGCAATGATAATGGAAGAAGACTGATCGGGTTTGCCGTCGAAAATAACCTACATATAAGTAGTACACATTTCGAACACAAAAATATACATAAAGGCACGTGGAAACACCCAAACGGCACAACAGTTAATCAAATCGATCACGTACTAATACATAAAAAATACAGCAGAAGAATAACAGATGTAAGAAGCTACAGGGGTGCGGACACAGATTCAGACCATTTCCTGGTAAGACTCAGCATGAAGCAGGAAGTAGAACATACTAGGCAGGAAGTTAAAAAGAATAGTAAAAAAATTAAAGTTGAAAATCTAAAAAACGAAGAGATCCAAGCAGAACTGAAACAAGGAATAGAGGCATCACTTGCGAAGCTGACCCCATCGAATACCATAGATGAAAAGTGGAAACAGTTGGAAAACGTAATGCAATCAACATCAAAGACAGTGTTATCAACCCGGGACAGGAAGAAGAAAAAAGAATGGTATAACGAACAATGCAGAAAAGCGCTACAAGAAAGAAATAAATCAAGAGAGAAGGCTCTCCGAACAGCAACGGAAGAAGACAGAAGAGAGTATCAAGAAAAAAGGAAGGCCGCAAAACAAATCTGCAGACAAGTAAAGAGACAATATAAAGAAACCGAAATACAAATCCTTGAAGAAAGATACAGAAATAAAGAAATAAGAAATTTCTACCAAGAGGTAAGAAAATGTAGGAGTGGATACCAATCACGAACATTATTCTGTAAAGATAAGGAAGGAAACCTAATCGGGGACGTTCAAGGAATGATAGAAATATGGAGAGAATATTTCAAAGAGACCCTAAACGAAGAAGGAATACAAGAAGATGACGAAGAAGAAAGGGCGTATAGAGAACAAGAGGAAGATGAAGCGGAACCACCTACGGAGGAAGAAGTACAAAAGATAAATTAGCCAGCTGAAAGGAAACAAAAGTCCGGGAGAGAATGGGGTAGCAGCAGAAGTAATAAAGCACGGCGGAGAAGAACTGGGGAAAATAATATACGAACTACTCCGAGAAATATGGATGACAGAAATCATGCCGGCGAGTTGGTCAAATGCCTTAATATCACCTATATACAAAAAAGGCGACAAAACCGAGTGTAATAATTATAGGGGAATTGCTCTACTGGACACTACCTACAAAATTCTAGCACACGTGATTAAAAACAGGCTGAATAGACATACAGAGAAATTGATAGGTGAGTACCAGTGTGGTTTTAGAGCAAATAGATCAGTTATGGACCAGATATTTTCTTTGAAACAAATTCAAACGCTGTGCTACGAGCATAAGGTGGACCTATACGTTCTTTTCATAGATTTCCGTCAGGCGTACGACTCTGTTAACAGGAAACAGCTATACAGCGCAATGAGCGAAGTAGGAATACCTCCAAAGTTAATAAGATTAGTACAAATGACACTGCATGATACGGAGAACAAAGTTAGAGTGTATGGGAACATATCGGCAAGTTTTGAAGTAAGAAAAGGGCTGCGACAAGGGGACCCTTTATCATGTACCCTCTTCAATATCGTACTGGAGATAATTATAAGAAGAAGTAAGCTGAACAGAATCGGGACAGTATTTTCTAAAAGTCACCAGCTACTCGCATATGCGGACGATGTTACTATAGTAGCAAGATCCAAAAATGAGCTCAAAGAGTGCTAGAAAAAGAGGCGACGATAATGGGATTACAGATAAACCAGGAAAAGACAAAATATATGGAAATGGGGAACGGAGGAAAGGAAGAAATCGGAGAAGTTGAAAGAATATCTATTAAACTAGAAAACAACCGTGTGTTAAGGTGTGCAAAAGTTAAAAGTTTTGTGTTCTTGGGAGTGCTAATTACAGACAGAGGTGATAACAGCGTAGAAATAAAGCATCGTGTAACAAAAGGGGATAGATGCGCGGGTGCATTAAGTGAGGTGTTAAGTGCAAGAAATGTATCGAGAAACACTAAGCTTAGAATTTACAAAACAGTAATACGCCCAACAGTCACGTACGCTAGTGAGACTTGGGTTTTGAATAAAGCAGATCAAAATCAAATAGAGATTTGGGAACGGAAAATATTACGTAGGATTTTTGGAGGGAAAAGAACGGAGGAAGGGTGGGAAAGAAGAAACAACGAGGAAGTGCTACATTTGTATGGTCAACCGAACATAACAAATGAGGTGAAGGCGCAAAGGTTAAGATGGTTCGGCCACGTGGAAAGATTAGACGGAGAAAGAATAACAAAAAAAGTGCTGCACGGAAGGTTAATAGAGGATAAAAGACGAGGAAGACCAAGGCAAAGATGGTTGGACAGTGCTAAAAGAGACTTACAGACATTAGGTGTAACAGACTGGGCAACAAAATTACAAAATAGGAAAGAATGGAAACAAATTGTACAAAAAGCCCTGGGCCATAATGGCCTGTAACGGCAAATATATATATATATAATATGAGTACAGAATTTCTAACATTTTCTTTCCCCATCTTATAGAGAATTTGCTCCCATTTACGAATATATATAGTTTATTATAGTTATTTTTAAAAATAATAAAGTTATAGGCCTGGGGAGTCATGTCTGAGACACCCTGTATAATACCTGACGCTGTAAATGATCTTACACTTGCTATAATGGCTATCTTGACTATAGGGAAACTTATCAAATATACTCAAGAAAATCGTATTAAGCCCTTAACTATTGAATACCTTTTTCAACACGCTGTACACATCGGTATATTGTATGTCCCTTTTCAAAACGCACCTTACGGAAGTTACACTGAAATTTTAAAATTTCGGCTCTAATCAGAATACACGGAATAAGTAAATAATATTACAAATGTTTACTTAACAGAAGGGTATATTTAAATTGACAACTCCACCAATTCAAATTAAAGCCATAACAACCGCTTGTTTCCGTATAAAAATGTGTGCAGAATCTGAAAGATTTTTAAGTCTTCAATGTAAATTAACTAGGAGTATTTTATTTAAGTATTCAGTGCATTATATTCGGGCAAAAAATCGGAGTACTTCCATTTTCTTTTTTAAAAACCCATTACAGAGATAGAAATTTAAATTTAAATTTTCGCTTTGGTGTGACCGCAGAAATCAGGATGACGTTCCATTACAACATAAGTATTCATATAAACATATCTCCTAAGAACTGCTTTGGAGAGACGGATGTTTTAGAGACGCTCCTGTTTTCAGTATTCTTTTGCATATAAAATTTTGTAACAATCCTTACTGTGACAAATAAAAGCTGTAGCTTATAACAAGCGTTTTTTTTGCTCTTAAAAAGATGTTAGCTCTGGCAACTTAATTGTTTGTAAAATAAGAATATTTTTGGTTTGTTAAATTAAACGCATCTTTACCTTGCCTTGAAATGATTTGTAGGTTAAACAGAGGTAAAAAATACTTTAACAACTTTGTTATGATTCATTGGTTCAAGTTTAGCCGATTTTTGTGTTATAAAAGTGTCATTTTTACTACTAGGATAATATCTCATAAACAAATGGAAAAGTATGCAGTTTTTTAAAGAACACACTGTTTCGGTTAGGCATGTTTTATTTATTTTTTAAATATATTGCTATGAATACCTTAATACAATTTTTTTATTTCGGTTAGATCAGCGTTGGATCGTTGAAGCGGTTCCTTTTAGTTCAATAATAATGACTAATTACTTTTATGCAATTTAATAACATATACTTTTCTTTTATTACCATATCTTCCCTAAATTCATAATATTTATCCGTTCAGTATAGATATTAATCTATAATAGTTTATAAATACGCTCACGTAATTAGTAATTGCTATCCAAATCAATTAACCCAATTTTTGAATTCAAATAGGTGCTTGGCGACTTCCACTCCGATTTTAATATGCAATTGAACAGGGAATCCAATTTATTGCTTAATTTCAATATTCGGAAGTCCAGGAAACTAATCAATTTCAATATCAGCTTACCCTTTCTTTTTAATTGAGGAAAACCACTTATTATCTCCTTTTTAACAAGAATACAATTTTCTTTTGGAAATAGAATTGTGCTACTTTATTTTACCTTCCTTTTTTTAAAAAGGAAAAACACAACTTGCTTTTTGAGAAAATAAAATTCGAGTTATTTCTTTATCTGTTTTCCTTGACTCCCATTGTCTTGGTTCCCCCATATTTTCTTCCAATTAAAATATTCGTTGCTCTCCCTTGGTAGCGATTATTTATAATAATAACATTCTTTCAACACGCGTTTCTACGTTTCTAGCTATCTTAAATTAAAATTTACAATACAATAACATTAAATAACTTTATTTACATTTTTATTCTATCCTGCCTATCTAAATTCCTTTATTTTACACTATTATTTTAAATTAAATCTGCATAAAAATAATAATTAATTTTAATTTATCAACAATGGACAACTATACCCAATTAAGTCTCACCTCAACAAATAAAATGCATTTAACTCAAATCATTAGTCTTAGTAGCGATATTAGTATCATCGCAATATTTACGTTTACCGTTGCAGTGTTTATTGTTAAAAACTTTGTCAACAGCATAACTGAAATATGTGGAAGTATTTAAGATGCCAATACTCAAACAAATACAAGCAGAATCATTAACGTAAATATTTCTAAATTTGAATACATTGCAATGAGTAAATTAGCAAAATCTAGTGTGGATGAGTGTATAAATTTCAAAGTAATTTTGGATGCCTTACCGACAATAGGACACTTACACTTACAGACAATAAACGAGTCATTTGAAATTGGAGTTCTTCCTCGTGTTTGGAAAACAGCAACTTACTATTGCCAATTCCAAAAGTAGTTGGAACTAAAAATTGTTCAAAATTTAGACCTATTAACATGTTATCTACCTTTGAAAAGATTTTAAAGCAAATGGCTAAGGAACAGTTAGAAAATTACTTCAAAATAAATAAAAGATTAATTAACGCTCAATCTGGCTTGCGTAAAAATTATTCTTGTGAAACGTCGTTAAATTTGGTACCTATTAGCAAATTAGAAAGAGGACATAAAACTTGGGAGAAAGATTATTGCGATGCTTCTTGATTTTAAACGGGCATTTGAAATGATTGATAGAGATTTGTTACTGAAAAAAATGGAAAAATACGGAATTCTGGGGGCAGCACTAAGGTGGTGTCAGAGTTACTTGTCTGACCGGCAGCAAATTACTAATTTTGTAAATGAGGAATCTCAGGCAAAGGAAGTAAATATATCTAGGTGTTCCCCAAGGAACAATTTTGAGACCACTGCTGTTTTTAGTTTACATCAACGATATAAATCTATTTGTACAAAACTGCAATATAAATGTGGATGTTGATTATGACATTCAAACTTAACAGTGGTATAAAAAATATTTCGCCTTAGTTGAAATTAAACAAACTGAAATTAAATACGATAAAAACAAAGGCTTTAGTAGTGGGTCATCAATGCATGAAGTAGCCATAAGTGTAACGATACATAATGTAGATATACAATATGTATCTAAAATTAAATACGGTGTTACTTATAATTGATAACAGATTAAAGTTTAAACAACATATTGACTACACTGCAAATAAAGTTGCAAAGAAGATAGGTATCCTTCGCCGAATAAGTGCGAAAATAAATATTTGGACGAAACTATTAGTTTATAAGGCAAGCATTGCACTCCATTTTGAATTTTAAATATTGCTCTAGTATTTTCTTTACTGCTGCCGAAGAATACTTACAAAAGCTATAGAAATTACAGCACAAATCTATGCGTTCTTGCAACAACTGAACATCTGTTTCTTTAATGCTGGAAACTCCTCAGTGGCTTAGCATCAAGCAGAGGATTTATTTCAAAACCGTAATTTTTTAATTTTTAAAATTATTAATATTAAGCTGCCTCATCATCATCATTGTTAGCATTTATAAACTCCATCTTTGGATATATGCCTCTCCAAGAATCTTCCATCCTCTTCTGTCTAGTGTTTTGCTCATCCAATGTGTTTTAGCAGTCTTTTGAATGTCGTCTTTCCATCTTGTCTTAGGCCTACCTCGATCACGCTTTCCCACTCTTGGCCTCCATTCCGTCACATTTTTTGTCCATCTATCATCCGTTGTTCGCATAAGGTGTCCTGCCCATTGCCACTACTTTTTAGCTACGTATTCAGCAATGTCTGTTACTTTAGTCTTTTTGCTAATTGTTTCATTTTTGACTCTGTATTGTAACCGTATCCGCAACATGGATCTTTCCATTTTCCTCTGAGCCACCCTTAATTTTTCCATGTAGCCTTCTGTAAACGTCCACGATTCGGCTGCATATGTCAAGGTAGGTAAAATGCATTGGTTAAATACTTGTGTCTTCAGATGTTGTGGAAAATCTGATTTAAATACCTGCCTAAAGGTTACCGCATGCGGCCCATCCTAGTCTTATCCTCCTTAGTACCTCATCTTGTTGGCAATTTTTTGTAAATGATATTTTCTGTCTCAAGTATATATATTCCTCAGCTAGTTGTATTGGTGTAGCTATTTCCGTGTTACTCGTAATTTTAGTTTTTGATATATTCATGTTAAGTCCACATTGTTGAGCTGCTGTTTTTAACTCAGTGACTAGTTTGTGTAGGTCTTCCATGCATTCTGCGATCAGTATTATATCATCGGCGAAGCGGAGATTATTTATGTATTTACCGTTTATATTAACGCCTATGTTGTTCCATTCTAGGGATTTAAATATATCTTCCTGGGCTGTAGTAAAGAGCTTCAGAGAGATGGTATCCCCTTGTCGTATGCCTCTTTTTACTACTATTGGTTGTGTTCCTTCGAAAACTTGTACAGTCATTTTTGCGTCTTCATAGAGAGCCCTTATAAGTTCTATGTATCTATGATCGATCCGACATCGTCTTAATGCATTTATTAGAGCCCACTTCTCAATGGTATCGAACGCTTTTCCGAAATCAATAAACGTCAGAAAGATAGGTTGGTTGTATTCTAGGGCTTTTTCTATTATCTGCCGTATTGTGTGTATGTGGTCAGTGGTACTGTACCCTTTCCTGAAACCTGCTGGTTCATTTGATTGAAATGCGTCGAATCTATTTGTTATACGATTTGTGATAATCTTTGTCAATAATTTGTATAAGTGGGACAGTAATGAGATTGGTCGATAGTTTCTTAGGTCCTCTCTATTTCCTTTCTTATATATAAGGATTGTTTTGGCAGATTTCCATGTTTCTGGTATTTTGCAGTTGTCAATGCACTCATTAAATAATTTTTTGAAATAAACTAACAATTTTCTACCTCCCAATTTTATGTAATCTATTACTAATCCGTCCGGTCCTTCGGCTTTATGGTTTTCCATTTGCTTTAAAGCAAGTTTTATCTCGTATTTGCTTATTGGTGGGAGATCTTCTGCATAATGTTTTGTTAATATAGCTCTTTTGTCTGTTCGGACGCGAGGAGGTTCATTGTATTTTGAAGTGTATAGTTCTGTATAAAATCGCTGTATATAATCTAGTGTCTTTTCGCGAGAGCTTAATCTATTTCCATTTACTACAAGTGTAACCATTTCTTTATTACCCTGGGATATTCTTCTTTAAAATACTTTAGGGCCTCTATTCTCTTCGATAACTTGTCTTACTATGTTTTCATTATACTGAGCTACGTCTTTTCTTACTGCTTTCCTTATTTCTTTGTTTGCTTGTTTTACTTCTTCTTTGGATGACATATGTGTTTGCTTGTTCCTGTTTATTATTAGTTGTTTTGTGTTTAAGTTGCCTAGTTATTGAATAAATTTATTGCATATAATAACGACATTCATAACTATACGACTAGATTTGTAAATAATTTCAGATTACCTTTAACTACAAAATCCTGTTCCCAAAAACATTTAGTTTATAATCGAAATTAAAATTATATAATGCTACTAATTTATGTCAGTTTAAAAAGTTATATTTTATGTCAAATCTGTTTGTAAATAACGATCTGTAAATATCTTCATAATGGAAAAACTTAAAAATTAATTTTATCTAATTCCGTTTTGAAAAGTTGAATTTTACCTAACCTTTTGACGTTATGAAACGTCACTTTTTACCTAATCGAGTGTTGTAAAGATTTTTACATCATCCTATAACGTTATCACTATTTATATCACGAGACGAGAGCATAGAAAATAATCGAAAATACTTTGACGAGGCAGCGACGAGTGGTGTTTCTTGACAATACGTCGAGCAATGAGGCAAAGTATTTGATTATTTGCGACTGCTCGAGTGGTATATAATTAGATTATATAATGAATAAATAACAAAACTGAATTTTATGTGCAAGTGGCGTTTGTTGATAAACAATGTAAATATGGTTGCTACGAAAAAATTGGAAAAATACTCATACTAGATTCGAGTTTTCTATTGTTTGGGACCAGCCGAAACACCAAAGTGATTATACCACGTCGCCAAGGGTATATTCACTTATCAATACGTAGTAACCAAGCAAAATGCTTGATGCTGATTGGTTAATTATATTATGAATTGTATAATCATGGTAATAACTCCTTAGCAACGAGTTATGTTATGATACATTTAACAGCACTAGTGCTGTAAAGCTTATAACATGCTGTTATGGCTGTTTTACGTTACTATTTATGAATTGTCATTGAACTGTCACTGAAAATAATTTTTTATTTTTTGAAAAAAATTATTATAGGATGATGTAAACCGAGATTTAAAAGAACTCGCTCCTTCGTCGCTCGTTCTTTCAAACTTTTCTCTCGTAATGTAAAATGCTTCATAACGTTACTAGTATCGTAAATTACTATTACGTAACTGAGTTACGTAAAGAATATTACAAAACCCAATTTTAAACCAAATGCCGCGCAGATGCCTACTATAATAATAAATAAAATAATCTATTGCTTGTCAGATATTGACAATGAATTATTATTTAGAACGTGGAAGAACGAAATTACGAAATTAGATAAAATTTTGTACGTAATACGTTATGAAAAGCGATATTGTTTGACTCACGTAATTTGCAAAACTTACGACTCGTCAAACAATATCGCTCTTTTCATAACTGATTACGTAAATAACTATTACATACTTTTTGTCGCTGTCAAACAATTCTACAATTATTTCTCTGTGGAACTGAAAATAGACAGCAGGCAACAGAACTAAAATAAATTAGTATGTGACACATTCATATTAATTATTATAAGAAAGACTCGTAACATTATATGCACTGATTATTTCCAAAATAGAATGTAAAAAAATCAAATGCACTTGACAAATAAATTTTTGTTACAAGTATCAAAACTATTTTTAAGGTTACTTGGCAAAAATCTCATTTTGTAATAATTAAAATATTTTACTTAGCTGTGTATTATCTTTTACTGCAATGCAGCAAATACTGTACATATATTAAATTTTACAATATCAAAAGCTTCCCTATCTAACAATTTCAAATTGGTGTTGAAATCACTGGCTCTTAAATATTTTTTAACAAAACTTACACAAGTCAGTAAATAATTCCTTGAACTTACTAAGAAATGTCACAACAGGATCTATGTACTGAAATGGTGATTGTCTTTTACGTTTACTAATTAAATACCACAAATATCTGCATCCTGTTCAATACAGTAAGTAGCTACAATTGTACTGATTTATAAATATTTAAGAAAGATAAACCACCATACATCACAATGTTGATTTGGTGACCTATTAAAATAAGTTGCAAGTATGATTATTTAAATTAATTTATTTTAAATGAAGTCTTTTCAATTCACTCAAAGAAATAACAAATATATTATTTTCTTCTTTATCCAAGAAACCCTATATATTATAGTGACAAATATACGAGTATGTCGAGTTTGCTGGACTGATCTTTGTTCTACTGGCGGAAAATCATTTATATAACTGATGTTTTCCCTAATTTTGATTATGCTTTTGATGGTATAACCTTTCTACAATCATTTTATTTGCTTTAGAATATAACGAGTGTTCATCGGAAAATAAAATAATAAAACATTTTATTATAATTTATAATTAATCTACTTCTAAAAAATTTGAAATCAATAAAATAAATTTAAATAAAAGTAAACATAAATCATAAATAAATGAACCTAATTTTATTCAAAATGTCGTAAACTGGCATTGATCTGATAATCTAATTAACAAGTAGTTCAATTCAGTTCAGTCCCTTTTACAAGCTAGGATTAATTGCAAATAGTTAAATGTCATAATACTACTGCATTTACTTTTACATTAAAAATCTTTTTACACGTGCTCAATGTCATAGTAAAAAAATTCACATTCAAATCCTGATTCAATTGGGACAATTTTACTATTAATTTTTAATCGATCGCGTGCTAAGAAATTAAAATTCAACAGAATCCTTCAGGGGCATAAAGGTACGCGGCTGTTGAAGTTTATTGCATCTTAATTTCTGTTAAGTAACAATTTTTTACATTTACATGGTTTTAACTGCGACCTTCCTTGAGGCAGAAATGTTGATTAGTAATTAAATTTGTTTGTTTTGCGGTTAATGCGGTTTGGTCCTCACTCCCATTCTTAAGCGTTTTTTACTTCCGAGGACAAAATACTTAATGATGAGCAAAACGACCTACAGCATGATTTAATTGACATAATTAACCATATTTTAAGTTTCGCCTTTGATCGAACTATTAAAATTCACCTTTTGAGGACGAAAGAGCAAATAAACTTGAGAATCGTAAAAAAAGAAATCGCAACTCATAAAACACACCGCTCGAGATGCATTAGCGCCAGAGATTGGCGCTTATGTTAACAATAAGAGAAAGTAGAAGGCGCTTTTGCAGCTGAAGGTTAAGGTGCTTATGAATGACTAGGTTTTTGCTGCTTTCGAAAGTTACTGTTGTGATCTAGCATTGAAATTTGTATTCTGCATGAACATTATTGGACACGTGATTGAAAGCACGTACCGTATCGAGTGTAATTATACAACTACTTATTACTAACATTATTACAGGTTAATATAAAAAGAAGTCGTATAATTTAATCTGAAAGCCGTTTAATTTTGTTGCCAGAAAAAGGCTTCGATTTACTTTAGATTTAATTTGAAGTAATCGTGCCTTTCGGAGTTCACAGTGTGCAACGTTCGAAATTAAAAAGTAAAACAATCTGTGAGAATTAAGACCGCGCGAAAGATTTTTTACAAACATCCCGGAATCGTAAAATGAGTTATCGACTTACATATACAGGAAATTCTCTGTACGTGGGCACTAACCGTAAAAGTGTTTTTGTAATATGAATTTTTTCAGAATTTTAAAATATTGCTCAAGTTAAGTATTTTATAACAAGCTTTCATTTATAATTTCGCAAGGGTGTGAATTTTAAATTAATTTGCAAAATGTTGCCCAGACTTTGTTTTCCTGTAACGAAATAAAATGAAGCGAACAAAAGTTTTTGTTGGAGATTTTGTAAGTTCGACTGAATGTAAAATATAAGCAGCACAAGAATGGCGAACGCTCCAGTTAATAATAGGCCATGAAATCTTAAGGAGCATGTATATTATCTAATATCTTCGTAGTAATTTAGATTTAGTGGCTGTTTATCGTCTGAAGATAACATCTTAATAATTTTATGCGTGTATATACGGTAATAACAAACGAATAATCTCATATTTCGTCAACAGAAATAAAAATATTTAACGACCAACGTCTTGATCATTTTTCTGATCCTCTTCAGGACATAAACGGTAATTATATTAGAATACTTAATATTAATAAGTTCATTTCGAAATTCTTAATTTATCGTTTTCCTCCTCCTCTCTTACTGAGTCTATATTACTTATGCTTGTTAAATATCTGTTTGTATTCTGAGCAAACGGAATCGTTTTTCAAACAAAATTTATACTTAATATAAATCTCGTCTTTACACCAAAATCCTATGGACTAAATCATCATATAAACAATGCAACTAGGGTAACAGTAAGTTCTAATGTCTAAGCCTTAACTTTTTTAGTAATTTAGACCCTAGCATATTAGAATCTGAAGATGAAGATGCCAGCTTAAAATATTTAAAGTTCTTTTATCAGCATATTTTCTCATTTTAAGTTAAAATAACACAGAAAAAACAAAAGTTTCCCCAAAAATTCGTTCTTGGTTGTTGCATATCAATAATTTATAGCTTTTATTTAAAAGTTCAAACTCAATGAATTCCGAGCAGGAACTTAAAAAGTAACATAGTTTACAACAAACTTTCATAATAAATCTAAAAGTTTGTGTAATATTTTAATCACATTAGAAACAAAGGAAAACAATATGAGCCAATAACTGTTCAATATAACAGTGCCAGTGTTACAAATTCAGCAAAGATAGCTAATCTCTTTAATTTTCATTTTAAATCGGATACCGATATATCCCAACATTCTTTAAATTCAACCGTTCTGAATTATCAGATTCCTTTTATTCAACTCCTATCAATCCTGAAGAAATAATTCAATTAATTTTGAATTTCCCTTCAAACCTCTTACTGGGGTAAATTGAATACTTGCTCCGATTGTTAAGCAATTATCACCATCACCATGAATGCTTGCTCTATCAATGGTATTTTCCCAGATAAACTCAAAAAGGCAAATATTACATCCATTCACAAAAAAGATCAAAAACTCGATTAAATAATTATAATTTACTGTCTATTATTGCAAGAGTCTTCCAAAAGGGCATTTATATTAGATTACCCGACTTACAGTCCCTCCCCCGATGCACGTCGGACCACCACATGAAGATCGGTCGTCTGCTATTAATTTCCACAATAGATTAAGGTAGTATTATTAATAATTTTGCAAATATGAAGGCCAGCAAAAGAACTCCAACTCCTGATTTTTTTGAATTTTTTATTACTATGTTTTTATACGATTTATACGAAATTATGTTGTAGATATGTCATTAAAGAATTTTATGATTTGATTTGAGATATTTTGCGAAAAAATAAGGTAATAAAGTTTCCTTTCAAAGATCTTACACGAAGGAAAATTTTGCCAGAGGTAGGGGAAAGGCCCAGAAAAGTTTCATGCTTAAAGGCCCATTGATCGCTAGCTACACCACTGAGCAGTCGAAACTCACATCAAATGTTGAAAAAGTACATCGAATTTGTTTAAGAAAGACAATAATTTCGCTGATAGTTTAAACATATGAAAGCAAACTACGCAGTTCCATAATAAATTATATCGACTGTTTATAAGAAGAATTTATTTTATCAATTTGATTTATCATTTCCATTTATTAATAGTTTTCTATGATATTTTGTCACATTTTCTGCCTTCTTCCTAAGCTAGATTTGGGAAAATACTTGTCTTACAGTTTTGTGTTTTCGGATTTTGCCAAAATTGATGGTTGATGTTTTAGAAGAAACTTCTTTTTTTTTCAGTGATAAGTATAACGATTTTCTAATTAATTTTATCCTATATTGAGGTTTACGTTGTTACTGTTTATAGTATTCGTTGTATTTCTTCTTTGTTTATTGTTCTTAATTTTGAGTTGAATTGGTTTCATTTTTTTGAAAAAGGAAGTTTTCACTAATAAAAATTAAGGAAACACATACTTTTCGAAAAAGCTGGACTCATAACAATTAAAACCAAAAAATAACCCATTGGATGAACTTTTCATTTACTTATCATCAGCATGGTTTTGGCGTTTATATATCTCATCAGGTATACGTAGCCAACCTACTTACTACAAAAATAATTAAGTAAAACTCATTGCCCGATTATTTTTCTATTGTATTTTTGTAAAGGAAATTATTGTTACACTCGTATTTCATTTATTCAATGTGCAATATGCCATATCTAATACTTTTTACCTTTTTTTTGACCTTATTATTTTTGGAAACTATGTCTATTAAGCGTTAATAATTTGTACTTAAGAATGGGCGAAGAAGTCATAGATTAAAACAGATCGGAGTAAAAACTAATTCTACTTATAAATAACATAATAACAATGTTCATATAAACCTCTCTCTTCCTAATTGCGCTTTCCACTGTGTAATTCGTGATTTGTGCTTAAATAGTCGGCTTTAAAAAGTTTTAAAATGTTATCACGCAATCCTTAAGGTACAGAAATATAACAACTTTGTTGGCTTTGTGACCAATTCCGAATGTTTTGTTGGATTTGTTTTTAATTTTGTTACTTTTAGAAAAATTAATATTTTGTTTCTTTGCTTTAAAGTACTCACGATTAGTTTGGGCATCCTTTAATACTAATAATAATAATAATTTATTTAATGACTTTAAGGTTTACATATTGAAACATTGGTAACGTCAAGATGATAACATCATCAATAAAAATTACTTAGATAACTAAATATTAACTAACACACATTAATTTCACTACAGTAATAAATACTGTGTATTTAAAACTGATTTATTTCATAATCCTTTTTTAAATTTTTTTTTTAAGTTTTGTTTGTAGACTTTGATACAATTATATTACGGTCCTTTTCGAAAAAGTGTTGTCCTTTGGACTGGAATTTAAATCTTGTTGATTTCTAGTAGTCATATCACTGTGTCACTATTTCTTTTTAGTATATAAACTCCTAGCAAAGTCATCACACCTAGACTTTTAAAATGTTGCTTACAAGAAACATGCGGTGTTAAATTCAGAATTGCACGATAAAAACCCTGTTTGTGTATGAAGAAGTCCGACAGAATTGACTCGACCACAGAGTGATAATAAACTTTCAGGTTTTTCACCGATAAATAATTTCTAGTAGAATTTAATGTACATTTTCTATATGATAACACCAAGTGAGATCTCTATCGATATGTACTTCCAGAAATTTAGTGCAGTCTACCTGATGAACATCGGAGTGGCCGACTGGTTAAAGTATTCGACTTCAGCTCGGGCCAAACCCGAGTCGGATGGCCCAGTCACTGAAAATAATTGGGAACCGAAACACAGTGTAGTGGAGTAGGGAAGGTAGGCGGTTGTCGAAGGTGTAGTGCTTTCCATATCACCCCGTTTGCAAAGCGTGCGAGACAACCGGGTATGAAAGCGACTTAGCAGGCCTTAACCCCCCATATTGTCGGCCATACTCCCTCACGGAGTATAAGTACCGATACCTTTACTTTAATGATTTCTTTGGCTTGTGAAATTGACTAAAAGTATTTTTGGGTATGTTTGAACGAAGATTGTCGCAATTTTTAATACTGTTAGATATTTATTTCCAAGAGGTTTTTTGATTCCAAATAGCCGAAATAACTATCTTCAAAGAAACGCCATGCCCCGAAAAAAAGGAGTGCCCGTACCGTAGATTTTAGATCAGGTACTGACTACCAACCCTTTTTTACCTTCCAGCTAATAGGTCCCTTGAGCTTAAGGAATTTATAAAAACATGAACGATGCAATTATCCTCACTATTAGATTTCAAAGCGATACAAAAACAAAACAAATAAAAAATTAAGAGAGAAATTGGCTATACAAACGTCATTTCTCCAAAATTAAATACATCAAAACTAGAACAAGTTTTTGAAAACTGGAATGGAAAGAGAGGTGGATAAATATTACGGCACTACCCTATCGAAGATTGTTTTCTAGACGATATTGATCTTACATTAGACAAAGTAGACAAGATTAACCATAAATATCTAAACTAAAAATATTTAAAAAGCGAACTGAGTACAAATTGTGAAAATACAAAAAATTATATTGTACCATCTGCCACACCCTGGAAAGCAAGATGATAAACAAGACAAGGAAGAAATAATAATCGATGATAGCATGTAACTATAGTATACACTTAGTAACTGGGTACATATCCTTAGAACAGTGTATAACACTAAGGAAATAAAATCAGTGTGCTGACAAAGTGAAGAAAAAGATTAGTATGGTTTGGAAAATTATACTATCTTTAGAAATTCAAAAATTCAAACCTACCTAGAAGTACTACTGTTCAAGCAAGGCGTACTTTCACCGGTCATTATCTGAAAGACAAAAACATAGGCACTATAAGGGCATAGTTAATAACTTGAGAATTATTTACACAAAGAAAGGAGAGAAACAATAAAAGTAAGAAGCGAACGAATTTGTAGGCAAACAAAGATGACAGATATAGCTGAAATAGTAGTGAAATCGAAATAGAATTGAGAGGGCCTTGTGACAAAGATGGACCAGCAAAACATCAGTAATTACTCAGAAACTAGATGAAAAAGCGATATAATCAGATTACAGAATCGAAAGGGATGGCAAAAATAAGAGAAATGACCGAAACATTAAGAGGGGAACTTTTGTTCCGCAATGGACGATAAAAAGCCGATTGCATAAGATATTGTAACGTTTTTACGACGTTTATTTAAAATAAACTCGGTTCGTGGTGTAAATCAATTTATTAAACAAACTTAAAGTACGAAATAATTATAAAGAACAACAATTAAACACTAACGTAAAACTAAACGGAACACTAATATTAAAACCGAACACTAAAGTAATTTATTTGTAACAGTTATTTATTTAACTATTTATTTATACGTATTCACAATTCTCGCCGCGCTTATCCGTTCAAGACTGCCTGTGTTTTTGTCGGTCCGGCTCTTATACTTGCGGTGGCCTTTCACTCCAGTCTAGTGTGGATTTTTCTTGACTCATCGAATTTACTCGTACGTTCGGGATCAGCTGACGCAGCGATGATGTCATTGCATAACTTGTTACAATATATACAAATTTGAATGTCACAGGGTTCAATTTTGAATCCACTTTTCTAAATGATATCCTTTAAATGACTAGTATTTGTTAGTGCATGTTACACATTAGTTATTGTAAATGGTAGCAATACTAACGTATGCACCACCATAATAATTTACTAAATACCTATGGAATTTATATCTATTAGTTTCAAATGTGGCGAGAAAGGGTTTAATTTGTTGTCGATGAACATACGCGTACTAACTAGCTCGATTCTTGTAACGATCTAACACTAAATTCACTTTGCTATTAATAAGAGACATTGCGCTTATTTCAAGTTTAAATGAACTTGTGTTAAGTATGTTAATCATATCATGTTTATATTAACTTGTCCAGTTTTATAAACATGTTTCAATATCCTTTTTAACAGATTTATTTCCAGTGCACTCAATGTACATATACTACAGGCTAGATATAGCACATACATTACCTACATTAAGTAAATATTAGTTATGTACAGGAATACAAGATACAAGTAGAATTTGTAATTGTAACATAAAACTAAAACTAAGTCTTCAGAATTAACAAAGTAAATGTGTATTTATTATTTAATGAGCAACGTGTTGCGAATAGTTTCCGCAGTTTTCATAGATAATAAAAAAGAAGTAACTAATATATCAATTTTAGACGTGTAAAATAAGTTTCAATTCAACTCTTGACTTTTAGGAGACACGACAAACTGGGCTTTAATTTTTTTTTTACAAGACTGTGATTTAGCGCTAATATACTACGTAAGAAAAATCTGAACAAGGAGTGAAGCTACCGTTAAGTAAATTTTTAGAAATTCACGAAACTTTTAGACACTTGTTATTTTAGATCCCATTTTGAACCAAAAACATATTCCTATGTTTGCTTAAATGGTCTGAGATATAATCTTATTCAAGTTCTTCTGAATAGGATTGGCTATATTCTTTCTAAAGGTTCGTCTCTCACCCTGCTAGGGTAAATATTTAATTCCAAGTTTAAGTGAAAACTTTATTTAAACCAACTGAAACTAAGACTAACACACCTTATTTAAGCCCTAATTTAAACTAACTTACTCTGCCTTAAACTTGTACTGAAATGTTGACGCTTAATACACCTCCTATTAACTAGTATTAAGGCTATACCAAGGGAAATAACTGACACTAACTATTATGAAATGGAAAAATCGGCTTTAAGATAATAGATTCAATATGTTCACTTACGAATTTATTTGTAATCTAATTTTAGTTTTGTTACAACGCTCCGTGTTAAAGAATCGACAGTTTAAGTTTATTTGTATATCAGTACCTACTTATTAAATCACGTTTAAAACGTTAACAGGACAAATATATAGTAAAAAGTGTTGTTTCGCATATTCAACTGGTACTTCCAAAAAGTTTTAAAAATACGAATTTTCCGAAAATCACATCACGTCTCGTCTTTGTAGTCAGTTATATAAAACCAAAATAAATACCGGATAATCAAAAAAACTACATTTTGCCATTAAACATAAATGCCAAAAGTTTATGCAGTCGATGGTTTAGTTATGCAAACTCCGTTTTGTGAATTACTTCCTTCACAAATTTACACTAACGCAACTCGATAATGAATAAACAATTAGATCAATAAAGAAGGAAGTGTAAATAAAAAGCCACTTAAGATAAATCAATAACTAATCAACTGGAACTAAATTATAAATAACAATACAGGAAGGAGATGTAACATGATAATTAGCAACAGGATAGCGAACTCGATCCATTTTAGTTTAGCAAATTTGGTACCCTCTTTTCTAATTAAAATTAATAATTCTTTACATTAGCTACATTTTAAATCATTATTATTCATCTTCCTAAGCATAGGAAAAGGATAAATTATTTTATATAATCCTCTTTATATTCCTAAACCAATTTAAAGTTTCATAAATTATGGATTATGTATTAAGTTAAAATCTATGTCATATTTTACATTTTAAAAATATTTAAAGCGAAAACAAATTAAGTCAGAAAATCTTAACGACGCTGTTAATTAAAAAAGAAATCGTAATCGCATCCTGGCCTATTTCAAGAATGACAATGGTTTGTGAATCCTTCTTTAATGATAATTAAACATATCAAAGTGAAAATTTCTTTTTAATATAATATGTATACCTCGAAAGTTCAAAAAATTTCATAATTAGCCATCATTTTATATTTACCCACAAGTATCATAAAGGGTACTGTAAAACACTAATGGAAAATTAACTGTGCACAAACACAAAGCGGTCGTGACTGTTAATTACAATCTGAATCTTAAAAAAAATAATTGTGTCCAAACAACTTTTCTTTTCTAAATAGCTTAAGAAAGCCATTATGCAGTCTATTAAATTCCACGCTTCGTGCACAGTAATATATCATTGTTTATAAACGTTTATTCATAGTTCAGTTAAAAAGCTACTACAAATATCTTTAAGTAAACGACTGAAATTAAAATAATGTTAATTTTAAATAGTTATAATTAATGCTTTTTCCAGCAGTTCAGAAGTGTTTAATTAATTTCCAATAAATTATTAACTATGTACGGAAATAGTAAAAATTGTAAAATAATTATGAATTATTTAAGAAAATCGCAATTTCTTTTTTTAAATAGTTCTGCTGGAATGTTAGAAAAACATATTAATTTACACGAATTTTTGTCTGGGATATTAAACTAATTAAATTAA
The DNA here is from genome assembly GCA_963082815.1 of Melanotus villosus. Classification (NCBI taxonomy): domain Eukaryota; kingdom Metazoa; phylum Arthropoda; class Insecta; order Coleoptera; family Elateridae; genus Melanotus; species Melanotus villosus. The sequence continues at coordinate 30,829,123 of OY720418.1, read as the reverse complement.
TTACATAGATTAATTTAAAAATATTCCTTATTAGCTTTAATATCAACTGACCATAATGAATTGAAATATTTTCAGCAGATAACAGTTGTATTGCTTACTTTTATATCTGTGTGTTCAGGTTTTTTTAAATGCCTTGGAGCTGAAAAATGTTATAAAATATGTAGAAATTCCTCAGTTATTTTTAGATAAAATTATATCCTAGAATACATTTTTCAGTCTAGTATGTTATTTGATACACAACGTGCACTCAAAGGTATCGTTTTCTGTAGTAACACTGACAGTGACCTTTTGTAGAATGTAAATGAGTCTCCGTGGATCAGTTTCCTCAACTTTTAACGGCATTGAATTTAATACAACGTCATGCTGCTCAACAGAATATTTGTCATCAAACAAAATGAATATTTGCTAATTTTTATCCATAATTTTATTCTAATTCTGAACAGTAATTTCTAAAATGTTTGTTAGGCGGCCGTATAACCCTAAAATGCAATGAAAATACATATACAGGGTGTCCCAGATCGAGTGGGATTGCATGGGTAACTTTCTTATTATTGAAGATGGAGATTCGGTTAAATTGGCAATGTTCTTCAGTTTTATATGCTGATTTAAAATCTGTTTGAAAAAGTTCAAAATGTAGAACCCGTCAGAAGTTATTTAAAAAAAACTAAAAACTATCATTTTCTTGTAAGCCAAATATCTTCGCAAGTATAAGAGATACGAAAAAAAGTTTCATATGAAAGTCACTGTTTTCGATAAGACCAATTTAAAATTGATGTCGAACAAACATTCAAGATGGCTGCTTTTGAGGTACTCGTATCAATTTCCTTAAGTTAAATGGACACCATATTGGATTTTTTGGTTACTGAATAGAATTTTTTATTCTCTTTTCAACGATGTAAGATAACATATGATTGAATAAAATATACCAGTAAAATTAATTGTTTTTACATTTTAATCAAGTATGCTTACATGGATCCAAACAAAATTAGCTTAAGTACCTGCTATTTGACAGATTGTGATAAACTTTGTTATTTTTTTTCATCATAGCTACTTACCTACTTGATTATACGTTTAAAAAGTAATGTCACGATGTTTTTTGTGGTTCAAGTACTTAATACTTAGTACTGAATTAACATGTTACTAAGTATTATAGGAATTACATACAAAGGTTTTCTAAAATAAATTTCACCTAATTTTGTTTGGATCCATGTAAGCCTACTTGATTAAAATGTAAAAACAATTAATTTTACTGGCATTTTTTATTCAATCATACGTTATCTTACATCGTTGAAAAGAGAATAAAAAATTCTATTCAGTAACCAAAAAATCCAATATGGCATCCATTTAACTTAAGGAAGTTGATACGAGTACCTCAAAAGCAGCCATCTTGAATTTTTGTTCGACATCAATTTTAAATTGGTCTTATCGAAAACAGTGACTTTCATATGAAACTTTTTTTCGTACCTCTTATACTTATGAAGATATTTGACATACAAGAAAATGACAGTTTTTAGTTTTTTTTAAATAACTTCTGACGGGTTCGACATTTTGAACTTTTTCAAACAGATTTTAAATCAGCATATAAAACTGCAAAACATTGCCAATTTAACCAAATCTCCATCTTCAATAATAAGAAAGTTACCCATGCAATCCCACTCGATCTGGGACACACTGTATAGTTGTTTTAAGGGTATTTTTAAATTCTATATGTATAATGTGCTATTTTCCGAAATCCGGTGAGTTCACTTGGCAATGAAGAAAGTTAGGAGTATTATTTAAAAATGTTTACGTTAAATGATTAAATTAACCTCTAAGTTTTGTTTTTATAAAGAAATTTACTTTAATCAGTGTAAACATTTCCAAACACCAATTCTATAATTGTCGTATAAATATATTTTTATAAAGTTATTCATTACATGCATTTTCATTGTAGGTGTTTCGTAAAGAACAATTCTCAGATCGAGAATAATTTTGGTTTATTACACTGATTTAAAAATTAAGCTATACCAATAAAGTTACAAAAGATTTTTGGGTAAATCTATAAATATCACTTTTAGTTTTAATAGTTATAAATTATTTTTGATTTACTTACTGTTAAGGCTTAAAAAGTATTTTAAAATAAAAAACCAGACTTCATAGACGTCCTAACAGTTTAAATTCAAATATTCTACAATTAAAGGTTGTTTAAACTTTAAACAGAAATAGCCAAAAAGGAAACTTTTATTTATGGGAAGTTGCTAACATAGCTTTAAGAACATTTAGCAAAATACAGTACGTAAATTAATATCTATGAGAAGAACCTCAACTGCTACATAACGCATCCTTCAGATGGCGGTTGGGGTAAATCTTGAAAACAGAACCGCTCCGAATCCCAAACCATAATTAAAAATCCTAAGAAGAATACGCCGCAACTGAAGACGGTACAAATACAGAAAAGGGATTTTGTCAATTGAAATATAGGCTTTCAGAGCTTCAATAAGAGTAATAAGGAAATCTTTAATAAATTTAACAAATTTGGAATATATATCTGCGCTATTATTGCTATTAATGGGATAATAAAGATGCGGGGTGCAATTTGACATAAATTACCTAGAAAAATACAAGACACAAAAAGTTTAAAAGATGCATCTAGTACTGAAGGAATAATAACCATTAAATTATAGAATGTATCTTTACGAATAATTCCAATGTTTAAGCATTTGATTGAAATATTAAAGAAGAGGTCATTTTAAATTTTAATACACGATTTTAATAACAAGCTAACCATAAACAACCAATTAAGTAGAAGACATGCCGAAGAAGATACCAATGACCATGGGGTTTACCCCACAACTATTTAACAACGTATTTTCTGCAAGTACAAAATGGCTATTTTAAACACAAGGAAATCCATAAATTTATATGGTAACACCCAACAAAATATCTACAGAAATCACATATTACATACTATATTATTATAGTTTAAGATAAGACTATCCGAAAAACCGTTTCTAACTCAACCCAATTTCTATACTGGGTATTTGGGTAATTCACATTCGCGCCCCATAACAATTGGAATAGTCAACCCAGCTTACAAATTCATAAATAACTTTGATCTATGTTAATCCTCAATTAAATTTGTAGAATCAAAGGTGGCTTACTTCAGAATGATACACAATTAAATATAATTGAACGTCATGTCAAGTTTATATTGCAAACTGAACACTGGCATAACCTATAACTAGGAAATTAAGAAAAATATCAAATAACAAACATAAATTTATATCAATTGCTAGTGCAAAAATATGCAAAAGGAACATTAGAGAACGGAAAAATGCCAAAAATACCAATTTTATATACAGATCACTTTAATGAAAAATTATTTTTACTAGAAATTTCCAACCCTCGCTTTTAACGAATAATTTGCAGATATTTCTAGTATTTTGGGAAACATGTATGTTTCTCGATAAGTACAAAACCGAAATAATAGGAAATACTGGGAAGTATGAATCCCCGAACAATGTATTCATTATGTTAGGTTAGGGGGCCCTGAGTGAGAAAAAGAAATTATCATAATACGCAGTATTGGATATAGAGAAGACAATAGATGAGAAAAACAGCTATATTTAAGGTACCTACCTTTTAACAAAAGGTAAGGAAGATTAAAGAAATACTTGCATGTAAATACAGAAATGAAATAATAAAAAATAAAATACAGCGAAGGAAAAATGCGGTAACGCAAATTTACGGAAATCAGTAGTTGCATGCAAAGAAGTCATCAGAAGAACCTCAGAGACATGTAGGAAAGTTTACTGAATTTGCAGTTTATGTCTTCTGTACCTACTTGGGTCTCTTCTGTCACCCTTTTTATACAGTGTCGCAATATACGATGCTTTCCACTCCAATGGTATTCTTTGTTCTTGCAGATAAATAATTGTATGTAGCCTTGCCGTCCCAAAGGGGATAAGTACCATTTTTACGAAATGTAGATTTTTTGTTTAAAACGGTAGTAAGTGCCACTGACATATGTCTTGAAAGATAGCAAGTACCAGTGCATTTATATTGTTATACGTAACGCAATTCACAGATGGCCCTTGGGGTATCTCCAAGAGCAGATTTCTTTAAATGGGTGGTATGTGCCATAGCGTCTTTAGCAAGTGATTTAGTTTGGTTCCTTGGCCTTAAATTGTAAGGAGTACGGATCAACACGCCAATAAGACTGTTACTCTGGGCTTACCAAAGAAGAAAGGCAGAAAAAAGGAGCAAGGATTGCGAAAGAGAGTTAGCGGCAAAGAATACCTAACCTCAAAACAAAATTTAATTGCACCAAGAAACCCGCCGATGGATATAAGGTGAAATTAAAGAATTTTTTGCTGCTTTATGTACTTACTATACTCGCATTTTCTACAGGTTTCCTGTAAATGTTATTATCAGTGCAAAATGCTAACGCCAGAAATTAAAGCTGCGTTGTTCAAGAAGTTTTATGAATCCAGTGAAACCAGTCAAGGCACCTTTTTACTTAGCATATTTCAAGTGGGAAAAATTAAAAGATGACGTCAAGGGGCATATTCTGATCCTGAAGACAGCAAAGTAAGCAAGTAACTGTATACTACACAGTGCCACTGCACAAGTATGCCAGAAAACCTTTAGAGAAATTTTTGATCTTGGCAAGGAAAGATTAGAAAATTTGGCGAAGAAGAAAAAGATGGGTTGCCCAACATACATAACCATGAGAAAAAGCAATAAACGTAAACTGAAATATACTATACACGATGGTAATCTATTGTCAGAAAAAACAAGCAAAGAATATTTAAGCCCTGACCTAAATATCAACAGGTTCTATAAGGTATTTACTCAGAAATACCCAAACACTAACATATCTAACAAGTACTATAAGACTGTATTTAAAAGAGCTTTTCCTAATCTATCCTTTAAACATCCTAGACAGGACACATGTAAGAAGTGTAACTTACTTAACTGTAAGATAAATAAAGCAGATGCAAAGATAGCAAGGTTTGAATTAGAGCTATATCATACGAAAGCAGAAAAGGCATTAGTGGACATGAAAAAGAATCAAACTACATGCCAAGAAATAAATTTCAACATATTTGTACCTGACATGTTCTACATGAAACAACTTTCGTGTTATAATTTCGGTGTGCATGTTGGAGACACAAGCATGGCATATAAGTGTATGTGGCACAAATGAGTAGTAAGTCGAGGAGGAGATGAAATCGTTTCATGCCCGTTTAAAGTTTTTAATGTGGGTATTACAAAGAAGAGAAAACTTTGCGTTTGGTGTAATAACTGCACCGGGCAAAATAAAAATAGAATGATGGTGTTACTGTTGATTTTTCTTGTAAACAGTGGTTTGTTTGAAAGTGTAGAACTGAAATTCCCTGTTAGTGATCACAGTTACCTTCCTTGTGACCGAAACGACAGAAAGTAACTAAAGCTCTTATACCAAATGATTTGTGTGAAATTGTCCGAAACGTAAAACATGATAATAAATTTAATGTAGTTTCTATGGAACATGGAACCCCACAACTTTTTTGATATTCGCTCTGTCTGTGACAGACTTATTAACACAACTAAACTCAATATCAAGATAGCATCTTGGCTGAAAGCAGATGCTAGTAATCCAGGTGTAGTAAAAATACGAGAGTCATTCAATGAAATGGAATCATGGAAATGTATTACTGTTTTAACGAAAGGAAAATCAGTGAAAGACATTAAGATAATAAAGCTGACAATAATGCCTTTCCTTAATAAAATCCCGACTGAAAAAAGGGGAAATATTCGAAGTATGATTCCATATCTACAAGATAATCCGGAAGCTAAAACATTTTATGAAAACCTGCTAAGCTAAACTTTTCTTATACAAATAATATATTTATAAGTATTTATGAATTGTAAATCGAATTTTAGTCGCGGTCGTGGCTTAGTTGGTTCGGCGTGCATCTGACCACGGAGACTGGCCCGGGTTCGATTCCCAAGGTCACTTAAACAACTAAAACACCCGACCGCTTCCCTCGGAAGGCAACGGCAAACCACCGAGGTATACTGCCTAGTAAGTCGTCTCTGGAGTAGAAAAAGGAAGGTCAACGTTATTTCATTCCACCCGGAGAGATGGGTGGCGGGCCGCTATAGGAGAGCAGAACTCCTTCACCCACGTAGGACGGATATGTAAGGATAGGTTAAACTAGGATGTGGACAAACTAGGATAAAGGAGCTTATAGGTGGAAAATTACCTGCCCCGGTATTTACCTCAGAGAAGGTTAACTCTGTTGAATCGGGAAAACCACCCAAAACCCCGATTCAAGGCAGTCGGCAGTGGGGCTAGAACCCGCTACCTCCCGAATACTACGCGTCGTACAAGCACAGAATGCACTCGGCCACGCAGCTCGGTGGAGTAGAAGTGTAGGCACTTCCGTGGTTCAGAGCCGACATTAAGCTGTAGATTCCCTATGTCTGTAGGCTACTCGACACGCACACCACAGGCATATGGAGAGAAGACGGCAACGCCATTCAAAGAAGAAGAAATCGAATCGACACAGATCTACTTGGACACAGGGGCACCAGGATGCAAGGATAAAAGGGCGCCGAGACATTAAGACGCGAAACAGTAGGATGCAAAGACGTTAAGGTGCGGAGACACAAAGACGCATACAGTTAAGTTATTTTAACAACTGACTTTTCTTTAAATACGCGCCCAAGTTTACTGCCTCTTTTTATCCGTGTTTCCTAGTGTCCCTGTGTATACGCCTAAACGGCCGCGGCTAAATGTCCTAAATCGAATATTTCCAAAGTCCTGGTGACCTTCCACTTTTCATTTCCTCAATGCATTGTATTACTTCTTCAACTGTCAATTATTCTGTTTCGACTACGAAATATCAACAGTAAAATGATAATGGGAATTATGGGAAAATAAAACCCAATGGTATAAAGGATGTGAGAAAAAAGAGAGTTGAGAAACATTTACAGTAAATATCATCGTTAATTCTAAATATGGACTTACTTTCAAATTAATTTTAAATAAAAAAAGTGACCAAATCAGGGTGCCCTCCTAAATAAGAATTAATTTTTTTAAATTCTTCTGTGGCGAATTAATTTATAAATCATATTTTAACAACCTTTTATTCTCAAGTAAAATTGCCAATAATAATATTAAATCAAATAATCGCATATCTTTCGCCTTTCCCTCTGGCTTATGAAAATAACGGTACAAGTAACACCATGAAACAAAACCGTGTCATAAAATATTAGAAAATCCATCGAGACAAAGCATTGCCACTTTCTAATTGGCCGTGATTAAATAACCTAATCGTCTAGTCGATACTGAAAATAAGTAAAGTCCAGATGCTTCTTGTTTTACTTGAATTAATGAATGACAAACAAGGCGGAGCAAAAGAATGCTTTCTCTACCTCCATAACGCACTTACGCTTTCGACTTCTAACCACATTATTTTATAAAGTTTTATAGACTGTACTGAGTTTGATCTAATCGCTTAGTAAAAACAACTAACAAACTAACAAGTATCAAACGAAAACATCGAAAAAAGTTTTAGATCGATCAGGGAGTGATTGACGGTTAAAGTAACAAAACCAATTTCTGCTAAGAAATGTCTGAAAATTGCATCAGAAATTCCTATATTTAGTACTACACGGTCTGTTTTACTAACGACTTGTGTCTTTATCGTTATCGCGTGCATCAGAAAATGCCCTTTCGAGCACTACGTTTCACATATCTAACTGAATTATGATCCTGATAAGTTAACATGAAAGTGAGTTAGTTCGCGGAGTAAGTACACTAACGTCAGATAAATGGTTTTGCTAATAGTTCAGTATATAACAATAACCCGAGGCGTTCTACTTACGGTGATCATATTATTTCAACTTATTGATTGGGTGCCAGTGAATGTCCACATTAACATAACAGGCAACTGAGTGCACCCATCCGAAACGGATTTTCGAAATATAGAACGAATTGTTGTCAACAACAAAGAAACAAATAAAAATGCAAGGTTATATCAACAAATCAGTATTCAATTTTGGCAGTAATAAAAACAGAGATCTTAAAAATCTAGCAGTGAATTACAAAGGCATCGCTTCCGGTACTTTATTTCGTATAAATTACAGATTAGTTTCGTTCACAATGGCGCTGTTGTTCTGCTAGAACCATAAAGCTCACCTATTATTCAAATAAGAGCCTATAATTTTTTAATGGGGAATCTAACAAACGCTAGCTGGGGGTACTAAAGTGCAGAACGAACCGTTGGGACGTTTATGTTACAATAAGTTATCATCCCGTGCTTTGTCCGCAGGAATCATGAGGGACGCTCGTCAAGGTTTTAATAGCGTCATAAAACTTGCTCTGGTCACTGCCTCATCGAAAATTGGGAATCCGACTTGACAATCCCCGAGTAGCTTTACGAGAATAAAAGAAACAAATGGGAAAGATGCTTTGATGGCTAATAGGAACTGTTCGATAAAACGACTTACCTGCAGGAAGTTCTGAAGTTTGCGTTAGCGACTTCGGTCCTTCACTTTGTAACTTGACGAGGATAAGTTACTGCAACGAAAGAGAATTAATTTAACTAAAGCTCACTTTACAAAACAATCTGTATCAAAATTAAAACTTTGACGACGTTAAAAGACACCTTGGTGTTATGTATAAACATTGAGAATCAGTATTTTGTTTACAAATTCAATTAAATCAAAGAAATCTGTAAACAAAGGATTTAAACTCAACATTTACAGTACAGAAGTACTTTGGGTTGTCTATTTTCTACATTCAGAAGGACCGTATTACTTAGCACTGTCTATTACTTGTTGTGGTCTGTATGATAATACGAAAAGCTCAGCTGTAATTTCCATTATTTCATTTGAAATGGATAAATGAATAACAACATAGAGTACTACGAAACATTTAAACAATTTTGGCTTTTTCTTACGAAAAATTTGTATTCTCTTAGTTAAAGCTAATACTTTTAAAAACTTACTAAACTTATCACGTGTTACATACATTTTGTTGAAAATTCGAAATTGTAATTCATAACCTTAATGGGTTTTTAAATTTTTAATTACAAATTGAAAATACAAGAATGAAAAGCAAAAATAACCACACAAAAATAGCCGCATGAATTAAGGAAACATAGACAAAAATCAAAGTTGCTGAAGATCTTAGTAACGAATTATTAAGCAAGAATATTTACACAGATATAATCAGTAGCAAAAAATTTCAGAAACAAAAAAACTCCCCAAATGTAGCCAAAATGAAAGCGAAAAAGAATGAATGAATGAGAAAATGAATATGAATAAAAAAGTTAGAGAGTCTGTTGGAATGTATCGACCTAAAACAACAGGAAGATTATTGGACGAAAACGGACATATATCATTCTACAAAGAAACGAAAGGGTAGATGCCTGGAAGGAGTGTATAGAGAAGCTTTTCAAATACGAAAGATATAATACAGACGATAATAGTTCCAAATCGGGTCCCAAATACTTAAAGAAGAAGTGAACAAGGTAATAACGATTGGAAAAAGTAGGAGGGCACCTGGACCTACCCCAGTACCTATGGAACTCTTTAAACTACTGAATGACAACAGCATCAGCATTATTACAATACAATGTAATCTGCAACACCAGAGGAAAAGTGCAAAGTGACTACCTCAATCTTCAATCGTATTCATATCGCCAAAACCTGCGGAGGACCATAAGTTTAACAAATTATTTGCAGAAGACTTTTCTCAAAATCATCCACAGTCGTGTCTATAAACGCTGTGAAGAACAGATGTTCAATGCTCAAATAGGCTTCAGGAACAAGAGAAGCACTGTTTTGCATTCAGGTGCTGATTCAAAGATGCTGTAACTTACATGCTTCGTAGATAACGAAAAATTCTTTGACGTAGTGTAGCATTCAAAACTAATGGGTATTATACGTGAAACAGAACTAGATACCAGAAATCTACGGATCATTAAGAACTTATACTTGAATCAAACCGCTGATGTAAGAATCGAAGGAATTAAATCCGAAAAGGTTGCAATACAACAAGATGTTCGGCAGGAGTATTTAATTTATACTCAGAAACCATATTCAAGAAACTACTGCCAAGTCCAGACTATGGAATTCTTGCTAATGGTGAACGGCTGAATAATGTTGGGTATGTCGAAGACACAGGTTCTATAAATGAACTGCAATAACTAATGAATTCAAGTGAGTCATACACAAAATACATCAAAACTCCAAAAGAACTCCGAATCGCGGCCTACAACGCCAAGAAAGACCGCAGACCCGACGAGATCAAGAACAGAGTCCTCAAAGAACTTTCCCAAAAGGCGATCGTTGCAATCACAGGATTGCTCAAAGCGATGCTGAGGCTACGTTACTTCCCATGCCCCAGGAATCGCTCGTCTCGCACTTGTTGTTCAGTATCTACGCGCGAGATCTCCTCAGGTCACCAAAGACCACGTTGGCCCTTTACACCAACGACATCGCTATCCTGAGCAGCTCTCTATGGCCGCAGCTAGCTCTCCAGCGACTTCAGACGGCCATCGCCACATTCGAAGAATGGTTCCGCACCTGGAAGATGGAGATAAACACCTAGAAGAGTTCAGCCATGCTATTCGCCAGACGATGTGATCAACGCGCGGATTCCGTAAAGAACAGGGGCGATGCGTTGTCCTAGACCTAAACTCTAAGCTCACATGAGGCCCCCACGTCACGTACTGCACCAGCCAAGGCGGCATGATCAACCGTTGTAGTCAGCTAAACTTTAACAACAAGGTGAAGCTCTACACGGCGATCATCCGACCAACGATGACCCACGCGGCGACAGTTTAGTGCTACCCGGCGCGTACCCATATGCAAAAGCTTCAGGTTATCCGAGGATGGCTGCCGGCGCTCCGTTTGTCCGCAACTCGCAGTTCCATGAGGACTTAAACATTCAGACGGTAAGGAAATTTATTAGAGAATGCTCTCTAAAATTCTATCTTTCTTTTCAAGTTCATCACAACACTTTCATCCGGTCCCTAGGAGAATACGACGAGGAGGATCACCACCGACATAAGCGCCCAAAGATAGTTCTTCTTTCGCCCCAACACCGTATGAACGAAATCCAGCCCAGACGTAAGAAGATTCTTTAATGCCAGCAAAAATACCTACAGATAAAGAAAGTGTGAAACCAAGTTTCGGTAATTCAGGCCCAGATGTTCATCGTTCGGAGGGAAGATGAAGACTTGAAAGGCGCAGAATTTCTTGGTTAAATAACTTAAGAAATTGCTGCAACACTACAACTACAAAACAATTTAGAACATTAGCCAACAAAGTTAAAATAGCCATATGGATGGCCAACATCTGTTAGCGGATAGGCACAAGCAGAAGAAGAAGAAGAAGAATCACAAATTGTGAACTTTAAGTTTGGCACTTCAATAAGGGTTTAAGCAAAGTTATGCTTAAAACCCTAATTTAAACCAACTTAAGCTTCAGCCTAATACGCTAAGAGTGGATACTTCAGTAAAGATTTAAATTAAGGCTTCGTTTAAGACAACTTAAAAAGCGGCTTAAGTGCAATGAGGCTTAAGTTAATTCTTCAGTCAATTTAACTGCAATATCGGCCTTAAGTTGATTTGTGTAGATCGCATTTTAAATCTGCTTAAGCTAATCTGCTTGTTAAATGTGTTCTGAAATATCAACCCTTTAAAAATGTGTTTCCTGAAATTTTTAGATGAAATCTTTGTGTAAGTGAAGTTTTTTAAACTCTAAGGCTAAAAATCTAAAAGCAGTGTAATAAAGAAGTACGTAAAAGCAAAAATTGAGGCGTTTTGAATAAAAGGAATCTTACTGTTTTTCCAATTAAGGAGAAAATCGACTGAAGACGAAGGACTTTATTGGTTTAAGCATAAATTTATTTGTCCAAATTGCACTGCTCAACATTTACATAAACTGTTTCAATGTTTCAATTATAAAGTGATCTAATGCAAAAAGTTTAAGCGCATTCTAAGGAGACATAAAATATTAAAGAAACGAGCGTTTAAATTAATAAACTTCCCATTAAAAATTCTTAAGTATTAAAGATTTATAACTCAACAATATTTCAGTTACTTATTATAAACAGGTATTTTCAATGCCTTTTTTACAATTTATGTTACGGAAAACAACTAACCTACACAATACTAAAGTCATTGGCTTAATAATTTGTTTTGCTAAGTTTTCTTTCAGTATTTCTTTTCAACGACATGTTTAACTTTTAAGGGAAAGTTTGTTTTCTCCTTCCTATTCTGATTCCTTATACTTTATAAGGTATTGGGTTAAATATTCTTTTAAATTTAGAAAATACGATTAAACTCTGACAAATAAATAAAATAATAAACAATTAAAACAAAAATTGTACAGAACTAAACAGAAATGAAAACTCCTCTGAAGTAGGTACTTAACACAATAACAAGGATACGATTTTAATTCAAATTTATTCACAAATAAAAAATTAATATGCAGATTAAGACCTTTTTTCTTAAATATAAAAAGCTCCCCTGGCTAGAACAGAAATTAACAGTCATTTTATTAGCAGCATAAGTACTACAGTGAAGAACATGAATCACTAATTTATTACCTTGTCAAGAAAGTGTATACTATAAAGTAAAATTAAATGTCTCTATCAACAACGTGGACTGGGTGGGGACGTTTAAGGCCCATGCCTTCATAATTTTTGTTACAAGAAATTGAAAAAACAGCATTTAGATAACTTGTACAGCTAGAAATTTCAAACCAAATTTGTCGTAATTCATAGAATAATTTTACCTTAAATTACGTGTTTTAAATGTATTCAATTTTTCTTTGTTGTTTTATGATCAATGTTCATTAAAATTAAAGATATCTAGATGAATTTTCTTTTTTTTTGTTGGGAGGAGCTACTATACCTATATTTTGTGAAATACAAATAAGTATATAAAAAGTTACCATGTAAATGTAATATGTAAATATGTAGTATACAATGCGTTTACTACTACTGTTTTAGATGAAAATATTAGCTTAATATGTTAGCATCCTTATTTAAAGTCTAAACAACTTGCTATTTTGTCAGATGTTAAATGCTAGTTAAGTAAAAGCAAATTCTGTTGCTGAATATGTTGTCAGAATTGATGTAATTGGAATAACAGCACAAGTTTACAACCGTAACACTGATTGTGCCTCGTATTATAGCTTTAATATGATTTCAGTATAATGATATTGACAAGACAGATATTACAAGGAAAAGTCAACCAAACTCCCTTACAAGGCCTACTCTGGTTTAGAAAAATCATGAATATATTATAAATAGTTATCTTTGTTTTATACTAAGTTAAAAGTACACAAAACCTGTTATATCAAGCCACTTTTGTACCGACCTTTTACGTTTTACGTAAATAAAATAAATTAGCTTACTTTAAACTACAAATATTGACCATTAATGGAGTGAACAATATCTAAGAGCAGAATGAATAAAACATCCTGTCCCAGGATGTGTTCTCATAAATTGATAACTTGATAAGCAATTACCACCTTCAGGTTAATCATAAACTAAGACTAATAAGAACGCGAAACTTACCACTGACCAACCTAACTAATTATAACCAAAAATAAAAAAATTGGTCTCAAAACTATTCCTTGTGGTACACCAACGTTAATCCAAGCAAAGTCCTAATTTACATACAAAATAATTTTAATTAATTCAACAATTATAAAGAAGACTTTTACTTGGACTTGTTATAAAAATTATAAGAATATTATGAGACTATCTCATGCTGGTTGATTGACACTGAAGGAACATTGTTTTGATTTATTTGTTTTATTAACAATGAACATTTATCATATGCAATATAAGTACCTAAAATAATAAAAGAATTTCAAACACTAAATTACTTTTATCTTTATTTCTTCAAATTTATGAATCTGTTAGAGTTTTCAAATTAACAGCAATTTATAAACGATATAAACACTATTGCTGCAAGTTTAGAAAAGACGTGTGGTAGCTGTTTAACTTGCGCATACAAGTTTTTCGGTTCATTAATTTTACACCGACACGACATAATTATTCAATTAACATTTTTTCTGATTGTTTTTTCTAAGTTAGCAAGAAACCTACAACAATCAATCACCATAAAGTGGTTTAACTTTTTTTTGTTAAGTTCGCGTGACAAATTTAGCAACAATTAAGTTTAAGATGGAAACTGTTACAAGGAGCAAACGGAGCTTTGACGTACGTTTGACTTTCGATGATGCAAGGTTTTAACATTATAATTATAGACAAGCAAGGTCTCTTCAATTAGAGTCATCGACGTGCGAGTAATTAGTGCACCTATTGGTTGTATCATTTATCATCCTTGATGCTGCGTAACTGCAGTATGCAGCACATGCATGCTCATTATTTATTATTACGCTAATATTGATTTATTGTTTATTACTTCATTATCGTTTTGGTCCGTTGAACACGTGGGATGGTGGAATAGACTTGTCTCTACTAATTATTAAAAATTATTGACCTAAATCAACAAATGCATGTAAATGGTGATTTATATTCATTCTATGCTCAAAAAAATTAGTTCTAATAATTAGGGCCCAAGGTATGTTTGTTTTTTAACATGTTTGTGTATAAAAAGTTACCTTATTCTTAATGACAGATAACAACGAATCAAAAACAAGCCACAGTTCGGTACTTCAATGATACATATCGTCGGAAATCTATATGGCTTTTAATTTATAACTTCGAAACCTATAGATAAATCTCTTTTGATGTAACAAACTTTTTAATATCGCAAAGCAGCTTTTTGCTCCCGTATTGGCGAGTTGCCTTTTTGGGTTGATACATTTTTCAATTTATGATGCAGCCTTTCATCTTTCCAAATTAAAAATAGCAAGAAGCTTACTATGCTTGATGTAAAACATTTTTATGATTCCGTTGTGCACTCGAAAGAAATTAAATTTCCTTGGCTGACTTCAAATCGCTTTTCCGAAGCCAGCTAAACAAAACAATTAAGAAAATGACGTACTTTGTTATATTACAAAAACGATTTATAAAAATTTATTTTATACAAATCTTACTGCGTAAACAGATTTTAAACAATAAGCGAAATTTCTTGTCTGAAATCTCGCTTAAATCCGCATATGCAACCAATATTACAGCGAAAGGAAAATAAAACGCACCGAAACCATACACTTAAGCATTAGGTTTCACTTACTATTCAAATTGGAAATTTCATTGCAGCAGCCCTTTCAGTTTTTCAATTAAATTAAAATTGCCCTACCCTTAGTTTTATCACGTTAAAAGACGTGTATGTGAAAGATAGGGAGAGAATAGCTCTCGAACCTATTAAAGCATATAACATTTGGGCTGCTCGTAAAAGAAGCGAATTTCATGTGCTAACTGTAAATCTTTTACAGCGTGGATTATGCACATGGAACTCTCTTTATTCCCTGCTTTAAAGCTTGTCCATTCAATTGGAAAGACTGGAAAAGTGTAAGTTATAGAATAAAAATTGAAAAAATAAACTGAAATCACACTAAAAACTAGAAAATTGAAAAAAGAATACACAATAAACTAACAAAGTAAAAAACCGTACAACTACAAATGAAAATTTAAAGATTTATGATGCATGCCCAGCATTAGGATAAGGTTAAAATCAAAGAGAGGAACTGAAACAGCCACATTATTTATAGATTTATGAACGCCTTATCGGGCAAGGCTAGTTTACTTTGACTATACCTATGTATAATCAAACCAAGCCAGTAATTAATTAATGAAAAAATATACAATTTCTAAGATAAACATTAATAATATTAATGCATTTCGTTTATAGTGAATTCCATGTCTTTTGTGAAACTGTGCAAGATGCAGCGCTAAAGTAGTAGGTAGTCTACTTAACTAAAAAAATAAAAGCAGAACTTACTGATAGTAAGTATAAGAGTTTATACATTGAGCACGAAAACTATATAAATAAACTTATTTAATTCCTTATAAGAATATAAACGTTTTTATTAGACGATTGTTCCAATACATAATATAAATTTAAATTATTTTAATTTAATTACAGGGCGTTGAAAAGAAAGGATAACAAACTTCGCGAGCAGGTAGTATGACCGAGGGCTCTTCGGAACCCTTCTTAGACCCTGAATCGGCCCTCGGTCTACCTAAAACAAGCATTCACCAAGCAATATTAGAGACTGGATCACTGGATGGACTTCAGTTCATCTCATCCTGGGTTAAGTCAAGCGAAGCAATTCATTCACAGAAGCTTCAGCAGGAAGCACATCAGGATAGTCACATGCCTCCTTACGGGCCATGGACTCTTTAAAAGGCAAAGGCAAAGACAAGATCCTGGTCTTCGGGATAGGCGTCGGTCTGTGTGAAGGCTGGCTTTAATTCGGGGCGGATGCACAATGGGCCTAGGATCTGAGTGCTGCTACTTTGCACCGCCGAAGAAGAAGAAGAAGAAGAAGTATGACCGAAAAGAGGTTTTGTAAAGAGGTCAACTTAGACCACAACCAAAAACATTGAGCATTTATGAGAAATCACGTGTGTTGTGAATTTCAAAACTTTAAAACTGTATTTTATAAATTTATTTTTAATACAAAATTATACTAATTATACTCTTAAGTCTTCAGATTAACTCTAAATCCTATATATAGTTTAGGCATTTTCAATTAATGGAATTCGTGAAAAAGGACAGTAAAGTCGTTAAGCTTGCAATAGTAACCTAACAACTTTTTTCTTGGAAATTTAAATCTGCTTTCTAAATTCAACTCTATTGATGCATTTAACATATACTTTGCTAGTGTACTCATTATTATTCATCTACTTTCTTTGTTGAATCCCGCCAAGTGAGACTGTATCTATAGAGTATATTTTTCATGAATTAATTTTGAAAAATCAGTATATAGAAAAAAGTACCCCGCTAAATGTAATCTTTAAAATACATACAACATAACCAAAGTACTGCATATTAATCTTCGTACAGCGTGCCAGCTAAGCTTGCTGCTGACGATATTATTACCTATTATTGACAGATAATAAACATCTTGAAGCTCTAAATCTTCAGGACAGCCAAATTAAAAATACAATTCCAAGAATTGATAGGTTGTGTGCTAGTAACATCAGAATTTAAAAGCTAGCACTATAAGTTTAAAATGTATTGCTTACATAATTATCAAAAAACGTTAAAGACGTAAATATAAAATTCCTTCGCAATATTCTACAAGTTTTCCAAAAAAGTTGTATACAAGAACGACAATTAAACTAAGGAAATGTTTCAGAAGTAAAAAAATCAATTCAAGTTGCTAAACACTAAGAGGCTTGCAAAAAACTAATGCTGGTGTTTCGGCAACAAACAATTAATGTACCGGTTCAAAGTACAGCTTTTAAAATTTTTCAAATTTATCACGACGAAACGGTTTCAACAAGGACATTTTGCAAAGCACATTAATTATTTGTTACTAATGACAAGACAAATTAAACATAGTGAAATATACAAAGAAGAAAGCATGCGAACAACTTCTATTTGTAAGTTTTTAGAAGATTACCTATTGACTTCGATTCTAGACAATTCCAAGGTATATCAAACATAAATCTTATATAAAGCGAAGAGAGGTAATTAAGAGAATTATTAAAAGATATGAAGGAACAGGAAAATATAATTACAAAAGAATTCCTGGCCGTCCAGTTAAGATATCCTCAATAGCTAATCAAAATAAACTGAAACGAGCTTTCATGAAGGACCCATCTTTGAGCGTAAGGAAAGCTGCATCAAAACTAGATTTGGCTAAATCAACAATGAGTGATATTAAAGTGCATTAGCTGAGAATAAAAGCAAAAGTTAAATATAGTGCTCCAAAATATAAAGGTGATCAGCAGGAAAGAGCAGAGAGGTCTTCGTAGGATTTACAGGAAATGTGCGGGTAAAATTTTTATAATTGATGATGAAACATATGTACCTCCTGATCCAAAAGATGTATCTGGTAAGGAATATTATCATTGTTAAGACCCAAAAGAATTAAAATATCAACATAAATTCAAGATAAAATCAAAATATCCGAAGAAATATTATAATCTGGCAAGCACTGGATGCATATGGCAATGTTTCCGAACCATTCTATAGTAAGGGTTCTATGAATGGCATTATTTATTTTGAACAATGTATTAAGGCTCACTTAAGACCGTTTATTAAGAAATATCATAATTTTGAAGACGATTTATTTTGACCTGATATGGCAACTTCCGATTATGTCGCCCAAGTATCCGACTGCCTGAAAGCAAAAAATATCCAATTTTTTTGACAAGAACGACAATGCTCCAGATGTACCTCAAGCGTGGGACATTGAAAGATTTTGGTGTTTGTGTAAGGCACAATATAGGTCTCAAAAACCTCCACCAAAAAAGATTCCAGAATTCAAGAAAATATATGAACCAAAATAAGCAAAACTGTAGCTGCAAAAAGTGGAAAAACAATTATGGACCATGCTTGGAAAATGTTTATGGCCATTGGTTATAACGGCATTGAAAAAGCAATCGACAACAAAAAATTACTTTAAATATTTAGGTATTTAATATATTTTAAATGTTTTTTTTGTACTTTCCAAAAATAACATTTTGTTAAACTTTAAAAGTGAGACTTTACTTTCCGGACACCCCCTTACATTCTGAAAGAATATAAGATCCTAAAGAAAATGATTCGTATGTTTCAATTATCATATCATGTTAAAATAGTAGTAAAATGAGAAACAACAGAAAAATATCCCCTCTCCTTTTGCTTATAGCAACAGACTAGGTAATGAGAAACACGATAAAGAACCAAAATAAATTAACATGACGTTTAGACCAGTATCTGGAAGACTTCGAATTTGCAGACGATGTAAGCATAATAACCGAAAGAATAAACCACATGCAAACTAAGATCGATAAACTCAGAGAAAACTCTCAGAAAATAAGTCTAGAAATTAATCCAAAGAAAACAAAAATGTTGTCAGTATATAAAAACAAGACAACAAAAATAAAAGTGAAAGAAATAGAAATAGAAACGGTGCGAGAATTTGCATACTTAGGAAGCATACTGGAAGGAGGAAGCTGTCAAAAACATATACAAAATAGATTAAGTAAAGCACAGAAGGCATATGTTGTAATATGTATAGTGTGGCGGTATAGTGTCAATGGTCATCTAAAGAGCTGCCAACGAAGACGAAGTTACGAATCTTCACTACAAACGTTAAACGCATTCTACTCTATGTGAACATGGATAATAATGAAAAAAACGTTGCCAAGCTTTTATAAATAAGTCCCTCCGAAGAATAATAGGAATTTATAGGCCCGAGAAGATATCAAATAGTAGAATAATACGGCAAAAGATCCATTTAAAAAAACGATTAATCAGGAAATGGAAATGGAAGCTCAAGAGAAACGAGGAGGAAAGTAATTTTAAAACCAACTATCGCACATTAAAAAGAATGGAGCAAATGCGTGGAATTGCTATGTGAACTTAAACTTAACTCAACTTAAAAACAAGAAGCGTAAAGTGCAAGTGGTAGACCAAAAACTATTAAGTCTTTTAAGAACCTTAGAGTGACGACCTAATTTATTACTATAGGAAGTATGGAAACATCCCTTGGATAACCTATGCTTTAGCTAAGAGCGATAAGGATAGATACAGTAACAGAACAGTAGCAAAAAGTACGCAAAATATGGGAAAACTTTTTATTATTTGACTACCGAACCATGTTATATATAGGATGTTCTCTTTCCGCTGATCCTAATAAAGTAATACGCAATTTATTGATAAAAAGCAGTTATTTATAATTTTGTAAGGTATTCCCCTCCACAGTCAATGCATTTTTGCATCCGTGAAAACCAATCTTCAATACATTTTCTCCAATCTTCCCGCATTAGGTCCTTTATTTCATTTTAAAATGCGTCGACCGCTTCTTCGGCCGATGTAAAACGTAAACCCCGTAACTTATCGTTTACACGGGGAAATAAAAAGAAATCATTAGGTGCCATGTCTGGACTATACGGCGAATGAGCCATTATTTCAATGTTCTGAGCATTCCAGCCGTGTGTGGTCGAGTATTATCCAACGGGAACAAAGCTTACGTACCTTCAAATGTTTGTGTAAAATGATGTTAATTGCTTTCACACCAATGTTTGGAGTTGCTTGAATACTCCTTACAGTAACATGTCGGTCCTCATCAATCATGTTCCCAACAAGCCCAATATTCTTTTCGGTAACGGCTGGTTTTGGCTTAGGAGCTCGAAAACTGTCATTTTGGGAAAGTCGACCACGTTGAAATTCATTGTACCATCGCTTTATGGTAACTAAAGAACACGATTTCTCACCAAATACTCCATTGATTTCCTCAAAACATTGTTTACGGCTTAAGCCATGTTTAAAATTGTAAAACAATCGCAGCTCGATAATGTTCTCCGTTTAATTCCATGTTTTATTGCAAAATTGATTAGGTACTTTAAGCTTATGTATTTTAAAATATTCAAGTATATTTGTCAACCGTCACAGTCATTAAACTTGTAAACAACTAGCTTCCACTGTCAAACAAAATTTGTTGCAAATTTTAATGGTCCTAATAGATCGGCTGAGCAGAAAGAGAACAGCAATCGTAGCTATGAAAGTTGTTATCTTGGAATATAACCTTGACATTTAATTATGTAGGTATGGATAACCACCGAGGTGTATTCTGCCTAGTGAGTCCTCTCTGGAGTAGAAGTCCAAACACTTCCGTGGTTCGGAGCCCACGTAAAGCTGTAGGTCCCCTATGTCTGTAGGCTACTTGACACGCACACCACAGGCATATGGAAAGAGAATCGGCAATGCTCTGTAAAGGGCATGCCACTCCAAGAAGAAGAAGGTATGGTTATTCTGAAATGAACCACTTTTGGTTATGTCAATTTAATTGAAGATTAATATAGATCAACGGTATTTATGAATTTGTAAGTTGGGTTGCCTATTCCAATCGTTGAGGAGCGCGTCTTATGTGAATCGCCCAGTATATTTATTCCCATCGGACAGACAAAAAGAAAAGACAAGAAAAAGACAATAGAAAATTGCTGTATTTCACAATGTGGTAAGACAAGTTGCAAATTGACATTTGCCAGTCCACATTATGATCAAGATAATGACCTACCTAAGTTTTATATTGGTATAATCAATGCTATTTTTACAAGAATAGAAATGAATAGGAGGGATATTAATAGCTCTATACTGAGCTACTCAAAATTTTATGACTAACATCGCCACGTGTAGTTCTTTCGCCAATTTATACACACCCTGTATATGTCCATCTATAGGCGAGTGGTTAAGGGTGGATTTCAGTTAAAATATTTTTCGTTTTTAAGGTTTTTGGGTTGCCTGACTTAAATACAGCCAAAAAAGGATTGGATCTTCTAATATTGCTTCTACCTCACAAAACTTCAAAATTCAGTATAAGTATTTGCGAATACAGATTTTTAATCTCTTAAACCTCTTTATAAACATTGAAAATGATGAACAGAGTCGGTGTGGGTTGCCTATCTTTAATCAGTTTTTAAAAATTTATAAGCAATTTTTTCTAAAGTCAAATAAAGATTACGCCAAAATTATACAAATTTGCAAAAGGGTCGATACATGCATATGCAGATAATATTGAAACCCACCCCACGACATGCAGAAATCAATACTTTGTTGATGGATGTCTTGTGTAAGTCCCTTTTTGTAAGTTTTACATAATAGGTCATAATTTAATTACTATATTAAAATTGGTCGTTCTGGCCTTGTTGCGTATGAAGGAAAGGTCTAAAAATTTTAATTCATACCCGTCATTATTTAACCGTACCGTTATTTTAAAATTACACAATTTTCAGCGCGTTAACATGCTTCTAAAACCCACCCTCAAGGTGGCATGGTGTTTACCATACAACCCCGCGCGTATGCAAAACAACTGAGCGATTTAGGAGTCCTTAACCCTCCATGTTGTCGACCATGTTCTCTCGCGGGACATTAATGCCGATACCTATATCTCCATCGAAGTTAATGTTTGGAAGAAAGATTAGCTCAAAATTACCAGCTTTGCTTGTTAAGACATTTGTAATAAGTAGGTAGATAGATGATAAAAATCAAGAACACAGAAATTCAAAAGACGTTTTATGATAAGGGAGAAAGGGAGCTACAATTAGACAAGAGTTTGTAAAAGCTGAGGGAGTAGGTGCTAATTAAGCATGATAATAATTCGATACCTAAACAAAAACAGGCAATATCGTACATATAACACCTCAGAAACAACTGCATACAACTACCGTGATAATCAGCCAATGTGAACCTATTGTGTCGTTATTTAAAGGCAGATTTTAGCGACGAACCTGGTTCCTGGATTTTTTGAACCCGGTTCGTTAATGACGTCATCAAATTTACTGTTCGCCAAAACGTAATTCGGTTCAAACGGCGGTTTGACATTAAAATTCTAACCTCTAACATAATTGAACGTTTTAATATCTACAATGGATTTAGGTATTTAGGACAACTTGGCGTGTTAGCTGCTTATGAAATGCTGTTTTCGAATGATTCTTAGATTTACCGTTATTAGTTAAATCGCGTTCAGGTAACTAGCATTAACTTAAATTCTCGGCGGTTTCAGAATCTACAAGTAATTTGCAAGACACTCCGTTATACGTGACATCAACGTTCTCCATCTTTTTTTATGAAATAATACTAGATTTTTAATTGCAAGTTATAAAAATTACACACAGTAATTTCAAATTCGTAAAAACCGCCAGCCACTGTTAACATACAAAAGTAGTCACGTGATGGCATTCGCGCTCCGATAATTGACGAACCCAAACGACTTGTCAGCAACACACGTTGCGAGGTTGGTTCGTCGGTTGCTGGAACCCGGTTCAATTTTTTGAACCGTGGCGTCATTGGTTCGTCGATAAAACGAAGCGGTTCGAAAATTTGGAACCAGGTTCGTCGCTAAAATCTGCCTTTAGTATTCTGATTTTCATTTAAAAACTGTTATATGTACTTCAAAAATGAGGATGGTTGTGCGATCTTATGGGGGTTGCCAGCCTTAAAGGTTCCGTTTTAAAATGGACGGCCTTTATACATTCAGTATTGTTTTATAGTAGGGTACATCTGTTAGATTGCGTCGTTATATTAAATACAATGACTATATTAAATGCATTGGTTGAATTCAAATTTATTTTAGTAAATTATTCTGTGGTAATATTATAAAGTAGACCCCTGAAAGTTAGACGTAGCTGCAACCCACACTACAATACTTAGTATGAAGGTTTGCTGCAGTTCAAACAAACATCCTTTTAAAATGTTAGTTCACTTGCTAATATGTAAAAATAAAGAATAGGTATCTTCTTTGCTAAAAATAAAACATAGGTCCATCCATGCCTTATTTTTTTAATTGCTTCAAAATAACATTTTTCGTATTTATTGAAACGTACACAATTAAACAAATAAAAAATAAAATTTAAAGGTTTCTTTACGTTCTACACTTCTACCCTTCTACACAATTTTTAAACTTAATTTAAAAATAAAACTATTTTGTAATAATTCTGTAAGTGCTACACATTTTGACATGTTTGATGTTTACATCCTGGATATCGCAACTCCTATAAATTATTATTACTATTACTATAATTACTAAACCAAAATTTGATTTATTAATTGCCCCAGAGAGGGATATTAGTGCCACATTATGACATTAATAGGCAGCGTTAATAAGTTAAATTACTGACAACTTTGAGAAATTGCATGACATGTTTACTAACTTTCTGAACTTATTTATAGATTTTAATCGGTGTGTTTACCCACAATACTGAATATTTATTTTTTTACGCTGTTGCTAAAAATACTCAGCGATTTTTCTAATCAGCTACAAACTTAAACAGACAATTTGTATGAAATTTGATAAACAAAGCGGAAACTAAATCATATTTGATAGCTTCTTCTTGACCTACAAGACAAAAACGCTAAATTTATACCCTTCAAGCCATTTAATGAAATTATTTATAAATTCTTCCCATAGCTCGACAGTAATTTTAACAAATATTTTTGGGCATGATAATTTATAATTACATACCTACTCCGTACATTTTAATTTTTTTAATATTGTGTTTAATTGCTATTACATTAATAAACTAAACCAAATCTCATACAAATAGCTAGCAACAAACAATTTATTAAGGGCGGCTGGGTAATAATGACATAAAATATATTTCAGTCGTAGTATTCTTGCAATTGCAAGTCATCAGCAATTTCAAGCTAAAATAACCCTTAAATAACATAAAAAACATAATTAGCAAAACTAGTACAACAAATCTGATTAAAGCTTCTAAATCATTTAGCTTTTTAATTTTTTATCGACAAATCTTGAAACTCATTAGGGAACAAATAATTACTTACTTCAGGTAGAGAGCTTAATTTATATTACCGTGACGTTCGTTAGGTGGACCTTTCTTTAATAATCATTAAGTTCAAGAATCGGGGGAGTAAGTTAATCTGAGAGTTATTAACAAATACTCGTTTTATATTCTTTTACAGTATTTATGCTGTTAGTATAATATGCAACCATTTCATCACTTATGTATTTAACATTAACAAGAAGTAAGTTTGGTTAATTTACAATATTCTATTAATTATCAACCCTATCGCTCCAGCTCAGTCTTTTTCAGTAGAAGATTTCTAATTACTACCATATCTGCAAAAAGGTATAACACAGAACATTATAGCGTAGTGAAGCTCCTGAAATAAGCTCACTTTTTAATTTAATTAATTTATAAGTAAGACTTTCCAAGTTTACAAGTTAGTTATAAGTTATGAAACGCGCAAGAGTTCTTCGTTAATTAAGAGCGAACTACAATAAAATTACTTGGAGTTTTCCCAGCAACTAAAAGATTTCTCTATTTTAGGGTTGTTTTTAAATTAAAAATCTGAAGTAGACAAGCACTCCCTAGTTTGTAATTGCTAATACAAAAAATTATTGATTACTAGATGGAATGATTGTTAATTAAATTCTGGTGATTCTATTTTTAGAGAGTAATGTTTTTGTAATTATCTAATCGAAACGGTTTCTTAAACAAATTTTCTAGTAATAATGATTTTTTAATTCATTTTCATTACGTTAAAATGCGATCTCAACTGAATGCTAATTCCAAGTAAAATTCGAATTTTGTTTGTCCCGTGATAAATTATTTACATGTATTCTTATCAAGTTGAATGTCTTCCAGACGTAATATTTTAAGTCAAATATGCCGGATGACCGTATGCATGTCCGCCGTGCGTTTCGCGGTAGCTTCCTGAAACTGAAAACTATAAAGCTACCGTCGTAAAAAGCGGTCTACTCTGGGCATAATACGAATTATGTTCATTTAATTACGCGGCCGTTTCAACCGTGCCCTGAACTCGTAAAATATTTTCATTATGACTACCAAACGACGTGTAACTGCGATATTGCATTCATGCCCAAACGACATACGAATTCTTGCTATTTTAGATCGTAAAATCTAAAGCACCGGATTTAAAATTTAATAAAATTCTGCATGGTCTACGATCAAAGTTACGTTTTGCTATGGAACTACTTTAATGAACAAATACAATGTATCCAGTAACATTTTGAAAATTTTATTCACAAGACTTGTGCTTTCGTTTGCTTAAAATAATAATAATTCAATTGCTAATTTTTCCAATTATTGTAAATGGATGTTAACAGAACGTCTTCCAGGTTGAAACCGTGTCATTGTTGAGACAGAAGAACTCAACGTTTTGCCCACTTTTTTACGGGGCTTCTTCAGGAGGAAAAGGGTTTCGCCTCTGGCTTGGTTGACAAGTTGAGTTACCGTTCCCTTCTTTCTCTTGCTAAACGAGTTTCGCCTCTGTCGTGGTTGACACGTTGGGTTACCGTGCTCTGCGCTTAGTGCTCCCCTTTTCCTCCTGAAGAAGCCCCTTAAAAAAAGTGGGCGAAACGTTGAGTTCTTCTGTCTCAGCAACGGGTTTCAACCCGGAAGACGTTCTGTTAACACTGTCACTGACCGTGGAAGTCTTCGAATTCATTATTGTAAAGCGATATTTATTTTTAATTAGTTTAAACGTTTTTATAAATTTACAGTTTTTTCAGTCAAACCTTTGCCTTTGAGTGTTGGTCTTCAATGAACTTCCACTGCAATTTTTACAAAAAATTTAATAAAACAAGACAGCAATCAATTATCCCACCAAATATTCCTACTTTCAAAATTTATAAAAAGAAAGCCTTACCAAAAATTTATACGTCGCTGTAGGTTTCTCAATATGATATAATAACATGCCCCACGAACAAAGTGTTTTTCCTGCAGGCTATTCGTCAACAATGTCCAACAACGGACACATGTTTACGCTCACCATTCAACACCGGATGTTCTTTTATGACCAACATTCAAAAAAACTCGCGAATTATTTTCACCCCGCCGCGTTTAACGCATCTCGAAGGCGCGAGATATGCATTTAGCGATACGCATCCTTTTCCTGAGACTTTCCTGGGGGCAACAGAAAGGCGCCGTGAAGCAAAAATTATGTAAAAGAGATGTGCGATATTTCTCCGACGAAATAAAATAAAAAGAATGCATAACATACATACATCAAAATTTAAGATTTACGGTTCAGTAATAATACATGTTTATGTCGTAAGGTTTTTATGAATATAGCTTTCGCCATACTGTCGAAGGTAACGGCGTTTAAGAAACGATCGATCTGATGTTTATCTTTGAAAGAAAAGGCGTTACAATGTAATACGCTAAGAGAACAATACAACTCAATTTTCTATTATAGTTGTTTGTATTCTTCTACTTTCATTAAATCTGCTAAAATTGGTACTTTAACAATGTTTTAAATAAGAATAGTTTCCAGCATGAGAAAGAAGCCGTACATTTTCATTTTCACTTTTATTATTTATTAAATTGGTGTTACTGGTTTTTAAATAAAGCAGAGAGCTTAAATAAAAAACACCAAGCCAACAGGATTAGTCTGAAATTTTCAATTTTACTAAGTCTTCTCAACGCGCCTCCACCAATTGTACATATACGAGGTCTGATCAAAAAGTATTCAGCTCCTATTTCTTGAAATCTAACACTGGTGTGTCAATACCGCAGCGTTATTGATTTCAGGTGAGCATGCGTGAATGTCTTGAACATTAATGTTTAACGCAGTTGTTGTGAAACAGGCAGAGCCAAATTATCCATTAAGCAACCAAGGCAGAGAGAATGTTTGTATTTAATATTTGTGTTTTGACAGAAAGAATGCTCAAAATATTTCCTTCAAAGTGCCTTTAAATTTTTTTAATCAGTTCGTATGGAAAACTTTACAATTACATAATTTTCAAGTAGTGATAATAAATCGTCGAACCTGTCCATATTTAATGGTTGATTTTAACACAAATTCACTAGTTGTAAAAACAGAAGTTACAATCGTGATTCTATCGTTTAATTTGGGAATTTTAAATTCGAATCAAAATGTCAAAACTCAAAGCTAAAAATTAGACCTTCAGATACAAAATTTGAGTCTGTTAGAGAACTTTACAATTCAAATCCGCATTCATAATTTATTTTTAGTTTTTGTAAGGCATTTGAATGTAACTAACATATTTAATGTTATATTTGGATTCCAAACCGACCCACATTCTGTAAATTTATTACATTTAACTCCAAGGAAGCATTTGCTTAATGGTATCAAAACTGACGGTCTTTCTTATATTTTCCATGATTTCTGCTGTTGTACCACACAATATACACAATGGGCCTTGTATTTCCATTAATAATAATATAATTAAAGCATTCAAATATTTCTTCCAGAAACTTTTTATTACTTACAATGGTTCGATGCCATTTTACTTACTTTAATTAAGGTTATGTGAAAATGGGAGCTTATAAGATGGTTGCAAATGATTGTTGATAAAAATTGTGGACATACTAATATAAACCATAGTTGTGAATACTATCTTTAATAATTAAAATAGTTTTGTTTTCATTTATATATTTCATAACCATCTAAATACTAAATTGTTCCGTTTCTTGTATATCTTTATTATATGACCCACAACTTTGACTTAGTACTATCCTCTTGGAGTGAAAGTCTATAAGAATTGACCTTTTCATTATTTAAAAATGTGACAATTTTCTAATTTTTTTGCCCACTGTATATAACGTAAGGTAAGGTACATACGAAGGTTGGCAGAAAAATAATGAGACTGGCAACACTGTGCGCAAACCGACAACGCTGCTACCTTCCCTTCACACGACAATAACCCCTGTCGTAAACTTAGTACAATTTTGAACTTGTAACAGTTGCTACGCGTTTGTTGAGAGCCTCTGAAGTGAAGCTTGGCGAATCTACTGCTGTAACTTATGAAAAGTTACAAAGGGCTTATGGAGAACATTCCCTATCCAGGACACAAGGGTTCAGATGGCATAAAGCCTTTTTAGAGGTCTGAAAAGAAGTGAAAGACGAACTTCGTGCGGGAGGACCTTCAACCTCAAAAACGGACGACAATGTGATGTCAGACCATCGACCCCCCTATTCAATCCCTGTGACTTCTTTTTCTTCCCCTGGCTGAGTAACCATGTGGAAGGGCGCAATTTGGTACTTTGGATAATACCCAGAAGAGCGTAACCGACGAGTTGAAAGGCATTCCAGCAAAAGCTTTCCAGGACTGCTACGAACAATGGAAAAAATGCCTCCATCGGGGTGTAGCTGCCCAAGGGTGCTTATTTGAAGGGAAGAACCTTGATTTGTAAAAAGAATTAAATTCATGGCTAAAAGAAAATCGATCTCATTATTTTTCTGCCAAACCAGATATAGATCGAGATATTTAACAATTTTCTGTTAAAATACTCTTTTTTAATTAAACTATTTTGTTCTAATTTCGACATTATTTTGTGTTTTGCACTACCTTCTTTGACTAGCTCGCCATCATTTTTTCAATTTTTTATCCAACAGTTTCAACCCACATAAGTCGATTTATTTTAATGGGGATCAAAAGCGTTCAGTACTTAATAATATACTTGTACAAAACATTAGGTGAAAATAAATGAAAAAGTAAACTTAGGGTTAAGTACAAGACCAAAAACCGGAGAACAAAAAGTAATTTAAATCACAAATATGAAATAATTGTTAGGTCCAAAGTGGCCTAATTAAATTTAAAATGAAGCCTAAGGCCTAATCCAACAGAACTCTGAGTATACTATACAACAACAAAACTATCCCTAAAAGTAGCCTCTCGAGGTTTTACCTATTCCAGATGTAGAATTCAGAATTTAGAGTGCGAAACAACTGGAATCTCGAAATCTATACTTAAAATTCCTACCTTTAAGTCCAAATTTGAGATTCATTTTTTTTTTGGGATTTATATCTAGAATCTTCAAATATCAGCTTCAATGTCTTTAATTCTGAATTTAAGACATTCAATTTCACTAAAAAATATGTATATTTTCCCTATCGAACAAAATTTGATTCTGAAGCAGTTATTTAAACTTTGTATGCTTCTATCTGCAAACATGTGCACCAAACTTATAGCAACATGTTATTGCAACACGGCGATAAAAGCACGCAAATGTTTGTATTAAACCAACTTTTATTCTGGATTCCACATAAATCTCGAATAAAATATTTTCTATTACATCGATGCTTATGAGGATGATTATTTGTTGAGCAATACTTAGAGAGCATCGAAGAATTCTTTATTACGATTCTGATTTTTTTTAAATTTAGTGTTTGTGCTTTAACGAAAAGAATGACTTAAATATTTCGTTATATAATTATATAATCTTGAATTACACATAGCTTCCTCTTACCATCTTATCAAATTCGGAGTACCTCAAGGCAGTGTCCTCGGAGCTTTTCTCTACCTATCTTTACGGCCGACATACCCACTACAGAAGAGACTAGAATAGCTACGTTCGCCGAGGATACGGCAGTTCTACCATCAAATATTGAACCTGACAGAGCCTCTGTGAAGCTACAAAACCGTCTAGACATGTTACAGAACTGGTTCAGAAAGTGGAAAATTAAAGTAAATAGTGACAAATCAGTGCAAATATCCACCAGACGATGTAGTTGCCCCAGGGTCAATCTAAACAATGTTCCGATCCCAGAAAAACCGGTAGTAAAATATCTTGAGCTTCACCTTGACAAGAAACTCATATGGAAAGACCACATCAAAACCAAAAAGGCCCAACTTAACTTAAAAGTGAAACAAATGTCCTGGCTACTAGGAAGAAAGTCTAAACTATCATTAGAGAATAAATTATTAATCTACAAAATCATCCTTAAACCAATCTGGACTTACGGAATTGAGCTTTGGGGATGTAGCAAACCGAGCAACACCAAAATACTCCAAACCTTCCAATCCAAAACACTTCGAAAGATAGTAGACGCACCCTGGTAAGTGGTATGCATCTAATCAAACTCTTCATGCGGACCTCGGAGTTCCCCTCATAAACGAAGTAATTGCTCTACACGCCAACAAATGCAAAGAAAGAAACAGCAACAGTTAAAGACTAATTTTTTGACATTAACTTAATTTGATGATTTTTGCCACAGCATGCTAATTTTTTAAATCATCAAATTAAGTTAATTTCAAAAAATTAGTCTTTATTAACTGTTGCTATTTTTATTTTCCTTTCTGTTTTGCATTGTTGATATTTTATGTTTTAGAATAATCGTTGAATTAAAATTATTTTGATATTCCACTAATTTTGATTTATTTTTTATTTACAAACATGAAACATAATATTTACGCACCACGTGACGTGACGTTTATAGTGTATACTGGGTTGCCTATATATTGCGTTTATTATAAAAGTATACATAGGGGATATGTATACTAAAAAGAAAATTTCCCTGTATATTAAAAGGCATATTTAGATGCAGATATTTACGAATACAGTAAATAAGTAAGCATAGTGTATGAACATCAGACTATGCAAGTTAATTATGGGCAGTGGCATGAATATTCATCATGCTTTTGTTTTATGACTTTGATGTACTTAGGTTGGCCTGCATGGGTGGTTTGATCACAAGAAATTATGCTGGAAGTCGGTGCGTCAGTCAGATATGCGATACAAGATCGATCTTTTAAGGGATTGATATACAAATCAATCTTAAGCGGCCGGAGCCAAATGTGGTGTTACAACCAATCTTTTTGACGAGGGTGCAATTGCCCTCTAATTGGTGAGTATATGCGCTTTGTATAACTCGTGATTAGTACATGAGAAGCGTTGCCTCTCAAGTACGAGAATATACGAGATACTAGGTACCCACGTACATTGTAAGGGATGTTTCACCCTATCGTTGATTGAGAAATGCCCAAGACATATCTCAGTAGTCAGAATTGTCGTTTTTGTAATTAATTGTGATCATGATCAGCACTTACACCAGGGCAACCATAGGTAATTTTGATGAAGTCTAATCTTGAATACGTGAAATATATTAAAATTGCTAACTTTTACGTTGTGGTTAATTTGGGCAAGGACGACCCCTTAACTGGAATTACGGTCTTGTAACCCTTTTGATTAATACACGTAATCGGAAAGCAATGCTTTACCGCCGTGTACGTAATAAGAAGTATGCAAAGCAAAAGTGCAATACAACTAACTGTATACTCTACAGTAATTAGATACACTAATCAGCGTACTAAGTAATCTAATTTTCAGACGACTATACAGATAGACTGAATAATCAAGACTGGTTGCTTGATAAGATTTTATTGTATATTTATACTAAAAATCCGATACAGAAGAGGTGGAAAATAAATGTTCTCACAGTTTTGCATCTGGTACTTGTCTAGGAAACTAATAAATTTCATACTTGAGTTAAAATCCTAATTCTCTTTTAAATTCCTTTAGAAAATTAAAATTATAAACACGCAGGTGGCTATCACAATATGTAGAAAGCAATACTCTTAATGTTATAATGTTATAACCGTTTCATCTATTTCCATATTTTTCGATGCAGTCTTTAGATATCTATTTAAACTAAAAGTTGAAAATAGTGTAATGAGGGGGAGAGCACAAATAAAAAATTACATGCTTTAAACGTAGTAAAGCATTAGCTTTTATTATTATTATTAACAGTGACGTTAGATCCGACAGGGCTTCAACAAGCATTTAACCCTAAAATTGTTAGAAATTTTGTGCTTTAGTAAAGTAGAAAAGAACCATAGAATTACAATTAGCGAAATCAAAACTGAGGTGGAGATTTCTTAAGGTTCAGTTCAAGTAATCTTAAATGAAGATTTGAAAATTCCTTTTATGACCAGAAAAATCTCTTGATCGGCGACCCTCAACACTGTGTAAATAAGTTTCAACATTTTTTGAATGAAGTTGTCGCTAGAGAAGAGTCGTTACGATCGAGAAACAAAAGTTTCAGTCATCTCGATAGAAGTTTCCAGAATCGTCAAGGCCCAAAAAGCACCATAAAGTCGAAGCAAAAAATACCCAAATTGGAAGCAAAATTATAGCTATGTTGACAATTTGTTTGGCACAGTA
This sequence comes from Melanotus villosus, assembly GCA_963082815.1. NCBI lineage: Eukaryota > Metazoa > Arthropoda > Insecta > Coleoptera > Elateridae > Melanotus > Melanotus villosus. The sequence continues at coordinate 30,796,608 of OY720418.1, read as the reverse complement.
AACTTGTACAGTTGTACAAGGTCAAACAAAACAATATTTCCTTCATCGTGTTGCAATTGTCGCCAAAAGTCCAATTCTGGAATGCAGGGTGCAGGAGTTTAACAGGTGCACCACGATAAGGTTCCGGCTCACATAGTTTTTAGCCAGGCACAAACTTTCCCAGGTAGGTACGGCCCCATGGGAGTATTAGCTTTTCCTCAAATTAGAATTTACTAAAACGTTGTTGAGCTTTCGATTAGAAAGCAGGAAAGAGATTATATCAAATGCGACCAAGCGATTCCTAAAACCGACACTGAAAACCGTTAAATTAGCTATGTACTTACTTAAAATCCAAGGAGCTTATTATGAAGTTAAAAGGTAAGCTCTGAGCTCATTTTGAATTTTGGTCTTTGGAGTTGGATATTTTTCGAGTCGTTGTAAAAGTGTAGATAGAGTACCTATTATATTTTATTCGGTGTTTATTATCAAAAACTTTTGTTATTGTTTACGTATCATGCTTTTGTCGAAAATCAAACACCAGTTGTTGTTTGGATAACTGATAACAAAGAAGCTACACCGAACTTCTAGTTTAACTCTTGGTCACAGATTAAAAGAGTACTACGTAATATTCTTTTAGTTTTGGTAAAGTTAAATTTATGCCTAAAATATTTAGTGTATCAAACTTTTTAAGGCAAGTAGGTATTGAGTAGAAAATGCAACATTTATCGTTTTCATATCAACTACCAAAATTACAAAAACTTACTTAATTACAGTATGTGTAAACATCCCTAAAGTAGATAAAATGTTATAAGCGAAAAGGCTACGTATATAATCGAATGAGTGTTTCAGATGTGAAATTAGCGACCAGTAAATTGAGTTTTGTAAATAAATTACCTGAAACTAAATAACCTCCGGCGTTTTCCACGAAAACGTAAATGTGTGGAATACGAAAAGCCGAAGAGTTCATTGGTGTCGGTCTCGGGGGTGGTTTCTATTAAGATATAGGGGGTTAGAAGCCGCACCCAATAAATCAAATAACACGTAGAGGAGGTCCAGTCGCCTCAATTCCAGCTTTCAAAAGAGATTGGAGATGCTTAGCGTTTTATTTGTATTTTAGTGGAAGTCGCTCATAAAAGGCCCGCCGTTGAAAGTAAAAACCAAGGAAAAGAATAATAAAAAGTACTAAGGGTGTCGTAAACTCAGTCGCTATCACAACAGTTAGTGCTGCATTTTTATTGCAATCGTTTCATTCGTCATTTGGTTTTGAAAGATGAGGTGGTGGATCAGAGTAACAGGGGAACAATTTTGTACAAAAACATCTTCAAGGTGGGAAGGCATAATTTAATTTGCGACGCAGATCGCTCGGTTCCCGTTATATTCACCTAACTGACCCTGAACTTCGACTAATAGGGATGAGGTTGGACACTGCAGATAGTGGTCCCCTAGAACTAATCGATACTGGGTTAATTAACAACGCACACGCACTGTCACCACCCCTGTACCTGCTCTATTTTGTAAAGCTTCCTCGAATTCGCCAAGTGCTTCATATTTGAAGGGTTTCATAACCCCCGCATATTAGATAATTTAGATATTGCGTTCTCCCTAAGGATGACCTACTTGACTTTTATGCCTGAAGGTGCTTTAATTATTCAGTCGATTAATATTGCCATTTCGTCTCTTTGTGTGTGGGGAAAATTGCTTTAACATCTCACTTTGTCGAGCGTAAATCGTAACTTCTTTATTCGATTACGGAACAACTAAAGTAACGCTTGGTTGATTCATAGCTCAAAGTTAAAGTTATGTCTGAAGTGGACAAACCGGAAGTGGCCGTGGCGCTTCCGAAACTGCAGCTGCCGCCATGTCTGCCACTTCCTGTTGAACACATTTTGCAAGCCCCATGGCGCTAAAGAAACTAAACGAAATTACTGCCATTCGAAATTGGACCTGAGCAAAACTAGGCCTTGCCTAAACAGGAAATTTCTATAGGAAATCATTCGTTTCACCCTAAGATTGACGCACGGTTTGTCCGTAATTTATTAGAGAAATAACCGTTTGCGATAACAATGAAATATGTTACTAAACTAAAACCATTAAAGGGTTTGAAAACGACAAAAAATTAATTTTTCGGGGAAATAATACCATGTTATAACCCCGAGCGATTAAAAAGATAAAGCTGCACGAATATAATGTAAAAGTTACATCACAGGAAATGCAGCATGGAAATGGAAATTATGCAGCCACAAATGTTATCAGGATATTAATCGGGAAAATTACCAAAACAATTCGTTAAATTTATTAAATTTATGAAGCTGCATTCTCGGTGCAACTGGCTTTGTTGATGGTATCACGTTTCGGCTGGCGTGCACCAGACTAAAACTACAGAAATCACGCAACTGCATTCCCAAGAAATAAATTAAAATTTTATTATTTTTAAAAAATTTAAAAATTTCACAGACGGATGCAATAATTGTATTACAATGGTTACTAATTTGGTTACACACAAAAACTACGCACGCAAACATTAAAGTTTGATTTATAAAGTTTACAGTTTTTCGAGATTAGATTATCTTGAAACATTTATAAAATCTCAATTTCTATTTAACCGAATTAAGTTCATAAATTAAGAAAAACAACAACTAAGGATTTTAATCCTTTTTATCATCAAGTAGGCCACGTAATCTGTCAGCTCTGCTCATGTTGTAAAAAAGTTTGATAAATTGTTAATTTGGTTGTTTCCTTTTTCTTTCTTTTTTAAATTATTGTGAAATGCATGAATACACTGTTGCCAATATTATTATTGTTGTTACTTTAGAATATGTAATACATCGACTACTCAGTGTCATTGACAGTTTAGTAAATTGTTTGCATGACAGTTTCTGGTTACTAGGTAAGAACAAAAAATCATCGTATAACTCTTTAGCAAATTATTAGTGCTATTTTGTAAGTGGATAATAATTTAAGAACTGATTTAAGAACCTCTTGCATTTGTGTGTTCAACTAATTACATTCAGTTGCACAAACATGATTTAACAGTTTTGTTAAAATGAACAAAATCGAATAAGATGGGGTTGATAAATATTACCTTAATAATCAAAAAGTGATGCCCATTCGTCAACTTTGCCCATTCGTTAATTTAACAATAACCTTGTGCGACCACCATTAGAATAAAAGACGGAATTTTACATCTACGAGCCCTAACAACTATATATTGGGACAAAATAAAGTACATATATAAATCAGGTATTTGACAGTTTATTTGTTTTTCTAATAATTTTTTAAATTTAATACTAAGTAACTAGTTAATTAACAACAATTGGGGCCAATCAGCAACACAAAAAATAAAATACTTATTCTATCATTTCTAATTAACAAGAAAAATGTTCATATTGTGTGGCAACTAAATATTGGGACATAGAACGAATTTTTATGTCTAAAATGGAGTAACATCGCCCTTAGAGTTTATGGCCGCTCGAATTCGGTTGGGCATTGACTCAACTAAGGATCTGCAGGTTTCAGGAGTAAATCCATTCCAAATTTGCTCTATTTTAGCTCTAAGTTCCGGTAATGTCCGTTGTTGGTTGTTCCTCAATGTTTGTTTCATTTTATGCCACACTGTTTCAATGACATTGAGGTTAGGACTGTTGGAAGGCCAAGAAAGAACATTGGCGTTGTGGCCGCCAAACCACTTTTTTGTGATTTTGGCCGTATGACAGGCCGCCACATCCTGCTGAAAAATGTCATTTTCGCCAGCATTTAACTTTGCGATACTTGGTAGCAGACTGTTTTGCAGTATTTCTTGATATTTCGCAGCATTCACGGTGCCATCAATAAATTCAAAACATCCTAATCCTGAAGCTGTCATGCAGCCCCAAATCATCACTCCTTTAGGAAATTTTACCGTATGTTTTAGGCAATACTTGTGGAAAGTCTCATGTTTAGTGGGAATCACGCGTTTGCGGTGATCACCAACACATACGTCGAATTTTGATTCGTCGCTAAAAATTACTCTGGAACTATCTTGGTCGGTAGAAGATTGGTCCAGAGTAATTTTTAGCGACGAATCAAAATTCGACGTATGTGTTAGTGATCACCGCAAACGCGTGATTCCCACTAAACATGAGACTTTCCACAAGTATTGCCTAAAACATACGGTAAAATTTCCTAAAGGAGTGATGATTTGGGGCTGCATGATAGCTTCAGGATTAAGATGTTTTGAATTTATTGATGGCACCGTGAATGCTGCGAAATATCAAGAAATACTGCAAAACAGTCTGCTACCAAGTATCGCTAAGTTAAATGCTGGCGAAAATGACATTTTTCAGCAGGATGGGGCGGCCTGTCATACGGCCAAAATTCCAAAAAAGTGGTTGGCGACCACAACGCCAATGTTCTTTCTTGGACTTCCAACAGTCCTAACCTCAATGTCATTGAAACAGTGTGGCACAAAATGAAACAAACATTGAGGAACAACTAACAACGGACATTACCGGAACTTAGAGCAGCTAAAATAGAGCAAATTTGGAATGGATTTACTCCTGAAACCTGCAGATCCTTAGTTGAGTCAATGCCCAACCGAATTCGAGCGGCCATAAACTCTAAGGGCGATGTTACTCCATTTTAGACATAAAAATTCGTTCTATGTCCCAATATTTAGTTGCCACACAATATGAACATTTTTCTTGTTAATTAGAAATGATAGAATAAGTATTTTATTTTTTGTGTTGCTGATTGGCCCCAATTGTTGTTAATTAACTAGTTACTTAGTATTAAATTTAAAAAATTATTAGAAAAACAAATAAACTGTCAAATACCTGATTTATATATGTATTTTACTTTGTCCCAATATATAGTTGTTAGGGCTCGTATTTCCCACTAAATATTTTTAATTAGATCTTTCACGGGAAGAGTAATATAGGAAAGTGCTACCAAGGTATTCGCCAGCTTCTCTGGTTGTATCAACTATTAATAGTAACTATAAACTGATTAAAGAAAGCCATTAACATTAAAAATTGATCGAACCAGACAAAAAGTCCTCGAAGATTGATTTCGATAACAAGTTATAAAATTTTTCCATGACGAAAAATAGTTTTGTAAAGTAACAGAAGTTGTTTATCTTTTATAAATGCCAGTGTGTTTGTAAATACATACTTCGTTAGCAGTATTTATAACCCAGCTAATCCATTCACGACCATAAGGTAAACCTACTCATTGAAAATCTTGACATAGGTAATAAACAATTCAAACGTGTATTTCAATAAGTTTTTACTGGGAAGGGATATACTAAGAACCAGTGGCGTAGCCAGGTAGGCGTTAGGGGGGGGGTTCAAAGCCCCCCCATGAGAACCTTTATTTTATTACAAATTCTAATAAAGTTATTATATTACTTCAAAATATATTGATATTATATCTGCACTTTACTTAACCCCCCCCCCCATGAAAACATCCTGGCTACGCCACTGCTAAGAACAAACTTGCAAGAAAAAAGAACCAAAAAAATATCGCACTACATTAAAAGGAAAAAGAACATCGAATAACCAAGTAATAAACTCAAAAAGCTGTACAGAAAATAATGGTAGAAATGGTAACACAAGTTAAACGAAATCAAGCCAAAAATGCTAACATTTATCTGAAGGAGAGACTAACAACAATTACTAAAACTGTTTAATACTGGAGAGTAACCATTACGAGTATAATCCTAATATTTATTTAAAATTCAATGCTTTGTCACAACAGAAAATAAATATTACGGAACTGTAATTTCAACACGATATAGTAATACTGGTGCAAACTTGCGAAAAATTTCAGGGCAACCTAAACATAGACTATGACAAAGGAAAACATGAAAAACAAATTAACCGTAAGCAACACAAGATTAAATAGAAAAGTGAAAACCTTCAAATACCTGGGAATTCACATACGCGTAGAATGTGACAGTAAGATAAACAATGAAATAAGTAGAAAATGAGCGACTGTTTGATTTAAAACTTAAAAGGGGACACAAATAGCATGCATAAATTGATTAATAATAGTATATGTGGACAATAACTAAAGAATACGGAACCTCGAACCGAGAAATATCAGAAAACTAGAACAGATGAAAATAAATAAGATTTTTTGAAGCATATTCTTCTTCTTCTTTTTCTTGGCAGCCTCTTTCCGTTCACTTTTAAACATAGGCCTCCCTTAATATTATACAACTTTCTCTGTTTTAGGCTGTTTGACAACAACTTCTTCCAGTAGTATAAGGCGACGTCGAAGTCGGTGGCTCGTGGCTAACAAGTAGTCGTAGAAGGGGAGTTCGAAACGCTAAACCCTGCAGATGGGGGGGGGGTCGTAATCGGGAGGAAAAATGGGCGCCACTGCGGAAATCACCCAGAATGGTCTCGAGGAACGTACCGCAGATGGTTCCTCTGGGCTCGAAGGGGGTTGGGGTGGTTGCACCCTACTCCTGGATGTTACTTACCCTATCTTTTCAAGAAAACACTGGCGTGCTGATAGGCAGGCTCACAAGGCTGTACACAAATATTAAAACAGACACAAAACACAAATAAAAGGCAAAAGTAAACTAACTAACAATAAGATTTAATGAATGTAAGAAAAATTTAAAATGGGGGATGAACTTATAAGTTTTATCTTAATTTAAGTGAGAGAGGATTGAGGGATGCCACATTTACTCAAGCTACGGTAAAGATGGTTAACAGCTACGCTTCCTTAATCGTAATAAAATGAATGACAACGACAAAACTTGAACAAGAATTTGATTACAAATAATTTCCAAACATGCAACATAAAATAGGTAAGCATCGCGACAGTTTACACTGTTTCTAAATCGTTACCACTAAAGCGAAAATAATACGCACTGATTATAATTAATTAAACACTTCGCCCGAACAGATTAAACAAAAGAAGGATGTTTGATGTACTTAAATTTACAGACAACAGTTGACGGGTGCCTGCCTACGAGTAAACCGATATACGGTACTAATTAGGATCGAATCTGGTACAAATTGCAACCGGCAAGTATAAAGGGGCAGCCTAAAATATCGTTACCTGGGAAAGGGCTTCGTTGGAGAAAGCCCACTGGAAGCGATGGGAGACTTCGAGTCCCAGAGAAAAACAACAGCGATGGGTAAAGAAAAAGGGGATGTGTCCTTTTCTGGAAGCGGTTGCAAAAACGGACGGGATGTCCTAGGGCTGGTAGTTATTTGAACCAATACGAAACCGTGTGAAAACGGTACTTCACAAACCACTAAACTTCACACAGAACTATATTTTTCCGAAACTGTAAAGCACTCTCTATGAGAATCCGACAAATATGTCGTAAAGTAGTTTTCCAAAACTAAAACGAGAACTAGGGGCCTTTTTCGGGATTTTACCATTTTACTACCCAAGCCCGGAACGAAAACTTGCACGACCGCCTAGTTGAAGATCTGGCTGTACTCTGCTTTGTTTCTTCTCTTTTTTCCGTAAAGCACAAAGGCGCGAGGGGGGGGGGACCTTGAACGGCGCCACCCCTGGCGTTGCCTCGTGATCGGTGGTTCCCCGGACTGTTTAACAAAGAAATTCACTGAAAAAAATATTGCATCATCCTATTTGGGATTTCCGAAATATTTCGCAACAACAAAAATATGACGAACTGGCATTATTTAAAACTTCAGGCGGTCTTAAACTTCGAACAACAGGGGCGTATTACACTAAATTTGTGCAAACTCCGTGACAAGTCTTCTTGAAATCGTCAGATTAGATAAGAAATAATAGTAAAAAAATTATAGGGAATCGTACCAGAGAAAGGCTGAGAAAGACGTGGACAGAGGGCATTAAAGAAGAAGTAAAAATAAAAGGTCAGACAGAATCTAGCAAAGAACAAGAAAGAAAGAAGAAAATTCTGGAAAACGCCTACAACCTGGACCAACTAAATCCTAACCTCGACATTGAAAGACAAACGAAAACCAGTTAGTAATTAGTACTTACAACAACCTCGTATACGATTTCAGATACAGAAAGGAACTATCCAACAAATAAATAAATAATTGAATACATCTAACACTATAAAAACGATTAGCTAAGCAGGTGATTAATAAACCATAGAAATCTACTTAAAGTTTCATGTTTCTCATTTGATAAAATTGGAGAATTAGAAACCACTGATTTCTTAAGCTATGGATTTTATTAAATTTTTATTCATAGACTGTATAAAATTTTAAAATAAAAGTGGCTGTAATGAGTAAACAGTTAACAATTGCAAGTAATTACAGTATTGAGAATGTATTCTTATATTTCTACTTTAAATAGGTCAATTTATTTGTCTTGACGGCCAAATTTAATCTAAAAAAGTTTTAAGTCTAATTAACCAGTAAAGTAATATTCCAATATATACTTTTTATTTTGTGGATGATTAAATAACTCAGCGATTCCAATATATAAATACAGGAGCTAATGTTTGCTCATACTTACTTACTTAAAGTAATAACACTGTGCACTTCTGCAATTTCTCTTCGGGCTTAGCATTAGTTACGCTAAGAGTTTTTCTCTTAAAGGAGACTTCTTTCCTATAACGTAAGAAGATAAACTTTCGGCCAAATACCCAGAAAAGAAGTATAAAAAGATACATTTTATTTAAAAAATTATAGGCACTTAGGATTATAAACTTTTACCCCGAGTATTTCTAAATTGTTTCAAATTTCTACAATGAACATAGAAATTATAGTTTTAGGTAATATAGAATTTATGGTTCCAATACTTTGTTTATCGCGTTCAATTTCAATATCTGCTATAAATAAACTTCCCGACAAAGCATAAATTACATTTTCAACTAACTCAATTTGAAACAAATAACTAATTTTAACAACGTTTTTGCTACAAAACAACAATGACACGTGTGGACTTTTCTGAAATTAATTACTCCTATTAGTTTACATCACTGGTAATGCCAATATTTTACTGTTCTATTTTCCTTACAACTGAATAAAATAAACTTAATTGAACTGAAAACCGGTATAAGGTTCGGTAATTATAAAAAATATTTCTTGCGTTTTCAGCATTTAAGATTAAGATTTTTTAGTTTGGGACTTACTATCAAGAAAAACATTTTAAATTATAGATTATTATTTCCTAAAAACATCTGTTTAAATAAACAAAATAAGTTTACAACTACCCATGTATCGTTAAACTTGATGCTAGCCCATTAGAAAATTAAGAAATTGAAGGGGTTTCCACTGTTGGTAGATACCTACAGTTAGCTGGTCAAATTCGACACTGATGTGGGACCTATTGTTTCACATATTATTCGTCTGAAGTTAATTTCTATTATGAAAATTTAAATATTGCCTGTAGTAACTCACGGAAAAATAAGTTCTAAATAGCTAACCTTTCATTTTTCGCAGTGTACAGACATAGCAGCCGTAGAAAGATTCCGAAGAGTTGTAGCATTATTATTTATTATTATTAGTCTGTACATCCCTATACAGGGTCTTAGGTAATGCTTCTGCCAAACTTTGGGAATAGCTTTATAATGACAAATAGAGTAAAAAAGTATTATACAATTTTTTTCTAATATGCATAGTTTCTGAGAAAAAGCATGCTTTAATTTTACTTTTTATTCTCGGGAAAAACAAAAACAAAGGGTTAAAGATACATGAACAAAATTTTTGCCGATGAATAAGAGTCTAATACATCAAGTAACAATAAAACTTTATTAACAACCACAAAATAATTAAAGGAAAAAAAGCAACTGAGAAAAAAATGGTATAAGAATTTTTTATTCCTTTTATCGTTACAAACCCACCCCTAACGATTAGTAGAAGTATTACCTAACACCCTGTATAGGGCAAATGCCCCCTTCTTTCCCTTATTCTTTGTACTTTTTTCAAACATTCTCACTATTTTTTTTATTGAGGGGCTTTGATCTACTCTCCCATACTGACCAATCCTCGTGCGAGCGAGGTGCCGCGTCGCGTTAACGGAGCAATTGGGCCGGGCCACCCATTCCAGTACTGACCGGAAACAACGATGCTGAACTTTCCCGATCGTACTGTACCGGGTGGGGGGGGGGTACCTAGCTCAACTCGGTGCCTTTTTTCTACAAGACAAATTAGCATTACCAACTTAAATTTACACATATTTTGTAAGTTTATAAATTGTTACAGATTTCTATTAATTTGCTGCAAACACTTCTTTCATAGATTTCAGTTTTTTCTAGAAAAAAAGGTGTATTTAATTCGTCAAATTGACCTAAAATCTGAGAGTTCAAAGCGTTTGTTAACTGTTTAGAATACTATAATAACTTAAGCTCCTGTATGTACTATATATTTCCTGTTATTTGTGTCTTTCAAGCTACAGAATTAAATAAATCTATTCCGTAATCTAACCATTTTAAAAGTAAACGAGGAAAATTTTCCAGAGTAAATCACATTTTCCTGTAGCTCCATTCTCATATAATTTGAGTGCCTACGAGACAGGCATCGACGCGGTGGCTTTTAATATTCATATCCGTCTAATTGACTTGGTCGCTAATGCAGTTACACTGATTACCAAGCCGGCTTTAAAAATTTGGATCACGACTAAAAGTTTTAATCAAATCGGTTGCGAGTTGCTATGCAAGATGCTCTTATTCATTCCGCGGGAAGGTCTATTAAGAATAAAATTAAGAAAAGCCCCTTTAACGATGTTACTTTTACTTACAGGAGTAAACAAGAGAAGCTTGAATTGCATTAGGTGAATACGACAGACGTTTTCAGTTCTTTCTTTCTGTTGTTTAAAGTTTCTAGAAATCCAAGTTTTATATTGAAATCTTATATGGAAAATCCTCGAAGCTACACACATGGCCGTACACACGACTTTCATGTAATCTTTATGGAATAAGAATGTAACGGAACGAAGGGAAAGCTCTAACACGACCAAAACTTTTTAAATTTGAATACTTTTATTTTCTGGAAATACAAGTTTGGATAAACACGAACTGATATTATTTGGTTGAGTGATTTTTTAGAACCCTCCGGGGGATATACGAAGGAACTTCTTAAACTTTCAAGTTACCTATAATAATTAGTAAGGGAAGGGAAGAAGCCCAGACTGAATTGCTCATCAACAAAACGAACAGGATATTAATGTTTTGATGAAGAGTTTAACAGAATAAAGAACATCAATAACATTTTCTAAATTAGCTGACATCCTGTGTTCCCCTGATAATCAATAATAAATACGAAAACAGATTTAAATTTGTAGATGGAAATTATTGACATCATGAATGAAGTATTTATTTAAGAAAATAAGTAACAACACAATCAAAATTAGTTAATCAAATAAAAATTATTTTAATTAAAACTACAATACGGGCGTTTCCATCTCCAAATAAATTTCAGATATTTACCATGGTAACAATTGTCTTAGCAAATAAAATTAACAGGAAAAATTTTGGGAGATAAATTTACCAGGAGATGAAAATAGACCAGCTGTTAAAGCACAAACAAATTCAAAATATTCGATTTAAATTATTGCTAAAAATTCTTTCGTTTCATTCTACGTAGGAATTAGTCAGATCAGATGATAAAAAATAGTAATCCACCAAACATTTAATCGGAATTAAATTAACGCTAGTTAATGAAGCGAACTGTCGTTCTCATTAATGCCGGAGTGACAATAGAAACCACATAATTCAAATGCAAACGTCTCAACGTAAAATATACGTCTAGCGACTCCCAGGTTGAGGGTTTTACGTAACGATTTAGACAGAACATAATTGCGCCGTCTCTTGTTGCCTTTATTCACTTTCCTGAAACATGGAAAGTTGAAGTTGGCGTCTTCTCTAGAGCCACCTGTGTCAAATTAAGGGTAAGACGAAACTGTCCCGACGGCGGCTCTTACTGTAAACAAATTTCACTTACATACTCTTAGATAAAACTCATTTTCTATAGTGGAAGGTTTTCTTTTTAAATATATTCTGGGAAATTATGTGATACCTTCTATTTTTGTTTCTCCGAGTTAGAAACCATTTTTCATAAAAGTTCTGAAATGGAGTTTGGAACAATAAACATATAAAAAGAAACAAGGCTTTTTTAATTTCAGTAAGAATAATTTGCCAAGTTGAACATCGAACAACAATACAACAAATCAACTTGCTTTTAACTATGTATATTTATTAACAGTGCTTTTAAAATGTACAAAATTTCTTGGACATTTTTCTTAATATATTAACAATATCGGCAATGATTAATAAGACAATTAATTATAAAAATAAATCATAAAATTGACACATTGAAAATTCTAGCAGAGTCTAGATGACCAAAACTGCGGACTATAAGATACTTGGTAGCTGCAAACCTAGATGTCGCCTAACATAAAAGTAACTTACTAACTAAATAATTATATAAATAAATAAGTAAATAAAAACCATGAAATATTACTCTAGAATTTTAAAGGTCAAACTCTTTAATTCTTCCCAAACCAACTTTTACATGTTAAGAGTTAATTAGATTTTACATAAAACATGTCTAAAAAACTTAAAACGAATTAACAAAGTATACAGGGGAAAAATGAGTAAAGTAATAAATGATAAATAAAATAAAAGGTTATTAAGGTAAAAATCTAAGCTTCCACTTTCTTTCATCTTATTTTCAAAGCAGATGGGTTGGTTTATCTTTGTTTTAAGACAAAAATAAAGAAAACAGTGCTGTAAAGAAGAATCCTAGAGGGCAAAAGAAAATGAGCTATCATTTTGGGTTATTTCCTTTTATTGAGGTACCAACCTTAAACAGTAAAACCAGGGCAATTTAGTATTGAAATGAATAAATCATTACTACTACACAGCAGTGGCATTTGAGTCCTGTATATAAAATAGCACAGTTTTCGCTACAAAAATTGTAGAGAATAATCCTGAATTGATGTAGTCATTCGCGAGATTACATTCGTTTCTCACACAGAACTTTAATTTCTTTATTTACAAAAGATGTATAAAGCAACGGTAATTTATCATTTTACACAGAAACAAATATTTCAAACCTACGGAAATTTTAGATTGATTGCTCTAAAAAAGTGATCTCACGGCAATTTTATGCTAAATACCCTTATGTTAAACAAAACTTGCTGTAAGCAAACTTTCCTTCCTTTAGTTCGCATATTTTATTAGTTAGTTATTTCTTTTATTTTTATATTAAGCCCGCCCCATTTTCTTTATTTTATTTATTAATGATGTTAATGACACATCAGTTTTATTTTCAGCGTCCAGTTTTGACGAGTTGAGTCAAATAGGCAAATATTTCAGTGGCAAATTAAGATTAAGATTTAAGCTAAACAGATATGTTTATTTCTTTTACTGCAAAATCAAGTAGGTCAGGAAAATTTGCTCGGTTCTGTAAGTCGGCTCGACTTATCAACTGATCATTCGCCAGTAATAATAACAATAGGAACCCAATTCTTAATTAAAAGCAAAACGCCTACCTTAAGCAATAAATACACGAATTAGAATATTTATTCAGAGAATAGACAACGAAACTGACATTAATCATCTACTTAAAAACACTACAACATTTCAATTAAATAGTTCAGCAAGCTGCTTGGCAAGTAACTCCACATGGAATATAGCATATAACAAGTACAAACTGTCCTGTGTTAGTGTAAAAGAAAATCGCCGAAAATCAAAGGCAACGCAGAAGTTGGCAGACCACAAGACACCCGAGTGACAAGCAAAAACTCAATCAGGCAACACCTGGACTTAAAACATTACTAATAGAAGTCGTTTTAACCCACAGATTCGCCTGATTATTCACTTTGGAAGGCAACAAAGCGATTAAAACAACCTACGCAGCATAAATCACCTATTCGAACTGTAAACGGTACTTGGGCCAGAAGTGATCAAGAAAAGGTGCTGACCTTTGGAAGTCACTTAACGAACGCGTTTAAGCCGTTTCGTTCTAATATTTCAGATGAAGAAATTAACGAAATTCAGCGACATGTAGACGCACCGTTCCAGACAAGCCTACCAAGCATGAAGTTTAAAATTAACGAGATTAAAACCATATGATTCTCAAAAACCCGAACCCACGGAAAGCGCCCAGTTGTGAGGTTATGACTTGATTACGAGAAGAGTCCGGGAAGAACTTCCGGAGAAAGGATTTAAAGGAATAACTTGCCTGCTCAATGCAATGCTAAGGCTCCAGTACTTCCCCATGCAATGGAAAGTTGCAGTAAGTAATAATTTTAATTCCAAAACCGGGCAAACCTAAAGACGATGTAGCATCTTACAGACCGATTAGTTAGTTACCTATACTTTCTAAGATCTTCGAAAAAGTGTTACTAACCAGGATTACACCAATACTTATAGATAATAAATAATTTGTCGTTCGATCATCAGTTCGGCTTCCGTAAACAGCACGCCACGATCGAGCAAATACACAGGGTTGTGGATAAGATCACAAAATATTTTGAGAGTAAGTATTCATCGATGTCACGCAAGCATTTCACAGGGTCTGACATGATGGCTTGTTGTGCAAAATTAAAAATAAACTACCTTCTGACTAGTCAGATTATACGTTCATATCTTACCAACAGGTGCTTCCTAATTAAATATGGCGAATTTCAGTTCTTTATTCCCCATCAGTACCGGAATACCATAGGGTAGTGTACTGGGCCCAATACTGTACCTATTATTTACATCAGACTTACCTACCAACAGCACCACCACGATGGTTGCCACATTTGCAGATGATACGGCGATATTGGGATATCATTCCGATTCACGCATAGCCTCCCACAATCTTCAAAGCCACAGACTGCACATATGGTTTCAAAAGTGTCGTATTAAATTAAACGAAACCAAATCGATACATGTGACCTTCACATTAAGAAGAGAAACCAATCCACCGATATTTCTAAATAACCGAGAAATACCAGCAGCCGAAAGTGCCCAAGTACCTGAAGATCTATCGAGATAGAAGATTAACCTGGAGAAAACACATCTGGATGAAACGTGAGCAATTAGGAGAGATATTTCATAAAATCTATTGGCTAATAGAACGCAGATCCCAGATGCAAGGGCGGTTTTAAAACATATTTTTGGGGGGGGGACTAATTTTCATAACTGCCAAAATTCTTTATTCACGAAAAACTACCTCAAAAATTACTTAAAATGTTTTAAAATGATGGATGGTAGTTTTGACGATTGTTATTTTGTAGCACATGATGGATTCTTGGGGGGGGGGGGGTAATTACCCCCAAGTAAAATACTTTTATATAAAACCATCCTCAAACCTGCGTGGAATTACGGAATTCAACAACGGAACAGCAAGCAACTCCAACATTGAAATATTGAGACGCTTCCAAACCAAAACATTACATTCCATCGTTGACGGCACATGATATGTCCCGAATATGGTTATACAACGTGATCTTGGTATTCCCACCATCAACGAAGAAATATAGAAACATAGTAGTCGTTATTAGGACTGGTTGAGTGTACACCCAAATGTCCTAGTTGAAGAACTACTGGAAAGCCAAGATGAGGAACCCATGCTCCAGAGATTCAAGCCGGCAGATCTGACAAATAGGTTTGTATAAGTATGATGTGAATGTAGCCCAATAACAAACAATTTATATTAATAAAAGGTGAGTGGACTTTTACCAACATGTTATATGTAAACTCCAATCCGGAAGGCGTTTTGTTAATGTAAACTCTTAGTCAAAATACTTATTAAATGTCGAACTTCGATAGATTGTAAAGCCTATTCAATAAAAATAGTAAGGATTGGTGGTAAGTCTTAAAACAAAATGATTGTATAAAATTCCTTGTGTTATATGTTGATTCATGATTAACTTGGTCAGCTTATATTAAATTCATCTTGAATAAACTGAGTCAGATACGTGCTTTGTTATCTGGCAACTTAAGTGTTTTATATTTTTAGGTAAGGCTTACTACTTACTACGTTCACGTGCAATTCCATCTAAATTGTGGAAGCATTCTTTATACATCTTCCATAATGTTGGTTATGTAAAAACAAATGATGAAAATAATTGTAAAGATAAGAGAGCTACTTTGGAAAATTACAGTTTAAAACCTAATTTTAATTATATGGTGTCCCAGGACAGGTTGACCTTATCATCAATTCTGTTGAATTATACAACAATCTATCAACTTCTATTAAAAGTATCATACAGATTAGTAAATTTCGGGGTTTAGTAAAAGACAGTCTGCTACAACACAGTTTTTATTCTATTGACGAATACTTAGACTCCAGTAACTTCCATTCGCTTTAATTGTTCGATTGTTGGTTATAACTAAATGTTTGTAATCTATACTTGTCTTTGTGTTTTATTTGACTATTTCCAATGCTACAATTGTAGACTTTTATGGAATAAAATATATCATTATTATTTTTTAGATTAAACAGAGGGAAATAACGATCCGGCCCCGAATTAACTTATTTTGGTTTACTAAATTTAAAATAAACATCGGTCAGCTTTCTAAATAAGAACAATAAAAGGTGTAAGGTTTGGAAAGATTAAAATTTTCGGTATAATTGGCCTACATTCAAATCAACTAGATATGACACAAACGGGATCCTGTTAAGTGGAATTCTCTGTGAATTTGCATACATTGGTCATAAATTCATTGCATCTAATTGAATACGACGGGATACGACGGGTGTGGTCGCTCGGTGAAATTGATATATGCAAAATCCATCAGTGAGAGTATCCCTTTATTCTTACTAATGAATCACAAACGGCTACCATTAATAATAAATATCACCTACTGCGATCTTTCATAATAAATATCACGGTTTCTACTAACTACTATCGTAAACAAATAAATTTCGAACGTTATGAAAGGAAATTGGGAATTCAGTCGGAATAAGTCGATTCCCCTGAATAAATTTTTAAGTCCTACGTTGAAAAACGAGAAAGCTGTCCGTCCTTTTCGAAGCAATCAAGTAAATTTCTGAACTCAAAT
Organism: Melanotus villosus; assembly: GCA_963082815.1. Classification (NCBI taxonomy): domain Eukaryota; kingdom Metazoa; phylum Arthropoda; class Insecta; order Coleoptera; family Elateridae; genus Melanotus; species Melanotus villosus. Next base: position 30,779,690 of record OY720418.1, on the reverse strand, counting down.
CTGTGAGACGTGTTTTTCCCTTTTTCCGCAGTTGACCGTTGACTACTTGACAATTCCTTCCACACGTTACTTTGTATTCTGCGCCCTTATAAAGCAATTCTCCCCTCGTGTTGCATCAGAGAGGACCACGCATTCGAAGTCGCGCTCTAAATTTAAAACAAAGGTATTTGAATTCGCCTCGGACTCACCAGCCCTTAACAAAGAGCTCCAACTTGGAAAAAGGTAAGGAATATTTCCACTTCAAATCTTGAACGTGATAAAACAAAGCAAATGTTCTGGACTTTAGTTGATGGATATTGCGAGGGTGAAAACACAAAAGTCAGCCTTGACGCAGATATTTTCTAACCGAATGTGAGGTTTTTAAGTAAGACGTGGATTTAGAAACCCTTTAAAGAAAACTATTAGAAAACTGGCAACTACTTTATTTTTGACGGTCTTTTTTGTGACTGCCAATAAATAAACTAAAGTTTTGGAACAGTTCGTGCGTCAACAACATGAAAAGTAATTGCGTGTCAAGTAAGAGTAAGTATGGTAGACAACAAAAAAATGTAATATTGAAATAGCAATAAAACAAGAAAATATAATTAAAGTTATAAGTAGCGTAAGTTTAAATAATTTTAAATTTAATTTTTGTATTTTATCTTTGTTAGTTTAGACCTGTAATCGTTACTAATAACCATAAATAAATAATCGCAACAAAGAGTTCTAAGTTCCAAAAATATTATCCAAATAGCTACCTTCACACTGTTTATTAGCATTATGACTAACTAATTAATAATTATTAAAGTAAGTAGTTAAATACGCGTTTAAATAGCGTTCGTTATAATTAATAAAGTTTGCTAAAAGTTTCAGATTTTCTTTGAACCATTCATATTTTGTACAGAAAATATTTGCATAATTCGCAGTTTTCACCATAAATATTTACTGTTTTTACAATTTCAAAAGTTGGCCAGAGTATTATTTTTTCTTGCAGTCTGTAAATGATAAACAATTACTCACCTTTCTTGCTACTCTTCAATTTTCTTAATTTTCAGCAATTTTGAGGTTTCCGTACAATCCCACTAAATGTATTATAATCAGTGGTCATCAAAATTTTCGTTAAGAAAGCAAATGTATTGATGTGAAAATGTTAATTTTTGTTAGAGTAACGTTCTCTTGTAAAAATTTGTCCATTGGGTGATTATTAAGTATAATATAATTTTGTTACGTTTAGCAAATAATCTGTATTTTTAAATATACATATATGCATCAAATAAATAATAAAATAATGGAGATATTCAGATTATTCGGAAAATTTTTCCTAACAAATAAAAAGCAAAGTCTTTGAAAATAACACAATTAAAATAATAGAAGTAGAGATAGAAAATGCTCACTAAGTGCAAACATCGAAAATCGCTAACATATGCTAATATGTATAGGGTCAAGTGGGGTAATAATGAGACAATTTTTAAATCTTTTGAGTTTTTGAGGGTAAAGTATTGAGCAAATAAATTGAAACAAAGGGTAACATATGTAATAAAGGTTGCTCTTTCGTATAGCTTCATTTAAATTGAGGTAGCATACAACTTTATCATGTGAAAGTATATAACTTCTGTCTCATTTTTGCCTCTAAAATAGGGTAAAAAAGAGACAGCTCTGTTGAAAAATGAGACACCCATGTAACTCTATCTAAAACGAATTTAGACTGAATAGAGGGCAAAAATAAGACATGGCAGTAAAAAAATAAGCCAGAAAAAAATGTTCAATTTTTTTTCACACCATAAATTAATTTTCTACGACATTAAATATGGTTCTACTAAATAACTCAAGAAAATTCTGAAAATATCAGTAAAAACTAAAAGGAAATTTGTTAACTGAACTTACAACACTAACACATGAACAAAATAATGGGTACTTCTAATTAATACACTAGAAATTCACTTAAATCTATTGGAAACATACTGTAGGGACGCCCTTGCTGTACCACCAACAGAATTTGGGGGAGGTGGTTTTAGTACAACATCACCTTTAAGTACATCATCTAATTGTTCTTTCTCAGGATAAATGAATCGGCTCCCTTTACGTTGTAAGTATGTTACTACAAAGTCGTCTGTTTCAACTGATAGCACATGGGCTACATAATAAACCACTCTTTTCTACAAAGTTTGAATGGCGCAAATGAAAGTTTTCTGGATTCATTTTACAGTGTTCTATTGTACATTTTTTTCAGTGAACTTCTATCACTGTAAGATGAAATGCTATATGGTTTTGTAACAAATAAGCTCTGCTTTTTTAAATACAATAATAATTATTAACGAATGTGTTAAATTAATATTTTTTTATCTACTGTCTTATTTTTTACCAACTTTTTCTACTGTCTCACTTTTACACCACTTAACCCTACCTAATGAGTTACTAAAATACTGTGAAGAAGTGCTAACAAAACAACTAAGGTCTGTTAAAAACAATTTACACGTAAAATATGACATACCAGGAAATTCTGTAAAAGAGAACCAGCCTGTGTTAAATGTGCAGAAAATCACCTAACCGCAACATGCACTAAAACTAGAGACACTCCTGCCAAGTGCATAAACTGCTTTCAAGCACACCCCGCTAGCTACAGAGGATGTACAATAGCTAAGGAGCTACAGAAAAGAAGGGATAATGCTGGCAAGACCAAGAAAATAATTCCTCAATCAAGATTAGCTGTCCCTAATCCAGTCAGAACCGGTTACCCAACAAAAACCATCAGCAGATTCAGTATTTTGTCCATCATCATCCGAACCATCTATGATGCAGCTTATGCATAATATGATGAAAATACTTGAGGGAGTTAATGAAAGGCCCAACAGACTAGAAACCAGGAGCAACAGGAGCAACAAGACCTACGTATCGCTACATGGAATGTCAATGGCATTCAAAATAAAAAACATGACGTTGAAGTCTTCCTCAATACTCAACACATAGATGTCTGTCTTGTCTCTGAGACACACATGACAAAACAGTCCTACACAATAATAAGAGGCTATAAAATGTATCACACCATCCATCCGGGCAACCAAGCTAAGGGTGGTAGTGCAATCTTAATCAGAGAATCAGTGAATCATTTTGAAGAATGTCATTTAGAACGAGTAGAATTTCGGCTTACAGTGGTTGGAATTAAGACTATAAAATAGAAGCTGAGAGTTGGTGCTGTCTATTGTCCACCAAGACATAATCTTAAAAAGAAAGATTACCTAACACTTCTGCAACATCTAGGAGACAGATTCATTGTTGGGCGAAATTTTAACTCTAAACATGTAGATTGGGGATCCAGGTTAACGACGACTAAAGGTAGAGATCTGAGAAAAGCTGTCAGAGAATTGAATTGCAATTATCATTCAACAGGTAAGCCTACGTACTGGCCCACTGATCCAGATAAAATTCCAGACTTGCTAGACTTCTTCATATCAAGAAATCGAAGAAAACTTTGACTTGGATTCCGATCACTCAGCCGTCATTTTGACAGTGAGTGAAAAGATAATCAAAAGAGCAGCCAGATCACTCTTGTTAACAAAACCACTGATTGCGAAAGTTTTCGGATTGATGTTCAGAATAACATCAATCCGAATATTAATCTAAGAACAACTGAGCAGTTAGAAAAAGAAGCTGAAAACTTTACCAGACTTGTCCAGGCAGCGGCATATAACAACACCAAGGAGATTACTTACATAACCAAAGGAGTAAATTACCCCGCTGAGATCAGAGGACTCGTCAAAGAAAAAAGAAGAGCTAGAAGGAGATGTCAACAGACCAGAGACCCATCTGACGAAACCATTTTGAATAATAGAGCTCAAAAACTGAGAAGAAAAATACAAAAACTCTAAGAAGAATCAATAAATTCCTACCTGCAGAATTTGACATCTGACGAATAAACGGACTACTCACTTTGGAAAGCAACCAGAAGGATCAGAAAACCAATTAAGTCCATACCACCAATAAGAACAGATATGGGATCATGGGCCAGAGACAATAAACAGAAAGCTGATCAGTTTGCAGAACATCTAGCTGAGTTCTCTACGCCCAATCAAACACAAGTAGAAAATTTACTGCCTGACACCAACAACCAAATTTCAAAAAACATCACCCTAGCCCAGTGGTTTTTAACCTTTTCGAAGCCACGGAACACTTTTGATTGTAAAAACAAATTGCGGAGCACTCACTTACTAAATCATTAAGGTCATTAAACAAACAATAACAATATGCATGAACATGATCTGTGAAACGACTGCAACAAGATTGAATAGGATCACCTAATCTAATACAGCTCCTCAAATGAATCGTAAGTGATGAAAATCGCGCTCGGTTTGCTCGGTAGCACTTCTTTTGAATTATTTTATTATATCGCGGAACACTTATAACATGTTCGCGGAACACCTGTGTTCCGGGGAACACCGCTTAAGAACCACCGCCCTAGCCACTCCGACAAAAGTAGCAGAGGAGATCAAAACAAACCTTAACCCGAGAAAAGCACCAGGTTACGATCTAATCACTGGTGAAATACTAAAACAACTGCCTAGGAAAGGTATAGTCCTACTGACTTACCTTTTCAATGCAGCTTTCAGTCTAAAACATGTCACTAGCCGTTGGAAAGTTGCAGAGGTAATCATGCTGCCAAAGCCAGGTAAGCCACTTACTGAAATAAAGTCGTATAGGCCAATTTCGCTCTTACCTATAGTTTCCAAACTATTTGAAAAGCTTCTACATAAGAGACTAAGGGCCGGTTGCACAAAGCTTTTGTTAAATTAACGAATGATCAAAGTTAACAAAAGAGCATCATTTTTTGTTTACTAATGTGTTACTTGTCATATGCATTCGAATTTTGATTCGATTTTGTTCACTTTAACGAATGATTAATTTAACCAAGCTGTTAAATCATGTTTGTGCAACCCGCCCTAAGGGCGGGTTGCACAAACATGATTTAACAGTTTGGTCAAATTAACCATTCGTCAAAGTGAACAATATCGAATCAAAATTCGAATGCATATGGCAAATAATACATTAGTAAACAAAAAATGATGCTCTTTTGTCAACTTTGATCATTAGTTAATTTAACAAAAGCTTTGTGCAATCAGACCTAAGACCTCTTATAGAAAATAACCAACTAATCCCAGATTACCAATTTGGCTTTAGACAGAGGCACTCAACAATTGATCAAGTGCATCATATCACTGACATTCTTTAACAAGCATTTGAAGAAACACAAGTCTGCTCTGCAGTCTTCTTGGATGTGGCCCAAGCCTTTGACAAAGTTTGGCACAAAGGGTTAATACACAAATTGAATAAAATGCTTTCGAAACAATATGTAGAAATCTTAACATCTTATATAGCTGATAGACTTTTTAGGATCAAGCAGGAAGAAGAATACTCGGACCTAAAAGAAATAAGAGCAGACCTACCTCAAGGAAATGTCCTTGGCCCCGTTCTTTATCTGTTGCATACCAGTGACTTACCAGCATTGAATGACATAACAGTAGCTACATTAGTCGATCATACTGTCCTCCTGGCAGTGAATCAGCATCAAGAAAGCTCCACAAGAAGCGATACTGTAGTAGACTGGACCAAGAGATGGAGGATCAAACTCAGCGAACTTAAATTATTGTACCCTATGAAATGAATGCCAAATATTTCGGCATGGCATTAGAAACGAAGCTGAGACGGAAAACGCATGTGAAGAAGAAAAGAGCTGAGCTTGGTCTGAAATATAAACAACATTATTGGCTTCTTGGCAGAAACTCTAAGTCGTCAATACACAATAAATTACTGATTTACAATCAGATCTTGAAACCGGTGTGGCTATACGGCATCCAGCTATGGGATTGCCCCAGTGATACTAACATTAAGTCCATACACACATTCCAAAACAAGGTGTTGCGTAACATAGCTGATGCTCCGTGGTGTCTTCGCAACTCAGATATTCATCAAGATCTTGGCATTCCAACAAAAGAAATCAAAAGGTTTGCCGATAAGCATGAAGCCAGGTTACACCTCCATGTGAAGGCAGAGGCTTTTCGACTGCTGGACAATCAACACAATGTCCGAAGACTGAAGAGAACCAAACCATCCGATCTTGTGTAGTGTGTTGTGTGTAAAAGCACATTGTGCGAGCAGTGACGTACGCACGGGGGGGATAAAGGTGATATATCTCCCCCCCCCCCAAAAGCGTAAATTATATTTCCTAATCAAAAATGAAATACAATACAATATATTGACACATTTGCTGGCCTCTTAATATTTGCAGTTGTCTCAAAGTCGGCAGTATTTCATCCTGTCACCCCACACTTCAGCCCTGCAGCTAATATGTGATACATATATGACCTAGCAATGATGTCAATACATCGTGAACAGGCAGTATCTTTAGATGACGTTATAGATAATTTGCCAAAAAAATGTAGACGTATTGACCTCATACTTTAAGTATTTTGTAACTTGTAAGGGTCCTATATTTTTAACGCAATAGAATGTTATAAACACCTGTTATTTTTTTCATTTCAGGCTCCTAAAACGATTTTGCTTTTTTTGTTAGATGATAATTTATTAATAATTTTATTTTAATTTGTTGCTGATAAAAAAAACGAGTTTGTGTTAAACGAAAGAAAATTGGAAATAAATTTCGTTCAAATGAACACTTCTGTATCCTCCCGCCCCATGAACATTCTCTGCGTACGCTATTGTATGTGAGTGAAATGTAAATAGTTATTAGAAGAATCTAAAGGACATCAGTGGATGGTGATAAGTGCTTAGGTTAGGATGTATTAGATAAAAATTAATGGTTAGTCTTTTAGACTAGTTTTAATAGCCAAACATCAACAGATGTTTTTAATTTAAACAAAATTATAAATTGAATGGAAAACCAGTATATTCGTCTCTTTCTTTAAGAACGTGCTTAGAAATCCAAAAAGCGATTACTGACCAAGGTTCAAATCCGAGTGCCAGCAAGAAGTCTACATCCGGGAAAAATATATAATTAAAAATATGTCTTTCCCAAGACCAATCCGCCCTTCTCAGGGCGACCGATGCCTGAAGAAGAGAGCAGATCCAGTCCCCGAAACGTCGCATTCCATCAATGTAACAGAGTGTGCGAAAAGCCCAATTAACACCTCTAATAATAACCTAACAACCTACGTTGCAAGATTGACAGGAAATATGCATACCGTTAGAAATAATTTTTTTCCTTCTACTTATTTACTGTTTAAACTAGTTGGAGTAAATTATAATACTTTCATTTTTGTTAAAATTGTGTATATTAGTTTTGTAAATTTAATTCCAACTGGTATAACAAATTAATATTAATTAACTAAGGATCAAAAACAACAGAGCTAGAACATGCTTAAGTCAGGTAGTCAAAAGAAAAACGCTTTAGGGATACACGCAAAAACTATTATTACACTGATAATGCGGCAGTAACGCCTTTTAAAACGGCTGAAATCAAACAACTCGTGCAAGTAGCAGAGACGACAATATTAAGAAAAATATTTAGGAAAAGTAAAAGAACTCGATCTATGAATGACAACATACGATAGACATGTAACATTTCGCATATGTCAGAATCAATGCAGACTAAAGGAGAAAATGGAAAGCAGGAACGGTTATCTTATTACAATAAAATTCGCAAAAAATATTTAACCCAAAAGAATCCTTAACAAAAAAAAGTCCCAGAAATACTTGTGGTAGAATAGGCTGATATCCTAGAAAGACAGAAGATCGGCTAACATATTTATTAAACTGATGTGATGTTAGATCATCCTAAAAAGCAAACCAAAACAAGTCAAATTCAAATCGATATAACACTTGTGTTATAAAACCCGAAGATATACTGCGTCGAATTTAAGATTCCGCTATGTTAATTAAATTTAGATAATCTTGTTAACGACAAGGTTCTCAAATTTAATTAAATTTATAGGTAGCATTATTTATACAGCTCTCAAATGAAATCTTCGTTAAATTAAAACATTTTATTTAGATATTCGAATTATTTGAATATTGTCTTTTGCTATAATAACGGTGTATGACGAAATAAAAGAGACCAACATCAATGGAATTTAACTAATGGACTCTTACTACAGCTTCTGCTGTTGATGATGGTGATGATTTGTTACTTACGAAAAAACATAATCCAATTGGTAATCACAAAAACCTTGCGAATTTGTAAATAAATCTAATAAAACGAATGAAACTGAACCTTTCACAATTCCGGTTAAAAGAAAATAAGGCAATGGCAATAGTGAATTATCACAATTTTAACTTTTTCGGCATTAAAATGTTTATTTTAACCTACTCCTGTTTTGGTTCACTAACAAAATCCTCTTAGGCCTGAGTCATTATAGAACTTCTTGTTACGATTGTAAACGTATGAAATTTCTCAAAATTACAGATTTTGTTTAAACCAAAATTTCCAAGAGTTTAAAAACAATTAAGTGTATCTTATCAAATCCAGTAACAAAGTAATCAAAATTATGCAAATGCAGTTGCGATAACCTTTTGAAATCTTATGTAATATACAGAGTGGTTCCGAAAAATGTTTGACCAAAGATCACAGATTCTGTTTATTAAAATAAAGAAAAACATATGCTAATTACATCTCTGTTAAACTTGTGGTGCTACCTGGGTATTGCACAGGCGACTGAAACTACGAAAAATTAACAAGCTGCTATTATTTTTAAATCAAATAATTTAATGAAAACTGTTACCCAACACCATCTTCATGATACCAGTACTCTATAACGCTTTAATAAAGCTCCTTACGACAGATGTTTATTACCATTCCTTCTTTATTGTAACAAAAAGAATCTGCTGTGGAGTTTTGTCAAAATGTTTCTGAATCATCCTCTATGATATGAGGAAGCAAGCTAACATTAATATAATAGCCAAAATGACATTTTAGAGTGATATTTAGAAAAATAATAAGCAAAAGTCGCATCCATAATAATAATGTCTTAATTTTGGGAAAAGTAACGCTCGTCACATAATCACGTAATTCTGAATTCTGCAAAATTTTAATAGTAAAAATAAAACATGCCTCTTAAAAGATTATACACAATCAAAGGATCAAAGTCCTTTGAGCTTAGATCCAAAATCATTTCCTTAACTACAACAAATAATAAATTTCTTGGTCTTTTGATATTACAGGCCGATTTGCAACCGAGATGATAAAAATTCGAACAGCATTCACTGACAGGTTAAAATAAGGAGAATTGAGTAATCGTCCCAGCAGTCAACCCTAAGTTGTAAAGAAAAATGCTTAAGTAGTTATAATCTGAATTTTCAGATTTCACTGTATCAAAAATTCATTAGTGAGTAGAGGTAAAGGCAAGTGATTCGTGAATGCTCGGCAGTGGGAAGCGCCAAAATTTCTAATTGCCACAATTATTAAACCAAAAATTACTCTACAACTAACTGCTTTTTATTCCAAGAACATCTTAAATTCAGTATGAATATCTTTTATTTTTATGCGACTAAATTAATTACATCAATCAGATTTAATGGCTAGCTAATTTTCTGGCTGATTTGAAAATATTTTCCCTGTTTTTCGTTCAGTGACATAAATATTTAAACAAACCGTTTGTATTTGCGTTTCCTAAAACGCTGTTTAACCGACAGGACTAACCCGCATTGGTAAATCATACCACACCCCACAAAATAACCCTCTGGGGCTAATCAATAAATGCACTTTCCCTATCAGTTGCATGTTTGTATAATATGCTGTATATTACTGCAGTGGATAGTGACCCCAACGTAACGTTCCTATATTCCCCGGTTATTTTAGTTAAATTCCCCAAAGTAACTAAAACGGTACGTTCTATTATAAATGCAAGACATCACGTTAACGCTATCTAACTTGGTGCATTTCTTGAATTATTAACAACATCTGATATGCATATGCATTTAATAACTAGCGACATGGTTTATTTGACTGCAATGGAAAGCGACGTGGAAACTAATATCAACAATAGCATACATAGGAGATATAAACCCTCATCAACCTGAACCAGACGGAAATTGGTCCGTGTACTCCCTTAGGGCCGGCTACTATTTCTGGAGTTCTACGTTATCCTGCGAGACAATCGTGTACAACTTCTCGGACACACATTACTTATCTATAGTGCGAGAAAATCGAACTAACGCAACTTCGACGATTGTAATCCTTAAAAGCCCGAATATTAGGGAAGGAAAACTAGTTTCGGTTTTCATTTAATTTACTAAATGTTCTCGGGTTACGGATGAAGTTGTTTAAGTAAAATCTAACCGTAAAATTTACATAATGAAATACTCATTAACTTAATGGACTTCATTTATTTTGAACTCATTAAAAATAGCTTAAACTAAAGAAATTACTTAAGTTTTAGGAGATAATTAATAAAAGGTGTTCAATCATAAAACTGTTTAAAGTGAATTTGGATTTACTGCATCGAATTTTTCTTCTGAACTAAATTTTTATTTACCATGTTAATTTTTCCGCTGCTTCCATTGTGAAATGGTTTTTGCACCGAATTAAAAAACAGTTATGGTTAAAAATCACTCCCAAAATGTAGTAAAATATGATTAAACTTGGACATATTGGAAATAATCTCGAAAAACTTCTCAACAGTGTTTCCTAACGTGGCTTTCGTAACAGTTTAGACAAACTTCACACTCATGCTGCAAGAATTTCAACGAACACAGCAGCATCTCTAAAAAAATATAATAGTCGATCGGCAAAGCTTTTAAATGAAGCAGCAGAGACTAAAATAATGGACAAATAAACTACATTCTTCTCTCTACTTACAGCTAGTAAACCTCTACTGAAAGCTACATATATGAAAATATTAGATAAAGAGGCGAACTTATGTTCATACCGATTGACAACCGTTCATAAACTGCTGCCACGTGATATTCCTGCAATGAACAATGGACAACCATTCCACTGGTTTTATAAAGAAGATTATGTAAACACACGAAATTTTAAAATGTAATATGTCGAAAATCTTTATTTTTCGGTTAAAGCATTCGTAAAAAGTTGCTGTGACTGGAAGACCGCGCTTGAAGGCTTAAACAGGCACTAATTCGACGACCTACTACAAAGAAAAAAGTACTAGAGACTAACAAAAGAGAATACATTTAAACGATATTAAAAATTTAGTCGGTTGAATATTATAGTGAATTGTTTTAAACTGAAAAGTACCTGTATATAATATGGTTAAAGAATAATGAACAAAATAAAACTTTCAGAAATTAAATTCATAGAACAAGGAACAATAGTGTAATGATTTTAAAAAAATGGGAATAAATCATTAGAATAACCAGCTAGTAATAATAATAGTAATAAGGAAGAAATCTGGCACTTTTGGAGTCAGATATGGGAAACACTAACAGAACATAACCAATTCGCAGCAGCATGGATAGCGAGAGAAGAAAAATATACTTACAAGGAAAATACCATTTATAACATTAACAGAAACACCGAAACAAAAATAACACAAACTCTTCAATTACCTACCTCTTCTGGTTGAATCGGATATTCAGATTTATTGACAGATTTTCCAAGCCATTTCATCTGTCCTATAAGCTTAAGATAAAATATATTTATTCTAGTTTCTATTCCAATTTTACCTGAGATATTGTATTGCGTAGATAAGCTTTTATTCTTTTCAAGATAGAGAAAGTCCATTCGACTAAGTAAATACCGGTAAAGTGGCCATTATCCGCAGAAGTTTAAAAATATGCGAATATAGATCGTTTTTGCATATAGCTGTAATGGTTTTAAAACGTTTATTTAAAACTTCGGTTCGTTATGTGAATTATTTATTAACAAATATTAAAATTATTAAGCAACTAAGAAACACGAAATAACAACTTAACACTAAACACAACACTAATATTAATTCTAATACAAAACACTAATATTAACCCGTAACACTAATTAATTTATTTGTACAGTTTGTTTATTTATAACTATTCACGTATATTTATATTAACTTTACCCACGTACATAATATTCGCGACCGTTTATGTAGGCTGGATTAGACTGCCCCGTGTTCGTTTGGTCGCGCCTTAAGCCGCGTACAGACCCAGTTCGCGAATAGTTCGCGAACAGTTCGCTAACAGTTCTCGAACCGCTGAAGAAGTAGGTGTGTACTAGAGATCGCGAGCAGTTCGTGTCGGTTGGGAGTTCGGCTGAAAGTTCGCCACTTGAGAGGTAACTTGAAAGAAACTGTTAGCAAACACGTGTAAAGCAGCAGTTCCAGTGTGGACGTTGTTGGGAGATGATCGCAGTGAACTAAAAGTTTTTAATTCTAGTTGATCTAGGCGTGAGTAAAGTTAGTTCTGTGTATGGCAATGGAGTGGAGCGAGGAGGAAATTGTTAATTTAATTGAACAGTATGAATTACATCCAAATTTATGGAATCCAAAAAATTTATTTGACACGGTTTGCGAATAAATTGCTTCTCCACCATCTTCTTTTACGGGTTCTTTCTGCTTTCTGTTATAATCAAGAAACTAGCACATGCAACTTTAATATCTTCTTCCTCCCTTGACGACGTCGGCATTGTTTCTATGATATTAAGCACGACCGAACTGCCTTCAAACTAAATGGCCAACACGAGTTTTAGATTCGAAAACGTGGTGTGGATGCTGAGCTCGCGAACTGTTCACTTACAGCTCGCGAACTGTTCTTGCAAAGCTGATTTTGGTTTGTACGCGGCTTTTATATATCCCAGCTCGTCCTTCCAGAACTCCATTCCAGAAAGTTCGACTAGTCGCGCGAGTATGAGTAACCGTCGACCGCTGTGGAAGCTTCTCGGCGGATGACGAATATGATCCCACACGTGTGCTATAACTTTAATTCGGTTTTGATTTTTTTTTTTTATTAAGTTCATGTTCATAGTGTAATGAAGTGAAATCCTAAATGCACTATGTTATACACTTTACATGATAAAGTGACCATCTAGCTTGCACGCGCGGTTGGCGATACTTGTGCAGCTGTGCATGGTTATTTATGGACCAGGGTCTTTGTTCTAAGACGCCTGCATGATAAGAAATACGATGTGTGCAGCTGCATAAATTGATGAATCAACATTCTTAAAAAATTTACAGAGTAGCACGTTCGTGGTTCAAAGTGGGGATAGCTGATTCTATATAAGGAACCACTTTAACAGAAGGAAAGGATGGTCACTGCAAACGTCAAAAAGTCACGTTGTTCAGATGTCAGGTCCCATTCTTCGTACTTAGGCGGCGGTTACATTAGATAAGAATTCGTACGATATTTTATTCGTACGAATTCTTACGATATTGTTCGTAAGATCGAGTGGTTACATTAGATACGAATTTGTACGAAAATTTTGGTTCTAAAATGTGTATGTTGAAAGTAAATTCTTATACAGGGTGTGTCACGACGACCTTCGATTAGACGTTTCTTGAGAAAAACTGGTAGTACATAAATGAAAATTTGTAAAATAAGGTTTTTCGATATTAAAAAGTTATTGAAAATATTTTTAAGATTGTACAACTTCCGTTTAAATCGGAAGTACACACTAATAACTTCGTTATTTGAAATGGAATATTCTGTATATCTTTAGATATTCAGAATTGCCTTTCAACGGCGAGTGCAATGATATATCACTATAGGGGCCTATCGCTAACAGTTCCGCAGTTATTCAATTGTTTTTAAAAAATCTGACCTCACTTTGGACGAACGCCACTGCGAAATTAAATAGAAATAAGCGTTCTTTCTCAGGATTTAATTTAAGGAGTCTTGACACCGATGGAATAGTTAGGACCATTCGACTCTAGCGTTTACCGGTATACACGGTGATCGAAAAATGTCGACCTAAATTTTTCTCAAAATTTTTAAATGTAACACCCCATATTCGATACTACACCATTACCCATGGTGGTATTGTTTACTTTTCTGATCCCATAAAGATGGCCTTTCTTCGACTAAAGTAATTCGTTTTTCACAATCCATAATAATAACTACCTACTGGTTTACATTACAAGACATTACTGCAATGCTTAAATTTGTCACGAATAATCGTATGAAAAACAAAATATTTTGGTCGTATCAATAACTCTAATAGTGTTTCCTACGATTGTATGTATGTAAGACTATTTTTCTGTATTTAAATTAATGTAATTCAATTGAATCAATTCGCAGTAAGACTTGCTAATTGTTTAGATTTAACATTTAACCCTTTGTTTCATTTGTTAACTTTAACGTTTGAAACTTATCTCTAAAATTGTCTGTTTATTTCTAACTTTGTCATTAAATAATATTTGTAAAACCTAAATCAAAATTCTGACAATGTATGTTATGATAGTTGAATTATTAGACTTTCAATATAAAACCTCCCGCAAAGGCGCAAAACAAAGCAAACCCTTACGTGGCGTAGTTGCAGTGGTCAGTGTATTATACTTTTTCTGCGGAGATGGGAACTCAAAACTTTTAAACAGGAACTCGTACAATAACGTTGTCTCAAAAAGCATCTAAAATCACAATTTTGCAATAGTATTCTGGTAAATTTGAAGATGATAGTGGATTCAGTTTGTTTGTCTGCGTAGCCGTTAATATTGGAATAGAAATTATTATTCCCAACTTTTCTGCTAAACTAAGTACTTGCCTTATAATATATTTCATCGAACGTTTTATCAGAGTTGATCCGTAGACCTTCCAGTTCACTAACTGTACTCTTAGCTACAAACATGGCCGCCTTAAGAGCGTTTACTTAATGGCATTGTGATTGCAAGCAAAAAGTAATATAATGAAGTCGCCTTACCAAATTGCACCCTACAGAAAACGCACTTCTGGGGGTTTCTTTGCCCGTCTATTCTGATATTACGTGTAAAGAACATATGACTGGCTCCAATAATTCGATGAAATCTTGTTCTGCTTCAATTCAACGAGTTGCACAATTTCATTTTAATGTTTTTACACATGATTCTGTAAGTTCTTCCACTCCCGAAATATCAGCAGCCTCATCGGCTAAAATACCAAAACACTTTGCTTTGTTTATATTTGTTACAATTTTCTTCAGAAGAACCTTGTCGCATGTTTTGACTGGTCGAATTTATGTATTTATTCTTCTCACCTAGGCTTTCTAAAATTTATCACCAGAAGCACGGCAGCGTAGAATTTCTCTAAAGCTTCCCTCGTTGTGATATATTTACTCCTGCTCTAGACTTAGCAAACACACACCAATATTTACAAAAGTCCCGTCTTCTTTAGCTGAATAAGCTAACCACGGCCAGCGAGATAGCCAAGAACGTTGAAATTGTACTTATTTGCTAGAAATCAGCCTTATTGGGAAATGAAATGTTTCCTCGGACACCCACAGATTTTTATAACATTTTCAATTTCAATATCCTTCTTCTTCAGCTAGCAGTTAGGGCTAACCTTATTTGCTTTGCCTTCGATTTTTGCTTTATTCGGCGGATAAAGAGAACCAGCTCTGTTCCCTTCTCTTGGGTGGTTATTCACGTAGTAGTTTCCCTGTCGGTCGTCCCTTTTTGCAAGTATATGCCATGCCAATTTTTCTTCTTTCATCCTGTCTATGTGGCTATTGCATTCTTTTGTCTTCCTCTTTTCTCCATTTCACTATATCCTGTATTTCGCATCTTTCTCTCATAGATACATTTGTTCGGTGATCTCTCAATATAATTCCTAATATTTTGCTAAGATCTTCATTTCTACCGTCCGTATTCAATATCAAATTTAATTAAATGTTGTTCAAAAAAATTCGTAATAGGTATCATTTAAATGCACTTTTAATTCTTTTTATTCGAAATTTTCCCGACTACAAGATGGACTAACTATGGTTCCGATAAAACTGGATTATTAATATTATCTTCATTTTCGCCATCGTCGTTTGTTCTTAAGACTTTAGTCTTTGTTTGAAAACAATTGTAATATAAACCTGCCTTTTTTCCCCACGGCTCGCCATTCCTTTATAATTTAAAAAAACAGCACTATACATCTATCGCCTAACAATATAACCTAAAAATACTGCAGATAACATGACACTTGTTAGCTAAGGCAGAGATGGGGTTACTGGTGAAATGACTCACTTACCCGTAAACATAATAACAAGAGCAACTAATAGCCAACCAATACATTTCTTATAAACTACTTAGTATATGTAATCGCTTTCCTAAACAAGAGCGACAGTAATGTGTTCAATACTGAACAAGCTGTTTATTTTCGGAATGTTCGTATTTAAAGGTCTGTAGGTCTGTAGAAAAACAATATGAAACTGAGAGATAAACAATTAGATTCTGCAGTTCAAGTTATGCTCTTGGGGGGGGGGGGGGTTCTTCACCCCTGCACTGCAACGAAATAAATGTTGTTATTGACAGTAAGATATACAAAGTAGCAATAATAAAAAGGAAACATCATGAAAAACTATAAATAAGTTATAAGGGAAGATAGAAAATAAGTTACCATAAGAAATGAATTATCAGAGCTCAAGTGGAAAGAAAAGATATTAATCTTAAAATTCAGCTAGATTCGGATTATTTTATTATGAAAATTATAAAATCATCAGAAAAATCTCATTCCTAAAATTTTCACGATCTTCAATTTTCCTTAAATAATATTAGTAAAAACCAATAAAACCAAAATAAAGGACAGCGTAATTATTCATAAAGCAACGAGTGTGCTCTTCATCCATCTTGAGCCTTTTAATTACATACTAAAATCTATTGTGGACTTGTCTTGGACAAGTGTGCTCGTCGTTGTTTATGACCCAAGGATAATAAATACCGTCGCAGTTTTGGGCAGAGTTTAATAATCCCGTTCTATTTTGTTTTACTGCTGCGGGGAACCGCAACCGGACGCACGCGTGGATAATTCCCTAGCCTTCCTATTTTACAGAGGGTTTTAATTGTGGCCCCATGCCACAGGTTATTGGACATTGAAAATATAGCCCGTCCTCGGGGACTTGCCGCTTCTTTACACACTCCTCTCTAATCAACAGCAAAAACCCAAGCACCCTCAAGAAAAACAGTTCCGGATTTTTATCGAGAGCGTTACCGAAATTAAATTTAAATTTATGCATCGCGGAGAAGGACCTGGTGCGTCCAAGTGCTTTGTGTGTTTTTAATTTGCTCAGGAAACCTCGATTCCGTGCGATAAATTAAAAAAACCTGTCCGGTGGATTAAGCGGCGCTTTTTAATAAATTTTTTGTACTATGCAAATCTGCTTGCTGCCGCTACTGGTACGCTTTCTCTGAGTATCGGGATATACCTTAATAATTTTATTTTATGGCTTTTGGTAGACAAAGACAATTATGCAATATCCGGGGCGGTGCTATCGCCCCGACTGCTAAATGAAGCACATCAAATTTTAGCTTTTATGGTAATAGTCGCATCATATCGCGGTCGTCTCGAGTTATTAGATACTGACCGCAATCTCGCGCTTCAGGCTACTTCGTCTACCATTTAATATTACTTGCACTATTAGAGTACATCCTGAACAAAGTCGGGGTGCCCTTGCAAAAGTCTGTCGTTGTAAATATTGCCAGTTGTTACCAACCGCATTTGCCAGACAAATAAATTCTACGTTAGCAGTAATATTTAAATAACGTAAAAAATAAAAGCAAAATCAACATAATATACGAGTATGCATAATCCTCATTTGTTCCGTTTATAGCACATCCTTATAACTACTTCGGGCATAATTTGCAACTCTGAATGGCTAATGAATGGCCGGTGCATCCAATGATATCAACCCCAATGTTTACGTATAGCAAGGAAACTAAATATTAACACACTTATCTCCTCAGACTACGTTCTAGTCTATAATTAAGTCTTTGTATACTAAGGAATGTACTTCAATAAATTACATGATTATTGTTTTGCTGTTTCCTGTAGATACTTAATTGCAGGTGGTTGTAAATGTAATTCGTTAGTTTATGAACTTTACAGCCTTAGTAATTGAATGAATTCATATTGAAATATTCAAATGTCCTACTCAGGAAAAATGTTATATTATATACTTATACATACGAGTATATGATTATATATATTGTTGTGTAATCAAGGTGACCACAGAACAATTTTATTGAACTTATTATGTGTTGTGTGCAGATGTGTGTGTGAATACATAAAACCAAATACCAAATAAATATTCCGTATCTAAACCACCTGCAAAAAACAAACACCAACAACAAATTCATCACATTACAACATACATGAACGAAAATTCATAACAAGCTCAATTTAAGTTTTTTTACATGGGTTCTAGCTGTAGTTAGGATTCAAAAGATTGCAATAATTTAATGTTGACAAATAAACTTTTGATAACTGAATAGTGAATAAATTTAAAATCATACGTTCACAATAAAAATTCATCAAGTTTCGAATTAACAATTACTTCATAAAATTTTCAATATTTAATCTGACTTTATAAAAATTACCTTATTAACAATTACAACAATCAAAATTCAAATTAATTTTATAAAAACACAAAAAAAAATTATTTAATTGACTTATCTGGTGACTTCTTAAAATCCGGGTAAATCTTGGTGAAGGTCGAAGTTTGGCACAGCTGCATTGATAATCAGCTGTTCTGCGTTGATGCCCATGAATTCCAACCCCAACACTCTCAATGGTAAGTCTTTGTATTTTTACTTGTCTTTATAATTTTTATCACTGTTTAAATTTCACTAATTAATCACTGTTTAAATTTCCAGGTTCCTTGTTTTAGATTAAGGATTACCCTTCAAATACGTAGGTAAATAAAACGATGTTTTATTCAAATAACAATTTAACTAATTTTATTTTCAACGAAGAAAATTCACATTACATTTATTTAATAACCCACTTGGTTTAATTATCAACGTTTACATAAATGTAAATATTATTGTTATTATTACACTCAAATTTTCTTTACGACTATTTATTATTAGTAAATTTTACTAGTACTTTCTTATTATTTATTTTAATTGGTTTTGTTTATTTTAATTCACTTCATTTTACACTTTTAATTTAAAATCATTCTTAGATCACGTGATATCTGTTTCACCACATTTCAGTTGCTACCCGATATTCATCTGTCTTATTGTTCTAGAATAAAAACAAAAGAACTCTACTACGTCATAATAACAAACTTTGGGAGCGTTTTAGATACGTGCATCCCCAATGGATTTTTACGAGCAACTGACGTATTTTCTTTTGTTAAAACCAAGTAAAATAAATAAATCTAGCCAATTTTCAAACCATCTTTAACTTTAATTACTTATTTACGCTTAATTATTAATCAAAATTTATTATTAACTAAATGAAAATTATTTATACTAACTAAACTTAACTTTTAATTTAAATTTTTATTTAAACTAAACCTATTTAAACTTAACTTTAAAGAAAAAGTTTCTTTACTTCGTTCTTGGTTTAAAACTCTACTTGATTTACCTATTTTTCAAAATTATTAATAACTAAACTAAAAACTATGTAATTATATTAATTATGACAAAATAATGAGATTTTGTCTCTTATCAATTTTCTCTAAAATTATCAGTTTGACTGATAATTGCATTTGAAATCTGACGTTTACTCAATTTTACATTTTTACTGATAATTTCAATAATTCTTGCTTTTAACATTTAAATTCTTGACAAAATTAAATCTTATATGCTCTAAAACATTTTAGTTATGTTTTATACCTTGTCTCAACCTTTTAAAATAAGAAATTTATAATTTTCTATTTTTCACATACATTTGTCCTTGAAATTTATCTTTTTACATAAATACGTAATGATTTTAACTTTAATCATTATTTCTAGCACAATAAACTGATCTAAGTGTTCCAAAAGACTACTTCATCAAGAAAAATCAGCTTTGTACTGTAAATTGAAATAAATATCTGGATATTTGAATTTCTATCCTTCATTGTCAACTTTAAATATCGTTTTTATAACTTAATTGTTGTTAATATTTGCTTTATTGTAATTAATTTGTATTAATAAATCGTAAACAATCAATAAAATGATTTTACATCAAAAATCAATTTGGTATTCAATTTTATATACTTGATGTATGTAAAATTGTGTTAATAAAATGTTCATAAAGTGTATAAACTTGTTTGTGTTTATTGTATGGATGTATTAGTGTTATTTAAAATGTTTTATGCTCAAAATACACAACATTTACCCCTCTTAAGAATTTTCAAAAATATTAACTGGTAAGTAAATTTTTCAAAATTATTCTGAATAATTACAGACTTATATTTATTCTTCAACATAAGGTTGTAACATTTGAATGTTAAATCTACCTCTTATTCTATCTGAATCTACAAATTTTAATTCATAAGAACTACCAAATTTTTGATTTATAATAAATGGACCTACATAAGGTAATAAAAGTTTCGCTGAAATCTTATTAACTTGATCTGGTACTCTTAAATTTTTAACAATTACCTTATCACCTATTTCAAAACTTGTATTCTTTTTAATTAATCGATTTTGTTTTTGTTCTTGTTTTATATAATAATTTATAATTTTATTTTTAACTTGTTCTAATTTCCCTTCAAAATCTATCCTATTTGTATTTTCTTGTAACCATGGTCTAGATGGTTTTATTTTTTTCATTAAATATATGGGTACTTCCCTCGTAACTATAGATGGAATTTCATTAATAAATTTTTCTATATTTTTTAAATGTTTTGACCAATTTATGTGATTATCATTATACAATAACATTCTCAAATATTTTACAACTTCTTGTATATACCTTTCACTAGGATTTGCTTGTGGATGTCTTATGCTACAAAAATTAATTTTAACCCCTCTTATTTCCCAGTAATCTATAAATCTTTCATTATTAAAATAGGTTGCGTTATCTAATATTATTCTTTGTGGTTTCCCAACTTCATCAATATATTTTTCCAGACAATTAATTGTAACATCAGTATTACATTTTACCGTAGGATAAAGCTTAATGTACTTTGTAAATAAATCTATTATTACTAAAATATGTTTATACTTGTTGCTTTTAACTAAATTTGATAAATAATCGATAGCAATTACATTTAAAGGATTCTGTGGAATTATACTCTTATAATGGTCATGTAAAACATTGTTTTTATATTTTCCTAATTGACATAAATGACATTTTTTTATTAAATTTTTAATTACTGCTAAATCATTAATTCCAAAATAATTTTCTCTAAACAAATGCCATACTTTTCTGACACCTATATGCCCATATGTTAAATGAAAATATTGCACTACATCTTCAATATGTTCCTTCGTAGTTACATATAATTGTTTATCATTCAATAATTTAACCAGAAATTCATTTATATAAGTGTAACCTTTATAAATTAAGCGATTTCGTAACTGTACCTTTATATTATCAAATAACGGACTTTGTTGTTCTGCTAATAAATATTCTTTTGAAAAAATTCCAAATCTTTTATTTAGAATATTAATACAAATATGAATCTTTTCATTTTCAAATTTTTGTCCATGTTGTCTACTTAAATAATCTGCACTTATGTTTTTTAATCCAGGTATATGTTTAATAGTAAAATTAAATTCCTGTAAAATCAATGTCCATCTATAAATTCTATTATTAGCAATTCTTGTTTTTAGTAAATTTGTAAGAGCTAAATGATCTGTTTCAATAACAAAAGGATTTCCTATCAAATAAAATCTTAATTTTTGCACAGCAAAAACAATAGCTGCCATCTCTTTTTCGGTTGTTGAATATCTAGTTTCACAATCTTTCAAAGTTTTTGATATGAAGCAAATTGGAATTTCAAAATTATTATCTTTTTGAATTAACTCTGCCGCAATGGCACTATTTGATGCGTCAGTTCGTAAAATAAATTCTTTTTCAAAATTTGGATGATACAGTATAATGTTTTCATAAAAACTATCTTTTAAGTTATTCCATGCTGTTTCATGGTCATTTTCCCATTTAAATTTCACACCTTTCTTTAAAAGTTTTAAAAGTGGTAACGATTTTTCAGCTAAATTATGCACAAATTTCCTATAGTAATTTAATGTACCTAAAAATCCTCTAAGCATCTTTAAATTTTTTGGTCTCGGATAATTTTTAATTTCTTTTAACCTTGAATTATCTATCGTAATACCTGTTTTGTTAATTATAAAACCCAAATAATCTACCTTTCTCTTAAAAAATTTACATTTTTCTAAATTTAATTTTAATCCATTAATATTTAACTCATTCAAAATAGTCTCTACATGTTGATAATGCTCAGAAATGTTATTACTATAAATAAGAATGTCATCGACATAATGTATACAGAAATTTTCATACTTATTTAAAATACTTTGTAATGATCGGACCAAAGCCGCACATGAAGTTGATAATCCGAATGGAACTACCTTAAATTGGTAAACATTACCATTTATACTAAATCCAGTATACTTTCTTGATTCTTTTTCCAAAGGAATTAACCAAAATGAGTTTTTTAAATCTAATTTTGTAAAAATTTTATCATTACCAATGCTTCCTAATATACTTTCTATATTTTTGGGTGATTCAAATTGTGGTAACGTTCTAGCATTAATCTGCCTAGCATCTAAACATAAGCGAATAGAATTATCTTTCTTTTTTACAATTACTACAGGATTTATGAAATTAGTTGATGACTTTTCGATGATATTATTTTTTAACATACTATCAATTTCTTTTCCTACAATATTTTGATACGCATACGGAATAGGATATATTTTGCAATTAAAAGAGCCTTCATTTAATACTTTTAACTTGTGTACATAATCTTTTGCAATTGAAGATTTATTGTTTACCAACTCTTTATTTTTAATAATGATTTCTTTTACCCTCTTTACATAATCATCTCCACAATCTAACTTCATTTCTTCTATATTCAATACTTCATCTTTATTTATAATAACCTTATCTACTTCATTATTCATTTTAATATCATTATCCATACTTTTTATTTCATCTTCATTTATAATACCCCCATTTCTTATACCTTCTACTTCTATCAAATTAATATTTACCTCTGGTACTTCAAAATCATTATTAA
This sequence comes from Melanotus villosus, assembly GCA_963082815.1. Lineage (NCBI taxonomy): Eukaryota > Metazoa > Arthropoda > Insecta > Coleoptera > Elateridae > Melanotus > Melanotus villosus. The sequence continues at coordinate 30,756,679 of OY720418.1, read as the reverse complement.
ATTTATAATTCTCCCACTTTACTACAAAATCTTTATAATTAACTGTTTTCCTATCCGTATCAATTATCATACCGTACCTCTCTAAAATATTCATTCCTATTATTATATCAATAGTCATTCCTGTTATTATTAAGAATTCGCAACTAATTTCAAAATTACCTATCACTACTTCTTGAATCAATTTTTGTTTTACCGTAGTAATTTTCTTTTTATTCGCAGTTATCAAATCCACTTCCTTTGTGTTAATAATATTATTTTTAAAATTATTTAAATCATTTTTAATACACTTTTCATTTATCAAAGAAAACTCTGCGCCTGTATCTATCAATGCTGAATAAATTTTATTATTTAAAATTATTTTTATAAATGGTAAATTTTGTATAATGACTAATTCATTATTTTTATCAATATCCTTATTTTGAGTACCATTATCGGGAAAACTTATAAATTCAACTGGATGTGAATAATTATGTGAAATGACAATAGTACTCCCTAATGAAAATTTTGATTATTATTATTGTCAGTTTGTGTATCTACTTCAACTTTCTTTTCTGCTTTACTTACATCTTGGTATAACCTTTCCGGCATATTTCTATAATTTCTATTTTGATAATTATTTGCATAATTAAAATTCCTTCTCTGATAATCATTATTGTTTCTAAAATTATTATAATTATTATTTCTATTATTATGATTATAATTGTTCCTAAAATGATTATTATTATACCTAAAATTATTAAAATACCCTTTATTTGCTTGATTTCCATAAAAATGATTTTGATTACTATTTCCATTGGTTTCATTAGAATTTACTTTATTTTTATTACTACTTGGTTCACTATTGTTATTGTTATTATCATTAATTTTTTTATTAGGTACAGACTTATTTTCATTTATTCTATCCTCTTTATAAACAAAGTTAATATTAGTTTGCTGCCTATATTTGTTATGATTACTTTTATTTTTATCAACTATGTCAAAATTTTTTAAAATGCGAATTAACTTATCAAAACTATCTACTTCATCTATTATAATTTTATTATGAATGTTTTCTGCGAAGTGTCTACCTAAAGCTCTTATAATTTCACTTTCCTGTAACGGTGGATCTAACTGTTGGAATTCGTAGTATTTACTAATAGCATACTTTTCCCTAGTTATTCCTGAATTCATACTATACTGACCTGTATTTAAATTACTTCGTACATCATTTTGATTTCTTATATCCCAATATTGTTTAAGAAATAAATATTTAAAACTTTCTAAGTCTTTAATTTCCTTTTCTTTTATGTTGTACCATAATTCGGCATCAGATTTTAACAATCCTCTAATTATATTCATTTCAAATTTATTGTCATATTTATAACCGTATAATTTCTTTTGATTTTCTAAATAATTCTCTAAATTTTTTAAAAATAATTTTGGATGCATACGTTTATCTCCATAAAATTTTGATATATTTATTTCATTTGTCCCTTGTATAATAATACTATCAGTTCTACTCATATCTGTATTCGGGTTTAATTTAATTTCGTCTAATTGTTTTTTAACGAAGTCTAACTGATCTTGCAAATTTGAGGTATCTTGCCTAATTTCACCTAATACTTCCTCCTTTCCAACCTTACATTTACTCCTCGCCTCTTTAAATTGTTGATCACTTTTTATTATTGCTGAATTTAATTCTATATTAAACTTTTCCATTATTGAATTCTGTTCTTTAATTTCTTTTTTTATGCCCTGAAAATTACTACTAACTTCTCCCTGAATTTGTTCTCCATAATCTTCCAATTTCTTTTCAAATCTCTTTTCTTGTTTATCAATCTTCTCAACTAAATAAGCATTCATATTGTCCATTTTATTATTTACCCTTTCAATTTCCCTACTATTTTCATCTATTTTAGACTTTACATTTTCTAATTTTGAGCTAAGATCATTATTTTCCTTAACCAAATTGTCTAACCTAAAATTAATTTCATCCTTATTTTCTTCTAATTTTAAATTAATTTCTGTTTTTACACTATTTAAATCTTCACTATTCTTGTCTAATTTTAAATTTATATTTGTCATCATTTCCATCATTCTATCCTCAAATGTAGGTTCTATTTTCCCCCCTTCACCTTTTTCTTCCGAAGAACCTGCCTTATCTTTTTTACCTGCCATCTTTTCGAATTCACACTCAGGTTTTTCCCCTACACTTTTGGATTTCTTATGCTTTAAAATTTTCTTATCCGTATGAAGCAAAAATTTCTTCATATAACTTTACAATAGTAATTAAATCAAATTAAATATGAATATGCAACCCTCAGAATAACACAGCCACACGACTTTGGGCGCCAAATTTATGTTGTGTAATCAAGGTGACCACAGAACAATTTTATTGAACTTATTATGTGTTGTGTGCAGATGTGTGTGTGAATACATAAAACCAAATACCAAATAAATATTCCGTATCTAAACCACCTGCAAAAAACAAACACCAACAACAAATTCATCACATTACAACATACATGAACGAAAATTCATAACAAGCTCAATTTAAGTTTTTTTACATGGGTTCTAGCTGTAGTTAGGATTCAAAAGATTGCAATAATTTAATGTTGACAAATAAACTTTTGATAACTGAATAGTGAATAAATTTAAAATCATACGTTCACAATAAAAATTCATCAAGTTTCGAATTAACAATTACTTCATAAAATTTTCAATATTTAATCTGACTTTATAAAAATTACCTTATTAACAATTACAACAATCAAAATTCAAATTAATTTTATAAAAACACAAAAAAAAATTATTTAATTGACTTATCTGGTGACTTCTTAAAATCCGGGTAAATCTTGGTGAAGGTCGAAGTTTGGCACAGCTGCATTGATAATCAGCTGTTCTGCGTTGATGCCCATGAATTCCAACCCCAACACTCTCAATGGTAAGTCTTTGTATTTTTACTTGTCTTTATAATTTTTATCACTGTTTAAATTTCACTAATTAATCACTGTTTAAATTTCCAGGTTCCTTGTTTTAGATTAAGGATTACCCTTCAAATACGTAGGTAAATAAAACGATGTTTTATTCAAATAACAATTTAACTAATTTTATTTTCAACGAAGAAAATTCACATTACATTTATTTAATAACCCACTTGGTTTAATTATCAACGTTTACATAAATGTAAATATTATTGTTATTATTACACTCAAATTTTCTTTACGACTATTTATTATTAGTAAATTTTACTAGTACTTTCTTATTATTTATTTTAATTGGTTTTGTTTATTTTAATTCACTTCATTTTACACTTTTAATTTAAAATCATTCTTAGATCACGTGATATCTGTTTCACCACATTTCAGTTGCTACCCGATATTCATCTGTCTTATTGTTCTAGAATAAAAACAAAAGAACTCTACTACGTCATAATAACAAACTTTGGGAGCGTTTTAGATACGTGCATCCCCAATGGATTTTTACGAGCAACTGACGTATTTTCTTTTGTTAAAACCAAGTAAAATAAATAAATCTAGCCAATTTTCAAACCATCTTTAACTTTAATTACTTATTTACGCTTAATTATTAATCAAAATTTATTATTAACTAAATGAAAATTATTTATACTAACTAAACTTAACTTTTAATTTAAATTTTTATTTAAACTAAACCTATTTAAACTTAACTTTAAAGAAAAAGTTTCTTTACTTCGTTCTTGGTTTAAAACTCTACTTGATTTACCTATTTTTCAAAATTATTAATAACTAAACTAAAAACTATGTAATTATATTAATTATGACAAAATAATGAGATTTTGTCTCTTATCAATTTTCTCTAAAATTATCAGTTTGACTGATAATTGCATTTGAAATCTGACGTTTACTCAATTTTACATTTTTACTGATAATTTCAATAATTCTTGCTTTTAACATTTAAATTCTTGACAAAATTAAATCTTATATGCTCTAAAACATTTTAGTTATGTTTTATACCTTGTCTCAACCTTTTAAAATAAGAAATTTATAATTTTCTATTTTTCACATACATTTGTCCTTGAAATTTATCTTTTTACATAAATACGTAATGATTTTAACTTTAATCATTATTTCTAGCACAATAAACTGATCTAAGTGTTCCAAAAGACTACTTCATCAAGAAAAATCAGCTTTGTACTGTAAATTGAAATAAATATCTGGATATTTGAATTTCTATCCTTCATTGTCAACTTTAAATATCGTTTTTATAACTTAATTGTTGTTAATATTTGCTTTATTGTAATTAATTTGTATTAATAAATCGTAAACAATCAATAAAATGATTTTACATCAAAAATCAATTTGGTATTCAATTTTATATACTTGATGTATGTAAAATTGTGTTAATAAAATGTTCATAAAGTGTATAAACTTGTTTGTGTTTATTGTATGGATGTATTAGTGTTATTTAAAATGTTTTATGCTCAAAATACACAACAATATGTATACCAATTCAATAGATTCGCAGACTTAAAGCTTACTATTGAATATTACTCCAGATCTATTCAGTGCCGCAGAGAAAATAACATAGCTTTAGTTGACAACACATTATAGAACCCTAAAAAATAAAATAAAAATGTAAAAAAAAACTTTCATACGAAACTGAATCCCAAAATTTGAGCTTTTAAGAACCTCAAGCTTAAAATATAATCTGTTTCGATATTTCTACGTTAAAATGGTGGACCGAAAAGCCATCCTCGGCCACATTGTGAGATCTAGAATTATGTAAAATTGTTTAGTCTATGGTAATTGGTATCGTATGGTAATTAGGTTAGAAATTACCTATCAACAAAATAAATGCAATACTAGTTCCTGATATCCTAAAGATAAAATAATTTATACAATTAGGTTGGATAAAATAAATAAAGAAGTTCCTCTACACCTAATAGAAATAATTTTTTCTTTTCTACAAAGTGGCCAAAATCTCTCCATTTGACGAGCCTCTGGAGTGTTGAACATTTGGAGAGTTGTTTTTTGAGTACTCTACCTTTGCAAATTTCAGTTACAATAAGCTATATGTTGCCACGTCAGGGTAGAAAATAACACTTTCTCTATTATAATTCTTGTCAATAAACGCTATTAATCGCATCTTTCTGCGTTCTTTAGGATAAACCTCAGAAGTCATAGAACCTTCGGAAATGAACGGTTTTGAAATATTACCATTTGCATCAATTGCATTAATTGCATACCAGACTTTTTGAAAAATGTTGCCTTTTGTATACTTTCTTTGCACATTCCATGCCTTTACGACTGGTAACCTGGAAATGCTGTTTACCAGGAACATCCTTGGGATGCAGTCTCATCGTCCAGGATAACAACTTTTCTGAGCATTTTTAAATAAATTTTTCTGCAGCCGTGCTTTGGTCTTGATCTTTATAATAATTTCGGAGCTGATAGTTTCCAATGGGCTTTGATACCCAAGTATTCACGTTTTATTTTGACAACAATGGAGTATTTAGACTATTTAGAGACTATTAGTAATTTCGCCTAATTAACAAACAAATAAATATTTACTAAAGATATTTTTATAAATACAGGGTGTTTCAGAACTGCACGGCACCATTTTAGGGATGTGTTATCTAGTAAAAAATATTACGATTTACCTAAAATTACCTTAGTCCGAAAGTTAATATTTAGGGAGATGCAGTGTGTCAAAATCGAAATTTTAATTTTAATTTTTTGCTGTAATTTCAAGAGGTTTCGAAATATTGATATACTAGAGAACACATCCCTAAAATGGTGCCGTACAATTTTGAAACACCCATTTTTTGTTTTAAATGCAAGCCTACTGCGTTACAGAATGCTTAAAAAATGAATAAGATGTTACATTACTTACTTCAATAGCAAATATCTTGGAAACGGTTAACTTTAGCGACATTTAAACAGTATACCTTTTTTGCATAAAAGGGATGAGGGAATTGTTTTTTTCAATTAAATTTGTGGTAACTTTAAGTTTAAAAAAGTTGAAGTATTTTTAAGGTATTAGGTGTAGCAAAAATTAGCTTCTTTAAACAGCTATGTTAAAATTGAGGACGGATTATTATTTCTCGTCCCAAAAAAGGTAGTTTCCCCAATTTTCATATCAATATTTCGAAACCTCTTGAAATTACAGCAAAAAATTAAAATTAAAATTTCGACTTTGACACCCTGTATCTCCCTAAATATTAACTTTCGGACTAAGGTAATTTTAGGTAAATCGTAATATTTTGTACTAGGGAACACATCCCTAAAATGGTGCCGTGCAGTTCTGAAACACCCTGTATATAGTAAATCTTAAAATTTTCAAAGCATGCGATGAAAACTTACGAACACACAGTTTGGCTGGAGGGGTGTTATGACATTATGAGACAAGGAATTTATTTTTGACTGTGTTAGTACTATGGTGTCCAGCCGAAAACAAAGGTGTATTTTATAAACCTTATTGATTGTACTTAAGTATCTTATGGAATGATATAACAAAATGCTCCACAAACTTCCATTATGCCAACATTTATGGGAATTAACACGCGAAAATGAGAATTAACAAAGAAGCTGATAAAATAAATATTCAAGTGATGTGAAGAGGAGGTATGTGTTCTTCACTTTTTTGTTTAATATACCTCTATTCAGCAATAGTATTTCAAGTTCTTGCAAATTACTAGAACGGTAATAAACAACTTTTCATCAGAAAAATCCGTCAAATTAGGTTTATGAAGCAAATTTACAGTATGGGTAAGATATGAATATAGCAGACCAAATGCTAATTACAAAACAATTAAAGTTCTTCTTCTCTCGTTGCCGTCGCCTCTCCATATGCCTGTGGTGTGCGTGTGAAGTGGCTTACAGCTATACGGGGCCGACCTACAGCTCCGAACGGAAGAGAATTATCAGGTAGAACATACCTCGCTGGTTTGCCATTGCCTTCCGAAGAAAGCGATAGGGTATTTCCGATGTATGTGCAGCCCTGGGATTCGAACTAGGGCCGAGCCATTCTTAATCTCAGAGGTCGGACGCACTTAAAACCAACTGAACTACGACCACTCGAAATTAATTAATGTTAGTAACAAGAAAATGAAAAACTAAAAAAAAATAGTTAATGAAGTTCTCGGTGTGCTTTTGATAAACTGAAACAAAGAGATAAATCTAAAGTGATAATAAAAATTGCAATTAATAAGCCAGCGAACGATTCAAGGTAGTAAAGGTCCAAGTCGTCAACGAACATTGTAGTTAAAAGACCTTAAGAATGATATGAAAAACCAGCCAACTTCACTATTCCAAGGTGCAGAATCAACGATCCAAACCGATTTGTTATCACCATTTATCACCAACCTTCGCTTAAAACAAACTAGACAGAGAGATGGGGAAGAATGTACACCAATTGGTCGGAATAACAATTAAGTCAGATTAAATTATATGTTCAATAATAATACACAATCATTAATCCCAAATATAGAAAATTATTGGTATGGCCCCGTTTTGGAAGCTGGTAAGTTGAAACTGGCGTGTATAGTTACTATACTTATTGCTTAACAAAACATTTTAAAATCATAAAAAGTAGCTTTTCGCTAGTTACTAATTGCAATAGATTTCTAATGCATAATACACTGCTCGAAACGATTAAATGATAATTTACTTTTTTACTGTAAACGTCTAGAGATACGAAAATAAAAATTTTGAAGGTTGGGAACACTTGACTGTCTTTTTCAGATCATTATAAAAAAAATTTTTCGATTAATTTTAATATTTCTTGCAAATTTTAGGAACATTACAACAACACACCTAATATAATATACAATAAAATATCCGTTAATCTATTTTGGCAGTATATAAATAATGGCAGGCCCAAATACAAACCCTGTAGAACAGCAGAAAACACTAGAAAATATTAATAATTGACGTAACATACAAATGAATTCAATTTTGAAAATTAAGATATAAATAAATCAAGTGGCAGTGAAACACAAGTTTAGGTTCAATAATTTCAAGATTTTCTTACCCTCAACCCTTATTGGTTAAGCGAAAGTCTTACCCTTTCTTTAGATAACTGACTATTGAGTCAGAGAACCCTCAATGTTGTTTGTGATTTCGTTGATCTAGAGAGTCACTTTATAATACAAGAAATAAATACTCCATTAAGTTTAATACATACATATACTATAAAGTCATATTTATGTACAGATATTTACAAATACAGTAAATAATTAAACATGGTGAATGAACGTCAAACTAGGCAAGTCAGTTATGGCCATTGGCTTGACTACTTATTATTATTTTGTTTTGTGATTTTGATGTAATCAGTGTGGCCTGAGTGCAGCGGTTCGATCATAAGAAATTATATTGTAAGTCAGTGCGTCAGTCAGATGATCGATACAAGATCGACCTTGTGTGAGATTGATATTAAAATCAATCGCAAGCGGGCGGAGTCAAAGGTGGTATCATAAATCATAACCAACCTTTAAAGTTTGACGAGGGTGCAATTTCCCTCCATAAATACGTGCATAGCGCGCGACTCTTAAATTAACGAGTATCTGCGCTATGCACAACTCTAAAGCAGGTGAGTAGGCGTTGCCCCTCATGTAACGAGAATGTACAACTCAGAATGTACGAGGTGCTGGGTACCTCCTACTTATAAGAGATGTTTATCCCTATCGTTGATTGAGAATATCCTCAAGACATATCTCATTAGTCAGAATTGTCGTATGGTTGTAATTAATTGTGATCAGCACCTACAACAGGGCAACCCTAATGTAATTTTGACAAGGACTACTTTTGAATATGATAAGCATATTAAGATGGCTAACTTTTACGTTAAATTTGGATTTCGCTGGGAGATCCTTCAATTGGAATTACTCTATTGTAACCCTTTGACCAATACACGCAACCGGAAAAGCAATGCTTTACAGCGGTGTACGTATGATGACGGATTTCTACAAGTTAGTGCAGAGCAACAAAGTGCAATACAACTAACTATATATTTTACAGTAACTAGATACACGGATCAGCGTACTAATCGAAATTCCAGACCACTATACAGATAGACTGAATAGTCAAGATTGGCTTCTGTGGTAACATTTTGTCGCGTATTTATATTTAAAAATCCGTGATACTAAAGGGGTGGTAATTAAACGTTCTCACGGATTTACATCTGGTACTTGTCCAAAAAACTAATAAATTTCATAAGTGGGTTGTTTTGAATTCCTTTACAATTTGACACTTAACTAGAAAGCGAGTTTGTCGGTTCGTCTCCATACAGGCGGCGTAACTAATTTAGAAAAGGGATGGTGGTTTCAGTGCTTACGTCCGAAAATTTATGATATTGCTGCTTTTAGTTTCTAAATTAAAAAAATACTTTCTTGCCACATAATTGTCTAAAGAAACACCTCTAACGTTATGCTTGAATAAAAGGAAATACATTAAAATATAATCCCTGAAAATAGAGATAAATAAAATTAGTAACACCCAGCTGGTCATTACAAATTTGTAAAAATAACCTGTCTTTGCATATTAACAAGCTTTCATAGAAAATACAATCAAATAAATTGAATTAGAAACCGCAGAAAGTTTCTTTATAAAAGCACATTGGTTGTTTTCTATACAACAGGATAACTCAATATTTTTTGTGTGACTCCCGAAAACGTAAGTTACACACTTTTAAGGTTTTGTTTAATAAGAAAGATAAGGTCAGGGTCAGAGCTAATTTTATAAATTTATTTGACGATAGGCACTTAAAATTTAAGTTTACGGACTTAACTAATAACGACGGATTTACGGATTGTTCGATTGTTACAAAGAGAACTAGGAAAAGTCCTAAAGTGTCCTGGCAAAAATATGAATCAATCGTACTTAAGAAACTTAAAAAGTATATACTTAAATAATTTGGTAAATATAAAATTAGCAATTAGCAATTTAACTTTCAATTTTCCTTTGTAAATAGAAATGCCATTGGTAACGCTCAGAACATGAGTTTCTGTCAGCGCCAAAAATATGTTACTAAATAATCGAATATTATAAAATTAGAACATAACTACATTGTCGGAAATACTTCTTATAGAATAATTTACAAAATGCACAAAACTGAATTTTTAAGTTACTAAGTATTTCGAGAAAAAACATAAAATTATTTAATTTTAAGACAATAATTTCAAACAAATTCTTACGTTGAAATCAATATTAAGAAAACAAACACAGTTCCAAATGCTCTTTTTAAAGTTTGTTCTACTTATTTACATTTTCTTTGTTTTTATTATAACAATAGGAAATTCGGTTTGCTTTGTCGACTAACAAAACAAAAATATTTAAAAAATACAATTACGGTATCCATTGCAAGTACCATTTCCTTTTTTAGAAAGTAAATGTAAACATGTTATAGTTTTCCTTATAGAACAAAGTCTAATAAAGATAACGACTAAAAACCTGTCATAAAATTTTATGAGTCTCGGAATTTTTATCACTTTCTTTTTATCCGTTTCGCTATAAGCATCGAATTGAAATATTTGTTTCGGTAAAAAATGTGAAAATAGCAGAAAAACAACAGTTTGAAATGTTACGTAAACCTATTCAAAATGGTAAACAAAATTTTGGTAACTGCTCTGTTTACCTTTATAAAATTTGAATAAAACATAAATTGTAATTTCGTTTCTCTTTTCAATAAAAACTGATTACAAGAAATAAATTTTATACCATTGTTTGAATATTAGAACATCTATAATCAATTATAATCCACCAGTAAGAGTTGCTACATACATTTCAAATGATTGTTATATTTAACCAAACATTCTGTTAATTTTAGAGTTTTCATAAATTACAGATCTGATCAGGGGTTGACTGAAACAGTTTTTTCAAAAGTAGCGAACTCACTCAATCAGAAAGATTACATTATTATCTCCTGTTAAAAATGCATTCATTTAAATTTTGCCTAATCAGCGAACACACAAGGGGGGCCAAATGTAAAAAGCCCCTGCATATGATAACGGTCTTTTCATAAACATTTATCCTGCAAACGCCTTATTTATAAATAATAATTTAATAAATCGAATCACACAAAACCGTGAGAAAGTTCATACGCATCTTTGGTAATAACTAATAATCTTATTGCAGTTATAACACCTTCTGAAGTCACCAAACCTGTTGTGAAATTTTTTATTTCCTTATTTATGTACAAACAGTAATTCTTTTAGTGCTTTAAGCAAACTATCCTTAGTATATCTTACATACTCATCACCTAAGGAATTGAATTACCTATTAATTAAATTCAAATTACATTGTTCTAAAGGCCCTATTTTAGGGATTAACTTCATTAATTCACTTAAAATGTGTTTAAATAATTTCCTTTTTGACAAAAAAAAAACTGATAAAATTGCTTAGTTATTTACTTATTAAATAAAGGAGGTGAAAAATAGGGCAGTTCTAAAGAATTATTGAAAATCTGTTTAGCACAGAATAAAGGTTTTGAAAAGCATTCAAAATTAATAACATAAAAGAAATAAGCAAAGCGCTCTTTCAGTACAAATCTTTGAAAAATAAGCGCTTCTAAAAATGTCTAAAGAATTGCAAAAACAGTAAAAAAGAAAAACAGTTTGGGGAGATAATCACACACTATAGTAAAGAAATTTAGCAAAAAATGAGTAAGAATAAGACTATTTAATAAAATATGAGAATCAATAGTATACTTTGTAGACTAAATTCTCATGTTATGTTTAGGCGAAACTTTATACGTTTAGGTACTCGTATAAAGTGTTTCCTAAATAATACTTAAAAAATATATTAGAGTTCAATACTTCCGGAAGCTATTTTATTACGAAAACCAGTCGTAAACATATTTGTGTATGTACTTAGATAAATAAAATTTAGCAATGAGTTCACCTTAACCAGGATAATATTGCAAGAAAAATTTTATGTAAAGTAATATTGACATTTTTCCTTCTCATACGTTTCTGTTATAGCTCTCAAAATTGGCTTAAATAAATTTTCTAATTTATTTAGATTATTCTTTTTTATTTTAGGCAGCTCCATTGGATTTTTTAATTATTATTTGGAGATTATGATGCTTTAATATTTTTTTATGCTACAACCTCCAACCAATGTTAAATTAAATAGAACACTAGTTATATCAGAAAACAATAAAAAAAAAGAATTTATACTAAAAAGGATATCTTCAGTTCGTTATAATTTAATCGTTAAGTCTGTTTTTCCGAATTTAACATTCTGAGGAAATTAAAAATGAACCAAACAACGAAATAAAATAATTGCCAAGTAACTAATGAATTGAAACAAGGTTTATCAGAACGAAAGAATTCTTAAAAAACGTATTATTTGGGTATAATTCTTAGTAAAACTATCTTGATCTCCTGATCTGTTTACCCTATAGGGTGTCGAGGACCATTATTATCATAAGATAAAAATATGATAATGTAAAATATAATTTTAAACAACGCTACGTTTACGCCTATTTCTCATTGTCATTATACTAAAGTTTTTATCCAATTCAGTTACGAAATGTCAACATTTCGACATTGATTTTAGTTGTGAAAAGTGGTTCATTTTGTAACTAGTTACAAAATATGCTCCCATTTTGTAACTAGTTACAAAAAGATGATTTGAGTTGCGAAAAGTGTTTCATTTTGTAACTAGTTACAAAATATGCTCCCATTTTATCACTCCCATTTTATCACGATGACCCAACTCCTTTTTTAAGAAGATGTGGCATTTACATTTTGTTATCTGAATTGGATAAAATCTTGTATGAAACACGTTGCAAAACATGTCTTTTTATCACATGGCGTGTTGTTCATCTCGGCTTCGCCTCGACGAACAATTTCACGCCTGGTGATAAAAAGTCCATCATTTTGCAACACGTTGAATAAATAGCTATTATATTACTTATGAAACAGATAAATATAAAACTGTATTTGTTGTAACTATGTATTTTTGAAGAGTATATCTTCAGAAGTTCTGTCTCGGTCAACTTTACTTTTGTAATTTGGTGAACAGAATAACTTCAGGGAACTGACCCCAACCAACATTGTCATTCTTAAGTATAGTTACCGAAGTACGCATTTTCTATTAATTTAATTTTTTTGGTTTTACAAAACTTTTCACGTTGGAAGGGATTAAAACTCAATAAAGAATTATGGCAAGAAAATGAGAAGAATCGGTAAAAGAAGCAACATAATATTATAAAGACAGAGTAACAGAGCAAAACCATCAAAACAAGAGCTGGACCAAGACCAAACTCAAAACAATGCTAACCAAATAATTAAAATTAAATTAAATAGGGTACAAGGGGATTAATCAAGGATAAAGCCCTGGAAAAAGTATGGCAACATAACAAATGAAATGCTAAGTCCTACTAAAAGAGGCGACAAAACTTTTATAAACTTTATTTAATAAAAAAAGTCGAACAGAAAAGAATACCAGAACAATAAAAGGGCTAAGTAACTGTACTTATTTGCAAGATAAGTAAGAATTTAACAAAACCGTAGAACAATGGAAAACTTCGAAAATAAATTTCAAAACTTACAGTGTTATAGTCTAATTGAAACTATAATAAATAAATTGTACAGATATGTTAAAAGTATCAACTCTCATAAAGTTATGTTAACGGTGAAGAATGTTTTATGGCAAAGAACCGAGTGAAATAGGACAATCCTCTTCCTACAAATTTGTTTACTTCTTTGTTTAAAATAAAGTTTAAAAACCAATTGAGTAGCATAATGATAGATTATACTGCGGACAGAATACAAGATTGCAGAGCTTTTCAACCAGATAGCAAAAAGACTAATTATAATAATTAATAATTAATACCAATACATAATATGCATGATGACTGCTCAAGAGCTTATGAATTATGTTTTGAAATAGAGGGAAAGGCTACAGAGCAGGTCACATTCCTTGCAACAATTATTATCACTAGCAATGGTAACTTATATTATATTTTTTTATAACTATAGATAAGAAATAAGAACATAAGAATATGAATATAAATGTAAATGTAAAGGTAACGGCACTTATGTTAAGGCCTCCTATTAGGTCGCTTTCATAACCCGGTTGTTTCACACACTATACGTACGGGGTGATGTGGTAAGCAACACGCCTTCGACAATCGCCTACCTTCCCTACTCCACTATTGTGTTTCGGTTCCCAATTATTTTCACTGACTGGGTAGTCCACCCGTCGAGCATCCGACTCGGGTTTCACCCCGAGACCATCCGCGCTGTACTCAAATCCCTTAACCACTCAGCCACTCCGCGATAAGAATAGTTATATAAAGAGATTCAAAATAGAGTCATCATCTTCAGAATGCCATGAAATTCAAAGTCATGCCATATCTAGTTTCAGGAAACATTACTTCCGTTGCTTTGACAATTTTTGTCAACATGACATTTGCTGAATCTAGCTAAGGCATGACTTTTAACTCCATACTCATCTGAAGATGACTTTATATTCGGTCTCTTGATATAAAACAAATACACATAAATTGACATACATACCTTAGTCTTTATTTATTATCATTAATTTTTTACACAGGTCTGTCAAATTGTGAAAATGATTTTATCCAATTCAGTTACGAAATGTCAACATTTCGACATTGATTTTAGTTGTGAAAAGTGGTTCATTTTGTAACTAGTTACAAAAAAATATGCTCCCATTTTGTAACTAGTTACAAAAAGATGATTTGAGTTGCGAAAAGTGTTTCATTTTGTAACTAGTTACAAAATATGCTCCCATTTTATCACTCCCATTTTATCACGATGACCCAACTCCTTTTTTAAGAAGCTGTGGCATTTACATTTTGTTATCTGAATTGGATAAAATCTTGTATGAAACACGTTGCAAAACATGTCTTTTTATCACATGGCGTGTTGTTCACGCCTGGTGATAAAAAGTCCATCATTGTGCAACTCGTTGCATAAATAGCTATTTAATGCACTTCAAAGAGCTTTTATCGTTGAATCATATTTCTGAAATGACATCGAAATTGATGGCGAGTAGTGGTATTCAAAGTCGTAACTTATAAAAAGTTTTGTGAAAAATCTTCGTTTTGAAAAACTGGAAGTGTTGTAATGAAAAAAAGCATGTAATCAACTCTTCTGTTGTTACATTTAAAAATTCTATATTTTTTATAAATAAATATCGTTTTTCTGGGCATTGCACTTTTTGCAGTTATCGAAGCTGACGCAAGTTATCAAGGATCTAGGATCGGGTTCTTAAAAAAAAATTACTACTATTTATTTAATTTACACGGCACCATTAGCAAAAGTAACGAAAGAAACCAAACATTCTACATTGATCATTACACATCTTGTATGCCTCTTAAACTGAAGCTTCAGTAAATAAATTTCCTCGCATGTAGTCATTGTTCCATAACACATTTCATCTCCTATGTTTATCTACTATTACATCGTTGGCTTTCACATTAGTAATGTTTACTAGAAGGCGGTGAAATTGTTTGTAGTGCACTACATTACATAACTAAGATTCCAAGTCGACGGCGAGGTTTAAACTGGACATTAACTTTGATAATTTTGCTTCTGACACTGACAAGTTTCCAAGTTGGGTAAATTTGCGGTTCAATCTAAATTACAAATAGTCACGTTTCCGTTTTGGTCAGATTTACTGTACAAATATAGATTCCTAATTGTGTAATCAAAAAATTGATCACATTTAACACTAATTCAACAACTTTAACATTGAAGTTTACATTACGAGCTACACATATGGATAAAAAGTCAATTTAGCTTACGACCTTTAAAAATAAAATTTTGCTTTGTTCTTTCGCTAAAACGAAACTTTAGTTTTTTCAAATTAACTTCGTAACATCATCAAGTCTTTTAAAAACAGATTTTTAAAAAGAATTAATAAAATCCCAAACACAAATATTTAACGTAAATAACGCTGTAGCTTCTACCTGCATGCGAGTCTTTGAATTAAAGAGATTAACTTACGAACAAAAATTAATTAAAAAGGACGAGATTAGCTGCAGCAGAGTCACGAATAAATCCAAATATAAAACAAGCAAACTCCGCATAAGTAATTTTAGTTTTTAATTTATACAACGTAAAAAGATTCCCAGACTACATAAAAAGCAAGGTTTCCAGTATACATTAAAATAATTAAAATAACGAAGATTACAGTTACTTGGTTAGTCTTCGTTACTAGTAGCAATTTTCTCCTAACTTAACGGATACATCCTGGTCAGGATAGGATAATGAGCGACTCGGGTGACACTCTTATCTCGTTATCTAAACAAGGCTAAAATTCCCCAAGGCAATCTGCCCTTAATACCCTACAAGCCTTTTAATTTACTCATCGCACAACACGCCTAAATTACTCTGGTGAGTAAAGGTAGAAAAGCATGTCTCAGAAGGCACGAGTTATCCAAGCCTAATTACACATGTCCGATGAATACAAACGAGTTTGAGGGGGACCAGGATTCATCTTCGGTACGACGAGAGGGAGGAAATCACGATTGGTTTTGGATGAATTGGAATATCTCCAATTGCGACGAATGATTTTGATGGGATTCATATTTGAAAAGTTGTCACTGTGAAATGAGACTAATGAAAGAAGGGATGGATGTCGAAATGTTTAAGAATAATTTTTAGCTAACAGAACTGATTTAAATCTTGAGGTTGATATCCACTAAAAATTAAGAACTTACACTAAGTTTCCTAATACTGGTATATTTTTTGTACAAACACTTTGTTAGATCTAGTATATATTTAAAAAAAACGGAAAAAAATGGAAAATAAACTCTCATTATTACTAACACACATAAATAATTTGAATTATTCTTCAATGTGCATAGTTTTAATTAAATAAGATTATTTTTCATCTTTTGTTCTGAAAACAACTTCACTATAGCATTAGAAACCTTTCCTTATAAGAGATTGTAGTCTTTAGAGTTTAGAGCGAGGTTCTTGTTTTAAGATTTATTTTCGGTATGCATTGAATAAATAAAAGACTTCACGTAATGTGATCATATACTCATAAACCACAAAAGGGATACATTAATATTAAATTTATAACATCATAATAAATTGCCGTATCTCAGAATAAAGTTCTCTTTTATAAACTTAATCCCTTCATGAAAATTTTAAACGGCTCTTAAACTAAAAATTATCCTTATATTTGTGGTTAAGCACTTAATCCAACAGAAACCAAGTTTCCTCATTACACGTTACAGCTAATGCATTTATTATTAGCTATTTCAAGAACTGCAGTTTCATAGAAAACTTCAGGGTAAGTGCAATAATCGCTACAATAATTAATCAATAAACTCTGTCTGGACAGTTTTAAAGTGAAGAACTAAAAATTTTCAAGTGCTGAAATAAAGTGCATTAACGAGTATTACTGCTTAATGATCGTTAAGCAACATCAATGGTTTTGTTTTTCTTCATCAAGTGTCTGATGAGATCTTAGACGAAAAGTTCACATTTCATGTTTTAGGGATAATTATTAATTTAAAAGGGTATATAAATGGTATTTAAGATGGAGTTTTCGTTACACTCAAATTTGTAAAACATGTAACTTTAAGGTACATATATTCTTCAGAAATGTTCTTGCGGTTACTTAGAATTCCTCCGCCTTAATTAGGCGGCTCTGAGAAAAATTGAAAATTGATAAACTTTCACAGTTCACTGTAAGAGAAAACAGATCACATTTTCAGTATTTCTGAAAAGCCTTTAAAAAGTTACTAGAAAAATATTTCGGTTGCCTTTTCGGCGATTGTTGCATCTAAAATTTGTTAGTCGTAAGTACTTTTATAAAAACTAAAAACCAAAACAAATCTTGAAAATAATATAATAACCACAAGCTGAAAACCTTTTTTCAGATATGTATACAGATTGAGGACGGTAAGTGCGCCCATAGGACAATTATTACATGTATTAAATCAAGGATGCTAACTACCAGTTTTTGCCAGACTTGCCACACCTTAAGAATTATAAGAATAAAATTACTATCGTTTAAAGAAAATATGACATGAATAAAATTGACAATGGCAGTAGCAAAAACAATAATTAACATACTTGATCTTTCTACACGTAGTTCTTGTGTGTGTTAAATAAAACGGAGTTCAAATTCAGAACATTTCACAATAATAAATTATTCATATATGAATTCGAGATGTTATTCTCAGTTTCAGTTCTAAAATTTTAGAATTACAAATTCGTATGATATCTGCTTCGATAAATTAAAGCTTCGACTATTGTTTGTCAAAACAAACTTTACAATACAATTATTCCGGGCTCGTACAATAAATATCCCAAAATAGGATGAATATACCAAAAGTTTGCTTTTTTATTATCCCATAATGTGTCCATAATAATAATACGTATAAACTGTCTACAACGAATGGAATATATATTCATATTAGCACAAAAACCAGCAATATTCATTCGTAATTCGTTTATTTCCATAATTCGTTTGAAATCATAATCCGAATTCCCATAACACATTTAAAATTCATTGCTTTATGCGAGCATACAATTTCCTATTTGCATGAGGCGAGTATTTGATACTTTCCGTGACATATACTGCAAATGACGTGCTGAAATATCCAAATTAGTTTACGTTTGCCTGAGTTTGTTTGTCGTCCTCGTTTATAATTGAAATACTCGAGGAAGGAGCTTTGAAACTAAATAAAAGAGGTCCTGACAAATGAACGAACCATCGAGCAAAATAAACATGAAGTTTTACTTTCAAGTAATGCAATTTAAAAAGCAAAATCATGATTTACTTACAAATTAAATAAGAAGTTTTTAAGGGTATTATTGGCCTACCTTTCGTTATACGTTTGACGAAAACGATAAAGGATGCGACATTTGACCCGCAAAGTTATTCAAAGTTAGGGAGAACCGGTGACAGATTGGCGGACGCATTCAGTTCTGCATACCAAGAAGTTTCGGACTCCTAACGAGAAGAGGGTCCTGAGAAAGACCATCCTGAAGGGTGAACTAAATTAAAACGCATTCACATAAGAAAACTGATACTGAATAACCCGACTGTATTATAAATAAGTTTGTTATCATTCCCGTCTAATGAACAACGTTTGATGTAGATACTTGGGTCGAGAGAGAAAAACAAAGCTAATCCCGATCACCCAAGAGAATCTAAAGGGACGTAATTCACGTGACTAGAAGATCAAGCACTTGAGGACATGTCTTTCACCACGAATGACAAACGAGGGGGCCAATATGCAGAGTGACCCGTGCACCTGAACCGAATAACAAATGTTCAGTAAAGTATGGTAGCTCTTTGACGATAATCGAATGCAGACTTTTCCAAGTTTTACCTTCAGACGCTTTCTTATCAAAGGTTGGAACAAAAGCCTGACGAAAGTTGGCAGCAGTACATAGATTTTTTTCGTTTGGCCATAGAATGGATACTATTCGTCATCAGCCCATAACGGAATTATTATAAACTTTATTTAAATTTGGATCTTTCGACTTAGAATTGAAGCCTACAAACTTATATTTAATTTAATGATATTATATGGAATCTAGAGAATTATTCTATTTGTTTCCATGGAAAAGAAAATATAAGTTCTTTGAAAAAATTTAATATGAAATTTACTAAATTCCGACTTTTAATATTGTCAGTTCGTCTTAATATTACTAGAAATTTGTAACTCAGACTCTGTTAATTATATCATTAGGGCCTTATGTAGTCAGAGAGGGCCATATTAATCTGAAAAAATTCCTCGTTTAACAAAGTATCTTAAAATATGGGCTGCCTTTAACTGACCAAATATCTATCGACTTACTAGAATATTATATTTAATGAACTTTTATTAATTTTGCAATTATATCCCCAAAAGAGACGAATCTTACAAAAATTAAATTATTTTAAAATAACGTTCGATTAAAAAAATTGCTATGGATCGTATGACTTTTTTTTACTTTGTGTAAATATGAATTTCAATTAAACGTCCGTATTTATCAGCTGTCAATGGTTTACTGTGTACTCTTAATTTTCATGCCTAATTTTGTGTTGAGTGTAATAATTTTAATTTTCTATTAATCATTTATCAATCTTATCGATAATTAGCAATTTTTGCCACAGGTTAAAAATATTAAATAATTGAAGAAAAGAAAATAGGCATTTGACCCCTGGTTTATTATACAGCGTCATTAAAAATGATTGTAGTCGAAGTAGGCCGTAAATCTAAATGTAAAATTTCTTGTTTCTGCTCCACAAAAATAATTATTCAAATTATATTGGTTATGCACTGTTCTACACACAAGTGTTAAATTGGTTGCATAACGAGTCAATATTTATATAAAAAATTAAAAATCATTTTTAAGTGAAATAAAAATTTTCTTACCATGATTTTCACTTAAAGAATGATCGTTACAAACCCGAGACATATCTACACTAGACTCTGATTAATGGACTCATTGTTAATGCATAGTTAATACTTATTAATGTATTCATATTTCTAAAAAAACACAAAGATTATCCAAAACTTATTTAATAATGATTATTTATGTTTATTTACAATAGATGTTGAAAGTGCTCTCCATTTTGCTGTAAACATAGCGCCAGTATTATTAAATCTGTCCACAACTCTCCGAATATGAGCCATTAAATATTCCTCCGCAATATCTATGCCTGGAAACGCAACAAGATATGCATGCTTGAACAGAATGTATCCATCGCCCGTCTTCATTTAATACACCATTTCGATAGTGACATTTAATAATAAAGGTGTTCTGTTCTAAAGAGTACACCATTATGCAAATTTAAACCTAAGATATTGCTTTTTGTTTATTAAAATTTCTATGACTGCCTTTAATTATTACTTATTACACTTACGTATTAACACTCTGTGATTTTATTCACGTAGACTTTTAAGGAAGGGCGAAATCAATAGGCAAACTAATACAAAATGCAGTTATTCAAAAACGCAGTAAGTACAGTAAATGACATACGAGTGACAATTGACAGTTCAATTGGAAAATAAAAATCACTACAAAAAACCCTGCATTATAATTATGTTTGTATAAAGCGGCAAAATTTCAATACCACGGGGACCGCCTACTTCGACTACAATCATTTATAATGACGCTGTACAAAGCTACGTATTCACTTGAGCATTTTTGCGTGCACAAACGTTTGCTCGCACACACGTTCGTTTGCGAAAATTTTAAAATCTACACAATAATTTTTGCGTTTTTGTTTGTACGCGCAAATATCCGCTCCAATTGTGGTTTTACTTAAAGCTGTTTGCATAAATTAAAAATCTCGTCCAAACTGAGCAACACTTGCGCGCAAAACTCCTTTGAGGTGGTCCCCAAGACCGACAACCGATGGAGCGTGTACGTGCGTGCTCAGACCTTCCCCGCACACCTGTTCTGCCGGTACTCATATGATCATTTTTGCACGCAAACCGTTTGTAAGCGCAAAAATGCTCAAGTGAATACGCAGCTTAAGCTTAAACATATTTTACATACACCGATTTGTCTCCTACTAAAATCCTACCTTACCGATCGATTTTTTCAAACCCAATTTAACACCGATCCGTCCACATACTATCCTATTAAATCAGGTGTGCCCCAAGGTAGCATATTAGGCCCCTTCCTATACCTTCTGTTTAATCCTCAAGTGGTTTCCGAAAAGCTACAACTTCACATTCATGTCCTGCAGGATTAGTTCGACTCTTGGCGACTAAAAGTAAGTCTAAAAAATCAGTTGAAGTCGCTTTTACAGCTCTGTCAACTGTTCGGAAGTTTCACTAAATTCCTCTTCCAGAAAAAAAAACGAAACAAAATACTTGGGAATAACCTTGGATAAAAACTAATCCAACACAATGGGAAAAAGAAACTCAAACTAACAACCGAGATAGATTAGTCAGCAGTATATATATTTATCACATATTTCTTCCCCTGGGTCCGTCTACCCTTGTGTATTGAAGTCCTCCGGTTCCATATGTGGAAGTCCGAATATGCGTTGTCTTTTACCAGCCAGCGCATCACAGTTGCATAGTATGTACATTGCAGTTTCTGGTTCCTCATTGCAGACTCTACATGTGGGGTCTCCATCAAATTTTTTTGATCCTCCTCAGGTGGTCCTCGACAGTCGCGTGTCCTGTCAAGAGGCCCGTGAGGATTCTAAGCTGTATCCTGCTTAGCATAAGCAGTTCTATAGTTCTTTTTCTGCAAGGTCCTTTAATAAATGCCTTGCTATGAGTTAACCCTGGTATATCTTTATCTTTTATCACATATAATAAGTAATCCTGTGCACAATTTGGACACATGGTGTCGAACTCTGAAGTTGTTCTAAACCAAACAACTCAAAGAATTCCGTCCAAAATGCTTGATTGATGCAAGCTGCTCTTTAGTATGTCAGCAATAAAACTCTTTACGAGGATTCGAATATACCATTAGTAAATAAGAAGATTCGCAGATTAGCCACTCAATCATCTAAGTACTCCTCCTGCGACGCAAAGAAGATTAAGAACAGCGAAACATGTACTTTTGTGAGACACATTATTACTCTGCTTCATGAAGTGGCGTGCCCTTTACAGGGTGTTGCCGGCCTTCTCGTCATATGTCTGTCGTGTGCGTGTCAAGTAGCCAACAGACATAAGAGACCTACAACTTTACGTGGGCACCGAATCAAGGGAACTGCTTGCACTTTTACTCCAGAGAAGACTTACTAGGTATAAATACCTCAGTGTTTTACAGTTGCCTTCCAAGGGAAACGGTCGGATGTTTTCGGTGTATGTGTGGAACTAGGGATAGAAAACCTGGGCTAATATTAATCTCAAAAATATTGTAGGAAATTTTTAAAAATTCGGTGCATACTGTACATTAACTAAACTGTAAATGACTGAATATTATTATTATAAATTAGTCAATAAAAAAATATATTCAGAAAATGTTTTCGAAAACGTGTAAAGATGAGCGTGTTTAAACGTCAACAAGAATTACATTCAACATTTTTTATTAACACTTCCTTAATAACAGCACTTGATGGAATGAATTTTAGTAATTTTATATTAATTACGTATGTTCCACCTTGGGTGATATTTGGTTTTAAATTTAATAACTTGAGGATAAAACCGGACGAAGCAAAACATAGAAAATACAAGCTGAAATACAGATGAAATTAGTCGTATTGCAAACAAGATAAGTAAGTTAATAAAGCAAGTTTGGACGGTAGAGAAAACAGCCAGTAAAGATACGATGTTTGGTCTTCTTCCCGGGAAGATTGTACCTATGTCCTTAACACATACGAAGATTGTAGAAAATGTAACGCTCTAAACGCTAAATGCGACACATAAGATACTTATTAGTAAGGATATTGAGACACTTTAAGATGGTATACAAGTGATGAAGTAGCAAAACACTAGGAGGGTTTTAAAGCAGGAATGTTTCATATGAAGTAAACACTACGCAAATAGTTTGGGTTTACGTAAGCTGTTACGAAACGATAATCGTAGGAAAATTTAGAAATTAAACTATGCATGGCAAAAAAAAACTAATTAGACTAGGCAAGCTGACCCTGGAAGAATTTCGATGTAAAGTGGTAATAGGTGGAGAATTGCCCAAAACACTTTTGGTTAAAAGATATTTAAGACAGATAATCTATTAACCTTTTTAACTGCGTACTGAAGGTGTCTACGAAAGAAAATGAAGACAAGGAGACATAGACAAATACGATGGGCGATAAGTGAATAATTAAGAACTAATAAAAAGGAATTATTAACAATTTTTAAGAAATTTGAGCTGACGGTAAAACTTGATGAAAAGAAGCAACTAGAAGAACCAAATCAAAGACAAAGAATGTACGTTACAAAGGTCGAACAGTTTGGAAATTACTTATTCGTTAGAATTACAAAGAGAAGTGAAGACCACAAAGAACGAATAACAAAAGGAAGTAAAGCACTAGGGGCTGTGAAGAAAACAATAAGTCAAAGCTGATATGGAGAGCAGTAAAAGTTAATATAACAGTTTACCACCAGTTGTACGTTATGAATAAGGAAGCAGAAAATAAGTTGGGTATCTAAGAAAAAGAAGTTTTAGAGAACATCTATCATCTATGGTCTATGGCAGTGGTTCCCAACCCTTCTCTCCTTGCGAACCCCTTCTAAAAACTGAAAAAAATTAGCGAACCCCCTGTGGAGTCGTCGCATTGCGTAAGCGACTGAGGTAAAGATGAGTTCAGACTTGAGCGCGCATGTTCTTTAACTCGCGAGTCGCTTCGGACGAGAATGATACTAGTCAGAGGTATTGTTTCATGATATGCGCACGTAAATTTAATATTCCGTTTGTTTTTTTACGTTAGGAATTTAAAATTCCCCCATTACAATATTATTTTCGCGAACCCCCTTTATAAACCTTGCGAACCCCTGGGGGTTCGCGAACCACCGGTTGGGAAACACTGGTCTATGGTATGTGAACATGGAGGAAGAACCATGGAAACATAAAACAACTTCAGAAATAATGAGGCTATACGGATAACCAAGTATGTATACTACAAGTTATCACGTTACAGATGATAAGATAAGATTGTTGGGGCATATCCGTTTAGAATAACGGGTGAGAGGAAGAAGAAAAGACGAAGGCCGCGAAGGAAATGGCTAGAAGTGGGAAGCAGACTTAAAGATGCAAAGAATCAAAATTTGACTGAAGTAAGCAGTAGACAAGAAGAAATAGAATAACATTCCCGAAGAAATCGAAGCCAGTTTTATAAGTAGAGTAGCAGTAGGATTAGCGGATTATGCAATAGGCAACATAGGCCAAAGTTCAGGAGATTTAAACTTGGTTACATTCGATAGGTTAATTCATTAGTCCAGTGAACGGAGGCCGAAAAAGGGGGGTTAGCCTACAAGAGGTCGGGTAGTTTCGAATTTTTGATATGTTGTATAGGATGGTTGGTTAGTGAAAAATCCAAATTTCCACAATCCCTAATTGTTCCATATAATTACTGAACAGCAAATAAGCTAATAATATGAACAAATGAAAACGTTATTATATAATTGTTGTATTATAAAATTAGTTCAATAAAAAAAAATTAATCGTATTGACAGATGATTTAATTATCGACAAGGATATTACCAATAAACATTGCTTCACATTTTCTTGCTAATTTGGATTTAGCTTTCTGAACATTCTGAAAAAAAGAATTTATGTACCAAGTAGACTAAGTTATTAGCGCTTTTACTTGGCTTTATAAAATGTATGCAGAAAGCTTTTCAGTTCACTTCAGTAAAGGTAAATCGACACGTTACGAAAAATACAAAGGAAATAATAAATAATTTACGCGGTTTCCAAAAAATGGCGTATTATAACAGCCACTTAGTTCAAAGTTCCTGAAGCGCTTAGTCATGCTTTTTGCGAGTAACAAAAGCCCGAAAAATAAAGCTACCACCTAAACGATAATTAGCAATCTTAATATAACGCGAAATGGTTCTTTAGGACGATAATTGTTTACTTTTTTATATATTGTTTATTTTCCACTTGTTCTGCTATCATTTTCACATAAATTGAAGTTATCCTTAGGGTCGACAGTTAAATTTTGGGATAGAATAAAATCGATAAAATTGTTGCGAAATTTAATTCGATTACCTCGAAAAGTTCAAATTTAATGTAGAACTGGTAATTTGGTAAGTATCTTTGTTATAGCATTTTAACCAGTTTATAATAGCTGAAATTTTTCATAGATGATTGTGTACCGATTTATAAAGCATGCACAATGCACAACCCGGGTCGGCCGTTCTGCGAGTCAGATCAGTACGAAAAATACAAAACCGCCCAGACTGACCGACTGAGCACACACTCTTCTTTGAAACATCCAGCGTTAGTGTGCGCTCAGATTGCTTGCGCGTGCTGCAAGCACGCACATTAATTAGACGTCCAGATTAGAGCATTTGTGTGCGTTCAGGCCGTGCATGTCCAAGTCAGTACGCAGTTTAACAAATTGGTGATGACACTGCAATTCTTCCACTTTAAAATAAATTCGATCAGGCAGGTAATGGGATGGCCAAATAGATATCAACACCTGGTCTTATAAAATAAAAAACACAAAAATGTTATCATTACGACCTGGAAATATATCACCTATTTTATTTACCAGTACCAAGAAACAGTGTGCTTAGAACTTTTTCCTTCAAGTAAAACAAATTTGTTGCTACATGCTATACCTGCAAGAATAAAGAACAAATATGTTAAAGATATACGAGGGTCTATATCGATAATTAAAATAAATTTCTATGAGATCGCGCTACTACTTGTTTGGTGACGTCACAATTGGCAAGTGTTGCACTTTAAACAAAACCATGCCAAATTTGAAACCAAAGCTATATGCACCGTTTTTGTTCTACAGACGTTTGAAGTGTGCACTGAAGCTATTAACATAAAAATTGAAAAAGGTAAATATCGTGCAATCATAAAACGTTTTTATTTAAAAAAAAAAGTAGACGTCTTCTCAGATTAAGGCGGAGTTAAATAAAGTTCATAGGGACTCTGCAACGCGTCGAAAGACAGTTTATTTCTGGATAAATGAATTTAAACGAAGATGAAGCCCACTCTGGACGCCCAGTTGAAGTCACTACGACGGATATCATTGAAAAAACCTACAATATCGTTCTATCTTCCATCCGCCAGATGCATATCCTGCACGAAAAATTGTATATGAAAAAGCTTTGAGCGCGATGGGTGACTAGCGGCCAAAATCGGACACGAAAGGAAATTTCATCCCAGCGGTGTTTGCGGTGAAAATGCGCTGAGGAAGGCGAAGACCGTTTTATCGGCTGGGAACTTTATTGCAGCGTTTGAAAAAGTGATGTTCCACTAAGACAATGCGACATCACGCATGTCGACAATTGCATTGAAAAAATTGCATGATGTAAGCCTTGGATTAATTCCTCGTCCACCTCCTATTCTCCGGACTTAGCCCCGAGTAATTTTTTCCTCTTCCCAAATTTGAAAATTCGACTCAGTGGGAAGAAATTCACGTCTACCTACTGAAGCTGTCATTGCCGCTGTCGATGAGCATTTTGAAGCCCTTTAAATTTTCTAATGGGCTGAAAAAACTAGAATCTTGTTGGACCAAGTGTGTAGCCCTCAATGGTGACTATGTTAAAAAATAAAATTGTTTTTTTTTCCAAAAAAATGTGTTTAACTTGCTTTTTTACCCTAATTATCAAACGACCCTCGTAGATTTCCGGGCACAAGTTTCGCTAGATTTAGTCAGACTAATGAATGGTTAAGGTTTCTCTTTGTTTAGCTAAAATAATTACAATTCAAAACCTTTCGAAATTCGTATGTAAGGCTTTAAGGATAAAATCGGACAGATTGAAAGGTACACAAATAAAAGTATTTTAGGGTAGAAATAAAAGTCTGTATTACAATGGTTATATTTATTATGCTCTTAAAAATCTGTATCTCCATTATTACTTTTACATATAAAAAAGCCGTCAAAAGCTCGATCATTTATATCATATACTATAATGATATCAATTTGCACGCGTATTCAATATAAAAACATCTCCACTCACTCTGCGCTTCGCAGGACATTGCCTTTCCAGCACGTACATCAACTTTCTTTTTAACTTTAAATGTAGTTAAACTTACAGCTAAACAATAAAGTAAGAACCACAATGTGATTACTATAAATAAATAACATTTCCTAACATAATTTTGACTCGCATTTTCTTTTTTTAAGCTCGACAATATTACAAAATGAGTTCGTCGTGGTGGCCTCGCAATGCCTTGCAATGCTTGAATTTGTTTTTTATAGCCTAACATTACTATTATTATTATTAATAGGTAATTTACAATGTACTGAAATTTATGAAGTATGCAGCTTCTCCAGCAACATTCAATAGGTACTCTAGTAGTAGTAGTAGTAGTTATACAATAAATGATATAATTTTTATTTTTATCCTGCAGAGTTGATAAAATGCGGACTTCATATTCCTGTAAATGTTTTTTTACATTGACCTATTATATTGATCCTTAAACTAAATATATTAATTTTAAAACATGATACTGCAGTTTGATGAAAACACCGGGTCAAAAACGTAACGTTTCAAAATTCACTCGGAAAATAATAATTTTCTGAAGGACTGAAAAAGCACCAAAAGTATTTCAAATTTAAACAAAAACATCACATACACGAAAGTTTATCACAGTAATCACAGGTGCTAAAGTAACTAAAATACTCTTGTGGGAGTTTAGTAATACTTTTGTGGAATATCAACATAACTATAAAGAGCCCGTAAAAATTATTTTCGGATAGAATAAATTTCTGTTGGATACAGAAACTTTAATTTATAATTGAACCTACTTTTCATCCAACTGCAAAGCATGAAATCTTCATAAATTTTTTTGGCTTTTTAGGACCAGTATACAATAGCGTAATATTTGTAAAAATTTCGAGGTAGTACATTAATATTGACTTAATAAGATGTTATTAAACGACTATTTACATATTTTATTTCTAGTTTTGGCACTCGGAAGTTAAATCATTTGAAACTGAGCAAGTACATGACTTCAACTGGATATGAATATGTCAATATTCCGATGATTTTACTTCTGAGCTTACATAGGTGGGTCTAAGCAATTTTTAGACTTAACTTATTTTTAAAGCAACAAGTAATTAAACGCTATTGTGCACGGGTCCTTATACGAGAATCAGCAATATGAAGTACCGTTCACAGTTTTGATAACAGATTAATATTTATATAAAGTAAATATAACATATTCTCATAAAAAAATCTAAGCAAATAAGAAATAAATTGTTAAGAACTCTGATATTGCTTGCATAAATCTTTGACAATAAGTGTTAATAATAATAAAATGAGCGGAGCGGGTTGGGGTGGCATCTTTTGTACTCATTCAGTTATCACCAATATTGTTTGTAACATTCACATGATTATTGCGCAATTTTCTTGCTGAAAATTCACGAACCGTGAATAATCGCGGGTCTTATGACAAATCGACGGTAGGAGCGATCACTCATGTGTTTTGCGCCCTTTCGCGGCTCACGATCACAAGTGGAACGTGTAAATAATCATCCCCCACGAGGATGTAGCAATAACAATGCGGCGCCAGCGGCGCTCTGCTAAGGTAGTGCCGTCCCTTTTCCTAGGAGTTGCAACAAGACGGCAATGCAGATCGGCGTCCGCGCCTGCCGCCCCAATCCCGCACCCTACTACAGTACGCTATAAACAGACATAAACTACCCTCTCAACGCTCAACACTTTCCAATAGTATAATATATGTGTAATTGAAAACAGCGAGGGAGCCATCCTATGGCTACGGCTACTTTTATATCAGTGGCCACCATTGGAACGGCGCCCGACAAAACTACAACACCAAAACGTTGTTACTCAGCGTTATTAGGTAAATTTGTACTTCGACAAGGGAGAGGAACGAAGGACCGTCCCGTACGGGCCTTTTGTTCTTTTATGACGAGGCACCGCGGAACGAGCCCTTCTTGAACGCAAAAGCAAGAACTCCACGCAACCATGAGCTAACACAAACACGATACACGAATTCTTAATCGTCTAATCACTAAAAGTACTATTTATGTAGTATAAAACATAGTTATCGAAAATTTTTTGCAATTTTATTCTATTCTAATCGTATCACTCGAGATATTTTATTACTATTTTTAAATCACACTTTACATGGAACCAATTACTCAGTATATCACAAGCGCCCATTTTTACAATTTCTATGCTTCCCTAAACTAAAACTACGATTGTGACACCTGTTTAATTTTAAAGTTAACATCAAACCATTTCAAAGTTACTTTTAACTATTAGACTCTGAACGAGGTATAGTAGAACACCGATTATCCGGGGTTGGATGATACGTGAATTTTTGTAATGTATTTTAAAAACCGTTTTTGTTATTTTTAATGCTTAAAACGTGTTAAAAGAACAAATAAATAATTTAAATTATAATCATGTTCAAAATGTATCTTGTATATGTCTGTTAAGTTCAATTAAATGCTTCTTTTTAAAAAATCGCGGTAAATTTTATCCCAGATGATTATCCGTGATTTTTGTTTATTCGGGGTAACCTTCCCTCCGGATAATCGGCGTTCTACTGTAGTTCAAAATCCACACTTGGGTTACAATTTCATCTTAGCAGACCAACATAAAATTTTTTGAATAAAATCACCATCCATCATCTCTACTAAAAAATATATTTCGTTATTTAAAACTTTTCTCCCACAATTTTCTGAACTATAATTTTCGAAATTCTGTATTGAATAAAATATGTTTATATTATAAATTTTATATATTCTTTTGAATTTTCCATCAGTACTAACGCCTCAACCAATTATAAGAATTATAACCATTTATGAAGTACTATGCCAAAATTCAAGATTTCTCTCGACTCTATTTGTATCTTTTGTACGGGTCATTAATTTTAACTACACTTCTCTGATGTATCAAATCGTAGTTGCGGTTCAGCGAGCTAGAATGTGGGTTAGTGTCCCAACCCTTGAATTAAAATTGAAATAACGAAAATTGACGAGCTTTTTAACGGCTTCGGGCAACAATTCGTAAAAGTGCCCCGTTTTTAATTTCTTTATGGGCGCTTATGTAAATTTCAACGGCTGAGCCAATTCGAATCGGCGAAGAACCTTATAAACGTCGGTTCCACTACTATTATTACACGTAACTTTAAATGCCGACCGTACAAAAATATATACTCCAAAAATAGGGGTTTTACAATAATGCACTTCTGCACGAATAGCAATATGCGCCAATAATGTGTAAGTATAGCCAATAGTTAACGCGATTCCTACTTCTAAGGGGGTTTCCCTCATGGTTGGTGGAGAAAACACTAAATACAACTAGCGACAAAAGCGACACATATTGGATTATACACGTTCTTATCTACTCGGAGCGAAGCTACACAGAGGGTTACGACAGTGGTGCTCTACGTTACGACTCTTACCCTGATTGCGCCAACGTGTAATATTGTGCAACGACAGCCTTATCATAATGACGAGCACAGCTAACGGCAGGACACGATGAGTCCCTAAATCTGTGCAACTTTTGTCCGCACCTAAAGTCGCGTCCACACATGTAAATCGAACGTATTTTAAGAACTGTTGTCGTAAGAAAATGGGAAACATCGGTTAATGGTTGTTAATTGGCATTAGACAATAAAGAGTTCTTTTGTTCCTAAACGGGTGAAGCAAATTTAAGTTTGCCTGGGCGCATTTATGGTGGTTGAAGTTGCAATTAGATCGACTGGCGTGTAATTTGGGGCTGTTCCGTACCGAGCTGTGCCACAAGGAGAGGACGCTGCGCTCACCGCGACTTGCGGAGTAAGTTTTGGGTTTAAATGCGAATAACATGATTTTTTTTAACGAACGAGTCGAGCTCTGGCAGCCACCGATTGGTCCTCGCACCAGCTGGGGTGCCCGCGCCTCCTCAATGACTACGCTTATAATTCGTATTTTAGATTTATGTAAAAAACGACTACGTACTAGACTTATACAATAATCGACACAGATAATACCAATTTGGAAATTTTATATTTCGAATTCGAATATTTACAACTTTTGAAGTATAAAAACATCAATCGACACGTAGATTGACAAAAACGTTAGACCGCGAATTAGGCCTCGATAACAACAAACAAAACGGGAAGACCTACCGATCTTTTCACTAAGCGGGGTGCATGCACAGCTAAAACTACGGCTACGCTTAAGGTGTCTACGCTACAGACTAAGGAGTGATTTTTTGGGGTTCGCTCACACACACGCAACGATTCTAGTCGGTCGATGTGTCGAAGCAACTAAAGCGAGTCAAGTGCGATAGCATCGGTTATTCTTTAACAATTGGTTAATAATGTATTTCATAAAATTTGCAAAAGTAACGAACGGTTTGTACTCGAAGCAATTTCAACTAGATCTACCACATTCACCGCCGCTGCCGCTTCGCAGCGCAACCTCTTTTTCTCCTGTCGCTTCGGGGAAGGTTTGGGGTGTGATGTGAAGTGGCAGTGCTGCTCGTTAGGAGACCGACCGTCCCTATTCTACTAATCATACTAATGGCACATACGTTCTTAACGCACGCACTCGCCGGGATGGACGCACGCCGCGTCTCGACCCAACTTCATTCACACCTATTACTAGTTATTGGGGCACAGCAACTATGACTTAACGTGTACTTAAGTAAGCAAATCGTATCAAAAGAAGGTCCGTCTTTAAGGCGGACACAAGCATCCGTTAATTCTACATGTAAATTACTCAGATTGCTTTCGAATTTGCAACGTACTCACTGTTTTGAAGTTCTGCTTACTCACAAAACTTATAATGAACGAGCTAGGGCTCGCATGGACATTGTACTAAATCACAAACTTCTTTCAACTAATAAAACATTTAAGTAAACACTAAACACTAACAAAAACATAATGGATTTATAGAACAGACAACTAAAAATCTTTTATTTCTCCGCGTTCACGTACTCGAAGTGCCAGTTAGCCAACAAATTCAAGTTAAAGGAGTGCGGAAGCGGCGAAAATACACAACATAAACATCTTAAATGCGATATAAAATGCAATAACAACATAATAACAAATAAGAGAACTAAGAGTGGTCTATCGCGCGCGGGTGAGCTGCAAACGGCAGAACTCATCCAGACGCAGGCCGGCCAATTCCCGCCACAGCAACCCCAGATCCAAGGATGAATCCTCGGACTGGGGCGGTGTCGTGGAACGATGGTCGGCCTTGCGTGGGGCCGCGGGCTATGGCCACATTTGTAGACTCCGCACCATCTGGTGGCGGGTATAACAGTATATTAGGGATTTCACGAAGTGGGTGTCCAATGTACGGCAATGAGGACATGGTACCATGTGGCTGTAGTCGCTGAAGAAATTTAGACGTTGTGTTGGATGCAATACAGGCTTGAAACACGCATTACACTGTAACAAAAACAACAATCACTCTGTAGAACTTCTTATTTACCATACCTAATCTTTGGAAAATACAAAACAAAGTTATTCGTTAGTTATTAATAACGTCATCTAACAGACACCCTAACAAATTAAAGAAAAAATGATTTACCCACCTTAATTCGTTCTGTGCAACATGGCATGGCAGCAAAAATATCATAAGAATACATGGTGCCCAGCACCAGAGAAGACCCATCCCATTGGTGATTGCAGAAGCGGCATCTTAGAGTGCGTCCAGGAGCACCCTCCAAGCAAGCCATACAGACGGCGGTTAGGAATTGAGTCCGTCCTTCTACCTTGACCTCGATACAGCTTTTCGCATGCTGGCGAGGGCTAAGGAAGAAAGTACCATCAACAAGGGGGTACCTGTCGAACACGAGCATTTGCTCTTCGCACAGCACGCAATGGACCCTGGAACGTCCCTGGGATGCCAGGGTCGACAGGATGAAGCAGCGAGTATCGTCGTTTCCGTGATTACCCTCATCCTCGGTCTGAAAATAAAATACGAGTTTTAGTAAGATAACAACCGAGATGGCGGAAGGTATAGCAGCAGGCAAGCTTTGATCTATTTGGAGCTATAATATCCGGACGGGGATTTAATCAGAGAACGCCACCGGACGCAATAACCACACTCAGCAAATAGCCTTCGGGTGGTGTTGAAAACAGAGGAATTACTTGTGTAACTCAAATGTCGTGGCAAAGATCTTTAGATTTATATTAAATAAAAAGCTGTCGCTGAAAACACTTCTGATCTAATAAAGCCTATTTCTTTTAATATTGCAAATTCAGTTATAATTAGTTTTATTTATGAAGCGTTGTAAAATTTTGTAATTTTTCAATAAGAGTAACTCAAAGAAAAATTCACATTTTTGTTTGTTTGAAGCAAATGTATTTGCATGATCCACCAAATAAACTTAAAAAGATATTGGGTAAGACAGTAAAATATTGTAAATATAAAATCGCACAGATTATTATCATTTCAAAAATTTATTCAACGTCTTTAAGGATCGCTGGTTTCTTAATCATGTCGCAGTTCGCGCAACTTTCCTTCTGCAATATTTTCAGGGTATATAATGTCTTAGGAGTAGGACGAGATGCAGCGAGTTTAACGACTGTAAAGATTTTGTAGACGACCATAATGGTGTTTATGACGTTGATGTATCCGAAAACATATTTTGTGAATAAAAACTACATTTTCTTATCGAAGCGCATGCATGTCAAATTTTTCCATCCGAAAGCTGTCACCTACCGGTTCGGTATACTGTTTAGTCGATTTTACTTCATTTACTTGTGGTCAACCATATAAAAGGAACGCGGCTGCACGTAATAATGAACTTTTAGTTACTCTGGTTGTCGGGGTAATTGGAATTTCAGAAACAATAACTCGGCGCGAGATCAAAGACCGCAATTCCATGCAAGAACCGATGAGCGAACGAGACGAAGAATCGAAATTTAATATCAATTACAATCCTTTTCTGTTGTACTGTTGCTGTCTAGAATATGAACAGAGAGGGTGATTGATCGCATCTGTTGATGCAACGCCTGTTTGCCTGCAGTGGTGTGGGCGAAGCGCAACTTTTGGTAGTGTCCGCATCGAGAGTTGGGGTGGCGTTTTCCGAATGACAGGACAGGTAATTGGCAATCCGCGATACTAAATCGATTAGGCCGTCTGGAAGCTCGAATGCTGTTGCTACAACTGAACACTATCGGATCGTGTCACTCAATTACGATACTTCAATCACTTTATAAATTCCCAACGTGTGTGGGCAATAATTCGCTTTATTTAAGGATCATCGAGCTCAACTACATACCTAGTTTTTAACATACTTCACTTTTAAACGGGCTTTTTTTCTGTTTTTGACAGAAATACTTTAGAACTATTTTTCAATAATATGGATTCAGTTAGATCAATAAGCTTTCATATTTATGTTCATTTTATGGCCTACCTGTAATCACAGACTGAAAACTGAAAAATACAAAACAAACCAAAAATAAACATCCATTTGTTCTATGTACGTCAGAAGCAAATACAAAGAGAAGTGGAAAAACTAACAAAAAGTAAAGCACAACAGATTTTTTTATAGATGACACAAAAACACAACATATCAAAGTGAAACCAGGGTTTTATTTTTACGAACGCCTGAACAAAAGCTGAATAGACACATACCTTACAAGGTTACAAGGGATACAAGGAGAATATGAAACGGGGAAAATGCAATTCTTTTTGGAATTACGAAAATTTGATAACTGTAGCTACAGAATGATTTTATATGACGAAAAGGATGAAGTAATGAAGTAATGGTAAGAAATATACAGGGTGATTTATAACGAGTGTACCAAACTTTAACAGTTTGTTAGGGAGGTTATTTCGAGTGAAAAATGTCATATGAACATAGGTTCTATTCTATCTAGTTCAGCAACTACAAGAATTTAAAGCTTTATTAGTGGCATAGTTAATAGCAAGTTACCGTTGAAAAACCAAATAAATCTATAGAAAGCTATGCACATTTGCACAAACGGCACGAACTGTCTAATTCTGACGTTTATTTAGCTTACTGTGACCATAGCCATTGCAATACCCATAAATAAAAACTATATCTGCATATTCGGCGCAGTAAAATGTTGTCTTACAAAAATTAAATAAATAAGCTAAATAAACGTCAGAATTAGACAGTTCGTGCCGTTTGTGCATAGCTTTCTATAGATTTATTTTGTTTTTCAACAGTAACTTTTGCTATTAAATTGATAAATTTACTATGCCACTAATAAAACTTTAATTTCTTGTAGTTGCTTAACTAGATAGAATAGAACCTATGTTCAGATGACATTTTTCACTCGAAATGACCTCCCCAACAAACTGTTAAAGTTTGGTACGCTCGTTATAAATCACCCTGTATATGAGAATTGATTCGTTTGCTTAGTAAGGGTGCCCTTTTGAACTTTAAGTATTAAACTTGAATCTTGTTAATAAGGGTATGTATACAGGGTGATTCAAAAGGTATGGTCCAAACTTGAGGGTGTGATTGGTGATGTTAAAATAAGTAAAAAATGCCAATAAACTCATGTCCGATTCACAATTGTTTTCTAGTTATAACAACATTTAGGATAATTTATTATTAATAAAGAGCATATACAATTATAAGAAAAATTAAAAAGTATCACAACAAAAAATGTTCAAAATGTCCACCTGGTACTTGTATACAAAGTTGGCAACGCCGACGCACAGAATCTCGAACATTCCTCAACTGTTGAGGATATTTTCGAATATCTTCAACAGCTTCATTTATCCTATTAACTAAATGGCCCCTGTCCTGAATTTCCGTTGCATAAACTTTTTCTTTTAATGCACCCCACAAGTAAAAATCTAGTGGATGTGAATTGTGCAACGGTGCCCCGTCATGCTGATACCACATGGATCTTCGCACATCAAGATGCAGATCTTCTAATAATTCCGACAAGGCATTATCTAAAAGGTCTAAATACATGTTCGGTGGTCAGACTGTCTCCGGTGAGGATACCTTCTCCCATATTCTACCACAGGTGCACGGGTATTTCCGCTGCAATAACCATACACAAAATGCATTTCTGCACGTACAGAAAATGTCTCCATCATTACCACATTTATTGAAAACTACGCCAATTCAAGCTTGAAACGTCTTCTGCCATAAGGAATTAACATTTGTTTTACTTAGTTCCTTGATAATGTGATTTGGCAAAACACAGATAAAAACAAAGAAAACCTCTGTAACTAGGTAGCGGTTGGAAATAAGACATGTGTTTATTGGCATTTTTTGCTTATTTTAACAACACCAATCACACCCTTAAGTTTGGACCATACCTTTTGAATCACCCTGTATAACGTCCTTCTGACATAACGTGTATTTTATTCAATTAACCTATTAAGGAATTATTTATAAAACTTAACTATTTGCTAAAGTTCACATATCTAGCCGTTGTTAATAATTACAGCCGCCGGCAAATACTATTATAGTCAACGACAGCAATTTCCAGGTTATTAGCGTTATTAAATAGTAGGCTATAAATTATGTTAATAATTTACTATTACACGTTGCATCACAGCACATATGACTTCTGAATTACACATATAAAATTCAAGGGAAATTTTAGATTTATATGATTTTCATTCAGATGACAAAATTACCTGAATATCATATTTCAAATATGAAGGCTGGATTATTAAATTTCAGTTGAATAAATATGATTCTCTTGATTTATTTCACTGGCTCTACAAATACTTTTACAAATAATAGCAGACTTCCAAAGTTTACCTCCTTGGAACTATCTTCACGCAGTAACTATGCATACAACAATAAAAATAAGATGTTTAGCTTTTCTGTTAAAAATAGGGGCAGATCATCTATTAGGCCACGGCCCAAAGGCTACGGAATCCCTATACATATACATTCATTTACTTTTTAAAAATCCATCATACAATAAACATTTCAGTTTCAAATAATCTATCGGTGTGGCATCAATTAATAATAAAAATAATAGGTAAACTGAACACTACACTTTTACCTAGATCATCTACAAAACTGCATATACTTAATGGCACTTTTGGCACTGTAATTCGTATCTCGCGACTCATTTAAGTTTAGGGATATAGTGACAAGACCGAACACTTTAATTATATTTTAAATGTTTAAATCATTTGCAAAGCTCTACAGGTAATGGTACTTTCTACATGACAGTTAGCATCTCAGAACTTATTCAAGTTGGAGGATGGAGTGACAAGACCTTCATGCCGAATAAAACCACTAAGTAGCTAAAATAGAAAGTTTAAATAATGTAAGAGAATATATGAGATTCTTTTATATAGCCTTTGAAATTAATACCTTAAACCTTAAAAGGTTAAATTTAATATGTAGTATCATGCAAAACAGAACATAAATCCTAAAATATAATTTCTGGGGGTATTAATGTATACATATAGGTATTAGTTGGTTATCATCTCTAGTTTGTTAAATATTTCTGGAATTTCCGATTTAGAAAATATATAATACTGGAAGAAAATGAATTCCAGACGAACATTGCAGCAGCAATCTTCCCAAAAAAGTATAATTGTTTAATACTGCTACACTTTTTTATTTATTTTTTGTATTTGCAGTTGTAAGTACCGCAACGCTACTCAACTTGTTGCCTATCAAGATACCACCCTGGCACCCTCAAATTAGTTATTCTTTGCTGCTCAATCTGGTAGGGTTGTGCATAAGTAACTCTACTGGTAACTGTTAAACCACGGGTTAATTGATTCAATCCATTAGTATAAGATTTAAGTGTTAATAAAAGTTTTCAAAATCTTTCTACCGCTTTTATCAAATCCTTCTTGGCTAAACTGTTTATACTGTTGAAATCGACCAGGGAAAAAACAAAAGGCAGAAATGAAGACTGATCTCCACTAATAGACACCTTTCTGCAACATGGGTTGTAATCACGGTACTAAATAGATTGGTTGTAATGAATTTGTTACTCGTTTTAAACGAAAATCTAATATTTCAACTTTTTGTTAAACAAAGAAAGCGATGTAAGCAATTTACATTTGGAACTTACGTTTGACATTTTTAAAATGACAAAAACGTCCAAAAAGGGCGAGGGACTCTCGCTACAAGTTCGATTTTCAGAAAATTTAATATTAAACTAAATAAATAATGGTTTAGAAAAATGATATCGGACTAAAAAAGTTTCGGAATTTTAAGAATAAGTGTATCGAAGCACTTAAAGGGAAGACTACTATAATTGGCAACAGCAATAACAGATTTTTTCAACACATTGGAATTTGAGAAGAAAGATGTATTCTTACAATTAATTATTTGAAAAGAAGCGGAGTTTGTTGAATTTGTTTTGAAACACTTGGCATCCGTAAGCCTAGATCTTGCCCAATAAATGAGATAGCAATAACTTTGTTTTTGTGTTTAGTAAGTTAACACGATAAGGCGTAAACCCAAGGG
Source organism: Melanotus villosus (assembly GCA_963082815.1). Taxonomy (NCBI): domain Eukaryota; kingdom Metazoa; phylum Arthropoda; class Insecta; order Coleoptera; family Elateridae; genus Melanotus; species Melanotus villosus. The sequence continues at coordinate 30,717,781 of OY720418.1, read as the reverse complement.
GAAGCTACCCGTCCGAGACGGGGGACTTTATGACACGAATACAGATAATACAAGTACATATGGAAAAGATCTTGATATCCAAAAAACATTGTTTTATGATAAACTAGCAATACCCCGAAAATAAATTTACCTCGGTTTTTAATAAGGAAGTTAGCGCAAAACAATTTAGGCCACTTAGAATTTAATATTTATGGATTAAAATTCATCAGCCTCTTCCTATTGTTGGTGTCTATGCGTTAACAAGTTTGAAAATATTATAGCTAAAATGTTATAGCTATTAATATAACAAGAATATTATGCGATTTATAATAGTCGAGAATGTTGCTAGGTGACGAGGCGCAAGCCGAGTCAACTACGCAACGTCCGAGTCGGTTTAAATCGCAAATATTCGAGTTATATTTCAAGCTTTATCGTATCATTGACAACAATTCATGTACACAAATAGTGTTCGTTTATATTATGTAACTAACGAATTATGAAGTTGCTATGTTATTATGTTATGTAACTTACGAATTATGAAGTTGGAAGTTGCTATGTTATGTATAATTATTAATAAAAGTTTAATATAAAGTTGTCTTTATAATCAATGATACGATAAAATAATTTAAACTGACTTGATTGAAATATAAAAACATTGTTTTTTAGCTTCAAATTCAATCAATTCTAGCAAATGTGTTAACGCATGGATACTAACAATAGGAAGAGGCGGATAAATTTTAATCCATAAATATTAATTCTAAGTGGCCTAAATTATGTTTTGCGCTAATTTCCTTATTAAGAACAGAGGTAAATTTATTTTCGGGGTATTGCTAGTTTATCATAAAACAATGAGTTTTGGATATCAAGAACTTTTCCATATATACTTGTATTATCTGTATTCGTGTCATAAAGTCTCCCGCTCGGACGACTAGCTTCCCCTTGACAGTGCTAATCCGCCCTTGTTGAAAACTAAAAACGCCACAGTTAACTTGTAGTAATTGATTTACATTAACTGTTAAAGGCAATATTCTTTCTACAGCGACATATAATGATTTAACTGACCACAGTACTGTTTTATATCTCCATCTAAGTTATTTATTTAACGTAACAAATTAATACAACGGATAAGTTGTGAGGTAAATAAATTTATTACTGTTAAAGCAGGAAACTTCTGCTCTACATCTGACATCACTAGAATAATCTTGTACTGCGATTTCTGACCTGAAAACTCTTACTATTCATCTTTTAAATTACAGTAAGACAGGCAATTAATTTCTCATTATATCACCCATCTGATTTAAGACGATGACGAGGGCCTCCCGATTAATTTATAAAAGTGTGTTAAACTTTTGACGAGCTCTTATTACGCTGCAGAAGCCCATCAAACAATTGATTATTGGAACGAAGAAATTATCGAGGAAGGGGGATAATTCGTAAGTTTTCTTCGCGATCTTGGAAAATCTTAAAACTCATTTTGCCACCGATTTCGGATTAACTTTTGGATTATTGAATCAGGAGTTGAAGTTGATAATTAGTTCAAGAGCAGAGAAAAATCGAGGAACGTTTCCAATTACTACATTCCAAATCTCGAAGAGTTTGAAATAAATTCATTTGCGGATGAAAAATTCCACAGGAAATCAAGCATGTCGTGCCTTATAAGGTGAGATATACAGATGCAGCAGCTAGATGCAAGTTAAGGTTCGTTCAATTTATAATCCGAGTATAAACGTGACTAGTAGGAATCACTCTGGAATACTACTTGGGTACCATCATTCTTTATCTCCCGCTTCCAAGATTAACGAACAGAATAAGAACGGACTATTATTCCCAGTTCGGCAAACACTTTTTATGGGTTTGTTTTACGCAACACTAACTGGAAAATAAAAAATAGTTCGTGCTTGTTGGTTGGCAATACGGCGGCGAGATTGAGTCCGGATATAGAAATACTGACAATCGGAAATCCGGCGCGATCGGAGAATTGTACTGCGTGCTGATCGCCTCTGACGGGAGATTAATTGAAAGATATATTAATAAACCGAGCTTCTGCCATTTCTGGCTGATGCCGCTATTGATGTCTGAAAACAGCCGACTTGCCACGGTAAAATCCGTGACATTTCGTGCTTTATTGTTGAGACTTTTGTTCCTTGACAGCACCTATTCTTCTTAGTTTCCTAACAAAAACGGCGAAACCGTTTGAAATCGCCGTTGGAAACACATAAAACCAAAGTTTTAAAAGTGTCGCCATATATGACTAAAAATGATATAAACTCGACTAGCGATGTCAAGAGATAAACCACGAAGACAGATCGCAAAATAAAGAGAGAGCAGTAAACCTGGGGCTCGAGCAATATTTAATATTCCAACCACAGCAATCATAAACATGAACTTGCTCACTTCGATATGTCAGTTTTATTTTTGCATGAACGTGGCCGGCAGGCAAAGATCAATTCTCTCAATATCCAAACCATTTCGGATCTCTGAAAACATGTACTAGAATGGAATTTTATATTCTTCGAAGTATTTAATTTTTTTCTTTTTGAAAAACATTTTTAATATTTTTGTCTCCCACTGTAACATACGTACTGAAGCAAGGATTTCAAGTGTAATTAATTAATTACCTTCATTAGTATAACTCCAGCCTTCCTAAAGATTTCTTTCTTGCTGCTTATTTTTTTAACGGCTTATTGGCATCAACTACTATAATTACACCAGTATATTGGCAATTATTTTAAAGACTACCTAATTATGCATATTAACCCTAATGAGGTACAAACATTGTTGCTTTATTTATATCAAATTTATTTGAATATCACCCCTCTTTTCTTGTTGGTTTTCGGTTTTAGATTTGAATTTCTTTCGATCAAAGAGTACTCAATTACACATACTTAATTCAACTTCAAGGAGGACTTTTAGGTTGTTCAATAATAAAATCATTCGAGGTTATGGCTTGACAACTGTACATCTTGTAATGATTTCACTTTAAGTTGGCAGTTAATGCGTTTTTTACAATAAACAATGAAATATGCGTGTTTTACAACAAACAATGAAATAAAAACAGATTATAACTCATTGGAATAAAAGTAAAAGGTAATCAAAAGTAAAACGACTGTTAAAAATGTCATGACAGCTTAGAAGACAATAAAAGATGCACATACATCCAGTGAATCATGGCCACCTCCAAACTACATAGTTATTGAAAACCCCTTACTTATAAACACCGCCAACAAGCCTTTTTGTCCAAATGCAATCATAAAAATTGTTTTGGGCGCGTCAGTGGATGCCTTTCGTTCCCACGATTTTTAATCGAAGTTTATTATTTTGTTTTCGATTAAAAGAATTTTTTTCCCAAATGCATTTGGCTACGATTCAAAAAAGTATTTGGCGAGTCTGTTTTTCAACGAAGACATCTATTACGATTTATTGACTCCACTGAATGTGCTAAAACAACATCTTTCGCACATTCGTGACTCAAAAGAATGCATCTTGAGTAGCAACTTTTACATTGTAACAAATGTTTGATCATTTTAACTTTGCCTTTGCATGCGAGCTTTATAAAAGGGAAAAACTTTTTAGACAATCGTTTCTCGGTAGTCACAGTATGTACAATAACAAATATTGTAAGTTTTGATTTTTAAATATCACAGCCTTTAAAGCATATACAATCATGGTACAATAATTTAACCTTTTCGCCTTTTAGTTAATTTTGCAAGATTACGCCAGAGAATACATCTATGTTACATGAGTCGATATCATAAAAAAATACATATAAGTAGACATTTAAACTGAACGATCTATGTACTTGTAAAATCACTAAAACTTACTTATACTACTACCAATGTCATCAGTAAACGATTTTAATTTCGCATTTCTTCTGCTCAAGTTCAACTAGTCGTAAGTAATTTCCTCAACGTTTTTCTTCGAAAATTACGGCAACATACGCATTAAAAAACACTTCGAAGACGATGAATACTGAAGAAGAGTTAAAAAGACAGTAATTAATCTAAAGTTTTGCAGGATCTATGTTAATTCATCAACTTTTAAGAATGTCCATTGCTTCATAATTCAGAAATACTACAAAATATAGACAAAGAGTCGTTTATAGAAAACGTTTCAACTCAAATACAGTGCAAACTCCGTAATCAGAACATTCGTTAATCCAAACAGAATTTATTCAAGTTTACAGATCCGAACAAAATCAGGCCAATAATGTGACTCATTTGCTTATTCTGGGAAAGCACCAAAATATTTTGCGAGATATACAAACGAAGATTTGAGATCGAACCCTTCAGGTGTATTTCAGCTGTAGCGAAAAGCCTGCGCAATGTTGAAAAATGTCTGACCATATAATACAGAGAAAACAGAATTTCATCGCACAAAAACGTTACTGACGGGCCAAATTCAAGATTTTTGCTAAGCAAAATAATATATTGTATTTACATATGTCGGGGGGGCGCCCTGTACTATTTTGTTTCATGTTATGTTACTATTTTTCATATAAAAAAAACTTTTATCTAATAAACCAGGACGAAAGGAATCCCTCTCTTATTAAATATCTTCTTGGTAATCCCAACACTTTAGTGCAGATCGTGGAGTTTAAATAGTACGAATCAGACAAATATAAATAATACTTAATTAAAATAACTCAATAATAAAAAGGAAATGTACAAATGTACGTTCGTCTAAAATAGCTATTACAATTGCTAACTTTAATCAATTTTCATCTACTGATTGGCAGAGAAAATTCACAAAGCCCTTCCTTTTTCATCATAATAAGCAGACGCTTAAAAACTAAATAATTCCAATTTTACAGTCCACCTCCGTGCGCTTAACGAAGTCCTAAACCGTTTAACAGGATTGCAGATGCAGCGGGGCAGGATTAACGATGCCTTTAATATTTGATTAGAGACAAAGCCGCTACTGACTTCACGCTGATGCGCTCCTTGCTTCGAATACTTACTACTGTTACCGGATTAGAACGGATTGCCAGAAAAACTCATTGTCAGATGCCTGAGATCCTGCTCCTGGCACTCGTAGAACGATAAGAGGCATTTAGGAGGGAGAGAAATGCCGGATCCGGAATAGTAAGAGATTATTAGGGTCACGAAATTCGGAAAATTTATAAGGGGTAGATGCGATTGCATTCTTGATTCTTTGTTACTTAGAAATTTATTTAACGATTGCAAATTTAGAAGGCAATGAGGGGGACAAAACAATTCTTGGATATATTTTGTTTTCTATTAGCCCACGTTGAATCGATTTGTTCTTCTTTTTGAAAGAGGATTATTATGGTTTTTTGATGATCTAACAAAAAAAGGGTTAACACAACGAAAATGTTGGACTGTAGAGATAAATGGAAGAAGCTTATTAGTTAAACACGTTTTCATAATTTATGAATTAGTGGTCAGTCTCGTTTTTTTTTTTAAGTCTACTCCGCTATTAAAATTTATTAATATTATAAAAGTGCCTGTCTGCTTCTTAAATTAAGACTATAGACATGGATATAACTACCGTTAAATTTAAATATTATTAACGTTTTAATTTTATATCTTAATATAACCAAATTCTTTCACTTTTATTTTTCTGAATAAACGAATTTTCGTTGTTTCACGGCAACAAATTCTTTAAAAAAACGCATCCTATAGGATTATTTACAAACAATAAGGCATTTTACTACTTTTTCGTTACTTTTCGTAACAAAGCGACTCAATCGCAATAATTTTCAAGCTTGCAGCAATGAGGATGTATCAATATTGTCTTTGGGAACTGTCGATGAAAGCGAGTCATTGTTTTGCACGAAAAGCCCGGGGCTTAAGTAAACACTGCACTCGTCTGGTTTTTTACAAACTAATAAAAACCAGCAAAAGTTTAATATCGTAAAATGAAATAACGCTTGCGTGGACACACGATGAATTACGCGAACATTTTGACAGACGAGTGAGCTCGATTAAAACGAAGCGAACGTCCCTGTTTGTCGATAGATGATGATGTTCGGGGGGCCACAGAGATTGGTTTGCATTAACAGCAAAAGCACAAGCTGTTAAATTACTTCGGACCCCGAGATTCCACTCCGGTTGTACTTGGCAAATTTTCGAAATGCTGAAGTTAGGGCAAACATCATCGCCCTCAAAGACCATCCTGATTTATTCCGATATTTGAGAGGTGGAGAGCTTGAAACGGATATTTATCACGATTGCCAGAGCAAAAAGCTCTGGGCTGACCTGGCCTAAGCCGGACTTAGAATACATCAATCTCCGGATTAAAATCCTCCCCAAACCCCTACCGTTCAAATGTTTGCATTCAATAACCTAATACGCTAATGCATATGCATTCTGTGAAACGACAAAAAACTCAGTCTTTAATATAAAACGAGAGCTTTTACAGAAGTATATATCGGAAGCGGTTTTATATTACATCACGAAAATTATATTTATTAAGTTTATTACGAAACCAGATATATGTTGCCAATAAAAGATGAGATAACTTTTGTCTTTTAATTTTGTTCCAGTTGTTAAACATCGTTCAATTTTTGGTTATTAAATTAAAGATAAGTTGGACAAATCGAAATAATCGTTTAATATTTGGTCGTTTTCATTTTCTCTACTCTATCGTTGAAACACCTTCCTCGACCACTGAAGATTGAAAAATTTGGAATTGTCATGAAGACTTCTTCATAAAATTATTAAAAAATGCTGCTTTCATAACGACTGATTTCCAATATTTGCTACCCCCGTCTTTTATTGGCAACGATTATACATAAGTACAAACATTTCTGTGGCAAAAGCTTGGTAAAGCGTAACGATTATTTAAAATATAAAGGTTAATTAAATGAAATCGGACATAAAACCATTACAAAGTTTCCCAGACACAAAAATAATTGAAAAACCGTTATCAAAAATTTACATAAAATACATATTTATCGCAAATTAATTCAAAGCGTAGAGCATAAAAGTTTTCTTCCTTTTTCCAGGAAACAACACAAATACAAATACCAACCACAAACTTGTCCAGTCGCCAATTAACATCAAATAAAAATACAAATTATTTAAATAGCTAGAGCTAGACAGAAAAGACTCGGAAAAGAATACGGAAACCTTAATTAGGTGCAATTCTGCTACTGGAATTCCTTATTAGAGACATTTATTCACTTAAAACGGTAAATTATGTGAGACGTTCTGAAAAAGTAATTTAATTTGAAAATGTGCAACAATCATGAAATACTTAATGCGATTTTCTAGTTCAACACTGAAAATAATTCACGTTTTAACGTGTTCTCCTGAACTCATTTTTACGAGTGGCGCCTACTGCTTGCGGCTCACGCGTTTTCTCTTTTGTTTTAATTTGAATGGTAAATATTTATCAGTTTATTTACCGTATTTTATGCTTAATGCACGTCTAAGAATTGTTGTAGAATAATTTTTACAATTATTTGTTGAAGAATATATAAATACTCCAACTAACCAGGTATCTTTTAGAACTTGGGTCAAAAATTATAAAATGGATTTTATTGGCTTATGTTCTCTAATCCACTAATGCGGTTAAACGTTTTGGTAAGAACAGAAACCCTGGGTAAAAGTCTAAAATAAAATATTTAAAGTTTAGAATGGCTTTGGTGAAGAGTATTTTATCGGTGTCTAGCCGTTCGGTTACAATCCATTGTAACTCGTATTTCTGCCTCTCAACCCTGATATTTTCGGATGGAGACATTGTTTACACTTTGTCGTATATTCTGGATGTATTTTATTTATTTTCAGTGTCGCGAAGTAACGATAAGCTTTTTCATGTCATGATATGTGCTGGTTGGTTTGCTCGTAAACACATGAACCACCTTGTATTGCTTCACGACATCATCTGTAAACATAAATAAAAAGCGAGGACCCAAGGGGGGTTGATTCGACTATTCATGCTCCTTTTAAATAAAATTTGTTTACTTTTGTGACCGAAAACTAACTAGCACAAGCGAAAAGATTGGCGTCGTCATCTTTTTGAAGGTCCTTGGGAGCTTTTTTAAAGGCCCTACGAGCCTATAAAATTATAATCGCAGTATGAAAACAAGCGCGAAAGCACATAAACTGGCAATCGTATAACTCGTCTAGATGCATAAACCCGAAATACTAACTTTTATAGTGCTGTTCAACATTTCCGTGGTAGTTTCGTACGGAATTACTTCGGCGACTAGTGCGAATATATTGAAATTCGTCGCTTTAAAAGCTCGCGTCGTAAACCATATGATATATAAACAGCACCGACGAGGTGTGTCGTTATAAGGTAGTTTAAATTCCTGTCGACCTTCCGCCAACTTTACAGACAAACATTGCCTTATACTCGCACTTTATACGTTTAATTTTGAAATCTTTTTATTCTCATCGTAAAAACGGCTTACATAAAACCTGAACTTTATCTCGGAAAATATTGTTAGAAGTTTAAAATAGCCTGAAAACCATAAAATGCACCTCCTGCAATCAATAATTTGAAAGAGAAATATAACTAAAGTTGGATGCTTACTACGAAAATTCGCTAGCTAAGGCAATAAAATATTTATGCACCTGCATCACTTGCAATTTTTATGAGCGGCACTTCAAAATTGCGTATTCTTTTTCTTTTGCAAGGAAGGATTTTTTATGCGAAATCCTTATTTCTTCACTCTTTCAAACAGTTAAACACGATTAAGCTGAAGATTAGACAGAAATGAAATTATTGTTAAAACAAGTTAACAAAGAACCACAACAAATAACTGGAAAATTATGGTCAACGATTGAAATAACCGTGCTCGAGACTTAAAAAAAAACTAAATAATCTATTTATATTTAGATATAAATTTCATGGTAGAGGCATCGAAAAACAATAAATAAAAGAAACACTAACTGTATTATTTAAACATCCCGTAACTTCAACTGAAGCAATAAACGTAAAATACAAGAACGTCAATTGAGAGTAAAATACTACCTTATTAATTCTTACACCAATTTATATAACATCTATCTTAAGTTTCTTCATGTACTAATAACTCCATTTAATAGTTAATTACAATTCTACGAGGAACACAGAAAGACAGATAAGGGTTTGCTAGACTCCTTCCTACAAGTTTGGAAAACGAAGTATGTCTAGGAGTGAAAAATGAATTAAAAATGATTAGTTTGCATAATTACTTATGCAATTGACACATTTTACAATGCATCTTACGAATCACATATTTGCAACTACTGAATAAGTCAAACTATATACAGAAATCTTTGAACTGGCTTGTTTTTGAAAAAAATATTGAAATATACTTTTCCATATTTTAAGCTACAAACAAACTGCATCATCAATAAGCATAATTTCATTTGTTTGTTACAATTGAAATCCACTGTTAAGAAAGCATTTTTATCTTCAACACTTTAGATACAAAACAAATGCAATCTTAAAAATACATGAAAAAATCGTTAGTTTCTCAGATACGAAATTTGGGTTATCTTTTACAGATAATAAAAACACAACAAAATTATTACATTTACTTCATTTTCGGTATAATCAAGTCGCATCAAGTAAGCTAAATATGTAATTCTTGAGAGAAGACGAGTTATTCAGCATGCAGGTAAGGAATTTACATTAAAACATGGAACAAAAAGAAACACTAAGTATGTATATATTGTATATACTTAAAACATCTGTGATAAAAATATTAAAAAGTATATTGCCTAACTTCTGTTTTTAATTGGATTTCTGTGTTTTTTATCATAACTTTATTTTATTTGTAACTTCATTGTGCTTGTTATCCATTTAATAATGTACGTAAATTAAAAACATATAGAAATGAATTTAATTAAAAATGAAGCCTTCAAAATAAAAGCTCAGGACGAACTTTGCATTTTAAGCAGATGCAAAAACCCCTTCAAAGTAGTCTTCCATATGTATGACAAGTGAGGACATAATCAGCTAGGAAAACAGTTGTTACATGCAAAAGTGACAATCCTTTTAGTGAATAATGACAATTCAACTGCATTCACGCCAGAAGCATATTTCTATGACCTGCCGTGAACCCACTGCATATCATTAACGACTCTAGTTGGACGACGTTATTGAATACAAGGACATTTAATTTTAAACATGGCTTAGAACTATGCGCTATGTTTCCCGATAACGTATGTACACCGCACAAGTTGCGTGAAAATATCCTGGTATTATTTATAATCAAGCAGAAGAACGTGGGAGGAAAAATGATTAGTTGTTATTAATTTAGAATTTTTATTAAGAATTTTAAAAAGAAGCCTTCGCATTCTTAAGGTACTGTAAGAATAATGCTTAGGATTTTAATTAACTGATGCAAGTCTTCAACATTAAAAGCCAAAGAAATCCTGAACAAACAAATATGAAAGTTAAAGAGCAAAAGCGCACAACTAAAAAAGATAAAAGGCATAATTATGAAATAAACGGAATAATTAGGGAATTAAAAAATGAAATATGGGCGAAATTACATACACTTTGAACCATATATAGATTGCAGAACATAACAGAACTAAATGACTACGGCCATGGCTACAAACCTTTCACTAAAAATTCTAATTTATACGTCTATTTCCCAAAAGGAGTAGGTCAAGTATCAAATTAGAGTCGTTTTAAGAATGATTGTGTCCACCACTACAGAATTTAGTTGTTACAAATTTATGAAGCAGAAAAAATAAGCGTTGTTAAAAAGTCATGGCCTTTTTGTGAGGTCCATTTTGTCATTAATGCCATAATATTGTTGCATGATGAATTCTGGTTTTCCTGGATGTAATTTGGGCACTTTCAGAGACATGAAAAAAACAGCTGAGGGAGACATTCGGAGGTATTAAGATTAACCTCTTAAACTTGGTTTAACTGCCAAACATTCCTAGCAAATTTCAAAAATACTCCGTGTTAATCACAGACAGAAAACCCCAAGCGTAATTCACCTAAATAGTGCTGGTCAACAGCTTTTAAGTTATGTTAAAAGGCGTGGCCACCTTTAAAGTAACTTTGAGTTTAGTTCTTATTAGTCACTTTTCAGAACTTTTAGTATATTAAAAAAGAAACTTCTGAGATACTTTTATTATCTGTTAATAACGGAAGCTCAATTCCATCAATTTATTCACTGACCCAGTAAAGCACAAACAAAGTTCCTTAATTTTGGCTACTTTAATAGAAATAACTTGAATCCTTGGAAATGTCTACAAATTGCATAGCTAAACATCCGATCATTGGAATTGCAGCAGATAACTTTAATAAATAATTTTTTCTAGCAGAACACCGTGTAAAAACTAAAAGAAAACAAAACGAAGTACAAAAGCAACCACGAATTTTAAGAAAAACAACCAAGCAAATTGGCAAAGATCCAGCAATAAGATAGACGAGCAAGAAACCGTTAAAATAGAAATAATTACCACTGACGTTTTCCACACTTTTCATATTTACCAAGGTTACGTTATTTCATTTGATACGTTTTTCACAATTCTTGTTAAAACTAGCTTAGACAAGAATAAAGAAAAGTCGAGGCAATATGTGTTGTGCTAATAAAAAATAATAAATTAGAGCGAGCTCGTGGAAAAAGCATTAAAAGGAAAGTTAGTGGCATGACATGTCTAATGTCGATCGTCTGGACATATCACAGTTTTGTCCTGTCCTTTATAGAAACACAACAACAGAGGGAAAAGTCAAAAAGTTTGCCCATGTAGACGGAAGAACGATTGACACTGTCACAACACATTTCTAGGTTTCGCATCGCAATTTGTCAGCCAGAAATTTACTTTTGTAAGATATTAATTTCCATCGGTGCTTTTAGTATCTGAATCTAGTCAGGAAAATGGACGGAAACTATTTGCAACAACGCTAACATTAATACACGTAACGTTCCGAATGGATTTATATAAAGTAATAATTAATGGTCCTCAGATAAACCGAGCGCTTGCTAAATTAACTTTTGATATCGCTCCAACTCCTATGTTATAAAGAAGCCAGATAGAATTGTTTATTTGTAATTTCGTTAAAAATAGAATTGAAAAAATTTACAAACGAGCTCTTTTCGTCGTTTATAATTTAGTTTAGCTATATGAAAACTTCATCAACAAACCCACCACAGTCTGCGAACTTTTGCATTTCTTCTTCCATTTACAATAAAATTATAAACGAAAACGCTCGTTATTCCTGTAATTGGCGCACTTCAATTACAAATCCATATTTATTTAGTTTCGGTAGTGAAATTGCATGTTAATTTAGAATTCAACATAACAGAAATAAACAGGAAAAACTGTTATTTAATGCTATTTGTGGGCGAGGTTACACGCCACGTATTTACTACCAAGCCTGCAGTTGTAAATGTTACGAACTTCTAACCAGTTTTTGTTAATGTGCAACTAAATTATGGGAGATTTATTTTTAATGTCAGTATACAAAATGATTAAAAATTAGTTGGTTTATTGACGCAAAGATCGGATCGAAAACCACTTGCCCGAACCATTATTGACTTTATTTTTCTATGCCTGCATATTTTATGCAAAGCGTGAAGGTTGACAATTTACGTTTTAGTAATTTTTTAATTAAACGTCACAATATAAAAGAGAAACCGCACTTACCAATGAGGACCTTTTAATAAGGTTTAACGCTCGGAAGTTTTGAAAAGGCTTACCTGAAAGAAGGAAAAAAATTCAATTAAAATCATGAATGAATAAAATTATACAAAATTTAGATACAGTCACAGTCCGCCGTTGCCAAAAGCAAAAGATTACCAGAACTATCTGATAAAGTTGGTGACATTCTGAATTAAAATCCTAAAAAATGTGAGCAATAGACTGACCTTGAATTTAGCAACTACAAAATAAAATTAAAATTAAACAAATTAAACTCTACTTTACGTTTTCGTATGTATTCACTTAATTAATTTAAAGTTAAGAGTTTCAAAATTAGACGAATTAAGACACCTTATGATTACATTCAGGCCCAAAAAAAGTCCACAAGTTTAAGTTTGAATGAAAATTTTACAAAATAAAAGTCGAGATTTTTATCATTTATTATTATCCGTAATACTATTTATTAACCTAACCAAACCAAACCCAATTTTCATTATACACAATTTCAGAAGTCCGCTGAAAATGTGATGTCAGAACTTGCGATAATTAATTTTGCAATCAACAAATTAAGTAGCATTTATTAATAAAATTGCATGTAATTAATTGAGGTTATCGGAAACTTAAGCAATTACTTACAAAGTAAAATAAAAGCAACTGAAAACTCAATTTTTTTTAATTACTCTTTGATAACTAATTTATCAAGCGACTTATCGAAAAGTGCAAAGTTACATTTTCAACTTAAGTTTTTCACAAACAAAATACAAAAGCATTCGTACTCGCATTCGATAAGTCACTTTATTCTACACCTGGACAGCCTTTTGTAGTAAATCTGGTTGTTTGGTTGTGTGAAACTATGATTGTCAGTTTTTCGATAGTGATAAAATTACTCAGAAAAAATAGTGCTTTAACATAAGTCCCAACGCTAAAAATCTGACAGACTGACATGAGAAGAACGTGTTGCATTGACCAGGTAACTGGAAAATGGTGCTTATGATACGATTGTAAAACGTGCATTCAGTGAATAAAACTGATTCCAACTGGTGAAGTCAGAACTATTTTTAAAAAAAGGAATTGTCGGACGACTTAGAAATTCAGTAAGCACGAAACCTATTACCATGGTAATCAAATCTAAAAATGTGATCGCTCAACAAACCCCATTGCTTTACGAATACAAATGCGTTTTTCTTTTGTTTACATTTTTACATATTTAAAAAGTTTTATGGCAATATCAAAATTACTGTGATTTGGTTCGGATTTTTTGAAAATCCTGGAAGCTGGAAGTATTAAAGAAGAAAAATAAACCCGTTGAAAATTACCACTTCAAAGACTTTATCTAACGAAGTCAAAGAGTTTTTTCACGTTATTTCGGTATGGTGTATTTTACAAAGATAAGTGGGTTGTTGACAAAAACCTTAAATATACCTGGGAAGTTATTGGGACTATTGATATAGAAAACTGATTTATCATGATCCAATAGTATATTGTCGGTATTAGAAAAGGCTAACAAAACGATAAACCGCCACTATTGTGAGCGATAAGTCGTACACCAAACCGGTGCTATTAATCCGGATTGAATGGTATTGCAGTTGAATAATAAACGTGTAATTTCTACAATAATCGGCATAAGTGTTGCAGGGCGTGTGCAATGTGCAGCTTATAGCCGACGTGCCCAGCCCATGCAACATTGCAGCTCCGACACACATCGAGGAGGAGGGCCATCGACCTCGGTATTATGCCAACTGCTTTGCCGTTTTTAGCACTGCTCTCTGCATTATTACTCAAATGACAATCGCGAAATTATGACACATCTGTGTGCTTTTTAAAATACAACTGTAAAACCAGACGCTTATGATGCAGATGACCCATTTTTTACGGCCTGCTTGGTCTTTTTGCAAACCGAGAGAACAAATAGAAGATTATCTGGCAGAAGAGAAAATATGAAATGATATGCATGCAATTCTCTAAGCAGCTAAGATTGATAAAGCGTTTTCGATTAGCATGCATAAAAATCATGACGTTATAACAACAAAAACCGATAACGGTTACAAAAAACAGATTTATCTCTTTAACCTTTGGTTATTTTTCTCTTTTAATAAGTACAGTAATTATTTTGATTTCTGAGCTAAAATTACACATAGCAATGATAAGGACTGATTAGTAATTACAAGCAATGAAAACAATCTTTTTTAGTTGGAACAACAATAGGATGTCTGATACTATTGCAGTGAACCGTAGTTACGGTTCCATAGAAAAACCGAATACATCATTGATAGCATCGCACGAGCGAGTAAAGCAGGCATGATTTGCACTCGACATGACGGTTTTTCATATTTATGTGTTTGTATATGTGAGTATGAATGCACAAAAGCAAAAAGTAAGCTCAAATTTATTTATGCGGTCGCGCCGACCTGGCTCGATGATTTTAAAGCCGATCGTTCAGACTCAGACGACCGCACGCCGTTATGAAATATTTCGGATACGCTCAGAAACAGTGGCGGACTGGCAAATTTAACCGGCCCGGGAAATTTGGTAGGGACCGGCCCCATCTCACTATTATTAGGGTGGCCCATAAAAAATGTAGTTGTTATGTGGAAAACTTTATTTAATAATAAAACAACAAACATCAACTCTTATTCACTAAAGTATAGACTATAGACCATTATGAAGCAATGTCTTTCGCAATCTTTCTGCAAGAAACTCAATGCCGCGACGGTACCATGCTGGATCTTTCGAGGTAAAGAATTCTCGGCATGCAACTTTAACTTCTTCGTCTCTTGTGAAATTTCTTCCACGCAGGAAGTGTGCCATCGATCGAAATAAGTGGTAATCTGAAGGTGCAAGGTCTGCACTATAAGCTGGATGAGGTAGAAACTCTAAATTCAACTCCTTAATTTTCTGCCGAGTTTCAATAGCAGTATGGGGTCTGGGGTTATTTTGCTGCAGTACTGTGCACCTCCTATTTACCAATCCAGGGTAACGCCGATGTAGAGCATCCTGCATTCTGTTCAACTGTTGACTATAAAGGTTGGCGTCAATGATTTTTCCATCAGGTACCAACTCAAAGTGAATAACGCCTTGAAAATTCCACCATACACACAACATGGCCTTTGTCTGAAACCTTTCTCGTTTTGGGACAGGTAACACAAGTTCTCCGATGGCAATCCGTTAATTTTCTTTGTTAGGATTATTAAAATATATCCATTTTTCGTCGCAAGTAACGATCCGTTTAAAAAAACGTTCGTTCCAAGGATTTGAAACAAGCCGATTGCAGACCTCAACTCGTCTTTCTACACCATTGCTGGTGTCAATTCATGTGGAACTTCTGTGCAGCATCTATTGGCCTTACCAATTTGATGTAAATGATGCCGTATGGTTTCTTTGGAATAACAAAGTTCTGCTGACAACTTACGAGTACTTGTAGATGGATTAACAGGGTCTCGCAGTTGGTTGTTACTCAACAAATTCAGGCGACCAGAACCTTGTTTTTTCTTTAGACTTGTATCTCCTTCATTAAATGTTTTGGACCAACGTTGTGACGAGCGAATGTTCACTACTCCCTCTCCTTCCACCTGACATATTTTTTTAACTACCTACGCAAAATGATCAAAATTTCTTACTTTTCGTCTGCCATTACGACGTTTGTTGTAGCTTAGAAACAAAAGAAAAACAAAAGTAAATCGGGCAGAGATATTCGCCTACTTGACTAGTTTCTAATGGTGTATAACAATAGCACATTTAATGTTTTTCAGGCGCGAGTAAAAGAGCTCCATACAAAATGACATTTTTTATTGGCCACCCTAATAATTAGGCTGTCAAAATATGACTATCAAACTGTGGAACAGAATAGAGCACGCTGGGTCTACTTCGTAATACTTGGTCAATGACTAAACCTTATAAAGAAAACTAATAAATAAATGCACGACGCACCTTCAATGTAGCAATTGTATTAAAGTAGATACCAAACAAATAATATAAGCGGCATCGGCATAAAACATAATAAAGAGATAACTAGGGAAACAATAATAAAGAAATACGGCGAACAGGTCTGCGGGTGCGGGTAAGTAAACAATTTACCTGCAGTCAAAACCATAGAAACAATTTCTGATAATATTGACCGGCCTCAGTAGTACCGGCCCACCGGGAAAGTTCCCGGGCTCCCGGCGGC
This sequence comes from Melanotus villosus, assembly GCA_963082815.1. Classification (NCBI taxonomy): domain Eukaryota; kingdom Metazoa; phylum Arthropoda; class Insecta; order Coleoptera; family Elateridae; genus Melanotus; species Melanotus villosus. The sequence goes on along the minus strand of OY720418.1, from coordinate 30,701,074 downwards.
CCAGTCCGCCCCTGCTCAGAAATGACTTTAATTCCCTCATTTTAATGTTACAACGGTATTTATTATAAGCAATCAGACAAGTCACATCACCACAAATTGGTATCGGACAAAAATATGCGGTTATAAATGTTATGCCATGGAATCGTCGCTCGGAGAACCGTAGATTTCATTAATATTCGCGGCGTATTCGAAGTAAAATATTTGGATGCGCCTAATACATTATCTGATCGTTAGTTTATTCTACATTAAGGACCAAAAGGGGTGCAAACAACACATGCTGCTTTCTAACAACTATCGCCAGCTGTGTGATGCACCTGCAGTTCGTGGTGTCGTGTATAAAAAAGAAATTACTTTTATTAGCAGCATTGATTTATCATCTATGGTAGAATGCACAAGAAGATACCACGAAGGTAAATAGTTATGAACCAGACTCTTGCTAATCCAAGATTCAAATTAAACTCCAGATGCAGCAAGTAGTTCCTGAATTAAACTTATCTGCTGACATTCATCTTATATGTTCAGTTAACAGCTTAGTTACGCCTCCTAATACCGGAACATCAACAGCAATAGTTAATATTAATGCATACTCTGATTATGGAATCCACCTTTCTACTGCGCTGTCAACCTCGTTTGCAAATTTTAAGCAGGGCATCATACACATGGCTTTGTGAAAGACGGTTTATGATTAAGTATGCAGTTGAAATATGAAGAGTTAAACTGTTTTTAATACTTCGCATGGTTCTTAGATATCGAACTATTTACTGGTAGTTTTAGGTAAAATAATAACGACTACTTCATTGGAACAAGGTTTTTTCTTTTTAATTATACCCACAAAATCAATAAATTAAACCAAAAATCCGATTTAGGAACCCCCTAAAAGTCGCAACATAAATATTAATAACAAAATACGTATTTCTGCAACTAAGTTGCTATCCTCAGTTGAGGGCCACCAACCAACGTTGTCAAGAAAGCCTTTCATTGACAAGAGCGACGACAAGTGATGAAGTGAGAGAAAAAAATTCTCGACGAATATCGTACAATTTTTAAAAGTTTCTTATGACGCCATCAATAAAGGTTAAGAGTTATACAATTGTTTTCTTTACATCACCTTATAGAAAAAGGCGCTAGAACGTGGGACGTTCTATGTGTAACAATCTGTGTATCGGATCTGCTTTTTCTACGAGTTACGGGCAATTTTACACTTTTGAGAAGTAAATAATTGACTCTAGAGTATTATTGTTAATTACATTTGTTCTTTTTATTTTCTCGTGGTTCTTCAAGCGACCAGTATTAATTGAATCGTACGTAACTAAACCTTTTTTTAACCAAATGGCCTTGCCCTATTACACGTTTTCCAGTAGTATCCATACTAGTCACTTCGGGAACAAATGTAAAATTCCTAAAGCTCAGTAAAAAGCAGAATATATATTTAAATAAACTGTTTTGTTCAGACTGACTTCTCCTATTACCAGTTATCGTTTGGCACACATGTTATAGATCACCCTGAAGTCTTTCCAAAGACCTTCCGCAAAAAGAATAGATCCATAGAAAAAAAAATACTAAAATTGGTACATCTAAATGCGTTATGTTTCTTCTAGGAATAATAGAAACTTGGTGATTAAACTTAAACTTACAAATGTAGTTATAAGCAAGGTTAAGAACAGAAAATAATAAATTCGCCTCAATACGCAGATTAACACCTTTAGAGATAATTCACCATCCCCATAAGTTGTAAAATTGTATATACTGACCGCAGATTTTGAAGCTTTACTCAGGAATCTCATTGATTTGGCCCTTTGTAGTGAAATTCAAAGCATTTGTTTCTTAATAAAAAATGTGCTTCGATTTTTTTTTTTTTTTTTTAGTACTTAGTTGAGGGTGATCGAAGTTTTGTTAGTAAGCCACTTCATCAATTCAATGGACATTCCTTGTGTCTTGGAAGTCAATCCTACCCCAACGAATTTTAAATACTCAATTGCATTTGGTGGAAATTTATGATGGTCAAATTTTTCAATTTGGTTGAAAGTACTTACTTTTGTCCATCCCTTCATGCCCCTAGGGCGTCGGGTTTTTTTTCCTATTAGCTTAGGGTTTACCCTGAATTTTCCTAGTGTTTCCTATATTTGTTTTCTTGAAATGTTATCGAAAACAGCTTGTTAAAGCTAGGAGGAGAACAATAAATTAACAGCATGTTTAACAAAAATTATGCAAATGGCTTGGGATAAACAAGACATTCCAAAAGAATGGGAACAAAATATCATAATGCCACTTTATAAAAAAGGAAGCACAAATGACTGCGAAAACTATAGAGCAATATGACTTTCATCCGTAACACTAAAACTATACACCAAAACACTGGAAAAGAAGCTAAGGAAAGAAATCAGAGGGGTATTAAAAGAATAACAAACGGCTTTCAAACCAGGCAGGAGAACGCAAGACCATATTTTCACTATTATAACAATAATTGAAACAAATTTAGAAAAGGGCAAAAACTAAGTAAAGCGTTTATTGAAAGTATTTATACTTATAAGTAAAATATTCTTTTTTCTATAGCAGCTGTTAAAGTGCTACTTTATCTATTAATTTGAGTAGATAAAGAATCACTTTAACAGCAAGGGTAGATAAAGTATACTTTAACAGCAAGGGTAGATAAAGTATACTTTAACAGCAAGGGTAGATAAAGTAATTTATTTATTGTTTGTAACCCTAGAAACGCCCATACTAATGACATTTTAAAACGTGACTCGATTAGTAATTTTTTAAACGTCAATATCAAATAAAATTTATTTTATAATTTTTTTCCTTTAAATTAAATGCTATAGAAAAAAATATAGTATTATACACGACGATAAAATTTAATTATCTTCTCGAGCGTAATTAGCGCCTCGACGCTAAAATACGCCCTCGAAGATAAAATACAATTTTATCGTCTTGTATAATAAATAACTATTTATACTTTTTTATAGTGCTTTAGGATGACTAATTGTAACAGTTAGTAGACCAGGGGGTGGCTCGTTTGTAAGAACTGCAGAACCACCAAAAATAAGATTATAATTAAAACAATAAATTACCTATTAATAAAGTAGAACAATTCACACCCTATTCTCGAGCTTGTTTAATGTTAAACCTATGGAAATTGTTGAGCCAGTCAACCAAGTGAACGAGAGTTCCAGTCCACCGTTATCCTCATCACCCGAAATTGAAGAAGGTTCATATATCCGAATCGGGTTTGAAATATTCCAAAATTTATAACGGGTGATTCACGTTAGAAGCGCCCCTTAAATGCTTCAAATGCAACCCAACATACATAAGCTACTAGAAATACATGCAAATTAACAAGCAAAGTTTCATGGGTTGCCTATTTCAATTGTTATGGGACGCGTCTTACGTGAATCACCCGGTATATAAATGCGACGCCAGGTTAATTATGAGGAAATGCAATACGTCTTTAGAAAATTTATTGCTCAAAACTTAGAAAATTAAAGATGAAATATGCCAAAAAGAAAGAATGTCTTAGTAGTGTACTGGAAAAGTAATCGATAAACCATAATTAATTAATATTAATAAAAACAAAAAGTTCAAAAGCATGAAATTGTAGAAATGGTAGTTGGATTCAACAGTTGTTAATAAAATTCAGTAGATCGATATAAAGTAATAGAAATTATGTCAAATAAGAATACAGAAAAATAAGCAGAAAATGAAGACGGAGTTATGTTTTCAGAAAAACGGGAAGAAAAAATTACTCTATAAAGCAGTGATATTTTTTAATATCCGCTGAACTGAATTGAAGAAAAAATATTTCTAAACAAATATTAGTAAATAAAGAGACAAGAAGCTTTGAAATGAGTTCCGGTAATCCGAAAATTTCGATTATTTGATGAAACTGTATATTGTAAACGTTCGTTCCTTCTGTTCATAATTATTCTTCAAATATTAGTTAACAACTTGTAGTTAACTTAAAGATTGAATCAGTAAGAGAACAGCGAACAAACAAGCGCATCTGCAATGACAGAGCTTAGAGGCTTCAATTTAAAAGATTTATCAATAAATAATTCCACTATTAATAGGCCCCCAAAAACCTCTGGGTGTTGGTGAACTGCACCCAGCGTATTTACCGCCACCAACTAGATTGAATTGTTTAATTGTCGAAACATATAGGTACCCATTTAAAAATTATGTAATAAATTTGGGAAATGGGCTTTTTATGTTCTCTTACTTATTTGCAGACTTCTCCACGGGAAATCTACATAGGATATGTTTTATATACGTTAGAAATGCGCGCAGTGTTTCAGAATATTCGCTGGTTACAACTCGAAGACCGCCATCTAATTAATTACTTTACATTTCAACATTTGCCTAAAAACTTTTGAACTCCTTTTTTCACCTGTTCTTCCAAAGATTATAGATTTTCATAGATTGTCAAATAACATCTGCCCAAGTAACGATATATAAAATTTATTCGATCAATATTTATACCGTGGTGAATAATACGAACCTGTCGTTTTAACGAATCGAGCTCGTTAATTCGGCCACTTCAAAAATAACGTAGATTAATTTTGTTGTTAATATGCAGTTACCGTATGATGATTATTTGATATCCTTCATTCATTTAATTATACTGAAAATACTCGTTTATATATCCGAAGACTAATTAATGGATCGATTTCATTTAAGGATAATTGACATTGAAAATAACCAATCATAAGATAATCAAATTCATTAACAAAATCAGGCGGAATACGTACATTCATTAATAATTCTAGGTTCGATGAACGCGTAACGTTTACGTAACACAAAATTACGACTATTGCACTTCATATTGGTGTAGTTATACGCGACCATTTTTACAAAAATAAGACCTGCATAATTCTAACATTTAATTTCGAAATTTTCCAACTACCAGAGTTTGTTCAGATTTTGAAGTGCATGATTTTGTCGATAAATTTTTTATAAACCGTCGAGCACCATGTAATTTAGTTTCGAATCGGAGAAAGTTCGTCTGGTTCTCATGCATAAAGCTGCAAAATGTCCTTCGATCTTGCAATGATAAATTCATGCACCAGTTTCGTAGTTTGCAGACTGACATGGGTACAACACCGACATCAATGATTACCGAAAACATCTCGACATTCATAATTCACTAGGTACAATACAAACACATAATGCAGTCATATTGTCATTAATAATGTATTGCTGTCTGCTTTTCACCGTCTGCGCCCTACTTTGTGGTAGGACGAAGACTTTCTGACAGTTCTAGTGCATAAGAAGGAGATGCATCACTACTTATGTAAGACTGGCCGCGATCAATGAACTGCTCCATGCATTTACATTGTATTTTGTTGTTTCCTTTTTCGGATCTTAGGTGCGGTTGTAATTTATTTCTTGCAGATCTCGTTTTCGGGAGGAGGTCCGTCGATATTCGGCCAACAAAGAGAGTTTACGAATGCGAACTTCTGTCCAAACTTTTCGCAACAAACAAGTTGCAAAAAAGTCGTAGACAGCGACCCAACGATAAAAACTAAACCTTTTAATCACGTTGTCTTTTTGTTGCCGTTTCCTTTGCCAGTAAGTGGTGCATCAACAGGGGCAGAAAAAAAGATTGATCGGTTAGGGAAAAGCGGATTCAAAAAATAAAAATTATTCGTTTCCTGAAACTAGTTAATGCACTTCAATGATAAAACTAAAAAGACGAAGAATACACAAAGAGTTCAGAGACTTTCAGTCGAAAATTATGGTGCAGTTTCCTGTACTATTTTTTTTGTAGACTGAATACACAAAGTAAATTTCCTAAACAAACATTTTTCATGCTCCTGTAAGCGGCAATGTTTACCTTTCGACTGAAAAACTCGTAGATATAGAACTTCGAACTGAATAGGATTAAACCCTTTAACTTTTTATTTATTTGTTACTACTGCAAAATTCGATTCACTTTTTTTCTAGAAATATGAACTGAATTAATTTAGTACATAATTGCTAAATAAGGCCTGTGAATTATCATCAAAGACACCAAGTTTTCCGATATTTTAAAAAATAAAGAAATTCGTATTTCGATAATAAAAACCTAACTCTCGGGATGGTTGGATTTAAGATTATTTTTGAACAAAAGGTTAAACTTCCAAATCAAGCAGTGGTGCTCGTTAGTAAACAGAGAGTTCAGTTCAGCTGTCCTATGAGATACCTCCTTTGAAAAAATGTAAACTACGTAATGTGATCATTAAGTGTGCACCGTTACTCGTTTTATTTCAAATCTACAGAGATACGTAACACCGTATTCCTGTTATCTATACAGGTGAGGCTTCGTTATCAAGAACATCGACAATGGAATGTGGATTTAACAGAGCAGGTGAATTTATTACTATAACAGGTTCATAAAACGTAGACAAAAAGTTACCAACTAAGACAGAAAAAATCAATACACAAACAGTAGTGTTCTTTTTTCATTTAACAATCAATGTCTTTTATTGATTTCATTTACTTAGATTTTTTTATTATCTTCGTCATGGATGGACATCCAACTTACCTAAAAGGATTCGAGTTTCAGTCGCTCCATATTTGTTTAAGTTTTTTAGTGGTAAAGAGGGTATCTATGTAATTAGTAGAGTAGGTCTAATAAGTCTGAGTGTTAATTTCTTTGCAAAACAATGTCATCTGTGTTAACTGAAATTAAATCGAACTTTGCATGCCAAAAATGTACCTATTTCAATAAGTTTTTAAAAGTAGATAAAAATTACGTTTTGTGTTGAACACCTCGTCGTAGTACGAACTAGAATGTTATTTAATTTGCACGCATTTAGGTTAATTTAGATATTCTGAACTAAAGATAAAGAGCAGATGCGTGTAAGGCTTATCTTTCCCCATTCCTACGGTAGTTAATTATGGCAAATCTAATTTTTCCTTCCTCTATATATGTAAGTTATGAAGTCATTCTGCTTAGAAGTACTTTCAAAAAGTAAATAAAATAAAATAAGAACAGTTACAAGCTTCCGAGAAAAGATGATCTCAGTAGCACCTGCTACTATGCTTTGTGAAAGTCTTGCAAATAACTGGCTGCACTTTTTTTTTAATAAAATAGCACACAGATTTTTATTAATAAAAATGCATTTGATACGATCAAAATGCACATAAAGTAATCTACACCCAAATCAGCTTTCACCAACACGAACAATAAAATGCAATGAATATGGAATTTGCAGACCATTCAAATTTGCGGAACTATTTTTAGAGCATTATAAATCCACATGCCAACCAATCCTTTCAATTTTAATTAATTGATAAAATATCATTTCCAGTATGGATTTAATTAACTACGGAACTAAAATCCATAAAAATAGTTTTCCCAGACACCCCTCCATGTGCATTTATAAACAGACAAGATAAATTTGTCAAGCTTTCGGTCAATCACCGTCCCAGGGATTACTAAAATATTTATTACTAAACTGCGATCGATTATTAAAGGCATGCGATCGAAACAAGAACCGTGGAGCTCTAAATTTAAAAGTTACCTACGACACGATTTGGTTTTTCTTATGCTGCTCATTTATTTAAAAACTTGAATCGACTTTTAGCCTGGATATAAAACCTAAACTATTTCTGCACTTTTCAGTTTCGAAAGCGTACTTTACGGTTTCCCCTAGTCTGTCGTTTTCTCCTCAGTCTTCTTCTCAAAAACCTGAACGAATATTCTGACATATTCAGCCATATTTTAAAATTTCTCAAACGTCTAGAATAAATGAACTTTGTTTGATTATGCGTGAACTAAGTAATATAACGATCCAAGTCTGCTCTAAATGTGGTGATGATCACCATATTCGTCTTGTGTATTCAGATGTCTTTGCCACTACTTGCTACACAAAGAGTTAATTAATTTGTCACATACCAACTTATCATGTTGGTGCATTTTGCACTATTGTGTGTGCTAGTGGCGACCGTTTAAATTAAAAATGATAAATGGCTTCTAATAAACACCCTTCATTACTAACAGCTGCTGCTGCCTTTCTCTTAATTTTTTTTAATATTATCTTGAAGGATCATGCAATATGTGCAGCAATTTGTTGCAGCAGCATTGCATAAATTCATTGCGTGACATGTTGATTTTTCAAAAAGAACTGAAACATCTCAATTATTCACTTGGGGACACATTTATTGAAATTCTCTTTCACTTTGTATTTTATGTATATTCGTTTGGATTTTTTTGCAATGTGTCTTAATGAATCATAAATATAATTAGACGGTTTTCAGATTCCTTGTACTAAAATTTGTAAATTGTGGTCAATTTGTATTTGTCGTGCGACATATTTCAAGGCGGTAGTAGATTTTCCGTTCTGCATTCAAAGGTGTTATAGCATGAATTGCGACATATTTGCGTGCTTCATACACTATCAGAAGGCGTTTGACAGAGTTCAACACGACAACACTTCTCGAAATATTGCAAAACGTTGGATTAGACAATAGAGGCACAAGGGCAACAGTGCGATTCGAGGGTAAAGATGGCGGAAATTGACATTTAAAGAGAAGTACGTCAAGGATGTGTTCTTTCACCCCTTCTCTTCTTATTTAAAGATGCTCTGGACGACATCGAAGCTGAAATTTTCATTAAGGGTCAGAATCTTAATAACATTAGGTACGCAGACGACACAGTGATATTTGCTGATAGCATAGAAAGTCTGCGGAAACTTATAAGCAGGGGGGGAGAATTAGTGAAAATTACGGCTTAACGCTCAACACAAGTAAGACCAAATACATTGTATTTTTTTTTTCTAATCACGAAACGAATTGCAATACCTACTCAACTGATTGTTAATAGCAAATCGATACAGGGAGCCACATCACATACGTACTTAGGATAACACTCAGTCGAAATAAAGTGTCGTATAGAAAAAGATAGAACGGCTTTTTTTTTAAATGTCAAACCATGTCAAGTCACGACCTTAACCTGGATTAGCAAAATTAAAACACTACGCAGCTATATATTTCCAGTACTGCTTTACGCAGCAATCCTGGACTCTAATAACCGACGCCTCAAATAAAAAACTGGCGGCCTGAGAAATGTAGTTATATCGAAGAATCCTGAAGATACCATGTAACGAATGGTAGTATACTAAAGACTTGGCAAATCGGAGGTGATTTAATAGTTCCCCATTGATGTTTATGCCCTTTTCATCCCAGGAGAGTTTTGAAGGCATAAGTATTGTCCTAATTACTAACAACTTGGGGGAAGCGCAATAAATGCTCAGAGAGTTCAAACAAGCAACTGCAAATGTTGATTAAGCATCTTTCAAAAAACTAAGTTTATAACCAACCTAATACCAAATGACAATATGTGTAGGTATCGATGGAAATGAAATGAAGTGGACCCAGTCTTCGCATACAAATACCTGGGCCATGAAATAAGAACCGGGGGAGACAATCAAACATGCGAAATCGATCGACGCATAAGTTTAGGCTGGACTGCATTAGGCAAACTGCAAGATACACTTAGAGGAGAATTACGAATCTGCCTTAAAAGGAAAGTATACGAGCAGTGTGTGCTGGCTGCAATTACGTACGGTACTGAGACGCTGACACGCTCAGCAAATAATAGGCTAAGGGTTGCACAGAGGGGGACGGAGAGGGCTACGCTGGGAACAACCAGAAGAGACAGAATGAATACCAAATACCACCATACGACATAGAACGAGTCGCTAAAGCTAAATGGAGGTGAGCAGGTCACGTAGCGCGGACAGCAGATAATAATACGAGTAGATAGACAAACAGACTACCAGAGTAGAATCCCAGGGAAGACAAAAGAAGCAAGAGGTACACCACCCACTAGATACTAGATGAAGTGACGATGAAGGGAAAAGTATTAGGAAGAAGAGGCCCAGACAGGAGAAGAATATTGAGGTTAAAAAACTTGAGAACATGTTACAACACTACGACAACCGGTCTCTTCAAAGCAGCGACAAGTAAAATACAAATAGCCACGATGATCGCCAATAATCGTTAACGAATAGGCAGATAGGCACCCCAAGAAGAAAAAGTAGGTTTTCACGATTTGTTTAAAGGTTATCATGGCAGTAGAAAATAAATGTCAATTATCTCGCTCGGGGTGTAAATGGGAACTATTATGTCGAAAACTATCTACTTTTTAAGAGGAATTTATAGCCACAGAGAAAATAATATTGTACATACCACGGGGGTTAGGTAATATACTCTGCCTCGCATAACACAACAAACCCACTTACCTACCCTTGCTAAATTTAGACTTTTATAGGTATAAAACGGTATTGGTATACAATTTTATACATGAAATTCAATATATTACTTCCGATGCCAAAAAAAGATATTAAATCCACACTAACTACCAAAAATGAAAAATAAGCAAAAAAGATGGTGAAAATTTATATAATTTATTTCATAATAATGGTAATGTCAATTAACCTTACTTGGTCAGTGTGTTCATTACTACAACTTAATTAAAATTAAGAGTCGCCATCTTCATTATTTTTAATTCAGAATTACATAGAAGTAAAAAAAAATTGTTTGTTTTAAGTAATATTAAAAGAGAAACATTTAAAAAATATTTTAGACATTTTCCATTAAAACAAATGTAAAAATGCAACTAGGTTTAACATTTATAGGGGCCCCTATAACCTCTGCGCCCTCTATGTTACCCAATGGATAATCCGGCCCTGAGCATTACTAATTTCTATTTAGTTGATGTTAAGCAAATGAGACTGATAATATGGCAATGCCAAGGGCGGATTCAGAGGGGGGGCACGGTCCACCGGCCAAACAAAAACATAAAATAGTGCCATAGGTAAAGTGTTTTTGTTATCTTACCAGAGTACTGCTTACCTTGTGGCCCCCCCCGGAAAAAAATTCTGTATCCGCACCTGGGCAATGCTCAATAAATTCAGTTTTGTGAGAAACTTTAATAGATAATTTTTTACAGTGTGTGTCGTCCTCGACAAGCTAGGGGCCTTAATGGCCTCTTAACGCAGAATACATACGTGTATTATATTTAACTGTAATATTTGTCCGTAGAAACTCGTAACAATATCTTGCTTGTCCTGGGTAAGTATAGGTGCATGTACATTTTCATAGCTAAACGTCAATAATTATAGTCTCAAACGTTAAACTGTAGACAAAAATTAACTTGAAAAAATGGTCTAGGTTTCTCGATAGCTAACTAAACCTTTAGTTTTAGCAAAAGAGTTTAAATTAATTATTTGTTAATGGTTTCAAAAGTATGGAAATGGTTTCATGTGAATACAAGAATACAACTTTTATTTCATCCAAGATTTTACTTTCTTTTCATTTTTCTTTTCTAATATATTTTAGATATCATAATTCAACAGTGCAAGCAAACTTTTTATTGCCAAAAATTCACCGGCGAGTCTGAAATTTCAGTCTGTATATTCACTCCACAATTGTATTAAGTCTGACATGTTGGACACGTGACGTCTGGAAATTATGACGGCCCAGGCTTCCACGGGGTAATTTCCTCTGTAACGCGAAACGTAACGTGTTACTCTCATCAGACAGGTGGCGCAGTCTACGGTTTTTTTTTTTTTATAAGTGAAATAGGACTCCGTTTTATTAGTTTTTGGATATATTTGGGGTTTGTGCACTGCATTGTTAACTTAAGCGTGCTGCGATCTGATACCGAATGTTGTGACGGGACCGCTATCTATAACCGACACGGTCTGGTGATCACAATGCACCACGGAACCGCTTTTACATCAGACATACACAACATTGTTTTAAGGTAACGCTTACAAAATGGATAAAGTAAGTTCATTTTGGGAATAAAGTTACTTCGGAGCGCCTTTTTATTTTTGTCGGTAGCGAAAAAGGCTGGCGCTGCAACTGAAAATGACAGTCTGTGGAAGAGTGCAAGCACTCGTAAAAATATATGAAGGCGATAGTAAAGGTGAAGAAGACACCTGACTTTTTGGTGGCAGCTGGTTCCTTTTTATTGCATCTAAATGGAATAATCAAGACGGCACATGTCGCTACTAATGAAGATGTGTTATTGTTGATGGTGCTGAATTATCAAGGTGGTAGTTGGAATTTAATTGTAATTTCGGAAGCTAATTACACGGTCAGGTTCGAGGTTCTTTCTTATATTGAGACAATTTTATAAAGGAGATAAGAGTAATTCAATGGCATGTTTTGACACACTCTTAGGCCTTAAGATAAATCAATAGGAAGTTATTTGAAGTTCATATAGGTACCTACATAATAAGTCCGTTTAGTCAGGTTTGATAATGCTGTAAGGTAATGGTAGTGAAATCAAAAGAAATTCTTGATGTAAAATGAATGTTTTAACTGTGCATTTACAAAGAAAGTCATAAAATCGATCAATACCAAATAAAGTTCTTTAGATCCTGAAAAAATCCACTTCTAATATTTCTGAACATCCCTTTGTGATAAGCTTTGTAACTACGAAAAATTCTAATTTTGAAAGTGAAGCCCCAGAAACAAATTGTAATTTCCGGATTACCTCCCTCCTTCCACAATCAACAACGAAACCTTAATTATTGTAGTTCTTTCTATTTTTAAGTGTTTGTTTATATTTTAGGGGTAAAACGGGGCTTTACCGGACAAAGAAAATTTATATTTTACATTATGCTGTTATTCAATATCTATTCAATGATGTCTTCTTTCCCATAAAGTGCCTGTTCTGTGCAATTAGTTTTTCCTAGAAAATTTTGTTTATTCCAGTGTTATCAATTGTTGTTGTTATAACATATATTAAACAGAAATTGTAAAGTTTAAAAGATGGGCCGATCCCACAAATACAATACCTTGCTCGTTTTTTCGTAATATTTTCATATTTGAAAGAGCATTCTTTCTTCGAGCTTGTTTTTCAATTTTTAGAATAGAAAACATAAACACAAAATGTAATAAAAATGTATTCGTTTGTTCACTCGGACTACTACTACGTATTTTTTCGTGATTACACAACCTCTGATAAATTCTACGTAATTCATGTTTCATACTGTAAACAAATCGCATTTAAAAGGGAAAAATTCATCAATCCAAGCCATAAATATTTGCTTAACTCTCACTTGTAGGTATGTAAATAATGATTATGAAATTAAATTGTGAATAGAAGGATTCACATCTCTAAAATTCGGAGCTCCAGGTATGGATCCTCTTTTTTCAATATCAATAGAATTTTGAATATCGAATTCAAATTTAAAATCCTAAACATAAACCTTCAAAATTCGAACCACAACTTGTTTATTTCAGACATCGAATTTAGTAATCCTACAATTTTTAATTCAAATTCCAATTAGCGATTATTAATGTTTCAAACTCGAATTTAAAGGCCAGTGAAAACCTATAACTGTTTATTATTTTTATCGACATATATTAATTCGAATTCGAACATGAGATATTCCACGAATACTCGCATAACTAAATACATAAATAGGATCGAATCTCGAATTTGGAGTCCGCTCGGGGAGCCCCCATAATCAAGTTTCACAGTTTGAATATTCGAAAATAATAACATAAAAAGAAAGTTCCAATTAACTCTGCTATATAATGTTCATACACGATTTGAAGATTTGATTTAAATCGTCTTAAATCTTCATATAAGAGAATCGAATCTGAATTGACCATTTTTATTCTTTAGTATAAAAAGACCTAATAATATCACGTTTACAAACACGAATTTCAATTCATTTTCAACATTCTAAATAGCTTCTAAGCTTGAAATTCTAAAATTGCATCAGAATGGGAGATCGTTTCCTGCTGAAGTCAAATCTTCGACTTGGAATCGAATTTAACTTGTAACTAACTTCATTAATACTGTGTGGGGAGGAAACCCCACTTTCAATAACAAGAAAAGCAGACAAAACCGATGAAAACCAACGGAAAATAAGTAATAAGTAGTTTGTTAAGGTTTTAAACTCTCTTTCTGCTATTTTTGGCGAATGCTGTCGAATGGGTATAAAGCCCATTTACATGCAAGATTCGTTTGCATCTTAGCTCTCTTCTCTGAACTATTCTCAACAGTGGCGCTGAATCTGCAGCTAAATACGTGGTTTTTTATTCAATAATATCTTGTTCATTTTGTTATAAATTTGTGCTTTAATTACCATTAAATCATTTAAAAGACCAACAGTGAATTTATTAAACTCCGCAGCGATTACATTTAGTCCATTCTATCGAAGATAACTATTGAAACATTGCTAATACAAGTTTAAATACTAAACATGATTTTAATATTAAACAAAAGTTGAGAGCGTATCAATTGACATATTTTTCTGATATTATTTCCCCGAAGATTCTTGGTGGTTTATTTTTAGGGTTTTTGATTAACTTTTTAATGTAAATCAAATTGTTCGGCTTTCTAAATCCAAATTACATGTTTGAACCTTGAAAATACCAACAGTTGGTAAAACTTGACTTTTGCTCCTAATATAAACGACAAAAATAAGGAAATATGCCTTTCTTCAAACTCGCTCATTAGTGAAGTTATAAATAAACTCGAATAATTTAGACATTTCAGAGATACTGTGTGGGTTTTATTATAAGATAAATTCTAAAGGCTCTGTATTTACAGAGACGTTGAAAACAACTTTCAATAAATACCTGTTTACGCACTTTCTTAATCTTTTAACATATTTACTCATAAGTTCAAACGTTATATTATGTCAGTACCCATAATCGGTTAACTGTATTATAATAAAATGCGTACATTTCCTTGATTATTTAACACATAACTTAGTAAAACAAAAAAAATCTTAACTATGCTCACGTTTTATCGCCGAGCGTGCAGTATAAATAATACAACAGAATGTGAGCTGATTATATTGAATATGCAATTACTAACATAATGAGTACAAGCGCTTTCAATCACTGCCAAGCTATTAGAAAAATGCAAATACATATAACGAAAATGATCCATTCACCATCGATCAATGCACAATTAATAATAACATTTACCATGAACGTTAAGAAAATAGTTTTACTTGTTAGGTTAACATGAGGTCTCGCTACATTCAACGCTGCAATAAAAACACAAATCTAATAAATTAAAAAATTATTTAACGCGGAGCTGCGGGTACTGGTTTTAAATATATGCAGTTTAAAAGGCTAATCTGCCGGTCAACTGGAAATTAATCGCAGGTGCATTTTTATATAACCACCTTGTAACTTGAAATTCCGGTTAGTTTATAAAAATTTTAACGCTAACGCATCTTTATCTTTCTTAATAGCACCTTATTACATTCAGATAATAAAAATAATTTTCTGGAATTATCCTGAAAAATGACTTTTCAGTAAGTAGGTCTTTATGCAGCACATAAAACAGAGTTAAAAAGAAAACGACGTGGTTGACATGATGCACTTATACAATTGTAAAGAAATTCAATGCTGTCTGTTGCATTTTGAAAGTGAGGATATAACAATACTGGAGCGCATTGTGCAAGAGCTGTGTGTACCGGAATCAGCCACCGTAACCGAGTAACGAGATATAACCACGAAATACGTTTGCTTTGTTATAGAAAAGCGATGCCTGCCCAAGTTTTGGGCGAAACTTGCCAGAAACTGTCGCTCGAAAAGACATGTCGGAAATTAGTGGTGTTTATAGAAGTCGTTTACAAAAAGTCATACGTCTGGAACACCGAAAGTGGATGTTGTTTCTTTGTTGTTAAGTCAAACGTTAAAGAAAACTAACTGACATTTATAGTTTGCATGACATAAAACGAATTACAAAGGATAATTACATTTTATTTTGTAATTATGTAAGATATGCAAAATTTAAGTTTCCTTCCTTTTTATGAATCATGTTATATGCCCGTCTTTGCTGCAGTATACGAACCTGAATGGTGCTTTTGGAAAATAATGCAATATACTTGTAGGACGATATAACTATAAGTACTAAAACTTTAAAAATTATATTATTAATTTAAATTAATATTAAAAAGATAAATATATGTATAGTGAAGAGTTCTAACTCATTGCATTATTAATAAGTAAACAGATGGCCCACTTGATCGATAATTTATTGATTTGATTTGGTTTCTGTAAAAATTTAATTGTATTGTTAATAAAATTACAAGCATTCCCGCTTGCAAAACAATTAATTATTATGACCGAAACATGCAGCAAAAACATTAAACAATATTTTATATGCCGGCGTATCATAATGACAACTTTATGTCATTGTATTTGAGTGACGTAAGGCAGTTCATTATAGTCCAAGGACCATAATGAATCCATTATGGGCCAAGGACCATAATGAATCCATTATGGTACTCAATTTAAAAACTACTAAATTCAAAAAGTACTCTTACACGACATTTTCTGCAATTTTCTTCAAATTCGAAGGTAAACTTTCATTAGAATCACTCATTTTCTTAAATTTTACTACAAATTCAATTTGCAAATTGTGAAATTGCAAATTAATTTTAACAGCGCTTTCTACTTGACAGCAGTGTTGGACAGTAAATAAAGCGCGGCTTGCTTACTATTTTTTATAATAATAACTGAATGCACCTGTCCTTTCAAAAATACTATTTTAAATCTTTAAAAATATACATACTGATGCCAGCATATAAAATTTTGTATGTAATTCGGATCATAAACGATCATTATGGTACACGCCGTGTTATCGAGCTCGGCTAACGCCTCGCCCGATAATATTCACGACTAGTACCATAATGATCGTCATTATGATCCTTATTACATAAATAACTATTATATTATTATCTATTATTATAAGAATATGTAGCGTCTTCCAAAATGTCTAGTTGACAGTAACGCAACATGATGTCTTGATTCGTCGTTATCATTTAAGTACGCTCCGGTGCAGGCAATAATCTCATAGCTAACTAAATGTAACGTATTGAACGAAGTAATGAAAATATTGATCTATCAAGCACATTTAACAAGTGTTCATGCTGTAATCGTCTAATCTAAGCGCATTATGTTATGCTTATATTATTGACTGCGCCCATACATGCAAATGCAATCTGCATTTTGCATTCATAAAGTGACATTTTTACAACGCAAGGTTATTGGCTTAAAATTCTAAAGGTGGTAGGTACTCTATTTGTATAGCTTGGCACCTCGGGGTTTATAAACATGCTGAATTTATTACTTCGTTAGTTTTGACCCTGCTCTGACCTATCATCATAAATGATTTTGAATGAACTCGTTAGGTATTAATTTATACCCTTATTAAAAGTGCTCTTCCCGACATTTCCTCGGTTGCAATGTGGCTTATTAAGCTACATTTATGTAATTTTTACACAACGCAAAATTTATTTACAATAAATGAAGTTTTGCATAAACGCGGATAATCGAAAAAGAGCAAATATTCATCTAAAATTCCTTTAGCTCCCTATTTTAGAGATTCTTCTCGTCTTTCTACTTTTTTCCCTTATTATCCTACGAACTTTTCTTAATAAAACATCCGTGAGTAATTTAGGGGTCTCTTTAAAACTTACGCGACAGTTTTTTGCTTAAAAAAGGAACTACTATAACTTAATTAAATAATAAAAACTTGCAAAAACAACGCCACGGGAATTACGTGAAGTGTGAGATTTTATGTTTTCAGGAGTTCGTTCCACGTGATGTTAGAGTTTTTATACCTCATAAATTTCAGTGACGAAAGTCTTTGATTAAATTTGTAAATTAGAGGAGATTTTAGTGGCATGGAAGAATTTTACGTAAAATTTACTTTATAAATGAACTATATATTGAGATGATATTAATTGCTGTTTATGAATTTATTATTGATGAAATAAAAGTTAATTATTTAATGTCGATTTAGTTATACCTATAAAAAAATGTAAAAAAAAATTAGATAACTAGTTATATTAAGTGTTGAAAATGTAAATATTATTATTGTTGTAAAATATGAATAGCTAAATAGGGTTGCTATGGAAAAGTTAAGTAGTTGCGGTTGTCCTGAATAAAAAAGCAATTTTCCAATCGGATATTAAATTTTCGAAAAACCAGGGGGCCGAAAAACAAGATTCAAAATAAACAACCGTAAAAAATGATTTTGCGAAGAGGAAGTAAAAATCTTCCAGACGAAAATAAATATTATTAAATTAAAATTTTAATATTTGAAGTTGAATTTCTATTTGTCTTCCATCATAATAATTGGGGAAGAATTGAAACAGGATAAATTCGATTGACAAAATGCAAAATGCATTTTTTGTCACAAAAATACCAGGAAACTTCAGGCTTTGTAGATAATTTTCCTAATGAAGTAAGCATATAAAAGGATAATTATCACAAAATTTAAAGAGGCAAGAAAGGAATAATTCTACCTGAGAAGTCTAATCGTAAGTTTCGGAAATCTGTGATGTCACAAATATTTTAGAAGTACATACGTATTTTGTTGGTATAAAACTAAATCGGTCAGTCACTTCTGGTTTCGGCCTTCTATACCGAGTTGCCAACTAAACTAAACATTTCATAGCTGGAGGTACTAGATCAAAAATGATTTATTCGGTTCTTTAAAAAAATCTACCCTGACATACCTTGTCTGACCAAAAACGAAGGCTGCTACCAGTGCTACCGTAATAAAAAAACCTGAAAGATTAAAAAGTACTTCTAATTCTTACATATGTAAAAGCATTTGGCTAACGGCTTAAGTAAAAAAAATTTCCGGCACCGCCCCTTTTGGTATGTTAAAAAAACTTACAGCAACCTCACAATTTTAAAAATAACGGCCATTACTATAACGACTACATAAAAGCTTAAGCAGCGTTGGCATAAAGTTACCTAAGGCCCTCATTGTTATCCGACATCGGATTACACAACGGTAAACGAAGACGACGAGACAGGGGTTTTGTGGAACTTATTAACCGTAAAGGCTACATTGCATATTACGTAACGTTTGTTCACAGCAGCCACGCCCGCTCTTAAAAATTATTCTTTACTCAATTTCACGTGTGGCAACATGAACATACAGGAGTGAAGTTAACGTTTGACAGGATTTAAAGCGGCTAATGCGTCTGCGAGTGACAACCCGAACTCCGGTGGTTGTGACAACAGAACTACGGAGAACCAGACTTTCTATTTTGATTATTAATCCATCGGCTTTCTATTTATTTATAAGCCGGGTTGGAAACGGAAAATGAACACCCATGCCGACGTTAGTCTAAATTAACACTTTGTGGCAAACTTGATTGTTATGTCAATCACGTCAGGATTATAAAACGAAACTATTATTATGAGCAAAAAGCTACGAATTAGGAGTAAGCAACTGTTAAAGCATTTATTATTATCTGCAAGTAATTATCTCCCCACGGCGACGTTTCGTCAACGCGTCCTCGGTATATTAGAAAGGAACCCCTTTCTAAATCCGGAATAACAAAGACGGATAGTATTGTAAATTAAGATAGTAAATGCACTCCTGCGTGAAGTTAGCAAACTTGAGGTGAACCACGAAGCCTTGGATTTAGCCAAAGGTGGGTACTTCTTACATACGGGAGGGTCTTACTTTCATTGAAGCTGTAAGAAACTCCAGTTATAAATTTCCAGTACGGTCGAATGCCACCAAATTATTATTAACAGAGGATTACAACCGGGATGGGATTACCGTTAAAATTAATCTTAGTTAATAAGGTTGAAGCCCCCCCCCCGCCCCCCACTCGCTCCTTTCTTCGTTCAAGAACCTTATAATTAAGGAAAACTTTTAAGAAATATGTTGGCAATTCTTTTGTTAAAACACGAATATTAAATACGTCCAGTTCAGTTTTCTAAAACGTTCGTATATAGCTTTCTCTAGGCCGGTCGTGGCTCAGTTGGTTCAGCGTGCGTCTGACCACTGAGAATACTGAGATGGTCCGGGTTCGATTCCCAGGGCCACATATACACCGAAAACACCCGGCCGCTTTCCTCGGAAGGCAATGGCAAACCACCGAGGTGTATTCTGCCTAGTAAGTCCTCTCTGGAGTAGAAGTGCAAGCACTTCCGTGGTTCGGAGCCCACGTAAAGCTGTAGGTCCCCTATGTCTGTAGGCTACTTGACACGCACACCACAGGCATAT
This sequence comes from Melanotus villosus, assembly GCA_963082815.1. Taxonomy (NCBI): domain Eukaryota; kingdom Metazoa; phylum Arthropoda; class Insecta; order Coleoptera; family Elateridae; genus Melanotus; species Melanotus villosus. Next base: position 30,681,066 of record OY720418.1, on the reverse strand, counting down.
GGATTAGGCTCTGTAAAGGGCATGCCACTCCAAGAAGACCTGCCTAGTAAACTAGCCCTGTCTAAACTTACATTTATATGGAATTCACAATGAAATGTTGGACAGTAACAAATTATATATGAATAACCACTTCAAAATCAAATTTTGTTCTGCAGGACAGATTAGACGCAGATAGCAACTTTAAAATTCAAATATCGAAGTTGCACTCGAAGAAAATGTGTGTCTCCTAATACGACGCAGTCGTGTCGTGTCGGAACAATTATAAATGAAAAAAAATACCAGAAAGAGAATGAATTTTTATCTTAAATGATATCTAAACACCAAGTGCTTCCTTGGAGTTAAAATTTGTGAATTCTAAGGCCACAAATCGTTTTCGATTCATAATATACTTAAATATCTGGAGAGTTACATTCTCTACAAGAGCAGAAATCAATTTTGAATGTAGACCGAAATTGAAAATCTTCAGAAGCAGATTACAATTTTGTTATCTTAAATTTGGATTCGAATTTTGCACTTTGAATCCGGAGATTCCGTTTCAAATTTGGTATTAACTAATTAAATAGCAGAATCACAATTTCGACCTCGGATTGGCAATTATCAGCCCGTTACTTGACCAAAGTTTAAATTAACCTTAAAAACTGAAATTGAAATGGACGATGGCCGCAGCTGAAGGTTCTTGTCTTCCTATACTCGTAAAAGATTTCACAATTTTTTTGAAAATACTTATTTTTACGACAAATATGAAAATATCAGCCACTACATTCTTTGGGTGTAGAATTTAGCGTATATTGCCTTAACGCATAATTCAGGTCTAAGTTTTCAGAATCTTAATTGAAATTGTATTTTATAGAATCAATAAGGCTTCGTATGTAAAAGTATTCCAAGGATAAAAAAAAATAAAATAAGTACTTAATAAACAATTATTTTACACTTATTTATTTTTTAGTTCGTTTATCAAAAAATATTCATCCTTTAATTAGATTTTAAAAATCCACGATATCAACAGATAATCCTTAAAAGATGTTTTTAAAGGTTACTAATTTATACTTTAAAATATTATGACAAGCCTATCAATCAGCCTGCCTTTTTTTTGTTGAAAAAATTTGATCAAACCGTGTGATTACAACAGAAGCCGTCGCTACTGCAGAATACCAGTTATGTATACAGATTAAGATAATAAGCAGCTTTTAAATCTTTTCTCATTAACAAAACAGATCCGGCTACTTAAACTCCTTGTAAAATGATAACTAGCTACAATTCTCTTAGGACTAATTTGTAAACACTCAAACTTAAATTTTTAGCTTGGATTTTTATAGATTTTCGTTAGTTTAATTTTTAAAAATGGACAAACTAAAACCATCTACGAATACATAACTGCACCTTAAAGGTAGCTTTAAGCCCAAACCCAAGTGGCTCGCTGTTAAATTGCATCGCATGACGGGGATAAATTAATCCAACCAAGGAGATTTAGTAGAACAGATTAGATTCCGCATTTTTAAATTTACACTGCACTACAAGAGTGAAATATTTAACATCGGCTTTGTATGTGTAACTCAATTTTCTTTATTTTTGTTCTGCTATTATCCTTCGTAATCCGTCTGTTACCACGATTTAAAGCAGAAAACTTTCTTTAATTCGTGTGTAACTGAAATTTTACTATACAAAATTTTGTAGAAAGGGACGCAAAAACCAACAACCAATTATAGGAAGTAAACATTTTACAACAAAGAATTTCGTAATTATTTTGTACAAAGCCCTACTTAAGGCATTTCCTCAATATAACATGCATATACAATTGTTTCACATTTCTACGTGCGCTTTGTTAAGGCATAAAAAACTTGATGGGTAAATTAAGCAATTAGGTGATATGATAAGAAAAGTACATCAGTGGGTGGCAAACACATTTTAGGCAATTCTTTATTTAGGGCAGAAATATTACCGAATAGTGCTGCTTAAACTTAAATGAACACAAAAATGCATAAGGTTAACGTCTGCAATTGACCTGAATGCACACTCCGCCTAAACAACGAAACACGATAAAGATTATTTGCTAATTATGATTAATAACCACCCACCGATATGCTTTCCTTATTTTAATGGCCACCTACTGATATTATACTCTCTAGGCATTCCTTCTTAATTTGGCAAAGAAGGTGCATGCGTGGTTCGAGAGGAATAAAAATTACCATATTTAATTGAAATTCTTGCTGAACCTTTTCCTGTGATTTCTATCAAATAAATAATTAAGTGGTGACAATATTTGCTCCACTCCATCTTTAACCACTCATGTGTTTGATTTATTTATTCAGAAGTAGCTGCTTAAAATATTTTCATTATTTATCTGAACGTGTTCTGAATCAAGTGTTTTTATACTAGCACATTAGAACTATAATTTTGTATATCTCGCGAGTCAGAATTAAGGGACATAAAAAATATGTTTCTTGCGGGGCTAATAAATAATTTCCTGCTTTCGGTAGCACGACTACAAAAAATCGTCGATGTGTTTGGTATTTTTATTAAGTAAAATATTATTAATATTGCAAATAGAGATTTACTTTCCCAATTAAGGATTGGAATTTTGATAATCTGTCATAAACATAAAAAATAATCAAAATTTTGTTGAAATTAGAAAATAATTTTAGGTACGTTTTTTATTGGTAAAACTTTTCCCTTGTGTAAAAAGTACAGACTCTTCTGCATACTTAAAACTGTACCAAAAATGTGCAAATGGTGGCAGCGCTGATATTTATTTGTACCAAGGTTTTCGGACAAATTGTTGCCAGTTATTGAACATGTATATTATCTTCAGTGAGTTATTTAAGCCAATCCTACCGTGCAGTTTTTTGCTTGTTTATCGATGATATTCGAGCAGGTTTAATAAATCCTATAATTAGGAAACTGGAAAGTTTAAAAGTGCGGAAATCATCGGAGTTAATCAGTTGTAAATTGGCAGGTATGAAATCAGTTATTATTCCAGTTTATTTGGGCCACACACATAAATTGTTGTTTATTGAACAAAAAAATTACAACTAATCTAGGTAAACACATTATAAAGTAATCGAAATAAAGGTCATTCCACTTCCACTACACATTTCCGTGTAAGTAGTTCAACTAATCTATCGCATAAACGACGATTTTCACTATTTTATACATAATAGTTCGAAAGTTGCACCGATTTGAAGACCGATAAATCGCGCAATTCCTGTAGATTATCTGCCGGAAATAGAAATAATTTAATTTATGAAGTTAACAGAATTCGTTTTTAGTAATGAGTCCGCCCGCGCTCTTGCTACAAATCCGTGAAGTGAATGCACTTTCTAGTTTATACTTTATACCCAAAAACGCATCTGCAAAAACACGTTAATTAATTTTCGCAAGTATCTAAAGCCTCGGTTAAACTAATTTAGAGGATATTTAGCTCGATCCGAGGATTCTGTACAATGACAAAGGCAACAAACAAAGATTTCCTAGCTATTTCTGCACGTTAAAACCCTCGGATTAACCTGATTAATCTCACTGCGAGAGATTAACAAAACAAATCACATATGCTGCTGTGCATCGTGAACAGTTGTATACAACAGATAAAATCACTTAGTAAAGTTACGGGAGTTGGGATAGTACTGATAGTAGGTGGTGTATATTCCGGCCTGTTATTCACGGCAAATCCCTGAAGAACACCTGATGCTAGCGAGGTGGGTGTGAATAGGATACACGTGGGAATTGAGAGAGCGAACGAGATAGTTCGTGGTTTCCGTGAAGAGATACGTGGTTATACCTCCCAGTCTTGTATCAATCACGATATAATTAGTTTCAGAAGTTACAACCGCCGCCGCCCGGGACCAGACACAACCGATGTTCACTTGCACTTAGTACATACCTAATCAATTAAATACACAAAGTTCTTACTGGCTGTTGGTTAACTCCTTCGAAAAAGTGTATAATTAGACAGTGGCGACGGCGGTATATTAGTTTAAGGATGATGGAAGCCTTAAAACAAACTCCGAAGATAAACAGTTTGAAGAGATCCTCCAAGTTTGCACAGCTGAAACTAAGTTTCTTTTCGCTATTAAGCAAAATGGAACCGATACCGATATAGTAACAACATAAACAATGTCACGTAGCGACAAATTAAGTAGAATTTTGTACTTGATATCCTTTTGTGCTCGACAAGGTTCACATACAAAATAACCTAGGCCCAGGGGCAGACTACCACTAGCATAATTAAGCTAAATATTCAAGCAATGCAAAAATTTAAATAACCAAAGGACATTTTATCAGCCCAAGCTTAATAAATTCGAAATAACAAGTCACAGGAAACCCAAAAAATTCATAAAGCCCATAAAAATAATGTAATCAAAGAACTTTCACCACCCATACTAAATAACGATATTAAACCTTCCTCAAAAGAAATTCCGCCACTTCAATACAATCAAGCAATTTTAATTACAAAGAATTCGCGTTCTAAAATGGTGTCCTAAATCAAGCTGATTTAAAAGCTTTGATCTGATAAAACGCAGGTAATTGCTTACTTCTGTACCGGGCGAAATGTTAAAAACATGCAAGGCTATTTTTAAAAGGGGGTAACTAATAATTTAAAAGGTCGCACTTACAGTAGCCATATAATTTACTCTCATGCTCCACTTTGATTTTATTTAATATATGTATAACGTTATTTGAAACCTTCACAAATTGCGATGTAAAATTTTATTTTCACAACTAATATAAATTCGATGAGAGCAAGGTCTGATTAGAACTCAAGCCGTAGGGAACTCTGGTAATATTTTCAGAGCGAAGATTGGTATCTACATTAATCGGCATCACTTCATTCAGAAATCTACAGACTAAGTACCGTTAACATCGGCAAAGGCCTAGAAAGTTTCCTTACGTAATTAATAGCATCGTAAAATGGTTAATTATTACAAGAGGTGTGTCTGTTTTTATATCTTTTTCAAAAAGAACCATGACGCATTTATTACGGAATAATCTACTTTAACCATGCAAGGTTGTCGTTCATCTTTAACATTTAATAATTTAGCTCGTTACGTTTTTAACAATTTTTTAAATTGCTAGATTTATGATTTACAAATGAGTATTAAAGGTGTCTTTTGCAGATTTTTATCAATTTTGGTAGAATTATTTCTTTAAAAGCCACATAAAAAAAGGGTCAAAACCTGTTAAAAATTTACGGCCGGTATGTTGGAATGCCGCATAATGGCAAGAGTAAATTTTGATACGTGGAGTTGTGAATAAATTATAACTTGCCAAGAATTTTATTGCAAACAGAATAAACGAGAATTTCGCAAGTTCCCGTTAATACCTCATACTGCTAATTTTCTAGCTTTAAATCTCATTAAAATATTTTTCCATCTACAGATATCCTTACTGGGAAATTTTTACAAAGAAAGTTGACAAGATGAAGCTTGGATATCTTTACGGACAGAGTTCCTTGGACCCTTACTTTGCTTTTGTAATGTTTTAAACTAACGTTTTCGTTTATTATCTGCCATTCTCAAGTTAAAAACAAAACAGATAATGAAAAATTATCTTTGTATGACTGGACCACAAACAAAAGTAAAAATAATACAAAATACAACTCAGCATGCGGTCTACTTCAGCGAAACATAGAATACCCCTGAAAAAGCCAATGAATAAAGTAAAAACGGCTGAGATGGATTAATAATTAACAGAATGGAGTCCAATGGGATGAAGGAAGTACGTAAGATTCGGCGCACTTTAGAGGGACAAAATAGATGAGGCCACAAAAAAACATAAAAAGGGCTGAAGGATAGACACTGTGCGAAAAAAGAAGAACAAAAAACATGGTTGAAAAAAACAGAAGGTGGCAATTGTAGCGACCCTTAAAGTAGATAGTATTTTGGCAACTTACTTCACAAAGCTGGCTAACTGTAGTTGGGCCAAGAAAAAGTTCTGATGATGGTAGCTTAGTTACTGAAAAAACTTGTGCTGCTATGATTATTCTACGTTCTTACAAAGGCAATTTGTAAACCTTGAAAGTTGAATTTTTAAAGACAAATCATCGCTTTTTTTCTCATGTTGTCACATAATATCCGTAAGTCTGCATCGACTCCTCCAAATTTGTTTTTCCAAAATACACCATAATTATTATCGACAAATATCGGCCGAACTACTTACTTTCAGAAGAAGGGAAACTGCTACAGATTGTCTTAAACTGTTTGTATTGCATCAAATTGTTTCTGAATATCCCGAACTACTTAAAACAAAATCTAAAATGCCTTTAGGTTGCTCCAAGAGGGTTGTCTTGGCGGTCAACCCTTCGGGTCAGATCAGAAACTACATTTTTTTTAAATAAACAAATTCTTTTATAACTTCAATATCAGTATATTAATTAACCGCAATTTCGCTTAATAGCTTCTACATTGCAGTTATAATTCATGTAGCTCAAATCAAAATATATAATCAATTTCTAGAAAAACGCCCAGATTTAACTAAATAAAACAAAATATTCAAAAGTGTTGTATTCCATAAGAGGGTTGGTATTAATAATCGCGTTACGTAATGACATCAGCAATCTCTCACAGGCAATGGTTGAATAAATAACTGTCTGAAGGCTTCCCCAGGGAGCTTTACATGTCACACTTCAATATTTATACGTTGGGTCACGCAAGGACGCTGTATATGAGAAGCGAAATATGTGTTTTTTCGAACCAGAATGTTTCTTTATTGGAAGATTCATTCACAACCGATTATTAATTTTAATTTATTGGCAAAAACTGTGTATTTACCGAGGCACAAAAACGTATTTCAAATTGAAAATCTTGATCAAAAAAGCAACTAAATTATTTTATATTATTCTCTAACCTGAAATCATTTTTAAATAATAATAAACGAATACAAAATTTGTCACGTGCCTTCTTCGTATCAATCCCCAGACTAGTCTTTTACAGATTTCAATTATCTATGGGCATCAAGCACGACTTTTCCTGGATCAATATGGACACACGATTTTAACTAGCTGGAGGTATAACAAAACGAGACAGCCAAATTAAATTAAAATCAATTATTCACACGATAATACCCGTCTGGTCTGGCCGAAACAGAATGAAAATTCAAGCGAATGCAAACAAAACGTTTTTATAAACTTTGCATTGATTGATAATGCGATCGCTCTCGCCAACGACCAATTATCAATGAACAACCATACAAAACTGTACCGAAATCGCCAACATATAATACTCGGGTTCTTTGGACCTTATAAACGTCGGAGAAAATGCAGGAATTTTCTTTTTTATTTTTTTTATTTCCCAAGTTAATGTTGTAAACAAGAGACTCGTGGCCTACGTGATCCCAAACATGCGTACAACCTACTCAGGTTTGGCTGCAACCTCTTGCCCAATGCAAGTGTATATATGACATGGTTAGTAATTAGTTGTGAAAACTAACTGGATTACTATAAATACTACATTGGGTCACAGAGGATGTTGGTCCACTATTATTTTTATAAATGATTTTTTATTGTTGGGGGCGCTATAATGATTGCATTTTACTTTTCAAACGATGTTTACGGAACATTGTTGACAAGTTGATCTCGTGTAATTTACGCAATATATGGGCTCGTTCTAAGTTGCACGTATCACCATAACAACTCCGCACGTAACCTTATTAAGAAGGAAGAAACACACTAGTTTTACGGTGCTACGATTCTAGTATTTGAAACAAGGCCTCAGTTTTTAAAAGCTTTAAATTTATTACTATGACGACTTCCATATACATATTTAACTTGCAAAAAGCAAATTTAAAATTCTCTTTACATAAACGCTCAATTTATTTAAAATTATAGATAATTAATTTAACACTATGAATAAATTTATAAATGTGTTAAAAAACCTAATTAATTTTAATTAGCAAAATGATAAAAGATGAGTAAAGCTTTCGACATCGACATCTGGAATTAAGGTCAAATACATATTAAATTAAATATTTTTGTGTCTTTTGTACATGTTAAAGCTAAGATTTTAAACGACGTCACTTGAAATTTATGAGTTTATATTTTTTGCAGTTAAAACATACTCAATATTATGTACTTCGAAAATAAATTTATAAAACAACTTTATTGGAAATGCCGTGTTAAAGAATGATTAATGGCATTCTAATAGCTTAAAGAGATTTAAAGTGGATGTACAACGACGTCAAGTGAAAACCTAGAGGAAGTTTCAATTCTTTAGAATTGGGGAAACGTTTCGTATTATCCCACTACTTACTTACTAGTTTCCTTTCAACTTAATGTCAAAAGAATTATTAGTATTTTGATAAATGAACTGAAGATACCCTGTTATAGCAAATAAGTTAAAAATGTCCCAACGTTTCCTAAGAGGTAAAATTGCAATCTAAACTAATCACAGCCAAGGCTTGTATGCTGATAATAACAATTATTAATAACAATAAATTAAAAACTCTTCGGCAACCTGCTTATTTAATAATTTTCCGCTCGCTCACGTTCAGAATATGACTTTCTTTTATTACTTTCGGTAACACTATAAAGATTAGCGAATATAATGTTGAAGGTTGCAGAGCATAATTTTTTAACAAGATCGATTTCTAATGTAGGTCATACGAATAATCAAATTTTAAATCTGCAAGTCAATAAGACGATAACAATTAAATGAGATTTCCAACAGTTACAGTTTAATTTTTCCAGGGGTTATTTTGAGGATAATTTAGAACTGCACAAATTAGCCTAACTGAACTCAGATAGTTTGGCAAGAAGGGGGGAGGGGGGTGGGGGTACATTTTTGATTTATGAAAATTTAAAATCATGCAAGTAATAATTCAATCTTCTTGGAGTGGCATGCCCTTTACAGAGCGTTTAATTCAATAAAATCGAATAATATGTTTATTGAAAATTATGATATACAGGGTGTCCCAGGAGGAAAGGTCAATATTTTAAGGAAGTATTCTATTCCTATAAATAAGGGTCCGAAAGTGCTTCCTTTTCGAGATACAGGGTGTCCAACAAATAAGCCCTTTTTTTTAAATATCTCGAAAACGATTTAAGATATTAAATTGAGCTTTGGTGTGCACTATACTGGCATGAAGAGACTCTTTTTCGATGCAACTAGTTTTGACAATTCCAGCAGTGGCGTGTGTGACAGCAAAAAATAAATAATTCTGACGAAAAAAATAGTACGTCACTGCTTTTTTTTCAAAATAGGTGTTTGTTTCTTAATCGGCAGCAAATTCTAAAAAGAAAAGGCCTCTTGAGTTTCCATGGTAGGACAAACCGATTTCGAGTAATAATCGAAAAACTGCCTGATTGTTATTGTGCTTGATGGTAATAAAACTAGGCGAACAGCAAGTACCCAAAGCCATTAATTTATTTTGATTTATTTAAAATTTGTAATCATAACATTACTTTTATTTTGTACTGCACAAAATTAAAATTAGAACTGCACATTTGAAATTTAGAGCTGCACAAACAAGCTAGAGCTGCACACCAAAATAACCCCTGAATTTTTCTAAATTGATTCGCTGTTATTTACTTTAACAAAGGCAAGCGTTTAGTTATTGTAAATATAACCTGTTTGACAACCATAAGTATTGTTTAAGCTTAAAAAATTAATGTAAAATTGTATAAAAAGTATAGAATTTCAAAATCAAAGGCAACTTAAAAAATAAATTTTCATGTTTTCGTTGTTCTGTTATAAATGAAACGTTTGCACTTAAAAAAACTTAAAACATAAAAAACTCACCAAATGTCAACGTTTTCCCAATAATTCCAAAATATCAGTAAGATCTTACCTAAAACAAAAATTAAAAAAATTAGTATGGTCGAGTCATTTTCACTCGTTTTATTTTTAAATACTATATATTTGAACGATACATTTGGATGTTTAAATAAATAAAAAAACATTCAAATCGGCCCAGTTTACACTTTCAAAATTCTGTAGATCACTTTAACCTTTTGCATTTTAAAAACTGGGCATTATTTATATTTTGATTTTGTACAACCATAAGTAACCCACCTCGAGATTTTAGCGCGTTTTTCTATTGCAAATTATTAAAATAAATTAGTTTATCTTTTTAGCTATGCAACTAAATGTTTAGACAAAATTATGCAAGAAGAGAAACTGATAAGTGACTACAGTCATTTAAAACAAAGATAATCTGGTATATTTATCCATTCTTGTACGTTTATTAACGAAAGTTACGAGACAACAGGACAGTTTTATCAATTTATTACTTATGCAATATTATCGTTTTACCAGAGTTAAGAACCGTTACAGCTATATTAGTTATCTGTTAATACCGCTAATCGAAGATTACATACAAGTGATGAAAAGTTTCATATCTCATGTGTTGATAATCCATCAACATCCTACAACAAAGCCATTACTTAATTTGTTGAACGTGCAATCAAATTCTACATTTGTTTTCTTTTGCCTATGAAAACCTTTAACTCGACTATTATTTAAATTATAAAATAAATTGCAAAAATTCCTATATTGGTTTTTGGTGACCATATTTTAGAAAACTACAAACTTTTGAACGTATTTTCTAAATAATCACTGAACGTATTAACTTAGCAAAAGTGAATTCTGTGATTTAGCAAAGAATTTTTTCCACGGTTATTGCAATTTTGAAGTGTCGTTCGTTCTATCTGATTCAACATATTCGACGAATTCTATTTTTCATTACGGAACCGTATAAGAACGGGCTTTAAAGTTACAGTAATAAAAAAATAAATGTCCACCAACCAATTGCTTTACAATTTATTTACGCTAGCACGGTTAATGTATTCACAAATACTGCGCTATTTTTATCTCGTAATTGCTATTACTGCAATTACATCATTGCACTGAACCTGTTCCAAGTAAACTAAAAACAAAGTATGTGTTTTTATAATACCACAACGTTTTGCATCACGAAAATCAGAATTACCCTGTTATTTTCAGAATTCCTGGGATATACAGGAAACCCTAACCATCTACATTTAACATACTTTATGAGCCTCAAGTGAAAAACACATAAAATGAAAAGCCGATCGTAAATTCGGATTTCATCGCTCAAAAGGCGCACAAACGTTTTGGCATTTACGCAAACACAATAAGAACGGAGGTAGTTAATATTATCACATACGAGGTCAGCTACCTCGTTGTTATGTTAACTTCATGCCGTACTGTTATGTCTACCAAATACACTGCAGCAGCTTTCCAGTTATTTGTTGAATTTAGCGAATATCGACGCGGCGCTATCGATATTGCACAAACACGCAACAACGTACCCAGATGAGCCCAGATGTTCCACAACATCACGATGTCTCCAGTCTCCTCACACATAAAATTATGTAAGCTGGAAAAGTCTTTTTCGCGATGATCCTTTAACTTCGTAATGGCAAAATTTACATAATTCGTTGTATGAACTTGAAATACAGTGCGAGACTTGGCTTATGTTTCATTACATGGAAATTTCATTTTCCTCACTTTTTGTGAAGACTCGCAAGTTGCACGAAAATAGACTGTTAGAAACACGAATGCTATGACTATATTTAAATGCCTTCTATAAAAATAAAATAATACTATTAAACGAAATGCAATTAACAGTAATGTCCATGGGCGCCCATATGGGAGGGGGGGGCAAGAGGGGGCACTTGTCCTCCCCCCCCATGAATTCCTTGATTCCTTAAGGTAGCTTACGATTATTTTTTATTTTTATTATGTATAGGTATTCCAGTTACGAGACAAAAATAAATTCTAAGGTTTTTTTCGTTAACCGGTCGTCTGCTGTTTCGGGGATTTTGAATGCGAATCGACTCTTGACCCCCCCCCCCTCTGGGCCTGTCTTGCCCCTACCTACAAAATGTTATATGGGCGCCCCTGGTAATGTCTTGGATTACTTTGACTTTGAACTTCGTTGGTGAATACTTAGGTACGTGAATTTTAAAGATGTGAAAGGTATGTATTTCTAAGTGGATAATTTAAGTATAAAAGGTTAATTCAGCAGTTAAACCTTACAAATGAATAAATGGGCCCATTAAAAAGGTGGGCGTTAGAAAATCATCCCACTATTCTTCGATTGATCCCAATAAAGCGAAGTTTATAGAATATTTGAGTAATCATACTTGAACTGTTATCACTCCAAATTTTTTCCGCTCTGGAGCTTCATGTAAAATTTAAATAAAACTTACATCTTACCGGAAAAATTTAAAAACTTTGCTTAAAATCATTAGTAGCGTTATCAATTATTCAAATTGTCGAAAATAGAAGAAAAGAAACAATAATTATTTCAGTAGTCTAAAGTCTACTGAACAGTAACACAACTGGCATAACTAGGAATGAATGAGCCCTTGGTAAGAAACTTTGCCGAGACCTCTACCCCTTACAAAAGTTTCCTTGGTGTGAGCTTTTTGTCAGGTATTTTACTACCTAATTGTTTCGTGCTTGTAGAAGAAAACGTCTCAATCAAATTACAAAAATTATGGGCTCGAGACCCGTACACGGACACTCGCCACACCACTGCACACAGCCAAGGTTTGTTGCATTTGTACGGTATTGAGGTTCAATATATTTATGATGGAATATGGAACCATAATTCCTTTTCAGCGTGTCCTATAGGCGTTCCTTAGTCAAACGTCTAACGCATACCTTATGGTTATGATTCAATCACAATCGCAACGAAACTAATAGTTCTTCCATTAGCGAACATTGTATCAGGGCTTTTCCCATTTTAATTTTTAGTTAATAAATAAACCAGTATTATTTTCCAATTACCAAATTAAAACTTTCTGTAAACTGTACGTTTTCAAGTAATTCTGTGATAATAAATAAAACTTTGAACGTTGCTACAACGCAAAAGAATCGACGTATTTTTGATATTTTTCATTTCCACCCATTTTACTCAGAAGATTGCAGACCCTAGTAATGCTAATCCCTCTATTACGAACACCAATGTTATAGCAAAAATTGTCCGTGATATTAGTTAAGTTATAGAAGGGATGCTCTATTTGGTATGCAAGTTCTTCTCCAAGGCGTCGGAATGTCAATAGAAGTGTTTATACGTGTATCCTCGATTACAACAAAGCGTTTGACAAGGTTAAACATAATAAATTAATGCGAGTACTAGAAGACAACAATTTAGGTGACAAAGACATACGTATCATTGATAATCTCTACTGCAACCAAAAAGCTGCAGTAAAAGTAAAAGATCAAATGACGGATTTTGTAGACACTAAACCCTGAACTGCGACAAGGTTGCATTCTATCACCATTATTGGTTAATAATTTTAATGTTTACTGTCAAGCAATTTTTAACGAAGATCTATATGAAGCAGTAGGTCACCGAAGTGTTGGAATGAGAAAAACATCATGGCTGAGAAATTTAAGGGAATGGTATGGAAAATCCACAATATTCCTATTTAGAGCAGCAGTCTCCAAGATACAGATAACCAGAATCATAGCTAACCTCAGAAAATAAGAAGCACAAGAAGAAGAAGAAGAAGAAGAAGAAGAAGAAGAAGAAGAAGAAGAAGAAGAAGAAGAAGAAGAAGAAGAAGAAGAAGATTACTCTATTTGTTCGCATAAAAAAATTTATAATTTTGATACGATATGAAAAGCACTGCCTTTTGACAACACTCTGAGATTATTTAGGAGCATAACTGATAGTGATAACTGATATGACAAGAATCTAGCTTTTTTTAACCTACCCCTAAAGTACTCATTGAGAAAGCCACGGAATACCATCTACCGTTCCAGCTTTCATGGACTATAAAAGAGCTTTTGAGTCCGTAGAAATATGGGTAGTAGAGCAAGCATTATGGAATTCTAGAATCGACCATCGATATGTTGCATTAATACACGAACTACTATAAAATTAGAATTAAAATTACTAAACGACACAAATGCAATTGCAGTCAATAGAGGACTACTCCAATGCGACCCTGTAACACCGAGGCCCGCACTTCATCACAGCTCTCGAAGATATTTTCAAGAAATTTAACTGATGGAAAGGAAAAGGTATTAATATCAATGACACCTATCTAAACAATCTCAGGTACGTCGATAACGTCGCACTAATACCCGAAAACAAAGAAGACCTTCAAACTATAATACAGGAACTCAACGTCAACAAGTCGGACTACACATAAACAAAACTAAGACCAAGATCATGACACATACAGAAGATATTCTACAAGTCAACATAGACAAGATGATAGATCAAGTTTCAGAATATACTGCGGGCAAATTATAAAAGCAACCAAAGAGAACCAAACAGCGGAGATAAAAAGAAGGATGAGCTGGGCCGCATTTGGAAAGCTAAAATACATTTTGAAAAACGAAAACATACCACAACAAAAGTCTTCAATGAATGCATCCTTTCAATACTCACATACGGATGTCCAACCTCGCTAAGAGAAACATTGATAAAGCTACAAAAACTCAATGGACGATGGAGAGAAATATGCAGAGTATTTCGTTATGGGTTAGAAAAACCAATATGTGACTAAGATCGGTAACAAAGTAACTGACTTAAGAGAATATATAGGTATAACCAAAATGAAGTGAGTGATTTGCAGGCCATAACGCGAAGCATGCAGATAATAGATCGAATGACACGATTGATCAACGGTGATCTTGGTTAGGAAAGAGAGCCAGAGGAAGACTACGGCAAAGATGGGTAGACGAGATCAAACGGACAACTGGACTAGCGTGGAAAAGAAGAACCACAGCTTGGAAAGGAACAGAAGAGACCTACACCTGTGAATGCGTAGAAAAAGGCCGAGAAAAAGAAGTTTTTTTACGAATAGTTAGTAGTCTGTCCTGTAACCTAATTTTATTGTTTATGGTGCGGTTTTCTTTAGGGCATAAAACAATTATTAAAATCATAATTTATTCCAAAGATTGCGTTTTGAGTAACATTCGTAGGTTATTGTTCATCTTGAGATTATTGAGAGAACTGTCCATTATAAAAAAAGATTTTGAATCAATTTTACCGTTTTGTGTGTGTCCGCATCCGTAACTCAAGAGTGTCCGTTATAGAGAAGTTTACAATTATTACATAAAACATGTTACTAAATTGAATCTGATCAAAATTTTTCCGCAAAGGGTAGTTTCGCTGTATTTAATAAATATTCTGAAATTTCTTTGATCAACAAATTTGAATTTTAAAGTAAATTGTCAATTATTTCCTCAAGACATTTCTTGTTACGTGACTTGCTTTATATAATAATAACAATCGGAATGTAGCTGTGCTAGGTTAATTAAAGCGCACGTTAATAATTGTTAATACGAAAACAAATAAATTCTTAGAAAACTAACGTGGGTTAAATATTATTCAACACGTCAAATGAATATTCAAATGCTTCTCTTTATAGATCTCGTATAAATTGTGCTATCCGTCTCGACATGTACTAATTATGTAAATAAATGCTATTTACCATACAATGTTCTACAAACAGACTCTTACCGAGATTTCAATTACAAAATGCAGAGCGTGTTCTTGCACTTCAGATTTTCACCGTGAAGATTCTTGAAAGACCATCGCTTTAGATATACGTAGATACAAACAATGTGATTATATGACTTATATGAGAATAAAAAAAACAAAGAAGTTTTGGTCTATTAATATGTCTGTATGTCATGTAACTTTACATCTACAGCACGCTTTCGAGATTAATTGATTGTGAATCTCCCGTATAGTTAGATGCAACTGTCACATTGACATTTTAAGGTGATGCTAACAAGCTGATTTTATTTTTTGATGTTCTCCTCAACACTACGGTTTAAAGCGGTACTTGATCGTTAATTGTTAACTTGCAAAAGTAAAAAAAAACAGGAACGTCTGCAAATAAATGGTGTAATTTAAAAAACTGAAATGTCATTGTAACATCTGAACGATGAGGAGAATTCACAATTCCTTTGAAAGTTCGGCTTATTTTACCTATTGCATTATACATTCTGGAAGTGTTTCGCTGGTTATTAAATGTAGAAAACATCAACATGAAATAAAATGTTCGTTAAAGCCACGACAACGAAGCCCATCACTTACATAAACAGATTCAATGTTTCAGCAAGAAATTTCATTTCTTGCTGTCATCGAGCAGTTTTTGCGGAGTTTTCCTTCTTGCAGTCCAGACATTACTTTTTGGAAAGTCTGTGTTTATTCAAGCGTGTAATGCAACGAAATATGTTCCTGAATTCCGTCCCAACGCTACCAAGCGGGGACCTCCGAACGATTAAATTGTAATTAATGTCGTAATATCTCTATTAGGGGCTCCGCAACATACCCAAGACATCTGTGGTTACTTACTGCTGCTATTACACCGAACTACTTCCACGATATACATTTAGAAAACGGTTCATAATGGCAGAAAAACCAATTTATTTTAGGTTTTACTACAATTTCAAAAATAACGAGTCAACGTCGTTCGTTATAAAAATAAAATGCCCGGCTTAAATTTAGGGCCGACTTACTAAAGTTCTCTCGTTTCTTTGGAGGTTTTAGGTCTTAAACTCTGTTAATAAATCTAAGAAGGATGATGCCATAAAACCCTTCTGTTAAGACCGTTAATTTAGTGAGAAGCGGGGAGAAGTAAGGGGTCATCTCATTAACAACTCCAAATAACACATAAAAATGTTCCATCACGTCTTGGCACGAAGAGGACTGTTAAGACTTCGTTCCTATGCAAATGTGCTCGATTCAGCTTTGCTTTAATTACGACTACGGTCTTGGTTTCCGGCGGTTTCACGATGTGCCATCTCGTTAGATTTGCTTTTATAGCCGAAAAACTTCATCTGGCGGGACTTTAATTTAGATCGCTAACAGTTGCACGAACGAACATCGGCAACCCCTTGCTTTCCACCACGTTAAGGACCACAATGATACAGAGATTATTAGTACGAGTATTTCGTAACGAGATCCTGGATAGCGAAAATATTTAAAAGGGAAACGAGAATACTGGACAAAACTTCAGCCAATGTGTTTTGTTACAATTTTATTTTAGAGTCAAACGTATAGGTACGATTTAAATTATGCTAATACGGAAATTATTATAAAATAGAACAGAATTTTGTTTTTAAATAAACATTATTGAAGAGCGAAACCATTCAAAACATTAATTTGAATAATTAACTAAAAATCTATTAATCTACAAGATTGCGAGTTTAAAAAATTTTGATTTTTGACAGACTGGAATTGTATTAACTCGATTAGCAAGTGCAAGCAAATCTAAAGAGCAGAAATGCAATTAAACTAATGTATTAAAACAAATTTCAATATCCATCAAACTTAAAATTAAATCAAGAAAATGCCGACCATAACGGCCTTGATAATCTTGACAAGTAATTTCTATTCGAGATAATCTGATATTTAATTAAATTTAAATACAATGCCCACTAATTTAATTATAAATTAAATTTTTAAACCAAAGTAGGCCACTAATGTGTATACGCATCACAGCAGACTAAACAAAGAAATTAACATGTGCAACAAACAAAACGAGTTTCAGGAAAACTATATGTGAAAAAAGAGGAAATTAAAATCCAAATATATTACCCATTTCACAACGTTTGTTTCTTCATTATAAACGGATTTTTTTTAAATTTCAATATTCAGCCAGCGTTCTAGTTTTTTCGGGCGTAAACAAGATGGAACTATTTTTATCCATGTTTTCAATTTCAGTATTTAAACTTTCGTGACAAATTTTGCTACGAACACCACAGCTGTGCTAGATAAGGATTTTGGATTTAATTTAGGAAATTTTGTCGAAGAACTATTTTTGGGACAGTGAGTCACTTTGTAATTTACGTATTGTTTGAACACCCACTGAGAAAATTTATTGCTTCAGTTTACACCTAAATCGTGTCTGATTCATTAAAAGATATAAATGAAGGTAGTAACACAGGTGTTGGTGAATAAATATATATCGAATGTTTTTTGGCCGACTTAACAAATCGAAGAAATTGAGAATATTAATTTTGAAAATTATGTTCATTTTAAATTTCATAATCGAGACTTTTATAAATAAAAAAGACAAATTACACAACAGTTGAGATTCCAATTTAATGTGTAATAAGTATTGGATTAGATAAAAATATTTATGCGAACACTGCCCTTTGATATTTCGCAAAACGCATTCTTACAAGTCATTTACACTTCTAGAATTTTTGCAATTTCGTTGGTACAAAAGGTTAAATCACTTGGCATTATTGAACTTCGCAGTGGGAATCTTCATAAATAATACCAATTAGTGATTTTAAACATTTAACTAATCTACTAAGCAGGGAGGTAATAGTCTAACTTAATTTTTTCTGCAATCAAACATGACTTTTAATTAACTTCCGAGTTTATTGTTTGTTAAAAGCGCTCAAAAATGGAAGAATTACAAAACAAAAATTTTTAAGGAAAACCTCGAGAAAATACGAAGAAGTGTCTGAAAATGAATCCCTGATCTTAGTGAAGAAATCTTAACACAGCCAACTTCATAATGAATTCCAGGACTAAAAGAACCAATTACTTATTTTACTGAACTGGTTATCCTCGACATACTAACGTTCTGTCAAAAATCGAAACAAGTAAATGAAATTGTTTCTAGTCATTCAAGGGTTCAATGCCCATTTCTTGAAACCTTGAACTAGTAAATCTATTAAAAGGAACGAACACAGGTTAACAGGAATGTTGTGTTATTCGGATGAAATTTTTAGAAAATGAAGTTTTAGAATGTTCTTAGAAATGGACTTAGTGTTTTAACGCACATAGGTGAAATTCATAAATTAAGGATTTAATATAGCTAATTAATTAAACGATAATTGCATAATTATTCATGGTTAGGCACAGCTTAGCAAGTTTCCCATTACCTGTCCATAAATTCCGCTTCTAGAGAAATTAAATGAACAATACCGACTATCCAAGTAATTTGAGCTAAATCGACTAGGTATTCAACACGTTGGACTAGTTGGAGCAATTGCTATGTAAAGAATAGTTAGATTAACCACTAAAATAACCGTTCCGTTCAATAAGGCCTATATTTGAAATGATTCAAATTTAGTAGGTACATTCTTAATTTTGATAATATATAAATGTTCAACTGTTCAATTTGACACTAGAAGCTATTATACGGGAAAGCAAATTAAACAGGACAGGGCATATACTCATTAAAAGTCATCAAGTGATTGGGTACGCAGATGACATTGCATTAGTGACAAGAAGCATCAAGGAACTAGAAGAATTAACGAGAATTTTAGCAAAAGAGGCAAAGAAAATGGGATTAGAGATAAACTATGGAAAAACGAAAATTATGAGAATAGGAACCAAAAGAGAAGAAGTTAGAGAGTGGAAGATTGGGAATAAAATGGTAAAGTTTGAAGAGGTAGAAGAATTTGTATATCTGGGAGCCTTACTGACAAATAACTGCCGGGAAGAAAAAGAAATTGAGGCGAGGCTACTGAAAGCGATAAGAAGTGTAGGGATAATAAATCACCTTCTACGGTCCAAGCATCTAACAATAAACACAAAACTAAGACTATATAAAACCATAGTAAGACCTACGGCACTGTACGGGTGCGAAACTTGGACCCTAAACAACAAAGTACAAGAGAGGCTACGGGCATGGGAAAGGAAAATACTGAGGAAAGTACTAGGAGGAATAAAAGAAGGGGATTTATACAGAAGAAGAATGAATGAGGAAGTGTACCAATTATATAAGAGTCCAAAAATCGACGAGGTGGTCAAAGCACGACGACTGCAGTGGTTAGGGCATCTGGAACGAATGCCAGAAGACAGAATAGTGAAAAAAATTGCATGGAGGGAACCAGGATTAAAGAAGAAAAGGGGCAGACCGCGAAGAAGGTGGAGAGAGGCCGTATTAAAAGATTTAAGTGAGAAGAAAGTAAGAAACTGGAAAAGCAAAGCTAAGGACAGAAAGGAATGGAAGAAGATAACCAAGCTATGGGCCTAAAAGGCCTGGAAACAGCTAGATATATATAAATAAAATAATATATAAAATAAAATAAAAAACTATGTAAGTGTTCTTATTTACTTAAGATTCCGATTTTTTACTTATCGTCATCATCAATTCACGAATTAACTTAAATACGATAATGGCTGCGAAATTAATTCCAAAAATCAGAGAAGTATGATTAGAAGTTCAAGACACTTTTGTGAAAATATGCCCATTCTTTAAATTATCAAGTATTCGCTGCTTTATTGTCAAAATGAGAAGCTACATTAAAAAAAAGAGCATTTCCAAATTTTAACCAGCTCATAGAATTTAAGCAACATAGAACAAGGCACGGTTTTAAAGCGAAGTACTGAATTAATTCAAAAAGGTAAAAGTACCTATACATTCATTACGAAGTGAGGGAATGCCACGGTCGGCGGGTGTAGGCATTTTATTTAATAAAATGACGAGAGATTTCTAATCCTGTTTACTGGAAAGTTGCAATTGGTATTTATATAAAATCCTCGAGTACGCACATAAATTCGTTGTATTTTATTTGATTGTATTTTTATCTCGGTGTTTACTTGGAACGCTCTTCTGTATTTCAAAATTTGCCTTTAAAAAAAAGCTAGAATTTATTTTACAAAAAAGTATACAAAACACTTTTAACCTCCGAGATATGCATAGCAAAACCATGCGGTAGTTCCTGTTACATCACATGTTTAAAGCTTTTATTTTACTGAAGTCTATTTCCAGAAGCGCCATTTCAATACCAACAGCCACCTCGTACTGTCTATTACATGTATCGTTCATTTATGATGACATTACGAAGTAGTAAACTGGTAAATTTACTGGATAGCTGCGGAAAACAGCGTCATGTAACACAGTTTATGACCGCTGCAACTCTATTAATTAGGAATTTGTTGTTGCTTGCCATTGCAGTATTTGGTTTATAGGAGAAAGTAGCAAACGTGTGCTAAATTTATATTTTATTGAACTTAATTTTTATATCTATAAAGATATAATAGTTAGCTTTGACAAATATTTAGTTGTATGTTTATTTATGTTTTATAGATTTCCTATTTATTGTAAGTTTAATACGTTTATATTCCTATAAATTCAAAGATTAAATCTTTGCTGGACTACCATAGAAGCGAAGATAAAAGTAAGAATGTAGGTAATAAATTAAAGGATATGAGAATAGCGCAGAGGAAAGTGGTACCAGCGTACATCAAGGATGGGTGAATATACAGAAGTTAAAGATAACAAAAGATGGAAAACGTCAAGGGAAGTGCAGCAACGCAAGGCTAAAAAAAGATCGAAAGATAATCTGGAATAAACAAACCGTCGGCTTAATAAGAAATAGATGAAAAGAAGAACAAACACATCGAATGATATTCAACCGAATTACAAATCGGTGTATTCCACTGAACTTTTCTATGGTTTGCAAAAAAACTCTTAAAATAATAAAAATAAAACTCCCTGCGTTTTCATCGTCATACTTTTGTTGCCGTCCTTCAACCACAAAAAGTAGAACAATGAATTCTAAATAGCAGGTGTCGTTCAGGCAGAGCAGTTGCCCTTCGGCTTGCACGCCCTTTTGCACATGCGGACGAGTTCTGTTAAAAGTTCCGATAAGTGCAAGGAAACAGTTGTGTTTTAAATTTAGAAATTATTCCGAATTCCAGCTGAACGACGATCTGTAATTAAATTGCTGGTCGAATTTTAATTAACGTGTTCAAATTCATTACTAAGACAATGATTAAAATCTATTATAATAACAAACTGTACAAGTTTATAAAAGGTCTTTGTTAGTGCCCGGGGGCATTTAATGAAACTGCCAGATATGAATAAATATTTGATAGTTATCTCGATTGTAATAAATTTATGTGTGTCATCTACAACTGACTGCGTATTGCGTGACAATAGTAAAACTCCATGAGTAACCATGCTTTTGTTTATAATTACTACTCATTTGTAAATTACACGTTTTTTATTATTTTGTAACTTCTCAGGCGTAACAAGTTAATACCTATTAGTGATTGTTATTTTTTTACAACGGAAATGAAAACTGATACGACTATATTTGTTAAACCGTACTATTTTATTTAACAATAATTTATCCGTCAATTCTCGTATACATAATACATAAATACTAGCTTTTAGAATACACAAAAATGTTTTTGTGATTAACGGATTACAGGATTGCGCCGCTTATGCGTGCATTAAATTCTCCCAATGTTAAGCAGTATTTGTCCAGATAGCAACTTAATAACCTTAGGGCACGATTTCCGGAAAAGTTAACAAAACAACTATTGTGATCATTAATTATAATAACTTGACTCTTTTTAGCACTACGAGGCAATCATGGTTGTACTGAGCAATCATTATTAATTAAGCTCTTATGCGCGGTAGGAACTTTCCCTCTACTATAAACGGAATTCCTCTACTTCCGTAAGAAGTCTTCTTCCACTTCATTTTTAGGTAAATCAAACGAGTATACGGTATTTAAGTTGAACCTAATGGATTTTTAGATTTGGTTTTTTGGCCATCAAGAATCACAACTAAACACCCTTGATTCATGTTGTTAGGAATGCATAAATTCAACTTCAGAATGACAATTTTCTTAAACATTTAGGATGTTTTAAAAGAACTTTTTAACTAATTTAGCTAATTATTTATGAAATAACGAAAATGTACTTCCCAAGTATTTTAATGTTCAAGCCAAGTTTTTTTTTAACTTTTTCAAATTTTTCGGCAATTTTTATTACTGGTGAAGTTCAGTAAAACTATTCGTGATAAATTTGCACACATAAATACAAAGAAAAATGAAGATCATTAAAATTTTTCGCAAATACATTTTTTATAAAACGTGTACGGTGCCAACAGTTAGTTTTTCTTTTTTTATTCTAATACATGAGGAAGCATTTATTTCAAAGTGCGAATTCTTGCCTTCCTCTTCGGGCTATTTTTAGACATTCAGGAATGTCTGCGGTGTGTTCGCAACGTTTGCTTATAAAAAATTTGCAAGTTTACATCATACGTTAGCTGCTACAATGTAGTAGTAACTATCTGCGAATCGAAGAACCAGTTGGTTTCTCCTAATGAAATAAATTCAGTGCAGAACCTGTAATTACAAGAAAAATAGATAATTAAAGGCGGAGTAATCAAGATAACTGAATCAAAAGGTTCTGCTATAGAAAGGTTGTTTTGCAGCTATTGAATCTGATAAAAGCCTATTCAGAAATGTATAGAACTTTTTTGTTTGTATTTGAGAAGTAGATTTCCTAAAAGTTTATAATGAATCGAGTTTTACCAACAGAAAATAATTAACCTTAATCCTTAATAGGGCATAACTTAATAAACATCGATTTGGGCTTTTTACATAACTACGGTTAAGAGATCCTGGAGAACCTGACGGTGCCTTCGATTATTATTATAAATACACGTAAGCTGACAGCAATCATAATAAAACGGTTAAAACACCACAGGTGGAAAAAATATAAACAGTCTATAGATGAGAAAGTCCCTATTTCGAAATAGTATCCAATTTGATATTCCATCCTATCAGATTCAATATTATCGAAAGGTCAACTTTACCGTTAAAATCGTGAATCCTGAAATGCTAACGAAGGTGTGAAGTGATAGTAAACACTAATACCGTCGGCAAAACTTCGAATATCCCTTCTTTCATTTTGCGTGATTCTAAAAACAGTGATCACTCCAGATATGGTCTAACGCCAAAGCAAAAAGTAAGTATGCATCATCACATATAATAAAGGTTTTTTTGAAGTTTTTCGCGTAGTACACCCCCGTTATAATCTTCCACGACTCTTCGCAGTTACAAATTATCAATTATCTCTATCAAAACGTTTGCGTGAGGCAATTTAAGTATATGTATTATGAAATTATTCATTCAGCAGCGATCGAGTACCGATTACGTTTCTGGGAGGCGTATAATGTGTTATAATGTGAAGTATTCACCTGGCAAGCTGCAGGCGCTGCCAGAATAACAAACATAACTATTCTAATTTTTGCGTTGCCCAATCGTTCTCTATAAATAACCAGTCAATGACCGCATACTCGCGAGATACTGATAAACAACACTCGATAGTGGCCCAGGCCAAGATTTAGCGCCTGCCTCTCACAATTTTACGTCAACCGCGCCTTAAAAAAAAGCGCACTCGTCGGATACTATAGCACTTGGATAATCAACCCAACTGGAATTTTAAAACGACTAACCTACACAGGATTTACAAACTCATGAATTAAATAGCCGCACGTATTCGTGAATGAAACAATTCTTTTTTCTTTTATAACGCCGATGCAATTTATCAAATTTAACTTCACTTCATCGTCCCACTCCAAACAATCAATGCAGATGGCCAAAATAATATATTTAGTACTTTAACTGGATGTAATTTGTTCGCCCAGTGCTTAACTCTTAAGTAATAAAAATTGCAACGCCGTAAAACGGACAAAATTGACTCCTTATTTAAATCGAACAATTTTCCATTGTAAAAATTAATTTAAAGAATAATAAAGAGATTTAGGGGTCTTTGCAGACCTTGTTAAAAATTAACTATAGTTTAAAACCAAAAAATATTATTTTTATTTATTTTTTTTTAAATCCAATTCATCTTCTAACGCAATGCAGTGTCGAGGATCATTCACACTACTTGCTGGTGTGCAGTGGAGGTGATGGGTCCATTTTGACTTGCATCACGCTCCAACCAGCTTTCATCCACAACCACAACAAACCTTAAACCTAAGCCTTAACAAATTCGACCCAAATCGGCCCCATAATACTATGGCCACCGTTGGAACAGAACCCGTGTCGGTAGGCCAGCTAGCATGCACTTACCTGACTGAGCTACCCAGGCTGCCAAAACATAGTATTATAACTTTATAACTAAGAAAATATTTAGCTTAGGATTAAATTCCTTGTATGCGGTTTTTACAAGAACAACTGACGAAGATAAAGTTATTACAATAATTACAAAGCTATAAAGGCTATATTAGAAAGAACAAAACTGAGATACATTTACTGATTACAAATTTCACGTAATGTTTAATTACTATGGCAACATTGTGAGTCTCTTTCTTTCAACATTAAGAATGGTATAAATGTATGCTACTTTACGTGTCCTTTAGTCGCGACTTTAGCTAAAGACAACTTTTAAACATGAGTTGAAAAAACGGCCATCGTCTTTTTCCTAATTTTTTTTATCATCTGAGCTGGATGGGTTTCTTCAGGTATGAGAATATCGCGGATTAATGCCTAAATGTTCAATGACTGTTACGTGGATGCAACCTAATTTTTCCAAGTACTTCCTAAAGTCATACTTATTAAAAAAAAAATGTTAAACCACAAAATAGAAAAATCAGAAATAACAAAACTTAAGATTCTGTACATTAAACTGAAAGAGTTCTGAAAAGTATACATCAAAAATAACAAATGTAACTAAAAATTGCATCAATTTTAAAGCCACAAAAGCTGGAGTATAATTATTACTAATATACATTCTGATCGCATCTGCATATCAATGTAATATTAAATGTAATCATCTGAATTATTACGCGCTTTTTTGTCGTCGCTAACTTTGATTGCAGTGAGACTTTATTTGCTTCTTCAATTAGTCCTTTGTTTCATCACCTAAAAGTTTAGTTTTAATTGATTCTTTAAATGCAATAATGACCTCCGACGCCTAAAGGGGCAGAAGGAGTTGAGAGAAGAAGAAGAAATACAATAATGATTTTTTGACAGCTTTTAACTTTCCGCTTTTTTTATTTTTTTTTGCTATTTTTCTAAAAGTATTTTGTTCCTGTTTTTAATTGTTTCTTACCTAGAAGTTCCTGCTGTAAATATGAGTTGGACTTTCTAACCTAATCTTACCTACCTAATTCCTTTGTGATAAACCATTTTAGGTTTAGTGCTGTAAAGACTTTCTACAAAATCTTGGGTATATACAGGGTGTAACAAAAATACACTTTTTTTTAGGGAATCCCTTTGACCACCCCAATCTTTTTACCCTTCCAAATTTTTTCTCGGGAGACCGGCTCTGGGATTTATACGTCTATTTTGATACTTTTTGTCCAAACGGAGCTGAAATTCTCCAGATGCTTTTAGATTCTTCCAGACCGACGTCTGTGTTAACTAACATAAAATGTCTTGACTAAATATTTCTCGATACGGTTACCGTTTGATCATTTACTTGAATTAAAAACAAGTCTAATTTAAGCCTTGAATTAGAGTGTTTTTTTTAATTATACCCGAAATCGAAGCAAAATGCAGTTTTTAACTTTATACTTATAAAAATTCTAATTTTGTTTTTCCTTCAAGTCTATTTCAGTTACTGCATTTAAAAAATCGTTTCGTGGTTTATGTCTTTCATGTTTAACAAGTTACCTTTTCTCGTGTTTCTGTACCCAATTTATTTATAAAAATTAGGTGTGGTGCTTTCTTTACAGATTCTTCTAAGAATTCAAGAATTAATTATTTTTCTTTATCGCAGAATATAAATCAATGGTTATTTTCTTTGCAAAAATGTTGTAAATTTTTGCGGCACCTATATTTGTATGTAATAATTTTATAAATTTATAAATACTTTAGAGGCCATTTTTTTAAAATAGATACATTTAGGGCTGGTTGCACAAATATGATTTAATAGCTTTGTTAAACTTATCATTGGTCAAAATCAACAAAACCGAATCAAAATTAAATTCATATAAATATATTTATAAATTCAAATAATATATTAGTAAACCAGAACTCAAGCTCGTTTATTAACTTTGATCATTCGTTAACATTTTGTGCAACCCACCCTTAAGAGACGTTTTTAAGATTTAGTTACTTGTAGATAAAATCTAAACCATTTGGAAGGACTATGCTTAAAACATATAATTAACTAAGACAAAATTGTAGCTTTAAACTGTATGAAAATCAACAAAAATAAATTTTAAAGTTTTTAACAATTGATAAAACGTAAGCCCTCGTGTATAGGCAGTATCTAAAATTGTTCTATAATATAAAAGGTATTTTTAAATCTGCGTATTATCAAAGCTTGTATAATATACAGATTGTCCGAAATCCAATCTAAACATACAAAAATTAATGAGTGCAACAAGGAAGACATAAACAATATGGGTAGCACAACAAAGATAGAATGAAATCATGGCTAGGTAAATTTTTAAACTTAAGATCTCTCTCCAATAACAAGCACGCAAGCAAAAACATCTGTCATAGATATTGCTTGTTATTGGCGAGAGATTTTAGTTTAAAAATTTACCTAGCCATGATTTCATTCTATCTTTGTTGTGCTACCCATATTGTTTATGTCTTCCTTGTTGCACTCATTATTTTTTGTATGTTTAGATTGGATTTCGGACAATCTGTATGTACCTTTATTATATCAAAATAAGTAATAAAGTAATTTCTGTAACTTATAAATATACCCGAATAACAGGCATTTTATACACTCTATTTTGACTGGTACCCTATCCTTAAACGGACTCAAATTAAAAGATAAAAGGTAAAGGTATCGGCTCTAACGCCCAGCAAGGGAGCATGACCTGCATGAAGTCGCTTTCTATACCTGGTTGTCTCGTACGTTATGCGTACGAAGTAATGTGGTAAAATCATTCGACAAGCGCTTACCTTCCCTACTCCATCAGTGTTTTTCGGTTCCCAATTATTTTCAATGGCTAGATAGACCACCAGCCGAGCAGCCGACTCAGGTTTCACCCCGAGACCGTCCGCACTGTAGTCGAATGCCTTAACCACTCGGCCACTCAGGCGATAAAATTAAAGATACATGAAAACTTGGGGAAATCTACCGAATACGTACCTACCTCTCGTGTTTTAAGCATGCAAAATATATTTAGAACTTAAGCACCATTTCAAATTGTCAGTTAACGGGTTAAACAAAGTACCTCTTTCTCTCGCGAACTTTACAATCAATTTTAAATACTTCAAATCAAACAGCAAATGGTTTGATGTGCAGTATATGCAACAATACGCAATAATATCAATCTGACGTTAAGACAAAGTTTAAGACAGCTGCAATTTATAATAACCAATCTTGCATATTATGAAAG
This sequence comes from Melanotus villosus, assembly GCA_963082815.1. Taxonomy (NCBI): domain Eukaryota; kingdom Metazoa; phylum Arthropoda; class Insecta; order Coleoptera; family Elateridae; genus Melanotus; species Melanotus villosus. Next base: position 30,653,060 of record OY720418.1, on the reverse strand, counting down.
TAAAAACAAAATAGGTCTTTTTTCTTTCGGGTTCGGGGTTTGCAGCGTTGGTTCTTTTTACAACAAACCATATTACGGTAGCAAAAAGTAATTACTTCAAATTTATAGGTTTTTTTTATTGCCGAGGTTATTCAACATGCTGGTATATCTAGGAGCGAGCTGGACCTGTTATTAAATGAAGCCAGAATTTTTGTTTTTAATACAGCAGAGAAGCTATCGCCCGTTCATTCGGGTTGGCAAATCGGCTTACTATTGAAGCTGTGTAAAACATAACCATAATTTTTTACACATTTTTATAAGTCTAAACGTCATGTGAAACCGAGATTTTTATAATTCCTCAGGCTAAACTGTCTGTGATACAAATTTCTAAGTGCTTTTTTTTTAGACTAAAAACAACCTATCTAGCTAGGTACAACGAGTTAAAAATCCATCTTTGGCAAATAAGCAACGACCCACTGGGAAAAAACCGATGCCGTAAGTAGGCCAGTATGCCCCTGTATATGGCTGTTTTAATGCTGACGTGTTTCTGAAGTGTGTCTTAACTTACCATGACTTTACCAAGGAGGTACTTCGTTTAATCTATTACTAACCAGCTTAAAATGTGTTACTTTAATAATTTATTTGTAATAACGTAACACGATCTCGATATAACATATGCCATCGTTCTGCCGAAAAAGAAAAAAGACCGTTAGAACGGTCATGCAAATCGAATTAACATGTTCTACGATAATTCTGTCCCGACTGTCGGCTTAAATACCACAAACAAACTCAACGGTTTTTGCTTTACAAACGAACTTTCCAAAAATAAAAACAACCCTTAGATAGAAATTCTCACGTATCAATTCTTAGCTATTACTTTTCAAATGCTTCCCAAGTCCGTTACATAAACGGGCCGCTTGACCATAAATATTTCACGCTAATCCCCGTATCGCCTCGTTCAACCACACATGGAGGCGTATCAAATTCGGGCTATAAAAACGCTGGCAAAATCCATCTCATCATCAACGTCTTGGTACGCTTGGTCAGATTAACGTCTCCGTACGCTTAATCAGGATCGGCGTCTTTGTATGCTTGAGCAAATCAACGTCTTGCACGCTTGATCGAAATCAACGTCTTGGATCGACATCCTTGCACCAGCTACCACGTCACCCTGCTGGAACCGCCGCCGTCGCCCACGTCGCCGGTCGTTCCCAGCCGCCTCAGCTTTCCTTTGGAACTGCCGCCTTCGCCGTTGCCGCTACCACCGCCTTCGTCGTCGCCGCTGCTCACGCCGTTGTCGCCGCTGGCACGCTGGTATATGTCCACCACCGTCGCCACCCTCTGACGCCGTGCGCCCTCATCGCACCGTCTTCCAACGTCGACGCCCTGCCGCCTTCGCCGTTGCCGCTACCACCGCCTTCGTCGTCGCCGTTGTCGCCGCTGGCACGCTGGTATATGCCCACCACCGTCGCCACCCTCTGACGCCGTGCGCCCTCATCGCACCGTCTTCCAACGTCGACGCCCTGCCGCCTTCGCCGTTGCCGCTACCACCGCCGTCGCCGTCGCCGCCGTGCACGCCGTAGCTGCCGCTGGCACGCTGGTACATACCCACCACCGTCGCCTCTGACGCCGTGCGCCCTCATCGCACCGTCTCCCAACGTCGCCGCCCCGCCACCTTCGCTGTCGCCGCCTTCGCCGTCGCCGTCGCCTACGCCGTTGCCGCCCACGACGCCGCGAAGCCTTATTTTTACATTTATCTATTTATCCTTTTTTCCTTTATGTACATACACTGCTTTTATTCTTTTGTAATAAACAATTATTTTCAGCCTCTTGTCTTTGATTACTGAGCTAGCCAAATTGAGCACAGCGCCCGTACACAAACAGGGCCTAGGTTATCTCAATTGGCTCCCAGAACGTGGGGCCTGATTTCAACTGGACAGTTGGACGAACCCAAAATGCCAACAACGAGAAACACAAAAAGACAAGAGGCTCCATCGATGGCTACCATGGAAGATTTAGGAACTAACGTCGTATCCCTGCAAGAAAGCTCTGCATCTTACGAAGCAACATCAAATGCAACTTCGTCTGCAACCCTGGATACACCATCAAACCCACTTCTGGGAGTGGAACAAACCCAGTGGCGCCCAACCACAATGACTCTTACTACCGAACAGTTTCAAGCCCTCTTGGCACACACGACAGCCCCTCGCAAAGTCGAGACACCACCTCCGTTCAGAGGGGAAGATTCAGAAGATCCAAAGGAATTCCTGGATGCCTGCGAAAATTGCCACACGCAAAGCAGATGCACAGAAAGGGAGTTACTGAAGATCCTCACCGACTGCCTGCAAGGGAAAGCTGCTCAATGGTGGAAACCATACACATCACTGCCCTTATCATGGACAGACTTCTTGGAACGATTTCTAAGGAAATTCGATGGACCTGAAGTTCGAGCTTCCTTAACAGCCCAACTTTATGGACTCAAACAAACCCCCAAAGAAAATGTTGAAATTTTCCTACTACGAAAATTGCAACTTTTCCGACGGCTACAGCCTTCAGAATCGGCCGCCGCATTTATCCCCGTTTTAGTGGAACTACTAAAACCCGCAATCAGGCCATATCTACGGTTATCCATGCCCAACACAACCGACAACTAGTCACCAAGGCCGCATGCATCGAACGGGACCTAGAAGAGCACACTATATCTCAAACGAAAGAAACGAAAACTGCTCCAAGGGAAATCCCAGGTCCAGTGAATCAGCTTCCTTCATTGCCGAAGTGTCGATACTGCCCTGGACGACATTTCCATCGGGACTGCCCACAACTTCATCAACAAGCTTCAGCACGTTCGGGTGCTCCTGTACGGCCACCAGTTCCTGCGATTAACACGCAACCAATTGCATCTGCACCTCCAGCTCCACAGCCGGAAAACTGGAGGAGGCCCAGGCGCGAGGAGGTCGAACTGCGCCCAGTGGCCGCTCCCAATGCAACACTATAAACACGGCCAACTTCAATCTCCCACACATTGCAGTAAAACTTCATGACCAGGAAATCGCCGCCTTAGTGGACTCCGCTGCCACACATAATTTTATAAATGCTAGTCACGTTCCACTGAAAAACCGAAAACAATGTGGACATCATACGGCGAAGATGGCTGAAGTAAACGCTACAATGCGCCTCCAGGGAGAAACCCAAGTTGTTGTCCAGATAGGCAACACGTCACAGACCATAAATTGTATTATAGCCGAAGCACTTCGCGAAGACTTAATTCTGGGATACCCGTGGCTCACACAACAGCAAGCTACCTTTGACTTTGCTAGAAAATGCATTCACTTCGGAGTCAAGAAGCGAGAAACCACCTACTGTCTCGATAAGAGAAGATCACGAAAGACTTCCCCTTCTGAGCTGGATCATTCCCACATCCAACAGGAATTTCCAGAAGAACGTAGAGGCGAGCTTCGCGCACTCCTGAATGAATTCTCTGAAATCTGGAGGACCACTGCACCACCAACACGAACACTACAACACGAAATCCGGGTTAAACCGAACGAAGTGATACGCAGCCCAAACTACCGGTATTCCGAAGAAAAAAAGCGCATCATCGCAGAGCAAGTTGACGAATTGCTGGCCCATGACTACATCGAACCAAGCCACTCACCTTACAATTCTCCAATCGTCATCGTGACAAAGAAGGACTCCAAACCACGCTTCTGCCTGGACTTCAGACGCTTAAACGAGGCCACAGTTGACGAACCTGCAGTCCTCCCGCTTATTCACGAGACACTCAAAGACATTGGAACAGCAACCATCTTCTCTTCTCTGGATCTAAAATCCGGGTATTGGCAAATTAGCTTATCGCCTAATTCCCGCCAATACACCGCCTTCACCACACCCGATGGCGCAGCTTATCAATTCAAAGTAATGCCCTTCGGTCTTAAAACTGCTCCCATGACCTTCCAACGCTTGATGGCTCAAGAAGTCCTGGTATCAGTATGAGGTTCAACCCTACCGAACGAAGATACCACTCCAATGAGCAGGAATGTTTGGCAGCGGTGTGGGCTATAAAGCGTTATCGCCCGTACCTCGAAGGCAGAAAATTTATCCTGCGAACGGATAACCGTGCCCTAACATGGTTAAATGCAACCAAAGATCAAAGGGCAAAGCTGACCAGATGGGCACTCCTACTCCAGGACTTTAACTTCGTTCTGGAACACTGCCCAGGACAGCAAAATGAGCTTCCCGATGTTCTGTCCCGGAACCCAGAAGGTCCCGCACTTTCAGTCGAAGAAGATAGAGCTCCCCTAACTCCCCCTGTTGTTGCACGACCGGGGCTAACAACCGAAAATTCCCCAATGGCTTGCTTAACCCAATGCGACAGAGAGACGCTAACCGAAGTAATTCTTCAAGCTCAAGAGGCAGATGAAGAAACCCAGCATATTCGGAAGCAAGACCCTTTGGAGGACAATTCAACCCAACAACCGTGCTACCAAATCCAGTGCGGACTTGTAGGGTTTCGCCATAACCAATCCTTGCTTCTCTACGTACCTCGTACCGCCCGGGAGGCAGTACTACATTACTATCATGATAATGAGGGGGTACATCATACCGCGACAGGTATGATAGAAGAGATGAAGAAGGAGTATTTTTGGCCCACAATGGGAGAAGACGCACTTCAGTTCCGCACTAGCTGCACTATATGTAACGACGGTCCGGAAATATTGCAAGTCGACGGAGAAGAAACAACCCTATGGCACGATATCTGCCAGGCTCAGGAGCACGACGTTGAAACTCAGAATTATATCCAACTTTGGCACGAAAGTCACGTTACCGAAGAAACCACTCCGCAACTACGGGATGTACAAGAAAAGTATGTCATAGAGGAAGGACTTCTCTACCGTAATTCGGATTCGGGGCCGAAACTTTTTGTTCCCATCAGCGTTCGTCCGCAAATTCTGTTTCATTACCACGACCTGGATACCGCGGGACATCCAGGTTCCGCTGAAACTGCAAGAGCCATCGCAGCAAAATTCTTCTGGCCGAACTTACGTACCGAAGTAAGCAGTTACGTCCGGCAGTGTTTACTCTGCGCCCGATGTAAAAAGGGGCCAAATCAAGCAAAGGCTACACAAAGGCCTCAGCAACCTCGAGAACCATGGGACATATTAGCACTGGATTTGATGGGTCCCTATCCGCTAAGTGTTCGCGGGAAGCGCTTTATTCTCGTCATCACGGACCTATTCACCCGATGGACTGAAGCCTTTCCTTTAACTAAATCAACGGCACCCACGATTGTCCGAATCCTAGAAGAAGAGGTATTCACACGCTACGGATACCCCAGCACTCTTCTAACAGACAACGGTAGGCAATTTATCAGCCACCATTGGCAACGGGCATGTCACCAGTGGGACATCAAACATTGGACTACCGCTACATATCATCCTCGGGCCAACCCCACAGAACGTCGCAACCAAGAGATAAAGAAAGGGTTACGACTTCACCTACAAGGAGTAGATCACCGGCAATGGGATAAATTTCTACCTTCTGTTTTATTTAACCTTCGAAGTCGACAAAATAACAACATGGGCTGTTCTCCAGCAGTTGCACTTCTCGGGCGAGAATTAGATCGACCAGGTGATTGGAGATTCCGATTACCCAGAGATCCAACAAAAACGCCCCCACATCCCAATTGCCAAGATCAAACCAATTACCGGAATGAAGCGTTGCGACGTAACCAACCACTCGTAGCTCCCCTTACGGACACCGATGTCCAATTTCTGCCGAACCAATGGGTGATGGTACGAGAGCATCCCCTAGCAGATGCCCGTGAAAGAATTCACGGAGGCTTTTTACCGAAATGGAGTGGCCCTCACAAAATAATCAAGAAACTGGGCACCACGGTTTACCAAGTGGAAAAGGGTTCCCGATCCGTCAAAATACATGTTGACCAACTGCGACCAGCCCCAAATCCACCTGAACCGCCAGTCGAGGACACCAAACCGGGGGGGAATTAACACGATCTCGATATAACATATGCCATCGTTCTGCCGAAAAAGAAAAAAGACCGTTAGAACGGTCATGCAAATCGAATTAACATGTTCTACGATAATTCTGTCCCGACTGTCGGCTTAAATACCACAAACAAACTCAACGGTTTTTGCTTTACAAACGAACTTTCCAAAAATAAAAACAACCCTTAGATAGAAATTCTCACGTATCAATTCTTAGCTATTACTTTTCAAATGCTTCCCAAGTCCGTTACATAAACGGGCCGCTTGACCATAAATATTTCACGCTAATCCCCGTATCGCCTCGTTCAACCACACATGGAGGCGTATCAAATTTCGTCCCTTCGTTCAGCCAAACTAATTTAGTTCCCAAATAATGAATAACGACAATTACTTCTAAAAAGCTTTCTAATTGCAATAAGCAATTACCGTTATCTAAAACTAGCAAAAACATGTTACGTTTTAATAGTAAACCACGCTTCAAGTCGATTGTTTCCGCTATGAAACGCCTCTATCGGAAACCTCGCGTCTTTTAATCCGCGGACCGCGGGATAAACCCGTTCTCGTTCAATCAAAGTATCTGCTGTTGGGTATCATTCGATGCGCCGTCGCACCAGCAGAACGATAATAACCACTACACACATCAGAAATTACATTTGGAACAATTATTTCTGAAAAATAAAAACACGGGGATTTTGGCAAATTTCACCACTTCTACCATTCCCCGTCAGCCAATAGGAAAGCAGAATACGATTTTCGGGCTATAAAAACGCTGGCAAAATCCATCTCATCATCAACGTCTTGGTACGCTTGGTCAGATTAACGTCTCCGTACGCTTAATCAGGATCGGCGTCTTTGTATGCTTGAGCAAATCAACGTCTTGCACGCTTGATCGAAATCAACGTCTTGGATCGACATCCTTGCACCAGCTACCACGTCACCCTGCTGGAACCGCCGCCGTTGCCCACGTCGCCGGTCGTTCCCAGCCGCCTCAGCTTTCCTTTGGAACTGCCGCCTTCGCCGTTGCCGCTACCACCGCCTTCGTCGTCGCCGCTGCTCACGCCGTTGTCGCCGCTGGCACGCTGGTATATGTCCACCACCGTCGCCACCCTCTCACGCCGTGCGCCCTCATCGCACCGTCTTCCAACGTCGACGCCCTGCCGCCTTCGCCGTTGCCGCTACCACCGCCTTCGTCGTCGCCGTTGTCGCCGCTGGCACGCTGGTATATGCCCACCACCGTCGCCACCCTCTGACGCCGTGCGCCCTCATCGCACCGTCTTCCAACGTCGACGCCCTGCCGCCTTCGCCGTTGCCGCTACCACCGCCGTCGCCGTCGCCGCCGTGCACGCCGTAGCTGCCGCTGGCACGCTGGTACATACCCACCACCGTCGCCTCTGACGCCGTGCGCCCTCATCGCACCGTCTCCCAACGTCGACGCCCCGCCACCTTCGCTGTCGCCGCCTTCGCCGTCGCCGTCGCCTACGCCGTTGCCGCCCACGACGCCGCGAAGCCTTATTTTTACATTTATCTATTTATCCTTTTTTCATTTATGTACATACACTGCTTTTATTCTTTTGTAATAAACAATTATTTTCAGCCTCTTGTCTTTGATTACTGAGCTAGCCAAATTGAGCACAGCGCCCGTACACAAACAGGGCCTAGGTTATCTCAAACGTAATTATTACGTTGTTAATAGAGATATTATTTTAGATATTCAAAAAAACAATGATTTAAAGTTTACTCTAAAAGCTCGAAATCTTGAATTTTTCTCGTTTAAATTTGCCACAAAAATCAGGTAAACATTTGCCGTTATTTTTACATAACATTTTACATACAATTTTAACTATACATACGTTAAGGTGACCAGACGTCCCGCTTTTGGCGGGACAGTCCCGATTTTTAACAATCTGTCCCGCGTCCCGCGGAGTTTTAAAAAGGTCCCGCTTTTTGGGAAGAATAAGCTTTTTACCAGTTTACTGCAAAAGAATTAAAATATACGCATTTCATGACATTTTAATTAACAATACCAACCTTTAATTTTTAATATTTTTCATTAAATTTCTAAAGTCCATGTAATTGTATTTTTTTTTTATGTTTACAGATGTTTATGTTAAAATGTTTGTTCTGTTTTTGAAATGTTTTTTTTGCTTTCTTTCATAATAAAATTTAGTTTTTCACTTTAATTCGTAATACCCCCCCCCCCCGGACGATTTTGTCCCGCCTTATCAAAATTAAAATCTGCCCACCTTAATATACCTTAACATATTAATTATGATGTAACTGAAGGAACTGCATTAGCGTATTTGATAACCTAATCTGGATATGAAAAACCGTTTATACATAAAAGAATTCCTAAAGTGTGAGACTGCATGCAAGCTGATGATGATAAAAAGCCTGACGCATTCCGTGAAATTTTTCCTGTTGACAAAAGCTCTCGAGGTGTAAAAAATGCAGTTACTCATTCGTTTAATTTTAAAAAATCAAACTGGAAGAATTTTAACCCAACTGAGAGTAAAATGCAGTTCCTAAAATGGATATAGACAAAAGGCAGAAATATTAAATTAGTCTCGCACTGTAGTTAGAGATTCTGAAATAATAAAAATATTCAAGTTCATACTGAAAGTATTACAGTCGTGTATTAAAAACAGCCCTTGTTAAGCTGAATAATGGTTCAATCTCACGATTAGATAATTTATTTATGATAGGCACTCTTGTTTACAAACAAATTAAAACCATCACTTTAATAATTCCCATTCTCGTGATACGCAATAAGAGGATGGCACTTAATTCCCATTTCCCTACTTTGTTAGGGTGTTGATATCAATTAACAGCAAAATTTCTTGCATTTCGTTAATCGCCAACAAAGCACTTTGTAGGTAGGTACATTAAATATTCTGCTAAGCAGGGTCATGAAAAAATAACATTTAATACGATCGTTCAAAATATCAACAAAAACAAAAAAATTAAAAAACCCAGGCTTCGAGGTGTAACTAATCAGACAATGATTCTCAATAATTTCCAACATAATTACTGTAAAACACCATCGTCATCTTTGCTGTATGTTATTACCTACCATCATACAACAGCTCAAAACTCAAGTTTCCAAAAGCGGACATGAGATTCTTAAAAATACTGTAAGTATTTTACAATAAATTAGTACCGAATATATGTACGTAAAAGAACCGCTTCGAGTACAAAATTTAATGCCTGTTTGATGAGTACACAAGAAACGACTTAACGAGTTAATGCAAAAAAGGCAAAGAAAAACTTAAAGCAAATTAAATCTTTTGCAAGTAGTACTGTACTGATTTGCCAACTACTGAATTTCAGTCAACATTTCGCTACCATAAAAACGTTATTTAAACATGCACACACACTGGCGGATTTTGTGACCCGTTTTTCTTATCTCTACGCAAGAATGTGGAGAAATTATCGCCCGACTGTATCTTAATTTAGTGTTCTTAATTACGTTTATATAGTCTTTAAACTGGCCGCTAAAATACCATGCAAAATCTACAGAATTTAGTAATACAAAATCTACAGAATTTAGTAATACAAAATCTAAGCGTTTACATAGAAACAAAAAATGTGTTCAATCTGGATTTTAATTTACAATTTTTTTTGTGCAGTTATTGCAACGCGACATAAACTTATACCTTCATTAGCAAATGTTAACCCTAACCTTACTTAATCCGCAGTTCCTTTAGAAAGGTTTATCAATTTATCATGGACATTGGTTTCAACAGAGTCGTATTTAAATTAATTAAATGAATATAGAAAGTAAGCAGAAACTTCCTCTGCTTTACATATTTAAAACTTATGTAATCAAATAATATTTTGGCTAAACCAAATTAAACCCTCCTTCAACGGCTAACTTATAATTTTAAGAATTACTCATAGTTTTAAATTATTATGAACATTTAGAAGTGTTACTACAGTAATTGTGAAAACTAATAACAAAGATAATGTTTGCAATTATCTTTTGCGGAATATTTTGCATACTCAATTTAAAATAACTTCCCAAAGACCTGCTTAAAAAAGTTGCGACCTCGAATTTTATAGCCACTTAGGTAACCACTGTTAATTCATAATAAAATATTGTTTGTTTCCTTATTTTTCGTTTTTGTAAGTGTTATTATATCTAACAAAAAATATATTATCCAATAAAAAAAAATTAGTTTGCATTAATTAATCACAGTCATTTCCTTAAACCTTGTATTTACGTCTGCAAATCCTAAATAACTATCGGAAATTCCAAGTGAATTTTGAATGGACTGTGCGAGCTTTTAAGAGAAGCGGCCATTTTTCGATTCCCCAATCATTAAAAGCTTAAGCTGGGACATTTTACAACTAGTTCGAATTCTATCTCGATTATAAATTGCTTATTATTCCCTGGTCAGCATCTGTTAATTAACCTCTTAGCAAATTAAAATATCAAGGCAGCACGTAAACCTGAATTTCATTTTGTTGATTTTTTTCGTTATTTCCATTAGGCCTCTTACATAGTTTGTTCTTTTTTTAAAAGAACTAGATCTCTCGCTCAAATAGTATTTTCTAATCAACAGTATTTTAAACGTCTTGAATCGAAATTGTCGGTTTGTTAACTTTCCAAAAGCAGAGAACAATAGATGACTCATGTTAATAAATAGGAGAAATTTAGGTTTAGGTTAACACATTCTGAATCTGAATCATATACTTGCCGCTATATATTCTAGACAGGTCGTATTTTACAAACATTTTGAAAAGAAATTGAATGATTTGAAGTGAAAATCGGAGAACAGGTTTTTGACATTTCCATAAGGGTAAAAACCTCCACTTATCTACAACACAAACAGTATCGAAGATTTTCATTTAATTTTTTTGCTAGACGCAAGTGTTTTTTTTTATAGTTCGAAGACCACAGTTTGAAATCACCACAAAGCAATACTTTCTAGTTCTGATTGAATGCTTTCTGTTAGGGTTCGATATATACGCCGATACGCGAGTCTAAACTTGGCAGTTGGCGTGTTTAGTTCTTTCTACTCGATGACAGAACGAATAGTTTTCTTTCAAAGTGTATTGGAAAACTTGCTTTAAGCAAAATACTTCTTAAGGAAACTCGCTTTGTTGTCTACCACATAACATTGCGAGTCTGCTATTAGAAGACTGCTTATGTGGATTAGTTGGTCAGAGCGTATCAGGTGGGATTCGAATTGCGGCGGAGGTGTTTAAATTCTTGTAACAAACACAATGAAGAAAAGGCGGATGAGAGAAACGTTGTAAATCTTTACACGTACTGAAGGAGTTATTCGCTTCAAAGCACTTACAACTAGCTACGCCTGCGGTTGTTCCATTACAATACGAACTGTACTGCATGTGTTATGTACACACGGTTTTGTCTACTGGTAATACAATTTGTTCAGACAACTTACACTTTATGTGGGTTCCCCTAACGTACATAAACAGTCTTTGATGACGTTTTCGTCTGGCAAAGGAGACGTTAACCAAACCCAAAATTTACTATACTTTAGGGTTAACCAATTACTGAATTGATGACAGTAAGCTATTTGCAACATTTTCATGCTTACACAACATAAATATGTTAGCAGCACGTTGGAAAACCCTTTGGTATGTGTCACAAAGGCATTCTTGTTTGTTGTATATAATCCTAACCCCTCCAACTTTCTCATTTCACTAATTTGAAGATATTAGCACTTGTTAAATTCGGAAAGGACCTTAGCAATAAGCGGTCCCAAAGAACCTACAATTCTACATGCAGAAAAACTTTCAAAAGTAATCATTTCACTGAATCTGCCAGTTAAGGTCAATTACATCGATACGAATTCACTCCACCTCCACATTAACACCTAAATGGTTTTGGGAGTTCATCAAAATACTACTCAGGTTGTGAGCTGCACTGAATACGTTACTTTTTAGGTTTTAAAAAACCTAGGTTGATACTACTTTTTGTTTATAGTTTAACTCATATTTGCAAATTATTTTCAATATTCAACCAAGTAAAATAATAGTATCCTGCAATCTTAAAATTTCACACAAAAAATCAAAATTTGCCCAAAACTTCGTCAAATTTCTTAATTTACTCAAATCTAACAATGTTTTTAAGTTAACGATCGTTATTTCAGTTTAAAATACATTAGAATATACTGCGAGTTAAATTTTGAACACATGGAACAGTTGCTTTGATCTTTATTTTAGACGTAACGGAGTATGTATTAGACGTCTGAAAACTAATTACACCTTACAGAAACATAGATTATTTGCGAAGCAACTAAGTTTAACTTAGCCAAAGCTTTAAGCAAGTATCAAGTTATATGCGAAATCATCTTACTTTGTACAACTATGAGCCGGCATATCTATAATTAAACTGAAAAAAATACAAACAATTCTACAATTTTAATGAAGCTTTTTTCTGTTGCTATAACTAAAGTTCTAAAAACTGCTATTAATAAACTTGGTACTTTGCCACTGCACCGATGGCATTAAAAAGCGGAAGACTAAATCTTTCAAAATGCAAAGAAAAAATAAATAAAATTTCCTCAACCGTTAAGTTTTAATAAATAAGTAGTTTGGTTCTGCCCCTTTCTACGAGAAAACCTTTTCTACAAAAACATCCCAGTAGTTATACTCTTCTTTTAATATTCCGCTCGTTAGGATACGGTAAGTTTACCCACTTGCCTGCTAATTTATTTGCTGGCTATTCAACCAACTTCCATGTTCTTTTTGCTCTTTGAATTTCGTTCCAGATATTTCACATTCGACTGTACACGAGCAGCCAAGATTGGATATAAATTTATCTCTTTGCTTGCCGCTGCTGCTACTTGTGTTTGGAATTTAAATTCGAACAAAGGTAGACTTGTATTTCGAATTTTTGCATTTATACCAGACAGTACCCCACAGGAAATGGCAGTCATCCAGGAAGACTTACAGTTCAGGGATTAATATTCCGTGACCCTCATTTCGAACTGCGTAATTTGTCAATTTGCAAGAACAGCAAGGCCTCACATTACCATAAAATCCCAAGTCCTTTAACTTCACCTTCAAAAAGTATCAGGAAATGAGTTTGCTAATGGTGAATACTTGAAAAATTGCTGAAGTTTGTCCATTACTTATCAAATACCGATCATAAAGCTCGAAAATGGGTTGTTACTTAAGAAACAGGATGAAGAAGGGCGTAAACTATAATCTTATAAGATCCTGAATGCGTAAAATAAAATGATGCATCCACACGCGTATCATGTCGATAAATCATTAGCATGGGAGCGTCCGAGGATCATAAATCAACATCACCTAGTGTGACACATAAATCGCAACATAATATGTGACTTGGGTGGAGCAGTAGTTTCTCTTCCAGTTAACTCCTTCCGAATTGAAGTAAATAACAGTAGATTCACGCAACACACGGTCCTGTTAGTTAAGATTATATTTAGGTTTCGGATCATCCGTTAAGTTTCTTGATGCTAACATTGCTACTTGGTGGTTTCGATGTGAGAGAGAGTAGACTTGTATGCAAATTTAAGCCGGTAGTTATACAACTGTTAATCTAACGAAATGTGCTTGTCAATTATGACAGACGAAGTGCAAAGTTTTACTAGGTATGATGGTTTCAGATTATGCACCGTTGGTAATAACAGCAAAACGTGATTGTATTTTAATGTGAATCTTGTGATTAATTAATCATTTGGTTATTGAACATGAATTAAAAATGGATTAATGATCATAACGGAATATATAAATAATTTTATTCCTTTTTTATTTAACGACAAATCGGTTTATGAACCTAATAATAGCAAATTTGCAGTTGAAAATGTACAAAACAAATATCTCGAAATGTTAACCTTGTAATGTTTTTAACAAAAGGCATAAAATTAAAATGAAAAATTCTCATTGTAGTACAAATACTTGACCTAAAATAGTTTTCGAATGTTATTGACACTACACAAAACACTTACTATAATCGAACTTGATAAACAAAGCCCCATTTTTTAGGTTTATCAGGGATTACATAGGAAAGAAAAATGTAGATATAGAAACGAAAAGCTGTGCCTTCAAGGATAACTGATGACGTTCAAGTGGCTGCAATACAAACAAAGCATGCTCGACCGAATTCAGAAATTTAGAAATATTAAAGATCTTTTTGAAAGAACGTATACTGTTAGGAAAGGAAAGGGTAATTGATTAGTCTCAGGAAGCGAATAACATTTCCATACTTCAACGAGCGTCTTCTAATTGTTTATAAAGAATACGTAGAAATGAGCATTTAACAGGTATTTCAGATAAGATTTCAAACTATTTCAATTCTAGTTTTGGTTAAAAAACTGGTACCAACAAACACTAAATTTTAAAATTTAATTTAAATACTGAAGACTCAATCACTACTTGGAGTTGAATTTTTGATTTTATAAATAAAAGGGTGTTTTTAGATACTTTAATAATCTTTCTCAACTACTCCAATCTCTAATGCAGCTAAAATTCAAAGGTTTTCTAAAACGTTCCAAAAATTAACAGTTCAGCCGTTTTTATCGTAAATACTACACTTAAGACTCATTTTACATCTATGTTTATGTTGTTTTTCCAAAATATATATTACGTCCATAAAAAAAAATGTACGGTTAATTGCAAAAGACCGGACTTCACATAGAATTTATGGTTATTACTTCTCTTCTTTGCGTTTCCATGTTAAATATCTTGGAAAAACGCTTAAATGTTCTAATGTTTATCTTCCCTTGCCAGTTAGAGGATTCTGGATTCTTTAACTCAAAAGGTCTGCGACCAGATCCCGGATGTTTTGAGCACTGCTGGGGGCTAATGCCTTGTTAATTAATTCGGATGTAGGTATCATAGGAAGATCTGCGGTTATGTACCTTAAAAATCTGATATTTTAGTTTTTTTACATTGCATTTTGTGAAGCTATCCCATTGAATTTTGTATTCTGAGCTTAGTCTGTCTTTCATTAATTCAGCATGGATCTAATTATGAAACAAGGAGTTCGAAAATACTGTTAATAAATACTATAAGGTTTCAAGTTTAAAGCTAAGCTAAAACGGGCTAATATGTCAACCTAAATTTCTTCAAGTTTGTAAAATACATAATTTCCATCGCACAAAGAATGCAACCGCAATGAACGATGTCGCAAAGCTATTTTTGCTTCTTTTTAATCTACTAAATTAGTTGCTTTCGTTATTTCTAAGAACTTTTTTAATATACCAAAATTCATCATTTACGAACACCACATCTACAGAGCCAACAAAAATTTTGGCTCCTGCACGGACTAATGAAATCTTCCACGAACTCGTAAATTTTATTCAACGTACAGCAATCTCTCTGAAAACAGTAGGATCAATCAAGGAATACCTACACACGAAGAACGATTTATATCCGAACAGAATTTCAAATACCAGATTTACGTTCTTCAAGAGACGTTACTACGATTTTCCAAGCTGCTACCCAAATGAATGTTCATTTCCGTGCTCATCATGTAAATGTGCATGAGAAAAATTCCTCCAACATACATATTCATCGTTTTATAAAAGGAACTCAAAAAGGATCCCAACGAGAGAATTTACGAGGTGCGGTCTCCTCTGACGAGCCACCGCTGCGCTATAAACTAAAATAACTATCCGTTTATATCGAGAGACCACGGAAAACGGAATTTATTATTAACGACTAACTCGAACTCATACGAAACTTGGATGATAGTAATCCTGAACTTGAGTAGTTTTGTGCTCAGGTGCAAACTTGAAGCGACTTGCATAAACACGAACTTTATTACAGTCTTGATATATTAAATTTTAGACTACCTAAAGAGAGCATGAAAATTCTTTCTGGTTATAAATCACAGCAGACGTCTATTCGCAGCTACAAGATGGTTCATTCCAAGTTTCCAGTAAATAACTTACAACAAACATGGATTTCTATACTGAACAAACGGCCGGGTTTAATAAAGAGCTCGTGATTAAACAGGAGCATGTCATGTACTTAGCGATTTACGAAGCCAATATAACGGGGTAGGTTGCACAAACGCCCATAATCATAACGGAACAGGTTGTGATAATGTGGTGCTGTTGCGGAAGCAAAAGGCGTAGATGGGAAACCTTTACTAAAAGGACCAAAAAGAAGGATGCATAAACGCTAGAAGTTCCTCGTGATACCAAACAGACCTGTTTACTTTGTATAGAAATTGCGAGTGCGAGAGTTCTCGAATTTAATTAATAAACCAGACTAAAACCAGAAGTGCTCCCGGCACTTGGACCCAACGGGAGAACATTAATTGACTAATTACCAACAAAAAAAGAGACGTTAAAATGGCAACGTTCTCGAGTAAACAAACAAAAGCTAGTTAAAAATCAGGGCAATTAATCTTGAATTAAGCAAGTACTATGAATTGCATCCACATGACTTCATCGCTTTAAATTGGTAACAACAGGGCCCAATTTAAATTGGCAAATAAAAATAATGGAATAATCGCAGCTAGTTTAGGCGCGGACACATAAAATGCAAATATATCTACCGAGCAGCATTCCAAATTATACAAACAAAAACTAATCTCAGAATAAAGTGTCAACATGTTTACCACTTTTACGTTTTATAAAATCAGCTGAAACTAATTCTAGAATATGACACAATAAGTTCGATAATCTATGCGAAATTTTTATTATTTTATTGTCGACCGATAATTAACAACAACAATCTGAGGAAAGTGGGAGTGACATGGTGAATGTTGAATCAAACCATATCCATTCAAACATTAATCTTATTATTCTACTCAAAATCATAACGAAATGAGTATATAAACTGAAAAATAAATAACTCTATGCTAAAATCTACAACTGACCTAATGTAATTTATTCGCGTTTCCAATTTAATATTGTAGAATTTCTTATTTGGTTAAGTCGTCTCGGACAAATAAGTAGAGCAGACGTTTGTATAAAAAAGTTTATTTCAAGACTTGGCATCATTTTTTTTTGTGAAGTTAGATTCGTGCCGAGCTCTTTAAGATTCACGAAGATCTTCGCTAATATTTGTTTCTGATGTTTTTCTATTACAGTTATGATTGCCGTCATCGTATGAAATAAGTCGCGTTAATTAATCAAAAGCAAATATGGCAAAATACATTTAGTTGAATTTCACCCGGCAATATATCAACAATTACCGCTGCCGCTTCCTCCATTCTAGGCAATAGGAAGCAATTAGAAGAACGCATAAATATTTAGCATTTGACAGCCTTTTTATACGCCCATTTAGTTCTAAACAATTATAATTTTAAGTACGATACAATCTGACATTTTAAAAGATATACGCACCAATTATAGACTTACCTACATGCAAAAAAGAATGGATGAATCAAAAGGTCTGTCCAACTCACCTGAAAAAGAAAAATACCGTTAATGATACATAATTGCCAAATTACAGACTTGCATAATTTATAAAACAAATTAATTTTAATTTATGTACACCGACACTTTTTATCATGCAATAATGTAACCTCTATTTTATGCAAAGCGTGTGCATATTATAAACCAAAAGTTCGTAATAACTCTTTCCTTATACAAACTACTAAATTGAAAACCGATTAATATCCTTCAATTTATGCTGCTAGTATTAAATTACATTACAGTTATAATGCATTCGCGATCTGTGCGATCTATTTAGATCGCAATAGTTCTCAATTTTTGCTGGCATTAAATTTTACATAAAGTTTGAACAATCGCAATACTTTTTTATCAACCTCGGTAATTTTGCAATTTCATACATTGCACTATAACCTGACAGTGACAGTTACATTGACATTTTTTGCATAGTTTACCAGCCTGCTGTCTTATTAGATGTTGAATGCTACGTTATCTATGCCTTCTGGCTTACTTTAATTGTTAAATTTACAACAGGCAGTAGAGGTTCCAGCTGGTGTATGTAATTTAATGTGATTTTTATCGACGAAGCAACTTACACTATAAATCGCTACTTACACCTTTCCCTAACATGGCCTCCTATGATCTAAAAGAATCGTGAATGCAGCATACACTGTGAATAAACGATTCACAAATCACAAGTACTCTTTTCTACGACAAACGGTAAATCTACAATAATACAATCCTTTCCCAACTCGACAAGAAATTTCCTACTTGGTTATGTAAATAATTTAATTGGGATTTTAAGGAGCACAACAATAATTTATAGTTTTTCTCACCGATGTTCAATATGCTCGTTCATCAAATAATTCAAAGCAGTTTAGAGCTTTCTCTTAAACAAACAATTGCATCCCGCGATATATTACATAAAACGTTATTAATAACAATCAACGATTTACAAATACCAAAGTGACATTTTACTTGTGCAAACGACTACAATTTTACTTCAACTAAAGTGCATCGACATTAAAATTAAGCCACAATGGCAGCAGCATGCTAGTTGATTTGCTTAGTAAAATAAACTGTACGTTATTTGTCAACATATGTTATCCATCTGCATCTAACTGCATCAAACTTACAGAATGTAGTAAATATAGCCGTGGGATAAAAATAAAAATTTTATATAAAAATTCCTAAAATCGGCATTTACGTGTTGACTTTTGAGGGAATAGTTTAGTATTTTCTCATTTTCTTCTACCTTACTGCTTTAACTTAGCAGCCACATAAAAACTTTTACTATTTCCTTGTTTATTTAGTGGGATCTAGCCTTGCGGATGCCAAGTGTTTCAACACGAAACTCGACAAACAAATTTAGAATAATCAGTTTTATAAATTTATACAGGGTTCCATTTACCCCCAACCCAATTTCAGCGAACCTAACAAACCTATTATTGTTATTGCCAATTATATTAGAATGTATTTCCCTTAAATGTCTTTACTAAATTTTTGTTGTTAAAGCTCTGAATGGCTTTTAGTTCGGTATGAGTTTTCTAACCATACTTTTTTTATTAAGCTTATCAGCATCGATTACTACGATCATTGGCCTTCTAAGCTTAATCATACTTAATCTACACAGGTTCGAACGCCCACCACACTGTAGACCACGGTCAGGTCATGGCTGGGTTCGAACACGGGACCTCTTGATCGTGAAGCAGGCACTCGTCCACTACACCACCGAGAGGCCCTAACCATTCTTCATGTGCTTCAGTAGTAAATGTCCCGAAAACATGTAATGAGTAGAGACTGGAAACTATGCAAAGTGCATATCTCTATTTTTTTTTGTTTCTATGCGTTTCACAATCACATCATCTTAATGCGATTTCGAATTAGCTTTTTAGTGCATATACATATTACATATTACCATTGTATTGCATTATGCATATGCAAAACGGTATAGTGCATAATTCGGCTCTTTTCGGTCAACTTGATACATATTTTTAAAAGACTTGTGCAATCTTTTCTTAGGATGTAACATTCCGCTTCTGGATAATCCAATTTTTCAAAATTTTTTTGAAAACCTACTGCAAACCTGAAAATTTTGAAAATGTGACCAGTTCTTCAACGTTACGAAAAAAACTTGTACAGGTAAATTTTCATTAAAGAAACACAAAAGGATGCGACATTGTTAATTTAGTTGCAGGGGTTTAAACTGTACCAACAAACCCGAGAATGGTTTTCCTGTTAGCGTCAAAGAGTTAGAAAAACCTAACAATATAACCGTAGCTTGATTTGTTAATGACCCGTTAATTAATTTTTAATTGCCCAATAGACTTCCAACCAATAGTCTTGCTATAGGTTAGCGATGCTGCACCGTACATGATAAAATCTGGAGATAATTTAAAACTATTTTTTCCTAATTTAATACACTGTACGTGTCTACCTCACGGTTTAAATAGGGTAGCTGAGTTAGTTAAGTCAGAATTTCCCATAGTGAATAAGTTAGTATCTAATGTCAAAAAAGTTTTTGTAAATAAAAACGTCCTGGGGGTTCCTCTGCCACCAGAATCAGTCTTGACCAGATGGGGAACGTGGTTGAATTGCGTAATATTTCTTGCCGACCATTCTAATGGTATTAAAAATGTAATTTCAGAATTTGATTCAGATAGTACAATCGCAATTGAAAAATGTCCAAGATAATTTGAAGAAACCGTCTGTTGTAAAACAGCTAACACACATCAAATCAACCTTTGCCTGCATTGCATTTGCGATTGAAATCAAAACAGAGGACTTTCTTTAGACTGCAGACATAATTTAACAATGGAAAATATCGAAAAATGTTTGGTTATTTCTTCATATAATTCTTTTGATGTAATTTAATGATTAAGTAGTACTTAAGTCCATATTGTACAGTTTTACATGCTATTATTTAAACCAATATGTCTAAAAATTATGTTCGATTTTTGTTTATAATAAAAAAAGATAAATAAACAAATAAGAATTTTTATTTCGCATGTAGTAGTGCATATAAATAATGTTCGTTTGTTTGTTTATTTAATGGACGAAATCATTGATTAATGAAAATTTAAGTTTGCATATAATTGTGCATATTTTAGTAATTTTTAGTGCATATTTGCATACCTACATATTTTCAGATTTTTTGGTGCATATTTTCAAGTTTCTGGTAATGAGAAACGTAACACTATCAATATGCTTTTTGGATATTTCCCAAACATCAATTCTCATAAGGCCATTTAGTCATTTGAAGATGACACAGAGTTCATTCAAAATGTAAATTACTTAAATACATCGTTTTCTCCATTTGACAAAAAATTAAGCGATCGCATTTTCACCTCAAAAGAGTGATACATTCATTACTACCTATATACGTAGGCTTACTTTTTCAGAAATATTATTGCTGTAATATTCGTCTGAATCTTCTGCAGCCAGTTTGTTTCAGTATTATTCCTAAAATAGACCACCGGAAAATTTTTGGCACATTAAACATTAAACACATGGTCCACGGAAATAATAAATGTTATTTAAATTATCTAACACTTCTGATTTAGCTACTTTGTGGTTTTATTTATTTTTATACCCTTTTATGAATATAGATAAAACGATAAAAGTAGAGCTTAAACTAGTCCTTTCTCAGTTAGTACTAAAATATAAAATCGCTTTTTAATGTAGCAAACCTTAGTTATAAATTATTCAAAACAGAAATGTTTACTTAATGATATATTTTTGAAAAAGTAAATTGTCAAGAAACCCATGGAAAGATTGTAACATATAAACAGGCTTAAATATCGAGAGGGCCCTTGTAACCTTCAGTCCATAGGCGTTAACCAATTATATCTAAAGGATAATCCGTCCCTGTAGTTGCTTGAAATTCCCCAAACTGACCAGTGGCCTAACTGAACAATTCCACGTCTCTTGCAAATTTTACAACTACGCCTAACATTATTGTAAAAACAAATCTTATATTTTACACCGAATTTTATAAAACAATTCATAGAAGTAATTCCTATATTTTATATTTTCACAAAAATACGCATAGAAGAGATAATCTTATGGAGTTTGGAAAAGTAATATATTGAAAATACTTCAGTACACCGCCACCCCATACAGGATCGATAGGTTTGATATTGATGTCACTGCAACTGACTCAGCCCCAAAATGTTCCTGACTGCCTCAAACTGCCCCACAAAAAAACAAAAGATCTCGGTGATTAATCCTTCGATGTTTATCAGCTTTCAATTAAGCAGAGAAAAATGTTCACTACTTTCAACAAGAATGAATGAAATAGAAATCAATCAACACGTAGACAAACACAAATTTGGTAAACACGCTAATCATTAGGTCGAATCTTATCGCAACTTTTATCTTTTCATTCTACAACATATTTACCAAACAATAACGATATAAAGGCACATTTCATGTTGTGATAAAATCATTAGATTACTGTAATACAATAAAAAGTTATGATATTAAATTCGTGGAAGCAATCGTTATTTTACGAGAATATTTTCTATTCCCGTAAAAACCCTTAAAAATGTGGGTGATTTGGGGTAACCTTCTCACTAATGAAAACGGAACAAAAATTTCTAGAAATCCGAATTTTAATTTGTGTATGCCAAAAGTGAATTTTTATTTCCAACATACATATGTAGATCAGGGAAGAAATAGTTCTTGAAAATACATAAATCCTAATTGCATCAGTTCAGGGAACTCTGAAACGGTGAGTTGATACCAGAGTAATATATTGAGATTACACGAAGGAATTACGTGTTTAAATCCAGCAAGTAAATTAGTGAAGAACAAGCGAATATGGTACCAATTAGAAAATTACAACTTCGTTTTAGTTAGATTTAATTAATGACTAACAAGAGCTATCAGCAGGATATTAAATATGTTGTTTGTGAACAATCCAAGGTCACAATCAGACGCTAGTTTCTAACAAAATTACAAACTGTAATAATAATCACCTTGCTCTCTCTCATCTGAATTTACGCGTTTAATATTCCCGGCAATTATTTGCGGAGTAGAAGATGAAATCAACGTAATTTAATATAATATTAACATGCCGAGCATCCTAGAGTATGCAATGCATTCAGACAAATTCCAACTAAAATGCACTGCATTCCCAGACCAACAGAACATAAACGGGCAGACCATAAATGGAATACCAAATTCCAAAACCTACAACTTTAAAACAAACGAAGGTTTCAATAAATTTCTGGTGACGATGATGATCAGAAATTAACGTCTATCACTGTGTTAAGTAAGGCTCGAGGTTGGAGGAGAGAGCGTGGGCGTTATCTTTTGCATGGAGAGTGGCAGGGGCCGGTGGCAATGTGGAGCACTGTGTCTGTGGTTAGGGCCCCGTTGGGTCCTCGCAGATCAATACTGCACGCACGTTCCCCATGCGTCACCTCATCCTGATACCAAACGACGCTGACTCATCGCCCCGTTCGCACCCGAACGTTCCTTTAACAAAATGCCCTTGGAAATTCAGGATTCAATTTTAAATGCCTGCACCGTCCCTTTATAAAATTTTCATGTCATGGGTATTGTTGGTAAATGAATTGATGGGGATCTAATTGGTAGTCCTAACAGGGCCTTTTTGCAATAAATTTTAAATCCTCTAGGGGTCTTAGGAAAAAAAACTGAAAAAGTAATTTCAGAAAGCCTGAACATTTTTATACAAACGTAAATCAATACTATGAAAGCAGAAGTAAAAGTTGTTTTAAAAGATTTTATGTAGGCTAAAAGCCATGCCATTCATGCCAATTACAATAATGTAAATCAGAAATTTAGTTGCCCATGTTTTTAGATCACAGTATATTAGACGACAGTTTTCGTTCAAATTGGTGCCTCCATTACTATTTCTTTAGCTGGACCTTTTCAGTAAATCACACCAAATTCATTCTAAAGGCTACAGTTTACAACACAACCAGCGTTGTTAATTGTGAACAATTGATATCAAAGAATTTGGTTTATTTTTGCCTTTCATAAACAATTAAAGCAATAATGCTCTAACCACATACTTTACAACTGAATGATTTTCATTACCAATCGAGTAAACTAAAAGTATCGCCAACCATTGCCCAAAAACGAATGAATAGTGAATCCTACCGATTTAAACGTTTTTTC
The DNA here is from genome assembly GCA_963082815.1 of Melanotus villosus. Lineage (NCBI taxonomy): Eukaryota > Metazoa > Arthropoda > Insecta > Coleoptera > Elateridae > Melanotus > Melanotus villosus. Next base: position 30,629,584 of record OY720418.1, on the reverse strand, counting down.
CTTTGAAATAACGAAGAATGTCATTTTAAACGATTTTTCCTTTCTTAACTTTTAAATCAAGGTCTCAATTTGTAAAATCAAAGAGCCAATTTCAAATTGTGCGAAAATCGAAATTGAAACTGCATACCCACCCTCCTTCAGATGTCTTGAATTTTTTTGGGATTATCTTCAGAGAGAAATACAAAATTTTTAAGTTCGAAAACTAACCCCTAATTATTTATAAAATCAAGAGAATTCAGAAGATACAATTTTAAACTACATATTATTAATAAAACCGCCATTCGTACTTTAGTTGGATTTAACACACATTGGAATATAAAGATTTGTATTTCAATATTATAAATCCGTAAAAATTAGGTTTGTAGATTAAATGTTTATCGAGTCAATTGGGAATCTTCCTTCAAACTTGAACACGCGATTTATCTCTTGTACAACCTTACCTAAGTTTTTAATCCAGAATCAGTGGAATCAACCTGCTCAAATTAACACAGTCTCATTACTCATCCAAAATGCACAAACAAACCTTCAATTATTTATTCTTATTCCAAACTTACTTCTACATACAATGACACCTAATGTAAAAAATTCAACCTTTAGGTTCAAATTCGAAATGTTCGTTTATCACACTTCCCAAATGATTACAACGGAAACACTTTTTGCAGTTACAAATAAGAATCTCCTTGGTGAACTTTGGAACAACTGTACGCATAATTTACAATTAAATTGTTATATTTAAGTATAATTGATCCGACCGTGGACTAATATGTTTTGAAGTGGGCAAGGTTAGGATTTCAGCAATAGTCTTTTAATACCGTGTACTGTGATTGTTGTTTTGATATGACTTGCAAGTATGTATTGGTTTAAAAACAAATTAAGAGACAGAATAGGTAACATTTATACGCACGTCATGTTTTGTTTATATTTATGTATCAGTAGGAAATAGTATTTTTAATTATATTTGACCTTACATTCTTGTCCAGCTTATTTTTAAGATAAAACTATAAGAAATGCAAAATAAACTGCTGGAAATAAGAACTGAAATTTTGAATTGACGCAGTTGATATAACAATCTTATCTGATTTTATCAAAAATGGCAAATTTCGTATAATTTTACGTAGGAGAATTTCATTTTAAGAGCTTTAAAGGAATCATGAAACGTGGCCATCCTCAAGTACTCGGTCGGATTTTTCTTGGCATTTTAAAAGAATACCTCTTCAATAAATCACTGGAAACTTGGGTCATAAATATTTCCATTTAATTAATAAAAATCCACATGCTATTACTTATTACGAAACCTTTTAAATACGTTACCATCCGTGAAGAGCGACTAGTTTTTGGATTATTATTATTATTAAATTATTATTGCTTCTATGTATTAACGGAACACAACTGGAAAAAACCATGTTTACTGAATTTTTGCTACAATTACTAAGCTACACGTACTTCTAATAATAAAATAATTATCTGGTGAACTTCGTGTTTACCCTTCCGTTATGCAATGTATAAAAATATCAGTTATTTACTGCACCCAAATTAAAGGAACAATAACCCGGGAATGATTCAAGATTATTTTGAGTGTTATAACTTTACTTTGGCACGAATTCTTGTTTACACGGTTAGACTTGCTAGCGATTAATATAGCAACAGTAAATAATGTTTTGTTATTACATTTTAAATATCCACCATTTTTTTTTTACATTTAAATTTAAATTCAACAGAAACATATTTGTTTGATAATACATTTTACCAATCGAATTGAAAACAAACGCTTTCAAGATCAAATATGTAAAGAATCTTTTGGAGAGAAAATACGGGTCTTCTTCGTTAAAATACTGCGTGAGAATTTCGTTGTTTCATCATCGTTGAAATACCTTAAGTTCTAACGATTTTATTCAAATTCAAACGATTACGAAAAGTCATAAAACCTACACAAGCCAATCATATAAGAAATATACTATATAATCAGTTTTATGTATACATATTTTTAAAATGAAATGCAATTACTATCAATCATCTATTTTTATTTATGGGAAGATTTTAATATTAATTTGACTTTACATGTTCTTTTATGTACTTGTTTTCAATCTGAAACTTAAGACCACTCGTAAGGAAAACCGTAAAATTTAATAAAAACGTCCAAGTAGCATTCGCACTCCCCTTCTTTATAAGGATGATCAGATGACCATAAAAAGATAATTGCATCTGCAAATATAAAACTGACCTATTTATATTTAAAAGATAACCGCCGTTAACCTTGTTTCTTATAAGTTATCGTATTATCAAATCGCAAATGTGTACTTAATGAATTTTCAAGGTGCTCCCTAATTTATTCTATTTATTTATCGCTGATAAAGTTGTTTGTCTGCGCTGTAACGAAAGCGTCCTTTAAAAAATATCTTTAAACAAGCTTCTAAATTAGCTTTGAGAAAACCTCTAAGATGTGGGCTGAATTTCTAGTTTTTGCAAAAACCTTGAAAAATGGAGACTTTTGCTATTGGTAGCTGTAAACAAATAAGAATCCAATGATCTAAAAACATCATAACAATGGAAATTACCAAAAGTTGAGAACTGTTTTGGTTATGATTATGAGAGATGACAAGCAACTACTATATTCAAACTAACAAAATAAATAGCAGATGAAGTACAATTTATAGCAGCAGCTGCCATGTTGTTATAGCGCACATATGCGAGAATTATTAAAATATCATCCATTTTTTATAGCACAGTTAACTTTTATGACTTTAGTTTCTCATAGTTCTGTGGGCAATGGCCCATTTCAGTCTAGAATTATGCATTTTATATGTTGTAGCAGTTCAGAACAGTTTTTACTATGTATAGAGCAATTCTGCTTTGTTGGGTAGATAAAAATAAGCAAGTTTTATTATGTGCACGTTGAAACAACCCTCACCACCCGCATCTATGATTATATTCGTTTTACCGACAATCGAATGAAAGTATGTACATAAAATAATTTACCGATTTAATTGTGTAAAAGCTTAATAACAGTCATTAACCAATAAAGCTTAATGCGAGTTTATGATAACAATTTGCTTGAACAGATTAAACGGACTTATTTATCACAATTTGTAGCTCTAACATAAAAACTACGAGCTTATGGGCGTTTATGTCTTCGTGCAAGAATTTAATTTAATAAACGACACAAAACGACAGCAACGCGACATCCAATATCTAAAGCGATGTTTTTGTAACCCGTCCTGATCAGCTTCCAAAGTAAAATCTGAAATATCCCAAGTATTCCGCAATATCACGACAATGCTATAATCAAAGACATAATAAAAACATTATGGTAATTATTCGATCATAAACAGCATAATAAGCGGTGTTTATATAAACTTTGTTTACCACAATCTAAATTTAAACAGCCAGAGATATTTGAATTTTAAATTTTATTCAAATTTATTATTTTTACCTTCAACCGAGCTTGAAGAACCATGCGCACGCATAAAATATAGTTTCGCCGATCCAAAATCTGACACGAAAATTAGCCGTTATCGCTATATGTCGTTACTGTATTTCCACGCATGCATTTCCATACGAGACATATAAATTAATTACGAACAATAAAACGACTCCACTTTACGAACGAACATGCTCATGGCTCATGCGAACAACACCTAACGGCCTAAACGGGCACAATGGTTGAATTATCCCGAAAACGCACCTACAGCGTTGAACAGAGAAAGGTGCGGTTGTAAATTTATCATAAATTATGTGCCTAATGCTGGGTACATGAACATTATACAAGGGTTTATAACGCAGACAAGAATTAATTTTATGCTAAATTGAAAATAAATTTTACATAATCTACCTGCCTGCACTATTTCAAAGCAATTATCTCCAGGAATTTACTTTTATTCGGAGGTAAAAATACAAACCACTTCACAACTCTAAAACAAATTGGGAACTTTATCGAAACATACTCCACGAAAGTATGGATTTGAAACTCGGATTAAAGAATCCAAAACAAATACAAGACGCAGTCAACCAACTAAACACGATCCTAAAAACAGCAGTCCAACAAGCCACTCTCCCCATCGATCACAGGAAAGCTAACAACAATATACCTTTAGAACTTAAACAACTAGTCGCTCAAAAACGGAAAGCCAGACCTCATCATCCGTCAGACAAAACGAGACTCGACAATCTAAGCAACCAACTAAAAGCAAAACTCAAGAACCTACGAGACGACTCATACAAAAGTTATGTATCAAATCTAAATAGATATGACAACTCAATCTGGAGACCTATTAAATCCTCCGTAAAACCTCAAATTCCATCTTCACCCATACGAAAAACACCCCCGTCACTAGGGTGGGTTAAAAGTGATAAAGATAAAGCGGGCCAGTTTGCTCACCACCTCTCTGGTGTATTCCAGCCACATGAAGACACAATCGATGACCCAGTCCCAGAAATCCCAACACTATCCGAAACACCTCCCACGACCATACCCAAAAAATTGGACTGAATCAAATCACACTCAGAATGCTGCGTGAACTTCCACCTACGTATTTAACGCTATACTGAGACTTCAGTACTGACCTGCAGAATTCAAAAAAGCAGAAATGATACTTATCCCCAAGCCGGATAGATATCCTGCCTACGTGACATCATATCGTCGTATAAGTTTGTTATCAGTGATTTCCAAACTCCTTGAAAGGCTAGTGGTACGAATCCTTGACCCTGAATTCTCAGCAACGAACTGGGTCCCAGACTACCAATTTGGTCCCACTGAACAATCCAACAGTGCCATAGGATCACTCATGTAATAAACACTGCTTTCGAGGAAAAGGCCTACTGCACAGCCATTCTGCTGGATGTTAGCCAGGCCTTCGATAAGGTCTGGCATAAAGGACTCATACACAAAATTCAACAAATCTTACCACTTCAATTTCATAAACTACTAGAATCCTACTTAACCAACCGGCAATTTAGAACGCGAGTAAAAGATGAAGTCTCGGCACTATGCCCAATCCACTCGGGAGTACCTCAGGGAAGCGTCTTGGGACCTTCCCTATATCTATTATACACCTCTGACCTCCCAACCACACCCACCACAACTATATGTACTTTTGCCGACGACACAATCATACTCGTCTGTCACAACGATGCAAACATCGCAGCACGCCAAGTCCAAAACCATCTCAATCAACTTGAAGATTGGCTCAAGTAATGGAAAACAAAAGTTATGAATCTAAATAGTCATGTGACATTCACCTTGCGAAAAGAGCATTGCCCCCCCCCCAAATTCACCTAAATAATATCGTCCACCACTATGAAATACTTGGGACTACATCTCGACAACAAGCTCACCTGGCGGGAACACATCAACAAAAAAAAAGAAACACATGGAACTAAGACTTAAAAACATATATTGGCTAATTAGACGAACATCACCCCTATCATTGGATATCAAACTACTTATATACAAAACATCAAGCCCATATGGACCTACGGAGTTGAACTATGGGGCTAAGCCAGTAAAACAAACATAGCCACCATTCAAAGATGCGAATCTAAAATTTTAAGAACAATAACCAACGTGCCGTGGAGCATAAGACATAACTAACCAAATGCTACACGAAGACCTTGGAATTCCGCTAATAACAAAACCAAAAGTCATACATGATAGAACAAGACACGCCGACAAAATTACAGCACACAACAATCCCCTGCTGAACGAGCTCCCACGCCACCAGGTTGTCAGAAGACTCAAGAGACGTTGGCCCACTGATCCGCACAAAAGAGGACCCATCACTGGAAGGGCAGTGGTCGAAGTGGGGGGGGATGCGGGGGGATGGCATCCCCCTAGTTTGTTAAAAAAATTAAGCCGTTCCCCTACATCGAAAAGAAAATTAAACCATCCCCCTACTTTGAAAAAAAAAATTAATACATCCTAGTGCTAAACTACGGGGTTTTATCCTTCAAATATGATTTTTAAAATTAACTATTTAAGCTGCGTTCGGTTATTAATTTTGGTGCAGGTGCAAACGGTGCAGAGTGTAGGCAGAACCAGTGCGGTGTATCACGGTGTATTTAAGTGCGCACACCGTCAGAGTCAAATACTCGAACGCTCTAGTGTACTTCGTTCTAGCGGGAACGCAAAAATCCAGTTTACGCAATTTTTGTAATTGATCCGTGCAATTCGAAATACTATGGAAAGATCTAAGAGTTACATTACCGTCGGTATCCAATGCTTTCAAACATTTTTATTATGAAGTCAACGACAGTGATGATGATGTAGAAAAAAATTATGGTTTTGCAGAAGATATCGTACCCAGCATGCCAAACCATCAATTTAAACTGCATTTTCGTATGTCACCATCTACATTTGCACGGCTTAAGATTGATTGCTGAATGAATTATTACATTCACTACATATAAATAGAAAATTATTCGAGTTTGGACTTGCCATATTTGAATTTCTGCTACGTGGTTTTTAAAAAAACTTGTTTTCCCGCCTCAGATACGCTCTTGCACCGAGTACACCATCAAACGACCACGGTGTGCGTGGGGCTACACTATCTACACTTTACGACCCTGCACCGTACAATCCCGAACGCTTACCATTTTCGCACTTTTTACACCGACAACATAACCGAACGCAAAAGTGCATGTTGGTGTGCTTGGTGTAAAAAGTGTGGAATAACCGAACGCAGCTTTAGTAGGTAGCCGGTATGTAAGTAACTAGTGTTCAATTCTTCACAAAATATGATTCATTGTTTGGGTATGGGCACCGCGCGGCTCCCGTGGAGTATTTTTATTTATTTATTTTAAAATACCCACAGACAAATCAGCTATCCATTACTGATAAAGACACTCTTGTCAATCTGCGTGTATTAAAAACTAAAAAATATTGGAGCATGTGGAATCAAGTATTAGATTCTTAAAAGTGAGGTTTTAATTAACCAAATTAAAAAACTCAGGTTTATTTTTTGTCTTTGTAGTATCGCCATTTTATTTTCCTAAAGTGATAAACTATCTCATACACGTAAATAGTTGGGGGGGGGGGGCACTGAATATTGGAAAATCTAGCATCCCCCTTGTAATGTTTTCCCACGTCGACCACTGTGGAGGGGCCCTCATCATGCCATTACCGAAGACAGCATGTTAGCTTAAAGAATAAGATATGTATTCTGATTGCTGATACCATGGAAAATAAAAGTTAAATCAAGTTTCACGAACTCACTGCATGTTATCTACTAAGGTAGTGATGGCAAATATGGCCCGAGGGGTAATGTGGCCCATTGCACTAAATATTGAACTTAACGACTGCACCGATAATTTGGCAACTGTAAGTTCCTCGTTTGATTGTATGGGGTTCCCCTGTTTTAGTAATAACACAACTAAAGCCGACGAAGCTTCTAAAACCGGTTAGTAAGATGCTAGTGCCGGCGCGGTGTGTTTTATAAAATTAGGTTGTAATTGTGCTAGTAATAGACTTTCAAAAAACGCATTCGAAGATTTGGCTCTTTTTATAAAGGTAGGTCACATGTCAATGAATATGCCCTATATCATACATATTCAGTTAAACGTAGGCAGTAGCACACAATTTTGTTTTATATTATTGTTGTTTTTTGGGTTAAATGGCCCATCGAAACAGCGAGTTATATGGCCCGGGTCATACAACCCACTTAAGTGGGTCAAGTATCACAATAATATACAATTCACCCTATAAGTGTGTTTTTTTTTAATCTTAAACAAAATAGGCAAAGTATGTAGACATTCGTAAGCGATGGAGTCAAGAAAACCTGGAAGCTGCGTTAGTGGCTGTTCGTAAAGGCGAATCTCGGAGAAACGTCAGTGCAAGATTTTTAATATACCTAGGCGCACTTTAAGGAAATACATTCATTGTTGGAATTGATTGCTGCCGATGATAGCAGCGATTTTGAGTGTTTTGACTGCATGTAATATACAAATTTCTATGGGCCATATTACCTACATAGTCGGGTAATATGGCCATTTAAGGAATGCTAGTTTTTTGTTTTTATTTTACTTTTATATCTTTTTAATTAATATTTGTGTTGTTTACTTGAATCTATAACAGTGCATGTTTCTGTGCAAAAATAATTATCTTCCAAATAGATGTATTTTAGAAAATACTGGGTTTTATTGTTAGGTGGGCCATATATGCCTCTACTACCTTATCACCGAAAATTATTTCAAAAAATATTTTTATAAAATGAATCGTCCTTTGGAAGAATTTAGAACTGGAAATTTTTGTTCCAACAATCTTTTAAACGACTTCGGCTAAATGTCTAAAACTCTCCAATCAGGTAAATATTCAAAATTTGAAAAACTTCCATGAAGCTGTAGGTCTATAAGTGGTTCTCTAAACTACAAAAACTGCTGGCCCAAAGCCTTCAGCGCTAAAAGAAATACTAATAAAGTTGACTGAACAACTAATTATTTATTAACAAACTTATTTTCCCACAATCAATGTTCATCAAAACGATCTAAAAATAAATGGGCAACGTTTCGTGATAACAAAATTAATAGTTGACGTAGAGAACACAAATAGGTTTTCAACTGCCAAATTAGTACTCACATATTGATTACAACATATAGCGTGCTAACGATTCAAAATACAATTTACTTAATTACAAACGTTGGAGCTATATTTTACTTGATTTATAAGCCCTGGCGTTAAATCTAACAAATTGCCATTAAAAGTGAATAAATTATAGACTAGTTTTAAACATTAGCCATGTTCAATTTTACCAAAAAGACTGACATTAATCGGTCATTAATATGAGATGGTACATTTCAGATATTTAATTACGCGAGGTAAAGGTATCGGCACTTACACTCCGCGGGTAAGTATGCCCGGCAACATGGAGGGTTAAAGCCTCTTAAATTGCCTTCGTACTCGGTTGTCCCGCACGCTATACATAAGGGATGATGTCATAAAAACCAAGCCTTCAACAACCGCCTACCTTTCCTACTCCACCACTGTGTTTCGCTGCTCAATTATTTTCAGTGTTTGGGTAGGCCACTCGCCGAGCATTCGACTCGGGTTTGACCCCAAGATCGTGCGCGCTATAGTAGAATGCCTTAACTAGTCTGCCACTACGGCGATATTTAAATATGTCCATATTTATGTATTCATTTGCAAATTCTGATTGCAAACTCACAGCATAAGTGTTACATATCTATTAATTATGATGGTTCTAAAGTACTGAATGATTCAAGAACTTACAAAGTGAAGACGCTGTTTGTACATCACAATCTTGAGGTATTAGGAAAAAACTTTTAAAGTTGTTCTGTTTAAATAATTGTTTGGACTCTAAAGAAGGCAACGCGCTATTTACATAACATAGACTAAATTGGAAATTTTTCTATTATTTTTATATATTCATGTTGCGATCAGAAGTCTTCAATTGAGTAAACTAAATACCATAACATAATCGCAATGGCATCATCCCAAGTACTAATCAAGGTTATCACAATTATGAAACAACAAAAATTAGTGTAATTGTGATATTCTAATTTAAAGCTGCTTCTTTATTTAAAAAAAAGTCCAGCAAAAATTCCACACTTTATCTTCCCGTAACTATCGAAGTTTATTTTAAACATCATCGGCACTAGAAGTTCTAGAACAAACAGCAAGAGAAATTACTTTTAATTAAGTTTAAATTCAGACATTTCCCAAGAAGTTCCGAGTAAATCGTAAGAAGCTTTAGATCTTGGCATTAATGGAATTTCCACGAAACATAACGTTCTCTTTCCATTCAATACGAGGCGATACAAAAAGATAACTTAAAACAACCGATTTCCAGGTTTACAGGAAGAAAGTTGCTGAAGTTATGTGACTAACTCAAAAGTTTACTCGGGATTTATCCCTTAAATTCGATCTTTATCTTAAACAGGCATTTGCGATTACAACCACGAATACCACAAACCCTTAAAAATTTACGAGCTGTATTTGGTAACAGTTTCAACACGTTTGGGGTTTTCTTATCCCCTAATCCGGGACTAGCGGCGACGCTGGGCGAGTGTATCAGTCCCGATCCGGGGAGTCCGGACTGGACTCATTTGCATACCCGATTATAAGGCTTACTGCGATATAAAACAGATGCAAAACGAGCTTACTGCCGCTTCTTATTACCGCAATTTACGAGGGAAACGGCTGCGGATGAGACACGGGCTGTACGTGCTTTAACTCCTTTACGCAACCCTTCGTCGACTCCTTCAGGAGCTCAAAGTATATGAAGATGCAGGTGGCTCGATTTTTATAGCACTCCAAGTAAGTAGTCTTGTGTGGAATGGTAAGATTATAAGAAAATGTGTATCGTTTACTTTGGAGTATTAACGTAATTTAGTAACTCTTTTATTGCCGGTTCGTATTTCAGTGATAATAAAGGTTCCCCCGTGTATACTGCATTAAAATTAACGCATTGCTATTTATTACAAGAAAAGTCTGCTAACTAGCTGCAACTTGCTTTAAGTGGAACAAAAAATCGATATAATTAACTGTATTATCTCTTTTACGCGAATGCGCCGAGAATTTTAATGGATATTTAAACCTTCTGCTATTTATCCTTGCTGCAAGAGTTCAAGAAATTCATTCTTACTTTGCTTCTAATCTATTTAAGAACACGACATAAAACTCGTTTAAGATTCAAGCTAGATTTTACCTAACGCAATTCTAAGATGATACTAAAACAACACAAAATAATTTTGCCATTGTTTGTAGATTTAAGAATATCCTTTAAAAATAGTTGAAGGATACAAAAGTCAACAAGAAACGATGCACCATTAAGAAAACTGACCTAAAACAATTTGAAAATTAAATTGGGCAAAATTTACATTTGAATTGTCCAACTTAGCAATGCAAAATTCAGATTTTTTGCAAATTTCATTCATAGACGTAAATACAATACGAAGTCATTATTTATACTGTGCGTTTAAATTTGGCGGTTTTCCTGGAAAATTATTTTTAAAGCGCCCAAAACGCTCCCTAGAGTCCACGCGAAGGTTAAAAGTAACTGGAATATATTGAATATTACCTGAACGTTTTCCCCAAAAACGATGATTTATGGATGAAGAATATCCACAAAACCGAGTAAATCACGCACTACTGCAATCCCAAATGTGTAAAAGAGGCGAAACGATTTTAAAACGAACGGACATTTAATTATTTCTAGTTCTATAATCAAAGTAATTACTTAATTTGGTTGATACGTCAAAGTATTTCTTGCGGGTGGATTTCAGTGAGCTGCAGGATTTAGTTGCGGTTCATTTCCAAATGGGCTCCGGGTGGCTCCGGTCGCATTGGAATTAAAGGCACGGATAAGAGTTGTTTTATCGTAATTGCAGCGAGCTCGAGCCGGTCGGGCATTAGACATAATTGTACAACCTGCTAACAGCTAATTTTTGAAATTCACCTGCAAACGGCACTCACGAGACCGTTTAAAGCTCAGGACAAGTTAAGCCCAGACTTTCCTCGACACGAGAACGAAATGAAAATTAAGCTTCACATGCAACTCTGACTGCAGCCCGGATTTTAAACGTAATTAAGTCAAAAGGAATCCTCCCGTTAAACGAAATTATCATAGAAGCACTTTTCGCTGCAAGTTATGTAGCGAGTTAATATTTGAAACACGATCGGGTCGCTACGAAAGTAATATTCCCAACGGGCCGGATGCAGATATTAGTAATCATCGATAGGAAATGAGATCCGTAAAAGTCGTCGCCCAGACTCTGAAAAAGTTTTCTATTAAAACATAAAAGGCGAATGAGGCGGTCTTTATTTGACGCTGAAGACGCCACGGGTTACTGCCGCTTCGAAAATATCTGCGGCCACACAGGACGTCTGTGAAAATTTAGAACTAAAACAACCCCTTTTACTACGCCCTATCAATAAACAGACCAGCTTTAAAGTCTGCTTTCAATTAAGGCTGCGCTTAATAACAACGTGTGCCCTTTTACAAGAGCCTTAAATTATCTCCTGCTTTTGTTTATGACATTCGGGCTTTTATACCTACATTTGAAGCTACTGAACTTTCATTAAAAGGTATACATAAAACTGTATCTATCCGGCACACCATATGAAAATTGAATAAATTACTTAATAGAAATAGCAGTTATTATTTATTTATTTAAATTGCATATTCAAAGATGAAGGAATGTGAACTAGTCGTCTTGAAATATTCTAGAAACACACCATGTATAGAGGAAGTGGTCGCTTAATATGTTAATATTTAATTATTTGATTAAACTTTAAGAGCTAATATAAACATAACAAGTTAAGTAACAACTGAACTTTGCCGTTTTTATAATTAAAAAAGTCAACAGATATAATACACAAAACAATTAAATTTACATAATGAATGTTTATATTTCCTTAGCTAAAAATATCTATGTATGAAGGTTGTATTTCTTTAATTGATTCGAGCTTTCTGCAAAACAATACTTTCCGGTAAGTACACATTTCCATTCGTATGCCTAAATTTAATCTAGCAAAACACGTAAATCCGAGGTTCTCCAAATCATGCTCATAAAATCAATCTAATAAAATAATTATATACCAAAATTAATTTTTCATATGGTTAATGTATAGAACGGAAGAAGCTTTCATAAATAAGAAATGAAATTCCCTATTAAAGCCGACCGTGTTTTAAGTAAATCATTTCAGTTTAAGTTTTTTTGCAGCGGCAACACGCAGACGAGCAAGACACGCGAGCTTTTTTCCGTTCAGTGGATTTTAGGCTGAAAGATTAAGCTTAATTGTAAGTTAAATTCGCGGAAGATAATCCGAGTCTCTCATCTACAAATCTCCACGGTGCACAAACTTGGCGAGAATTCGGAGAAAAAGTTCCCAGCCCAGATTACGCTCGTAACTTGCAAATTACTGCGACTGTTTCAGATTATCTCTTATTTATATGTCGGATGTCACTTAGCGCTGCTTATTCTTTGTAACGCTATTATGCAAATTTTACTCCAACTTGGAAATTTGCTGAAAATGGGTATACGTCCTTGCATGTCCCCTTTCATCGTTGCTGAATAGTTTCCGAAATAAACGAGGCTGTTATTCCTTTTTCTGGGTGGTTCCGTAGATTAGTTTTGGTGGAGGCGCCCCTACACAAAGAGTTTGTACATCGAAATGTGATTTCGTAAAGACTAGGAAATAAAATATTAACCGCACTTTCAACAGATAAAACAGAATTTTTGAACACCACTTAGTATTAACGATTAATTTCAACAAAAGTTTTTAAATAACACACGGTCCTAAATCCGCTCTGATGAGCAATTTCGACAAGTTAAACCGTCCCTCTTGTCGACGAACACGGGGGGCATTTTAAATTAGTATTTCGTGGCAATTACGAACCAGACCACAAGGAATCAATTATTAAACAACGTCCGTACTTCTCGACGGCAGGGTATGCTCGTAAAAACTAAAAAAAAAATACTCCAGAAGGAGACCCATAACTCCCTAGAAAACAACTTTCGGTCGCCATTTCAAAGAAATATGGGAATAGACTTTCAGCTGAAAACAATACTAATGTGCAAAAACGGTGAAATAAATGAGCGGTGACGCCAGTGGCACTCGGATTCATATCGGAAATTTTAATTTTATACCGGTAGACAAAGGCTCTTTCGCCAGTCAAAGAAATTACTGTGGCAATTTGAAAGAAACCGCAAAAAAACTGTAGTTATATCTGACTTTATTTGAAGGTTAATATGGTAAGAAAATGAGCTTGCAAATTCGGAACTAATTATCTGGAAAATTGTAAACAAATGTTATCCTACGCAGAACGAAAGCTGGCGGCTTTTTCTTGCTTTATACTAAATGCTGTTAATTTAAAGCATTCCAGTGGAACATTAGTTACAGCTAAGCCAACCAACTTTTTTAAAAAGCCACAAAACTTCGGTATGATTTATTTAAAGTCTTATTACACTTTCTGCGAAGGAAGTTTATTCTGTGGCCGATTCTAAAAGAATATTTAAATAATTTACCAGCAAATGCTACTTTCGTGCATAACCAAAGATCAAAACAGATTATGCAAATTAAGAACACATTATAACCTTAGCTTAGGAGACTTCTAACAAAATTTGGGGACTTAAAAGACGTATAAAAATACAGAAAACAGGGTTGTTAAAGAAGTCAGTGGTCGAAATTGGTTTGAACAGTCTAAAAATGGACAAAATTAAAACTACAAACACAGAGAGTATCCAACATAAATTCTTAATTAGATTGCCTACCCTAAGTTGCCATTTCATTTGTTTGATGAAATTGATTGTAAAAAAATTGGTAAATTCCTATACAACGTCAAATGGCAATGTAAAAAGATGGTTCAGGTGAAAATCAATATTAACCAAAATAATTAACATGTAAGTTATTATTGATTTTTTTGTTTTATGAAGATACTTTTATTTTTAATACACAGGGTTGTTATTTTTAGTTTGATAAATAAAATTATTAAATATTTACGTGTTTATTACCAATATGAATTTTAACCAGGGCGGTTAAAAGCATCCACCATGGATGAAACATCTACAACCCTAACAACTTTATATCTTTAACATTAGCCTGCATATATCGTCTTAGTACTTCTAGTCTTGAGAACGGTCTGCGTTTATTTGTCTATATACCACTGTGATCAAAAAGTATCGGGAATGGTTCAAATTTATTTAGACCCCCTTCAAAGTAATCCTCGCCCATTACAATACACCTAAGTCATTTTTTCCAATTCTCGAAACATACTTTAAAGTCGTTTTCCTGAAATCCCTTCAAAACTCGCAGCGAATTTCCTTTGATGGCGTCAATCGTCTCAAAACGCTGACCACGAAGAGGAAATTTTAGTCGAGGGAATAGAAAAAAGTCACACGGTGCCATGTCTGGTGAATAGAGAGCTTGCGGAATCGTGCTTGTTAAATTTTTGGCCCGAAATTCACGTACCCCAAAAGCATTGTGAGCAGATGCACTATATCTTGATGCAAAATCTATGGGTTAGCTCGCCACAAATCAGTGCGTTTTCTACGAATTGCTTCACATAATGCCATAAACGACGCAGAACGCTCGAACAGTACTCATTGGTAAAAGTTTTGGCCAGTGGGAAGGAATTCGTGATGCATCACGAAGAATACCGTCAACATTACCTTAATTTTTGACAGACTTCGACGTGGTCTTTTCGGTCTTGCTTTACCTTTCGAGAGCCATTCGCTTGTTTTGGTGTCAAACACGTAAATCCAGATTTCTTCGCGTTCCAAGAAAGATTCGAGAAAGTATCTCCTCAGCCACTTCAACAAGTTGTTTTTGGAAAAAATTGAACGTTTTCGGAACGACTCAAGAAGCAACGCGTAGCAAGCCCAAATGATCTTTTAAAATTGCTCGATTAGATCGAAAACATACTGGAACATGTTCAATAATATCTCTAATTGTTGTTAAACGGCGATCTTTGAGCATCAAATCTTTGACTTGAGCGACGTATTGTTCATCAGTTGAAGTGGATGGTCTACCACGGCATGGTTCACCTTCAACGTGTTGTCTGCCTTTCTATTATTTGTTACTGCCAGTTCAATCACCAATCTTATAATAATGGGAGATTTTAATTTTCGCGATATTCACTGGGATATACTTCAGGGGACAGAAGCTCATAATTCAATGACTTATTTTATTAACGGATTGCTTAATAGTAACCTTAGATAGTTAGTGCGACAGCATACTAACTACTAATGAATCAACAACCTTCGATACTGGATTTAAATCTAATGAATGACAGCGGCTTATTATCTAATATTGTGTACCTTCCTTCCTCCTATTGACAAGTCGGATGCCGTTACACTTCAATCAAAGATTCTGACAAGAAATTGTAAATTGTTAAAACTGGAAACAGTCACCTTTTGCATTTACGATTTTGTAAGTGTTGTTATTTATATCCTAGAACACTATTTTACATGGTAAAACCTGCCGCCGAACCCTTGGGAACGTTTTTTGCTCTAGATTAAATAATATTATTACTCGCTTCACTTCAAAGTCTTCGTTTATACGTAACATGTACATAAAACCGGCGAATTAATTCATTTGCTTAAAATAAAACCTAAATTAGGGCAAAGGTATTAACGTATTCATAGTGAAGATGATGATACTCGCCATAAACTCTTCTCCAACAATATAATATAGACAATCCACAGACTTGAAAAAAGGAAATAAACTAAATTCATTCATAAATACGTTAAAACTAAAACGAAATATTTTGTTATTAGGTTATTACAAAGTAAAAATTGTAATCTGTTCTGAATCAACATTACGTAATGGTTTTGAGTTTTGATTGTTACGATGACGCATATTGGGCATTGTCCTATGACGATGCACCAGAGTATACATGTTATGATTACTTAATTTACTAACTTACATCTAACTTATCCCATCAAAATTGCACTGAAGACAATAGCAATCACAGGAAGTCAAATACAACGTTTTTAGTTATTGTTGGCGAACCTATATGGCAGATCTAACCGAGTTATTCTCTGCAGCCTTGATATATTATTACTAAAGGGCGGATTTGTAGGCACAATAAAATATTAAATTAGGCAAAATAACTGTTGAAAATAGGCAAAATAACTGTTGAAAATAGGCACATTTCAGGCAACAATGATTGAGTAAACCAATAGAACTAAACTAAAGAGGCATGCATTTGTTTTCAAGATTTATTAACACTTTAAATATTTACACGTAAAATGAATTTGTTACTATGTGTTTTTCTAAATTTTCCTGGATAAATTTGGTTCTTCTATCAGTTAAAATATGCTTATATTTAGAAAACGACCGCTCAACATCACAAGAAGTGATGGGGGCATATTTAAAGCACGATATTTCTTTTGGACTCAAGCTGTCAGTAGCTGCTGCTGTGCCTTCTCCTTCTAGTGCTTTTTTGATGGAATTAATTTTTGTCCATCCGAGATTCTTTTCTAACACCATTTCAATTTTGGCTTGAATTTTTTTCCCCTTCGCCCCCGGGAAGTTTGACGGGGCTTGCTCCACTAACTGAATGCTTTCTATAAGCGATAAATATTGATCTTCCAGTCGTTTAATTAAATTTTGAAGATATGGTTAAAGTGAGCCCCAATGTCACTACCGGTTTTTTCTTGCATGCTCACAACATAAATTTTTTGTACAAAATAATGTCACGTTGCATACGGAAATCTACCATTTTTCAAAAAAAATATTATCCCATTTGCTATAAATATTTTTCAAAAAATTTTATACAAAATTTTATACAAAATTTAGTATTTTCAGTCACTTTGACATGCGAAATGAAAATTATATAAAAAATTGTTAGCGAATAATAGCAAAAAAGGCACATAAAAGGGCAAATCACTAATTTAGGCATGTTTTAGGCATTTACCTTCAAACAGGCATTTTTAGGCAAAATAAAATTTTTGTAGAAGCATTCCCACCTCTAAAAACGCATTTATATTTTATTAAAATATTAATTGGAAGTGTCAAAACAAACAGGCAAAATAGGCAAAATCCGCCCTTTAATTATTACTGTTGTCCAGCAGGTTTATCGCCAGTGGGTGGGCGTGGTTTTCCAGTTTTCTTAAATATTTGGCACTGTTGAAGGTAATAACATCCTTAACGGTCCCCGTGTAGAACAGAGTTACGAACGTACCATGGAGCATTACTAATGATTCTCAGAACCTTCGATTGTTATCTTTGAAGAATTTCAATATTTGAAGTGCCTGATGTTCCCCATAACGCTATCCCATAGATCTATATTGGCTGTAGAACCACTTTGTAAGGACAGCTGTGACTTTCTATCTAGAAGCCAATAGAATTTGTAAAGTTTGGAGTTTAGTTGTTTACGCTTGTTCCAGATATGGGTAAGACGTCTGCCAATATGTATTCCCAGATATTTAGCGGAATCTGCTCGAGGAAGTGTTTTGTTATTTAATACAACTTCAGGACATGTTTCTCTTCTGTTAGTGAAGGTTACATGGGTGGACTATGCTTCATTGGCACGGATTCTCAATTTCTTCAACCAATTTTGTAGTTCATTTACGCTCTTCCTTAGCTCTTGTGGGACCTTGGTGGGAAGCCAGTATAACTGTATCGTGGGCGAACGTTGCTATGGATGTTTGAATTCAAATGAAATTTAAAGTTTCTCTACTATTTTTACGGAAGCTTATGTAAAACTATGTTTGGAAACTGCGAAACGTTTAAGCTTCACATTTCGAATAAAGTTATTTATTTATTTATTTATTTATTTATTCCCCAAATAAAAGCTTTTGCATAAATTGAAACATGTTGGAATTAGAAGGATCCGTTTTAGATCCTATATAGTATTTAGTTTACACCCACAATTTGTGTACGCATACACGTGTAAGCTTTTCATTCTATATTGACGACACTCTGCAAGTTATTTTGTAATCTTAACTTGATTAGTCAAACTCTGCAATCTACGTTATACGACATTTAAGCCTGCTGTGAAGAATAGATGCTTCATTAAATATTGGTAAGTTTACTGTTTTACACATGGATCGTTATAATCCTAACTCCAGTACATTTAGTGTAAATTACAGAAGTAGAACATCAGCTTAATTTGGGAATTATAATTACATCCAACTTGTCGTGGTCTCCTCAAGTTAGTGCATTTGTTAAGAAGGCTAACAGGTGACTTCAGATTGTAAGATATTTTCAGGGTGCAATCTCTACTGCAGTGAAAGATTTATACAGTTCTTATATGTACCTATGAGGCCCAGTCTAGAGTCGTCAGACGCGGTATGGTATCCTGTTTTACATCAGCATAAGAAGTTATTGGAATAAGTACAAAGAGAAATGTCTAAGATTCCTCGTTGTCTATATATGTTATCGTACGAAAATAGATTATTAAGCATGGACTTAATAAACTGGAAGACAGAAGAACCGGTGGTGATTTAATCTATACCTACTTTTGATCTATAACTCAGATATGTTCATGTTAGCAAGTACTGATCATCTTCGCGAACATCGTTTCTAACTTAGTAAATACAGAGCGACTTCGTCTTCGGTCTAGAGAACATTTCATATTTTTATAATAATAACAACAATAAAAGACTAAAATTTTTCTCGGGGGACTGCTGCGTAATTGATGGAAGTAGCCTGATTATTGGAATTAAAATATCAACAAAAGTTACATGAATTTACCCCCAACTTAAGATATACAGGGACTAAAAGCATTCCGTTTCACCAAACTTAATATAGACTGAAAAAATTTCCAAAATTCAACAATTACTTAAATAAATATATTCCTATCACTTAGCGACTGTGTTTAAAGCCTCATTAAGGCGAGAAAACTTCAAAATTTGGACAAAGAAACGGGGAAAACGGAAACAAAACGACCTATTGTTACGTCAAGACTAGCTTGCAGCAATATTAGGCAAGCAACCGTTCTGCTCTTATATTAAATATTGAATTACAAGAAGGTGCCCAATTGTTCAGGCCCTAATCGAACAATGAACACAACGCTAAATTTTCCATCAACCCTGAAGTGATACGTCCATAATTCAATGAGAACATAAATACGTACCGTACTAATTACCCAGTCCGCTAGGAAATGGGAGAACCGTTGTTGCTATTCTGACATTTGTAGCTAGAGGGAAATTGGAGTAACAATTATGTATGTAGAATATCCATGCAAGCACAATATAACAATATATGGTTTTTTAAAGATACTTTACTTGGCATCCATTGAAGATAAAAAGCAATTTAACAGCACGTTAGGACATTTTTTGCTGATTAATGCAAGTTTTTACGTAAAATATTTGTTTATAGCACATTCACAGTCTTTAAACCATGTTAATAAGACGGTTTCATTGGGCAAACACATTTTCTAGAATAAACTTGTTTTGCCAATGACTTCATTTTAAGGTTATGTCTTGTAACAGTATAAGTATTGTTATGTATATTATATATTGCTATCAAAGTTAGTACTGCTAACAATTCATGTTTGACAAGAAGACATAACCTTAGACAAAATAAACTGCCCTTCGATATACGACTAAATTTAATACCTCCACGACAAGTAAGAAATCATGACCTTCCATGGTCTAAAAAGAACAGGATTGAATTGTAAACCACTGATTCTTTGAGAATTTTTGCTGGAAGCAAAATCTATTCCTGTCTATGGCTGCAAGCCTAAAAATTCTAAGCAAAACTCAATTTAAATGAGGCATTTCGCTTGCACAGTGGCGTAGCTAGAATTTTTGCCACCCGGGGCGGTCCCTGGGTTTGCCGCTCCTCTCAATATACCAAAAATTCTAGAAAAAGTCAAAATGAAATGGCGTATAGGGGAAATAAGTTACAACGTTTATGTTTATTTTTGAAATAAAACTTTAATCTTTTAACATTAAAAATTTTTATTTTTCTCGCCTTTTTATTAGCACAATCGTCAATTACATTGTCAAAGCTGTCAGTTGCTGTTCTACAGATAGAATAGCGAGATTTCTTAACCGCAAGGTACTCATCGCTGATCTTAGGTAGTTCTTAATAGTTTTAATTTCGAAAAACTCCTCTCGCAACAAACTAGCAACACTTACAGCAATTGTGAGAAAAATTCGCAATTACGAGTATTATCACAATATTTGGAACAGAGTTCACGAGACTGTATTTTAAAATAAACTGCAAAAGTTCAAGGAGACCGTCCTTCCACGTCTGTGTTTTAAAGCCTCCACTTTTATGTCACACTGTTGTATATTCAGGGTTGGGCAGTATTTGAAATACATGTATTTCAAGTAAGTATTTTAAATACATTTTTTACCTGTATTTTGTATTTTAAATACTAATTTTGTAAAGAGGTATTTTGTATTTAAAATACTAATTTTGTAAAGAGGTATTTTGTATTTTGTAATTTAAATATGTACTAGCAAAGACGTATTTTGTATTTTAAACACCCTGTTTTTGTAACTTGACTACCACAGTAAATTTTATTACAACATTAGGTTAAGTACATGGGTAGTAGGTTTAATCGACAGTACATTCACCTGCAAGGGGACGTTTATCAGACAAAACATTTCAAACGTTATTATTTCTGAAAGGTAATAAAAGTTTTACGAATTTGAGTGAAACCTAAGAAATTTATTTTATATTGTAAATTTAATTTTTGTATTTAGTATTCTAAATATATATTTTTAGGCAAAGTATTTTGTATTTTATATTTTAAATACATATCTTTAGACAAGGTATTTTGTATTTCAAATACACTGTGATCACGTTTTTTTTGTATTTAGTATTTTAAAGGCATTGTCAACTTATGAAAAGTCGTTTTTTTTTTATTTTATAATTTGATTGAGTAAAGTGAGTATTGCACCTGTGCAAAATTTTACGGCCGAATTTTAATTCGTTACCGTGTTATGGGAGCTAAAAGTTTAAGATATGACGTCAAGAGTGTCGCTTGCGAAATGCCGAGTCGACTAATAATACTAGTAACCCAGCAACGCGGGTGTTGTGTTTGTTTAGGAGCCTCAGGAGGACGAGACTCGTGACGTCACGTATCCGGAAATGAATTCTCTCTACCCGTTTATTGTGGTTATTATCAAAGATATTGAAATTCTACCACTGCGGGTAGTTTTACGAGTATTTTAACTAACGTATTTTGATATTTACTAAATATGTTGCATAAGTTGACAATGCCTTTAAATACATATTTTCAGACAGAGTATTTTGTATTTTATATTTTAAATACAAATCTTTAAACAGGGTATTTTGTATTTCAAACATATTGTGGGCACGTATTTTGTATTTAGTATTTCAAATACACAGCACAAAGTATTTTGCCCATCCCTGTAGTATATTCAATCCTTTGGTTTGAAGGTAGAACTGCCGCCCCCAAAAAAGTGCCGCCCGAGGAAGACCGCCCCTCCCGCCCCCCCGTAGCTACGCCCCTACGCTTGCATATGGTAGACTAACAACACACAACATCTAAACCTAAAAACATTGCAGCGTAATATTTTTACATATTAAAGTTTAGACATAATAAATTCACAGCAGTACATAATTTATTTTTATTACATTCAAATGTTAGAACAAATATTCATGGAGTCATAAAATATTTTATGCAAGTTGTTTATACAGCCTTGTACTAAAAAACATCCATAGTAATGGAGATACCAGATTTTTCATCCCGGCGCAACTAATGCAACAAAATCAACGAATACCTTACTTTTGTAATTACATAAATATAAATTCACCTTTTGGTGTTATTAACTCTGTAAAAGAAGACATGAGGAAATACCTTGAATCAAATTAACGAACTAGAAATTTTTGCAGAATGATTATTATTATCATCCGCTAAGCCAAGTTCTAAATTAAATTAGCAAAACATTAAAGCTAATTAAATTGTATAACAGAGTAATAAATCAGAACACTTAAGCCGCAGGAATCAATAACAAAAGGAAGTTATAAACGTCGAAAGAACGTGAAGGCCAACCGAATGAAGGAAATAGCAGCTGCAAAACACCACAACATTGCCTCTGCCTATTATGATCTCATATTTTCGGGTTTTGCGATTTATGATTATAGCTTTATAAAGAAATATTAACAAGAGCTTTATAAGAAGATTATAAGTAGCTGCGAGCACTGTTTAATAATTGAGAATTTCTTATTATTGATAATATCAACTGCTCAAGGCATGCCGAAACTGAAAGAATGCTTCCTAAAACGGCCAATATTAATTTAAATTGTCTTCTGTAACGGTTTCAAAATTTCGTTATCTACTACTGATCGCCTTTAGGAAAAACTGTCCATTTTTTTACATGAAAGTATTTCCGGGACAGGTGTAACAATCCTGTAAGAAATTACATACGAATGCATTCTTTGTTCAACTACTTACTTTCTTTTCATAACCGTTAATGGACTTGCAGTTTTCGTATCTAACATTTTTGCGGGTATTACAGCACTCTCGATAGTGAGTTTTTTACCCTGAGTTATTAATCTTAAAAATCTTCCACTTCCAAGCATCAACCTCGAAGATAAATTACCAGAAACAAAGAAACTCTTCTACTTTTAAAAATAACTTAAGAATTTCGCCGGCAAATTATCTCCGGAAAAATATTAAAAGGAAGACTTAACCAGTCTGTAAACCGAAGATAAAAATAAAATGCTGACACAAAAGCAGAGATATTAAATTTCAAAAGATTATATTTCATATTTTAATGAGCATCTACATTCAAAAGTGTTTACTTATCTTTCATTTCGTTATGAGAAAACTCGAAACTTGGGCTAAATTATTTTTTTTCAGCATTTTGTTTTTTTTTTCTTACAGCAAACTAAAATTGGTACACATGACGCCTCCTACGATAATAAAAACTTAATCTTCAAAGATGTATCTACAACACCATTACTAGAAACCTTCACTTTTAGAAGTTCCTAAACGAGGACAAGATATGAAAACAAAAATCTGAGAATACCTTCAATATACACACTTTTGGGACTTTGTTAAAAAAGGAAAAAGAAACTGAATAAAATAGTCCCTTACTTCCTTTTTGATAAATTTAATCTACAACTTCGATCTTTTTTGGTCAAATTTGATCCTAAACAATGAACATTTGAAAAAAAAAGCAATAAAATACTAACATAACTTAAATTCGAATCACACGCGTAATATGATGCCTCGTAAGATTTTTTAAGCCTTCAGGTTTTCAAATTAATAGACGACAATAAAATTATGTAAAGCCATTAACAGGTACAAAACATTTAATTGGGAAAGTCAAACCAATTATAGAGAGAAAGCGACCAACTACTGTTAGATTTAGGAGTATTTTATATTCAAAGTTTGTAGATATCAAGGAATTGGGTTCTCTTAATTTATTCAAAAACCATATGTTGTGGTTTACCACACGTAATTATTTGGATACAGGTTTCGTGGTGTAGAATTGTTTAAAAATTATAAACTTTACTTGTGATACGCAACGCCAGTAGGAAAAGTTTAGTCCAAAAGACAACGAAATAATAAGAGTAAATGTATACTGCATTTTTATTAATTTATTACTTCAGCACATCTTTACTGTTAATAAAAATTGAATTGGCTCGAACGTAAAATCTATAGGAAGAGGAAGTCGCCTATGTTATTAAATCTAAAAGTAGCTAATTTTCAAATATCAAAAGTGGTATCTACTATGCCAGGAACTACTGATAAAAGTGCTACAACCTCTACGTCCAGGAAACGCGAGTTTCATGGTCGTTGTTATTTACATAACTCTGTAGGTAGGTACTATTTTTTCTCTGTGTGCTACTGTTTAATAATTTGGAAATAAATTTCTGTCCGGCCCTCGTTAATTTGCAAAAATTTTAAATGGTAATCCAGGGACCGAGATAAACGGAGCACGCAATTCTAGCAAACTTGGGGTGCACGGAAATGCGCGAGGGTAGTAACGTGGACGATGTTGCACGCATAACGAACAGCCCCGGGTTGTGCGTAACGCACTGGAGGGTGGGATAGGCCATCATTGTAGGGATTTAACCCTACGGGAACCTCACGTTCGAGCCCGTCATATTCCGACAAAGCGATATTTTGCACCGCATTAAAAATTGTATTTGTTGCCATGTGGATTTGCATTTACATGGATTTCCATAAAAGGGATCAGGGTTGATATATTGATTAGTACGGGGGCTTCATCAATGCAACGTGTGGGCTCTGCTACAAGGTGGGGTTGTGTAACTGCATTCTACAACTGTAGTCGCACAGTGCAACCACGTATTTGAATCGTTCAAAACAATCAATTGTTGCGTTCAATGCAACGATGGGCAATGCAAGTGCACAGTGTCCTCAACTAATGGGCCGTATCTCAACCCTCGTAGCCATTACTAAAGCGGTTACGTAGGTCAGGGTCAACAGGATTGTACCAACACTGGCAGGTCCACATTACAAGAACGACTGCTCCAACAGATCCTTGTATGGAAATTGCACTCGAGGCAAAAAGGATGTCGATTTGTTGAAGTGGCAGAAGCTGCCTTTAAAACTCAAGCTGCCTTTAAAACTCGAGCTGCCATGTTCAATGCGTATGGGTCTCGTCGTTGCTAAGCGAAATTTCCAAGCTCCCCTTCACCTTCTCGATTGCGAATCATCCACGCTTTCGTTGTTCAGATTATAAATATCAAACGTATTCAAAAACTGTTCATTCGCTACATAATATACAAAAATAAATCAAAATACTAATTTTGGTAAAAGCTTAGATAGAAAATAGAACTTAAAAAATGCTGCGAAGAACGGAGAACTATCTTTTCTAAAACTAGGACAAAAATATTTACAGAATACCAACAAATTCACTTTAAAAGATTGCAGTGAATTCGTGAAAAATTTCTGAAAAGCTTTTGATCATTTCAAAGTTAACCCATTTTATCTATTTTTACAAACAAACAAATTTTAAATACCATTTTATACATAAAATGGCAATAAACAAACGTTTTCCCGATTATTTACTAGCAAACCGATCGGCAAAACAGGCCAATAAAACGCTTAAAGATGATAAAAACGAACTTTAAATTTATTTTATGGAATCTATTATTGAAACCAATTTTGCTGATTTACTTCTGAAAAGAAACGTTATTTTTATGGAAAACGGCCTCAACTTACGGTATATACTACATATATGAACTTAACTAATTTTTTACATGCTCTTTAGAAAGAAAACCTAGGAAATGCACAACTAACGACCGCTTTTAAATAGAATAAAATTAATTAAACGTTGTTAAAAGGCAGTTTGACCGATTTGATCCGAAATGTAGAATGTTACAACCTCCAACCTATATTCTCTCGATTATGAGATGAAGAAATTACCCTACTGCATTCTGCATTACCCAAGGCTATCGTGTTTTACTAAGAATTCCCAAGAAAGCTACTGAACCATATATAAATACGCAATATGCAATCAATCTAAAACTAATCGATCTAACATCAAAGTAACGACCTAAAAACACGATTGCCAGGAAACTACAGATCTAAACCATCTTTTGGCACGTTAACCTAGGAAGACATTCCTCGTCCAACATTTAATGTTAGCCAAATGCATCCATTATATAATACCATAAGTGTAACGGGAACCTGAATAACTGTCCGAAGTTCCGCATACTGCATACAATAACAGAATGTACTCTTGAAAATTGATTAAATGCGAACATCACGCATTTGCTAATTTGAATCTGAGGTGTTTATTCTTCTGCAGATGGAATAAAAATGAAATCCGAAGGTTTTGTGGCGGAATAGTCCTCTTGTAAGTGTATACCGGCTCGGTAACAAATCTCATGATTAAGAAAAGGTTAGTGAGATTCAAAAATGAGGTGGTCGGTCAGCTTCTATAGTAATGAGCTATTTTCAAAGATAAATACTATCACCACTTATGGGTTTCAATTTCGTCCTTTAGATAAAATCTTGCTGAGAAAAACGCTAACCAAAAATAAAAGATAATCCCAAGGAGAGCATATTCTGCAACAGATATCACAGCAATTCCAAACGTGAGGCGCATTTCTAGACGTGATCAATCGGGGGTCGCGATGTTCACGATTGTCTCAGGACTAGCGCGTGACGGAGGATACGTGACTATCAGCACCAAAAGCGCCGACAATCCACTCAGAAATATCCAAAAACCGCAATCTGTTCAAACCGCGACTTTATTTCGCTGCAATAAATGGATGCAAATGCTGCCTTGTCAGATACTTTAAAACTAGAGACGACTGCAATCAGGATGATTTTCCTAATTTGATGTTGACGCATAATGATGGCTGGGATGTTACGGTCTGCATTGCGTGGCAGTGCCAATTATGCATCCTTGCAGAAACCTAAATAATTGGTGCTTTAACCCTCAAGCCCCGAGGACGTCGGGACGACGACGGCGGCGGCTGCTGCCAACAGTAGCGTAGCGCATCCGGTTATTTTTACGTGCTGGGGAAGGTCGGGGTGGACTGACCTACCCTTGCCACTATAAATACAGCCCGATAATGTCTGGCAAACTACTCGTCTTATAAATAACCTGCTCACGCAACGGGAAATTTTTACAAACACCCACCTCCAGAGGAAATAATTCTTGTTAGCTTTATATGCCACGATATCTTTTTACGCCCACACATATAAAACCTTGAAATTACTTTGAATTCATTATTAAGCTCCCTCTTTAATTAACCTAATAGGTTTCCAGTTAAATAGCCGATTTTTCCCCAATTTAGGGGTTTTCATAAAAATCAATTTTGGGCACTAAAACTCGTTGCGCTAGTTGATATAGCATATACGTTTCCACTGCCTCACATGCACTATCAAAGGAGTGTTGATAACTGAATTTCATTAGCATTTTTTAAATTTATTTACTTATTACAATTAAACAAATTAACAATCTTCACCGCCAAATTGATAAAATAAAAAAAATCACCCATTCTAATGTATTTATTTACCAATTTTTAAATAGAAATTAAGCGATATCAGAAGTGAAATTAGGCGTGCAAATTAAAAATGACTTTGAAGTTTACAAAAATTAGCCTTGAATATTTCCGGATTTGATATCAAACATTTAATAGATTAGATTTTTACTATACTATACACAATTTTTATTTTGTTGTGATACCAAGGTTAGTAAAAGCTTTTATATGATAAATTTACCATTTCTTTGCATTTGCTAAAGTCTTTTAAAGAGCAATTCTTTTTAAGAACTTCAAAGAGATTAACTTGTTTTTATAAAAACGGCAAAAGCTTCAAAGAATATTTGTAAAAAGACGTCCACACTTACGAGCTCTAGAATAACAAAGTTACAAATAATGAAATATTTCATCTAAGCTTTAAGCTTCTGTTTATTATACATCGGTAATTTTTATAAATATCAGGGCATTTCTAATTTTGCTGTGAAATTGTTATATCTTCAAGATGGAGTTATAAAATTTAAAATTTGTCTTGTACAATTTCCAAGCATATTCAGGCGCAAAAAAACTGATTTATTCAAACGGTAAGACTGTATAGAACCTTGTTTTTGCTTGGTATTTAATTAAATTTAACATAGGTCAGGTACTCCAAACGTGTTTCGCGATAATAATTAAAAACGTGTTGCTGTATCTTAACATTCTGCATATATTTATTCCAGCTAGTAAAAGCAAGAAAACCCACACATCTAACAATGAAGTCGCACTAAAAATATACAGCAAATTAGCATGCAGAACCCTCATTTATTACTAATTGCAGTCGATTATTCTTGGGCTTATTTAAACAAAAGATAAACTTATGCTCTTTGTACATGCATCAACCAAAGCTAAAACGGATGTGTGATTTACATTCATATGAGAAAGACTTTGCAGACGAATGTAAGCAAACTCTATAAATCCTTTTTGAATCGAATTAATTAGCCTCGTATTTTTCTAGGCTATAACAGATTGTACAGTTCATTAGTGAAATTACGTGGGTAATTATGCATTGTTAACTAAAAGATTTCCACTTTTCTGATGGTTGCCGTAAATCAACGATTTCCCAATACGCACATATTTCGTTGTATGCCATTACTACCCAACCTAACCAAACAGGTGCTGTTGATGTGTCTGCGTGAAACATCGTTTATTACGATGTGTAATTATTTAGATACCCGGGATATTAATCTTGTCATTTACGCAATTGGATTTTACACGATATTACACTGCAGTTATTATAAAGACTGATATTCCACATAAAAATTAATTTCTGATGCCAAAAACGGCAACTTTTTATCCTAAATTGCCAATTATTTATTTTATACTTGCCATTATTAACAATTCGCAGCTTCTTTTCTGATATTTCAGTTTTATTGATAAAGTGGGCAAGCACTTTTAAAGTATCAACTGTCAGACCGTCACGTCATGCAGAATACACTACCATTAAAATGGTCAAGGAACTTCCTTCCTACAGTATTAATATTATTTTAATGTATCAAGATGTAATCACATTTATTTAATTCTCCACGCATTTATCAGGCTATTCGTTTCCCATAGCGAGCGTGTACTCCCATCATCAAGTTATAATCAAACTGACAAATAAATAAATTTCCTCAATAATTGCGTCATCGAATATATTAATGAAATATTTAAAATACTTTTGTAGTCACTGTGAAAGATATAAATTGTTTACTTCACTATCTTACTTCTTATACCAACCGATTAATACAACTCCACTTCTAGTTTGACATGCTTTTGAAAACGCACGCATGATCAAATGCAACTGCCATAATGACATTCCTCTATAGTCTTTGGGATTATATTGTCAAGTTATGAAACACTCGTTTCGTTTGATTTTAACGTCAGTGAAGCTTGGTGGTAAAAAGAAATGGTTAAAGCAAGACAGGAGCGACAAAGAACTATATGAATATAAACAAAAGTTAACCGAAAACTCGATAGCATAATCTAAAAATATCATTCTGACCTTAAACAATAGAAATAGAAGGGTTCATAATGATTATGTTTTCGAAAGAAATTTTTGCGGAATGCATTGTTTCTCAACACCAGAATCTTTGGCTTTTCACAAACGATAATTTTATTACTCACTTATTTACTTACGCAGAGGCGCTACAGTCCATATCGAACCTTGGCCTCCCCTAATTTCCTTTACCACGTCTCTCCATTTTCCGCTCTTTTTGCTTCGGGGGTTTGTTCTCCCCTTCTGGCTATGGCATTTTTCTCAATCCTGCAGACATGACCTGCCCATCTCAATCTTTCAAAGCTGATAAATGTTACCAAGTCGGCGTCATCGTACATTTCGTAGAATTCGTGATTCCATCTCTTTCTCCATTTGATAATTGTATTACGATTTAAGGAAAAAAAAACGTAAATTCAACAACGTCCAAATTTACTAACCCACCCTAACTCGTCATGATCACGGCGATTCAGACTTCCAACTCGCATTCGGAAAGTTTTGGTTGCGGCGATCACCTATTTTATCTTCACCTTTCTCGATGTTTCATCATTTCGCAAACTAACAATTAACTCGAGCAAAAATTACTTAATTGGAGGGTTCACCCGACTGCTGAACATGGTCCTAATTTTATTCGTTAAAATTGCCCAATTCAAACGCAACCCCGATCGATGATTGATCAAATCCCGTAGGTTTTATGTTTAACATGTATGTATGTAATCGTTAACCTCTTATACATAACATAATATGAAAAATTCTTTTGCATTAAAGACTTTCTATTATTTTTAATTATATATACATAAAACTACGTAACAGCTACAGCATTATTAAAATACGAATAAAATACAAAATATATAATTAGGTATTACCATACGTTAGAAAGAGAAACATAATTAACCATGACCATACGCAACTCGAACGGCATCGACTGTAATGATTAAGTGGAAACGTCGGAGTTCTTGTTTCAATTATATTTTTATTTCGAAATTACACTTAAAGGGTTATTAAAGTATACTTACTATTCATAAAAAAATCTAATTATTAGATTACGCCAACAGAACGAGAAAAATAACTTATTTTAAGAACCATGACCATACGCAACTCGAACAAAATTAGCCGTAATGACAAGGTACAAATGTCGAACTACCTGTTCCAATTATATTTTTATTTCTGGATTATAATAACATCAGTTGGAAAGAGATAGAATAAACACTGACCTTACCAACTTCCTAGTCAGGGTCAGTGTTGTTCTGGCGTCTCTCGCAAATTCCTACCAACAGTAAATTAATTGTACGTAAATTTCCTATCCACATCAGCACCAACCTACGTGGTTACTAAAAATAAATATCGTGCCTAATTGTATAAAAAAATGTATAGAATGTAACAATCATATTTAGTATATAAATAACCTGAGCACAAACAACTCGCCTATAATATATTCCCAGCCATATTATAATTACATTTTTATCGTCCTTCACATGCAGTAAGCCACAAGGATCTTCCGCAATGTTGCGCTCACCAGTAGAAATATGCACTAGTGTATGTAAATTTAAATACGGCCATCTAGAAAGCAAACAAAGATTTGGCAACTGACATAAACTATGTATTCCGCAAGCCCTGAAACGACAACTATAATGTGAAATATACCAGTCCAGGTCGTTTCGAACTATTAAATTTGCGCTCATAAATGTCGGGGCTTTGTTTTGCGCTTCAGAATTTGAATTCTGCATTAAAATTAAAACGGAATGGCAAAAACTAAAAACTGAAGAGCAGACGGCAACGTTCGCAAAAACACTTCAATGATCAGTCTAGAGAGGCATTACAGTCGCCATTAGCAACAATTACCGTACAAAACGTCGGAAAACGCACAGCAAAATTAATAACAGAGTACTGCTTGAATTATAATGATAATATTAGATAATACTTCAGGTAGTTGTGCGAGGTGGAAGCGGAAAACGAAGCCAGACAAGACGAATGCACGCCATTAAAGCTAGCGCTAAAAAAACGAGACGTGTAGGTACCGTTTTGAGGCTGCAGTAATTTCTTCGCTAGAACAAGAGGCCCGGCTCGGCCATATAAGAAGTGAAAACGGACATAACGAAACCGGACAAGTTACGACTACTGCTTTTCTTGTACAGTTAAGCTAGAACTGGAATTGCAATATAAACAGCGGTAGACGTCGCCATAATTTCTATAAATTGTAGTAATAGTTAGCGATTCCAGGTTTTTTCAAAAGACGACGCTTCCATCGAGACCTTTCTCTTAAAGGGGGTTATACGCTATATTAAATGCCAGGTGACCTTTCGGTAGATACGCAGAGCTGTTAATGAATAGATTAAATTCAAATGCGAGTTTCCTATTTTAATACTCGTTTAACAAACAGTAAAAAAAACACCTTCCGTTTTAGCAATTTACTTAAGGACACGAATACTTGCCAATTTACGTATTTAATTTATCGAAATAATTCCTTTCTTATTGAACTTTATATCCCTAAACATCCCACTCGAAACGCGAAGACAAAATAACGAGCTCCAAATTTAGGAACAAAAACACAATGAAATTAAAGTTTAACGAAGAAATAGCACGTAAAATCTTTCAATATTAATTGACCGTTTTAGGTGGAATTTCAAGTACGACTGTACTTAACGAGTATTAATTATTCAACTTCCTAGTCGATAAACACGACAAAACACAAATCTGACGACATGACCATACAAACTGTAAGATTCTAAAAAAAACCGTCGCTAATTATAGACTGGCAAAAAATAGATAATTACCATAAACACATTTTAATACACGTAATTAATTATTAAAAATATACAAAGATGAAATATGAATAAAAATGCTTTCATGAGAACTTTGGTTCTGTATTTTTTGCCATTTAATATTTAACCTTTATTAACCTGAACGAAGACCTCAGAGGGTCAAAAGTATTCTTAGAAATTACGAGTTTCTATAGTTTGTCGATTTTCAGCACAGAAAACTGAAAAGGATACCCGTAAAATAAGGAATATCAAAACGATTAGTAAATTTAAACTTTATTCGCCAACGTGTTCGTCTGAATTCGCTCTTTCATAAGAAAAAAAAAATCCTCATAACCATGGCGAAGTAGTAATTAGGGAAAACGTGAACAGCTTTTCTAATTTTAACCTCGCCCTTATTAAAAACCAATTAAACGGCCTTACTTTTTTCTGCTTCCATGTTTTCGTTTAGAATCTTTATTATAGCAAGGTTTCGCAATTTTATTACAGGGATTTTTCGCTCGAATTGATACCAAAATGTGGATTTTTTTAAAGCACGAAATTAAAGGGTATGAAGATATTTGGACGAAGAAGATCTTTGTTTAGCGAAGGTACTGAAAGAAAACAATACGGTTGTCCACGCAAATCGGAATAAAAAACTTAATAGTCTTGGCTCAAATATAAAAACAATTCTTTCAACCCCACAGAGTTTCAAATTTTTATTTAGTTGCGCTATGAACTGATGACACGCTTGAACGAAAACAAGCATTTAAATCGATTGTTGGCTCGACACAACGATTTTCAAAGGCGTCCAAAACCTCTCTCGGAAACTTACCAAATTGTATTTTTCCGTTGTGGGCCGACAAAAAAACATTTTCTTCCTTTTGGATTGAATAATCAACAGTCCGTTACAACCTAACGTGCTTCCCTTTCTGAACGTCTAAATTAAGTTTTCAAATTTTTATCTGGAAACTCGATATTTGGGAAATTATTTTTACAGGTATTAATATTATTCAAGAAACACAAAACAAAAGCCAAATTACTATATTTACAAGCAGCCTTGGATATCTGGTAAGGAATGATCAAATAATAAGACGCAAACATATTTTCTCAAATGAATTTTTAACACCTAAATACTTCCAAAACAAATTAGAATTGCTATACTCGTATTAGAACTGAACGACTACAATTTTTTATTTATTCCTACAGTGATGATGGTTAATACGTCGATATAATTCGAACTTTCCATAATACTTATTTATAAGTGATCAATATTTCGGCTTGCATTATTTATAACAAGACATAAAACATAGGGGAACAATATTTTTTAAAATAAAAAAATACAGTTAATTTCCTTTCTAATTACACTTATTCAAAAATTATTATTGTTCTGGATCGTTATCAACCGTTCTACCAGCATTGTGTTAATACAAACAAGCGTCTATCTGTTTTAGAAATACATTTTCTCAGTCTGCATACAAAATCCACGCAACAGCTTGGCATATTGAAAGCAAATTGTTTGCATAACTTGAGCTATTTCAAATATTTTACTTTGTATAGCACTCGTGTCTAGTAATACTGAAAATGTGACTATCCCACCCGACGAAATAAATGAAATCTCCTGAAAGTGTGATTTACATTCGAAAACCCATAAAACCTTAAAGCAAATGGCAAACAAACTTTACGAACGTATTTCGTTCCAAAAATACGTTTTCTTACTTTGAAATCAATATTAAACCTACCTAAAGAGGGTAAAATGCATAAAGTTAAACGCTAATCCGTGCCGTCTGTAAAAAGGTTATCACTGATAGGATCACTATAAGCCCAGACATGACTGGTTTGCTCGTTAAAATTGGTAATTCGTTCGTTTAACGCTTGTACCTACCTATTCATTAAATTTAAGTGCAACTCCTAACGTGCGTTATATTACACATGTAATAAGGTGGAACAGAGTCTCGTTAAACATAAGCGTTAATCCAGCACAACAGATTTCCTGTTACTATAAATAATTTAATATTGCATAACGTGTAATCATGTTTAATAGCTATCAATATTTCTAATTAACATCTTGACATTTGCACAAAACTAGGTAAACAACGCTAACAAACGAGATCAGAGTTACTAATACGGCGCTAAAAAATGTTTCTATTAATGTTAATCAATTCGCGTTTGCCATTTATTATTACGAATAAAGTGAAGGTAAAAACATAAACAACTTGTAGATACAAAAGTTGGTGTTCACAACAATTTTAATTATGTTATCACTTCGCTCACTTTAACATACGAGCAGCACTATTAATTTTCAACTCAACGTATGAATTTAAATATTCCCAACAAACACATGGTACACAAAACGTTTAAATTGCCTAGGCACTTGGAAGGAAAACTAATTAGTTACGATGAATAACAAAATTATCATCAGCATTACATACATAGCAATTTATAACAAACGAGTCTCTTTGTTGACGAGCGTTTTTTCCATTAATCTTCAGTCCCAACAAGAGGGCTAATCGAGGGGTGAGAGATCGATTTCAACGAAACAATTTCGTTCGAGAGCTATTCAAATTCGAACCCCACATTAAAATTTTAAATAATTCCTAATTGAACTTACCTTTATTTGGTACGAGTTGAGCCTATTCAGCGGTAACGCATTGAAGGAACTGAAGTCTAATCGGCGTGTAAATATTCCATTCGCACCACCCCCAATTCTGAAACAAAAACATTCTACATTATCAAAAGAGAATTTACAATACACCTTATACAAAGCAATATATTTACGGGGCTTTTGGAAATTCTACTCTCACGAATTTAAATGAAAGAAGGAAAATTTAGATTAACAAAGTGATTTTTCCTTTCTAATTAAACAATTAACAAACAATTTCAACCGGTATGTATATTGATGAAAAAAACGAACCAACTTTTTCCACGAATGGTTCAGCAGTATCTAAAATTAATAAAGGAACTGGCTTCGTTTGAGGTTGATGCACATAAATATTAAAGTGTAGTGGAACTTCCACCAAGTAATATTCGCATCAATCATATGGTATGATCTTTAAAATTCTGTGATGTTTGTGCCAAAATCTGTAGGTTAGTAACTTGTGTTTACTAATTTGTTTTCTGAACTCTCAATAAATTTATTTCGGTGGTATTTAACTGTCGTGTAGACCCTGACACATTTGTATGTAACTATAACATAACTGAAAATTTTAGTTGAATTTGTGATGCAAGATTTGTTCTAACTTTGCCCTTTGCCAAATTTGCACATGAATTTAATAACACAACAAACCCAAGAAAAGAAAATAAACATTACCTTAGTGTAAATAACATTTATATTTCTTACACGGAAAGTATAAGAAAACCTTCAAATTTAAATCTAATTAGAACGTCTACTTGAATACTTTTTTTTTATTAAAGACTGAATCCTTTCAACTCCTTGTTTGATACTCAAAAACCTTTGTTTTACGGGAACTAAAAACACTTAAGCGGAATCAATCAACTAACTCGACTTTGCCTGGGCTTTTGTAAAATTTAAAGTATGTAAACGCCATAATGAATATATTAAAAATGAGCTCGTCATCCATCTAATATGCATTTCCTACGCATCTTTGTAAAATTAATCCCATAAAGTGTTGAGATTTTAAAAGCTTTTTATGTCTAGAATAGGGAAGATTAATGACGACGAGAACTTATTAGCCTGTGAATTGCACATTTAAATGCAAATCGTTTCAGAATTGCGGCGAGTTAGGGAATAAAATTCCCTGAAACAGAAACAACAAGAAAACAAAGATTTGTTACTGCTTCCAACTTTCCAGTAAAACCAAATAAACGAAATACATTACGAACTTTGCGACTTATATAATTGCAATAAATATTTATCATCTTCAAGGATTAAATAAAATTCCTAGTTTGGAACTTGTTAAAAATAAACAGAAACCAGGGTTATTTGGGAAATGAATAAGTAGGTTGGGTGATTTGTGTGATAAACAATTGGCGCTCGTTCAAATCGAACTTTGACGTAAAAAGGTGCATCCATAATAAAATCTCTCAGAATTCGATTAGTTAAAAGTTCTAAATTACATCCTACCACATTGATTATGTGTGCGTTACATCAGCCTTAAAATTAATGCCAACTAGTTTGGTGTGGATTGGTTGGGGTTTGATGGTCTATAAAAAAAAGGTTTAAAATGTGGGTCACTGGGAATTGCAATTTAGCAGGTAAAACACCTGGTGACCCACATTTATTCTAACCCACCCGGAAATAACTGGTCAAGGTAAATACAAGGGTAGATAGATGGTAAATAGTATTACACAATGTGATTTTTTATTGGATTCTAAATGTGAAATTCTTCGAATTAGTCTAATTGTAGGAACCCAGGTACTCTTTCCATAACCTTCAGGTTTTGTGCAACTAAATTCCAACAAAGGAAGCCCAAGGTGCAACCAACAAAAACATAATAGGGTCGAGCTTTTTTAAGAAAAAAATTCAACGAAGTGCAACGTATAATTAGCTTTTACTTTTTCATTTTAGTCCGCTACCTTGTCTGTGTTAATTCTAACCTTCCAAATTACACCCATAGACTGTTATCTTAGGTATGATGTGCTCCATTTCTTACGTTTTTGCTTCTGAACATACAACTTTCAATTATAATGCCAATTAAAACTGATGCGCCACATCATGAAACCTTTGTTCGATAAAATTTTACTGCTTGTTAATTAGCATACAGGGTAAATACAGTACACGGCCAAATACCATGAGATGAATCTAACTAATTTTAAGAAAAAACTGCATATAAACGTATTTCCTAAGCTTCTTAGTTTTCTAGATAGAACGAAAGTGTTGCAGTATTTAAAAAGACGTTTGCAGACATGGGTTGAAGTTGAAGGTAGACATTATTTGCTTTTTGCTGATATTTTTTACTTCTTTTTAACAGCTAAACTTAACCGGCATCGGCAGTTCGGTAGAGTGGGAGTGCACGTAATACTGAAATATACAAAGTTAAGCATGGGTCTGCTTGGCCAGAACTTGGATGGGTGGCGCTTTGCAGCTGGGTGTGTCCGGCCTCCTCGACACTGTCAAGGTATGAGAGGGTAAAAGATAAAGAAAAAAAGAACAGCTAAACTTTGAAGTTTTAAGAAGAGGATGCGAAAATATGTAAGAACAGCAAACCAACGGGAAAGAGACCACCCGGACGACTCCCACCTAATGGAGAGGCAGCAGAGTTGGTCCTCGTCATCAAACGAGTAAGCAGGCTAGACAGACAGGACATGGTGGTCCTAGGCGATGGGAAGAAGAAAAAGTTGCTTGAATTGAAATAAAAACTCAAAATTTTGTTAATTTTTCATAGAAATGGCTTGCTGCAGCAATAAAACCAAAGAGACAATCATTGCTTAAGGGGAAGCTAGTCGTCCGAAACGGGAGACTTTATGACACGACTACAGATAATACAAGTACATATAGGAAAGTTCTTGATATACAAAAAACATTGTTTTATGATAAACTAGCAATACCCCGAAAATAAATTTACCTCGGTTCTTAATAAGGAAATTAGCACAAAACATAATTTAGGCCACCTAGAATTAATATTTATGGGTTAAAATTCATCAGTCTCTTCCTATTGTTGGTGTCCATGCGTTAAGATGTCTTTGCTAGAATTGAATGAATTTGAAGCCAAAAAACAAAGTTTTTATATTTCGATCCAGTCAGTATAAATTATTTAACACACAAAAATTGAGTTTTATAGACTTTCAATTAATGGAATATTTTCAAACTTCGTTAACGCATAGACACCAACAATATGAAGAGGCTGATAAATTTTAATCCATAAATATTAATTCGAAGTGGCCTAAATATTAATTGGAAGTGGCCTAAATATTAATTTGAAGTGGCCTAAATTAAGTTTTGCGCTAATTTCCTTATTAAGAACAGAGGTAAATTTATTTTCGGGGTATTACTAGTTTATCATAGAACAATGTTTTTGGATATCAAGAACTTTTCCATGTACTTGTATTATCTGTATTCGTGTTAATAAAGTCTCCCGTCTCGGACGACTAGCCTCCCTTAAGCACAATTTATCAAAAAACGCTGGCATACAAAATTTTTCTAAAAAAAAAAGTAAAAACTTGGATCACGTAATGCCACTAAACGCCTAGTTCTTGCGGAAAACATTAGCTTATGAGGTTTTAAAAAAATTTATCAAATTGGAAAGCAATACCTAGAACTAGAAGCATAATAAAAGGTATTAAAAAAAAACGACTTCAACACCTTCAATCTACAAAGTGAAGTCCTTCGGGACATGCATTTATATGCATGTTTTTAAAAATTAGTTGAAGAACCGCCCCCAGAACTTTGGCCTTGTACTTTATTTATATGCTGTATAATCTGGCAAAATCAATACATTAAAACCAATGGTACCAAGAAAATCTATAGGGCTACACTTGGATATTCACGGAGATTCCAATTCTAGGTTAAGTTCCGAACTCCTCAAATCCTGCCACGAATTAATTCGCAATCGATCTATTACATAGTTGATTTTAGTTAAGACACTGTTGCCATATAGCTTTACATCTATGAAAGGTTTTGCATAATACTCATCAATTCTCCATAATTATGGTAAAAAGAACTAACTGAGAATTCTAAAAATATTACTCTAATAATAATCGGCGAATAAAGTACGTTTTACGAAGTAAATTAAAACTGTAAACCACACTCGGTGAGCAAGCAACAGCGCAATTTTTTCAAACTACAGGATAGTAATCACCGTCTAGTAAGAGTCTGCAAATGCTCGCCTAGTAAATTTCACAGATGGCGCGATTTGCTTTCTTTGTAATTGAGAATCTTTTATGACGTCAAGTCACACATAAACGCCCCGACTTATACAATGGCGATGGAAGTCACGGTTTGGGAAACAATGCGTAAAGAACTAGTGTTCCCGACATAATTAATGATTGGTAACGCCAATTTTTACATCGTACCTATTCAGTCTGCCGTGGTTTTATATAGGTGACCTTCACAGTGCAGCTAATTTTAAACTCGACGCACTGGAGCGCGTTAGCTGAGACTTGTTGGCCTTGGGTTTGCTATGTAATACACTTCATTTCATTAGCAAATTTAGGATATGGCTTACTATGTTGTAAACAAGCCATTTTTTAACTTCTTATTCATGGCTATATTTACACACTGGAGCGAGTGGGCGGTGTTTGTACGAAAATGATAATAATCACGCCTTCAAATTCAGCAGCTTACAAAAAGCTAATACTTTCCATTTCGACAGTGCACAATGCAACAGAAAGTATACAAAACACCATTCGCATGTGTTGAACATAATGGATGTAGTGCAGTCGACAAATATTGTGAATTTCAATTTGGAAAGCGCGACACGAAGTTATAGATGCGAAGTTGACATTTGACAGCGATCAATGTAAATCTAATCCGGGTGTTTCTCGGATATTTCTGCTTGATGCAGTCGTCCAGAAGAGCTGACGATGAAATTATAATCTCGAACGGGGTTTGAGTTCGTTTTGTGCCAGTACACCGCCAATAGATAGGATATTTGGGAAAATACGTTCGTAACTAAAGAGGAAAATGAAAGATATTACGTTTTCAATATCCTCTTCCTTTGGCTAATGTACGGCAATGTCGTTGAGCTACGTTAAATAGCAGAGATAACAATATTTTCTTCGAAGCAACAAATTCGTACTGAAAATACGAACTTAATCGTCTTACTTTAAATTTCGCTTCGCGCTCAATATTGTGCTAAATTCCATTAAAAGGGGGAAAAGGCGCTGAAAAATCGTACATATTTTTTCGTTTTTTCGAAAACACATCTGTAGTACACTACAACTTCGAAAGCATCACCTCAGACATTGGAAGTGTTCGTGTCTGAAGTGGCACTACAAACATGTCATGAAATTTATTGATTTCCTTCAAGTTTAAAGAAGGAAATAACTTCACTTTATCTTGCAATTAGAAGAAATTGGAAAATTGTGGAAATAAATGATGATTTTCTTTAATATACACAAAATGCTGAACAATGTTAAGGAAGCTTCTATAAACACTTTTTCAGAGACTAACATTCACTCGTCTGCTGAAATCAACGACCTTGAAAGACAAACTGCCCTTTTTAAACATTTACAAATTTTTGATAAATTAATATGAATTTCCTTTAAGCGTAATGCTGCGAATTATGCACGTTTTAAACAACTAAAGAATCATCTGAAGCACCTGTTAACTACAACAATAGAAATTAAGAACTAATTTAATACACTTTAAAAGCACCTGGGGCTCGATTCCTAAGCATCGATGATAAAATGAATAGGATTTCCGAAAGCTTTTAGTAAATTTCATGTATACATCATTTGTTCGCAGAATGAAACTTACAAAGAGAAGTTAGAAAACGAAATTAAATTCAGAATCCATTAATTTGAACATATAACAACAAAAAATTACAACAAATTAAGCTTATAGAGGCTTTCTATTTGCAACAAACACAAGTTCGGTTAGTACATTTGAACGTAAAAGTGCGTGTCGCTGACTTCATTTGCAAATTTAAAAACCTGTTTTATCCTTGTACTTTTTTGCAAGCCTCAAGCATTGCCAAACACTTCTGATGTGTAACTGAAGATGCTTATTAATAACCTCGATTTCCATATACAAAGAGTTCAGTAGCGTACATTTATCCTAATCTGTACCTCTTTGATCATTATAACCCGAACGGCTGGGCACGCATTCTCAATTTAGTTTTGTTATGCAAGACCTGAATTAACAGATATTTCTCAATGTTTACCGTTTTAGGTTTGCCATTTATAATTTACAAACAATACTAGATGAAAATTCCAGTACGCTAGAAACTTTTATTCGAATAATTATGGTGGAATTTAATAAAACCAAAACTTCACGAAAGTAGTTCACATTTTCGTGTGTTTTGCTGTTAGCAAAATTCATTACAAATTACAACGTTAAAGCAGCAATTCTTGTACACACACTTCATGAATCCCACGATGACTTATTCTACACCACTGAAAGAGTAGAATTTACATTAATTTAGTGTGAAACGAGACGTGGAGGATTTGTGGATGAGGCAGGATTACTTGAAAACTTTCTCACTTAATTATTCGAATAATTAACAATTTACACTTTGCATGAGCATGATACGCTAGCACTGGAACGCGTCGAGAATTTGCCCAACAGAAATCCGCAAGGACGTTAGTAAAAGCTGGCAAAAACTAAAGTACAGTAATATACATAGTTGTTTTGATTTTTTAGGGCAGGCGTGTTTTACACATACCTCGTTAGCAGGTAGCTTGTTATGAAATTACCACACCTTAACGTGTACAAAAAAAAAATAATGATTTATTATGAAGGAAAACGTATTGATCAATACATATGTTTGAAGTAAGTTGCCAGAAGAAAAAGCAACTTTAAAACGTGCGATTAAATTGATTCGGTTTTAGTTTCATATACACTTCTTACATTTATATACTAAACAAGTTTTTATTTAATTTGACGTTTACTAAACTAAAAACAAGGAATATAAACATAATACCCAGTAATAAAATGAATCTGAAGAGCCAAAGCTTTTATTAGTTATCATTCTGTCAATCAGCTAAACCAATTTGCACATAATGGTGTTTACGAGTGGCGTGTTCGAAAATAATTACGTAATATTTTGGGATTGCGTTGTCCAAATTTGCACCGGCGTAGTGGCGGCGAAGTTGGCCTTGGCCGTGGCCGTGAGTGTTCCTACCCACAAGCGCCGTCAGCTTGTGATCCTGAGTTGACCTTTTCGTTTTTATTCGCTTGATTTGCTTTACCGCTTGTTGGACAGTGTCAAGGTCAGATGGAACTAAATTAATCAAACTGACA
The DNA here is from genome assembly GCA_963082815.1 of Melanotus villosus. Classification (NCBI taxonomy): domain Eukaryota; kingdom Metazoa; phylum Arthropoda; class Insecta; order Coleoptera; family Elateridae; genus Melanotus; species Melanotus villosus. The sequence continues at coordinate 30,587,630 of OY720418.1, read as the reverse complement.
GAAAAATTCTAAACGTAAAGCTGTTATGAACTGATCTAGGACAGGACGAGATAAAACCCATTTTTATCATACAATTAAAAGCTTAAAATAGGAGATGTAAACAAAACGCAGATAAAGGTTTCCTGTTTGTGGAAAGATTGAATTTACGACGTTGAAATTGGATTTAATTACACTATGACTGGACTGTAATTATAGGTACCCAACAGCGCTTTTTACGAACGATTCAATTAAATTTAAAACATGTCCAATTGTAGATTAATATCAGTTACTAGCAGGCAATTATCAACAAAAACAGTTTCATAAATCATTGTGAATAAAGAGATAAATTTTACGTTAACAATAATGGCCTACGATATTTACATCATGTACGATAACTGCTAGTAATTTTAATATGTAATTACAACAAAACATTTGCTTGTTCGTTCGTTCTAAAAACATATTCTTAATTGATTTATCGAATTCCTTAGAGAAGATAAAGTTGAGTTCGCATCAGAAGATAGAAAAGGTTGACAATAGGAGATTTGGGATTTTACATAACGGAGACGTCAGGGTTCTAGATATTTTAACCACGGTGCTCTTTTAACCATCCTGGTATTCCTGGTCAAAATACATATTGGTCTCAAATCATTAAATTTAAGAGGAAGACATCAAATCAGTTGGTAATAGAAACAGAAATACATACAGGGTGTTCATTTCAAAAGTGAACGCCTACCAGCTTTTGAATAGGCAACACACATTGCATTCCAGAGATAACTCTGTAGTATAATAAATTTCAAAAACGTTAACACAACATAGTTAGTAGTCTTAAACCCATTTTATGTCAGTGTCAAAATCGCAAATCGCGAAAAAGTCAAGATGTTCAACGATTCTTTTAGGCGAATTTAGTAATAACAATTAGGATGCTGCGGCGATATTGTACCACCAACGGTACCCAAATATAATACACTTAGAAAGTTGGAGAACAATCTAAGAGGTTTGTTTATTCTTCTTTAGTCCAGTCTTACTTAGAAGCAGTTTAAAAAATTTGGAGAAGTCTATAGCATTTCGAAGAACAGTTAAGACAATTCATACTACTGCGAGGACCAGAACTTCTTGGGACTTCGGGACAGTTGAAGATATTTGGATACAATTCAAGAGTAAAGCAGTTGTAAGAAATTCGAGACCTGCATAATTTCTCATGCATGTTTATTCTTTTGGTAGTAATTGGGTAATTACCGTAATTTTCGAAAAAAAAAAACAACCTTAGTGTTTTTTCAAAATTCAACTATGTACAACCAACCAACCAACCAACCAACCAACCAACCAACCTTTCTTGATTATCAATCTCTGGATAAAGATCAACACAGAAAGCAGAAAACAAGGTTTTGCTTTCGTCAAGTTTAAAAGACTTGTTAATCTTTGTTATGTCGACCTTAAGCGTCGTTTCTTACTATTTATTAATATACATTCAGCTTTAACAGCCCATTAAGGCCCATAGCTTGCCGAGGAGGACACACCGACCCGTAGTAAGCTGAGCCTGGTTCGGGTCACCCGTTCAAGATCTGACCCGCCTTCCCTCACTATTTATTAATAAGGTGCCATGGTAGCGCAGTGATGGGATGTGAGGATAACGTTACGTTAGCCCTGGGTTCGAATTTCCGTCGGTATCGAGCCCTGGTGACCAGTCGGCGTTGGGCAGCAAATTAACAACACTCTCCTCCGAATACAGGCCTACGAGGAAGAGTAACAAGGTCTTACACAAACATATGGTACAGGGTGCAGTATGTAAGTATTAAACGGCGAACCAATCACGTAACCCGCAGTCGAGCTGGATTGTGGATTGCATACGTAAAGACCACATACACTGCCATACTAGCAGTGTTGGGTAAGATCCGTTAATTAGGAATCTAGATACAGATCCAGATACATTTAAAAAATAGAATCTAGATCCAGATCAAAGATCTAAACCTAAAAATGGATCTAGATCAAGATCCAAGATCCTTAAAAAAGTATCTAGATCCTTTATAGATCCTTTCGCATTTTGTAATTTCTGATAAATTAGTTTGGAAAACGGTAGATCTTAAATATCGGTCTCTTTTATTTATCCACGCTATGAGTGTATAGAGAAATTCTACGATGTATCGCTTTTTTATTTTATTTTAATTTTTATAGATTCCAAAGATATGTACACTGGACAGTAACATAAGAAAACAGAAAACAGCAATTCAAATAAATATACAGTTAAGGGAACAAAACTTTATTGCAATGAGTTCTAAGTATTTTAAAGAGAGACCAAGTTAGTTTTTCTGCAGGTGCGGATCGTAAATCTTAATCCTAATCCCTAAATTAAGTTGCCTATGGCTATGAAGTATTAACGATAATGACTACCTACTACGTGTTTTCTATTTTCTGCTATTATATGCACCGTTTTTCTTATTTCCGAAGGCTTTACACATTCCCAACGTTGGGCAGTCGCTAAGTGAATCACCCTGTGTACTTTAAGTAGAAATTATTAGTCAATGAATTTTTAAAATTTCAGAAAAAAATTGTTAATTGAATAGCGGATCTTTTGATCTAAAGATGAAAGATCCATAAAAATATGATCTAGATACAGATATAAGATCCTCTTGTAAAAAAGATCTAGATCCAGATACTAGATCCATCTAGTGGATCTAGATCCTGGATCTAGATCCACTGGATCTAGATACTACCCAACACTGCATACTAGCCCAGAAGATACAGATAGAGACATTAAAACTTGACCGCTACAGCAATGCCAAAATTTCTAAGTTTTCTTAAATTTTTCAACCTCTTAATTTTTAAAAATGTTTTCCCCAGAACACTAAAAAATTTAGGTAATATACCGAGGCATAACCTCCCCTAAATTACGAAGTAAATTCGAGCACAACACGAAACCTTCCCCTTTGTAATTTATTCACGAATTATTTCAGAGCTCACCTACGCAATACCTACATAAATTCTGTACAATACACACACATTGTGTACCGCTAAACACTATAACAAATATCATTTGAAAACCGTAACACAACTACAAGAAGAGTTCATAGAACCTACTACAGCCAAGCCTTTTTCTTTTCGTTCCACTGATCAAATTTGTAGTACCTTTAACGCCTTCGTGTGGACACCTTTAATTAAAGACTTAAAGAGAGCTGTAGGTATAATAGTCAACGTACTGTAGTTATCCAAGCATGGAGAATTTTAAAATGTTTGTATCACGATTTCGGGCAGCTTTAAATGGATGCCTGATTCACGAATATGACCTTTAGATAATTTAATTCCGAATCCCGAAATTTTAAAATTCAAATTGTTTTCCTGCTTTCATATGAAGATGATAGATGTTTTAGGGAAAATTTAACTGCTGTCTTATTAGAAGTCAATCAAAAACGTTTACAGCCAGCTTTCAGTAGGGTCTTCTACTCCTACTACTACAACTCGAAAATTAACTAAATCCCTTAATATTCTACCACATTAACAAACTAGGCGAAGAGGATTTATTTCTTCCGATTTTGAAAAGCCATATCACTTCGATTCCAAGGTATTACCTAACAAAGACGGATCTCCACCCGGGAATCTCAAACTGAAAGGTAAAATCGACGGTCTTCGCAAATCTCCAGAGATATGAAAAGCTTGTATTCTTTGGGTTTTAGGTTTGTTAAATAAACTCCAGGCATGAAATGGAAGCCGGCTTGAAGCGAAAGGCGTTTGTGTACACCCAGTTTTATTTTTAAATCCGTATGTACCCACTCCAGTCTATTTTTACTCGGTTTTTATTTGCTGCTCGTTTTGATTCCTAAAAACCCGTTAACTTATTTCCGTCGGCGTTGTTGTATACCGGGGGCAAATAAATACGGTGATAATGGGATAATCCCATGACGATTCCGATCGAGGACTGAATTGTGTCCGTCTGCACGTACTCGTGATTCGAATGCACACCGGCGCTGCCTGTTTATACAGACTCAAGGATTTATTGAAATTAAGACCCGATCTGAATGAAAAATGGACACGGAATAGCAACTGCGACAATGTTAGCCAGGTTAAGCATTATGGCTTCATTATTTTCGCTCCAACGAACTGAACAGAAATCCTATTTTTACCAATTAGCCGAGTTCAACTTTAACTTATGGCTAGCACTTTGTGCTTATTTTTGACGGCCTTTATTGTTAACAAACCCATACGTTTTTTGATAATAATCATACATCAAAGATTCTCGAGAAAAACAAAATTTGTACCGCTAAACTTCTGTGTTCCGTGTATGCTATTCTTCTAAAGTATTTTAATAACGAAGGCTAATTCTTTTGTTGCCCTGTGGAAAAAATATAGTTTGGGATAAAATTTCAAATTAGCGCAACGAAATGCATTTCCTCAGCCATTATAGTAGAAATCCTGGTAATTTTACAAAGGGGGTGCGTGTGTGGTTTGGTTATTAGTGCTTATTTTAAATTCCAACGTTACCCCTTTAAAGCCGGTTCCATTACGTGTTTTCGTTAATAAGGTTTTTTACGCTCGGCGTGACGCGGTAATGAAACCGACTCGCGCAATTTTGTTATTTTAAAGTGCGTTTAGCAAAGTTAATCCCTACTTCACGCCATTTTGTGTTATTGCTTCGGAGCTGGCTCTATGCCCAAAACCCTCTCGTTTTCGTTTTAATCTATTTGATTACATTATTAGAACTTTAGAAGAGTTCTTTTATAGTTTTTTGCTCCCAACCACAACTGAAAGTACTTCAGTTGATTATTGCTGCAATAACAATTTACAAAATTTAATTAACCGGGGGCCATACATACGATTTTGGTTTAGAACTACAAAAAGAATTTTTACTAGCGAACAGTAAAATTTTCCAGATGTGATAAGTGACAATTTAACTTACGAAACATAATAATAACACTGATCTACAATAAATTATTTATTCCACATAACTGCCAGGAGGCCATGAAAAAACTATCGTTGACTAATCTTCCTGAAATTTTGCATAGGGCCGCCATAATTTCTTATTATGAACAACTTTTCTTAGTAAAATTTTGCCGTATCATGAACAAAAAGGGTACTTTACCTGAAAAGAAAATAGTTTTCGCTTCAATGTCAAGGCCGACTTGTTTTTCAAAAACTGAAAATATTCTTAAAATTCTCTTCAAACCAAGCACGGCTTAATTCCACAATCTTAAAATAAAATTCAAAAAATTTTTGTCCATCACACCTATTGTAACATCTATCCTGGGACACACTGTATATACCTACCCCTCAGAAACTAGAAAATTAATGTCTTTACTTGACATTACCAACAATGCAAAGCTTCAATAATTGACCAACATTTCCGTTTGTATTTGCATAAAATAGAAATCCCATGCAAACACGTAAATATTTACAACAAACGATGCAATTTCTCAGGTGACTGTTGAATTCAAGGTTTCATAACAACAATCAGTAAACAATGAAAACATTCAGCAAAAATGCTACTATCTTATCGGGTGTGGCTGATAAGAAAGTATACAATAACAACACATTCTCCTATTTTTCATCTATTAGTTATGAAAAAGTTACGACTGTAGTACCTTACATACAAATGACTTTAAAAATTATTCGACTGAATTTTATACAGGAACATAAAAAATGATTTTCACACGTAAAAGGATTGAATCCACTCAGATATGAAATGCGAAAATTCTGTATCAGTGTATCTCTCGCTTCTCCGTGATCGTTCTCGTTCATACAAAACCAGATACTATTTACAGTATTTACTACCCAGCTGCACATTTATATTGATAAATAATAGGATGAAAGTACGGCGGATTATATCACTGTTTAATCTACTGCAATTAGAACAAGTACATATTTATTTTCAAGTACCTACACTTTTTAGTGGAGTTGCTATGTTATTTCATAAGCAATATTGAAGATTCTGAAAGAAGACTTTTCTTTTGGTATAAGGGTTTCCATCACATTTTGGAAATCATAGACTCCATCATTTTGTAAGTGTAAGATTTTTTCATGTGAACCACTGCACATTAAAAATAGTTTTACTTTTACGTATATTCGGTGCCTATTATTCGGCATTGTGGCACGCTCGTTGTGCTTGTGTGGAACAAAAATAGCGAAAGCGTAGCCAACAAAAATTATCAAAAAAATAAGGATGGGAAACAATCCATGCACATCAAACTTATTTCCAGAATAGTGGAAACTTGTCCCATCATTTTCGTTGTTCTCTAAATTAAAGAAGGTTTTTTAATTAGATTCTGAAAATTATTAGGGCAGAAAGAAGCGTTTATTCAGTTAGCCTGCAGATAAATTTAAAATGTCTTCAATTATTACATGACCGGGGCGTTTCCTCGAAATTTATTTATTCATGAAAAATCAACAATAAACAAATCTAATCAAATGATCAAAGAAATTTTTGAAGACATAAATGTAACTCCCCCAGAAACTAAACAAATGCAAACTTAATAAAGATCTACAAAAACAAATCCGCAAGTTACCCAATTGGATGCCAATTGTACTTCCTTTGAAAATACCCTAACAATCGTCTTATATGCCTTAATATAATAATGTATATGGCTTTTGACCAGTTATCGATTCAATAAAAATCTAAATAAAAGTGGGTCGGTTTTATAAATAAAAAAAATAGATTTTATTTATTAAAAAGGGGTCTCTCCTCTACGAGTATATATTTAATGTATGAATCGATTTTAAACTGTTCTTTTAATTAACTTGGTTGGATAGGCCTTATTGGGTACTTCTAAGACATCTAATATTTTTTTATATCCTCTTTTCATTTTACCCTCTTATACCTTTACAGTATTGAGGGAGCCGAACACACCCAGCCGAAATTAGAATGACATTTTAGCATTGTGTACTTTTCAAAGTGCATTGAAACATTTACGAAAATCCACAGGCAAAAACTAATTCGTTTGATAAAAATACAGCTGGTATTTTACGAATTTAGAGATCAACAATCAACATCATGAATAAAGCACGAATAAACACAACAAAAGCTTGGCGATTCTTTAATTATGGATAGGTATGTTTACAATTTTGCAAAAAGCTAGTATCCGCGTATCTGAAATCTAGCGTTTCGTATTGCAAGTTTTTCAGCATACCTATACGTACACGTAATCATCAGCTTCCTCGTTTGATTTTATAATAGTTTATACTCTTTAAGAACACTATTAAAATGTATTTCCCTAAATAAATCTCTCTCATTAAATTTGACAGTAATAAAAGACTTGCAATTCTAAATTTTTAAAGGTTTATACTTTTTAAGAACACTATTAAAATGTATTTCCCTAAATAAATCTCTCTCATTAAATTTGACAGTAATAAAAGACTTGCAATTCTAAATTTTAAAGGGAACGTTCCAGTTTTATTTATATATTCGGTTTCAATTTAGAATTCAGCATCTCGGTAATCTCAGAAAATAATTATGAAATTTTTTTGTATTTTGAAACAATCTTTGCTTTAAATTAATCTACACAATAACCAACCTCTTAAAATTGTTAATAGAGTGAGAGTGTGTAATTTTCTACATTTTTGGAATCGGTCTCATTTTGAAAACTCGAAACATGTACAAGAGTTCCAGATTTCAACTCCAACGAACTGCATAGTTGCATTTCCAGGTTAAGGATCGTAATTCGCAGCGAACGAACATCGACTTTTGAAAGCGGTGTCATGTTTGTCGTTACGCTCGGACATGGTCGTGGATGTAGTTGTATAGTAGTACGGTGTCGGGTTGCATCAGGCATGATGCAGTGGAGTTGCATAGGGAAATGCAAATAACCAATCAGGTCCTTCGTCCTCGACGGGCAGCAGCGCGGTCTAGCGTTGATAAGGCCATTCGACACGGCGATAACCGTGGACTAACCTACCTCAACGTCAATTCCCTTAGTTACTGTAGCGATAATAGCACTTTTTGCCATTGAAGGATTGTTGTGTAAAGTGGTTAATAAACTCTGTTGATTAATTCAAGGTTTGTGTACTCTGCTCGACAAGAAGGCTCGTAATTCTATTACTCAAAGCCTTCGAACGAAGATAGACCTAATGAAATTGCATACTGGTGTAACAGAGAGGACCTTCCTTGTAGCGTGATAACAAACACAGTTAATATTGATATAGCTATAAACTCGGCCCATAAATGAGGCTCAACAAGGACAGCTTTTTCTGTTAGTCAATATGTTTATTAGCAGATGTAAATACACACATTTTACGCTAATTGCCGGCATATACGATAAACACATCAATTTAATACATTGTTAAATAATCACCTATGCTAATACTTTTTCCTCAAAATATTATTTTAATTTTCGAAAGCAAACTACAGGTATCCTCACGAGTAATACGTAACATATATTATGTATACACAGATCAGATATTTTTTACTTAAAAAATTACTGGCATTCATCTTCGGAATAAACACATGAATTCATCCGCCACATTTGTTTACGCTAGTTTAAAATGGAAATTGCACATTAGTTATATCATGCAAGGACATATCAACTGTAATTTTCCATAGGGTTATCATATTTACAACTCGAAATAATATTAAAACATTCAAACAACTTGGTTGAAGATTTTAATTTAAAAATAAGTGTCCTTTATACCAGCCTCTAATAGATCTACGGTTGTGCAACTGGCAATATTTATAGAGCATATTTACAAAGACTTTAAAACATATTATGTCTAAAAACGTATTGAGACATTTTGCTTATAAGCTACATCAATAGAATAACGACTTTCCCAGTGAAGTTCGTTGAAAAGTATGTTTACCAAGTGCAGTAATATATTACCCATGAAAACTGTGTATTTTCAGACGTGTACCGCGAACATCATGCAAGCGAAATCCGTAAATAAACACCAGATAGGTACCTGGCGCAATTCTCAGGTGATTCAACTCTGAATTGCAAAATTTAGTACGTAAATCTTTAATGAAATTTATTAATACTCCTGTACAACAACTAAATTGCATTTTAATTAATTGTTTTATTGTTGATTATTTTGCTTTATGGTAGTAGTTACAAACGCACATGCAACACTAATTTATAAACACAGCCTAATAATAAGTATTTTTAAGGCTACCTGGTCTTCCATAAGAATATGTACGATAATTATAACGAAACGTATGGACACATAGGCAAAAAGGCTGTAGCAAATTTCTTTAAAATGCCTCAACAGCCTCATTATGCAATTTAACTCTTCGCCGATTTATAAATAACCTGCGCCCCAAAAGTGATAAAATGTGGATTGATTGTAAGACATTCTATGAAAAAACAATGAACTTTTTTAGGGCACTCGTTTTAATTTTATCAAATAAATTCAATAGGTGTGATCTAAGTTAAGACCATACTTTGAATCAGAAACAAGCACCCAAGATTCTAAGACCGATGGTATATTTACTACTTGATCCTAGAAACAAAGACTGCCCTCCCACACACCTAATGTATCTGAATGCTCTTAAAAACGCTTCAGCTTCAAAGATTCAATTTTGAAAATGTATGAGAATTACCGAGCATAGTCAACTACCCCATAAGAGTACGAGAGCTCAAGTCCCATTAAGCAAATAGCAAAAACTGAGTACGAAAACATTCATTTCTTGCACAAGTACGAAAGTTGCTAACTGTTTTTCCAGATGAACAATAGTCCAATCTCCAATTAAGAATGCTGTCTAGTTGTGCCTCCATAAACGATACTGAATACCAAATATCGCCTGCCTCAAATGTATGGAAACTGCTACAGAGTCGCCGATTTTCTACAATTGTTCCGAACTGCTTTAATATGCTTTGTGTTGTCTCACAATATTCCTCAACTGCTATGAAATACCTCGAACTATCTCAGCCTCACTACTCCTTAAAATACCTGTAAATTGCCCCATTGGGGAACAAAAGACTGCCACAGTCATCGACCCCCGACTTACTTATAATTAACACAAATTCTATAAAGAAAAAATTATGCAATCATCAACAAATTCTATGATAATTTAATACCGCGGTAGCGCATTTATTCAGTTAATTGCCGAGGTCACTTGTATTAACCTTACGCTGAAATTTTTGGCACATGTAAAAAATAGCATAAAATTTAAACTTATGCTCCTGAAAAGTTTTAGCTGTACATGTTATAGCTCCAGATAAAAACTTACGACCTATAATTTTCAGCAGTTACAAAACGATACCAATTTTACACATTCATACACTTACACTTGTATGATATGAATAGTGCCTTTCTTGCCTTGCAACCAAGAAGACACATGTTCAAATCTGAGTTATATTAGGTAAGTTAGGTTTAGTTAGTTGGTCTACTTGATAATCCACGTCGTTAGATATTAAGAAAAAAAAGGAGAACTAAAAATAAATTGCTTTTACTTTTTTGTTTCGTAGATAACCTAAACCGTAAACAATTTAAAAATTGCATTAAGTATGTATAACAATGCAACATACTTTTTTTAGAATAAAAAATTATATTCGCATGAAATGTAGTCTCTAAGCTTCAGAGTTAAAAGCAAAATAACTCGTTATTAAGAAAGTTCGACACTTCCAAAGATTAAAAAAAATCTATTCCTCATCAGAAAGGGAATAACAAATTAAATCATCTGCGAAAATCGTTATGAACTGTTCAGCCATCTGCTAAATTTAACAAGATATTAATGTAAAATTAAAGCAAATTAGAACCAGTGTTAAACTTCGACAACTTTAAATGAAGTGTAAAACGTAATTATTAAAAACGCGTTAAAAGGAGCAACGAGAAAGACTGTGTAACTTGGACCCATTCAACTATGATTATTATTACAACGCCGATAGGAAACTTCATTTCTAAAGTTTTCCTATTCAATACGAAGTCAAGAAAGGTGAGAATTTAATTTAGTCGAGCTTTTATTACATTTTCATAAACTTTCGGAGATGTAGTCGATTGTGCGGATTTTATCAATACCGAAGAAAATCGACTAGAAGCGGGATATAAGCGCAATTGAAATTTTTACATTCTAAAGTCTGGAAAGAGTTTCCGTCACGGTCCGAAATACGTGCTAAGAATGTTATTATGCACATATTTTTTTAGCTTGGGAACACGAACTCAACAATGCCGACAAAACACTCAGAGAATTTGCGGGTGGAGTCATAAAAATTAATTAATACGTATACATGAACCGCAAAACAAGGAAGAAGTTTGGGGAAATTTTACTAGCAGACCCTTGAATTCGCGGTTGGAATGCAACTTAGTGTTTATTACTGCCAACTTTAAGGAGTTTTCAAGGTCTTCCTCCAGCCGACAATATATATGTTTGCTAGTTATATCCTTGAGTGACAAAGTTATGGTTTGCCAAGGGTAAGGGTAAGCGAGTTTGCATTTTCCGTTCGTTGCTCCTTAGAACTTCAAAAGGAAATTCTAACTCACTCCCAACTTTAATGTATTTCGTGTACTTCCATAGTTGCTCATACAATAACAATAAACTATTGCCATTTATCATTTTTCCGAAGTTTAACTAATATATGTACCTACATTTTACATTTTTTTCCTTTCCATATACGGTTATGCACAAGATTAAAGCAATATTTTGTAAATTAAATCTACTTTTGCTTTGCTTTTAAACTCCATTTTGGTGAATTTACGAGTAGTTTCAACAATCTGAAGGGTACATTTCATCAGCTTTTGGCTTGCAGGAAATTTAAATATTCCAACCTTCGTACAAAAAATTGACCTTTCCGAAAGTTAGTCTTTAAAATAGTAAACGAATAAAGCGAAAGCAGCAGTCCTACTAGACGATAAGAACAAAATAAGCCATTTCAATACTATTTTATAATTCAAATTACCAACAAAACCTCAAATGATTACATTGTACCGAATATTTTAAGCCAGAAATCCATCAGTACCCAAGCAAAAAAGCATTAAAAAACCAAAATATTTTTGTAACTATTCGTTTCTCACAATACTCAAATCTTCTTTGGAGGATTATTTTAGAAACTATGTGTTTACTTCTGGTTAAAATTAGATAATATACACTTCAAATGCCAGAACTAAAATACAGCATTCGCAATACGTTAACTTCACCGTTAAATTTTATAGTTCATCTACATACTGCCGAGACAAATATAATCAGTAGCTTTAATCTTTTGCATTTAAAAACGTGGAAGAATACTGATTTTAACGACGTTTTGTTTGTTTGTAGATAACATTTACGCGCTTCTATTACAATTCTGGAACGAGGTTTACGAGTTTTTTTAATTATTTTCAATTTAACGCATAAACAAACAGGTACTAAAACTTAATATCAGCAATTAAGTTATTAAATCCAGTTATTTTTCATTGAATCTTAAGCCTTCGTTGAATGTCAGCTGCCATTTCCAAACCTTCAAAATTTTCCTGCACCTGAAAGAATCCCAATATTCGAAATGTATACAAAAATCAAGCCAGGAAAGAAAATGGATGTTTTCGCGAAAAAGGAACTACAATGCATTTTTGAAGGAATGCAATATGAAATCAATTATTAATTCAAAGAGTATCCGAACTCATAGGTTCAAGATTTGGCGCATTGCAGCACCGTACATCCAGACGTCGGGGCTAAGGAAACTCGAATTTTTGTTAAACGTGTTTATACAAGTGTAGAATTAATCAAGAGACGAGAGTTCCCGTGTTACCCACCGCTCTTATTGGTCTTTTAACTGCTACCGTACACAGTACGTGAGCGTGTTGCCAAAGCAAAATGTGTAGCTTCAGGTTTGAATTTTGGGTGGTCAATTACTGTGTTTATTTAACCATGTAGTTGCTTTTACGTAATTAAGAGGATTAATACGATTAGTCATTCCATTAGTTCCAACATTTCACGCTGAAAGTACTATAGTACGAATAAAAAAATAGTTACTGCGTTTACAAATGCTTACAAATATTTTAGGAACTTTGAATAATAACAAAATATTAATTCAAAAAAATTACTTCGCTAAAAGTTAACACCTACAAAAATAGTTCAGTGAACTTGTAACTTGTTCAACTAAAGTTGGTTGGTTAATCTTAGGTGGTTACGAAAATTTAAATGTGTGAAAATTTTTCGTGCATAGTTTCCATCCGGCTTTTAAATTTCATAAAGCATGCGATTTTCTAAAATTAGAAAAGAGAACTTAAAATATCTTTATCATTATGATGCAAAGGAAATCTGCCAACTCTCTGGCTCAGCGCTTCTCGAACATCGTAGAAATTCTCTTCGTCCGCAATGAAGCCACTAAAATTTTCTTTTAATAAAAAAAACCATACTCTGTTCATAAAAGCTAAATCGAAACCCAGTAAATGCACTACCGCTTCGAAACTTCACCAATTCACCATACAAAGCTATATCTTGGAAAAAATTCCAACTTGGTTCACGTATTCTACCAATGTATTTGCACTGCAATTGAAACTCAAAGTTGTGCGTCCTCATGTTCGAGACAAGTTGGAAAACTTACAAATTGCAGAAGGTAGATCGGATAATTCCACGTCGCCGAATCTAAAACGATAGTGTTTCCTCTATCAAGTTCAAACCGAGGTAAAAAGTGGCTGAGACAATAAATACAAAAAGATAAAATCCAGTTGTGGAACGACTACCAGAAGCGCACTGCAGATCTGCTGCTCTCTCGGTTGCGTAATTTGAGGGCCCGGTCACAATAATATATTCCCATTAGTCACAATAATAGCCGCCTAAATAAATACAGGATCCTCCCAAACAAAACTAATAACGAAGTTTAAACCGAGCCGGAGATAACGGCCCGGAATACTGCGACAAGTTATGTCTGTTAAGAAGAAAATTCGGTTTCGAAAACATGACAGTTGTGTTTTGTTAAAGTAGTAACTACGCATATGGTACGTGTTTTGATTTCTGAAGTATTCTGCGATTACTGATAACATATCAGAGCAAATAAATACTATATTTAGCATGGCAAAAAGCAATAAACGCAAGATGGGCGGGTAAACGTTGCAATTTTTATTATCAAAGTTAGCTGGGAATTTATAAAAAAAGATAAATTGAAAGCTTTCCAACCACATTCACGATAACGTTGCCCATTTTTGGGCCTGCAACCCATCTTCTACTTTCCAAATATGCACTGAATCGTGCATAAATCGAGCAGAGTAATTTATTTTTTGTTTAAAAAGCACGGAGCTTTAAATCAACAACTTCCTCAGAAGGAAAACTCAAGTGGCAGGCGTTAAGTCAGGCGAAAAATTGGAAACAACCCCACAATATGTCATATCTTGCAAACAGCGTCCTTATCTCCAGTCAATGCACTGTAAATGTGTTTACAACGCTTATCTGGCGTGATAACACTTAACTAATAGGCAAATATTACACAATGTACGTTTTTCAAATACCAAAATATGATCTGCAAAAAAACCTGGGGACGAGTAAACAGTAAACAAAAATTCGATAGTCCGTGGTTCCCAAGGGTTTCGTTTTATATCTACGTTGTACTGGTTGTGTCTGTTCAATTGCTAGCATAAAACGGGACCCAACTCTACTAGTTATTCGTGTAATCCTTATTAGACAAGTCTGCAGTATGTCTGGCATACCCTTTACGCATATATACTTTGTAATCCTGCAGCCACATTTATGCAGCTTTAGTTAAATTAAATTAGTGCCTGCTAATTAGCATGCAACCAGTCTTGTTTATGTCTACGTTAAACGAGAATAGTTACAAAATTTATTATATCAACTCAAAAAAAATTTTCATAAGCTAGCTCGGTTGAATGACTTATTTAGAAATCGAAATTTAAGGATCGGAATTTCCATCGTTAAATAGAGGTATGATAGTTTCTTTTTGTCATACATGCAAATTGGTACCTAACGATAACACCACCTTCATTAATATTAAATAATTCCTAGTTAGTACATACGTAAAACACTGGTTTGTTACAAGTTTCTGGCAATTACAGGAAGTAAAAACTCCGGGCCATTCCGGATTTTTATAGATCGTATCTAAACTAACAACTTGTTATTTTAATTTGGGAGTAGAAAAAGATGTAAAAACTTTCTAACATCATAATTAAAGCTACCTTTGGTAAAACTTTGAAAAGTAGTACTGAAAATAATCTTGCAACTTGTAAGTATCGACGACTCTAATAAGAAAATCGAAATATAATTCTGTGAATTAATATTTATGATATAACCAAAATTTACATAAGCATCACACATACTAAAAAATTGGTAACAATCTGCACCAACTGAAATAACAATTTCAATGGCTGCAAGAAAAACAATAACTTCCACATATGCAAATTATAATAACGCGCACACCTGCTAATCTTTTATAACAGGAAATCGCGAGGATGGTTTATAACGGAACATGTTATTTTTCAGTTTTTTATCAGTGTGACAAATTAAAGATTTTTTTACGGATATGCATAACCCAAAGACATACGAAATTGTAAATTACCAAACAATGGAGCACAATATATAATTTATTTGGCTGTCTGGTGTTTACTTCTCCTTCATTTAATTTTGGCAAACTTATTTGCCACTTGAAGAACTAGCATTTCCACTTACAGCTTTCGATGGTAGATAGATGAAAAATATCTGACATACCCAAAATTTAGACAGCCAATTTTGTACTGTCGACTGGAACTTACAAAATAAAAACACCTCTTCAGAACGAGTACGATAAATGCAACGACAAGCGCGTAAGAGCAGAAACTCTATGAGCAGTATTGCCAGGTCTCATGGTTTTGCACGAGATCTCCTGATTTGGCCTCCTATTATAATATCATGATTAGCATGCTGATGAATCTCATGATTTTTGACAAAATGGACCAAAACGCTGAAAGTCGTCAATAAATTAGGAATTACCTATGCTTTCTTTCTACTTAGAAAATGTATTAAGTACCTCATTCGATTAGATTTTAAATAATTTTTAATTTGTTGAAAAGTTTATTACTTAGTAATACTTATTTTGATTTATGCCGTTTTTGAAGAAAATATGTGTTTCTTAACTGAAAACATAACATAAGCAAGCTAAATTGGTGAAATGTTTGTAGGTACTGGGTTTTAACCTTTTATTTTATGGAAAAGGTTCCTTTTATAACTTTTTCGAAAATCATCAAACAATTTAAAGGTATTTTTTGACCTGGCAATACTGCCCATGAACAAACTGGACAATCACACTGTGGATTAAGCGTAGGAAGTTTTTAAAGCGGCGTTGCAACGTAAATTAACTATGTACTTGAAATAATTAACAAAATCAATACGTACATTTGTATAAATAAATATTGGGCAACTATTTTAGTTAATAATTAGTTTATGTTGTTATACTTTAAATAATTAATTCCTTTTTCAATAAACTGACTTTGTTTAGTCTAATTTGTCGACCAGTTACACTTTGCAGTTCTATTTAGTTAACCATAAGCATACAATTTAAATAATGCGTATTACTTGTTTGTATATATTTGATCAAGAAAACTTTCTAATAAAGATCCCAAGAATTTTTGGTACTGTTTTGCATACAATAATACAATCATTTTACTGCATTTTTCAAGAACAGTTCAATAGAGTTAAAAAAATAAACAATTTTAAAAGCTAGATTGAACAGGTACAATCAAAATTAAAACACGATAACCAAGAAATCAGCAACTTGTCAACTTGATCAACAAACACTGACACAAACAAATTGCATTCACACGATTCTTGACAAATCCATGCATCAAGGTGGTATAAAAGATTTGATTGCTGGATATTGATATGTCCAGGTAATGGATATGCTGTTATTTACTCGATGGCATTTCATTTATCAGAATGCATTAAAAATTCGAAGCAGACGATATGTCTCTGAACATAAAGAATTTAAACTATAATGTATGTAACTACCAACCAATACTGAATGCATTGAAAAATGTAAAATACAACTTTATCAATCCTACAATCTAAAAATACAATCTACTGCATTTAACTGAAGCTACATGAAAAAACCACTTCCCTTTAAACTAAACAAATCGATAAACATGGCAGACAAATCCATTTTCAAAAAATGTTAAAAATAAGGTATTCCATCGAGCGTGTTGCTTTTGGAACGGCAGTTTATAACTTATGACTTTCAATTCGTTTAATGTTAAAAAAGTCAATCAATACTGTTGCACGTACGTATCTATATAAGTATATTAACCAACCAATACTTCACCACCACTGAATTGGAATCGAATCCTTGATTAATACAGAGGAAACTTATAAATCCACATCGCTTGGCGAACAACACGTACAAGAGACAATGTTAACAATAAACCTCCGGTGGATTACCTGACCAATCCAAAACTCATAGTTTGCATGTAGCTTAACAGGGCGGCGATTTACGAGCACCCCCTATCGAGGGTTTTGTCTAGCACCGTAGTTAAAAATGCTGTCTGATAGAGCGATGGCGATATTGTGTAAAACCTAATGCGCTCATCCCCCGACGCATCCCCTTTTGTTTTTACAATACACCTGAGAGTCTGGCATCACTGATGCTTGCAATTCTTGATAATACCAATAGAAAATGGTTGGGAAGACCCGGTATGTCTCACGAGACATTGTAATGCACACTGCGGAGGGTCGCTTAGTGACAATTGGACTTCGTAAGGCGTTCGGTAAAGTTTTGGATAATTTCTTAAACAAACGATGACTGTGGCGAAGTTTCACAAAGTTGTTTAGACAGACGTGTCTTCAGAAGTTCACAGACTTGCAAGTACATTATTTCGGGTCTTTGGAGAACAGGATATGTTGCTGAGATACGACCAACACATCACGATATTTGACAAAAGCAGTCCTAGAACGATACGAATGGTGCAAAATAAACTCCAGTGCAAGCGTAGCGAGAAATACAAAATTGAAACTGCTTTGTGTTGTATAAATAACCGTAAAGAAAAATACACGCCAGTTTAAATACTCTTTAAAGTGGTAGAACAAGATTTCAAAATGAACTACAAAGCTTTTAACAAATGCTATAAAACTGGACCTGACCGGTCAAGAAATTGCAATTAGCTAGACCATTAATTACAAACTGTAAGAAAGAAATAAAAAATGCCAAACAGTTGCTGGATTAATAAATAAAATAAAATCATCTTAGAAACACAAACTGAACTATCAAAAGTAACTAAAATGCTTTAAACTTCATTGAACTTGACTCTTCAACTCATCAAGCAGCTCATTTTACAAAACAAAGAGCCTTACCTATAATGCAAATATAGATAAATTAATCTCTTGCGGTAGAGTTAGGTTAAATTTCTCAAGCGGCGACTAAAAGTCAAATATTTACAACTTCGTCATAATGTACGAAACACACCGCAACAACGGTGGTTAAAAAGGTGATAACAATATAATCAGTAGGTTTTACACCATTCCCCTGTGATAAAATATATTTGTACAGTTAACCAACAATTGCAGGAGTTTCATTAATTATTTATTCCCGAAAGCAAACAAGTTACTGCTACCAAGAATATGGGTCTTGCTGTAACTAACTTTCAAGCCAAATAAGAGAAAAAGAAAAAATATAACTTGGAAAGAAACACCTCTACTACAGCAAAAATTAATTGAATTGTTTGAAGTCTCAAGTTTCAATCTGACAATAGAACTTTTCTTCTATATTAAGAAAAATATCGAGAGTCCAATCTTTCAATTAAATCTATTGTTAGTTGTAGGCGTGATTGATTCCTGCTGGCAAAATTGATTTTGGAAGAAACAGCAGACTCTTTTAAAGAACAAGAAATGTTAGGTACTCGAAAAACAAGTAACATAATTTTAATTTCATTTTATGTGAAAAAACATGAAATTACACATAAAGCCGAATGATTAATGACTGTTAGGATCTTAAATTCAACAGGCTTTGATTGCCTTTTGTGGTACATTGCCCCTCGTCTTCTACGAGAAGCACTTTTACTAAGTATTAACCGGGTTGCGCCTTACATTTTCTTAATTTTCCTAAAGCGTCTTAGCATGGCTTCCTATACTTTCCCAAACTGCCTCATCCTCAAAATTTTCAGAACAACCTGTTCGAAACTGCCTGCACGAATGCCTTTGGATTGCTCCATTAACAAACAAGACTATCTTAGTGGCCAAACTTGTTGTCTAAATACTTGAACTTGAAATGCATTAACTCAGGTATGTAGTTATTAACTTTATGATTAAAATATACATCAAAATTATAAGTATAAGCACCAGAAGTTTACATTCGAATTAGAAAAGATTTATGTTGGAACCAAGTCCACCCATTATCAAGTAAAAATTATAAAACGTGAAGCTGACAATCTTAAAGATTGTTAAAAGCAATTATAGAAAGGCCATAAAATCATCAAGATCCACCTACGAAATATAAAAATTAGCACAACCTACTACTTTAAAATGATTCATTCTCTCAATTGTAGGAGAATTAAAAATGTAAGAAAACCTACATCATCTCTTTTTTATTTTGAATTTATCTTCCAATGTTATTTTACTCCTTTCATTAAAAAAAATATTAGTATCAACTCCGTTGAATGCTAATTTTGATAATTATCCGACAACACCTAATCATTTCAGTCAGCATCTCTATTAAAAGATCTAAACAATTTATCTGGCTAATACTAGGAGGTGTTCGGCCTGGCCTGCATTGTTTATCTTGGCATGTTACTAACGCTAGTTATATCTTTTCTAAGGCATGCACCTAATAACAGGAAACCTAAACTAAGATCTTCGTTCTAAGTGAGACGAACGGAGTGAACGCGACAACTTCATCGAATATAAATGCAAATGTGTTATCGAAGCGAGGAGTTCTTGTTCATAAATATAAAATGATATAATTAAAAACTAGTTTATCCGCAGTGCGACTAAGTAATCATAAATATATCAACCTAAACTGGTAGGATATCTTTAATGTATTCCATCAGACAACGCCTGGGGGCAGTTTTAAAAAACGTACGTTTTCCAGGATGCAACTTGGTATGCATTGCTGCTATTACTGCGCTCTAAAAATAATTAATTCTTTTAATGGACGATGTATTAGTTTGTTTTTTGGTGGAGTTTTCATACTAAGAATATTTTAACAACAAAGGTACTTTTATTACAATAAAATGTAAAACTTTAATATTACGTTTCTAATTTAAGTACTGTAACTTTTGCGAAGTTGTGCAGATGCAAATACCTTACCAGACTTTCTACAAGCCTTTTAACAGGGTAAATACAGACGTTATTTGTTTTACTCATTAGACAGAAGATACAGACATAGAAGTTGAAATTATACTTAGAAAATCAACTGTTGCTTGTTCTTTCACCATCTACTTGTAGAAAACGCGCTGCGCTGAGCTTGCTTTAAGTTCTAAAGAGTAGGTTCGCATTAAGCCAAAAATATTTCGTACAGTACTCTAATCATTAATAATTAATTTTTAAGGCAAATTAAGCAACGTATTGAAGATATTCAAAACAACTTACTAAATTGTTGCCCGTGAGTATTGGCTATGAATTCTTGTACTGAATAAAATTCAACTCTGAAGAACGAGTAAACTTGTCACTTTATTCGTTGTTGTAGATAAACAACATTCTATATTTAGAGATATTAGAAGATAGATTGCAACATCTGAATCTACTTATGGTGTTTTGGTTGGAGTAGCTTTTTTGACTTTGCTTGAACGCAAGGTTTTGGGTTATATTCAGATTCGAAAAGGTCCAAAAATAAGGTGGGATTTTCATTTGTTATCTTAGTAGGATGAAAAATAAAGCACCCAATATTCAATCAAGTTAGGATAATAAAACTTACTGGTAATATATTAATAATTACTACATAATGTACTGCTGATAAAAAGCAAAATTGACAACAAAAATGTAATGCATTGCCAGCAATTCTTCCTAATCATGTTCTACGTGAACTATAAATGAAAAAATAAATACTTAAATGTCTAGTTTACAATCAATGTGGCAATTGGTAATATCCTTTGAATCAGATTAATGCGTAGTCTAAATTTATGTAACATGAAAATATGTTTAACCTTGAACTTAATGTAATGCACTAGCTAGATGGAAAACAGTATTGGAACTTATATCGAAAACAATCAGATGTGTAAAGTCGTATCGAAAATATAAGCAAGGTCAGTAAACAGGTTAAAAATAAAACCAAGAAATTGCGGAATTAGTAAACGTCGACCACGTATTTCCATTATCTAAATCGTGTTTTCCAGCAAGGACATGTTTTTAAATTCTCGTAATAAAACTTTAAAATAGTTGTACCTCAAATGCCATTGCACAATTACTCACCGTGTTTACTAGGATAGGAAATGAGCGGACGCGGCAGTAAAAAGTTAAAAATAGTTAACAAAGGAGTTATTAAAACGTTATCAATTCCTGACCACTCCAACGCGCCGCACACAATGAACGAGTAAAACTATTTTCATAGTCCAACAACAAATCACGCACGTTCTCCTCGTCTTCGTCTTGCTAACCGAAAATTTATTTGCAAGACGTAAAGAAAACTACTTTTTAAATTTGGAGTGCAGCCAATCGCCAGACCATGGTAATTTCTTATTGTTCTGTTTTATTGCTTTTGGAATAAGAAAACACGGCTCTGTTCCACACATTAATTCGTAATATGTTGTTTGGTACAGACCCCTGCATTTATAAATAGAGTTATTATGGAAATTTATGAAGCAAACTTAAAACTACGAATTATGGAAGCGTTTGTATACAACCACAATACAAATCGATAATCGAGAATTATATGTCTTATGTAAATGGGGGCATAATAGTACGGAATATTAACCTCATTTTCCTCGTTTCTTTCGTCGGGCTTTGTCCTGAACGGGTCGTAAATCCAGTTTTAGAAAAACTACACCGAACGACGAATAGAACACACCTTCCCGTCCCACGAATGAGAAATTACCTTACTGAGCTTTCCAACTGGTTTTAAGATGTCACCCACGCGAAGATGATCTTGACCGAATTAATGAACGACAAACGCCAAACAAACACGTTTTAACAAATCGACAGTTTCTCCTCGAAGCCATCTTTTCTACACTTCATCGTTCTTTCTCTTCTTGACAATCCCCTAAAATTTTCTGAACTTCGTTAAAACGGTTCTTGAAAAAAGCTTCTTCCATGAAAAGAAAAAAACTAGCCGAAGAACTTCGGAAATGCGTCCTGACACGCTAATAAATGACTTTGGTGTTTTGGATGCGTTGTGAAGAGACAGAAAAACAATTAGAGGCAAAAAAATCCATTAGAAGTATTTGTGTTTGTCCTCCAAAAGTCGCCAATAGCTACTTAAACAACTATATATTGTGTCGCCCACACAAGTAACGCTTATGCACGTTACAAATAGGACGTAGTTTGTTCAATCTTCTAATCGAAATTCAAATCAACCGTTGTTAACAGTTAAACCACTATAACAATGTCACGTTAGAGAGCAAACTCCTTGAAAATCTCAAGAAATTATTAGGTTCATCCTAACTACTTATTTATAATCAATTTTTGCCTCACTACCTTCTCTTTCAATTATTAAATTCTTTCAATTTTTACCAGAGGAAAAGCGACGTTTCTACAGTTACTGTAAAAACATATGTTTATTACATTAAGTTGTTATTTTAAATATCAAACTGTTACTTTTACACTAAATGCATTTCGCTGAAAAAATTACAGAAAATATCAAACAACAAAATCAAAACCAAAAATGTCCAACAAATCCAGGTTAAAAGGAAATTTTTAATACTAATGATTGTCCCTTAAGAGCGGTCAAGGAGTATTAGTGACGGGGAATTAATTCTAACTTTTATAATAATTGAGATAATTAATTCCGATTTTTATTGTTTTGTTTCTATTTGCTTATTAAAAATTAAATACTTGCGGAAAAAACGGAATCAACATGGAAACAACAGAATTTACAAAATTTAGGAATAGCCACACTAAATTTACTACTTGCCAAACGACAAATTTTTTATAACTGTAATCAAAGAATTAGAAGAAATACGTCAATTTTTACGGGCTACTTGCCAATCGACAGATTTTTTATGACTATAATCAAAGAATTAGAAGAAATTACGTCAATTTTTTTACAAGGATACTAGCCTTAGAACAACGAAAAACTGTTTCAATTCATTCCTTTGACTCTTTTTAAAAAACCACTATTTACCTATTTACCTTAGAATACCTCGAAATGTCACACCACCGAATATCTAGAACTGATTCAAACCAAGAGTCTACTCGTAGACTGCCTCATTTACCAACAAAAGACCCCACACTGAACAACTCCTGGATTAGCTCTGAATTAAAGAATCAAAAAACTAAAATACCTACATATGGCCCTATTATGTTCTTACTTGCACACAGAGTATAAAACTTCCAAAAATTCTAAAACAGAAAGGCACAACTCTCATCTACAATAATAAGATGTAGATTTCCAATAAAAGGGTTGAATATTGCCTTTAAAAAAGTTGTTTTCTTAACCGGCTGTAGGGTTGCCATATTTTGCTTTTCAGAAATTGGGGCATTTATAAGAAATTTTAGTGCACAGCGAAGAATAAACTTATTTTATATTAGCTAGCTGAAAAACAACGATAGAGAGCCGAATGTTGGATAATTTAATTGTATCTCTCGTCATTCTGCTAAGTAGTTTACAAATATTAGCATATTATTTTGCACACCCTGCATTGATCTGATTCGTCTTAACATTAAAATAGAAGAACTTGTTAGAGACTGAGTCATTTAATGTGCATTTAAGTACATATTTACATTTATATGATTTTAGCACTTAATAAAAACTGAGATTTAGAAGTGCCCTCGTTTACTACTTCCCAGACGAAAGCCATAAATTATTTCAAGAGTTGACCTGAGCACAAACAAATATGCAGACTTAACTTAAGTACATATATAAGAAGGCAGGGGTGTGTGTGCCCCGGTAACCAAGAGGGGGTCGACTATTAGTAGAGTATCAGTGGTGGCGGAACCCTCGACAGTTGATTGCGTTTTGCAGTGACATGACACTAATAAAACTAAAGTATGAAAATAAAGTGGCACCTCTGACTTCGTGCTTGTTGCTTACGTTGCATGTTGTGCATGTCTAATCAAAGGATTAACTTACAGGAAAGATCAATTAAAAAGAGGTACTGGTTGATAGCAAGCTCTCGTGTTAGCTGCTCCTGGTTGTACCAGGGTACCTGTGTGCCCTGTGTGGTCCTAGGCAGATTTTGCGATAGATAAAGAGTCTTTCCGGAGAGACTGTAGTAAGCAATTATGATATTGTTGAGAGTGTGTACCCCTTCGACTCTTTGGCATTAACTACACCCGATGCTGTGTGACTCCGGGTGTGGGAAGAAGTGGAGGAGCTTTGTGGGGGAGCTCTGCAAGATGTGATCGAGGGCTAGCTCGTGAAGAAGATGATGGAAATCCAAAGAAGTAATAGTAGGTGCAAACCTGTATCCAGTGAGAGGCGCACCAAAAGGAGGGGGTCGGGGACCCCCGGTGAGTACACCTTACAGTGGCGAGTTTTTCAGAGCAGTATTATTTGTAAAGTTTATTTAAAGGCCGGCGATATATCTGCGGCGCCGCCGCTGTAATATAAACTATTATTATTATTAATATTATATTGTTATATTCAAGCTTTTACCTCGTTGACACAACGTTTTGAGTATTTGATGTTGGTGTACCAGTATGTCTCCAAAACTGAGTAGTACTCCTGAAATCGTATGCGTTGCATACGCAGTACTTTAAAAAAGGAAACAAAGAAGATACTGGGTTCATCCATTAAATACATACAATGACATTGACTTCGGGAGAATTTCATTGTCCTTATGAAGAATTAAGAAGATACCCAGAGAAATTTTTTAATTATTACAAAATGTCAATAACTTATTTTGATGATGAATTTGTCGTATTGAAAAATGTGCTGCAGGAGTTGACAATTGATACGGTTGCCATATTTTTAATATGCATTCAATATACATTTATACTCCCACTACTTCGTAAAAACTATCTGAGACCGCGTGGCAAAAAGGAGTCGGTTCACTTCGCGGTATTTTTCTATTTTTGTCCCTAAATCATAGTGCGTACGGCCGCATGTTCAACTCCCAGCTAAGTCAGCCGACTGTTTTTCACTTTACCTAGACAGTGGTAAGCTGGTAAGAATGCTTTGGCTCGGCACAGTCTAAAAGAAATTTCTTTTTTAAACTGCGGAGTGAGTATGGAAACGGATGACGGAGGGATTTGAAGAATAAATTTGAAGTTGTATTGTTCATGGACGTAAAATTACTAAAAATACGGACACATTGCGAAAACGGACCGGACGTACGGACACTTTTCAACGGACAGTCCGTTACAAAAACGGACGTATGGTAACCCTACATTTGAAAATGATGACAATTTGGATGTGAAGCATAAGGCTGAATATTGTAAGAATGTAAGATGCACCAATGTGGTTAATTTGGTCTTTCTTCGGCGAATTTAATACCTCCAAGCGAAATTCCAAATACTCAATTGACTGAATACTGCAATATGCGTAGCGCGGCTGTGCCGCAAATGTGAACACCTGCATAAGAAACAATGAATCACATCAGATGCGGGAGCGCCGCATACAAAGCCGTGTGTTATACAAGAAGCGGAGTCGCCGCAAACATGTCGCCGTCTCGCCGGCCTAATGGCAGTAGCGAATGCGCCGCCACTGGAGCGGCAAGGGGTCGCACGCACTGCACTGTTTGTGTACCTCGCTTTCTGTCCAGCCCAACGAGAGGTTAGCGATGAGTATAAACAACCGACTAACATAACTAGCTAATAAACGAACTTATATCTGACACACGACCCAAAATGACAAACAATTTCCCCTTTACTTTTACCTCTCTAACAAACTCAAACTGCAAAAATATTCTTTCTATCTTCTACCTCTTCAATTGCTAGCTATCATCGAAATTTTGGAAAACTTGCCACATCTTTTTTTTTTAATGAAGGCATGGATAAGGTCGGAAACAAAAGTGAGATTTAGTTACAATAGGCATGCGAGACAAAAGCTTAAGAGTTGGGACTTTTAGTAAATGGTCGGTGATGTATTTACTCGAACTGACATGTTTTGGTAAATTTCAAATCATTGAGAACAGCATGGCTTTATCTGTCAATTTTAAAATAACACGTTCGTTCCATTACATACTACAATGTATCTAAGGAAAATATTCATTAGATATACCTACTATTTTTAAATGCACAACTGCAGCTGTAAATAAAAATTCAGCAGGTGTACGTATATGCGCTTCCCTCAAAAACCATTGTTCTTTGCATCGCATGTTAATTACCCTTCAATTATGGAAAGTGAAATATAGATTGCATTCATGAAACGTTCTAAAAATATCTACCGGAAAAAGTATCGTACAAACATTTAAAATCTTCCGATAAGAGTTCGTTAATTTAATAAAAGCTGACCAAGAACTTACGAGTTCAAAGTTCCTGAATCGAACTGCAATACATCTATCTATAAAATTATTTACAGCCGCTTGAGATAAGTTAAAACATTAACAAGAATCTTAAAGTCTTGCATTCTGGCAAGCTCTAGAAAACCTGACCTAAGTTGTTTACATCTAAAAGCGAATAGGTGACTTAAAACTTGCCAACAAACAACAGTTACGTAAGTTCCTCAAACATAAACTTTGAAAACACGTCGCCCTCGTCATGTCTCTATAAATTCAAGACTTCCATATTAAATTAAAATGGTGATTTATTGAAGGACTCGTTCGGTTTTGTAACAATACTTCGATCAATATGGACAACATTATTGGCCTCTGGAGATTAAAAACCTAAAATGCACATTCCACTTGTTCTGTAATAACCAGTAAACACGTCGCTCACATGTGGCAACTTTCCAAAAACGGACTAACAAAAACCAGAATTACTCCAGACATTACAAAATCGAACGAGTTGAAATTCTTTCGCGGCGTTTCCCTAATTTTGCACATAAAAGTAAAATGAAATACATCACATATACAAACGACCTATAAAATGACAGTATAATCACAACTTTGAATGTTTAATCGTATATTACGAAGAGTAAAACGTACAAGCCAAGCCGGTTTCAAATTGTGATTAAATCAGCATTAACGATCACGTTACTGCAGCGCCCACGTTCGTTTTTTTAAGCTGACAATAATATTTTGGTTGCTGCTGAACCTGATCGTGTCCAAAGCATTCAAAGCTAAGATCTACGCCTACAGCACGTTTTTAAAAACAGTTCTCCGTGATTTATTTGTTATTCTCTTTTTATTCCACCAAATTAACTCGCAGTGTACCGAACAAGAACATTTTATTAATTTTGCTCAAAGTAGCTTTACCAAGATGAAAAATTCAAAAACGCCAACACACTTTAACAAACGTAGCACCTGTAATTTAGACGAAGAAAATAGTATCGAAGATTTATTCGGTTTTTCATATTTTATACTATTTTAGAGTAACATTTTTTTAATTCAGTCAGTTACGAGCAATTCGTTTATTTACAAAAAAAAACAAACAATAGTTACTTACATGTACGTAAGATGTATTATACCTACTGTTACTGTTAAGCATAGGTTATTGTGGGCTTATTATGTAGAATATTTTCTCAAACTCAATATAAACTACCCTTAAGAATTTTAATAACTCTTAACATAATAATTGACACTAATTATCATGAAATTAACCGAAAACAAAAGCAATAGTTTTCTATATTTGGGCTGCAACTACAAACAATCTACCTCCTTTTAACTATGACTAAATGTCAGTTGGCAATTTCAAACCTGTGCTGAAAAAAGTAACTTAGAATGGACTGATCTGCACTTAAAATAAAATAGATTCAGAAAATATCAAAAGTATGAAACGGGCAACTTCTGTCCATGTTATTAACATACTTACAATATTAATAAAAACGCTTATTTCTCAACAAATATCTAGATTGCCATGATATTAGAAGATGCTCTATTTGGAAGTGTCATCAACTTTATTATATAACACGAAAACAACATTCGAAACTTGTTCAATGTATGTACCGTTTCAAATGTAATATTTACTTTCAAAGTACAAAAATCACATGCTAATATTTGATTTCAAAATTCAGATTCAATACTAGCAAAGTTACTCGTAGAAAGATGAACATGTAATAAGAGTTTACATCAAGTTATAAGCAAGTAAGCAAAATTTCATCTGGACAAAAGTGGTTTATCAAAATTGAATAAAATGCTCAAAAACCTTAAAGGTCGCAATTGCTTACAATACAATCTTGACAATCTTTTATATACAATTGAAATGTTTGAAAAATTGTATCGCCTAAGCATTTATCTAATTTTCTGTCGTATTTTTGCAAAAATGGTTTTCAAGATTTAATTAAATGTTCGCCCTGAGCTTAGCACAGTTGGACGTCATTTTTTTAATTTTCGACTTGCCATTGTGGAGGACAAACTTCATCTTAGTTAAGCTCTTTCACAATACTCTTCATAAGTTCGCAAGTAAGTAGTTTTAATTAACATTTTCTCTTGATTTTTAAAGATTACAGGGTTTTCACATTGCATTTTTCGAAAGTTTCGAATTTCGATTTCCAATGTGGTTTTCGTTGCTTTTGATACAAGAAAACGTCAAAAACTTCTAATTTCAACTAAATTTTTGTAGAGTACTTTCCAGTTATTTCTGATATTTCAAAAAGTTCTTTTATTATTAACAATTTTTGAATTTAGAATACATAGCATACTTAGTTCTAATTTTGAAAAAATATTCGACTTGGTATTTACTAAATTTTACTGTGTAGAAGAGCTACTAAATGTAGAACCAAAAAATAGATTAGCAAAAACCGAGGCAAAAACGTTTCTACAGAATTGAATATTTTCAGCTTTCTTCATTCTGAATTGCAAATTTGGTAATAACCGTCTCTACAAAAAAAAATAAAAATCTACTAAATTTTATACTATTCTACCACTATTTATACTATTCATATTTCACACTCGAATTTTCGTCTCTTACGATAAGATATTTCCCTCAAATTATGGGATAATTACCGATTGGATATTGTGTGCCACAATGACGAAACGTTCCGTCGCGATACATGTTTCATTCGTATACCCTTTTAACCAAGCTCTCCTTGTTTGAAAAAAAATACGCGAGGTAAATCTCAAACTACATTTGTTTTAAAAAAATGCACAGCTAAAAAATAATTTAAAATCTGGATAATTATTCAAATTGCAGAACGGAATCACTACGCTTTGTTAAACCATTAATTAATTTCAAATTACAAAACAACTGAAATTTGTTCGTAACAGCAATTAGTTGCATATTTCAATTGAACATTGTTGATTCAGATGGAATTAATTTATTAGTATGATCCGGGACGGAACGGTATGGGAAATTTATTTATTATTTTAAAAATAATTCCGACCTGAAAAACTGTGTTTATTGAAATAACTACGTATTTCAAAGATTTACCACAAAGTTTCTTGACTTCCAGGCGTTAAATACGTCATACGTAACGCTAACATCACATTTTGTTTAAAATAAAACCACTACATTTCATTCACATGTGACTATCAGAAATGTCAAAGCAACAAATTTTTCATTTTTAAACTTTGTGGCGTATTACCAATTAACTGCTTCAAATATTTGGAAGAAAGTAGTTTACGTATGAAGTCACTCGGCATTTAAATCTGTTTTCCTTTCGAATATTTCTGATTTTGTTTATTTGCAGTAAATAAAAAAGTACCTATCTAATGTTGAATGTCTCAAATGCCAGTGAATTACGTGAAAAGGGAAAAACAGTACAAGATGACTCAATTTAATTCAAATATTTTGCTACTTGGAAAAAAAAACGCAACATATCTCTAATTAGAATTAAATCTGGGAACAGATTAAGTTAATTTTTTTGTGATTTATTTCTACATAGCGTGCTTTCATAGCTTAGCTTAATCTTCCGTTTTTATTTTTTTAAATAGAAATTTCCAGGTTAACCTGTTAATAAAACCTACTCCCTTCAAGGAATGTGTCTGAGAGGCAGGTTTTAAAACGCTTCCACATTCTACTAGTGAATTCTTCAGACTCGAAGTTCATAATCAACACAAACTTCACTGTATTTTCGACCGCATTTTTAAAGTTTCTTTGAAAACTTCAGTTTACATTACACACGCTTAATACGCTAACTCTTAAATCTGATTTGTTTAAATTAAAAGCAAAATATTCGTCATTTACTACAAATCGATGTGTGTAAACTGCAAAATCGATTGAGTATCACTATAGTGGACAGCCAAAGATTTTGAATAATTAAATCATTGCAAATTTGGCCTCTCCAACTGTCTCGCTACGCCAGCTAATTACACGGGAGGCATTCAGGTGTACCTAACAATAACAAACATACATTATTCAAGTTAACTTGTAGTTAGAGTAAATAACCGTGTAGGGGAGGCTCAGATACACAAATTTGCTAAATTAAGCTATCACGGACAATCAATCTCGCCAAATACACCATACACTACAATTAACTACCACAACAACAAAAGTGTATGCCGATCTCCTACAAAACTGTTATTTTTTCTAGCCGATACGAAAAATCATTCCAGGGGGTTTTTGCTTATTCAGACACTGGAATTTTTTAATTAGAAAGAAATTTTAATGTTCAAACTTGATCTTGTGTAAAGGTTAACTTCATCTCAGTTTAGATTATTTACAGCAAGCAAACAAGATAATTTAATGCTTGTGAGTGTTAAAGTGTACATGAACAAGCAAATAAATTCATTTTTACAACCGATTCGATGCTATTACAAAATACGAGTAAGTTTAAATTAAACACTTCGACTGAACACAAGAAAGCCATTTAAAGTTACATTTGAAAACACGTTTGCTTCCTATAAATTACGAAGATAAATAAAATAATTCTTTAAGCCTCAGTTTTTAAATGCACCAGTAATATTAATCACTCCTAACGATGCATTTTGTGTAATTAAACTTGACTACAACTAGATTTGGATGACTACACTTCGGCTCTTCGCCAAGACGGTTTAAATGAAGTTTCGAATATAAAGTTGTTAAAAAGAGTTCAAAAAACCGACAGCCTCGACCAAAATTTCAGTATTTTTAGCTTTCAACTATCTAAGAATAAGTTTACTTATAAAACATTGCCGAATTCACTTACAGAAAGAAAAATCATTGACGTAAATGATTTTGCGAGTATCTGGTAAACTATCAAATAAAAAAATCTGTAATGTTAAACTAAATCGTTTACTTCTAGCATAATTTTTAATCTTATTAATCACAAAGCACTTCTCAGCGAGTTTCAGAAATTCGGTCAATGAAATCTTTTCAGTTTCATTCAATAAACTAACATTTCCTTTTTGGTGATTCGTTTCATTTTTGCTGTAGAGATAACAATTATAATTAAAATACAACTCGACTTTAAATTAAAAAGTTGGTCAATTTTATCTTTCCCTGCAAGCTTCGGATAATTTTTTATATTTTCGTTCGAAATTTAACTAAGTACATATATCGGGACCCAAAAATTTCAGACTTTGAAGAATATGACTTTTGACACGTAGTTTGCTAACACTCAACAAGAGAAACGAAAATTTAGCAAATTTTGTCTAATTTATAATAAAAAAAAACGGCTGAAAAATGAAAATTTAAATTTTAAAATGAGTTCAAATTTTAACAACAAAGGAGTGTTGAATATTTCAATTAATGGTGAATTAACAATTCAAAACATTATGTATAAAGCTGCTAGTTTTGTAAAACATTTTGATGAATGGGCGGGCATCATCATGTAAAAATTTAATAATGTAACAATTTTTAGTTTCGAACTTTGCCTCTAAAATTTAAAATTATTTGAAATTGACTTTTCAAATCCTTACACTATTTATTTTGCATTTCTCAAAGCACTCATTCTTACATTACAAAAACATATTCCGTGATTTAGTTGCTCTAAAAAAAACTACTCTTTTTCTGATTCTACAGACATTTAATAACAAGCAATTTTTGCCTCACAAGAATTTTACCGTGAATCTGTTTAAGCAAATTTCCAAAGATAAATACAAAATTGCCATTATTTTTCAACTCGCGCTTTCTAAAATAAATCGTAAGTTTATCTATCCAATACGAGTAAGTAATTCGATGTCCGATGCAGTTAGTGTTAGTTTATCAAGTTACAAGAGAACTCCCTAATTAGTAATTAAGGGTTGAGCCGGTTGCTTGGAGGAGAACTTGCCACAACAGCGTTGTTCGCAATACGTTACCGTGTCGTTAGCGAGTGGATTTACGAACCTAATCAGCAGAATCCGTTACAGAGTTAGTGAATTGCTTGCTGATAGGATTTACTCCCCGTAATTACCGCAGATGTGCCCATTTACCGTCACTGTGGAGGTCACCGGGGCGTCAAATCGCAAATCTATCGCCCTAACCAAATTGAGAAATTTGGAACCTTCCAAGTAGGCCTGATAATTACGTAATTTACATTCAAAGCATGCTGCCGAATTTATTCGGCCCATTGTAATTCTCGAGCGGATAAATCATTTTCACCTTGTCCACGGTAAGGCAGGCGAATATTGAATAGAAACGCGATAAGAATTTCGGTATTGGCCTCGAAATATAACGAAGGAAGCGGGAAACCTTAACACTTCGCGAACAGGGGCGAGATGCTGCCGAACCGAGGGTTCTAAGAGACGCGACGTCGTATTTTTGCGGTCCTCTTGGAAATCGATAGGCGCGTTTATCACGTCTTTTTACCTTGACCTACCAGATTCAACCATGACTAGGCGTTCAGATTTTACTACTATACGAATTTCATTCATTCAACCCCAAAATTTTGATTCGTACGCTAGTTTTGACTGATCTATCTACTATCATTAGTTAATGTAACAAGGCATGCACACTCACCGGCACTTCTCCGTGAATTCGAATCCAGATTTCTTCTTCGAATTAGCATGTACCGGCGAAATACTGGGTTCGCTAACTGTTGCAGGTGGTGAAGACGATCCGGTACTGGAAGACAAACTTCCGGCACGTCCGCGGCTTTCGTTGGGGTTGGGATGATAAGTGTTTATTGCTAATGATGGTCGAGCATTTCGGTTACGACGTTTCTTTTTCTTGCCGGATTCGACTTCTTCGACGCGGCCGAAGATGTTGCTGGTAGGCGGTGGTGGCATCCAATCGAGATCTTTCTTGAGATGTCCTCTGCCACATTTACAACCGCACGCTTTAAACGCCAAATCGTAGCCTTTCTTGGTCCATAGATTCTGGTGCCGCTGGCGTTCAGACCAGGAGCGGGCGCGGCCGCAGGTCTTGAGGTAGGCCAGGACCGTCTGTTCCCAAGCGTCAAAACACTCGCGGTGCATGAAACGTCCGGCGGTACACGCTTCGTTATTGCAGGTAACGCGCACCGTGTCCCTCAGATCGTCCAAGGAGATGAGCATGGGGTCGTTGTTATTGGGGTTCATCTGGTGTTGTTGTGCGCGCAGACAATCTCCGGTAGGCACGCAACAACGCGTCACGCCGGCCTCTTCGGGATCGATACCGATGAGGCCTTGAACTTGGCCGTGCTGCCGGCGCGGGGCCATGCCGGATGCGTTCCCGGACGTCGCTCCTACGAACGTGGGGGTTGGCTATTACAAAAGGTGGTTGTCGCGATGATCGACGAGCCCCGAACACGTAGGGTTTAGTTGAAGATAATGTCGCTGACCTTGGTACGCGCGTCTTCCAAGCAGCTCTCTCGGTAACCTACTGCATGTGGTGTCCGCTGCACGCACAGCCGGGGAAAGTGTTCAGGAGGGGAGTCCCGAAAGCGAAAGGTAGGGGCAGGAGTGGGGCGCCTTTTCACTTTCCGTTTCCGTAAGCGACGCAAGCGCCGGTTTCGCTCTCGACAGCCCTGACCGGCGTCGTTACTACCACTTTCGTTACATCATTGCAATTTGCCATAAAAAAAGGAACACGCAAATCGCAAACTTCAATATTCGCTTATGTGCACGATCGTCTACAATAGCGACTGGATGCTGACTCCGCGTTTTCTTTACTACCGAATAAACGTTAAACGCACCGTCATTGATAATGAACTTCTCTCACTTGTTGACAGCAAACAAATTGCTGGGAAAGCGTATTTTACAAGAAAATGCCCCAGAACCTGTTTGTTCTCTTTTGAATGGACGGAAAAGCGTTAATGCAAACTAAACGAGAATCTCTCGAAATACGTAATTTGTTCTAAAAAAAGAAGTTCGTTACGTGTGGCTGGTTAAAATGCCTGCAGAAATAACTCATATCCCAAAAAACTGCTCACGCTTACTAATCCTAAAACGATTAACCACATGTCTGTTTGGGTATTACAGCGGTTGTAAACATGTAGGGTAGGTACACCTTTCCTCGGTCAATTTCAATCGCAATTACCGGCAAAACGTGACTGGGTAAAAAATTAGCTATATCGACATTCTAATTTTATATGCAATAATAAAGTAGCAACAACAATTTTTTTTATGTTTTCCTAGCGACGTTATTCCAAGGTTGAAAGTTCTATGTACTCGTAAACTACATTACTATAAAGTTTTTTCTTTTAATAAATAAGTTACTTTTGTAACAAAAATTTGTTACTTGAAGAACATTGTTTTATTTAACTGCACCGCTGTTGTAAACACATTCAGAATCCTTCAGATATGGTAAATTCAACGCAAGCATACATATTCTATTCAATTACATAAGCTGCTTTAATAATAAACTTAGGTCATAACAAAAAACTTATTATAATATCAGATCACGTAGTATTATCAACATCTAAATGTTTAGATCTGCACTGAATGTTTATAAGGTTTATGTAAATAATTTTGACAAAAGAACAAACAAAAATCATTGAAGAGTCAAGAGTCAAGCAATGCAAATAGAGAAACGTTGGTTTGCGTTGGAAAACTGTGCGGCCGTAAAAAATTATTCGTATATTCGTATACATATTTTTAAAATGAAAATCGATTTTGTATTGTTATCTTCATAAAAAATTTTAGATTATGTGCTTTTAAAACAAAATGAATAATTACAGATTATTTTGTTAAATGTGCTATGCCGCCAATTTAATTCAGACTTAGGTTGCCCAAACAGAATCTAATAAATAAAATTGATCAAAATTAAAATTTATTTGGCAAATAACATATTAGTGAATTAAACAATGTGGCTCTTTTTTAGCTTTGATGATTCGTTAACTTAACAAACATTTTATGTAACCAACCCTTGAAAAAGTCAATGTGTACACCTTTATTTTAATGTTTCATACAAAACGCCACATACGTGAACTGATGCATTCACGAGCCTTTTAGACCACAGTAAGCCATATAAGAGGAGCGAGGAGGAGGGGTTACAGGATCAATTTTTGAAGTTATGGTTCAATGATTCACAACAGAACCAGAATTGCCAGTTAAACACAATTCTCTATAGATTTCAATCCCTACCCATTGATTTAGTTACTACTCACATATTTGTATTGTTATTTGTAGCATTAGATTATATTTTTCCATTTCATCCAATACCTCCATATCTTTCCCTTTCAGTGATGTTATGTTCCCTGTTGCAATTTGTCAATTTTTTATTGTCTTTGTTTCGTCTATTATATTTCTTCTGTGTTTATTACCGACTCGCCAGGTCATGACTTTTCCTATGTTTCTATTAATCTTTATACACATCCATTTTCGTTTTCTTCTTTCCTTGCCTGTGTCGTTACCATTATCCGTCCTTTATTATTTTCTATTAGTTTTTTGATTTGTTTCCTGTTTTCGTAATCTTCAGTAATTTATCTCTTCCTTGTTCCCTGGTGATCTTTGGCTTATAGTTATCCCTTTTTTGCTGTGCTCTCCTTTTTCTACTTTTTCTCTTCTTTATTTGTATGTTCCTTCACTTCCATGGATTTATCAATTTCTTTGTTCCCGTCATCCATCTCTCCCTCATCTCCATTTGCATCCGGTAAATATATTGCTCTTAACTGTTCTAGGGAGTATATGTCTCCATTTACCATTAGTTTATTATATCTGATAGTTGCTAGGTGTCCTTTAGATCTGATTGTTTTCATATATTTTATTATTTCTTTTCTTTTCTCCTGTATTTCTCTTGAGAAGTCTTCTTCCATGTATATTTTGAATCCTTTTAATTTTTTGGTTTCTTTGAATACCTATCTCTATTTTCTTCGATCACTTTCTTAATTCCATCATAATTGGTCTGCATTTCCCGTCTCGTTGTTTTCTCAATCTTCTGATCTCATTTAGGTACCTTTTCTTCCATTACTATTACTATTCCCATTTCTCAACATAAAAATATGCTCCCAATCCAGATTGAGGCTCTACAATATGCAGATGACATAGTTTTAGTGTCAGACAGCAAAAGAAATATGCATAAACTCCTAAACGCATGGATAGAAGAAACAGAAAAACTACACAAGAAAGTCAATATCAATAAAAGTAAAATAATGATAATTAATAAGAAAGAAGAAAACGAGACATACAAGTTCAGCCGCAAAAAAAAATATTTGAGGAGGTATCAACAATTGACGATTTAGAAAGTACATTTACTAATGTTGGAAAATACGATTTAGAAATAGCAAACAGGATAAGGAAAGCAAATAAGACATACTATGCACTCACTGAATAAGACCATATTTATATTATATACAGCCTGTCCATTTTTCGAGTGCCACTATGGAGATCTCGCTTATCTTAAGAGATACGAAGTTGGTTAAATTAGGGCAAAGTTGCGCATTTTCGTGCTAATTAATAATCTGAAAGAAAATTTGAAATATTTTCAATAGTTTTGAAAATATCGCAAAAAAACGAAAATTTCTGATTTTCGTTTTTAATTTTTTTACGACAAACTAATCGTACTAGACATTTCTAACCAAGACATTATTCAGACACTTTTTTATGGAGAATTCGAATATGGCATCCCCTTTTCAATAATTTTCAAGATGACGGAGAAACACCTGGCAACTTCATTTTTTCTTATGGACGCCATTTTGAAATTTAACATTTTGAGATTACGTTTTTTTTTCTCTTTACAACGATGTATCACACTTGGTGGTCCAATATCACATTTTTGCCAAAAATCCAATTTTTCATTTTTTGCGAAGAGTGCTTTGGAAAAACAAAACGTTCTTTTGTTGTGAACCAAATTTTGACAGTTTGATCCGTCTGTCTGGTCGCGGCGTTGGCATGGAATTAGTTGTGTTGAGAAAATTCGATTTGTATCATATCTCTTTGTTCTTCACTTGAAAAAGGCATTTTCGCGATAAAACTAACACAAACGTAAATGACAAGACTTGAAATAGGATCAAACTGTCAAAATTTTGTTCACAACAAAAGAACGTTTTGTTTTTCCAACGCACCCTTCGCAAAAAATGAAAAATTGGATTTTTGGCAAAAATGTGATATTGGGCCACCATGTGTGATACATCGTTGTAAAGAGAAAAAAAAGCGTAATCTCAAAATGTTAAAATCCAAAATGGCGTCCATAAGAAAAAATGAAGTTGCCAGGTGTTTCTCCGTCATCTTGAAAATTATTGAAAAGGAGATGCCATATTCGAATTCTCCATAAAAAAGTGTCTGAATAATGTTTTGGTTGGAAATGTCTAGTACGATTAGTTTATCGTAAAAAAATTAAAAACGAAAATCAGAAATATTCGTTTTTATGCGATATTTGCAAAACTATTGAAGATATTTCAAATTTCTTTTCAGATTATTATTCAGCAAGAAAATGCGCAACTTTGCCCTAATTTAACCATCTTCGTATCGCTTAAGATAAGCGAGATCCCCATATTGGCACTCGAAAAATGGACAGGCTGTATAAGGAATTAAGCAATAAAAATAAAATAATAATATACAGTACAATAATCAAAACAACATTGATGTACTCCCGCGAAACATGGACCATACAACAACAACATAAATCTAAATTAACAGCGGCGGAAATGGAAGTACTAAGAAGAATAGCCAACACAACCAAACTAGATCATATAAAGAATGAAGACATTAGATCTACATTACAACAGGAATCACTATGCAAGACAATAGAAGATGAACAACTAGAATGGCTAGGTCAACTTATAAGAATGAAGAATGAATGGAGGTTAAACAGTCTAGAAAAAGGAAAAGGGGTAGACCGAGAACAACATGGTTAAATCAAATTATCAATACAGGACAGTCGAGAGGTAAAACGCTAACTGATGCGAACAATTGTGCCCGAGACGGAAGGAAATGGAAAGAATGGATACACGGAAAAACGAACCACAACCCGACACCCGATTAGGGTACTAGGGAAATAGATGAAGAATTAGAAGAAGAAGAAGAAGAAGAAGAAGAAGAAGAAGAAGAAGAAGAAGAAGTAAAACTTTTTTAAATAATTGTTTATGGTCGATTATTAATTACATATAAGTACCTAAGTATTTTTAAGACAGTAAGTTTCGAAGAGTGAAAGAAAAATGTTTAATTTTATTTTACAATATCAAATCCGTAATAAGGTTGCTTAATATGAACCAAACAGTTCAAGACAACAAAAACAAAACATTTACATTAAATATTTTTATTTTGCCAACGTCAAATGGTTCCTGCCTCTCAAGAAAAACTAAAGTTGTCAATCTATGTAGATAGGGTTAACGATCTGTGCAATTCCATAATGTTGCAAGCAACTTTTGAGAATATCAAGCAGGCTTTTGTTTATTTTTTTTTTCAAAAACTGCACCAAATCAGTCAAAATTAAAACAGGTTTGTTAATTTCTCGTGAATGTGTTCGTAGCTTGTGGTATCAGCAACAGGGAGCTTATGCATTGTAACTGTCCGAAGATATTTCGATGAAATCTTTTTACATTTTAAATAGGTGGATATGGAACCATTAAATGGCCAACAAAATCACCGCACTTTATTCCGTTAAACTTTTTCGTATGGGGTCACCTTAAAAACGTAGTTTGCACAAATAAACTTGATAACATTGAAGAATTACAAAATCTTTAGAATTAGAACAGAATGCAAACATTTCTTAAGAAGCTATATAAATAAGGCTCGGCAAGAATTTATTAACCGTTTAGGATACTGTTCGAAAATTACAATTTTTAAATATCTGCATCTCACAACTCACATCAATTTTATACCTTAAGTGTGAAGATTACCCGACGCCGTGAAGGCATAAGGGATTCGAGACAAAAGAAGAAGAAGAAGTGTGAAGGTCGTTGCAATCAGCTGTACATGAAAAGTCTAAAACTGAAAATATACTGGATGTTCCATGTAACAATCGCAAATCGTAAAAACCCTCTATAACCATTTTCTCAACAAAATGTTAATTCCGTGAAAAAATTAATTTATTCCATAAATTACATACACACGGTATGCTGTTGAATAATTGAGCAAATCAATGCAGTTTAAATATTTTAACCTGCAGCTATCACTTTATCATTATTTATTATAAATTTTTTGTGCATACTAGAAAACTTAAAAAAGTGTGTTTAGAAGTGCAAGCGACTAATTACACCAGACACCAAAAACTTCAATTATGTATTTATACATATAACTGACTACAATTAATTTCCCTGAATATATGATCCGAAGTTAGCATGAGAATCACGTAACTAATTTAAATGACGTATCATTTTATCTTGCGAATACAGCAACCTGAGTTCCTGGGTTGCTATAATAAATAAGGGTCGTATATCTGTAAGTCTGTAAGGCAAGGCCATACAAGTAGGTGCGCCTTTGTCTCCTAATAATCGTAAATAGCGACTAATGTACTGCAACGTGCAGGTTTTTGTGCAAAGACAAGATTAAGACGAGGTGTTCTTATCTTCTAATTATACTCATGTTGACGCCATCATCACCATTCACTGTTTCGTGCACCCCATTCAGAGACGGCGCCCGATGAAATGTTCAGATTAAAAGACCCAGCTGTGTGTTTACGACTACTAAACTAACCACTTCTTAGAGTAGTAATTATATTCGAAGTTTTAAAAAATGCATGGTTGATATACGAAATTTAATGCTCCCGAAATACCGAGTTTTATCTCGTATCGACGATAATACCAAATTATCTGTTTGCTTAGAAGAAACTTTGTAAACATTATTCTCTCGTAAGTGCTAAAAGGAGAGATTATTGTACCTACACGTTACGGATAATACAAATACACATATGCACTTGTTTACATTTATAAAATAAACCGTACGTCACGCTTATACCAGTTAAAAAGTACCAGTAACGATCCTTGCCCTTTCTCTACCATCTGTCTTAGAAATAAAGCTGTACTAACAAATTTTAGAGTAAATACGAGAGATAACGATTTAAAATTTAAAAACAGAATTGTTAAAGAGATATTTTTATATCTTTTCCTATGCAATTATTTATTCATAAAGTGCTTTGACATTTCGCACCTCTACCTCCAAAAATAACTAAAAATCAGAA
This sequence comes from Melanotus villosus, assembly GCA_963082815.1. NCBI lineage: Eukaryota > Metazoa > Arthropoda > Insecta > Coleoptera > Elateridae > Melanotus > Melanotus villosus. The sequence continues at coordinate 30,547,345 of OY720418.1, read as the reverse complement.
TTAAATATCCGCATGTTTGAATCATAAAAAGGACATTAAAATTCCATCTCGTCTAAGTTTATACTGTTATTGCAAGGAAAGATGAAACTTCCCCCACAATTTAGACTGATTTTTTGTAATCTTTAAAAAAAATTGCAAAAAGTGCTAATACCTACGAATAAAAGTTTTTAAATAGTTGTAGTACTGATATTTAAACCATTTCCCTATAACAATAAAAAACGGTCGATAAATTGTTTATGGAACAAATAATTAAAATTCGAAAACGCAGTACATTTCACTGACATTTATTCATGTCTAGGTTTATTATCTGTTGGTTGTAAATTGTACTGAGATTAATTATTTTTTCACTTTCAAAAATGAATTAATAGTATGTACTGCAAAGCCACAGTTTTATTCGAAATTGCCTTCTATAGTCAGCTTTTCAAAATATGCTCTCACTCCTTGCAGTCGTAAAGAAAGAAAGAAAGAATCATCAAAACTTATTGATATTGATACAATAAAAGAAACCGTCGAACGCGTTGTTATTACTTGCATTAACATACAGTGAGCCCGTAAAGGTTGGAACAAATTCGATAAAATCTTTATTGGGCAAGTAAGAAAATAATGTTCGGACACGTCGATTTTATTTTTTTGATGCGCATTTTTTGGTATGCGTATATTTTTTATTACGCCACCCCTCTTCGAGTTATGACGTCATCATCTGTTTTTTTAAATAGCAACACCCTCTTTTGATAGTACCATTTAAAAGAGCACATTTTTTTGCTTATGGACGCCAAAGTTTACGGTATGTTACATAACAATATTTTTGAGAAATTAGTACCACAATTGTTGCACAATTTGTTATTGGCGGCGCATTAAATGCTGAAAAATATTTGAATTTGCTACAAAAACAGATAATTCCTGCATTTATAGCACTATATCCAAATAATCAAAATCCCCAAATGCCGGATGAACCAATATGGTACCAACAAGCTGGCGCGCCACTATATTATTCACGGATTGGGCGTCATTATCTAAACACCGTTTTCGCCAATAGATGGATATTGTCAAGAGGTGAATGACATGCAATTTGAACATTCAATTTATTGGGTTTTAGTTGTATTTATTATTTATTCTATTGTTATTTCATTACATTGTTATGAATTCTAAAAATGTTTTTTCGAAAATATTGTTATGTAACATTCCACAAAATTTGGCGTCTATACCCATAAAAATGTGCTCTTTCAAATGGTATTATCAAAAGAGGGTGTTGCTATTTAAAAAAACTGATGATGACGTCATAACTCGAGCAGGGATGACGTAATAAAAAATATACGAATACAAAAAAATGCGCATCACAAAAATAAAATCGACGTGTCCGAGTATTATTTTCTTACTTGCCCAATAAAGATTTTATTAAATTTGTTCCAACCTTTACGTGCTCACTGTATGTGTGCACTAAATATTCAGAAAATTCAAAATCAAAGTTTGCTGATAAGGGAACATTTGGTCATAATCTTGGGCACATTCATGAAGGGAGTTTAGGAGGCCTGAAGCCTAATACCACAAAATGATGCTTTTATTTATTTATTTTTTTAAGTTCTATGGCGGTCACACTTCGATACTCTTTATTATCAGCGACACATCAGCTATTATTATTGCTTATATAATTTGTAAAGCCCTCTCCAAGCAAAAATTCTGAGTGCGCAGTGTGCCACAGTCATTAACTAAACAAAAGATATTGATTGGTGAATTCTTTCAAATTTTTACATGCCAAAATTTTGATGGATATATAGAATTCATTTATTTGTTTGTTATCATTCATCACTTATACTACCTACTTTATAGAATTGTAGGTCATTATTGTCCGGAAAACCATTATCACTGACACTGTTCAGTCTATCAGCAGAGTCAGTCGTCGGGAAACGCCATGCCGGCCGGCAGCGCGGCCTCAATCAACCTCGATCAAGCTCCGTATCGGTATTCCACGGAGAAGAAGCAGCTCATCACCGAGCAAGTAGAGGCCATGTTGGCCGATCGAGTCAACGAGCCCAGCACCTCCAGCTACTGCTCCCCGCTGGTGATTGTCGTAAAGAAGGACGGTACATCCCGGTTCTGCGTGGATTAGAGAAACCTGAATAACCTGACCCAGGACGAGAGCTCGAGCCTTCCGATCATCCAGGAAACCTTCCGAGACCTGGGTACAGCCAAGGTATTTTCGACATTGGACCTGAAGTCCGGCTACTGGCAGATCTCAATGGAGAAAACCAGTTAAACCCTGACTGCCTTCGCCACACCCGATGGAGCCACGTACCAGTTCCGCGTCATGTCCTTCGGGCTCAAAAACGCCCCCGCCTCGTTCCAGAAGATGATGACCCAGGAAGTCCCGCCGGGCTACCTGCACAAGTTCGCCCTAGTCTACCTGGACGACATCATTGTGTACTCGAACACATGGCAGGAACATATCACCCACCTACGGCTAGTGTACGAGCGCCTGCAAGCCCACCAGTTTAAACTCTCGTCAACCAAGTGCCGGTTCGGAGTGCAGAGTATTAGCTACCTGGGCCACCTGATCACCGCCGACGGGAATAAACCGCTCCCAGAACACGTCGAGGCGCTTCGGGCATCCGAGCCGCCACGGAATAGGAAACAGCTCCGCAGCCTGCTGGGACTCTGTAACTGGATCAGGGACTACATTCCTCACGTCGCCGACATCACCGCCTCGCTAACAGAGCTCCTGAAGGGTAAGCACCGCTTCGTGTGCACGCCGACCGCCGAGGGAGCCTTCCAAGAGCTGAAGGAAGCCCTCCAACAACCCCTCTCCCTCCACCGACCGGACTTCGCGCACCCGTTCACGCTCCAGACCGACGCCAGTGCCACCGGCATCGCGGCGGTATTGTACCAAACAATCGACGCAGAGAAACGGATCGCAAGCTACTCCAGTTCCAAACTCACGCCCGCCGAGAGCCGTTATCACGTCAACGAGCAGGAATGCTTGGCAGTGATGTGGGGCGTCAAGAAATACCTAGAGGACAGGCGCTTCACATTAAGGACAGACAGCCGTCCCTATTATGGCTGGACAGGACCAAGGACCACCGGTCCATACTCACGGTGTCCCCGACCATTTCCTGCCTCGCCACCGCCGGCCTTGCAGACGACGTAAAAACGGGCCAACGAGCACCCAGCTGCTCTCTTAGATACCCTCACCGACCTACAACAAGCCGGCGCCCAGGGCGCTCGACATCGAGAGATCCTGGACACGTACATCGCCCAGGACGGGCTGCTGTATCGACGTCACCCGGACGGGTGCAAACTAGCAGTTCCCGCCGACATGCAGCCCCGGCTGTTGTACGCATACCATCGCCTTCGCTGATATCCATCCTTGGACTATCACGATCCTTTCGCCTTCGCTGACATCCATCCGTGGACCGTCACGCTACCAATCGAGGACCGTCACGCCGCTGACATCCATCGAGGCCAGTCACGCCGCTAACATCCCCCCAGGACCATTCGCACTGCCGCCATCCACCGAGGACCGCCGCTCGTGACGTGCCACGACCGCCGGAACTAGTACCCTACGAACTTAGTGTGAATTCCTAAATCGAACATTGACTGATTTCCTTGTGTACATTTCTTACCCATTTATAACTATTTTTATTCTTATTTTTGTGTATATATCTTGTGTGTCTATCAGTGGTCGAAGTGGGGGGGGATGCGGGGGGATGGCATCACCCTAGTTTGTTAAAAAAATTAAGCCGTTCCCCTACATTGAAAAGAAAATTAAACCTTCCCTCTACTTTGAAAAAAAAATTAAGACATCCCAGTGCTAAACTACGGGGTTTTATCCGTCAAATATGATTTTTAAAATTCTGGTATGTAAGTAACTAGTGTTCAATTCTTCAAAAAATATGATTCATTGTTTGGGTTTGGGCACCGCGCGGCTCCCGTGTAGTTTATTTATTTATTTTAAAATACCCACAGACAAAACAGCTATCCATTACTGATAAAGACACTCTTATCAATCTGCGTGTATTAAAAACTAAAAAAATTGGAGTATGTGGAATCAAGTATTAGATTCTTAAGTGAGGTTTTAATTAACCAAATTAAAAAACTCAGGTTTATTTTTTGTCTTTGTAGTATCGCCAATTTATTTTCCTAAAGTGATAAACTATCTCACACACGTAAATGGGGGGGGGGGGGCACTAAATATTGGAAAATCTAGCATCCCCCTTGTAATGTTTTCCCACTTCCACCACTGGTGTCTATCGTATCGTATTTGTGTGTGTAAATAATAAACCTTAAACCAGCTTGACCGTCCATCTTTGCGAGTCGCCACAGACGCCGTCTTGACCCCTTCAAGCCGTCTGGTGACACCGAGTCGGTTGATCGACGGGTGGCCTACCCAGTCACTGAAAATAATTGTGAACCGAAACACAGTGGTGAAGTAAGGAAGGTAGGTGGTTATCAACGGCTTACCACATCGCCCCATACACATAGCGTGCGCAATAACCGTGTTATCGGGTATAGAAAACGACTTAGAAGGCCTTAACCCTCCATGTTACCGGCCATACTCCCTTGAGGAGTACAAATGCCGATACTTTTACTTTTACCTTTAACTTCTATCTGCCCATCCTGTAACATTTTCGGTTAATATTATGCCATTATGTATAGCAAAGAAATAAAAAACTAAAAAAGTTGTAAAAATGGTGGTAAATAATAAAAAAATAGTTTTCCGCGTATATTTCCGCAGTTCCTATAACTTCATATTTATAAGAAATTTGCACTTTCAGTATTTCGTGAAAGAATGCTGCAATCAAGCAATTTTTACACTTTTAAATAATAAACTCGTCATCATAACTTTATGACTTTATCTTGCCAGAACAACAAAAATTAACGGAAAATTATTTCAATCAGAATCAAAATTCTTATCTTGACAAACGCTATATGTACAAATCATAAAAAAAAATATACACACCTACGTTTCGTTTCCTACTTCATTATTACTTACAATTTTGAAATAACCTCAATTCAATTTTATGACTACGCAAGCTGACAATTTTCGATAACAGTAAACTACTCAAAAGAAACGTGTGCAACGTAATAAACTAGCATTCAAATATATAACGCATACACTTTCTAAAAGAAACGTTATACAAAAAGGTCAAAATTCGATTAAACTTGCATTATTTTAGATTAATACACTTAAAGAAGAACTTGATTACTTTTATGCGACTATTTATAACACCATAATTAAACTTGCAAATATTCCAACTTCAAAAGGAATTAACCAAAAATAACTGATAAAATTCTAACCCAGCTGCAACTTTAAGTGAACCGATATTTGAAATTGTAGAATATATTAATTTTACACTCAGTGCTCTTTATAGAAGTGTTTTACAAACCTTATATTAAAAAGAAATGTTGCACTGAAATTTAGTAATAATTAACATATTTATTTTAGTGAGAAACGTAGGGAGTCTACAAGTTAAAGCCCAGTTTTTTAAATATGGTAGAGACAACTATTTTCGGTTAGGTAAAGGTAAAAGCAATAAAATCTACAAATTTCGTTGTCGGCGACAAACCTGAATTGGAGAAACAAACAGAAACATAAAACACGGTGGACTTGTTCACCTTGGCGTTCCTCTTACATAACAGGATTGTGCACTCCTATACTGTAAAATACGATTATCTTAAGTCGCTCCAGATAACAAAAACAAATGGTCTAAAATGAAATAAAATAAAGTAAAACGTAAAAAAGTGATAACGTATAAAAATAATACACCTACAAAAATATGTTCATAAATTTATAAATAACCTAAATTTCCGTTGTTTGAGATTCGTTTATCTGTGCGTGAATTTTTTATGCTGCTTACGTATTCGTTTGATAACATATGATTATTAACAACGAAGATAAACACTGGGAATAAAGGGAAGACTGTATATAAATACAAGCTCCTATTATTGTTCTCATATCTAAATATGGGTATGTAAATTAGCAGCTGTTGTTCAGAATTCTTGATAATTTAATCGATGCAGAAATAAACATTGTAACTTATGTATTTGTCAGAAACTGAAGAAAATGTTTAATGGCAGAAGATACACAGGGAGGTTTGGTTATTAACTCAGCGCTGTATATTAAACAATTAAATGCGTAAAAGAAGTTGGCGTTTTTAAGGGAAATTTCAATTCAAAGCCAAGCTTTAGGTAATAAAACAACAATTTAAAATAAATTCATTCACAAGATGTTTACGCACGGTTACATGTCCTTGGATTAATGTTTGAAGTAATTGTTTATAGTGCATAAAATTTAATGCACCTGAGCAAAACATGTTACGTGTAAAAACACTTTTGATTTATGTAACAAGTAAGGTCTTTAGATTTTTATGTTGATATTAATTTTAAATTTAAAGAATCACACAAATTCATGGCTAATTTCTTAGATAAATTCTAGAAATATGTAGGTATACTATAAACAGAAAACAATTTTTTTATGTTGATCGACTTCTTTTATGTTATTTATAGTATGTATCAGTTTGCTTTTATATTTCAATCTATTTTTTTCTTCTTGAAAATTATTTAAATTTGTCGTAATTAACGAAACCTAAAACAACAAAAAACGTACTTTGGGGTTTTTGTAATACATATTCTATATTTGGAAAATGAAAGTCTTTTAAAGTGCGTCAAACGAGTGTTAACAACCTCATGTTCTGGTAGTACCACAACAGTACCTATATCGATCATTTTATAACACATGAAAATGTTAATAATGATAATTTACGTTTTAAAAATACATCAAGGTTGAGTAAATGAAAAAGTATTTACGCAACAAAAAACTTAAAATCATAAATTTTATATACATATAACATATTAAAGGAAAAATAAGGTACATATACATATTAGGAGAGAATTTTTAAAACAGTAAGAAATTTATTCGTATCGTTGGTTTAAAAACATAAATTTAAACAAGAAAGATTTTATTACGAATTAAAAAGAAATATTTTCCTAGAATATGTTTTCCCTGATATACCATATTTTTAAACTACGTATATTCCGATATCAACTTCCTCTTAATATTTTAAGTACGTTTGTTTTAATTCTTGGAATTATTTATCTCACGTTCTACTTATGCTTAACTCAACATTTTTGCTGTGTTAATGTTTTTGCAGAAGCCGCCTTAATGTGTTTGCAGTAAAATTAGGAGATTATTGTTAGAAGAGCCAGCCTTCCTTGCGTCCTCCATTTTGATGACTATTTTAATTTATTTAAGCTTTAGTTTCACTTAATACAATACGTATCTATGTCCACTAAATAGATAAACTTAAGTTAAAATAAAAGGTTATACAGCCTAGCAGGAACAAATTTTCTTTGCTTGAAATATTCAAGAATGTTTGGAAATTGTAAAGAAGTAAAGAACGAAACTTGCTGTGTTTGCAGTTTTATTTCTTCTAAGAAAGTCGATCTTTTTTAAAGGGATTTGAGTACCTATACATTAATTTATATAAATCGTCATAAGCGTAATCATAATCACCTCTCTGTTCGTTATATCACTATGTTTAATTTAAATATAATGATTTAAAAGCAGAAGACCTTTTTTAATGAACTTATTAGAATATAAATATTAAATAATATTGTTTTACATTTTTTCATACAAATAAGTTTCAGTTGCTAAGAACCTCTACAAATTTTAGGCCCTAGACTTTAGCTTATGTTGCTTGAAGGATGGATAATCAAGACCTGGTTATAGATGCAGCATGCAGCATACCTTTGCCTTAATTTGTATAAATCTTTACTTGATTCTAAAACTTTTACCAAATCCACTAGGAAAAATTTGAATATGTTGCTAAACTAGCACGCTTCTAAATGAATGTAGAAAACTACTGTACATTAAAAAATACGATTTCTCTAGATTCTAGATGATAGACAGAAGCTTAATTGAACCATGTACCATAAAAAAAGGCAAGAATTGATGCATTCCCAATCTTACTACTACATTTCCGATTATCTTTTTTGTGATTTCATGGGACGTACGTGTGTAAAATTGCAGAAACTTTAGAATAAAACCTAAGAAGTTTGGAATGTCAAATTATAAATAACTGTAACATTATAAGTCACCATAAAAATATAATAAAAAATTATTATAACACAAGCACTATGAGAATGCAAAGAGGAAAACAAACGAAGAGATAAAGTCGATGTAATAGGGGGCCCTCCTTAAAAATGAAGGTTAACAAAAATGTATTCATTTCTGCGATGTTTAAAATATCCTAACTGCGCATTTACACATCACTTTTTAAAACTACGTCTGCAAATGACTGAACCGTTATTGATTTTTGCTTCATGCTTCTTGCTTCTTACAGTTACCTATTAGTATGTTGTAACTGTGGCTTTTATTCATTTTACTTTCAACAATAAAATCTGAAGGGTAAAGAACTTCTCAAACGTTTTATTGATATGATACTAACGAATAAGCATAATAAATCATCAAAATGTATGAAACAGATTTTGTAAGTTGAGCTACCTATTTATCAGTTACTGATAATTATCTCTTATTATATCACAACTAAAGTGTTGCTTCTGTAAAGAAAAGTAGTTACTGTTATTTTCATTATTTAGCAGTAGCACGATCGGTCTAGAATTTTGTAAGGGTTTTTATCACACAAAACATTAAATTGACATGTTAAATCCCGTTCTCCCCATCAAAAATTTCAGTTGACTTTGGTTGGAATCGAACCCTTATTACACCCGCAAGGTTTATAGGCTTTAGGATTAAGTGAAGTGGAATCGAACCCAAGCCCTTTATAGCTTAGCTATATCATATTACAAGTAAAAAATACTTCTACATTTTCCTGGAACTGATTTCTTCTCTAGCAAAGAAAAATCTTTAAATTGATAAAATTGTAGATTTGGTATATTTGTTTTGTCACGAGCCGCCACTGTTACTACGAGCAAAAGGTACGTACCTACGTTGCATAAGATTACGGTGTGATCCCATAACAAACAACGACATAAAAAAAGATCAACACGTTTATCTGTAATTCTTGCTATCTAACGGTACTTTATTTTGATGTGTAATAACATGACCAGAGTCAACAAAAATAATAAAATTCGTATGTGTAACAACGTAGTAATACAATTTGGGGAAATTACATGGAGGCCGCAAATAGCGTGACCAATTTATTAGATTGTATGTTTGGGTGTAGAATAAACGACGAATGTGATTTTATTATTAGATTCGTACCGTTTATTTCCAGATATAGGTTTGATTACGGTCCCGAAATGCAGATGCCACCGAACGAAACAAAGGGGACCATTACGTAACGAAGCCACAGGAAACCAGGTGCCTTAAAACGTTTTAAATAAAACAAAAACAACGCCAAAACTTATGGTGAAGCAGCGGTAAACAAAGCAGACTGCCCGTATTGCTATAAATAGTCAAGGTCAAGGTTAACTTGCGAAAAACAATTATCACGTTTATTTACCATTTTTTTTACTGGCGCTTTGATTGCGATTAAAATATCGTAGCTGCTGCTGTTTTCGAATGTAAAAAACACTATCACGTTCTTTGTAATGTTCCAAAAATTGCCTAACCACAAAGCCTCCGTTAAAAGAGTTGTTGCTGTGCATACTAAATGTGTTAAATGAGTTATATAACTGATTAAACTTGTTTTATGTTTAGTTTCAAAGTACAAAAATTTACGCCGGTGATTTCAAGTTTTTCCGGGAATTTTCAACGATTTCATGAGTACTACGGCTACAATACAACAAATAATAACCGTTCGTTTCCTAGAAGTTCGACTCGCGCAGTGTTGAGAAATAGTTTACTAATCTAATGTTAGTAATTCTTTGAATCATCACAAAAACACGGTGCACGTTTTGTTATTCGTATTAACTAACATTTTAATAATGCTGTAATGTTTTTTCCTGTAAGAGGCGTGTCCAGATTAACGACCTTATCCATTGTGTTTTTTGTTGGCGTCTGTTTTAATAATAATTACTAAACACTTTGTTCAAAGTCCTATTTAGTATCGTTAGTTTTAACAATGGATAGTGGTAAACCCTTGGAAAATGGAAAATTTAACAGAGAAATGGATCAGTTTTGCTTAATTAACTTGTGAAGTATAGTTTTAAGTAATTTCTTTGTTTCGGAAATAATATTCTATAATTACCAAAGTTTATTTTGGCAATGTATCTGGCATACATCTGCCTTGACTTACCTAACCATGCTGAAGTAAATAAGAATTCATATCGTACTATAGTCGCGGTAGAGTGAACAAATTCAAACCAGCCATAAATTCAATGTTATCCGATTTATTCACTTTAGAGAGAGAGAGAGCTGCAAAAAAAAAATTGAACCAAACAAAGTTTGGTATTTTGGATCTTTAGTGAGTTCTACATTTTCGTTAAGTTCGTTTGCTGCTTTTACACCGCATTTTTTGTATGGTTACCGGGTATGAAAGCGACTTTAGGAGGCCTTAACCCTCCATGTTGCCGACCATATTTCCTCGTGTAGTGCCGATACCTTTACTTTTACTTTTTTAATTCTCTAATATTAGGATATTATTAACAGGAACGACGTGTGGATTTCCTTTAAGAATAGACTTTGAAGTTTTCTGTTACAAATAAAAATTTAATTTATCACAAAAACGTTTATTTACGCAAAAATTTAGTTTGCTAGAAAATTCCCCACACATTTCTGGTTTCACTCATGAACTAGATTTTTTACTTAATAACATTTCTACCTTCTACTAACTTCACATAAATTAAGTTATTACTTCAATACTTTTTCTATTAGCAAAAAGGTTTGGGTATTTGGGTAGCCTGTGCCTTGCAACCTTAATGGATGCTTCGCCTCTGATTATTAATACTGTTAGTACTTCGTTTACTCTAAGTGAAGCACGTATCGAAAACTTTATAATTTATAACATTTCTGTCTTCTGCAAAATCCTAATTTCCCAAATAAACTGTAGCAGAATGTCTATTAAGTTACTATAAAAACATTTTAAGACATAATTGCTACATGATTGATTTTCTGGCAATATTAGGGGGTTCCGTTTCACTTAGTCATCTTGACAAATTGTAGCAGTGGGGAAAGAACCATTTCAGCTTTACCTTTATTTCATAAGAATTTAATGAACTATTTTCATACTCCAGATTTCCAGAATTTTTAAAAATAAATTTGGAAGTGTAACGAACAAATTCGTGAATATAGCCTCTTATTTTATAAAATAGTGTTAGCTAATATGCGCAGTTTAACCTGTAATCATCAAATCATGGAGGAGGGTAAAAGGGAAACGTCCTATTAATAGAAATCAATTTTTCAAGGGAAGTTTAGCTATTTTATTATACATTTTTAATATGTTGTATGTAGGAATTCTTTAATTATTATGGTATGAAATTTTCAATATACAAGGAAGTATTGATAAGTACGTACTTAGCCTACCGTATAAAACGCCACAATAATTAATTCAAAACAAAATTTTATTTATTCAACATAATCTCCTTTAAGACTTACACATTTAGCAGACGTTCATAAAGTACTTCTAAGCCCTTTAGTCTTTAGTCTGACGGTGCTAAATCCGGCGAATAGGACGGGTGGTTAACCAATTCAAAACCAATTTAATTAATTTTTTGCAGCGCAGTCAACGACTTGTGAGCAGGAGCGTTGTCTTGCAAAAGGAGCATACCTTTAGCAAGTTTCCCGGGGCGTTTTTCCACAATTTTTTTACGTAATTGAGTTAGCAACTTAGTATAATATGCTCCCGTGATACTTCTACCCTGTTCTAAATAATCTATCAGAATTATCCCATCTTTGTCCCAGAAAACTGAAGCAAGAATCTTGCCAGCCGATTTTTGAACACGGAATTTTTTGGGTCGTGGAGAACCAGAATGCTTCCACTCTTTGGATTGCTCTTTAGTCTCTGGGTCATACACAGTAAAAAATGTAGAGTAAATCGCGCACTCTAGATCACTCTAAAAACAGTGTGTACAGGTCCAATAGTTATAGTGTTAAATCTTTACACTGCAGAATTAGAAGAATGTAGAGTTGTGTCTCCACGACATCAGTGAACTGTTTTCATAAACTAGATTGGTGCCTACCAACCGAAATCGAGTAAAATTTACTCTAACTTTAGGTGTTGTTAACACTTCTTAGAGTTATAGTACTCTATTTCAATAAAATCTTTTCATATATTTAGTGAATATCTATATTTCCGCACGTGACTCGTTTCTCGTTTTAGTGAACATTTTTCACTAATTATATAAAATAATATATGTACACTATTGTATTACAATTTCATCCTTTCGCGAGAGTAACTGTACACTGCATTAGTGTAAAATTTATTCATATTTTAGAGGGAACTCCCAATCTACAGTAGGTATCAAAAACAAGTTCATCAAAAGGCAACATTTAATGTCTACTTATACAGAAATAAAAACACATTACATACTATTACACTTTAGCGTTAAAATAATACAGGAACTTAAAAAGATTTAAAAAATGTTATTAGCAACCAAAACCATTAAGTAGATACAAATGTTATTTTGCTCAGTCAAAAAATAAATCTGTACTTTGGAACAACACTTGTACCAGAATGAGTTTGATGTAAATTGTATGGTTCCTTATAAAGTAATAACATCAAATCAACAACACTAATCATATTCATTATACATTACTCTATAAGCTTTCAATTTCGTTGCGTTCCCTAGGATTTGGAGGAAGCATTTCCAAGATTGCTAATAAAGCTCTCGTACTCTTATCCCATCCTAAAACAAAATCATATACTAAGTAATGAAGAAGTTTACTCAATTTCGACAGTTTTGACCACAGAAGTACCAGTGCATAATTTTTTTGATGATAATGTACTGCATTCTAATTTGACATTATCTTTTCTCTTTGCACTTTCCTTTCTAAATTGAGTTCTTGAGATTGTTCTTAACCTCCAAGAAATGTACCCTTCCCCTCCATTTTTATTAGTATAGAAAGCCTCCTTAAAACAACGCATTTATACTATAATTTTTATTAATAGATGTAACAATTTAACTTACGTAACCATATTGTCCGCATAAATCTTTCAGATTTGGAAACAATATAATTATAACTTTAGCTAAATTTCGTTTAGCAAATTCGGGTACTTTGCAACCATATCTCTCTACCAAATGTCCACAAGTTATTTGTACTAATTTCATCCGCACAGAATTTGGTAGCAGCCCTTCTTTTGTGTATGTTTGAAATATGTCATCTCCACCTTTGGACAAAATTATGTTTTTCCATTGCTACAAATTAAAAATTAGTATTACTTATTTATTTTTTAGAAAAACAAATACCGACCTCTGCAGATAACTTATTTGTATAAGCAGCAGAAGTACTGGGTTGTATGTTACTCTCAATGTAAACAGTAGAAGTGTTAAGTATGTCACCTTCTGAAGTGATATCAGATATTACAGATAAAGATGGAGATGACCGAGACATATTTTCTGTTAGGCTAATGTCAGAAGCTTGTACGTTTGTTAGCCAATTATTTATTGCAGAAGATTCCGGGCTTACCACAGATGTGGTGGAGCAACTTGCCAACGATTTATCTGCAATCATTTATCCAACACCCTTATGAAAACAAAATAGTGAGATTAAATTAGCCTTACCTAGATTAACCAAATCGTCGTGTATTTAACCGGCTATAATGTCTAATGTATCGTTGTTAATTAATGACTGATTAATAAAATCATAGAGAGTATCATCCTCCAAAATTGCCCCGTCTTTGTCCATAAAAAATATATCAGTGCCATCTAACTCTGGAAATTTTGTTTTAGCTAAAATTATATAGAAAAAAATAGTCTCCAAGTCCACATAATTTACGGTCTATTAGTTTTATCGCGCTCTTATTTGAAAATACGATATAATGCATGTCTGCATTTGTAAAACTGACTTACCTAAATGTACGTACTGTTCGTAGGTAAATTCCTCATTTATCTTTACCAGTTTGCATAAGTGAATATGCTTCATTCTTATAAATCTCATTTTCTTCTTCTAAAGATAGTTATTTCTAAAAAAAATTAAATGATTTTTATTATTAGATACTACTGCATTAATGGATTTTTAAACGTAAGGTCACAACAGTGCAGCAACGTTTCAGAAATTACATAGTACAACTACTCGATGATAATAATATCACTTTTATTTGAATGCAGGGTTATTCCGAAAATCTAGTTTATGCAGTCAGAAGAGTTGTAAACATCTTTTAATTTTTTTTTACAAATAAATCAGTGTATAGATATCCAAAAATTCCAGCAATTTTACATGATTACAAATAAACAAGGAAACATCCAGTATAATTACCCAAATAATAATAAACTATACACAGAAACGTTCACCGAAACATATAAATTTACGAATGTGTTTAGTAGTCACAATTGTTTTGAATATATTTTCTTTACAATTTATTATTGGTATGTATTTAGTTATATACTGAATTTTTATGAACTAGGTGTTATGTTCTTTACAAATATATGCCTAGTTCAGCTATTACTTTATGTCCATTGATTACAAATAAAATCGAATCAAAATATTTTGTTCTAGAAATTAGGTATGCTGACTGCGTAAATTCGTAACAAGAATTTTGTACCAGTATGTAATTCTGTAAAAAGCAAAACCGGTTCAATACGCTTATAGCAGATTAATATTTATAACAAATGTCATCTGTTCGCTAAAGCTAAATTAATTACATAGTAAGTACCCATTACTAGTTCAAAGTAATATTTTAGAAACTATGAAACTAAGGCACCTACCTTTTTAATTTTTTCCTTTGCATTAACAAGCATCAAGTTGCACACAACACGAGGTAACTTCTTAACTACATTTATCAACCGACTGCATAAAATTCGCTGTAATTGCATTTTTGTGGCGCGCAAGAGGGCGGGGAATCACCGAATTAGAGTATGATTTACTCTAGAACGCACTATATTGATAATTTAAAATAGCAACGTTGGTGTTAAAAATTATCGAAGTAGTGAAATTGTGATAACTCTAATTAGGTGATACTTTAATAGATCTTGATAAAAAATTTAAAAAAAGACATTATTTCATATTCAAAGTGTTACTCTGTAAAGTGAAAAAACAATTAGAGAAAAATGTCTTCTTGCATTAGTGAAGTTCAATGTCCTTGTCGTAAATACTACCGATTAAGAGTGATTTAGAGTAAAAAATAGACTTTTATAGATTTAGAGTTAGAAATTTCTCCCGGTGTTCACTAAAATTTTACTCTAAAATTTTTACCAGTACACTAAAATTTTTACACGGTGAAAATTTTTTACTGTGTAGTGATGGACCCAAGTTTCGTATATTGTATATACACTGACCGGCAAAAAAAGTGGCCACCCTATAAAATGTACGTGTAATCTAGATTTGTGATTTAAATAAATGTCCATGGTGTTCAGTATAATCTGCCAGCCTACTAAGATTACAAACATCACTATCGCGGTACAAATAAAATCAAAGCCGCCCATACTTTGCAGTTAATTGATATTCTTGAAAAATGAAACACACAAAACAAAACACTAGCATTTGTTTCTTCACTTTTTTTAACAATTTGACGTTTTCCCAATATTAAGAAGCACTTTCTCTTTGTAAAAATGCCTCTTAGTAGTGAAGATGCCGCACGTATTGTTGCTTTGTTGCAAGACGGAAGAAGTCAAGTTTACGTATCTGCAGCTCTGGGTATACCAAGGAGCCAAGGACTACGGTTCGAAGGACTTTTCAACGGTTATTAGAAACTGGCCAGTATACTCGAAGAGTTGGTTCAGGTCGCAAACGAGCAACTTCCGTAAGAGATGATCGATTTGTTTGTTTAGAAATTCCGAGAAATCGTTTTTCAACTGCTGTGGATGCTAGAAATCGCCTTCAGACGGTGAGGGACGTAAACGTTAGTGAACGTACAATTAGAAGACGGTTAAACGAAGCTGGCTTGAATGCCAGAAGACCTGCTATCGCCCCTGAATTACAACCACGTCACATTAGAGAGCGATTAAATTTTGCTAGAACGCATTTACACTGGACAACAGAGGATTGAGAACTAGTTACCTTTACGGACGAATCCAAATATTGTTTGCATGTAGGAGATGGACGCGAAAGAGTCTGGAGACGGCATACTGAGAAATATGCACAAGCTGCAATCAAGCAAAGAAAAAATAAAGCCGGTAGTGGCGTTATGGTTTGGGCAGGTATATCATCCCATGGTCGTACTGAGTTTGTTTTCTTGGATGGTGGAATAACAGCTGTTCGTTACATCGAAGAAGTTTTAAAAGAGGTTGTAGTTGCATATGCACCATTTATAGGAGACGATTTTCAACTCATGCACGATAATGCGAGACCGCATACAGCAAGAATTGTCACAGAGTACTTGCAGGAGGTTGGTATTAACGCTTTAAACTGGCCGGCATGCAGTCCCGATCTTAATCCCATAGAGCATTTATGGGATGAACTTCAACGAAGGGTTAAAGGACGTCCTGTGGCCCCTGGAGCTCTACTGGAATTGAAAGTTGCTCTTCGTAAAGAATATGAGAGTATTCCACAAGAAACGATCCAAAATTTGTTGCGGTCGATGCCTACACGTATGCAAGCTGTTATTGATGCCAAAGGAGCACAGACTCTTTATTAAAATTTTCTATTATCTTTTGTTTTTGGTATTTCAGTAAATTTGTGTTTTTGTGAGCACCGTTATTTTAATGATTTTTTCGTTTTAATTTTATTATTTAAATTATTATTGTAAGGAAACTGGATAAAAACTATTGAAAAATAAATAATATAAATAAAAATGACCTTCAAATTCCTTTTGGTTTCTTTTAATATAGGGGTGGCCACTTTTTTTGCCGGTCAGTGTAGTAACAAGCCGATCCAAAAAGTTTTTTTTTTTTTTTTTTATTTTAATTTAATTTAGCAATCAGAAATGTGCAATGCTTCTGCTATACGCTTGAGCCCAATTCGTCGATCTTTTAAAATCAATGTTTTCCGTAGTGGTCACAGAAATTGGTCTTCCAGAGCGGTTCTCATCTTTGACATCTGATCTTCCTCTCTTAAATTCCCCAACCCAGTTTTTAATAGTGGCTTATGAAGGACACTGATCACCTAAGGTTTCTATCATATCATCAAAAATTTCTTTGCTCGATAATACTTTCAAAAATAAATACTTAATAACTGACCGACACTCGATTTTTTCAAACTCTAGCTTTTTCTCAGACATGCCGTTTTCAAAAATTCACAGGTTTTATCACCGTTCAACTTATGGATGTCAAGCTTTGACAACTTTATTTATTTTATTTATAAAACATCATAGTTGTAACCATAGCAACCATATTAAATTTTGTGTATTAGAGACTTTCCAGGCTAATTAAACATCAATACCCCCTCGTATTTCAATGTTTCTCTACTGAAGCAAAAATCTAAAAATCTACTAAAAAAGAAGTCCTTGTTTTAGTGGTTAGCATGTATAGTGATGGACACTTACTTTCTCAAGTGAACGAATTTAAAAAAAATGTCGATGACGTCACTAGAATAAAATGACTAACGCAAAATTATTTTTAAGCATCTTAAAATATGCGCCATAATTTAAATCGCTATACCTGTCAGAGCGTTTTCCAGAAAAAATAATATTTCGAGAGATAATGAATTTGTTCCAAACTTTATCCACACACTGTATAGTAAATGTATGGCCAACTAGTTTTATTTTGAAACAACACAACGATAAGTCCCAAGATGTACAACAGGGTATAGTCATAAATTTATGGGCTTGTTAATTGTGGTTTTGTCATTCTAAAATTAAAATAAACTTATGTTCTATTATCAACGGTTACCAAGTTATGGAAGTGGCTGAAATCATACGAAGCAATCCAGAACAGCTAACTAATGTTAGAAGGTCCATGATTCGCCTTTGTGAAATGTGTATACTAGAACAAGGAAATCATTTTGAACAATTACTCTAAGGTCTGTGGCATTTTAAAAGTGTTAATGTTAAGTTAATTTATAAAATTTGTAAGTCTAATAAAATAAATGAATTTATCCATAACTCGGTAACTGTTGATAATAGAATTTAAGTTTATTTGAATTTTAGCATCAAAAAACCATAATTAACAAGCCCATAAATTTATGACTATACCTTTTGGGACACTGTATTTTAACAAAATCATAATCTTGTTATAAAATTCAAAAATTAGCTTATGAAAGAAGTGAAAGAATTTTTGTTTTACTTGGGTATTTTCACGTAAATATCAGAGAATAACATACATCTATTGAATAACCATGGACATTCTAAAATAAAATATAAATGACAATCTCTGGAGCAAGGTCTTTATAATTTTAAAGAAAAAAGAGTCTCGAATTAACAAATACAACAGGCCATTGGCCTAAGCTTCGGCCATAAGAGGAATAAGAAGAATATTATCTGTTTTAAGTGACACATTTTTTGAAAATAATTTGTTTTAAAATTTAATTAAGGCTAAGTGGAACAAATGAGAGTAGATTCAAGTTATAAAAATTGTCTTGAAGTATAGGTGGAAACCTTAAATACTTTTCGTAACTATAATCATGTCTTTACATATTTATATTTCATATACGCGTATCTTAATGATTAAGACTTAATTATTAAAAGAGTAAACCACGAGAGTTGCTTGCTTATCTTTTCGCCACTGTTTTTAGCTAAAATACATTGTATTGTTTTTTAAATAATAATAGGTAATAATAAATGGTCTTATTTAATGTGAAACAAAAAATATGTATATACAATATACATGAATGTGTAGGTAAATAACTAAAATAAAATACACAAATTCACATTAAAATCTCAAGGAGCCGATGGGTATGGTAAGTTATATATTATATAACTGCTTTTCAATCAGCCCTTGACATTATGGAACTCAAAATTCATTAATTTAATGCCTAAATATGAAAAATTATTAACGAAAATAAGATCTTCCTTTTAACAATACGTTTATTATTGCCTCCGCTATTGTTAAAATAGGTATTTAAATAACAAAATTGTGTCTTATAGCCTGATACGATCCAGTTTTATAATAAGTAACAAAACAAAATCTTCCATGTACAAGAGGTCAACCGATATTAATGCAAAGAATTTTTTAAAAACAGAACTTAATAAATATTTACACTCCCAAAGATTAACGGTTATGAAAAGATATTCATTTACTGCAAGCAGACTTAGCTCATTATTCCAACCTGGCATTTAAATTTTTGTTTTTACAGGCGCACGCCAATTATCGTAGCATAAGTGAAGGTAAAAACTTTAATGGTTGGGGCTATTAGTTAGGTGTGCAGAACAGCAGTCCTAGATTAGACACGAAAACAATGTCTGTATTTTTCTGCATGTGCTAAAATTCTTAATGTAATAAAACTACTTAAAACATTTTGAAGCACGTTAATCGACGTATGAACTAGGTACTTAATGGTTAATTCTTTCAAGTTAATTAATAATAATTCGTTGGCATCTTGGAGTTGCAAAATTACTAAATGACAAAAATGTCTGTCTCTGTTTTTTATTAAATTCTTCAAAGTAATTCACGTTTGACAATTAGGTAAACCTGCAAGTAAATTAATTTCTGGAATCTCTTTTCTTGTGCAATTTTTAAAGCTACAAACAAAAGGAGTTACAAAGGCAAATTATTTAGACGAAACGCCTTTGTTTCCTACCCAGCTTGTCCAAATTTCCTAATTCTTAACACAATAAATGGCAATTTGTCAAAACGGTTTGTGTTGGTACCGGTAGCTCTCCGCCTTTTTTATGTAATTTTTAGAATGTGGCGGGATCTGTTTAATTCATCTTAATAGAAACATAGAAAGAGAAGCAATGGTTTTGCAAACTGAAAGCTTTGATCGTTAAAATTCAAGAAAACGGGTCAAGGTTTGATTAACTTTTGAACAATTTTAGCCAAAGCAAAGTCATTTCAAATTTGTAATAGTAGTAATAGGCGTGTATTTTAACAAGAAAAACTTAACTGGCGTGCCAAAACCTTATTTTCAACATTCTTAAATTAAATTAATTTGCATAATCCTGGCAAATCCGATAATATTTTAGCGATTTAATCGGAAAGAACATTTTTATTCGCTTTCCTAAAGCAATTAAATAAACAAAACTATTCAATTACTATAAACAGTTTAAAAATAAACAGATTCGATTGTACAAACAATTCTAAGAAATCTTAACTCTTTCGATGATTTATTGATTAAATGATTAAAGTTTATTACGTTATCAATTGCGAAAAGCAACAGCAACGACCTTTTAGAAAAATAAAGTACATCAATTTTAAGTTTGCAAGTTTTAAAACAGCAAATAACTAAAGATAAAAAACAATTTATTTTTAGAAAATAATTTTTATATTATACCTATAATACCTAAAGCCTGCCTATTCAGGTAATTTATTTTCGTTTTATTTTTCCAAGATCATTTATTGTTTTGTTTGTATTAAAGAAACGTTTCCTTAATAAATTAAATTAACTAATAAAATTGTTAGATAATAAAATCTGTCGGATTATTTTTTTGATTTACTTGAATTACAAGGAAATAAGTAGTGAGAATGATACCTGTAATCCAATAATTAATTGGTGCACATCAGTCATCTCTGAGTAATGATGTGAGGAAACTTTAATAACCTGAAACTTATGATCAAAAAGGATCAACAGCAAAAGTTAATTCGTAATAAAAACAGTAAGTAGTAACCTTGCAAATTACAGCTCAAAAATATTACTAGAAAAAATGCACCTTGAGTTATTTTATATAAAAACAAATCTTACTTTCTAAAACAATGCTGAACTTCGGATTTATTCAGTTTTAAAAATGGTTATAAAACTTCGGAATTCAGGTATTTTAAAATTTCTGGAGTCTACCGCGGAATGTTTTATAAAACCCGAGTTTTCGAGTATGAGTATTTAAAAAGCATTTAGGGTGAAATAAATGGATAATTAGGACCACTCGTTATTCTCTGAAAAACGCTGCTGTTCTACGAAAATAACTCGAATACGTGCAGCAGAACATGGTAGAATAACTGGTGATTTTCTGTTGTATTTATTTTATTTGTGACTATTTTACGTGTTTAATTTAAAGTTGCTGCAATTTCGAAATTCTTTAGACTTATATTCAATACGTATTTTCCTTAGAATACTCAGAGCCCGAGTAAAAATTTATCTGAAGTTCGATAACAGTTTTCTGCGGGAAAATGTGGGATTATGGAGATTTTCCAAATTTCAGTTAATATTTTCAGATACTGCTAGTTAACGTAGTTTTTAGCAATAAATTTTAAAGAAGAGCAGAACAGAATTTAATTTTTTAACTTTTTGGGACTGGGCCAAGGCATTTAAAAATTAAAAATACTAACGAGCTAATTTCAAAACCTTAAATGAATATTCGTCTGCAAATCTGATATTCAGGTTGATACCACAATAACTTTTTCCGTATCCATGGTATGTAATTGACAGATTATTTATCTCATTTGAGGTTAACAATGGCGGATGGCGGGTAAATATGAAAAAGCGGGACGATATGAACATTTGAGGGTTTTTACCGTGCATGCTATCGACGTGACATCTACCGATAGAATTTAGAATCAAAATTATTATTTGATTATACAAAAATCTTCATTTAAGTGATTGATAAGTGTAATTATTTTTTAAAATTCAAGTAAATACGATTATTTTTTACATAAATTCATTACAGAAGTTATTTTTAATACGACAATTTGACATGTGTAATTTGAGGTTATATGTCAAAAACGTAGGTACGTATTAAATTATAACTATTTTTATTTAATACGAACTTTTCATGGATGCGGAAAAATAACTTGTGCCCTACGGGAATCTAACGGCATATTTCATCCCTTGGCTTTTGCTGCCCTCGCTCACTTCGTTCGCTCGTGCAGCAGAAATCTTCGGGATGAAATATGCCTATATCTTCCCTTATGACGCAATATACTATAAAGGCTATAAAAAATTCTCACACTCGAAAGCATATTAATATAAATATCAACAGAACTGCAGTATCATTTTTCATATCGCACAAATAAAAAATTCCACCAGTTCTAAATTTAATCTTCTGGTAATGAAAGTAGCTGCCCCTGAATTTAAAATGACCTGTTTCACTTAATCAAGCTAATATATGCAAACTGCTTTTGTCATACTTGCAATACGTAATTAATTATTGTAAAATGATAATACCGCTAAAAAACACAATTTATTTTGTTTATTTATATCGCCTTAATTGTTATTCGCATAGTTTGTCGGAGATACTTTTACATATTGGTTTTTTTTTCTTAAGACAACTAAATGAAACCGGTAAACAAATTAATTGATTTGAGTTTTTTTAAATACAATCTATTAATAAGACAATTATCTAATGATAAATTAGACAAGTAAAAAATATACTAAACCCTTGCTTTTCTCAAGTTGTAATTGTTAAACATTCGGATAAAAATGCACTTACTTACATATCTAAATATCTAAAGTGACGATTAAATCAGCGAATTTTATTACTTCATTGTTTGTTGCTTTATCATTGTAAAGGTTGAAATTTTATTAGTTAAAAAATTATCTGGAAAATATTAATGTTTTTATCTACCTAAAGGTAATACATATAAGGTATAAATAATAAAAACAAAGATATCCTTGACACATTTACTTTTAAAACTGAAATTCTTTAGAAGATTCAGAAGATTGTTATTTTATCCTAAGTAAATGGTTGTGCGTGTTTGTTACTGAACTTTGAATGTCACGACTTTCGGTCTGATAAATTTCAGTGATTATATCAACACGATTTTTTAAAAGTTAGAGGCGCACCGGAGGAATTTCACGAATGGTCAAAATAGCCCAATGAATAAGCCATAATTAATATTTTTAAAAACACAAATAGCATAAGCAAAAGCTTAAATACAAGTAATAAGAAATAACATTCTTCATATTTCAGGTTGGAAATTAATTACAAATTACAAGTAATGCCATGCCTTGCTAAAACGTTTGCACAATATAAAAAATTATCAAAGTAAAGAAAACCTAACCGCAGGGGGGCTGTCGTTTTATTTCCTCGCACCAGCGGGTTAATTCAAGCCAAAATTAAAAATGCACGTGCATAGCCCATAATTAATGTCTGTAATACGGTATATGTACGCGTGACAAATAATAATTTTTTCTCAATATGAATGTTTGATAAATAGGATTTGCCTCGACTCACCTTGATTGAAATTGAAAACAGCGTCACTCAGCTCCTGCAGGGGATGGTTTTGCGCCAATTCCAATGGCCATAGGTTAATGTTCTATCTTGCGTTTAATTTTATATTTTTTCACACACCCGAGCTAGCGTTTTATTTTGAAGCGTTTATTAAACGATTAAATTGGCGGTTCCAATGCGAATTTCAACGATTTTGTTATGCGTTTTTTAAATTGACACGTAATGTGAGTTTTTTTCAATTAATTATTAATTTTTACCCCGGAAACCCAAACAAACTCCAAAATAAAAAATTGGCGGTTCAAGGCAACCCTTGGAAGGAAAATAATAAAAAGTAAATGTTGTTGGTCCAACGAGCGAATTAATTATTAATATCATAATATTCATAATAATAAAAGTAAAAGATAACAACAAACACAAAAAAACTAACTATTAATAATCCAACATACCGCCCACCAAAATACAAGTATTTTACAATGCATTATTGATTTGGCAATGGACATAACTTTACTAAAGGACGTTTGAGGGTACCCTGAACGGTTTTAATTGTCGCGACGCGAGGTATGCCTTTTGGATCTGGGTGGAGTTGAATCACACGACCCAGACGCCAACGCATAGGAGGGGAAAGATCGTCTTTTATTAAGACCATGGTTCCTTGATCAAGAGGTGGACAATTGGCAACCCATTTACAACGCTGTTGTAAAGTATGCAAATATTCATGATGCCATCTTTTCCAAAAATGTTGGTGCATACGTTGAAGCAGCTCCCAGCGAGTTAATCTATTCATGTTGATAGTTAACAGGTCGGGTTCAGGTATGCATGTTAAAGGAGCTAAAGTTAAATAATGACCAGGCGTCAAAACCTCTAAATCATTTGGGTCACTACTAAGGGGGCACAGTGGTCGCGAATTGAGTAAAGCTTCTATTTGTGCTAATATTGTAGAAAATTCTTCAAATGTTAAAATTTGTTCCCCTATTACGCGTTTGAGGTGAGTTTTAACAGATTTAATCCCAGCCTCCCATATACCACCAAAATGTGGAGCAGTTGGCGGATTAAATTTCCATGTAATACCTTCTTCCTCCACAGCGCTCTTGAAACAATTAGATATTATGCGTGCAGCTCCAATAAAATTTGTTCCACAGTCACTCATTATTAAAGCACATCGACCACGGCGAGCAATGAAGCGACGCAATGCGGCAAGAAAGGCCGCTGTCGAAAGTTCCGAGACCAGCTCAAGATGAAGGGCTTTAGTTGTCAAGCATACAAATAGGCAAATGTATGCCTTGTGCGTTTTTGCTCCTCGAACTTTTCGCATTGTTATTGTAAATGGGCCACCAAAATCAATGCCTACAGAGTTAAATGCCTTGATTTGCTGTACTCGAACTGCGGGTAAATCTCCCATAGGTGGTTGCAGTGACTGCGGTTTTGTACGGAAACATCGATAACAGCGTGATAAACATCGACGAATTGCTCGATTTGCGGACAAAATCCAGAAATTTTGTCGAATTAAATAAAGAAGCGTGTTGAGACCAGGGTGAAGATGTTTCCTATGAGCGTCTTCTATAATCAAAACAGTTAATCTATGGGATTGAGGAAGAAGTGCGGGATGTTTTTCTTCAAATGATAATGCAGAATGACATAATCGACCGCCCACCCTGAGGATATCTTGTTGATCCAAGAAGGGATTTAGTTTGCGTAGTGGGTGTGACAATAATTTGTGTTGTCTTAAACTATTTATGTCAGCGTGAAATATCTGTTGCTGAACTAATTTAACTAATATAAGTAAGGAATTGTGTAATTCAGAAGATGTGATTGTATCTGACATGGGTTGATGCACATTCCTAAGTTTTTTAGTAAAACGACAAATGTACGTGACTATGCGCAAAATTTTATTCAGCGAAGAATATTTGGTTAATAACTCATTCCAAGGCTTCAGATTGTCATCTTGGACAATAAAAGCCCTAACCTTTCTTTCTTCCTCAGTAACTACGTTTTCAATATCTAACTGATTGACTTGTTGCGTGGGCCAAGAATTAGGTGAAGCCTTAAGCCAAGGAGGCCCCGCCCACCATAAAGGATGGTAAATTAGTTCCTGGGGTAATAAACCACGAGATGCGCAATCAGCGGGATTATGCACCGATCGTACATGACGCCACGAGGAAGGTGGCACGCGTTCTTGAATATGGCTAACCCTATTTGAAACAAACGTTTTCCAACGATGTGGAGATGAACGTAACCAAGCCAAAACAACTGTGGAATCAGTCCAAGCGAAAATTTTATTAATTTTTTCAGAGTATATTTGAACAATGGTATCTATAAGATTGGAGAGGAGATAGGCTCCGCACAATTCCAATTGTGGCAAAGACCGTTTTTTTAATGGCGCAACCTTAGTTTTGGCTGTTACAAATTTAACAGAAACGGTATTAGAATTATCAATGATACGAAAATAAACAACGGCTGCATATCCTGCTTCCGATGAATCGCAGAATCCGTGTAACTCAATGCTTGAGTAATCTGGCGAAAAAACGTAGCGATTTAAACGAATGTTACTAATTAAAAAAAGCTGCTGGCGGTAACAATTCCAGCGATCAACTACTTCATCTGGCGGGATAGCATCCCAATCTAAACCTAAACACCAAAGATGTTGAATTAATCGCTTGCAAAAAAAGATTAATGGGGCAAGAAAACCAAGTGGGTCAAATATTCTTGCGATTTCGGACAATATCTGTCGTTTAGTACAAGTGTGATTGATAGTATCAACTTTAAAAGAAAATACATCAAGCGATGGAAGCCACTGTAAGCCTAGAAGTTTGATGGTGGATTCGGATTCACTATCAAACGAAAGACCTTCTTGACACAAACTGGAATCCAACCCGGAAAGCAATTCGGGTACATTACTTGCCCATTTGCGTAGTAAAAAACCACCTCTTCTTAGAAGTTCGATTAATTCCCTTTGGAGAGTTTGCGCTTGTAACAGCGTATTACAACCAGAAACAACGTCATCAACGTAAACATCTTGTTTTAAAAGTGCAGCGGCTTGGGGAAAATTTAGCTGTTCGTCTTCAGCTAATTGATGAAGCGTTCTTATTGCTAAAAATGGGGCAGAAGAAACCCCGTAGGTAACAGTATTTAAGACATATTCTTCGATCGGCTCATGTGGCGAAAACCTCCATAAAATTCGTTGATAATTTCTGAAAGCGGGTGCGATTAATATTTGCCGATACATTTGTTTTATGTCAGCGATAAAGACAATTCTATGCGATCTGAACTTTAGTAATATATCTGCAATGTGTGGTAGTAATTTTGGACCAGAATACAAACAATCATTAA
Organism: Melanotus villosus; assembly: GCA_963082815.1. Taxonomy (NCBI): domain Eukaryota; kingdom Metazoa; phylum Arthropoda; class Insecta; order Coleoptera; family Elateridae; genus Melanotus; species Melanotus villosus. The sequence goes on along the minus strand of OY720418.1, from coordinate 30,520,829 downwards.
GTGAATTATCGTTTGCTGATTTAGCTGAGGCGTCGAAGACTACACGCAATTTCGTTGTAGTACTATCTGGTTTAAAAACACAATGATGCGGTATATAATAACATTCAGATGATGTAATGGGTTCCTTTGCAATGGACATATGTCCACTATCAAGGTAATCTTTCATGAATTCTGAATAACGAATTCGAAGAGATTCATCGCGTGAAAATCTATTTTCTAAACAATAAAAGCGACGTAAAGCGACAGAGCGAGAATTGGGAAACTCGGGTCTGTGAATTGATTTAAAAGGCAACGCAACACTATATCTACCATTAAGTTCGCGAGATACTGATTGTTTGTACAATTTTTCGCCCATAACGTCATCTGGAGAAGGAGGAATTTCAACGCTAACTTCTTCAATTTCCCAAAATTTCTTTAGCGTTGATTCTAAAGGTTCATTAGAAAGCGCAGTAAAAAAAGAGTTCAAATGAGTTGGTTGGTTAGCACATGCCTGACCAGACAAAACCCATCCGAAAATAGTATTTATAGCTGAGGGCGTATTATTTGATCCCAGTATTAAGCCTGGACGTAATAATTGCGTATAAATATCAGCACCTAGTAAAAGATCTACTTTTGCTGGGATACAAAATTGTGGATCTGCTAAGCGTAAGCCTTTAATATGTGTCCACGTAGAAGAATCTATTGGAAAGGCTGGAATATTATGCGAAATAGATGCAATGACGTGAGCATCAATCAAATATGATGGTTGTAACTCATCATGCGGGTATAGACAGCAACTAACCGTTCCAGAAGATAGAAGAGCGGATGATGAACCTATTCCTTGAATTTGAATGCGGTTGGATTTAACACGTAATCCTAAGCGTTGAGCACAAGCAGCAGTTATAAAACTGCCCTCACTACCTCCATCGAGGATTGCTCTTATTGCGTGTGGATATCCGGATTCGTCACGAATATCTATCAGTGCTGTTGACAACAACACTAATTTATTAGATGTGGCACTAACTAGAGCCGTTACTGAAGAAATCGTAGCGTTTGAATTTTCGAGTGTGTTACTTACAGTATTTGTAGGTTCTAATCGTACAGCGTTAAAAGGTTCATCATTACGATTAGATTGCGTAGCGGAAGATTCAAAATGTAACAAACTGTGATGGTTTTTATTGCATTTTCGACAACGTGATTTTGACTTACAGGTTTTGGTGGTGTGAAAACCACTAAGGCAATTAATGCATAATTTTTTGGATTTTACCAATTCGTAGCGTTGCGTAGGTAGTTTCTCTACTAATTGTGGGCACGAGTAAGTTAAATGTATTTTACTACAAATAAAACATTTATCTGGTGATGTATGTTCCGTTGTAACATGGAACGTGCGTTTAGAATAATTACTTTGCTTAAAATTAGAGCATTTCGGTTTACACTGATCTAATACCAAACTTTGACCTTCGATGAAATCTTCTAACATCCCAAACGTTGGGATTTCCTGCCTTAAATCACGGATTTCCGATTCGAACAATCTCCGTGTGTTTGGGTCTAATTTTTCCAAAAGGAGATTTAGCAGCATGAAATCTTCCAGAGAATCAGCGAATTTTAAAGCACGTAATGCTGCTACATTTTCCCGGAATTTATCAATCAAATCGCGTAACCCTTTAGACGATTCTTCTTTTAGTTGAGGTAACGAAATCATTCCTTCCCAATAACGTGTAGCTAACTTCCTTTTATTGTCATATCTATTGACTAGATTTTGATAAGCGATTATATAGTTATCATCTGATAAATCTAAGGTCTTTACTAAATTTAAGGGTTCACCAGAAAGGCAGCTAATTAAATATTGAAATTTTTCTGTATTCGATAAATGTGAAGCGTTGTGAATTGTGGTATTAAATAATTGAATAAATGGCGACCATAATTCTAATTTACCATCGAAATTTCTTAAATTAATTTTAGGTAATCGAACATTTGAAAATTCCTTTATAACATGAAGATGAATTGTTTGAAGACGGTATATCAACAGGTAATGTTTGGTCATAAAGAACTCCTATTTCAAAATACATAGCATCGAATTCCTTCCTTACCTCGTCTTCTGCTTGAAAATCAGGGTTTTCTTGTGCAGCTATAAGCGATATTACCTGATTGTGAGAGGTTTCCAATTTTGCGTAAATATCATCTGTTGTTTGATAGCGTCTCTTAAATAGTGGAATAAACGAATTATCGTTTTGTGCCATTCTTGCGATATCTAGCGTTTCCTTTATTTTATTAATTAAAGCATTTCGAAAAGCGTAAGCTTCAGCAAATTTAGCGTTAACTTTAGGTGGCATTTTTGAATTTAAAAAAATTCAAAAACGATGCGAATTGAAAAAACTGAGATGACAAAAATGTCAAAATTGACGTAACCAAATAATCTATTTTACCCTCAAACGTCACAATGACGTGCGTGCGTTTAGCGAAACTATTGTATGCAATATAACAATATGTTTAAACAAATATAAATAATGGGTAAAATATAAATTGGATAACCAATTCAGCCAATGTCCACTGCCAAAATAGAATGCGCTGTAATACCAGTAGTAGAATTGACCACTACACCGTTTCAATAATTAAAAGGTAAGAACAAAGGCATTCATATGATAACAGATATCAAACAAACAATCCGAACGTCGAAGGACCAAAAAAATGTACGCGTGACAAATAATAATTTTTTCTCAATATGAATGTTTGATAAATAGGATTTGCCTCGACTCACCTTGATTGAAATTGAAAACAGCGTCACTCAGCTCCTGCAGGGGATGGTTTTGCGCCAATTCCAATGGCCATAGGTTAATGTTCTATCTTGCGTTTAATTTTATATTTTTTCACACACCCGAGCTAGCGTTTTATTTTGAAGCGTTTATTAAACGATTAAATTGGCGGTTCCAATGCGAATTTCAACGATTTTGTTATGCGTTTTTTAAATTGACACGTAATGTGAGTTTTTTTCAATTAATTATTAATTTTTACCCCGGAAACCCAAACAAACTCCAAAATAAAAAATTGGCGGTTCAAGGCAACCCTTGGAAGGAAAATAATAAAAAGTAAATGTTGTTGGTCCAACGAGCGAATTAATTATTAATATCATAATATTCATAATAATAAAAGTAAAAGATAACAACAAACACAAAAAAACTAACTATTAATAATCCAACAGTATAAATTACAAGCATTTAAATTTTTGCATGCGGTCCAGTTAGTCCGATAGATAGGGGAATTCAATAATAAAAATTAAAATTATTTAACCGTTTCTGGTATATCTATTCTGATTTTCATTACCGAACTAAAACTGATTTTTGTAAAACAACGAATGTGTTAAACTCCAAAAGTGACTTGATGAGAACAATCTATTGAAAGTCATCTTTCCAGTAAAATTATCTAATTTACAATATATTTATGTGCAATGAATACTACCTATGTACGTATATGAAAATTTACACTTGATACAGATTTGAAAACATAAGTTTTCTGATTTCATTACTATTGTATAGCTAAATCATTAGGATGCATTGTTATCATTATTTATTCCGGCCCCGATCTGTTGATATGAGATGAATGATATGAATTATATTATATAGTTGGGCCCATATCATGGTGTGTTAAGCACACATAAGTACGTTATTTTCGAATATTTGAAGTATCTGTAACTTGTAGTCACTGACAGTGTTCCACTCCATATATCCAATAAGTTTACATTTGTTATATTTAAAATAATGTAATACAATAACATTTTTTTATACAATTAGCTCTTAATACGTCTTTAAGCTTCATCGTTTGGAACTAAAGTCCTGGTTAACGTAAGTATAATATAAAAGAACATCTTCCGGGTTGGGACCGTATCATTGTTGAGAAAGAAGAACTCAGCGCTTCGTCCGAAAAGGGCATTAAAAGAGCACGGCAACTCAACTATGTCAGAGGTGAAACTCCTCCGAGTTCTTCTTTTTTAACAATGATACGGTCCCAACCCGGAAGACGTTCTTTTAACACTGGCACTGACCATGGAAGTCTTCGAATTCAAGTATAATATTGTAGTTTTATACAACTTTATTGTTAAAACAAAAACGTAAAACGTTAGCTTACTATTTTAGTAAGAGTAAATACTAAAACATGTACCGTTTGATTCAATGTTATTGCCACTTTCAATCAATTCTTTAGTATTACCTACTGAGAATTTGTCCATATTTCCTTGACATCAGTATATTTTATTTATTATTGGTCGTGATCGTGATGAACTATTATTTCATATTTAGTTTATAATTTATTAGTCATTATTATTATTCATCGTAATTATTTATACCAAATACAGCATTCACGTGAGAGTTTTATATTTGTGAAGTCTAAAAATTGAATAATAAAATTACATTTCAAGTATTTACAAATTTGGGAGCCTTTTTATGTCATTAAATATTTTAGACTGACAAGAATGTTAAATTCCATGGTGATTTCACATCGTTTTTTTTTCAACTAAAACAATCCTATAGTTACTAATTAACCTGAGTTCGTATTTGATTTACAAAATAGTTATTTATGTATCAAGGCCGTAAGGAAAGCGATTTTAGCTCGCAACGTGAATATTATAACCCGAGGCTTTAGCCGAGGGATATAACACGCCAAGGGCTAAAGTCGTTTATTACGCCTGTGGTACATACAATATTTTTTGCACGGACGAGGATTTTATTTAAATTTTTTGATTTATAACAAAATTTTTCTAATAGCTTTTTTCGAAATGTTAAATTAACGCATTCACGGCAAGAGTGATTTTATAAAAATTGTTTTGCAACTAAGGTAATCTACTTATTTTTGTGATATTTTACATTAATTTGTCGCGGGCGTAAAGTGCACCCGAGGTCTGCAATTATTAACTTGACGCCTTTTTTCGCGGGCGAAAAGTAGCCACTTTACGCCCGGGAGTGCAAAAATTAAAAATTGTGTGTTTATACTTTTAGTTAAATATTTATAATCTTCTATCATGATAAATAGAAGATTCAGAAACAGCTTTACGGAAGTCAAGACTTATCCAAGTGCAGACGCTACCACCAACCACACGTTATTACTGGGCTCAATGAATATTAGGTTGAAGAATATTGAAAAGGCGAAGTCACTACATAAATTAGATTTGAGAAAGTTAAATCATTCTGAAACAGAAGCTGACAAAGGACATTAACGAAAGACTAAGCAATGTCAATAATAACTCAGATGTGGAAACATTACGGAAAAACGGGAAAAAACAAATAGTTGAATCCTCAAACAATCAGTTGACAGTAACGAAGAGATACAAGAGATATTGAATTTAATGGACCAGAGACGAAAGTGGAAAAACAAAGACATACACGAATACAAAAAAATTCACAAGTCAATACAAAGGAAAATTAAAACGGCAACGAAAACTGGATGAAAGAACAGTGCGAGGAAATTGAGCGATTAGACGCGAAGTATGGCGCTTTTAACATGCACAAAAAGATAGAAGAACCAACAGGAAGAAGATACAAAAAACAGTCAAATGCACTATCTGATGGAAAAAAGATCATGCTTGAGATAAAAGATAAGTTATTTAACTATGGAAAGACTATACAACACCACTATTTGAAGACGAAGGGAGGCCGCTATATAGCGAATGAACAGAAGCTGAAACTGGATCTGAAATTAAAAAAGCGATAGAGCAGGTAAAGGATGGTAAAATACTCGGTCCAGATGAAATCCATACGGCAGTCTTAAAGTTACTCAATGATGGCAATATAGACTTGGTAACAAGATTAATTAATAACATCTACTCTTCTGGACACATACTCAGAGAATCGCTCAAATCAACGTAGGTATGTGACAATACCGAAAAAGCCAATACAAAATTATGTAAAGATTATAGGACAATAAGCCTAATGAGTAATGTTTTAAAATTATTCTTAAAAATCTTACACAATCGGTTATACAAAAAATCTGAAGAGTATTTGAGCAGAACACAGTTCGGATTTAGGAACGGCCTAGGTACCAAAGATGCCTTATTCTACATGCAAGTGCTAATACAAAGATGTATGAACATAAATAAAGACGAATACATCGTATCATAGACTAACTTATAAGTTAGTCTATGATCGTGTACTATATTGACTATCAAAAAGCTTTCGACCCAGTGAAACATCATAAACTAGTAAATCTGTTGGAGAAAGTAGGATTAGATGACAAAGATATCAAGATCATCGCAAATCTATACTGGAACCAAACAGCCAAGGTCAGGGTCGAAGATAAAAGTGGTGTAAGACAGGGTTGTATGCTTTCACCGATACTTTTAAACCTATACTCCTAGGAGATACTCGCGGAAACCTTGAACGAAAGTCAGGGAGGCATAGTAATCAATGGAGAAATAATCAATAAAATATACTCAATTGAGAGTTTACAAGCCTTGCTATCTAAAGTGTACAATGCCAGCAAACAGCAAAGACATGGGTCTCAACATGAATATTTCTAAAACCAAGTGCATGGTCATCTCTAAATCAATGCCGGAAAATTATAATAATAATAAGAACGCAAATTTGTCTTGGTATGGAGACTATCGAACAAGTACACCAATACAAATACCTCGGGTTTTGGGTAAATGACAAATCGGATATCGCCCAGGAAATTAAAGTAAGGATACAGATTGCCCATAGTGCATTCTGCAAACTCAGACCAATACTCAGCAACCGCAATCTAAACCTCAAACTAAGAGTGAGAATGACGAAATGCTGTGTTCTCCATTCTTTTGTACGGCTTAGAGGGATGGACACTGACAAAGAAACTAAGTAGCAAGTTAGAGGCATTCGAAATGTGGCGTACAGAAGGATCTTAAATATATCCTGGACGGAGAGAGTAAGAAACACTGAAGTACTAGAAAGAATAGGTAAAAACACCGAAATCCTACAATCAGTTAAAATCCGAAATCTGGAATACTTCGCCCACGTGACGAGGAAAAAAAGATATAGAATCCTGCAACTAGTGATGCAGGGTAAAATAAAAGGGAAGAGACAGAAGAAAGACGACATGGTTGAAGAACCTCCGAGATTGGTACGGAAAAAGTACAAACACATATGTCATTTTATTAGAACTAGCCAATTATTGTAAAGTACCTATCTACTTCATTAAAATTGGAAGTATTTAATGAACATTTTGATTTTGAACTACACATCGAATCTCAGTGTTATTGTAAATTGGCCATATTCCACATTGAAATTTGGAAACCTATTTTGAAAGTCTTGAAAAGCATTTACAAGAGAATTCACGGCCTACATTTACTCTATTTCGAAAATAAAGTTCCCTCAAGAAAGATCTACGTTCTTGATCACATTGTGCCCTACAAGATAAAAATCAATTTTTTGAACTTATGGTAACTAAACATTTAATTAACAATCTTTTACTTATTTGATTTTTTATCAAACATTTTTAAATCAAGAAATAATTATGTTTTTGTGTGAAAATTATAATTAAATAATAAATATGTAAATTGATAACTAGTTGTTGATAGACAATAATCGCAATACAGTTTATAGTATAAACGAAAAAAAAAACGTCTACAAAGGCAGTATGTAGTACAACTTGAGCAAAATTTGGTAAGAATTCAGTCTATTGTGGAACATGGACACATCTAAGCATACTTCAGCATTCGGATGTCATAACAAAGACAGCAATGAACATAAGCCATATTCTTTTCCTTACATAAATCTGGATCTGTCATTGGCGATTTTATAGAATCCATTGGTTTGTGTCAAAAGAAGGGAATCGCGTTGAACATAATACCAAACGTGTGACAATAAACAATACATATTTCTTGTTTTGTGTTAAGTATCTATCAAATCTGGAATTTGGTAAAACGATTCCAAAAAAGTGACAATTCAAAAGACTTGTCAAAAGAAAGCTGATATTGTGTTGTTGTAATTCGTAATTATAAATTGCATACATTTAAAACGAAGTCTGCTATGCCGTGTCCACAAGCTGGTAATGGTATTTTTCAGCCTTAGTCTGATAATATATTTAAACTACTATTTTTTTAATTTCTTTGGACCAACCAATCTTGAAATAATTATCTATATCTGCTTCTTCTTACAAAGCAAATTGAAAATTTAAACATGTTAGCAAGTATCTAAGCTGGTTAGGTAGGGTTGCGATACGTTCCGATTTAGAAGAGACATTCCAGGTTTTTAAACTTTTGTCCACTATCTGGGTTTCAACTAAACGGGACGCACAAATCCTGATTATTGAATCATTTCATTTTCACCCGAAAAAATATGATATTTTCTAGATTATAACAAGTTCTCGGAAAATCGAGTTATACGGAATATTTGAAGTTGAAGTTTTTCCGTTTAAAACGAATTCAAACCCCTTCGGCAAATTCGTATACATACGTTGACATATTCGTGAACTATAACGGCAGATTGCCAAGGCTGACTATAAAACACGTCTAGCTGTATAATGCTGTTACTTTCCATGGACATAGACGACGTGAAACAAGGTTTTGGACATTTCAAGTTTTCTTTGCTATGCCCTGGAATTTTTTTATATAATAGCCCGATTTTTGAAAAATCTAGGAACCTTACCTTTCTGCCAAGATAATTTTCAGATATTAATAACTTTTGTTAGGGGTGTTTTAGTGCTATTTAGTGTTACTGTTACCCCTTATTATTATAAATGTAACATGTTAAGATATTAATTCGTTGATTTTGATTTTCAATTTCTTTAACAAATTTTCAATCAGATTTACGCGAATACTGCGACAGGCAAAGGCGGTTACATTAACTGTGGATATGCTATAGCTACGCACGCTATACGAAGCAGGTAAAGTAGTGGTCCTAAAACACCACCCTGCGGCACACCAGAAGTAAAAGGATAAATATAACTAGTTCCTCTTGCTGCTTAAGTTGAAACTATATGTATTCCAGATTTTAGAATTTTATAAAAACTGTGTGGTGGTATTTTCTTCATTTTATAGGACATACATTAAAATTTCGAATGTCTTTTTGATATACGGAAATATCCCGGAGCAGTACATTTCACACTCTAAATCGTTGCTGTTTTAAATTTAATTAAGAGAAATTTGTGTGTAACATGTATTTAAAAATAAGTAAAACGAGATAACAACCGACAAGTTTTAGTTTTCAAAAATTGAGATATTATAAAAGCATGCACCCAGAATTAATTTCCAAGATATTTGTTCTACGTCTTTATTTATGAAACCTGACGTGTTTTAATTGCCGCCTTTATCCTAGAGGAAATAATGTGTGTTTTGCACGCACATTCGCTGTCGTAATATAAATTCATTTTGAGCTTAAATTGAAAAATAAAACTGCGCATTATAATTATACAGCGTCGTTATAAATGATTGTAGTCGAAGTAGGCCGTAATTCTAAATGTAAAATTTCTTGTTTCTGCTCCACAAAAATAATGATTCAAATTATATTGGATATGCACTGTTCTACACACAAGTGTTAAATTGGTTGCATAACGCGCCAATATTTATGTAAAAAAGCTAAAATCATTTTAAGTGAAATAAAAATTTTCTTACCATAATTTTCAGTTAAAGAATGATTGATACAAATCCGAGACATATCTACACTAGACTCTGATTAATGAACTCATTGTTAATGCATAGTTAATAATGTATTCATATTACTAAAAAAACACACAAAGATAATCCAAAACTTATTTAATAATGATTATTTGTGTTTATTTACAATAGATGTTGAAAGTGCTCTCAATTTTGCTGTAAACATATGCTTATGGTAATGTTCAAGTTTTATATTGCAAATATTTGGAAAAACGCATTACATAATTCACAAAACAAATCAAGCTATTTACGCATGTATTTTAAAAAACAAATTATTAAATAGGAGTATTTTTTACTCCTTTGGGAAATTATTTTGTAGGAATTTTTATCAATGTTTTGAAAAGTTTGTATATGTACAGAAAAGTATTACCTCGGCATCAGCAGTTCAAATCCTTACGGTGGTAATATTTTTGTACATACAGATTTTCAATCATTTGAGTGTACAGCCTGCCTCTACAAGGAATTTTTCGAATTACATTCTAAAAATAAATAAGAGATAGTCATGAAATTTCCGTAAGAATTAAATTATGTTTCCTTTTTTAATTAAGCAAATTCAGTTGGAAGAAAGGAAAAAGAAAGGGGTTCGAAATAGACTGCACAAGTGCACAAGGCACCACTTAACTTTTTCTTCATAGCTTTAACATTGTTTGTTAACATTGTAAACCAATTTGCATTTGAAGCACTTGGTGGAAAACCGGAGCGGAGCCTATTCAGTATAAAGTATAAGTCATTAAAGGTTGGTATTTTTAACTACATAATTTTTGCAATGATAATCGTTCCCTTCCACTAACAAGTTATAAATATTTACATCAATGTCATATTTATTTATTTTTTTTGAGAAACCAAATTAACATTACATTATTATTTAAATATTCAGTTCGCGTTTAAAATTTCATGTTTTATAACGATGACTACACTACACAAGCTTTGCAACGTGCAAAAAATTACAGACAATTGTGTCAAAAGACCGTGTCGAATGGGCCATTTTGGTCAGTTTCTGTACGAAAACAACCATTTTTACGACCGCATTGAAGTTCTCTCTACCAATTAACAATTCCAATGACGAATGAGTTAAACAACTAACAGTTCGCAGTGTTTTGCAATGGTTCATTGTCCCAGGGAATTGCGTAGTAGTTTTACTATGACAACTCAAGGCCAAATTACTCAACCGCTTAAAATTCGGCCACTCATGAAAGCCAACCAATTTTCGTGTCTACTCCAAAGAACAGGGGCATTATGCAGCTCAACTGTTGCAATATGCGTACGTACGGATTAATGAACAAATCATTCAGCGAGTCCCTGTACCGCCCAATTGATTTAATAGTTTGTTTATGAATCGAACAAGGAAAAAAACTTGTTAAGCCAGTTCGCAATATCACCACGTCCACATCTGCAAAAACCAGTACGCATGAACTCGAATGGGGCCGGGTTTGAGAATTTTGCGGAGGCCTAGTTTCCTTTATTTACTGATACTAGGGACTGTCAAACTACAGTGTAATAAGACAGTTTCCAGATGACGAATTGGGAGAGGCTTGAGGAATTTTATGCAGCATGAGAAGCGAGTTTTAAATTACAGCCACTTGCAGATTCTTCTTTGCTAAAAATAAATCTTAGCAAAACTGGATTAAAACACTTTCTATAGTGCGTTGAAAACAGTTCCGTAATTAATAATAAAAGCGAATGAATTCTGATGTTTTGTCAAAATTTCCTTAGAAGAACTAGGACAATCAAACTTTTTTACTAAATCCTTTTAAATGTTCTTTTTTTAAATCAATCGATATTTAGCACTTTAAAGAGCAAAAATATTAGAGCCTTTCTTTTGGGGATACATGCATTTCTATATTGTAATTTAAACCATTTTTTTGGAAAATAAGTACGAATCAGAGGTCTAAATTACTACCAAGGTAGTATTTTTCTAACGACAGATTTTAAAAATCCATACTCTAAAACTAAGCCGCAAAATAAATTCTGATTTCTATACACATAATTACACGCCAATAAAAAGAATTACACTTATTGTTTAAATGTTCGGTGATTTTTACATAAAAAATTGAAATGAACCTTGGAACAAAGAATAAAGCAATAAATTGTATTTTATCTGTTGTTCATCTTTTGTTAAGTGAATGTACCAAAGGCATCCTAATTAATTTGATGTACAACATAGCCTGGAGTTGTAAAAGATTTGTAGTTGTTTTTAATGAGCATGCATGAATTTTTAACCGACTTCAGTAATTCAAATCCCCTTCTATAAGAAAGATTTTCTAAAAGTCATTCAAACTCAGTAAAGGTTTATCTCCAAAGGAACGAATTCTTAACTAAAATCTTTAAAATTCCTAATTCTCTTATTTAATAGCTATTTACGTAACAAGGGGAGCAAGCGAGAGTTACTTTATAAGTATAAGCATGGAGGATACGAGATGGTGTATATCACCAAAGAATATATATATTCTTTGATATCACTTAATTCCAGTATTATATACAACGGTTTTTATACTGCCCAATATACACTCCCGCTAAAAGTTAAATAATTTCTCATATAGTAATTTGATATAATTGTTACTGAATTACGTTATCAAAATAATTGTTACAAATGCTTGGCTGAAAAAGTAGTTGTTATTTATCATGGGTGGTAAATTCAAAATTCTTGACTATCTTGATAACCAACAAATAAATTGTAAAATCAAACGATTTCCTTCATATATGAACAAATTTTATATGGTTAGAAGTGCAATTAAGAAATCGGTTGTAACTAAAAATATAACTTCGAATAGGTAGGTATACATATAGGCTTGATGACAACTGAAAATAATGTTAAAAATAATAAATGATTTAAAAAAATTACAAAATTGCAATAGACTTTTCAAAAACCATTAATTAAACAAACTAGAGTGGGGTTATCCTTAGGCGGCATAAATCAAACCAGCAATGGAAAGACTCTTAAAAAATTGTATTTTCTTCTTGATAAACCACCAGTAAAATAATCGCGTGTAACTCTGTATTTTTTCACCAATTAATTATTATTGATATTGCTTTATGATGACATAAAGAGAGATAAGTATGTAAAATTGTTTCAATATATGTACTTTCAATTGGGGTGCCCTACGATTATTAAACAAAAAATAAGTACAATAAAAACTTCCAGCTCTGCCGATCGGAAAGTTTGATAGAATAGAGGCCAGAACCGATCAAGGAAAAGCAGTTCCTTTCGATGACCATTTAACCTCAGTGTTTCAACCACACGGTAGATCCTGCCATGCAGACGAAGAATTATTTGTACATCAAACACTCCTAATGACATCCTTGAAGCTATAAGACTTGTAAAGAGTAGTAAAGTTAATGCTTTTATCAAAAATCTTAATTCAAAGAAAGGTCCAGGTTATGATCTGCTAACAGCCAAAAGGTAATAAAACTCATTACATTACATCATAAATGGAGTCTTCCGATTACCAACATTCCTAGAACAATGGAAAGCTGCACAAATCGTGATGATACCGAAATTTGAAAAAACCCGGAAGAAGTTACTTCATACCGACCCATTCGCTTGCTATATATTATATCTAAGGTCTCTGAAAAGATACTAATGCAAAAGCTAAAACCAATATTCGAATAACGAAACAACATCCCAGCTCAACCAATTTGGTTTTGGAGAGCAAGTGCACAGCGTAGTCACAAAAATTAATCACGACTTACATTGGAAAATGTATTGCTCCCGAGCATTCCTAGACATCAGCCAGGTCTAACATATAGGTACAAAATAAAGAAAGACCCACCAATTGAATACTACGAGCTGTTAAAACATATGTGGCGGAAAGAACTTTTCATGTTAAATTTAACGATGCACAATCATCTATCCGGCCAATTCAAGCAGGTGTACCCCAGGGCAGCATACTAGGACCTGTTCTAAACCTTCTGTACAGGGCGGACCTGCCCACAATCCCACAAACACTAGTGGCTACATATGCAGACGACACTGCAGTTCTGGCATCGCACAGTAATCCACGAACAGCATCACTGTCAACGAAATCTCAAAAAATTGAAGAATGGCTTAAATTATGACGTATTCACGCCAATGAAATGAAATCGGTTCAAGTAACATTCACCTTATAGAACGAAACCTGTCAACCAGTTATATTGAACAAGACCCCGATATTGCAACAAGCCAGCGCAAAGTATCTAGGGATACATTTAAAAAGGCGCCTGACCTGGCTGATCCACATCATGAAAAAACTTGGATTAAAACTTCGTCAAATGTATTGGATGATTGGAAGAAAATCGCAGTTATTACTGCAGAATAACATACGGCTCTATAAAACAATTATAAAATCAATATGGACTTATGGAATCCAGAGAACTCTGATAGCAACTCTAATTTGGAAATATTGCAACGATTCCAAAAGAAAGTAATAAGGATAATATCTGACGCTCCTCAGTACGTTCCTAACTGGCTACCCACGGCCAAAGAAGAAATTCAACCCAGTCATATTTACCAAGCAAAACTTAGTGCCCACATCAATAATTTAGCGCTTATAGAAAGGCAGTATGATATAAGGCTCAAAAGACAAGATCCGCTAGATTTGGTTATAGCTATTAACACAACAAGTGTTTTATAGTGGGTTTAAAAATCAAGGTCGTAGTTCAAATCCGAGCCAACGAAGTGAATTTGATAGACCGAGATTTTTAAACTATAAAACACGAGTTGTCTTCAAGATTTTTTCTGACACTAATATATTATTAGAAATTTTAGTAAATTATTGTTTGAGACGCGTTACAGTACACAAAATGCGAAGATTGCTAGGCAACGACGTATTTTATAGAGGAAAGCGTATTTTAAAGGCCTCTAAAATACGTTGTCATTGACGACGTATTTTATAGAGAAAAGCGTATTTTAAAGGCAACATAATAAGTGAGCTCTTATGCACCATAGAAACAGTATAAGATATTAGTGTTAGAAAATAGCTATTAAGACAACAAGTGTTTTATAGAAGGTTTAAAAATCAAGGTCGTAGTTCAAATCCGAGCGAACGAAGTGAGCCGAGGATTTGATAGACCGAGATTTTTAAACTATAAAACACGAGTTGTCTTCAAGATTTTTTCTAACACTAATATCAGACATTTTCTTTCATTAATATATTATTAGAAATTTTAATAAATTATTATTTGAGACGCGTTATAATACACAAAATGCGAAGATTGCTAGGCAACGACGTATTTAAAGGCCTATAAAATACGTTGTCGTTGACGACGTATTTTATAGAGAAAGCGTATTTTAGAGGAAACATAACAAGTGAGCTCTTATGCACCATAGAAACAGTATAAGATATTAGTGTTAGAAAGACAGATTTAATTAAGATTCTCAGTTTAGTATAGTATTTAGATTTAGGTTTAAAGTTTCGAGTTACTGCAAAACACAATGTAATACAGTGTAAAGGGCATTACTTCCTCATGTTATGTACAAACTTAAATAATGTATTGAAACTGATGATGTGATGATGAATGTTAATGTTTAACGGATTGTAAATAATCTGAGCAATAAACATGTTAAAAAAATGGGATTTTAAAAAATACCGTAATTTGGACTTTAATTGAATGATAAAGTAGCATCACCTCTAGCCCTAATAGCTGCCTGCATTCGCCTGGAAACTTCTTATCAGATTCTGGTTAGTTTCTTGGGGAATGATATCCCATTACAAAACAACGGCGACGCGTTCCAGTTCTTGATGATTCTTGGGAGCAGGTAAATGACGCCTTATTAATTTTTTTAAAGCATCCCCAAGCTGCTCGATTAGATTTAAGTTTGGGCTTCGCGATGGCCAATCCATTACTTGAATACCGATCTCATTCAAATAATTTAAAACCTCTTTTGCGATGTGTGACTTCCCATAAACGCGCAAACGGCACGACTTAATCTGTTTTTTAGGTAAAATTGAGCATTCATTGATCTTTCTTGAACAGGGACTATGTGCGAGTGTTAAAACAAATTTTCCCCAGAATATTTTTAACCCACCACCAAATGGTTCGTTTCCTTTCTGAGATGTTACAGGCAGTACAGGCTTTCGTCATACTCGTTCCGACTAATAATTGTTGAATGAGTAACACATAGCAGACTGACCATATAACGCATACTTCTCGTCCTTCAACTAACAAAGTTGATGCTCTTACACAGTCATCTTTTAGGTGGCGTGCCCTTTACAGGGCGTTGCCGATCTTCTCTCCATATGCCTGTGGTGTGCGTATCAAGTAGCCTACAGACATAGGGGATCTACAGCTTAACGTGTGCTCCGGACTACGGAAGTGCTTGCACTTCTACTCCAGAGAGGACTTACTAGGCAGAAATACGTCTGTGGTTTGCCATTGCCTTCCGAGGGAAGCGGTCGGGTGTTTTCGGTGTATGTGCGACCTTGGGAATCGAACCCGAGCCATCTCAGTGGTCAGCCGCCCACTGAACCAATTGAGCCACAACCGCGACTACACACTCTTAAGCAGTTAAATTTCTTGGTTGATTCATGTTTCTGCCTTAGTTAGTGTAAATTTAAATCACACTTGATATTTATTAATTTCGACACTTATCACAGGAGAAAATCATGAATTAGTAACGTTAAACTTGTGCTTGAATTTACAGGTAATTCAAAAACTACATCTAGTTTTTGTTGTTATTATTGTTATTTTGTTTTGATTTTATCGTCTTGTGACGGTTTCAACGGGCCGAGTCAAACTCTACTATTTTATTAAAATTATTCTTCTATGGCGCCTTGGTTACGTATCACGTTCTGATGCATTTCTTTGATCCATTTGATACGTTTGCGTTGTGTTTCTCCTTTAGTGGTTAATTGAACACCTTCAGCAACTTCAACTGTTGCAGATGGGTGATTAGTCGATAAAGTGTTTTCGGCTGTTGCTGTTTCGGGTTGCCCTACCATTGCCCGCCGTGCCCTGGTGCTCTTCAGGAAGCGGCTGTTTTCAGAGGCTTGGATCCGTTTTTCTCTCCATATTAATGGGTTTGCAGTATCTCTGCTACTGGGCCTTGTGATTTACGATAGATTAAACTAATAGATTTGATGAGAAATTATAGCTGTTCGCTGTTCTAATAAGCTAGAACTCAATTTATTCTATTTACAAGGGAGATTGGCCCTTAGTGTTCTCCAGTTTCTTTCACAGATACTGATGTGTTTTCGCCTAAAATTACCTTTCTCGATTTTTTCTGTTTGCTATTTGTTTCTTCCACTGTTCTACATTTAATTATGTAATGTCGTCTTCTACTTGATCCTTCCATATGATCTTTGGCCTTCCTTTGAATCTATTGTACATTGGGTTCCACTCTGTAATACTTGTTAATGTTAACTTCTTCTCACTTCTATATATGTATAAGTGTATACCCATACCATCTAATTTTCATCGATTTAGTAATTCTTACTATATTTTCTTTCCGCATTACCTGTTGAATTTCATGATTCCTTAATTGTTTATATTCGTTTTCACTTATTTTCTTTGGTCCTGTTATGTTCGTATGATTTGTCATTTCAATATTTTAAGTTTTTCTGTTTCCTTTTTGGCCAGTGTCGTTGTTTCTGTTGCTGGTCTTTAATTTAGTCTTTTTACTTAACTTCTTATCTATCAACAATAAAACGCCTTCTATCATTTCCGAATCCTCCCGTTTATATCTTCTTTTTAATGTTTTCGGTTTACCAATACTCCGAACTACGTAAACATTTTCACTTCTTTGAACGTGTAACTTCCACAGCTAAAATTTGATATTACTCTATCCTTTCTATTGGACTACATATATTTAGTTTTTTCTTCGTTCATTTTTAAGCCTCTTGACTTCGTGCCTTCTACTTTTTTATTATTGCATCCACTGACATATCGAAAATTAGTGCAGATAAAGCATCTCCCTGCCTTACTCCTGCCTATATTAAACTCGTTAATGTGTAGATTGCGTCGACCGTTGTTGACCTTCCTTTTCTAAAACTGTTTTGATAATCTCCTACTACGTTGTCAGTATATTTTTGTGGTCTTTCTCTTAATATAATCATTAGCATTTTATATGTTACGTTAAGAAGTGAAATACCTCCATAATTTTTGCAATTTGCCAGGTTTCATTTCTTTGGTAGTGGAATTATTAATTCCTTCTTCCATTCGTCCGGAATCTTTTCTTCTCTTCAAGTTCTTAGTAGGTACCACTCTAAAAATTTTCTTGTGTAAGTTTTTGTTATGGAAACAATATTTCAATTGTCAAGATTTACTTATTATGATGTAAACCACTGATCAAGGGTTTATTTCCTTTCAAGTGTTGTATTAAATATTACAAATTTTGTTTATCAATTTATTTAAAAAGAAAATATATCCTATTTTAATATGTATTGGAATTAGAAATAGGAAGAAATGGGCTCTTGGTTATAGAACTAATTTTAATAGTAATCCGTCCTATTGTCCTTTTTAACAAAATTTATTATTAAAAATTAACCAATATAGAAATAATTATTAGGTTATTAGGCTCAAGGTTAGTATACTTGCTTTTTAAACTCTCGGGTTCAATTCTCGGTCGAGCTTGGTGAGATTTTTAATATGGAAAATATCTGAAAAATGCCCTCTTCGGCATACGAGGTAGAACCGTAGCTCCCTTGCCAGTACGATAAAAACGTCGAAAATTCGCAACTAAGTTATTTATAGTTGATAAAAATTTTATTTCTAGTAGAACTTTTCATTAGCAAATGAAAAGGTTTTAACCCCGTTGCTAGACCAGTGTTTTGATGTGTAAAATTGATTGCTGCGAAGTAATACAACAATTTATTTCTGATCAAAAACTATAATTTTCTGGTTAAAGATTATTAACCGATTCTACAAATTCCAATTACGTATATAGATATTTACTACGAAAAAATTGATTACACGTTTGCATTGTAATTTTTATTAGGTATTTCCATTTTAACTCATTCTGTTATGGTAGTAGTCCGGGTAGTACTATCTTAAAAGTTATGCGAATTTTATAAAAATATTACTGTTTGATTAGGTTTTTTCGTCGGAAAAGGTTGAATAAGTTACAACAGATTTGACTTTTGTTAAGTTGAGCAATTTAATTCATAAGACAGGTTATTATTAGGGATACGAAATACATAGTATACTCCAAATAGAGAATTCGAAATTTTAAGAATATCATAATTTCAGAGGCACAAGAATTGAAAATTTATAAACAATAGTCCGTTTTCGCTTGTTGGAAAAGTTTCAATATGGAATGCTTTAACTCGGCTTTATTCATCTTCTGTATTTGTTATCAGTAGCTTCCAATGGACACTCCTTTAAATTTTACAATGCAATAATTCACCGATAAAAATGATATTATAATGAAAACAAACAAAATTGCGCATTACTTTCGAAGAATAATGACAAATCACTTCTATTTTTAGTAATTTAGTTTTGTTATTCATGGTATTGTTTCACGACTGACTCAGGAAAATTTAATGAATTTTATCATTTGCTATGCTAGCAAACAGAGTTTTTATTATCTCAAAAGTTACAATTTGCTTGGCGAGTCATTCTGAATGCAATTCTGAGATATTTTAAAGCTAAAGTTGGAGGTTAAATATAAAAAGAGATTTTCATCAAAAGTTTTAAAGCCTAAGGCCTAAGGTTTTTGAATTTTAACGAAGTTTTATTATAATCTTCTACGCTTTTAAGAGTTAATAGCATTCAAAAACAAATATGAAGTAGAAAAAGTAAGAACAAAAAGACTGTTAGAAGAATAATTACTGAAAATCTACGGTCAATTTTTATCCATAAATTATATTTGAACTGTCTACAGTTGTTTATAATTTCATTTAGAGTACATTAAATCCTATGATATGTTCCAGTATGGCATATTAATTACCAACTAATATTGTACACTATAATTAATACAAATTCCTGTCTTCGCAAAATATGAATTATGGTATAAAAAATATCACTATTAGCATCGTAATTATAAATGTTACCAAATAATGATTAATGGTTGTATTTAACGTTCTGTTATAACGGGTATTTAGGAATAAATCTACACGTATACATATGTATGTGCAATGGCATGACTGTAATGTTGCAAAATAATTTAATATTCAAACAGTATTAGAATGGAAATAAATTAACAAAAAATTCATGTGACAGTTATATGTGCAGTTGTTGTTGTTGTTTGTGGAACTTTTTTAGAAAAGGTGCGGTTTTGTAGTAATTAAATTTCTGAATGTTTGAATTTGTTTTTGTTAATTATTCGGTTGTTTTCATTGTTCAGGGATTTTTACGGTGTATTTGTGGAATTTTTAGAATTTCGTTCTATATTTTTATATTTATATTCATCGTAATTTTTTGATAATGAGAGAAACACATTTATATTTAAATTTTCATCTATTTTGAACTGGCAATCAAGCTTCCTCTCTCGGTCTGTTTCTCTCATTTTCCCTGTATAAATAAATCTCCCTGTTTACTTTTTTAAAATTAGATTTCTTTGTTAGAGGTAATTATGTTTAAAGCAAATGTATGTATTGGCAGACATTGTTGTGTATGTTTTACTCAAAAATTTCTTGTTTTGCCCTGCCCGCTTAATTTATAAAGAAATAATCAGTGGATAATAATAATATGAACTACAATTTTTTTTTATATATTAAATCGTATATCGTTTTGATATATTTTATAAACCAAATTATATTTTAATTATTAAATGTCAATTGAATATCACACATAATTATATAGTACCTCGATTAGCTCAGTTGGTTGTCGTTAAGGAGGTTCTTTTAATCTGATCAATTAATATAAATGCTTTTCTGTTACTTAACAATTACAACGTAATTTATATGCAGATTTATTAACATTTTTATTAATAATATCCCTATGAATCCTATCTATTTATTTACTATAAACCTTAATTAATAACAATTTTAACTTAGCTCACGTAACACAAATATCCAGGTAAATTTCAAGTCACAGTTCCAAATTCTAAATTATCGTTTACAAATCTTCAATTCAAACTTTAATGTCCAGAAAATATGAATCCCATATATTTATAACTATTCCAGACACTCAAATTAACTTTGATTCTTGCCAGTTTTCACAAATGAACAGGATTTTCCCTTTTCTTTCACAAGCATAATAATAACCAACTTATTTATTTTGATATTTCTATTATTTCCTATTAATAATGCCACTTTACTTTTCTCAAAGAAAATTACACTTATTAACTTTTATTTTCTTCTTAAAAGAAAAACACGCCCACTCTTCCTAGAAGACGATTTCAATCTTTCTATTTACTTTTCCCCCGTGTTTTTCTGTCGTCTTGGTTTCCTTATAATTTTCCTCCAATGAAAATATTCTTTGCTTCTTCTTGGCGATAATTATTACATACTAGGTATCAAGCTAACTTAATTTATATTTACGATATAACATTCTTAACAATTAATTTACTTTATCCTAACTATCTAGATTCTTGTTTTATTACATTTTTTATGATCTTATTAAATCTGCACAAAATTAACTTGCAATTAATTATAAATTAAACTTCATTAACAATTATATTCAACTCATAATCTTCAATACCCACAAATATCATCTCAATATATAATAAGATAAAAAGAGCAAAACCAATAAAAAACAGCCAGCCTTCTCTAACATTTGGAATTGCTAACTTGTTCCAGACTTATAATACGAGGGGCGTTCAAAGTGTGTTGCAATTTGGGGGTATCTAGCAAAGTTTAGATTTTCGTTCAAATTTTGTTTGATACATTAGATCTAGTTACCCTTGCTTGCAAAAATTGGTTGCCCTATCTGCTTTTATTTTCCTTCTATCAGTTGTGAAATATGGCTGAGTGTAGTGTAAAGAAGTACGAGTAGGTATCGAAGCATCATCAAGTTTTTGTGTAAAGAGGGTGTAAATGCAAAGGAAATTTTGGATCGCTTATCGAAAGTGTACAGATCGGATGCGCCTTCGTATGCTACGGTCACTTTCGATAAGCGATCCAAAATTTTCTTTGCATTTACACCCTCTTTACACAAAAACTTGATGATGCTTCGATACCTACTCGTACTTCTTTAAACTACACTCAGCCATATTTCACAACTGACAGAAGGAAAACAAAAGCAGATAGGACAACCAATTTTTGCAAGCAAGGGTTACTAGATCTAATGTATCAAACAAAATTTAAACGAAAATCTAAATTTTGCTAGATACCCCCAAATTGCAACACACTTTGAACGCCCCTCGTATTTATAAAGTTTATAAATTCTCTGTTGATTTTTGAGTTCTTTGTTTCTTTAAGGTCAACTTAAAACTACTTAAATTCACACAGGACGATTTTTTAATGCCGATGTTTGATAGTTCTTCGTCGCTGAAGACGTGAAAAAATAATGGTTTTCGTTAATTTCATAGCATAGTACATTACCTGATCATCTAAAGTCATCTTCAAGAACAATCTCAAAATTACGCAGCAGTTACGAACAAAGGAACCGTGCATGACCTAGATTGCGATTAAGACGCTGTCCTTGGCATCCGTAAGCCATTGTGAGCTTCAAATTCAACGGAGCAAAGCATTCAAGTCTTCCCAATCTGTTTGCACCCATTGAAGACGAGAACCAGGTGTCCTTACTGTGTAT
This sequence comes from Melanotus villosus, assembly GCA_963082815.1. Classification (NCBI taxonomy): domain Eukaryota; kingdom Metazoa; phylum Arthropoda; class Insecta; order Coleoptera; family Elateridae; genus Melanotus; species Melanotus villosus. The sequence goes on along the minus strand of OY720418.1, from coordinate 30,498,628 downwards.
TCAAAACATGATGCCCTCTAACCGCTCATTATACTAGTAATAATTAAAGGTCCCATGTGCGTTTGTTCTTTAACAAAGGCGGAAATTTTTATTGCTCAATTGAGTTGCTACGCAATACAAATGTAAAATACCTTAATTCAGGCGCACGCCTGATTTATGAATGCGATATGAGCAAATGTTGCCAATAAGGGAGAGAAAAATGCGCCTCGTAAAGTTTGACAGCGTATTTGTATAACGCACTGCTCAATATCTATATCAAATCCGACAATCTGAAATGATTGATGACGGGAATAGTGATACTTTTTCGGCGGACGAGTGAGAATATGTACGATTCGAAATATTCAACAGGATGTCTACTGTTATTAAGTACAAAACTCTGTAATCTATTACGAATTTTCCCACATTAATTTAAATGCATTTTCAGGTTACACGTTTACACGCCGGCAATTCTTTCTTTTGCTTGGGTTATTTCGATTTTCACAATGATGGAAACCTTGTACAAGTTCTTGGGAAGACACGAATTAAACTGAACAAATCGTTCTAATATCCGATTTGTATATTTCAGCTTGTTTCTAACTTGTGGAAATTATGCTCTACTAGATTGTTTTGCTAGATAACCAAATAAAATAAAACCAAGGCCGATTTGTATATTAATTCCACAAATCTTATTTGATCAATAGTGGGACGACGTGATCAAAACAAATTAGAAATAGATACATACATTTACGATTCCTTTGATTTTGTAAGGGTTTTTACGATGATTCTAAATAATAATTAGTACGTAGTATGCATGCATTCTACTTGTGAATCTAAGCAGGCTTTGAAATAGCTGATTTCTAATTGTGTACAAAGCATTTAGTTACAAAAAGTTACTAGCGTTAAACATATGACATCGAAAGCTCGTTTCTTGTCTTGTTTATATCAAATATTCGAATTAATTTTAGTGATTTGTTTAGTACTAAATTATTAGTTATATAATATACTGTTTAAAAAAAAGCCATTTCAAAGCGTGCCTAGAATCACAAGTAGTGTGAATTTTAGAATATAAAGCTACAGGAATGAAGGTATAGGGTTCGCTTTAGTAGGTATACAAAAAGTGCGACGAAAGTCGCCATTTTGATAATCTATTTATAGCCATAGTTTTGAGATTGATAGCTGACAAATCATAGGTTAGTTGTGCTGTTTGGTTTTTCTCCGACAAGGACAAATAAAAATTTAGGAATAACTTTCCATAAGTAAGTATTTACCTTCATTTAATGTAACTACGTTCATTACGAATAATATTTAAGAACAATTCGATGTTATAATTTCAATGTCAAAGAAAGGTCACGAGTGAATATCATAGGCGTCACATACGTATTTTATATAGATTAGCACTTTGCAAAATATATATTTAAAAAACTGTTTTAACCGTCAGGATTATAATATTTTATTTCTTGCAGCTTCTAGTTTTTGTTCATTCATATTTTTACTACATTTTTTGTCAGTTTACGTCTTTGAATATTTTATATTCAAAGGTTTACGTATCCCGTATTCATTGTAACAGGTACGCCACTGACATACCGGAAACATTCAGCCGCCATTTGCATCATCGCATCATCTATCTTGGTCTCACGTATGTTTTGTGTAGCCTCATTCCTGTTAGTTTTATATTTAAAGGTGCGAATGGATAATATGTATGTATGTATAAGCATAAGTTTAGGATAAGTGTAACCATGCCTCCACTTATTATTTAATTTACTAAGGTTGAGCTTGAGGTTGACTTTTACTCATAATTAAATAAGAAATTCATCGATCTGAAAGCAGCGTTCGATACAGTACACAGACAAACAATATGGAACAGCTTGGAAGACTTAGAGGTGCCAACACAACTTACCCAAATAATTAAAAGCACATTTAAAACACTAAGAGGAAAAGTACAAATCGCAGGACACAGGTCAGAAGAATTTAAAATGGAAAAAGGAATAAAGCAGGGGGACAGCCTGAGCCCACTACTGTTTGTGATAATAATGGACAGAATAGTAAAACAAACCAAGAGGGAAAAAGACATAAAAACCACAGTAGGATATAACAAACTAGAACCCATATCAATAAGTAGCTTACTATATGCGGATGATGTAGTATTGATATCGGACTCACGAGAAAAAATGCAGAAACTATTTGACATCTGGGTAAAAGAAATAGAAGAAATGAAAATGGAAGTAAACAACAACAAAACAAAACTGATGATAATAAATGAAAAACAGATAGAAAATATAAACAAAGAAATAAAAAGCAAGAACACAATGTTAGAAAAAGTAACAACATTCAACTACCTAGGTACAGTACTAACAAATGATGGAAAAATAGACGCAGAAATAACAAACAGATCAAATAAATCCACAAAACTATATTATGCATTAAACCACATACTGGGACATAAAGAAATAGACAGAGAAACCAAAAAGAATATACACAACACAATAACAATCCCAACAATCACATATGCAGCGGAAAATTGGACATGGACGAAAAAACATGAAAGCAAGATAAACGCGATGGAGATGAAACACATCAGGAAGATAGCAGGGAAAACAAAATGGGACCACGTCATGAATGAAACCCTAAGGAGAGAAATAAATCAAACACCAATAATAGAAAGAATTAAAGAAAAAAACCTAATGTGGTACGGGCACGTCCTAAGAATGAACAACGATCGGTTGACAAAAAGAACAATGAAAGGAGGGAAACCAAGAAACAGAAAAAGGGGAAGACTTAGAAGAAAATGGTTAGACGGAATAGAAGAACAGGGAAGAAAAAAAGGGAAAACAAAGGAAGAGATGGAAAGTTTAGCAAAAGACAGAAAAGCATGGAAGAAATGGGTTACAGAAGACCGAGACTCACAATCCGACGCCTGAAAGGGCAAAAGGAAAGGAAAAAGAAGAGGAGAAGAAGAAAATTTATTGAATGAAATCTTAGATATTGAATAGTTTATTTGGCTCTTTTTTTATTAACAAGGAACGCAGAGCATTTTTTCTTGGTTAATATCAGTGGCGATGTGTGGCATTTTGGTCTAGGGAATAGGGATGCAGTGTTAAATATGGAATATTTTAAACAAAGAAGATATTTATCTTTTTATAATTTAGGGAAAAACAAATACTCTATGCAAAATACTACTTACAAAAAAAACATGTTCGCTTTAAACATACAGAAGATGACCAATAAATAAATGTTAATCATAACAACACAATAATATTCATCCCCCAAATTAAATTATGTATTACGAAAAACAAAATCATAAATTATTAAATTAAAGTACCTAATATATTTAAGCAACAAAGGTTAAAAGCAAATTCTCTGTGAAAAAGCTATATTATTAAACCTTTAAATAAATAAAAGAATAAATAAGTAAGATAATAAAATATAAATGAAAAATTGAATCTTGCATCTGCTATTTAGCTTAATCCAATTCAACTTGGTTACTACTGACTAATGTTACATTATAAATTAATATGAAATAAGCAAAAAGTCGAACTGCATCCAAGCTAGGTAATTTTGTACGTATGAAATTGCTCCGATGTAACACGGTAATACGGTAATACTCGATCTAAGCTACTTGAGGAGCAGGACCTTCTACTTCTGATTTATCAGTTTAAATTCAGCATAAACTGCATATATTCTCTTAATTTACATTAATTTTATTTATATATAATCAATAAAGCAAGCTATTATTATTCTTTATAGCTACTTCTTGCAACAAAATTATATTAAGTAAGGAATGCAGTACATCCATTGCTTCCATGGTGCTACTGGTTAGTATGTGTATGTGTGAAAGCACTTGATGTTCACATCGTTATGGAAGGAATGAGGATAATTTTTTGTTGGAAATATAAAATTATTGTAATGATATTAGGATTATTAGGATTACATAAAGACCATTAATATACATGGGTAAACACGGAAGTACCCAACAATTATTATGATTTTGGATAATAAACATTAAGTAATGATAACAATGATAAACACCTTAAACCATGCTTCAGAGATATCTGATCCCCAATATCCCAATAACATAGATATCGAAAATCATATAATAAATAGAACTGGTTAAATGAAAGAAACATTAATGGATTGGTCTGAATGCAAAGTTTATAATTAGTGTGATTTGGTGGCCATACGGTGATACTTTAGAGCTAAAGTAAAACGTAACTGAATTACGGAACGTGCAATGTTAGGTATAACTATAAAGCCGTTGAGATCGTTTAGGACATAAACTTCAACAAAAATCGCAAATTCAAGAAATTGAAAGAGTTGCAGTTTGCAGTGGAACCGGAGAGACGATGTAACAAGATTAAAATATTGACGGTGGTCGTGACGACTGATGGAATGAACATTCTGACATTATAAGAAGTTAGGAACACCCACCAGTTTACATGGACTCAAGACTTGAAGAAAAGGGCAGTTGAATACCAGCAGCCCAAGGCAAAAATACTTAGAGAGGCCTGAGGCCAGCAAGGAACGTGAAGGGCTAAATAGACACAAAGAATTATATTTTCGAATTTTGAGACTCTCTTGAAGCCTGCAATTTTCTTTATTTAAGTGATTGTTATACAGAATGTTTGTTTGTTTATTGGGCGAGATTTAGGTTTGCTGGTACCAAGTATCCCAACGCCCGTCGACCGCCATGGCCATTTAGATTATAATTGCTCGTGGAAAGCTAATTAGTTCATCAAAATAGAATTTAAAATAGGTATTCTACTTGAAATTGATTTCTACAGTCGACATTTTGAATATTTCGTGGTTAATAAATTTGCCAGCGCACGTATCTTTCTGTGCAGCTTCTATTACTATCTTCTGCGTGTTTTATAAACGTTTGGACAAATCATTGTTCGATTAACATCATTTAGACAACTGCACATGTTAGCAAAAGCGGAATTGTATATTAAAACTTGATCTATTCAAAATACTGTTTTAATTCTCTATGAAAACATATTAGGAAGTTTCGCAGAAATGAATCTATAATTTTTTTAAAAATTTCACCCATGTTTTAGCTGCTGTCGCTTATCCCGAAAAACTTCATTTATTTGACGTAAGGAGATCAACCCATTCCTAGTTACATTACTTTAATAGAAAGATCGCAAGTTCACAATTCATGCAAGAGTATAAAAAAGTGAATTCTAAATTAGTTTTGATCAGGGATCAGGGAATTGTTTTGTTCATTATTTTTGGTCTATACTGCCCTTTTTATAAATTACGTTATCAAATACTTAAATAATTATCATCTAAATTTTGTCGCTGATGATATTTCTGCGCTTATAGCCACTGTTGCTTTTGTAGCAAAGACGCTGCTTTTCTTTGCGAAAAGAAGTTTATGATGATCTTTTTTTATAAAATGCATGAATCCGTGACACAAAGTGAAAAGCTATCTCGGAAAATGTTTTTTGGGAAAGCCATATAAACACCTTATATCTTTCGTACCTGGCAAGCATTTTGTCATTTTGAATTTAGGACACATCTCTCTCATCAGAAACATGGACGGTCAAGAAAAGTGATAAGAAGAAAATTGATGCCTTCGAAATGCATGTTTTGTGAATAATATTGAAAATACCATGGTCAGCGCACTGAACAAATCTCTCAATTTTGGAAGAATTGCATATCACAGAACGACTCTCAACTACTATACAATATCGAATATTGACTTTCTTTGGATATATCGCACGAAGAAATCTAAACTTAGAAAGGCTGGTAGTTCAGGGAGACATAAATAGTGGTAAAAGAAGTAGAGGAAGAACACCTCAAAGATAGGCAGACCAGATAAAACAAAGAACTGTACTCACTTTTCACCAGGTAATACATGCTATGTAAAACAGAAACGAATGGAGAAAAATGATCAAAGGGTAAATAGTAACAAGATATGTCATGAAGAAAATTAAGGTTCTTGCTATGTGGGTTCTCCTACTAATACCTTCATCACCTCCATAGTTTTGTTTTGTGATTTCTGTTTTTCGTTTGCTTTCTTTGAAGGCATCATCTGAATTTGTATTTGTTAACTATTAGTGATCCAACGTAAACGAACTGGGGAATCACGTCGTAATCACCAGTTCTGTGTGTATTGTATGTCTGCTTGCGCGATGCACTATCATAATTTTTGTTTTATTTTTATTCAGTGGCGGCTCGTGGCTGGAAATCTTGGGGGTGCTGTAGCTTTCGAAATATACATACCAGTAACGATCCTTGATATTTTTAATGTGCTTTTTAAGCAAAACAAAACAAATCGAAATTGTACTCAATTCATAAAAAAATTAGCTTACAGGAAAATGAAATAAAAAGAATTTTTATTCAAATATAAAATCCATTCTCAGCCACACCCATTCCAATACAGTATCTTAGTCAAAAAGTAAGCAAGGAAAACAAAATAGAGCATTTCTAATTTCGCAACCAGGCAACCATTTTATTTTTTCATGCCAGTCCTTGTTAAAAGATCTAGTAAAATATTTTTCCGTATCCATGGTATGTAATTGACAGATTATTTATCTCATTTGAGGTTAACAATAGCGGATCGCGGGTAAATATGAAAAAGCGGGACGATATGAACATTTGCGGGTTTTTACCGTGCATGCTATCGACGTGACATCTACCGATAGAATTTAGAATCAAAATTATTATTTGATTATACAAAAATCTTCATTTAAGTGATTGATAAGTGTAATTATTTTTTAAAATTCAAGCAAATACGATTATTTTTTACATAAATTCATTATAGAAGTTATTTTTAATACGAAAATTTGACATGTGTAATTTGAGGTTATATGTCAAAAACGTAGGTACGTATTATATTATAACTATTTTTATTTAATACGAACTTCTCATGGATGCGGAAAAATAGCTTGTGCCCCACGGGAATCTAACGGCATATTTCATCCCTCGGCTTTTGCTGCCCTCGCTCACTACGTTCGCTCGTGCAGCAGAAATCTTCGGGATGAAATATGCCTATATCTTCCCTTATGACGCAATATACTATTTTGCACTCCCCGGCGGAAAGTTATTTCTTTACGCCCGCGAAGAAGGGCGTAAAGTTAATTATTGTAGACCGCGGGCGCACTTTACGCCCGCAACCCGCAACAAATTAATAAAAAAGTAGATTACCTTAATTACAAAACAATTTTTACATACCTAACTTGTAAAATCACTCTTGCGGTGAATGCGTCAATTTGACATTTTTAAAAATGCCATTAGAAAATTTTTATAAGAAATTAGAAATCAAAAAATTTAAATAAAATCTTCGTCCGTCCAAAAATATTGTATGTTATGTACCGTGGGCTAAAATCGATATCCTTATACCCTTGATACATAAATAACTATTTTGTTTTTACTAACTGCTTCAATTTTTTCACGTAATGACAATTGGTAAAATGTAATTTTTTAAATATATTATTCAACAGTAACATATCCATCATAACATATTTAAAATAATATTTATTATTTAATTGTATTTTTCTGTAACAAATATTTAAATGTTAGAAAAAAAAACAGAATATTATCCTACGTACCTATATGAAAGATTAATTCGCTCTGAATAAAAACATACAAATTAAATCACAAATAAGCTGACGCTGCATAGACAGCAGATTTCGGGCCGGTTATTTTGCTTACAAATTCCTGGCGAACAATGATGACGCTGTACCGGCTGTACAGAAAGCAGCGTTCGCGCTGCTATTACCGTGTGTTATTAAGAACTAACAAGCCTGCGCGAAACTTGCAGAGAAATGTATGTTTTTGACACTACTACGTTTTGCAGTGTCTCGGAACTCCGCGGAACTTTCACCGACGCGACGTACGTTTTCGACAATATTACATTTCGCAGCGTGTCTGAATGGAATCTACAGCTTCGGTTAAAATAATTCCTTTTAAAAGCGGTTTAATTAATTAAATTTATGTAATAATTATGCAAAATATTGAATGATTGTTATATTATTGATATTTTCAAGTACAAATTTAATAGGTAATTAATTTTCGTATTTTGTTCTGGGGGTGCTGCAGTGTCGCAGCGCTTATGGACCAGCCGCCACTGTTTTTATTTATCACAAGTCCAATCTGATTGCTTTCCTGTTCTAGTCTTCCAATTAGTTCTAGGAGCTCATCTTTGGTATTTGCAACTATAGTTGCAGGTTTGTTATCTTTTTCCTGTCCAATAGTGACTCCACCTTCCAGTTTTCTAAGGTATTCCTCATAGCATATTCAGGGTATGTATATATGTTAAATAATTGTTGCGGAGAGAATACGCAACCTTGTCTTGTTCCGGCTTTAGTTTTCAATTGTGCGGTATAATAAGTGTCTATTTTCACGATTGTTCATTTTGTTTGTATAATTGTGATATTTATATACAGGGTGTCCCATAACTTATGGGCCATAGAGCAACTGGAGATAATAGACATAAAAATAGATATTTTGAGCCAAATTTGCCTAAGTAAAATGTTACAGGTTAAAGAGATACAGGGTGTTGAAAGTGAAAGTTAATTTTCGAAAAATCATGATAATTTTAAAACGGTTGAAGATATCCACTTCAAAATTGGTATAGGGTCAAGTGAGGTAATTCTGAGACACCCGAAAAAAGTAGGTAAAAATGAGACACTCTTCAATATGACATTTTCGTATACTTATTTAAAAGTTATATGCAGTTTTATTAAGCCTTATATTTACCCTATCATTAAATAAAATTGTTATGTTTGTAAGTTATGTAGTTTAGTAAAAAAAAAATCTGGAATAAAATACCATATTTTTACATCCAAAATGTCGCCGTACATATTTTACAACTCTTCCGATATCTACAATATGGATTATCCGACTGACGTAATACAAAAATCTGTCGTAGAAGATACTGTGGGGATGCTATATCTGGATATATTTTTATAGTTACCAATTTTGTTATTAAAAAAAAATTATGAAAACTGTTAGGGGTAAGAATGAGATCAATTTGGGAAATATTAAGACATTAAGCGGGAAAAAGTGAGACAGTTTGTGAACAACTTAGCGTGAGTCAGTCAGTGTCAGTGCAACTTTCAGTGCATTCACAGCGTTATTATAAAGCAGATGGTTGAATTGTTAGCAGAAAAGGGTTGGATGAACACCGTAATATTTCAAGAATATTTTACCCATTTTGCAAAAACAGTAAAAACAAAGGCCAATCTTACTAATTCTCGATGGACATATTACACATCTTGACCCTGTTACTCTTCAGTTGGCAAAATCAGAGAATATTACTATATTAAAACTACCTGAGCATACTACAGACGTACTTCAACCACTATACGTCTCTTGTTTCACACCATTTAAATTACGTTGGGATACAAATTTAATTAACTGGCAACGCGAAAATCAGCGCAGACTTACGAAAAGTGAATTCGGAAATCTACTGTGTTTAATTTGAAATGACTCTATGACGGCAACAACTATTGTGAATGGATTTCGTGGAACAGGTCTATATCCGCCAAACAGAGAAAAATACCCAGCGCAAAGATTTGATCCGGAGAAGCTACAACGATATAACGATTTGCAGAACAGAACTGTAGATGTAGAACAACTAATAGATTCAAACGAAGTTCCAACGCCATCCCAAATCGAAGTTCCAATTGAAACTTTAAACGAAATTCCATCACTCCAAAGCGAAGTTCGAATCTCAGCCCACAGTTCCCAAGTTCCAAGCACTAGTAAAAAAGGATCACCAGGTGATTCAACGTCACAAACATTTACAAAAATTCTCTTAGATAAACTGAAGAGAACGCAAGTTCCAAACCACACTAGAAGAAGACTTGACATTGAAGGGAAAGTGGTAACTTCAGAAGAATTTTTTGAGGCCGCATTAAAGAAAAAGACTAGGTTAAAGAAAACTACTAAACAGGCAAAGTTAGGAAAAAAGATTGTAAAGAAGATGGCAACCGATTCCTCGTCGTCAGACGAATGTGCAGAAGAATGGATACCTAGTGGGGATAGTGACGTGGATATAGATCGGGCAAAGATAGATAGCGATGAAGAAAACATTAATACGGAACCTACAATACTTACCAGTTTAAACAGTAAATATTATCACGAAGGAGATTACATACTAGCAAACTTTCCTAGCAGCAAAAGGAAGAGATGTTTTCGTTATGTTTGTGTTGTTATTTTGTTAAACAAGTTGATGGAGAGCTATTAGAAGTTATGAGAATGAAGACAACGGATTCTAATAATACGACTTTTAAAGAGAGACAGGGCGTTAATTAACGTTCACTTTCAACACCCTGTATCTCTTTAACCTGTAACATTTTACTTAGGCAAATTTGGCTGAAAATACCTATTGTTATGTCTATTATCTCCAGTTGCTCTATGGCCCATAAATTATGGGACACCCTGTATAAACTAGGTGTTTAGAGAATCCCATTTCATTCTAGATTTTCCATAATTTGCTCCAGACAATGTAATTAAATGCCTTAGTATAGTTTATAAAACATATACTGGGTGATTCACGTAAGACGCGCCGCTTAAAATCTTCAAATGCAACCCAACATACAATTTCCTAAAGCTACTAGAAATACATGCATGTTAAAAAAGCAGTGTTTGATCTAGTAGGGTAGATATGTACACAAATACTTCTTATTGTTTACTTATTCGTCGGAAGTTACAGTTTGAAATTTCTAATTTTTCATGAAGGTAATTTGTATAGAAAATTGCTAATTTTTGTATATTTTTCTGCTAACAATTTATATAAATTTATTTTTGTTTTATTGTTTTCTTAAGTTTTTAATTATTCTTCAGTTACTCTTCATCTTGAAGCATAACCTAGACATGACATTTAATTATTACCATTCTGAAGTAAGCTACCTCTGATTACATATGTTTAATTGAGAATTAACATAGATAAAGGTTATTTCTAAATTTACAAGTTGGGTTGCCTATTCTAATTGTCAAGGGGCGCAAAATGCACAGATCTGCTAAACTTATAACAAAAGTCTGTTTTGGTTTTATGTAATGTTATTATAAATAGAAGAAGAAGCATTTGAATACAGACTTTTCTCTACAAAACATCATACAATATGGTAATGAATCAACCTTTATGACTTAACAATATTGCAGGTACTGTGCCTAACAAAATGCAGAAGCCATTAATGATCGGTTTAAGAAAGCACAAGTTTGGTGTGGCATAACACTTCAAAAAATATTTGATTCTTATTTTTGGGGAAAAAAATTTGAATAATTTTGTTCTGGCCGAATTAGAAGAAAAAAATTTAGCATTTAGAAGAATACTGATTTTTCAGCAAGAGAGATGCTTCACATATTCCACAATAATTACAGTTAGAATTTGGTTTAATAATAATTTTACTGGTAAATGTATTGGCCGCTTTGGACCAATCCTGCGCAAAAGTCATGTCCTCTTTAGATTTTCTTATGTGGGTTTTGCCTAAAGCAAAAACTCTATGCAAATAATTGGAACAACAACTTATAGAAGGTGTTGCTTTTACAAGTTGCCATTGAACTGAACTATTGGAGTGTCTGCACGAAGAATTCATAATATTCTAAAGGTGTGTAAGTGTAATTGATTAATTATAACTAGAATATACTCTAGGTTTTGAGTCCGCTTTTGGCATTTCGACTCTTTAGTCTTTTGTGTACTTCTAAACCTATCATGGACGTCCTGTGCCCTTAACGAGTTGCAGTTATTGTTTTACGAGTTTCTCGTGTCTCCAAAGAGCTGCTGTCTCCTGCGGTGTAGTGTTGAACAAAGATTATGTATGAGGCTGTTTCCTCTTCTTTTTCACATAATTTACAGAGTGTATGTACACCCTCTGTATATTACCATTGTATGAAGGTGTAATCTCAGATGGCAGTGCCCTGTTACAAGTGCTGCTAGCTCTCTTATCTGAGTTCGTTCTAAATGAAGTATATTAGCACTTAATCTGCTAGAAGGCTTTTCCCAGTTAGTTCCTTCGCTAGTCTCTTTCCCTGTGTTGCAACCAAGCGAGAAGCGTGTTGTTTCTTCGACCATGCTTCTATTGCTATTCAGATGCTACTTTTGGGTATACATATCAAGTACTACGGGTTCTGGTGCTGTAAATGGAGTAGATGCGCCGGTTTTTGCGAAGGCGTCTGCTTTTTCGTTTCCCTCCACTCAGGAGGTATGCAATGGTAAGATGGTTGCATATCGTATGGCTTGTTGTTAATAATCGGATGGCTTAATTAAATTCTTTTAATTTTTTTTAAATTTTTTAAATTAAATTTTGTGTTGCAGATTTTCTCTTTATTTGGATAACTTTGTTGTACGAGATTTTTCGAAAGAATTTAAAATCAATGTAGTTTGCTAGATATAACTTTACTAGGTATTTTCGAATTTGCCGAACGACCGGTATAACCTATGATAACTATAATTCTTACTTATGACATTTTACGACAAGCAAAACTCTTAAGAAAGAGGGACTTTCTTTTGAAAATTCAAAAATAACAAGGTTAAGGTATATCATTTGGGGACACACTTTATATGAAGGTTTGTATTCGTTGCATTTGATTTTATGAATTGAAGGTTTATAATACATTCGCTGGGTCTAAGCACAGTCTAGTAATATAACCAGTCGTCTCACTCGCCGGATTTTGTGGGTCCGAATTCCAGTGCGCCTGTGTAAAGTTTAGCCGAATGCGCAGTTAGAATAAAACGTGTTTGCAGTGCAGTTTGCACACGTTTGCAGTTGTTAGCCGTAAACCACGTGCTTGTAGGTGTTTGAGCGGTGCTTGTTATTCGTTCATTCAAAAATCGCGCCAAAATATTCATGATTAGCCGAATGCGCACTGCACATTTCGGAGACATGAACATCAAAGGTTCCGACACTAAGTGAGACGACTGGTTATATTACTAGACTGTGGTCTAAGTAAGGACATTCGTTTACTTTTCCACGACATACCTTTAGTGAAGATTATTATGATCATACTGTATATTAAACAAGTTGGTAGTAAATAAGTAAAAAAAAACTATATAAAAAGTTGCAAGAAATGTGCAGAGTCAAGGTTTTAATATAACCTTCTTTGCAAGAACTCGATAATTATGAATATTATAAGATTTTGTAAACAAAGCACTTGCAGTAATAAGGCTTTAAACAAGTATTAGAAGAAAATCATCATATTTTATGGTATTTTTTACATCCAAAGCCAGTAAACAAGTTTTGCACTATTAGAAGTAAACAAAACGAAGTAAACACATTAAAAATTCTAATAACGAATTCACGAAAAACTTTAGGTGCAGTCCAATTTTTTCAGTATAAAACGAGTAGGTCCATAAAAAAATAAAGTGGGTGTATATTAAGGTTAGTAAACTTAAATCTTACAGACTCAACAAAAAAATTGCTGGGATATTGTTTGAAATGCAAATAAAAACTTGAAATTCTAATGGCGTTTTTTCAAATCCATTATAATAAGACTGGGCCAACAACAAACCTATTGGCTTAAGTCAAGCTGGGATAACATCATTTGTTTACCTTAAAAATAAAAGAACCTTGAATTTAAATCTAAATTTATATCAGCTCTTATTTAATAGTACAACTTAAAAACTTATGGCGCAAATGCAAATAATTCCGGAAAGACTTTCATAATACTATGCTTAATTTTTCTAAATAACGTTCTAATATGGTAAATGTTGGCATATTTAAATGACTTTAGGTTTGAAAATTAAAAACTTGCTGCATTTCGACTATTTAAATATAAAAAATTAAAATCAGTTTACATTAATACTTTTATAAATTACCATTTGATGTCGAAAACACCTGCCAACACGATCGTAGTGGTTTGAAAATATTTAATAGGTTTATTTTTAAAAATAATGATGAAGATGATTTTTCAGCTGTTTAAAGCAGGAATTTTATGCATTTTTAGATGCGTAAATAATGAAAAGGTGTAAAAGGTATTCCAGTAACGCTTAAAAAAATTAGAAATTAGCCCGCTCCTTTTAATTATATGTTTCGGATGAAATAACAAAATAATTGCCCTGACGGGTGGTTAATAAAAAAGAGGCAGGGTTTCAGTATTTGATTTAATTAAAGAAACGAACCGAAATCGTGTTAATTGGCCACATTCATCGTTCTAATTGTATTTGACATGGAAAGGCAAATCGGTAAATGGAGCATTAACATAATTATTTTTAGCGAATGCAAATGACGGGTCAGAATACATTCAGTAATGACAGCTCTCGCACCCGTTTTACAGAAAGGATTTATGAATGCGAATGATGCACGCACGCACTGTATAATTACGAAGTAAAGGTGTTGGTGAGATTTTAATGAAATAATAGTTGACTACGGGTTTATAATGAATACAAATAACTAAAGTGATTGAATCACGTGTTTTGTTAATCTAATTAACTGCAGGTTGAAAGAACTTCAAGAATGTCCCCCGTACGTGTCCGCTACTTCTGTAACAAATGGTCTTTCATTTTCTGAATTCCAAAACAAATAAAGCCGAGCTCGCTTATATATTTTTAAATTATTTACAAAGCGTATTTGCTACGAAACGATCATTCAATCCACCCTCTAGTGAGGGAGGCATTTGTAGAGCGCATCAGGCGGGCAAACTGAGATGGGGGTCTATTTGCGCGGGAATTTAAAACGAAAAAATGAAGTGTGTTTTAGCAAAGTGGGGAACTAAGCTATTCACTACACCCGGCATAAAGAGCTCTCAAAAGCTTGTTCTATTCTTGGAGTTGTGTAATTGGAAAAGAGTGGAACGTTCCTCAAAAGTGGCCTCGGTTGGTAAGCTAAAATGTACGTACTGAAAGCAAACGCCCTAGATTCATAAAGGCGTAATCAAAAATTGACAAAAGTGTCAAATACTCTGGGAGTTTTAAAGGATTGGGTCGTTGCCCCTTAGAATTGGGACAGTTTTTCATTGTTTGGTTTTGAAATAAAGATGTTTTTATTTCTGGTACGTAGTCGAAATATAATGAATTTTGAATGTCTCCGACACGTTTTTTTACTTTTACTTTTTAAGAATGACGTAACTGTAGATATATTCGGAACAATGTATGCCCAAATACCCATATAATGAAAATTTAATCAGTTCCGCTTCCCGTAAGCTTTTTTCAGAAAACTTTTCGATAATAAATCAGAATATCGAGTACGTATAGTATGCGCTTCGAGTTCGAGCGAAATAAAACTGAATATAAAAGTTGTTTGTCAAATAAGTTTCTTGTCTGTTCAAAAAACGATCATTTACATAATATCCAATGATGAAGATAAAAAAAAACTGCTTCGGGTTTATCTTTTAAATTCCACCTAGTTTTTGTCAACGCGATTGGTAGAGCAAGAAACAACAAATCTGATTAAAATAAGTTCTAAGATGCAATCGAAATGGAATTATGTAAAACTTCCTTTGTTTATATAAGAAAATTTAAGACACTGGAATCAACAGAATCGAAATTATAAAATAAAGAATGCTACTTTTGTTTACGCAGAAAACAAATTGAAACATATTTTTGCATTTCTTTCAAATAGAACTTTTAAGTAGTAATATAATAAAAGAAAATTTCATACAATTCTTTTAATGGCGTAAGAATTAATCAAACTCCGCCATGGCCGGTCCCAAGCCCGGATGAGAAAGGAAGAGGGTTCATGGATGAGGTTATAGCTGTATCCACGGTAAAACTAAACAAGCTCAAAGTACCAAGGATTAAGCCGACCTACGCTAAGAAAAATGATATAGAATGGATAAACGAAACATACACGAAGATATAATTAATTAATTAACAATTATGGCAAATCAAGAATAGCCTCGGAATTAGGACGGTCCATAAATACGACGAAACATGCGAGACAACGGACACGAGCTTGGAAAAAACAAGCACTAAGAGTAGCTTGTTGGGACATCCGATCTTGGATGAACAAAGACCAAGAAGTAATACTGGAAGCACAAAAACACAACATTGATAGATGTACACTAGCAGAAGTAAGAAAGGTCAGGGAACAGCAAAATATTCACCATCCATATATATTGGCCTACAGTGGGAAAAAGAAAGAAGAAAAAGCAACCTCAGGAGTAGGAATTCTAATACATGAAAAATTCCAACATAATATTGTACTGATCCTTGCTTTGGTAAACTTATGTTATAACGCCTTCACGTTGGATCGACAATTTTAAAATGCTATGCCCTTTAATTAAATAGAATTCCTGAGATCTCACCTCACGGCTCGTTAAGAAGATTCGTTGTGGTTGTTGTTGTTTAGAATTAATTTAACACAAAAATAAATTCTCAGTCTAATTTTTAATGGAGATTTTAACATTGGAAATGTTTATGCGCTCGCTTATTGAACAAAGTTACAAGCTTTTTAGTACGTTTTGCGACATCGGCACATCAAGCAACCCGATGACCTCAGAATAACAAACATTAAGCGGTCTTAATGTGTTTTGAATAACCAAATATGTAACAATTGAGTTTATAAGAAAAACACGTTTTGTTGAGTCTACATACGCACCGCGTTGATGGCGGCATTCACGAGTAATTAACATAGGCAGATACCGTATGTTTATTGTGTGTTTTAGATGAATTTTTGGTGTCGTTTAAAAAGGATTTGACGCGTTCGTGGGACGAAAATATTCCAACGTAAACAATAGAAGACGACACGAAAAGTTTGCATGTGGGAAAGTTGCTTCGATCGTTTCAGTGTCAAAGTCTTTAATTCACAAAAACAAAGCAACGTTAGTATAAAAGATTTAGTATAAAAGCTCATTCGAACTCGACCGCTCAACAATGAAATTATTAATGTCCTTCTTTTCGTGCCGTTTAGCACTTCGACATCCGATCCAACAATAATGTTTGGTATGAGATCACCAAACATTCGTAATAAACGAATAAAACAGCGTAAGAAGAATAGACAACTGCTGCAAGTGTAAGGCAATACGCATAGTCGTATTCGTATTACAAACAGGTACAAACTGATTGAATATGTATAATCTTTTATTTATTTAGTTTAATCGCTATTTATGGTACCAGTGGCGTACCTATCTTTGGGAGGCGGAGGGAGCAATATGTCTTGAAGGCGCCTTAGGATATTGTAGGTCATAAACGTATAATATTTCTTTCTACAGGAATTAAAGGGGCCACACCGCCACTATTTAAGAATATAGCTCACTCGGCGTTCCGTGAGTGAATAAAGAAAAATGTTATCCAGGAAAGGAAAAATTTAGCTCACGAGGCGCAGCCGAGTGAGCTACTGTCCTTGAGCAGATAAAATCTCTTTATGAAACAATAGCTAGCAACCTAATGTAAAAGCACCATGATAGGGTGGATACAATGTTTATAGCAACACTTTATCCACCCTTCACGGTAAAATGTTGCTTTGATAACTAGATTTGACACATTAAAAGGCCACTTTTTAATTTACTCTCAGAGGTGTGATAGTTCCACAATGTCGAAGTCGTAACTGAGGTAAGTTTATATGTTTTATGTATTACATATGGCATTATCATTTCCAATGTATCCGATGGTTGCAAGGATTGCGAAATCTGTGAATTTTTTATTTACTTTTTCGCCCTATCAACCCTGCTTAACTCTTTTTTAAAATTATGGTTTTCCACTCACTATCTACAACGGTTTCAAAATCTGTTTCGGGTCCTCTTCTTTTCCAATAATTACTGCTACAGCTTCAAATCCAATTTGCCTCTACTTCGAATTCAACTTCTAATTGCCTCTGCTTCAGATTCAGTTTTCTTTGAAATCCAAAACACTTTCACTTCCAGAATTAAATTATGGTTTTACTTGTTTGTCGAATTATTAATTGATTCTAATAATTATCGTTAATACTGTTTCAAATTAAATATTTGGTTGAGATTTAATAATTTGTGAGGAGCAAACCTATTTGGTGCTTGCCCTTCCGAATGCAAATTATCATCTCTTATGTATCAATTTGTTTTTTTTCTCGTATCCAAGATATTTTACATAAAATGTTTTTCACTCTAACAGCTATTTACAAAGTTTCTATGATAACCAATTTTACATTTCTATAACTACTGAATTTAGCTAATTATACTCTAACAATGATTATAACAATAACTTATTTACATTAACAACTTAAATTTAATCTAGCTACTTAAAATTTATGTTACAATTTTTATATTAATCTTTGGATTAACAAATAACAGAATCTCTAATCAAAGCGTCCAAATACAAATATCATGTCAATATATACAATATTGATTGCGTGACAGAATCATGACAGTAACCTTAGAAATAGAAGAGGAAAATATACATTTAATATCGAATATCGTTATATGCCCCGGATGCAAGCAACCGAAGAATTTTATAGACAATTACAATCCCAATTGGATACACTAAGGAACAACAATAAAATTATTATTATGGGAGACCTAAATGGTAGAATTGGGACGGAAGTAATGCCTGGAATTAAACCAAGATATAATGAGGAAGAAATAAACGCAAGTGGAGAAAGTCTGAACAAAAAAACAACGAAATCATCGAAGAGGATACGATAGAACAAAGCTAGCAAAAAATTAAAAACAACATACCA
Organism: Melanotus villosus; assembly: GCA_963082815.1. Lineage (NCBI taxonomy): Eukaryota > Metazoa > Arthropoda > Insecta > Coleoptera > Elateridae > Melanotus > Melanotus villosus. Next base: position 30,480,116 of record OY720418.1, on the reverse strand, counting down.
GATGCAGCAAAGGGAGCACTGGGCCCAAGGAAACTAAATGTTAATGCTAGAAAGAATTTAACTCCATGGTTCTGCGATGAGGTAAACCAACTAGCCAAAGGAAAATGTCGAGCGTATTTACGATATCTGTCTAATAGGAGTGAAAATGAATACCAACACTACATAAGAGTAAAGAACGAGGTAAATGCTAAAATAAGAAAAATAAAGGAAGACTATTGGACAGCTTTTACAAAAGAGATGGAAAGCGACTTATACGGAGCTCAAAGAAAGGTATGGACAATGCTAAATGGGAGAAAAAGCAATGTAAACGAATATCACCAGATAAACGCGGTGAAAATTAATCAGCGGCAAGAACACTTCAAAGAACTCCATACCCAATTAAAACGACATAAACAATGGAGATAAGACAATTCACGATAGAGAAGAAGATAGTAACGATACCGAAAATAATGTTGAAATTGATGAAGTAAAAGTACTAAACGCCATAAAGAAACTTAAGAACAGAAAAGCACCAACCGAGAATGGTATAGTTAATGAATTCATCAAATATGGCGGACAACCACTGGCATCACAAATAACAACACTGTTAAAAAAAATCATTGCAGACGGAATAATACCGATAGATTGGAAAATTAGCATCACCATACCAGTACACAAAAAAGGAGAAGAAAAATCCAACAAACTATCGCGGAATAACATTATTCGAATCTGTTATGAAATTATTCACTAGCATTTTAAGAGACGAAATTAACAAGCACATAAACATAAATGAAGAACAGTAAGGGTTTAGGCAAAATAGATCGACGTTTGATGCTATCTACATACTTCGACAAATAAGAGACGTACTAACCATATTAAAACAGCTTGACATACCAAGACAAATAATACACACACTTAACATGGAAAACTACCAAAATACGAAACAACAACGAGCTAACCGAGGACATAAAAATAAACTGTGGGATAAGACAGGGCGACAGTTTAAGCCCGTTACTGTTCTGCTCATTAATGGACCAGATAACAGGATAGACTAAAACCGTCAACGAAAGTTACAGAATGGGAGGAGAAAAAATTAAAATAATAAGTTACGTTGATGATGTGGTCTAGCTGAAAGAGAGGATGGCATCAAAAGACTCTTGTACAAATTCAAACAATTCGCAGAAGAATATAATATGATTGTAAATGTGGACAAAACTAAATTTTTAAGCATCGCAAAAGAACCAACAAGATGCAAGCTAGAAATAAATGGTGCAGTAATAGAACAGGTGATGACATTCTCCGAACTCGGAGCAATAATAACAAGCAGTGGAGACCTAAGAAGAGAGATTCAACAACATGCAAATAAAGCAGCAGCCATGTCTAGAGCATTAAGATACATAATTTGGAGGAATAAAAGCATGCATATAGCATATAGAGAGCAATGTAAAGATATACAAAACCTGTATTAGGCCTATATTAGCATTCACTATAGAGACAAGGGCAGACACACGTAAAACAAAGCAAATTTTAAGAACAAATGAAAAAAACTCCCGAGATCTATAACCAGAAGAAAATTAACATACCGAGTGCACAATCAGCAAATAAGAGAAGAATGCGATGTGGAAGATATAGTAAGATGGGGAAGAACAAGAAGGCGAAGCTGGAACCAACACGTGCTACGAATGGAGGACCACAGAATTGCTAAAATATGCAAGAACAACGCACCCCACGGAATACGATCAAGAGGAAGGTCACCAGAAAGGTGAAAAGACTCCTGAACCTCTGCATCGCAAGAAGCGGCTTAAAACTTGAAGTAGAACAGGACAAAATCCTAATAAGAAGAAGAAGTAAGTAAGTCAGCAAGTAAGTAAGAATTAGTCAAAGTTCGGAAGTTATTTAACGTTCGCCATACTTGCAAACAAAATACAGTATTTCTTTTAAAAATTGAGTTATGGTGAAGGCGAAGCTAGTAGCTGCAAAATTGTACATGACAACCAATTCATCTATTTTACTTCTTTTAAAAGTTTTCTGCATAATTACTAAGCAGACGTAGGTTAAAATTTAAATAATCTACAGGTATTTTATTCTTTACCTGTGTATTTACTTAGTTATAGTACTTTATCCCAGAATAGTTCTGCTGTTTGAAATCTTATTATATTTGCGAGTAAGTTTTAAATTTAAAAGTTAAGAATAGATAGATAAAAATTGTTGTTAGGGAATGTTTATAGCATGTTATGAATCACAGAATGCTTTAGACACTAACTAATAACTTGATATTTCAAACTTTTTGAACATTTGAACAAATATTAATTCCCTCTTTAAATTTTTATTTCGTAAATGAATTGGGATGTTTCATAGAATTATTCAATAAGGTCTAAACTCTAAACTAAAACATAGTAAAGTAAAACTGTGTCCAACATTCTAAATTATTTTTTATTAGGTTATATCTTTGATGAATAAGGTCATTTGGATTGAAATAATTGTATTTGATTCACTTGAATACATAAGTAAAACCGAAGAGTACATTAATTATTTCAATCAAAATGACCTTATTCATCAGGTTATGGGCCCAGACTGTGGTAAAAATGAAGAGATAGCAGAGTTAAGGAATTTGAAAAAAATGTTTAAAGAAATAGGATTAAAGGTTCAAGGTGAAGAAATGTGAAAATTAAAAACAAAATATAAGTTCACAAGTATAAATGTTTAATATCGCTTCAGGGTAAGCTTTAGGGTAATAATAACTAATGACAAACATTTGAATATCGGGATTTTCCTTTCAAGCAGGTTATATTAATTTTGAAAAAATTAATTTTAGACAAGATATTAATTTACAAATTGTGATGCCAAAGGTTTTTGTTACGTAAGTTGATGTATAAAACTAGATTACAATTTTGTTTGTAGTGCTACATTGTGCCTGTATTTTATAACAATCATAATTATTGTCATTAGTTTTCAACATCAGTTTACTTTCTATTATGGTTGTTACACGTACTGAGCGATTCACATAAGAGTCGCCCCTTAATAATTGGAATAGGCAACCCAACCTACACATTCGGAATAAAGTTGAGCTATGTTGCTATGTTAATCCTCAATGGAATTTATAGAATCAGTGGTAGCTTACTTTAGAATGACAATTCATAAGTAAATCTCATGTCAAGGTTAAATTCTAAACTGAAAACTTTCATAACCTATTACTAGAAAATTAAGAAAAAAATTATCAATAATGTAGGTAAATTTATATAATTATTATTAGTAAAAAAAAACATACAAAAGGCACAAATAACAATTCTGTATACAAATCACGTTACTGAAAAAATATTTTCATGAGCAGACATTTCCGTAACTTTTAATGGGTAAATAAACAATAAGTATTTGTGGACATATCTACTTGATCATATTTTATTTTTTTTATATTTGCAGATATTTCTAGTACCTTTGGAAAGAAACATGTACGTTGAGTTGCATTTAAAGTTTTGAAGGGGCACATCTTACGTGAATCACTCAGTATATTTATTGCTATTATTATTAATATAAACTCTGATATAGAATTAATATAGTATGATCAGGAGCGCCTACGAAATTCGACGCAATCCTCTAAGTGTCTAAGTATTTAAGTAGGTACCTACTACCTACCTAATTATAATCTTCCCCCTAAAAGAAGTTATTTAGGATTTATTCAGATTATAATTATAAATTACTAATTGTTTTTCTAAATTGCAGACTTGGTTTACAAAAATTAAGGGTGATTGATAGTTCAAATGTTTATAAGCGCAATGCAGGTAAACTGTGCTAACATCGTAAGCTTGTCCTTTCTCTTTGTACCTACCTATCTCACACAACTTTACATAGAATGGCTGTATAAAAATTTCATGAATTAAAACACAATTTCTTCACAGTGTGGATATTTTGCACGGATCTTAGTATTATTTTACGCAACATAACGGCGCATTGTACATTGCATTCGTAGAGCCTCAGACATTAACGCACCAGCCTCGACACAGAAAGGTATATAAGAGGTTATAGACAATACATACATACATAACGAAAGCATCCGCTAACAAAGTTTTAAAACGTTCCATTCACTGAAAGTCTCTGAAACTCAATTTTTGTATGTTAAATAATATCAACTGACTTTATTGAAACATACAAACATAGTTTTTTAGCTTCAAACTCATTCAAATATGACAAAAATATGTTAACTATTAGTCATCAAGAATAGTAATTCTAAGTAACCTAAATTGTTTTGAGCTAATTTTCTTATTAAGGATAGAAGTTACTCTATTTTTGCGGATAAAACAATGTTTTCGGGATATGAAGTGCACTTCTCTTGCCTCAAACGACTAGCTTCCCCTTAAATAAGAGACGGATTTAGATTGTTTTACCATTTCTTATGATTAACACGTTAACTCAGTGTCTGCCAAACTTTTTTACCTCACGGCACACTGGGCAAGGAGAATTTGTTTCGCGGCACACCAAATAAAAATCCCAACAAAATTAAATATACTTTTTTCGCTACCAGCAAAGTAAGTAGGCCTTACACCCATTGCAACAGTGACTGTAAGTGGCTAATAACATTCGAGCTCTAGTTACCCTTGATCACGGAACTTAATAGTGTTACTTACGTTCCTAGGAAAATAATGAACAATGATAACAGAAACGAAAGTTCACCGTTGTCATTGTTACCACTGTTATCATTTTTTTGCGTTGCCAAGTATAGGATGCACAGTTACCACAAAAACTGATCAGAAAATAATTCATACGCTGCAAATAATATTTTCTTGTTCTTTAACTATTTGCTAATGGTAGCGAAAAAATATAATAAGCAACACGGAATGTATGGACTATTAACATTTTCAGGAGGCGACGAGCGTTGGCTTGGCCTCGCCTCGTATTCGCCTACCTCAAATGTTAATACGGCCTTATATTCCTTGTAACTTAAATAGCTATTATCTATCAGTCGCGTGGATGGACTGAATTTTCTGATCCAGCAAAGCCCTACGCTCAAATATGTTTACCTAGATTTTTAAATCTTTCGCGGCACACCTGAATTTCTCGCGACACACTACTGTGCCGCGGCACACAGTTTGGCAGACATTGCGTTAACTGGAGTTATACAAATCAAAATTTAATGTAACTTGTAACACATATCACTGGAGGTATGTATTACATCTTTCTATTTTGCGAGCGGTATGTTTGCAATTTATGTGAAAATTTGGGGCTTCGTCTAACATTGAAAATTAAGTTAATTAGTGCTTAAATTGCAGAACTCTGAATATTGATCAAAAAACTTGGTAACTCTTCACTGTGCATCCCTTCGAGTTCCAAAACTGCATAAAAAAGTTTGATGTCTGTGTAGGTATGCAGTGTATGTGTAAAAAAGTTTCACTAGGCTTAACAAGGTTAACAAGCTTTGTTGAGGTCCGAAAAGTTGATATATAGTAATTAATTCGACAACCGAAAATTAATAATGTCATTCCTATAACATGTATTTGTAATAAAAATTAAATTCAAAATCGTGGAAATGTTGCTTCAAAATATGAAATAGTTTTATTTTGCCAATCGTATTGTGTATTAATAGCGTTATTAAATTCCATAGGTAGCCAATACATAAAAGAGCACTAAACACACCAATCTATATTCAAATAACCGTGGAATTAAATATTGCAAAATCTAAGATTTGAGAAATAATAAAAAAGTACTAAGAAAGCGGCAATTTAGATGCGAGAGGGAAGAGTAAAGGCAGGCCACGTTTGGCAACAGCAAGAAATCAAAGAACCTTAGTAAAAAGTTGCAGAGGTGCCAGAAGATTTACATTACGTGAATGGCATTTAAATAGGTATTGGTTGAGAATGTTGTTGAAAGTGGTTGCACAGATCTGGTCTTAGCAGTTTTTACAAGGAGCCAATGTTTTTAGTAAATTGAAAATCTCACATGTAGGCAAAGCAGAAACCATTGTTAATTGATGGTCAAAAAGAAAACGGCTGATTTGCGTTGGGCCAACGAGAAAATTACATGGACATCAGATGATTGGAACATAATCACTTTTAGTGACGAATCGAGATTTGATGTAAGCGTGGGTGATTGCGGAAAACGTGTGATAAGAACCAAATCGGAGGCATTTCATCACAGAAACGTACAGTAAAATTTACCCATTGAGTTATGGTTTGCGGCTGTATGTGATCAAAGAGTTTAGCAACAGTTTATAGATGAAACAGTTAACGCCCAAGAATATCAAAACATTCTCGATAAATACTTATTACAGAGACCGAGCATATAAAAATTGAACTTATGAAATGTAAAAATTTATTTAATAAAGTCAGTGGGACGGACTAATATATACAAATTTATCGTCCTAACATATGTTATAGTGGTTAGGGCTCGTATATGCAATCTAGAATAATAATAAAAATGACGAGTACAATATTTCAAGTTCCTCAAATGACCACTCTTCTTTTATTCTTTAAAATGGTCCCAAAACACTCGTTCTAAAGAAAAATGTGTAAGCTTGGCGACACTTCTTTTATCGATACTAACGATGTCAGAAAAATCCATTACGACCTCCTCTAATTATAAATTTATTGGACCTCTCATTCTCAGGGCATTGATAGGCTTCAATATTTAAGAACAAGCGAGATAAAATAATAAAAATCAATATAAGATTTATAAACATAGTTTAATAGAAAATACTGAAACGGATGTGACGCAGATGTTTTTCTTAGATATGTGCCTTCAGTTTCGTAACAAGGCTTCTTAGAAGATTGATTGTTTAATAATAAACTTTAGTAAAATTGAGAAGATTTTTTTAAAACTTATCTTAAGAAATAAAATTATTAATAGGCTGATTGTGGGTAAAAAAATTTAAGATTTTATGTAACTTGTGATTAGCTGGAATACAGATGCATCATGCATCTTTTTATATTTGCAGCAGATCTTAAATAGCATATTTGCAGGTTAGTTTAATTGATTCTAACTTCGACTATTTGTATCAATAAAAATAAAAGCAATGTACGAATGTAAAATTCTGAATCTTAATAAGGTGCTTTGTTATTTTACTTTTGTAGAACATACTACCAAAGAATACCTATTGGTGCTACTGTAATTATCGGCACCTTTGATCCAAGTTCTCCGAGTATAAAGTAAGTGTAAGTGTGATTTTGTGTTATTACTCGGGGTAAAAATGGTTTATAAATAGATAATAAATATTATTCTAGGTACTGAAAAATAATGAGAATTAATTTAGAACAGTTCTGTATAGTGTGAAAGAACTTATTAACAATGTTTGGATTTTTTTTTATATTATTTTTATAGTTCTTGATAACTTTCAGAAAATGTAAACATTGTTATGAAATCTTAGAAGAAGAGGAAAGTTTTATGGAAGACTTTATAAATACAAAATATCAAAAATTATATACAATTCGTGTACGGTTACGATACATCAGTAAACTAATCCCATAGTTTAATTAATTGAAAAGGTAAATTAGTAATTCCGTTAAGGAAACCTCTCCTTCTTCAGTAAAATAATGAAGCAAGTCACGACCGCCTTCTACTATTATTTTAAAATACGATTTGTAATAAACACAAAGTCAGATAAACCGATGCACGGAACATTTAAAACCATTAACAATCCACGGTGTACCGATCACGTCTGATCCAATTCCGAAGTAAAGAGTTAAGATTAATGAGATTTCCGATTAAGCGAATAATCGAAGCGGGTTTTTAAATTATCGGCATTCATGGTGCTAGTTACTCCCTGTTTTAAGCTAAATTATCAAAGATTGATTGCTTCTCCCTTCGGATTTTTCATTTCGGGAAACTTCAAAATGAAATTAAAAATTGCGCCACTTGGACACTTGAAAGCGAGGCAATCATTTTTAATTATTCCGGAATTACTTCCTCGCAAAGTCATTTTTTAGATAAATTAAGTGGATCAGGTTATTCATTAAGCGACAAATTGCGATTTTTTTCAGTGAATAACTGTCCTTAGTTTTTAATAAGTTTTGCCCTTCCACGTTGAAAAAAGGGGTTAAACGGGGAACGAGATGCATGCTGTGATAGGAAAAAGGGAGCCATGCCCACTACATCCGGTATATAATTAAAGCTCTCTTGACTTGTTTGCCACCCTTAACAGAACATTTCTCTTCTTATGTGTGCCAGGGGAGCTGAGTGATGACCTCATTATAAAGATGTTCGTCGCAATTTATTTCGTATGGTTTTTTTAAAGAATAATTTGAGCCCTTTTATTATTATATAACAATCATTTGAATTCTATTCCTACACTAAAAGGAGTTGATTTATTTTTAAACAAATCCAATAAATACAAATTCCAAAAAAGCAAACCACCTCTAAAAAATTAGACAAACTTGTAAATATAGTTAAGATAGACAATGAATAAAAACATAACATTCAAATGGAATAAATGTCACCTTAGCAGCTTTAGATTCCGCTTTTTAATGGATAGGGAGATCAAGAAAAAAAAAATTAGAAAATCTTTAAATGAGTTTTTCTAACTTTTGCAATAACATACAATAATTTCAGATGGTAGTACGTATAAGAGCGCAAAATCTTGTTGTTGTTAAAGTTAAAGTGACTAAGTATGTTTTTAGTAGGGTCAGACAAAAGTCACTAAAACCTTGATACACAAATACATAAAGTGAGATTTTAAGATTTGTTCAAGGAATTTGAAGAATTGCAAGGGTAAATAGGTTCAAAAGAGTTTAAAAGTTTATAATCTTTATCTAACAATTTTAACTGAAATATGTAGTAACTAATAAGAGGTCAAGGAGGCATTGAATCTGTAAATATGAATGATATTTACACAGACTGCAACAAGAGTTTTTGTAATCATATTTATACGAAGGAATAACAGTCATAAATACTGTTCTTCCATTTGGAAAAAAACTAAAAGTCAAATTCATCATAACAAACTTGGCAAATGTGAGCTTAGAATGATTTTATAAGTAAAGTTGAAAGAAAAGTAGCAAAAGAAATTAAATAATTCATAAAAGAAGTTTAAAGTGGTAAGTACTATCTAAAATTTAAAAAGTGTTAATAAATCATTAGAAAGGCTTGACGGATTGCAAAATAAAAATCATTTCATTGAAGTCATTGAATAAAACTTGCGTTACCACCCAAAAATTTAATTATTTTTTAAAACAGATTGGAATATAAGTATAAATTTAAAATATTAAACAATACTTGTAAAGTTGGTAGGCTTTCATTGTTGCGTTTAAAATTTTGTATTTAAGTTTTGTTAGTTATTACTTATTACAGCAGATTAAGTTCATTAACTGATAAATACTGCAGATGCCAAACAATTTAATGCTTCATTGAAAACGTTACTTTACTTTGAAGGTTAAACATTGATGAATCAGATCCTAAGGAAAGAAAAATGAATTTTGTTTGTGTAAGTTGACAAAGTTAAAGTAATTAAACACACAACTATATTATTAATGTTAAGCAATAAGTGTATTCAATGATTTTCTATGTTTCTCTGAAATTTTTGTAGGAGTTTTTCTTTTATGCAGAGTTTCTCTTTTATGCGCCAGTTTAATGGCCGAATTATTAAGATATTAATCGTTAACGATGCAGACGTAAACAAAACAATTCTGTTGTGCACAGAAAAATGTTGTTTTTAAAATTGTATAAACTCTCGTAAATCAACAATGTTCATCAGTTCATAATCGCAATTTGGGTTGGTAATCAGAATGAAAAATTCCAGCAGCAATAAAAATTCAGCATTAACGTTCCCAGCGTGAGCTGGTCGAACACAAAGCAATATATTTAAAGAATAGCAGTGGTAAGAGATTTACAGCGCTCTGTTATTTTTAAAACAACAGAGCTTATATATAACAAGGGACGAAGATAAATCAGTTTTGATGTAGAAAAGCAACAAAAGACTTAACTTGTAAAAGCAAACACATTTTTCTAGAACTCGCACCGCAAAAATACAGGAACGAAGTAAGTGCCAGACTAACTCGTAACTGCATAAATAAATCAGCATCGCCTGGAAAAAATTATTTTTCGTATCTCGCATTAGCACTAAAAAATTACACAAGAGATGCAATTCTAACCCCAACGGAGGTTCCTACCGTAATCTCGGCCTTTCGTGAATTGGAATAAGCTAGGAAGCTCGGCCAAGCGCGAGGAGATATCACGCTGCGTCTATGGGTCAAAAGTTTTCCAGCTTTGTATACATTTAGCTTTTATTCGAACGAAGGGGACGATTTCCTAGGGGACGTATCACATCGTACCGGCTCGATTATTCATCTTAGATGCACACCGTCTGCCAGAAACCGTGTTAGAAAACACGAAGGGAGCTTCACTTGGATGCAACAGGCTCGAGAACGTTTCATAAGGGGCTCAAAATGTCCCGTAAGTCATCCGGTTACTTTGTTACCGTTTCACTTTACTCTAGAAAATGCGATTTTTGTATTGCCATTTGCGAATGGTGCAAATAGGGAGGAAGTTCGACATAAATAAAAATGACATAAAACAAAATATTATGTTTCGCAGCGAAAGAACGGCTTTATTTTTGAAACGATCTCTTTGTGAGCGAATGATGTCATCAGGGCGGGATTTGTCAGCTGCACTTTAGAATCTTCACGTTCTTAGAACTGTCTTTGACACAAATTTCCCAAATAAACATAAACTTATATGAGTGGATGGGTGCCGCAGCTTGAAACTTGGATGAACAGTTCCTGCACTTACAAATAAGTTTTGAATGTTCGAAGTTGGCTTTTATTATAACTAAACACTTCGCGAGCTACTTCTCTTCTTGGTACAAGCTTACGAACTACGCTAACACCGCTGTTATTTACGGTGTAATAATCATTTAACGCCCAAGTTACCAAAGCTTGTTAAAGGGGTTTCAGGATTTCACAAACTTCCCGTTACTAAGACTCAGGTCCCAACAAAATATTTGCCTACAGAGGAAAATGAAGTTTTAGCATCGTATACTTTTGTGAATTGTCATATAAATTGTCTTATAAAGTTAACTATGAGAATTATCATTTATTTGTCAGTGTTACTACCGTCTAAAATTATAGTTTTTCATGGAATCGCGAACTTGATGTTTTGATAAGGATTTGTATAGCGAAATTAATAAAGAATCTTTTTACTTTAAATAGTTTTGAAATGGCGTATTTATATTTACAAAAGCACATTCGATCAACTTACCAAGAAATAACGTTAGTACCACCAAAGTTAGATTAATGCGTAGCCTTGTCCCGTAAACACTCAAAGCTTGATACACACATTAATGCTCACATCATCCAGGCAATTATATAATACAGATAGCAGCGATACATGAAAGCAAAATAGGCACGCAATACTACATTTAGCAGAATAGGTTCGGTTAGTGTTACTTCCAGGGGGGAGGGTATTTCCCTCTGGAATCCATTGCTGCATCTAGTAGAAAACCCTTGGGGATGTTGGGGAGTGATGAGTGATGGGGCACCTTCAGCTACTTATAAACCTAAGAGCAGGCAGAAATGTGCCGCAGGCCAGCTATAACAGAACATAGCCAATCAATGGGTGATCCACCCATGTCGATGTTCCATCCATCCTAGATGACCCGGTCTAGATAGTTCAACGGAACAAAGCTTTTGCGGAGGCGGGCCTACCTGACCAGCCTGGAAACTATAGCCCGAGAGTCACTGCATTTCATTAGTAAATGCAACCAGGTCAAGGGCCTTTATAACTACGTGTAGTTATCAAAGTCCCAGGCAAATAGCCGGCTAAATGGGCCATACTCTGATAAACAACAACGAGCTTCATGCTCTGATTAAGTGCCCCAACAAGCCTCAATGCCTGTCCACATAAATAACAATAATATCAACAATAGCAGCAATTACATCATCAACAGCAACATAGCTGTTCATACCGACCTTATCTCATCGGACATGCAATCACATCTCTTAAATTCAAGATCAACCTGCTCTGCAGCTTTATGTGAATAATTACCTAAAATGCATTTTACACCAACGCACCACTAATTCGCATTGCCGTACACAAACACACTTGGTCCTTTTGCATTCATTAACACATCTGTACGCTAACGCGTCCTGTAACCGACTATATTATTTAAATCTAACCTGGGTTAGAGCCCTTAATCATAACTAATCGCCCTGTTTTAAAAACTCTCGTTCGGGTTTAATAAACAAGCGGTATTTGTTTCAAGAAATCTAATACTTAGGTCATCGCCGCCAAAAGTACGTAAAACATGGGCATTTATATGAAAGCAAAAGCAGTGTCTTAGATTACTTACTAAGGTGGTCTCTCCTTTGGCCTCTCATAACTTCCTGTTCTATTTATCTCTGTCATCAGCTAGTTTTCTCCAGTTTTTAACTTTTACAGGTTTACTTGAGTCTTCGGTTACTGACCCCCTCCACATTTTCCGCGGTCTTTTTGCTCCTCTCTTTTCTTCTGAGTTTTGCTGTTATATTCTTCTGTAAACAACCACTCCTTCCATCAATCTCACATGGCCAGTCCATCTCAGCCTTCCCAATCTTGTGTAGGTCATTATGTCTGGTTCTTTGAACTCTTGGTGCAGCTCATGGTTCCACTTAATTCTCCATGTGTCTTCCTCTTTAAAGGGACCCAGCACTCTTCTCTCAAGGATGCCCTGTCTTTCTTCATTCTTCTGTTTTGTAGACCATTAATTTTGCCTTCTTTTCTACATTTCTGTTTGTTAGCACTTTATTTGGCAGATTGACTGTCCTACTTACCTGTGCTACTCTTGCTTTAATTTCTTCAGTCTTATCGTCGTCTTTGCAGACCTTAACTCCCAGGTATTTAAATCCTTCTATAACTTCTAGGTTGTATTCTGCGACTGTTAGATTCCTCTCTACACTTGAACAATTCTCGGAGACCGTCTTTCTCTCATTCATTGGCAACTCTACTTTCTTCCCAAGTTGTTCAAGTTTTACAAACACTGCCCTTGCGCTCAGTACGGTTCTACTAATTATGTAGACGATATGTCTGCATATATTAGCATTTGCTTAGATTTGTTAAAGGTTGTCCTATTAGATCTATATTTACTTGTCGAATAGCCTTCTCAAGGGCTAAATTGAACAATACCGGTGACAGACTATCCCCTTGTCGTAATCTTGTATTTGTCTGAGCTAACTCGGTTGCTTTGTTTTGTATTTCTACTTGTATATATTTATGTTTCCTCAATCGTGTTCTTTATTAGTATTATCAATTTCTCAGAGGTCCTTTTAGGGCTATCATAAGCAATAAGAAAATCTACAGAGATGTGAAAGGTGTCGCTTTTAAATTATCATGTTTTTTCCATTATATTTTATAGTACAAATATCTGGTCTAGATTCGAGTTTTCCTTCCCGAAGGTCGATTGATTTCGGCTTAAATTTTTTCGTAATATAGGGTTGCAACCGTTCGTGAATTATTGTATCTTATACGCTACATTGAGTAGGCTGATATACCAAGGAGTTAAATCTTGATGCATTTGCTGGATATTAGGATAATATATCAAAACGCTTTTAAATCCATTCGAAACTTCTGAATAGTGAAAGACAGTGACGCCATATTTTTAATACTGAAACGAAAAATACTTGAGTAGTTTAAGGTATAAGGTATGATGAGTAGTTGACTTTGGTATACTTACTGCCCTTCTGTTGTTAGTTACAGTATCTTTGCTTGTTCATCAGAGCTTTATTCTTATTCTTACATGTGTTTATTTATTCGTTGTGCATGTCATATTTAAAAAAAAAGAATCAAGAGATTTATATCAGATTTTATCAAACAAAAACATATGTACATAGACATGTACTTAAAGGTCTATGAGGATGAATGTATGTAGGTGTCATGCACAAGTTTGTTTCTTATAAAATAGTCTCAAATTCAGAAAATTAGAAATGTTATGGGTGGCTTCTAAGCAAGCAAACTGAATGTAATATAAAGTTGTCAACCCACTTGTGTGGAAAAATTGCCATATTACAATTTCTGAATTACCGAAAGACTTAAAAGTTACTTTCGGTGCAATTGATATTGCATAGTAGTAATGGGTGGTAACTTCGCCATTGCGATAAATTCTCATTAAGCACCATACATGTCAGATCTCGCTCTGCACGACCGGGGGATATAACTGAATGTAACGAAATAGCTATCGGCAATTTTAAAACATGTCTCAACAAATTTGAGCAATGGAAACGGAGGTTTAGAAGGGGATTACTCTGAAGATGGTGAAATTTCAATTCCATAAGCTTTATAGCTTTTAATAAGTCAAATTAAGAGGAATAATATTTAATTACACCGTAATAAATACCTGCAAAGATCTGATATAGAAGGATGTGGGATGTAAATAACAAAGTAACTGTTTAGAAATATCAAAACGATTTCTTTTTGATCAAGCTTCAAACTGGTGGAAGGTTATAACCTAAAATTAATGAGAAAAGCTTTAACTAAACGTATTGTACATTTACTATTATTAAAAGAACCTATTCAGCTTTAAATGCACTAAAATTACTCGCGTTCAATACCTGTAATGAATTAAACCGATAGTATTTTTAAGGTTCCATCAAGTTAAATCGATGGAAGCGGATTTTAAATTTACAATCTGCTAAAAGCTGCTACCACTTTGTAGACACTTTCAATAGGGGCACAAATCCTCAGCTGCCCAACCAGACATTTCCTTAATTGAAAAATATTGCAATATTATCCTAAAATATACGTTTTTAATTGGAATGATAAATGTATGTTCAACCCTTTAATTACAGACCACTTTCTGACGGAACACCACAAAAGGATCGCCCGTCGAATTTCCAAAAAGCTTCTATTCATAATTACGCTAATTGGAACAACATTCATGTTGAATAACCATACTTGAAATTTAGAAGAGACAATATTTTGTTAGAGTTTTGGACATAGAATATTTCGTCGACGCAACATAACCCCTTCACGAGGGTAAAAACTAAATCACATATTGCGGAGAGGGTGAAACAGAGAGGGATTAAAATGGCTTAAAAGAACACTCGATGGGAGTCCCCACTGCTGCGTCGGAAGAAGAATCTCCACGAGGGGGAAAACAAGGGTGGAAAGAAACTAGGGCACTAGGTGGGATCGGGTGGACGCAACAGGGATGAGTTTGAGATGGATGTTGAAAATGCAACTTGATATTACGTAATAGTTGTTATGACGCAGTTGGTTATTATTAGACTCTTATTTGGTTGTTATTATTTGTACGGGTTTATTCATCTATGCTGTCATTCAACCCGTGTTCGAAATAAATATGTACCCTCTTCAGTTTAACTTACTAATAGGCTTTAAAAATTGTAGAAATTAACATTCACCCCAGCGGACCCTTGGGAGTTTGAACATCTTCCTTCGTTAATTAAATACAAAAGTTATATCGAGAGGATTGCTTTGCTAATATAAACGTTTAAAGTTATAGCTTCATCTTGCGAATACTATAAACATATCGAATTTAACAGGAAATATAATAATACGAACCTGCATTATCTGCATTGCGGAGTCCCATACCAGGGGGGTGTATTGGCCAGATAAATTCGAGGGAGAGCATGTTATATACTGCCGTCATTGTTTGAACTTGTCCCCAGGGCCGGCTTTTACTTTGTATGTTTTAAATTTAGGTAAATTTTTTCTATACCTAAAACCAATTCATCAGTAGAAGTCGGATACCATCAATTTTTCAGAATCATTCTTTTAATCTGCTGAAGTGTACTCTGAAAATGGAACTTTTGCGGGCTTTTCCACATTTTTGCTCTAAAAATTATGCTGGGGAAAGGAAGAGATATTTCCAAAAATTGAGAATAGCTGAATTAACCGTTTCATTGTTGGAATTTAAGGGAAATGTTTAATTCTGTAAGGCCAGAAAAATCAAGCAACTTCTTCCAAAAACATTTCATATTAATAATCAAAATAATCTATTGACGTTACCATCTGATATTCAAAACAGCAATTCCGTTTTTAAAAACAAGGCAATAAAACATATATTTTGTGAAAAAAATGTTTAAATAAAAACTAGGACGCGAAGTTTAAAACTTTTATCTTAGCATTATACTTTAGTTTGGTAAAAGTTTGATAAAATACGTTTTTCAGTAGGGTAAACAGTCAGGTTTGCTTTCTCTTCTTTACATTTTTATTTCTGGAGAACAATGATTTATTATTTTGCAAGTTTTCAGCTTGACACTTCATATTCAACAAGCAGTCGTAATATTTTTCCTGCTTTTAGGATATTAAAGAATTACTTCAGCTCTTTTTTTCGATAAGATTTTTTTTTAAGTAATAAGGCCAACGTAGAACCTTTTTATTCGTTGGTTTTCTATTGAAATTTTAAGCTTTATGTCTGTAAGGTCTAAGCTTACATTAATTAATTAGAAATAAATGAGAAATTTTAATCTTTATTTTAAAATGCACTCTCTCAAATTTGCGCGTTAATTATGATAAAAACGATGAAATAAAGTTTAATTATCTCTGATATAACAACTCATTAAATCAGCTCAGAAAAAATTACATGAAAGATCTTATTTAGATACCATGGTTATGCAAATCATGTTAGTTTAATGACATTGCACTTTAACTGCATAGAAAATGTCAGGAGTAATTTATACGACAGAACAAAAACTATACTAGCTAAAATTATTTAGTTATGCTAATTATAGTTTAAAGCCCCGAAAATGTTATTAGATACGCAAAACCAAGGCCATAAAACAGTAATGTGGTTAAAAATCACATGTAGTTTATAATTGGGAGCAATTATAAATGCCCAGCATGTGCTCTGTGTTTTTTCTACTTTTTTTAATAAACTATAAAACTTCGGTCGATAAAATATTTAGGGAACTTAGAGGAGATGCTATGTGATATTCGTTTTTTCAATGAAAATATTTCCAGCTAGTTTTCTGGGTTTTTGCGTTTTTGTAATATAACTGAAGCTATTGTTTCTCAACGTTTGAAAGCGTTTAAAATGCGATATTACGGCCACAAAGCTTAATTTAATAATACATTTTTATACTGTCAAAAGCTATTTTAATTTGGATAAAAATTGTGTAGAAAAACATTTCAGTTTAAATGAAAGAATTTATTGCATTTATAGTTAGAGTTAAAGGAATATTAACTTCAGGGATGCTGAATTTCTGAATACAAATCTGATATAATTCAAAATCCTAGACTCATTTATTGTCAAGTTAGCCGAAAAAACAGTTTTATTCGGTTCAACGGGCAGCCGTAATTCAGTATTTGCATTCTGAATATACGAAAGTTGTACAAAAGCTCTCGTCTCTAATGAAATTCAGAGCCCTTTCCGTCATTATGTAAGTTTATAACGAATGCTTAATGTGAATCTGCCTCAATTGTAGTTCTGAAACACTTCTAGGAAACCGCGATGTAAATCTAACGGAGAACAACCATTATGCGATGTTTATGATGGGCTGACAACCCTTTCACTTTCAACACGAAACCTGGACTTTTAACGTACTTTGAACATGCAAACTCCGGAAAAGTTTCATGTTTCAAACGCCCGAAAAACGCGAGACGTTCGATAAACACTCCTTACAAAGCTGAGGTTTTAGTACCAAAATTGTAGTGGACAACAATTATGAAAACACGAACATTTTGACAGAATTAGAACCTAATGTACTTAAAACTTCCTTAATCAATTTATAATCATTTTATACATACATTTCTTCACTTCGTCACGAACTATTTAGCTAATTTTGGAATTGCTAATTTAACAGAACAGAAAACTTACCTTCCATGCATTTTGCAATTGACTTTGTAGTTAAGGTTTGAACAGCCAAAAGTAGAAAGCTCAACCAAAAATTTTAAATGATCTTGTTAGCATGTTGTTAAACTCCCACAGTGTTTTTTAGAAAAAAAAACAGACTGTCGTGCCATAAATCTTCATTTTATTTTAATAACGGTAGTTTAAACCGGGCATGTTCTTTTTGATCTTAATATAGCTTTTGTAAAAAAGGAAATATTATCTCAGCCCCCAACTTCACGGTTTTTCTTACAACAGTTTTTTAAAATGCGCTGCAATTTAATCAAATTAGAAATTAAGAAGAATGAAAAACAAGGTTTCTTCCAGTTATTCCATTTATTTAGAAGTTAAGGGTAGGGTAATTCAGGAAATATAAACGTTTTTCTATGACTATTAAATAATACGTCCATTATAAACACGTTTCCTGCTAAATAATAGTATACTACTTATCCATATTGCAGAATTCCGTATGGCGAATGAAATACGAGCAAAGTTTCAAAATAATCAAAAGCAATCGAATTATTGAAAAAAATGTTTATATTTACTTTGTTAAAAAACATTGGTGTTTACTGTTTACACATTATTTACACAAAACATATCTGTGCCCTCTCTACTGGCCTTTCTAATATTTGCGGGTAGTTTCTTCATGTGCTGTTGCAATCCAGATGTATCACTGGTTTACAGTGTTTACAGCTAAACCTCCTTTGAAGAAAACGGGTTCGCTTACGCCATTTTCACCTTTTCACGGCCAACCTCACTAAAACTTTTGCTGGAAGCTTGGATTTTCTAATAAACTTGACTTTATCGGGTGCTACGTGATCTACAGACTTATAGTAAAAATCCTGCTGCCATTCAGGTTCTTTAACTGCGAAATAAGATTCATCATCCATTATATGTTGATCCGACAGAAAAAGAAATTCTGGATCACATTCTCAGTCTTGTTTTTATGGTGGAAAGTTGTGCATCGGTGATAAATGGAACTGTCTTTTTGGCTTTGCGTGTTATACCCATACATTCAAAATGCTTCTTAACGGTTTTGTGGTCCATTTTATACTCTTCCTAATTCCCTGTACGATTTTGGACTTCGTCCTGCCGTTTCGGTTTTTAGTTTCGCTCGTACTTGGCTGTCCTGAAGTAAACATTTTTTTTCCGGTTCCAGGTTTTCCTTCTGCACTCTACCCATTCTCGTATAAGTGCCCGATATACACTAGTTTTCTTAAATCCCATTTTTTGAAAATGATGAGACATCTCATTTTTCTTTGCGATAGAATTTTTTTCACAGAATTGAAATATCAATTTTCGGCTCGACTTCTGTCGACGGCATTTTTGTAACTAATTATGATATAAAGGAAACGTTGAAATATTCAGTAAGACAGTAGACAGTAACATAAAGCAAGAAATAGAACAAAAATTAATCTTTTATAAAAGCATAATAATACAATCCTCAATTAACTTTTCATCGAAGTGACGACCATTGGCTTTATACAGGCCTAGCAGATTATGTGCTTCCTTGTAATAAGTGTTTGAAGAGTTTCCGGTTGTATTTGATTCCAACAGGCTTGGATACTATCCCAAATATTATTTTGTTGGTGATAAGAGAATTTCCTTAGCATTCTGTCAATTTTCTCCCATAGTAATTAGATGGCTGTGAAACATTGACCCTCAAAAAGGACATGACTGATCGGTTAGCAGCCTTCGAAATGTGGGCATATAGAAGAATTCTAAAAATCTCTTGGACACAAAGAGTGCGCAATGACGAAGTTTTAAGACAAATTGGAACGGAAAGGGAACTAGTAGATAATATAAAGAAAAGCAAGCTATCTTATTTTGGACACATATTACGACATGAAAAATACATAATACTGCAATATATAATAGAAGGGAAGATTGAAGGAAAGAGGGCGCGAGGAAGAAGGAAAACATTTTGGATGAGCAATATAAGAAATTGATTGGGGATGAACAGAGAAACGCTGATACATACAGCGCGTGATAGATGGAGATATGCCATGGCGATCGCTAACCTCAGAAACTGAGACGGCATCCGGAGAGAGAGAGTAATTACATATATCTGGCGACTGAGTCGGTCAAATCATTATTTTCAAAACACTGGGTCGTTGATTACGTTGAATATAATTTGTACAATATCCAGAAGTATGTTTCGGATCATTGTCTTGTTGGAATATAAACCCTCGTCCAATGATTCTTAATCCAGAAGGAACTGCATGATTTTGAAGCATCCCATGAAATCGTTCTTTGTTCAGTATTCCATCGATTTTTATTAAATTTCCAACTTTACTTCTTCCAAAGCAACTTCATACCATAATACTTCCCCCACCATGTTTTACAAGGAAGAACACACTGAAGATTGTTAAGCTTCATTTGCTAATCTTCGAACGAATACCTTGCATTAGGATCCCAACTTCTCAAATTTAAATTTCTCAGCCCACAAGACGGATTTCCATTGTCCAATAGACCAATCTTTATGGACATGTGCCCATTAAAAGCCTTTTTTGTCAGTTTATTTCACAAAGTAATGATTTTTGCTTGGCAACACAACCTCTAAGTTCAGCAACATTCAGTCGATTTTTGATGGTGCTTACGCTGATTGAATTTATGCGATTTTCGTTGATTTTTGGAGCATCGGGCGCTGTAAGGAACCTATTTCTGTTGCTTGTTGTTATACTAACATGTATGTCTTCTTGAATAGTGGTAGTTCGTAGCCTCCTACTTCGTTTTCTGCTACTGCAAACCCCTGTCTCTTTCTTTCGCTCAAGAGTTGTAACAGTACCACCACACGAAACTGCAACTTTCTTCGCAATTTGGCGAAGTGAATAGCCTTCCTTTCTAAGAATACATATTTCAGCATGTTTTTAAACAGTTAATTCTTTTTTGAATTTTGCCATTGTCACATTACACAAAATATCTTTTGGGCAAACATTGGTTACACTTCAAAATGCACACAAAAATAATAAAAATTGCATGAACTAGTGTAATTTCGGTTACTTGCTGGAAATGTCAAATTTATATGTAATGTAAACAAATTCTAAAGACACAAGATAGTTGAGAAAACTAGGGAGAAGTTATCAAAGATACTTTATCAAAACGTTTCCAGCTGTAGTAATTCAATAGGACTAAAAAAAATTACCAGCTTTCTTAAATAAACCAATCAAAATTTTGTGAAATTAATATTATAACAATTAGGAAAGTCTATAATGCTTCTCTTATACAATAAACATACATTTTATTCACCAAATTTTGATTTATGCTAAAAAGTCTGGGTGATCTCAGACTTTTTGGCGGCAGCGTATACGCATGCACTTTTTTAATAACGCATTTAAGAGTGAAATTCTGTTTGAATTTCATTCCCCATACCTCGTGACATGTTTCTCTAAAGCGTTTTTGCTTAGAGTTTGGTGATTACAACAAGGTTGTTTTGTGTAGCGTTGGCATGTTCAAGCTCATGACATTTATAACTCACACGCTGTGCCCAATCACTAAACTGCAGACTTCATTACTCACAGTTTTCTACCAATTGCAAAGCTCCAAATTCTTTATTTCCCATTGAATTATTATCGAATGGAACGTGATATAGTACAGTTGCTAATTCGAGATTTTATACGTTTTCAAATTGCAACAAAAGGTAGTAGTCGTAGAAACAGTACAGTATTATGCTTTCATGTGACTGCTAATCAATGAGTCGTAGAAACAGTACAGTATTATGCTTTCATGTGACTGCTAATCAATGAGGGCGAAGTTGACCCATCCGATCACTTTTTGTTTGAATTTGTTTTTCGATGTAAATATATTGCTTTTAAACTCTTTGTAAAAATAGTTGTAAGATGCTCATACTTTACCCTTTTCATCTATCACATTAACAAAAGAATTCTTGAAAGTTTGCCCTGATACACTGGGCAAAACGATACGGGTATGTCTTTGCTCAAACGAAGTAACTAAATGTTTAATTTAAAATAAAAATTACCTGTTAGTTAAATACAAACGTAATATTTATTAAAAAAAAAAAAGTTTTTGCCGCTTTCAGCCAACCCATCTCTTTATTTTTAATGGGGTCAATAGCACACTGCATGTCTGATTCTTTTCAACTTTGCCTCTCCGTTATTCTTTTATATTTTGACACCATTCTAAAAACAATACGTAGTATGCACCTAACATTGGGTTTTACATGCCATAAAATATTTTAAGTTATGGTAATTTCACAAAGCTTTGCACAAAAACATTCAATAATCATACCAAATGCTGCTCCAAATTTGGTTTTACAGAAATTATGCATAGCATCGACAATACAGTACTTACAACAAATGCTAAAATAATTTCTTAAAAGCAAACTTACCTTAAAATTCACATAAAACGTTTAGGCACAATTTCTTGCACTTTATCTCAAGACTGCCAACCTCCAACATTTTTTTGCATGCACAGTTTAATATACCTAGCAACATCTTTATTTCAATAGGTTAATCAAAACACTTAGTGTGCCATTTTACCCTGCTATGTCATTTTGGGCACAACTCCCGTAACTATTATTTGACAAAATAAAGCGGGCGTTTAAACAAAGGTGATTTTCGCAAAACTACAAATTACCGAAAGATAATGAGGGACGGACATTAGCTATCGAGCTTATATTACAAGAGGTGCTTGTCAAAAAAATGAAATTTTGTAAAGCAGCTGGTCAAGGCAACAAGGAACATATTTATGGTTCAGAATTTTGTACTTGCTTGCAGAAATTGCTAGCGACTGGAAGACGACAATGATTCAGCGTTTTCTTAAAGATGAGAACTACACGGGAATTAGTAGGTTGTACAAGCTTTAAAGTCCGAAAAAAGTTATTGGGGCAAAGTTTAAGAAGCGTTTAATATGAGAAGAGTTATTGGATTCTCAGTATGGTTGCTTACCACCCGCGATTTCATTTTATTGAGGTGGTTAACGGTGACCCAATTTTCATTTCCAGAATTAACCAATAATGAAAGGTGGTTTTACAGGCTACGATCCCGAGATAAAACACCAATTGACGCAGTGAAAGAATCTGCACCTATAAAGATAAAAGAAAGTGCGATGGGTTCAGAGTGCCATAAAAGTCATGGTCATAGTTTTTCGATTATTTTCACGAAGAATTTGTTCTTTCTGGCAGTAAGGCGAACTTTGATTTTTACTGCTATGTTTGGGGCGCTTGAGAAAAGATAGTTGATGAAAAACACCAAAACTGTGGTGTAAAGATAATTGGATACTGTGTTATATAGTGTATTCTAGCTGGCGATTTTCGTATTCGGAACCTCTGAAGATGCCTTGTGTAATTTCCGATTTTCGTACGTCGAGAAAAATTTTAGCTGTTGTAAGAATTTAGTGTGTTTTTAAGAACTAAATATGTAAGAATTTAATTCCTAGGTAAAGGCACGTTTTGTTTAGTTTAAATAAGCGGCCGGCGCCTCATTGGTGACTAAATAGACAGATGCCGTACGGGCTCTGTACTAACAAGACCTTCACTTACTTTTCATTATAATTATTGTATTTGTGTTTTTCCTCATTGAACTTCTTTTATTAAACATTAGACTTTTATTGCCCACGGAATTATAACAGTTTATCAGAAGTGGGATAATTACTCAAAAGTTTTGTTAAGTGTTAGGTGTTAGCGTCGTTGAACTACAAAGGGCTGTATTGTGCGGGAACGCTTTGGTTTTGAGTCGTATTAAAATATGTGGCGGGGTCATTTAGAGCTGTGACCGCTTGTAGCGTATTGTGCGCGGTGCTAATTTAATTATTAATTAACAATGGTTGACCCAAACAAAGCGAATTTGATCCAGTGAAGGAGGATCAAGACATCGAGGATTGGATTGCTGTTGTTGATCAGAATAGGTTAATTTATCAATGGAGTAAGGTGGAAGTACGACACTATGCTTTAAATAACCTTGTTGGGGTAGCAAAGAAGTGGCGTGATAGTGTTTTTCCTCAACCTACAACGTGGGATCAGTGGCAACAGAAACTAAGAGAAACGTTTCCACGGGAAATCGAGAATACAAATAAGATTGCGAGCACAGAATTACAAAGACAAGCAAGTCAAGAGGTAATCGAGTACATTTATGGGAAATTAGCATTATGCAGTAAGGTACGAATGGATGATGCTAAAACAACAGAATGGATGGTCGACGGGTTGAACAATAACCGTTATAGGGATTTTCTAGGGCGATTATCTCGTTATACAACAATTTATAATCTAATAGAAGCAATTAAGGATGCTAGTGCTTATATCGACCCAGATTTTAAGAGAAAACATTTCAAAAAACACCCTGAAGAAGGCACGAGTTCGCTTACGTGTTTCGCGTGTAGGGGTAGTGGGCATACAACGAAAACTTGCCCTAAGAAACGGTGGTAGCGAAAGATTGTGTGTTTTCTCTGCGGTAGAGATGGACATATGGCAAAATTTTGTCCTACGAGCAATACTCCAGCTCCAGCGTGAAAATGTTTTACACGTAAATGAAACAGAACCGAACGCGAAGTTCTTCAAGGATGCATATGTGAACGATAATCACGTAAGAAGCTACGTAGACTTGGTAAGTCAAACGTGTGCCCTGAAACAATCAGTTGTCGAAGAAATTGAACTGACGTGACAAGAAAGTGACGGTGGTAGCTTGAGCGGTTATGGGGGTGGCATAGTAGTTATACTTGTTGGTGTAACAAAAGCCTGAATAAAAATTGACGATGTGGAAGTGGAGGTGCGGATTCACATAGTGCCGAATAATTCGCAAGAAATTCCACCAATTGTAGGACACTCATATACCTAGCAACCTCATGTAACGATACTGAAAACGAAGGACAAACTAACGAGTAACAACCAGAATTCGCGAATACCGAGTCGGTCGGAATTTCGAAAACTATATTGTGGGCAAATAAAGCAACTGTTATTCCAAACAATTACTTAGGACATGTTAGTGTACAGACAAACGTGAACAATCGCGATCTATGTGTCGAAGGTGGAATAAGAGAGTGTGGTGAATCGCGATGTGTGATTTCCACGAATGTGAATGGTGAAAGTGTAATTCCAATTTTGAATGTCACAAGAGGAGATCTTGTTATAAACGAAGGCAAGAAGATTACGAGAGGCGAAATTTGTGCAGAGGGTGGCTACAAACAGAAAGTAAATGAAGAAGCTGTAACAATCGACGAAATAAACACAGACTGATATTAGTTTGAAAGTCAATAATTTTAAGTACTTGGGAGCTATTCTAAATAGTGGAATTGCACGGAAGAAGAAATTAATTATACGGTTCATTAAGGGTTTGACAAAGAAATGGGAAAGTGTGTCCAGCAACTTTAATAAGGAAGAGGCCCAGACCCATTAAAAATGAGGAAGCATGAAGTAGATAAACTGTTAAGAAACAAAGGCTTAAAATAGAGTGAGTAGCGAAAATGGTGGGAAATAGAAGAGTGTGGCTAAACCTGGGTAAAAATCCTTGAAGCCATGGAGGCTCGCATGGAGGCGAAGAAGAGGAAGAAGAAGAAAATAAATATGATGATGATGATCTTACCTTATTTATGCAGAAATTATTAAATATTCCAGAAATGCATCAGGTATCTTTTCGGTTTGGTCTGAATTATGTATTTATTTTGATTTAAGATATTTAGCAAATGTCCAAGCAGCCCGTGTCATCAACCAACATTTTCAAATCACATCTATGAAAGTAATTTAAGAAATAAAACACAGATATGAAAGGGATTCTTGTAGTTTAATTTAGTTTTAAGAGGAAGTTCAGCCGTTCTTTGTGTTAGTTGATGACACACATTTTATAATCCTGAATATCTAGCAAGCATTACTAATTTTGGATATGTAACAGCAAAGTAGTAACTTTTTACGACGCCATAAAATACTCTATTTTTTAAACTCATAAAGTCAGACCATAACTAAATGGTCTAAATTTTGTGGTGGAAACGTAAATTAAAGCAAAGCGAAGCAATAAAAACAAGAGAAAATTTAAGTTAACCTTCTATCTAATGGACAAAGTTCTAGTAATGAATTCACAATGTTTTTACATTATTTATAATGTGAGTATTTGCGAAGCACTTAAAATTTGAATTTTATGAGTTGGGATATTATAATGAAGTTTATTAAAAGTAGGGTTATTTGTAAGGAAAGGGATTTTAGTAGGTTTTCGAAATAGGTTAGTACAGGCTCCGTGCTTTTGTTGTTCAAAGTTTCCTTTGCCGAAATTTTGTTCATTTATAAAAGAAACTGCTTCAATCTCCCGTACTATAAAATTTAAAACGATCCATATCTAAGAATAGATTTGCAGCATACTAGGTGGTCTGTATTTATTTTTATAAAATGTGAACCATATGTGAATATTTTTGTCACCAGATAAAAGTTCATGAAGCATAAGATACGATATGCAATTCCATTGTTATGAAACTATTTTTTGTGGTATAGTTTGGATGAGAAATAATAAACTGGTTAAGAGTAATCTAATACTAAAAGTAATAAAATTCATTTTCAAGATAAAATTTTTTGATAACCACCAATCAATGTTTTAAATGCAAGCTTGATTAGTGGTGACCCACAAATACAAAAAGTAAATGGAAAAATTTAGTCGGTATTTGGCGATATAATCTGTTTGTGGTCTTAATATGTTTTTCTGGAACGTGAACAAAAGAGTGCCTGTTATTACATCATGAAATTCTTAGTAAAATATTGGTCATAACGAGTGCATTAATAGAATAAGTACCCAGAAAAAAAGTACAAATTTGTCGATGTTTATCGCCCAGACCTCAGTCGATAGAGCTTTTTAACTTTTTGCTTATTATCCAGTGGTTATTTATATTGCAAAGTTAAACATATCTAATAGCTAAGTAAGTATTTGTGTTTGTTTTGCTTTGAATGTACTAACAAGTTATTAAATTTATTTATTGTATATCTTGTTTATAACAACAGATGGCCATTTAAACTTTTTAAAAAACTACGCGTTAGATCAAAGCGTGCGGTATTTTTTAGATATAAAAATACTTCTTAGAATTAGGAAATTGCTTATTTATCAAATGGTAAAAGTTGTTTTCTGAATTAATTTTGATAAACAAAAATGAGTTTTAGACGTTTGCATGTACGCTTTTGGAACAGATAGAGTAAATGGTATACGAGATAAGATCACTGTCAGTATGCTTATTTAAAATAGCAGAAATTTTAAGCAGATTTGTGAAATTACTGCAAATATAATAATTTCAGATGAAATAAATTTAATGTAATGTAAAAAAGGAATCAATGTTTCGCAACAATTTTTCGGGATTTGTTAGAAATTTAGGAATGATTGTAAAAAGTCTTTGTTAAATCACGCCTGTTCAGTATAACCTTAATGTTTATAGTTATTCTGTTTTACGCTATTTTATATAAAATTTGTACTCAAACATTGATATTTAGAACGACGTGCAATGCTACTATTAATAATTTTCCGATTTAAAAAAAATAATTTTTAAGCTATTTTCTAATTCATATAACGATATAACTAACAGATTTGTTATTTTATTAGTTGGTAGATAATTAATACATTTTTGATTTTCCTTTTTCCTTGTATAATTTTTCCAAATCTCTTAGTAACCGTTTAAGCGTTTTTAATTACGCAAGAGGTTCGCTAGTCCTTTCTATGAGGTTTTAATTTAGTTCATTATGAATTTAAAGAGCTTTTTATAGATTGAAACAGCTAAAGCTGTAATAAGTACCTAAGAGATATTTTTTAGAGATTAAATTAAATTAACAATTCACTCCTTCGAAAAATAGTTTCTTCAATAAAAATTCATTAAAAATAGTACACCAAAGTAATGAATTAAAAAAAAAGATTTCAAAAATAATAATAATAAACTACTTATAGGTATTTTATACCCACATTCACATCCAAAAATATTATTGCAAACTCGAGATTTTAGTTGCAACTTTTTTTAATAAGACTTTTTCCCTTCAAAGCAAATACTACTCATGTTAAATTTTTTTTTGCTTGAATTTTAATAGTAATCTTATTGATATTAGATTTTTATCCGTTGTCTTTTTATTTTTTTCCCCTAAAGTTCTGATATCGTCACTGTAAAAAAAAACAGGATTAGTATTTGTTTACCCCTTTCTGTTTATTAAACTTTTGAAAGGTTTTATGAACTACCTTCAGTTATTGTACTGAAGCTGAGGATAATTTTTTAGTTGTCAGGGCTATTTGTGAATTTTTTTAACTTAAAAGGTACCTTTGAAACGGTGTGATTCAGACCGAGTGAAAGCGAATATTTATATCATTTTACTTCAAAAGTCCTAATGTAGTAAGTTGAAATAAAAAAACAAACGTTTTACAGTCTCAAAAATGAAACACTAAACATCAAAGACTGAAGCAAAACTACTCAGAAATTATTTTATATTTTTCTGACCTAGTTGCTGTAACAACATAAAATAACCAGTCTATCTTGCTTTATAAATTTTTGCAACAATAGAAGTTGCATTGTGCGCTAAAAGAGTAATAAAATGGCCGCCCATAGCAACAAGGGGTTTCAAAGGGTTGCGAATCCACCAATGGCGCAGTGGCCATCAACAATGCGAGTTGATTCATGCACTTCAATCAGAGCAACGGGTTACAAACTGATGAGGTCATTCGGAACGGGTACAAGAGGGGTGTGTTAAAAATATAATACTGTTTCGCAAACATTGATCGATTGGGGCCATATTGGTTGTATAAACTCGCCATCAGCCTTATTCGAACATTCATATTTACGCAAAAAGTCGTAACCATCAAGTGGGGCCTGATATGCATATTTCAATAGCCCGCAATTTTATTGCAAAGGCGTAAAGAGGGATGACCACCATTTCCTAAATTGAAATGTTTCGCTTTGTGTCCATCCATTAAATAGAATGACATCGCAGGCTGCGACTGCTTACCTTTGTGTTGTTCCTAATCAAAAATTCTGGAAATATTTTAAAGCGAAGTTAGATTGAAATGCGTTTCTGGTTATTATAAAATAAAAATCAAGTTTGGCACTGTGCCGAAATTTATGATTCTGTCGTTCAATCGACCTTCAAAATTAATCAAGTTTATAAATGGTCCGTGTTATTACGTTTTCGATGTCAGTGTTAATTGAAGGCTGTCTTCTTACAAAGATACCAAAGGAATATCAAAGGGTTTATCGTGGGGAATAAAAATGTACGTTCAGTTTAACCATAAAGATTATTTATTTACATATCATTTTTATACTATTATGGTTTATGATGAAATTGGATTGTTAAGTTTTGCGTTATAACTAAAGCTCGGATTTTAGGCAAAATACCTTTTTTTGCCTATTTACCTGTTTTCTGCCCTTTTTATTAAATTCCACGTCATATTTTATAAATTTTAGCAAAAATGGCTTATTTTCTGTTTCTGAGACAAGGTTTTTTTTAAGAAACACTACCCACATAATCGCAGTGTGAGGTGTAGTAAGCCGTAAGTAAGCCTTGAGAGGTTATAGACTATAATCTCTCAAGGGTTTCAGCAATAAATGAACAGGTAGACTGTTTTACGACTCGCCCATCTGTACTTTCTGGAATATATTAATGGTGGGGAATTTCCTTAATCCCCTTATTGTCGGAGGATAAATAGAAATTTGTGTATTTACGTTGTAATATTTCTACGTATTTCTATTTCATATTTGTGGTAATTGTGCGGGAGGAGTTGAAAAAGTTCATGAACGAAAAGTGTACTTCATTTGCATTTAAGTAGTGAACAGAGTGAGAGTTGCCTATAAATCCTAGCTTTAATTATAATTTCAAAGAAAGTGCTCAAATTGATTTTCATTATTTACTATACAAAAATGACACCTTTTCCTAACAGACTGCATACTATTTACTACGTTTCACACTGTACTGAAACATTCTTTCACATTGTCCCGCAGTTCTTCTGTAGTGTTTCATGGACGTTTGTAAGTTTCCTTCTTCAGAAAACACCAGAGAAAAGATCCATTAGAGTTAAATCTGGTGACCTTGGTGGCCAACGAACAGGTTATTTTGGATCCTTGATTTAATAAATATTTGCAGTGAGAGATGAAAAGAGAAAAAGTCGAGAGAAGTTTGGAACGGAGTTAAACGACGACTTTAACAAAATAACACGAAATTTTGGAATCGAATACGAAACATGACAGGAAGAGGGGAAAAAGAAAAAAGAGGAATGAAGAATAGCGATAACAAGATAACGATGAAAAGGCACGAAGTTCGAGAATATGGAAAAATTTCTACACTGGAAAATTTTGAACACGCACAAAATGATGAGATATCGAGAAATGAAGATACAGAGTATGAGGAAAGACATGAAGAAATGGAAAAAATAAAGATGGAAGAGATAGAAGAAGCATTACGAAAGAAGTGGGTGGGCGCAAAAGGAAAAAGATTGCTATATTTAATAGGTAGAGTAGGGTGACCAGACGTCCCGGTTTTCCCGGAATTGTCCCGGTTTTCACTCAACAATCCCGGTGTCCCGAAAACATTCTTCGGGACACCTATATGTCCCGGTTTTTAAATTATAATACGGAATTCGCAATTAAATAGAATCGGCAGTGCTAGAAAAAGTGATATTTATTTCCAAAAGTGCTGGTATTTTGACCAATATTCAAAATGTCTCAATCTTTGTCAATATTTGTTCGCGTTTCTGTGGTATAAGGTATAATGGCAATAAAGAATATTTTTCTCTGGCGAATGTTCAATAGATAGAAGAAAGAAATAAGATGGAAATATAGTTGTTGAAAGCCATTCTACAAACGTTTTACAATTACTATACAGCGTGTCAACGAAACCTGGGGCACCCCTATAAATTCTTTAGTTTTTAAGATATCAAAATGAAATTTGGTATATGCAATATACTCTTTGCATGGCATTTTTTTGACATGGAGCACAAGTTTCTGTCACTTCCAGTTTCGCTGGAATTAACATCAACTTTGTTATTTTAAATGGAACACCTTGTATATTTATACATTTTTGGATTCTGCATTTAATTTTACGTATGCTAGTATTAAGTTCGAAACCTTTTGATGACAAAATAAATTTTTGCAGAAATTAATCTAGAGTGCCATGACTTACGCAAAATGAAAATCAAGATGCCCCAACACTCGAGGCAAATTGTTTTAGAACTTCAACTACTTTCATTGCTGATTGCTGTATTAGAATTACCTAAAGTTGGCAAAAATGCTTTTTCGGGAATAACTCAAATGGCACTAGGGTGGGACACTAGAGCCTTTTCTAGGATTTCATTGATACTAATAACGCGGGATTACTCTGAAAACGTAATTCGGAATAAGGCTCTCCATTCAAAAAAACAGTATTTTGGACATTTAAATCTAGGCACCGGGTTTCAAAACTGAAACAAATGAAATGCACAAAACAAGTGATAGGCCTTAAGTTCTAAATCAATTTGTTTTGAGTTATGGAGTACCCTGACTTCCATTTTACGCAGGTCATGGCATCCTAGATTAATAAATAAACTCTTCTGCAAGTATTTACTTTGCCATCAATATGTTTCAAACTTGATACTAACATACGTAGAATTTAATGTAAATTCCAAAAATGTAAAATATACAGGGTATTCGATTTAAATAACAAAATTAAGGGTATTTCCGGCGAAACTGGAAGTGACAGAAACTTGTGTTCTATGTCAAAAAATGCCGTTTAAAGAGTACATTACATATACCAAATTTCATTTTGATATCTTAAAATATAATTTAAAAAATAGGGGTGTCCCAGGTTTGATTGACACCCGGTATAGATTGTCTTGAATTCTGTGAATTAATTTCAACAAATAAATAACTGCTGAGAAAAATTAAAACAATTGAGAATATCAGATTCTTTTTTTTATTTTTTTTGGTTAAAATAAATTCGTTATTTGTGTTCCTTTTCCTGGATTGCAAAATAAACAATTAACCAAACATTAACAATTAATTTTTGTGCTTTTTGGATAAAAGTGTCCCGGTTTGCAAAATATAAAATATGGTCACCCTAAGGTAGAGGGACATGGGAATAAGAAACAATCCCTAA
Organism: Melanotus villosus; assembly: GCA_963082815.1. NCBI lineage: Eukaryota > Metazoa > Arthropoda > Insecta > Coleoptera > Elateridae > Melanotus > Melanotus villosus. The sequence goes on along the minus strand of OY720418.1, from coordinate 30,448,380 downwards.
AGACTAGGAAAATAACTTGATACTACCAGTCCATAAGAAGGGCGATCAAACTCTATCCGAGAATTATAGAGCGATCTGTTTATCATCAATAGGAGTTAAAATTTATACAGATGAACAAGTGATGTTTAAAACTAATAAACAGAATACGGGCCAATAATTTGATCCCCCAGCATTTCACACCACACATGAAAACCAAATCTACCTTGACGTCGACTTGTAAAAGTGTTGCATGGGGATTTTCATTTGCCCACCAATGGTTGTTATGGTGATTAAAAATGCCATTCTTAGATATATAAATGCTTTATCGGTTCATATTATACTTCTATAAAATGTGTCGTCTTCTTCGCACATTTTAAGATACTACTCGCAAAACTTCAATCTTCTTAGCAAATCACCAGAGTATAAAATAATTGGTGATTAAAATTTATTTGTTTTAGTATTCGCAATGCCCTTGTATAGGATAATCCTACATTGTTCTGTATTTCTCTTCTGGAACAACAAAGGATTTGCTGTTACATACTGTAAAATGTTTACAGTATCTTCGGCTTCCCTTGGTTTAATTTATTGTTTATTTTGTGTTTTGTTAAAAGATCCAAAATTGATTCAATTATTCTCAAGTTTCTTATACCGGGTGGTGCATTGTCTCACGCACCATAAGGATTTCAATGGTAAATTTTTAATTTGTAAATATTTGCTTCCCCAATTATTTTAGACCAAAAGTGCAAATATGTTTTTTGTAAAGAAAAAAATACCCAATCCAATGATGCTATTTTGCAGTTTTTCAATTTTTCTTGGAATTACTGAAACAGTCTGGCTTGTCAGTTAGTTACACTTGTTAAAATTGCTACATAAAATAATTCTATTTTCCGTTAAGTTTGTTTTAAAAAGTAATTTCCCTTCCTGTTGAATTTGTTAATAATAATGGTTATTTGTTTACCAAGGCCAAAAAGTTACATTTTCCGTATTGAAAAATAATTTCAAACTGTCATTATGACAGAGGGGTGGAGCTATAACAGTGCCATAGCTCCACCCCTCTGTTTCAAAAATTTCATGACATTTTTTGTCAAAGTGCAAGAATTAATCCCTACAGTTCTTCTGTTACACGAAACTCGAAAATTGTGTAGAATAGCATCAATCGATGCAGTATTTTTTCTCTACAAAAAACTTAATTACACTTTTGGTCTAAAATAATTAGGGAAGCAAATAATTACATATTAAAAAATTACCATTGAAATCCTTATGATGCGTGAGGCAACACACCACCCGGTATATCTTTATGTTTAGCTGGGTCCTGGAAACTTGTTGAAATATAATTCTGCCGCAATATCGGACTGCCTTTGTCCTTCAACGTAGCATTGTAACATGGCATATTTTTCAGAATTTTCGCAGACCGACATTTTGCGCATAAAGCAGCCCCACTTCCCAATTACGTTCACTAGTCAACTAAACAAATACTTTTAAATTTGATAGGTAATTCCGGGATAACATTCTTAAATACTACAAAATTGGTCATTGTTATTCAAAATAAGCGTTTTAAGCTATACATTTTTGAAAACGTCGTAAAGCGACCTTTTTAAAGGTGTCAGAACCGACTAACACACACACGAACGATTATAATAATTCCAAAAAGGATTTTCGAAAAATTCAATTTTCGCTTGTAGCTCGAAAACAAAAGATGATATTAAATTTCGGTTTGCACCATTAAATTTGTCTGGAAAATTTGGCCCGAAACAGCTTTACTACTTTTTGCGTAGGTGTGATGGTTAAGTAGATTGCCTGTAATCCCTTCGAAGATGGTCCATCCTGTACAATGTAAAATTTGGAAAATACATTTTTAGTCACTCAATTTTAGTTAGGTAGGTTTTAGCATTTACAAAGATTAACCATCGTCATCGTATAGGAATACCCATTACATTTGGTTTATTGAACAAGTTCTACAAGAAACGCATTTCACACCTCTTTCACTTAATAATTGAATTACTAGACATGCAAGTAAGTTAAATTGTAGAAGGGAAGAAACAAAGTCAACTTGTACTTTAGTCTTAGCCTTAGTATGGCTCCATTGCTCTAAACATTTAAAAATACGGTTTAAATGATATTGTACGAGTATTACCAGAAATGCAAACAATTACTAATTAAATAAGTGCAATGATGTGAATTCAGCGTCACAGATTTGATGGTAGATTCTTGGTGAAACATTTTAAGCTAATTCAATTTTTGTTATTAGTATTTTGACATACAATGTGATTTTTTTAAAACTCAATTGCAGCAGGCCGTATTCTGTCTTAATAACCTTAGAACTGTCTGTATTAAGTCAGAATACGGCCTGCTGCAATTGAGTTTTTAAAAAGTCACATTGTATGTTTGGGTCAGTTAGGTCATTCTCATTTATTTTAATTACAACAACGTAACTAATTTATTTATAGCTTTATAATAATGTTAGGTACAATTTTTACTTTTTATTCCACAATCAGCTATTTACATTTTTTTAAATTCTGTTTCATTGTTAATCACGATTCAGTAGGCACCATAGGCTAAATGTCAGCGCACAAAGGGACCCTGAGGATGTTAGCACTTGATTATATTTAATTTATGTTGTGTTAATTTATTTAATATTTGTGTTTTACGAGTTAATATTCAAAATATATATTTTTACTTTTACTTTTTGATAAGTTCATTTGGAAAATATATCTTTTATTTTTAGATGATTCTGAATTAAAAATGATCATTACTGGTTATAATTTTCTTATTTTTTGTTTTGGCTGAGTACAGTCTGAGCATGATTTAACTGATCTAAATGCAAAAAAATAATTTAATAAAGAATGCTTAAAATCGACACGTTGGTGGGTTAATTAATTATAGATCTGCTAGAAAGTCTAGCGACTATTTTCCGTAATGAACATTGAACATTGAACATGAAGATATTATTCTTGAAGAATCCAGCAATAGTACATACCAAGCGAAAGCAACGTTAATATTTTTTCTTTTGGTTTTAGTGTGGTTTAAATTCGATAACTCTTTTAGTCGAAAAATGATAAATAGCAGAAACTCATTAGCATAACTCGGCAGAAAGTTACATAATAAAAAAATTCCTGCTGCTGCTGATATTGTGAAATTCTTTATTTGATTTTATCAAGGTTAAAAATCTGCTATCATAATTATGAAATCAAAAAAGTAAAAAAAATCAGATTCAGAAAACTATCAGATGAAACGATGTATGATGACCTCTGCATATACATTATACATACGTGACTCTTTTACTTTTTTATAAAAAACTATGATCTTAAATTGAAAAATCGTGTTTACATGCGAAATTATTCTAATTATGAGATTCGATACCTTAATATTCATTTTAACTCTATTATTGAATGTTATGTTAATTAATAACCTTCAGATCTTCTCAAAAATGACATTAATAGCACTTAACTACATTTTTTTTATGAACAAACAACAAGTCTACAAACTATTAATGTTACGTCAAGATAGGTATAAAAAATCCTTTTATTCGATCCTTATTATTGGCCTTATGCAAATAACCTTTGCATTTCGAAATTACCTATGCAAAAGTGTCAGTTTGATTATCAATCATTCCATTAGTATTTTCAAAGAGTAATAGACTGATAGATTGACATATACAGATGTAAATAGGAATTACATGATTGTTTTCGCCGATTTCTCTTTTTTTATAACTGAAGAACAATAGGTCAGAATTTTATACTACATATGTCTAAAAGATAAAACGGAGATTTAAATTTATGTAACTGCAGTTTTGTAACGATGCCGTGCTAAATTGTATTTTCGGCATAAAGAACAGCGGTATTGTTATAAAACAAAAGCACCGGTTTTTAATTATATTTAATGTTGGCGTAAATTGTGTTTTTAAGCATTTCAGTTAAAAGCAATCTTATAACTAAAAATTTATAGAAAGCTATAAAGCATCGACTAAAAATACGTTTCTAAATTTAACTACTGAAACTGGTGTGACTTTTCTTACTTACTTACGTCTGTTCTTACTTATATACGAAGTGCGACATATCAACTTCGTATTTTTATTAGGCGAGTTTACAACCGCAAAAAAGCATGAAACAGCTGTGATTTATACGAATTCTAGCGAAATTTATTTATTTTTGGTATACTCTATTTTAATAATCTACACAAAATATTTTGGTTTTGATCAGATCAAAATGCCAAGTAGAATTTAACCATAACGTTTGAAAATGCACTCTTAAATTATTTTTAAGTGAATAATTTAGCATTTACAACAATGACAATAAAAAATATATAAATAAAAATAATCTAATAAAACTCTAAGTTCTTTTGATTTTTTTAAACTGCAAATATTGCAACAGCTCTTTAAAGTAATAAAAGTCTGAAATGACACTAATTCGTCTCTAATGTATGCACCCACTGCTAATAATGCTAAAACGGTGTTTTAAAAGTCTCAATAAGAAGTTTCAAATGTACATTTTATGTTAACACCTAACTTGATAGTGTCTTTAAACTAAAAAGGTCAATAAACTTTCATCTTTTAAAGTAAATTAACCTTAAAAACGTAATTACTGCATGAACATTGTCATTAAAATAGTTCCTAGATTTAAATTGCATGTCGTTTTTAAAAAGTGCACCATTTGATTTATTAGACAATTTTAACACAGACAGCTGAAAATAACACTGACTAATGATTATGTTCAGAGATAAATAGATAAATAGTAAATTATAGGATTATAAAATATGATGAAGAATGCGATGAATAGAATTTACTTACAGATTATGAAGAATTAAGACAAAAGGCCAACTTTGTCATTTTGACTGATGCAGTCTTCAGTCGTTTAAATTTATTCTTGCAGCTTTTGTTGTAAATTTAATACAAGTTGGCCTTCCTCACCTTTATTTACTTTACAAACAGAAAACATTTTTTTGATAGTAGGTAGTATAGTAAGAAATTAATATTATACAAGTGCTGGAAAACAAAAAAATAAAATAATTTCCAGATTAACCACAGAAAAGGTAAGTAACTACTGGTGAAAGCATTCCTTAAACTTTAGTTTTAATATAAAATATTCATAAAACATTTTTTTAAATAAATGTTCCAAATTACATAAACGAATGGGGAACAGGTATGTAGAAAAGTAAATATTGTAGTAAATAAAGTTAATGGCTTAGTTAAAATTAATGTTTTGGTGAAAATTTTAAAACATATTTGTGGAATTATTTATTAAACTGTTTATTTTAAACTTTTGAATTACAGTTTTTCACCCTTTGTGAATTAATAGACACTTCTGGAAGAAATTTAAATCAACAACAAGTAATAAAACTTCGATACTTTCACAAGTCTATTAAGCGGTATAGGTTGGCTTTACCCTACGAATAAAAAGAAACAGGAAGGACACTAAGGTATTATGGTGCATAACTACAAGTGACGGAAATACGTCACACACGCCATATTGAAACACCAACCAGCACGAATTTTTATTGGTAGACTAACTGTTTGTTTACGTTTTTATCTTTGACAGTTGACGTATTTAGTGTTCTCAGCCAATGAGCTTCTAAAATCCGCCATATTGATACACCATCTAAATTGCATACTGTTGGTGTTAAGTTACTTCCTGTCTTTTTTTATTCGTAGGCTTTACCTAACGAGCAGTCAATTAGTTAGTATTGCGAATGGTGGTTTGTGTGTCTTCCGACTACTTAATACTGTTCAGTATACTTGCGAACATGCTTTTCAGATATATTTATATTTGTAGGAATTTTAGTTTAGGTGGTTTAGGTTAGAATTAATCTTCTGTAAAAAAACCTAGTTTTTAATATTTAATGTGGTTATGCTTACACAATAAATTGACATGTTTTACTCAATACCTTCGGCATATGCAATTAATTTTAAACCGTGATAGAGTAGATGTTACTGTTCTTCCGTCCTGTTAGCTCTTACTCTAATAAAATTTTGTCTTGCTTTTGCATTATAAAAACTTAACCTAAATGTTGTTGTTGTTCTTAAAACTCTGAAGTTTTTTATGTCCCAAATCTGCGTTAGTAATATATGAGTAATAGGTATAGAATATAAATTTAAATATTAAATTTTTAGGAATTCATCTTTGAGAAAATATGGTAAACTAGTAGAACATTGGCGAGTACAGCCGAAGCTGAGTAGTTTAAATCTTTCCGGATGTAATTTTCTTTTATGTATAGAATTTTTAAAATTAATCAGTTATTTAGAAATAGGCAATATTTGGCGTCTTTAAATGAAATTACTCTATTGTATAGAACTATGATTACACCTATAATTCTATTTACATGTCTGATGTTGTAGCCTGGGTTGGTACATAACAATGCCAGAATTAAATTGAATCGAATGTAGAATGTAGAGACTAACTTGTATTGGCGTACTGCCCCTATAAGATACGTTTCCACCACCTTATGGCAGAGGGGGTAACTGAACCCCCCCCCCCCACAAAGTATAACGATCAGCTGTTGAGGTTCAGGTCATCCATCTGCAGACACAGTAAGGCTTACTTGACAAAGAACTTGATTCGCTTATGATATGCAGATTACATGGCCAAAAGTATAGGGAAAATTTCTTCGTGTTAAACCACTCCAGGAAGGAATGTAAATAGAGAAAGAGAGATTGATCTCTCAAAATGGACTAGTGTGGTATACAGATGGTTTCAAGATCAGTGAAGGGACTAAGTCTGGTGTCTATGACTGCACGATTAGAATCAGAGTTGTTTGAGGATGTTCGTTACATGCTGTAATACCTATGTCACCACTCTGGTGATATTAGGTATTCTAGGTAGAGATCGGTGTCACCACAGTAGTGTCGGCAAAGCTGCATCATATCATACTCGAATATTTTAGTGTTTTTTGTCAGCCTCTCTAGAACCCCATAGTGTACGTATTTTCAGCTTCAGTTTTGGCAAGTTTTTAGTAAGAAATGAACTTATCAAAGGCAGAAGCATTTAGACCTAAAAGAAGGAGGTTCAATTTACAATCTAAAAGACCTTGTCACGTGCTAATTTCGCACTACGACACTTAAAGGGGATGTTGTTGTGCTTTGGCTCGCGGCCACGAACAGTCGAAGAAGGGATGGTTCGAAACGCTAAATTCTTTAAACAGGGGGGGGGGGTCGTAATCGCGAGGAAAATGGGCGCCACCGCAGAAAATCACCCGAGATGATGATGAGGAACGTACCGCAGATTGTTCCTTTGGACTCGAAGGAGTTGAGGTTGACTGCACCCTACTGTTGGAGGTACTTAGTGCTTACCCTTGCTTACTGAAATAAAACTGGAACTTGGGCAGGCTCTCAAGGCTGTACACAAATATTAAAACAAGACACAAAGACACAAATAAAAAGGCAAGAATGTATGACCAAAGAAATTTAATGACTGTAAGAATATTCAAAATATGACATAAAGGGGGTTTATAAATTCAGGCTTAGGTTTTATAAAAAAAAGGCGATGCTACATTTATTCAGATTAAGGAAAATATTATTAGCAGCTAGGCTCCCTTAATCGCAATCAAAAGAATGGTGATGACAAAACTTAAGCTAAAAATTTAATTACAAATGAATTTACACATGCAACATAAAAATGGATAAATAAATACACTGTTCGAAGATTTAATCACTTAGCAGATTAACCAAAGGGGGTGTGTTTGATTACGTGAATTACAGACGATGATTGCTGGTGCCTGTCCACGAATGAATCACTAAAATATGACACTGAGTTAGGGCTTGAATTGGTACACTCACAACCGACAGTAAAGGGTAGCCTAAAGTATTTACCTGGGAAAAAGGGCTTCGTTGAGGGTGGCCCAAAAGGAAGCGATGGTAACTTCGAGTCCCAGGGAGAAATAGCGGCGATCAGCAAAGAAGGAGTTAATGTCCCTTTTCCGAGAACGGGTGCAAAAACAAACGAAGGGAATTCCTAGGGCTGTAGATTTTCTTGGTCCAATATAAAGAAACCGTGTGAGAATGGTACTTCACCTATCACTAACTTTCACAGAGAACTATGTCTTTCCGAAATTATATAGCACTCTCTGGGATAATCCGACAAATGTGCCGTAAAATAGTTTATTGAAACTAACGAGTATGAGATGCCTTTTTCGGTAATTTACTAGACAAACTGGAACGAAAAGCTTGCACAACAGTTTCATTCGGGAGCTTACTATGTTCTGCCTTGTCTTTCTATTTTTTCGTGAGGCGAATGGATGTTAGAAGCAGATAGACAAACGCGTCCTTAGTGTGCGGGGCAGGGGAACCTTGGATGACACTACTAGCGTTGCCCCGTGATCGGCGGGTGCTTCCCCGAATTAACAAAGAAAAATATGCTGAACAAAATATTACACCATCCTATTTGGTTGCAAATTCTGCAGCTTCAGGCGAGTTTAAACTTCGGACAACAGGGCCGTATTATACTTAAATCACGCCAAATTTCAAAAGCCGTGACAACCTCTTAGATGTGGTTGATATGACTGATCACTGATCAATGATCATGCTGTTAGTAATAATGATTCCAAACTCACCAGTATTTTTGATTAAATATTTGATTATTTGGCATACTCTAATAATTAATGTATGTATGTAATCGTTTAACCTCTTATACCTTTTGGTGTTGAGGCTGATGCGTTAGCCGTTAGTGTATGTGGTCTTATGCGTGAAATGCACAGTCCGGCTCTGCGAGTTACGAGATTGGTGCGCCGTTTTTTGCCTACATACAGCACCATGTGTATGGTGTATGTGTGTGTACGTATAGAACCTTGTTACTCTACCTCGGGGGATCTTGCACCCAGCGAGATTCGAACCGGGGACTAGCGTAACGCTAGCCTGACGCTCTTCCCACTGCGCACCCTGGCCACATACTCTAATAATAATTAATACGTATTTAATAAATAATAATCTTCGAGGTCATTCAGGTAAGACAATTTTAAATTACTGTTTAATACTGTTGTACGTAATTTTTGGTGGCGACGACGTAAGCGTCCAATTTCATATAACTCGACCGTATGTTTACAGAACCCAAACGAGAGCATTTAAAATATGGGAATTAGTTACAGTTTAAGGGCTTCGACTGCGGTCAGAATCTGAGGGGTAGTCGGTTGCGGGACCCGTTAGGTTACACATGTGATTCTGAAGTGACCAAGTTTTGTGTATGATGTGAACTAGTGTTGCATTGACTATAAGATGCATTTCTGTATAATTAGTAACGCAAGGATGAGAAGCTGGTGGGTAATTATGTAATGATAATGACCAGTAGTTGTGTTTGTTGAATGGATGTAATTCTATGTCCGATGAGATACGGACGGTATAAACAGCTGTATTGGTTATGGATGTGGACAAGCAGTGAAGCTTGCTGTTGCTGTTGTTGTTGACAAGCGGTTTGGCTTGTGCTTGTAAGTTGCTCTTGTTGATGTGACTGTTATTAATGTGGACAAGCCCTGCGGCTTGTTGGAGCACATTGTTTATCGAGCTTGAGGCTCTTGTCGTCGATTAGATCATGAGGCCTAAGGACCAGAATATAACCGGTTATTTGCTTGGATAATTACAACTAGGCATAGTTGTAATGATCCCCGACCTACCTAGTGTAGTGACTCCGGGCTGTGCTCCCCGGAGTGGTAAGGCAGGCGCACCTCCACATATTCTTTGTTCTGTTGGACTTCCTAGACCTACTGGTCACCTAGGATGGACAGGACATCGCCATGGGAGGTCTTTCCCATTGTCGACTATGTTCAGCCATAGTTGGCGCGCGAACGCGAGCTTCCGGTTTACGCGAACGCGAACGCGAGCTTCCGGTTTCAGGTTAATAAGTAGCTACAGAAGGTGCACCCAACACTCACCGTTTCCCAACATCCCCGAGGGTTATTCTACTAGATGCAACGTGGGATTCCATAGGGGGATTCCCTCCCCCCTGTAAGTAACACTAATCGAACCTATACTGCTAAATGTAGTAATGTGTGCATGTTTTGCTTTCATGTATCGCTGCTATCTGTGTTATATGATTGCCTGGATGATGTGAGCATTTATGTGTGTATCAAGCTTTGATTGTTTACGAGACTTGGTCGAGGCTACGCATTAATCTAACCTTGGTGGAATTAACCTTATTCTTGGTAAGTTGATCGAATGTGTTTTAGTAAATATGAATACGCCATTATAAAAATAAGTAGAGTAAGCTGGAAACCGCAGCCCTCTCGCATACACCATCCTACAATACTTATTTTATTAAATAATCATTTAACATTCAAAGCACTCTGATGTGGATACACACGTACAACGTACACATAATTATTATAGAGAACCAAATGGCTTCAACTATTTCGTTAACTTCCAACAGTTTTATCAAAAACTCGAATGGTTTACGAAATAAATACCCATTACCTTGTACTGCTGAAATTATATTGAAAATACCTAACTACAAATGCTGTTATATACTCGTATAGGATGCTTCATTTAAGAAATGAAAGTGTATAATCATTTCTCAGAAATCGAAAAAGTGCAATATTGCCAATCCAATCATTAAATCCGCAAAATTGATATGTACCTACTCTCGTGAAATTTCACAGAAATCGGATGACTGGTTAACGGTCTTTGATAATAAAATGTAATAGAATAGCAAATAAATCGTATAACCTTCGTACATACATAAACAGGGCTTTAAAATTCTGGATTGTAATTAGGACGTACGTGACGAAATACTAACAACATTTGGTGGTTTTAAAATAAACGAAACTAAATACCCATATTTCTTTCATTTAGGCGACAAAGAGCTGCTTGAACGCCACCACATCTGTCGAATTGGTTTGAGAGGGAACGTGTTTATTCACATATCTGGTTGCGCAAATAAAAAATCGCAAAAACAACTTTCAAGGGCAGATATTCCTACAGTGTAATCGCACAAGGTTAAGTACATTTAAATTTAGGTACTGAAAACACATTTCGCGGTTCTCATAACGTCTTGGTTGCACTGTAATTGCAAGCAAACGGCGTTTGACCTTATTTTTATTTTGCAGATACTCGATCTTGCGATGTGAATAGTGTGAGAACTGTCAGATAAGAAAAAAATTGAAAATATGGTTTAAAAATAGGTTTGTTATCTAAATAAACTATTTTTGGGTCGTCGCTTTTGGGTCATTGAACTGTTCCATAAATTTGCCAATCAAACTGCAGTTAGATTTTGAAAAAAGCCGATATATTGTTAAATAAATCATATCCAATACAGATTACTCTCTGTTGCTGTTTGTAAATAAGTACATAATTGCTCGAAATCAAAACACATATAAATATATGGATTTCAGATTACAACATTGTCTTTGTTTTTTTTTTTTTATATAACGAGCAATTTAATGCTGCTCCTTTTAATATGCAACATTATGTTTCAATTTTTGTGACCTTTACTGTTTATTAACTCGTTTTGTGTGATCGAGGTTATCGTACACTGACAAAATAATAACGAACAAATAACAACAAAAGAAAGAAATAAAAAAAGCAATTTATATAATTTATAGCGGTGCAATCAAGACAGCAATTAAAACCACCAAATATAGCTTTATATAAAACATGAGCACCAGAGATCACGATAGCGCAACTTCGACAACCAGCATAGCACATTCGTTTACGGGACATTTGCGTGTAGGCGCGTCTCTCATTGAGAAAGTTGGATTAATGTGTTTACTATAAATAATTCCGGCAAATTGCTTTTGTAACGACATCATTTTGAGACCATATAAAGAAATGAAATGTTAGTGCTATTTTTAGATTTCTAATAAAACTTGGGTTATTTCGACTAATTTAATACGAAACCAAAGTGAATACTAAAAAGCAAAATGAATTGTTATTTTTTATTTGACATAATTTTCCAATATTTAAAATAATTAAAATAACTAATTTTGTTTTTATGATTAATGTAATATAATTTTTACGCGGTCGTAGTGCAATTACCTAAAGCGAAATAGTTCTTTGTTATTTTTTAGTATAAGCATGGGTGGCACCTGGTGCGGATATCAATGAAAACGGTTAAAATCAACATTAAGAAAAAAAAATCAGATAAGCGTGAAGTATGATTTTAATACAACATATTTAAATAAACATTTAAAAAATTATAAGTCATTTACCATCAAATTGCAATACTATCAATCAAGTATCATAAACATATTTAGAAGTAACTAACTAAATAAGCGAGAAATAAACACTTTTAATTTAAAAATACCCGCTTTACTTTTTTAGATATCTTTTCAAGACTTAACTATCAAAAATAACAATGATTAAAGTAATCCAGCGTCACGATATTTTCACTTCACAACACGAACTGAGAAATGAAACAGGCGGCAAGCATTCACGACGATTTTGGGGGAATCCCCGAGCCATAGAACTACGATGCTCTATTCGTTTTAAATGCGCAATGTTGTCAATATACTCTACCTATTCTGCATGCTACTCTAACGAAAGCGTGCTGGAACTAAACAGCACTAGAGATTGACATATTTTTTGAAAGAAAGAACGCTGCTCAGTTAAAAATAACAAAGAAAAAATTATCAATTTTTTGCGATTATTTTAGCGGTTGTTTCATTTCATGGAGCTACGCCACTGCAGAACATAACTTAAAATTTAAATTAGCAGTTTGTTTCAGACAAATATGAGGACAAATCGAAATTGCTTAGAACTTCTTAAATTTAAAATAATTTAAAAATCCAAATTACTGTATGGTTGCCGTAAAGTGATAAAAAACCAAATAGGTTTTTATGTAACTTTGGAGATTTAATGCCAAGTTAAATTCAAGATTTAAATTAGCAGTACCATTATGGGCATTTAAAGTTTTTAAAAATAAGTTGAAAAAGTAAAGTACAATAATAAATTGATTGCTTTTACTTTGTTCAGAAATCCAACCTTTTTGATATAAATAGGATAATTAATGTAAATGGTTTAAGATTTTCAAAATTTAAAAACTGAAATAACTATAAAGTATCTTTTTTAACGAACTGGATTAGCCAATATACGAGGGTATATCAAATTTAAACGGGACTGATTGTTTTTAAAATTCCAGAGGGATCGTAGACGTGGAAGGGGTTGATTTTCAGGTAGTCTGGGCGGTTAGGGAGAGGGTAGAAACGACCCCACTTCCTTCAGTATTAAAAAAACCATGAGCGAGAAAGAAGTGCATGTCTCCGTGGAGCAACGGATTGTTATCAAGTTTTTGGCGGTGGAGGGGGTGAATCCATCCGAAATTTTGCAGAGATTACAGGCAGAGTTCGGGGACTAAATCTTGTCAAGAACCCGTGATTTTGCATGGCACAAAGAATTTTCTGGAGGGCGTGAAAAAGTCAAGAACCAGAGCCACGATCGCTGCCCCAGGACGAGCGTGACCGAAGCCAACATAGAGGCGGTCCCGAATCTCATGTAGGGCGATAGGCTCATAACCCTTTGTGAAATCGCCGACCAACTCAACATTAGTTACGGGAGTGGCCAACAAATCGTGACATTGGACTTGGAATTTCACAAAGTGTGCGCGAGATGGGTTTCGCATCTATTGTCGGACGCCAGGTCTGATTCAGCAAACGCTACGAGGCAAAAATTCGACATATTAGGCTGGGAAACGTTGGAACATCCTCCCTACAGTCCAGACTTGTCACCTTGTGACTTTCATCTTTTTGGACCCCTGAAAGAAGCGCTTCGAGGCCTACGTTTTTGACGACGACCAAGCGGTGGGGGAGTTTGTGCTCCAATGGCTACGTGAACTTCCGAAGAGTTTCTACGATGACGGGATTAGAAAGCTCCCAATCCGCTGGGAAAAGTGCATTTCTAGGGCAGGAGGTTATGTGGAAAAATAATATGTTTTTGTAAATATTGTAAAATAAAGCTACAGTTTTAAAAACAATCAGTCCCGTTTAAATTTGATATACCCTCGTACCATTTTGACGTTTCTTAAAAGAACAGAAGTTCTTATATTAGAATAAAAAATAGAAACAAAAAATTGTAAGTAAGAAATAAATACTGCCTGAAGTTATAATAAGCTGTATTAGAACGTGTAATACGAGCAACACAGTAGTTGTTTAAAAACTATTTAATGACTTAGTGTGTTTTTTGGGGAACTGACTGGTAAATATATCCACTTTAAGTAAAATTATACATAATATTCAATTTTTATTAAGGTTACTTTTGTCAGCCGTTGAATCTAAGATTCGAATCTTTACGATTGCTGTGGAATAATAGAAATGAGTTTCAAATTTCAATCCAGATTCCAGCATTCCAGTCACCAAGTGAATTTTCTATTATCGAGCCCAAATTTGAGATTTTAGTTTTTAACAAAAAATATTTGTATGCACTCTTTTAATAAAACTTGATTTCAGTAGCAAATATGGAATATCGAAATTCGGTTAATGTATGTATTTTAAATTCGAATTAGTCTTTCGTTAAAGTTTTAAATTTGGGCCTAGGACTGCAATATCGAATCTGCAACATCAGATTTGAATTGCAGGGAATTGATGCATCTGTGAAATATAGAATTTAGTCTGTTTAGATATTAGAGCTTGAATCTTCAAATACAAATTAAACTTATTTCTTTTTTCTTAAGTAGGAAACTTTCATATCTCCAAAACGTGTAACTTAGTTGTTTATAAAAATAACTATATCGACCCGTATATCATTGAAAAGAGTAAAAAATAAGCTATTTAATGAAGTCACAACCAACTACGGTTCCTATTTAAAAAAAATAGGTTTGTGTTATATCTCGGAAACGAAAGGCTCTAGATAAAATTTGCTTGATTCTGATTATTCAGCTTGAAATTATCTAAAACTTTCCTATTCAAAGCTTTTTTCTATCATTTATAACAACTAATAAAAATCGGTTTGAAAAAAATTACCAAAACTACATTTTTCAAAATATCTAGTTCGGCTAATAATTCCGCTCTACTTTCCCTATTTGACCGTTTTTCTATCTGCCATAGTTTCCGAGATCCCCATAGTAAAAATCGAAAAAAACTCACCCTGTATAAGAATAATAATAATAACAATCAAAAACAAAAATACGTGTTTAATTAGATTATAAATTGAAGTCGACGTGAGGATGACTTTGCAAAACGATCTATAATTTTGTCAACATCTATCTCTATCTCTTTGTGAATATTTATGAGCGCCGATTAAGATATTCAGGATAGTCTTTTTTCGCTTATTCTATTCCGAAGATAAGTTACATTTATTCACATTTTAAATAATTATTAAATATTGTCAAAAAAATATAATTATAACACCATAGGGGGGGGGGGGGGATTGCCGCTATCGCCCTCCCCCTGGATCCGTCCTTTGACAGAGACCGGTTGCAATTAACTTTGTCAAGGTTTCCACGGAAAGCATTCCAATATTTTTTTATATTTTCATTAATTCGTTTCATTTCTTTTTATTTTTTTTCTGTATTTTTTTATCAACAACACCATGATTAACAATTAGTTTGTTGAGCTGGTAAAATTCCAAAAAGAAAAATCAGAATTCTAAACTTATCTCTTCGAAATTAATAGCTCTAATTTAGATTCAAAGATTTGACCATCAAGTCGTACCTACATGACTTTTCTAATTTTACTCATTATCTTTAAATTTCAAAATTATGGAATCTGCAAATATGCTGTTATGGAATCTGTAAATTTATGATGAATTTAACATTATTACCGGTGTTTATTAGATATTTTAACAATTTATGAAAATACTTCACGAAGACATTTGGTAAATACAAAAAATTATATACAGCATTAGAACTGTTATAAATTTCGTTTCAAATATGTTGTTAGTAAGCGGTGTTATATTCTTCCTTCAGGGGTTTAAAATATCTTCAGGGAGATATTATCAGCATCTTGTATTATTTGCACCTTGCCGGATAATTTCTGAATTATAATGGCTTCGCCTGTATGTATTAAAGATCCGGTTTACGCACGAAGAGAACCCTCGATATGATTTCCTGTTGTACACGATAAGGATTCTAACATGTGAATGGGAAATTACTTATGCAGGATTAGTCCTACTTCTAGTTTTCAGCGAGGAGAGTTCTTGTATGAATGGTTTCTCCATATGCATGATAAGCTTGGGCGTAAAGATCTATTCAATCAAACCCTGATGTTATTCGAGGTGTGGACGGGTAGGCGTCTTTGTTACCGGAGCTCATAAAGCTGGTCGTGCTGAGATTTAAGAGGTCATCAAACACTGCGTAGCAACGTTATGGCTTTACCTATGTAATCTCGAAAAAGCGGGCAATAAAATAAAAATACTTGTTAAGGTTTATTTCGCTATTACAAGTGTTAAGATCAAATGAGGGAAAAATGTCAACCCCGTGCACGTTCGAATATTTACCAGATTTCCTCCGAGACCCGAACTTACTGGTTGTAATATAATGCGAGGAAAGGTGGTCGAAATGACGAACAGACAACATCATAAAGTCGTTGCGCTAAATCGAACTCGGAGTTATGGCAAGTTGTCGGGCCATGATAAGGACACTATTGTTATGGGGGGGTTTAGGTAACAACCCCGTGTTATTTTTCAATTTATTGGTTATAAAATCGAATGAAAATGGTAACTGCAGCGTGCATGCTCGTTATCGATAAGTTTCAATATGATCGCGACCATAAAGAACTATTTTAGTTCCGTATCTTTAGGAAATACGTTTTGCGAGTCTCGCCTGAAAATTGCCGCATGCTAGTGCATTACTTACATGAAAATTAGAAAAGAAATGCACGGGAAATTAAAAGATGAGGAATAACAGCACATGGTAATTCTTTGTAACATGATGTTAACTATAACAAAACAAGTACTTAAAGTTCTGGTGAAATGCAAAAAACAACAAGAGTATCTTTTGTATGACGTTGTCTTGAGTAGTAAAGAAATATACTTCAAAGAGAACTACTCTTTTAGCGTTATATTATGTATTTTTCGTGCTGTTTTATTCGTTTGTCAGTTTGCTTTTACGAAATCTGTAATACAAATACATAAATTATATAATTATGTATAATACAAATTTCTGAATCTCATAGTTAAATCACATCAGTTTTAAAGTGAAGTTCAAATAATTATTCTATTACGAACTGAATTAAATGTTAGCAGGAAAACCAGGAAGATATTTAGTTTTTTTAAAATTTGTAGCAGGGTGCGTAAAAGTGCAAATTTTCTAAGTACCAAGTTCATCTTTTTGAATTAAAATTACATTCTTTAACCAGTCCATGAAGTGAAGGCTACTTATTATAAAACTACTGAACGATTCACAGAAAATGCGCCCCTTAACATTTGGCATAGGCAACCCAACTTACAAATTCATAAATAACCTTGATCTATTAAATAAATTTATAAATTAGAAGTGGCTTACTTCAGAATAACGATACATAATTACAAGTGATGTCAAGCTATATTCCAAAATGAAAATTTTTATAACTTATAACTATGAGAATAAGGGCCGGTCTTTCCATATCCTAATAAACCTCTTAATAAGCTATTTGGCAAATAGTTTCCATGGAAACGATTGTATTAACAGGTTTTTAACAGGAGAATAAATTTATTAGGAGATGGAAATACTGGCCCTAAGAAAAATATTGTCAATAACAAAAATAAATTCAAATAAATTGGTAGTACAAAACAGTGGCGGCTTCTGTTAAAGGGCACAAGGGCACGTGCCCACAGCTCCAAAAACAGTCTTCAATTTGTTTTGAACTTCACTGACTATTAAAACACCTTTTTTTAAAATTTAATATTGATAAAAGTAATAAATAGCCACTGACACCCATTCGTATTCAGTTGTGTTCATGATTTAACTAAGGATGGTCACAGGGCGTTTGTGACCAGTCCACCGCATGAATGCATACAGGCGCATTCAGGCGGTTGCCTATACTTTCATATAAAAATACCAAAGATTAGGACACAAATGTAATGTGACATCGTGCTCGTCGGAAATATTCGGACGAATTCGAACATGTCGTATCTTAACTTGAAACTCGCAAAGTGCTAGGCTTAACCTTCAGGCCAAGTAAATTGGTGATTCACCGAATAAATAAGTACGTTAAAATTTGCTGAAAAACATCAAAATGCAGCAACAACCTCTTAATACGGTTGACTTTTTGATTAAAAACAAAGTGTTAACTCATGAACTGCGTATGGAAATTAAAAAGATAGGGCGGCCAACACCAACGTTAAATATACACACGGTGGAAAAGGGAAAAAACAGAAATTATTCTCGTAAATTTAATATAGACGCATATAAAAGGTTTGATTGGATGTGTGGTTGTGACATTAGAAATAAGCTGTTTTGTTTCGTGTGCTTGGTGATGGGTGGTGAAACAAGTGCTTGGACTCAGGGAGGTGTTAGTGATTTAAAGCATCTAAATCAACGTGTACAAAAATATACAAAATGACTAGGAATTTCACTTTCACTTTTATGAATGAATAAGTAAATAGTAGAGCAAACATATCTTCTATATCAATTTTTTTTATTTGAAGATATTTCTAATAGTTTTGAAAATATGAATTTCAAGATTTTAAGGGGTGCGTCTTATGTGAATTACCCTGCATAATTTATTCCAGAAGTAATGATTCGGGAAGACTCTAGAAAATATTATTTTTTGTATTACCTACTGAAATTCAGCAACAGTTGTTCTCGTGACGGTAATATGGAAATGCTAAGGAACGTAATCCTAAGGAGCGTTTTCAAATTATGCTGTTGCCAGTACAGAACAATTCCGTTCTTTTAAGAAAATTAAAATTATTGTCGGTTTCTATGCAGTTCTTTTAGTAAATAGATTGGATTTAATATACTCTACATGGTGTATGTAAATGATACTGCTCAGTTCTCCTATTTTTGGCATAGTGCAAAATATTGTCGTGGGTTTGGCAGAAAAATAATAGGGTTGATTTTCTTTTAACCATGAATTTTATTCCTTTTTACAAATCAAGGTTATCCCCTTCAAAGTAGTTCCCTTAGCAGCTACACACCGATGGAGGCGGTTTTTCCATTGTTCGTAGTAGTCCTGAAAGGCTTATGCTGGAATACCTTTCAACTCGTCAGTTACGCTCTTCTGGATATTATCCAAAGTACCAAAAGGGCGCCCTTTCAAATGGTTTAGCCGAGGAAATAAAAATAAGTCACAGGGACCGAGATCCGGCTAGGCTGGGAAACATCGTTGATGGAGACTGCCATGTGACATGGGGCGTTGTCGTGGTGCAGCATCCAAGTGATTCGCACATGTGCCACTCTCTCCCTGAGTTTTAATTCATTACTGATTATTCTCAACATCAATCGACGGTCTGACATCACAAGAGTCCTCACTCTTTTCACATTGTCGTAGGTGTGTGGGTTGAAGGTCTTCCTGTATGAAGTTTGTCTTCCACTTCTTCTCGGCCCTTTACAAAGGCCTTCTGAACACTTGTGCCCTGGATAGGGAATGTTCTTCATAAGCCCTTTGTAACTTTTCATAAGTCACAGAGTAATAGATTTGCCAAGCTTTATTCAAAATTTGATAGCACAACGTTATTCAAACTTTTGTCGGTTCAACCAACTGTGTCAAGTTCAAACTTGTACTGAGTCTACGGCAGGGGTTATTCCAACTGCCGTGTGAAGGGGAGACAGCAGCGTTGTCGGTCCGCGTACAGTATTGCCAGTCTCATTATTTTTCTGCCAAACCTTGTAATTATTTACAGTCAAAAATTGCCTTCACAAATTAAAAATAAATTATAGAAATACGCATGTATGTTATTTACAAGCATAAATTAAAGAAATATTTCTTTTAATACATTGATATACGGAATGAGGTATATACACTATCCAAAATACCAGTATTCACTGTTAATATATATGTTACGGGCAATGTGGGAAATCCGGGCAGTGTTCACAATGCCCGGGCAATGTGGATAATGTACTTAGTATAACACTTTTATATTTTTTTAAAACTTACCTTACTCTACCTCTAACCTCCAGTCAATGCCTCTGCCAAAACAGTAGAGGTGTTTATTGGAGGTTAGAGGTACAGAAAGAGCAGTTTTTTTTTTTAAAATAAAAGTACATTATCCACATTGCCCGGGCATTGTGAACACTGCCCGGATTTCCCACATTGCCCGTGACATATATAATAAGAAAATGGTATCTGAACACAAAAATTACAACTGAATAATCATTTTTGTAGCTTCAGTAAAAAGTGTAATTATTTTTAACGTCATGGGTTACTTAGTAGCACAATAAATGGAGCCAAAATTTGTCTCATTGTGTATTTCAGAACAGTTCTAAGAAATTTATTGTCTTTTTAGCAAACCCTTGCTCTAATTACAGTATTACAGCGACGAGTCATAGTTCTTATTATGCGTCGTATTTGTTTTTATGGCATTCTGTCTTATCTATTAATTAATTCGGCGAAAGCTGTTTCAGGAAGCCGTTGCATAGCATGGATTCTTCTTCCAAGGATATCCCATATTTCTTTAATAGGATTCATATCTGGATTTTGCGCTGCCAGTCCATACAATATTGGCATCATCCTAAAAATTCTAACTACCCTATCGATTTGAGGCTGTGCATTGTCTGTACTAAAATGAACTTTTCTTTTTCTATTGCTGCATATGGTTGAACATGAGGTCTTAAAATATGTTTAGCCACTGCTGGCACTTCTAGAAAGCACAACCCGATCTGTACGTCTTTCTAAATAAATATTGCCCCATGCCATTACATCACCTTCATTAAAACAGTTTGACTCTTCACTCACTCCGAAAATCGCTCTCCCTGACATTTTCAGACCTTGTTTCGACGATCGCTACTACTGCTCAGGGTGAACCTGGATTCATAAGTTAAGAGAACGTTTCACTAATGACACAACTGCTAGTTTTCAATGTTCTCTTGCAAACTTTAAACTACCACGGCGGCAGTGGCGGACTGGCAAATTTAACCGGCCCGGGAAATTTGGCAGTGACCGGCCTCCTCTCACTATTATTAGGGTGGCTCATAAAAAATGTCGTTTTTTTGTGGAAAACTTTATTTAATAATAAAACAACAAACATCAACTCTTATTCACTAAAGTATAGACCATTATGAAGCAATGTCTTTCGCCGTCTTTCTGCAAGAAACTCAATACCGCGACGGTACCATTTCGTGGTGAAGAATTGTCGGCATGCAGCTTCAGTTTCTTCAACTCTTGTAAAATTTCTTCCACGTAGGAAGTGTGCCATCGATCGGAATAAGTGGCAATCTGAATGTGCAAGGTCTTGACTATAAGCTGGATGAGGTAGAAGCTCTAAATCCAATAGCAGTATGGGGTCTGGCGTTATCTTGCTGTAAAATTGCGCGCCCCCTATTTACCAATCCAGGGTAACTCCGACGTAGAGCATCATGCATTCTGTCCAACTGCTAACTATAAAGGTTGGCGTCAAAGGTTCTTCCATCAGGAACCAACTTAAAGTGAATAAAGCTTTGAAAATTCCACCATACACACAACATGACCTTTGTCCTTTCTCGTTTTGGGACAGGTAACGCAGGTTGTCTGATGGTAATCCATCGAATTTCTTTGTTAGGATTATTAAAATATATCCATTTCTCGTCGCAAGTAATGATCCGTTTAAAAAAACGTTCATCCCAAGGATTTGAAAGCAGCCGATTGCAGACCTCAACTCGTCTTTCTGCCATTGCTGGTGTCAATTTGATGTAAATGACGCCGTATGATTTCTTTGAATTAACCAAGTTCTGCTGACAACTAACGAGTAGTACTTGTAGATGGATTAACTTCAACAGCGTCTCGCAGTTCGTTGTTACTCAACAAATTAAGCCGACCAGAACCTTGTTTCCTCTTGCGACTTGTATCTCCTTCATTAAATTTTTTGAACCAACGCAACATTGTGCCGAGCGAATGTGCACTACTGCCTCTCCTTCCACTTCACATATTTTTTTAACTGCGGCGGTTGCAGGAACGTTTTGTTTCTAATGATGACGTAAAATTATCAAAATTTCGTACTCTTTAGTCTGCCATTCTGACGTTGGTTGTAGCTTAGAAACAAAAGAATAACAAAAGTAAATCAGGCGGAGATATTCGCCTACTTGACTAGTTTCTAATGGTGTATAACAACAGCACATTTAATGTTTTTCAAACGCGAGTAAAAGAGCTCTCTATAAAAACGACATTTTTTATGGGCCGCCCTAATAATTAGGCTGTCAAAATATGACTAACAAACTGTGGAACAGGATAAAGCGCGCTGGGTCTACTTCGTAATACTACGTCAATGACTAAACCTTATAAAGAAAACTAATAGTTAAATAAATGCACGACGCACCTTCAATGTAGCAATTGTATTAAAGTAGATACCAAACAAATAATATCAGCGGCATCGGCATGAAACATAATAAAGAGATAATTAGGGAAACAATAATAAATAAATACGGCGAACAGGTCTTTGAAGTCGCCGGGTGCGGGTCAGTAAACGATTTACCTGCAGTCAAAACCATAGGAACAAGTTCTGATAATATTGACCGGCCTCAGTACTACCGGCCCACCGGGAAAGTTCCCGGACTCCCGGCGGCCCAGTCCGCCCCTGCACGGCGGTGTCCTACAATTAATGGAGGACATACAGTTGGCCCTCGCGCATGCATTCCATCTTCATGAAGTTGATTACGAACAGTCTGATCAGATATGACAGTACCATTTTCCAGTAAATCCCTAGTTAGAATATAGCGAGCGATTGTTTCGCGATTTCTTTGCGAAATTAAAGTACGGGTAGTTTTCCTTTTACGATTCGATCCTAATTTTCGGGGGTAAGTATGAGTTTCTTCGTATCGTCACCAAACGTTGGAAACTGATTTTTGGGATACCCTTTTAGCTCAGACTATGACTTTGAGGACGACCTCAGTAGAAGTGAGGCACTTGATACCGCCATTTTGTTTTTAATTAGGTCAATCAATTTAATCGATTGCGCAATCAAGGTCGAATTAATGGGATTAGCGGTTCAATTCGCGGAATTTTAGATCGATTTAATTGGATTAACGGTTTAATTAGATCATTTCGCGGAATTTTAGGTCGATTTAATGGGATTAGCGGTTTAATTAGATCAATTCGCGGTTTTAATTAGGTCAATTAAAAGTTCGATTAAAATCTCGATTAAAATCGGCGGTTTAATTAGCTCAATTAAAAGTTCGATTAAAAACGGCGGCCATCTTGGATTTAATCAAATTAATCAATCAAATTTAATTAGATCGAATAAAAGTTGGATTAAAATTTCGATTAAAAGCGGCGGCCATCTTGGAATTAAATCAAGACTAGACCAATCAGGTTAGCGGTTATCAATCTATCTCACTCTCACACTGTACAAATGGGGCGTGACCAGGAACCGGCGGGGGTTGCGTCTGAGAGCAATAAGTGTCATATTGAATTAATCTTTAATCAAAGTTATCAATTTAACCTGGTGTACGGCGGATTCGGTATCAATCCGCTGATTAAATAAATATGCATAATGTATCACGAAAAAGCACGGTAGATCAATCAGCGGTTTATCCCAAAAACTAAAAAAAAGAAACGCAGGTCTTGACTTGTCTGTTTACACCTGTCAATCAAAGCTTAAAATTTCGTAAATGACGTCAGGGAATATTGCGAACAATAGGTACCTTTCATCGTCCTACGAAATGTTTTTAATTCGGGCTGAAAAGTTTAAAAGGATATATCATTTGTAAACACAAAAGAAATACAGCTATAAAATTATTCATTTTATTTGCAAAATCGCGCTCACTCCAAAAAGGCAGAGGATTGACAATTTATGAAGTTAAATATTAATCAGAATATAATTAAAATGTTGATTAATATGATAACAATGCTTTTTTAAGTAATAAACGTGTTTTCATAATAAAATAAAAATAAGTCATAAGTGTGGCAGAGTTCCATATCCAGTAGGAAGTGTAATGTGGTCCACCTGGAGCCGCATCATATCTCGTGCAAAGAAATTTTCGTTACTTTGAAGTTTGAGCGCCGACATCCCGACTCGACCCTGAGGCATGGCGACGGTTTTAACATATTGAATGTTAGTGCATTCTGTAAAGTAAAGGTAATTTTTTAACATATACATATAATTAAGAAGAAACATATTTTTAAGAACTTTACGATATTTCCTATAAATTAAATACAGTAAGTCATCAGCATTTTGGTAACGTGTTTATTATCAATAGTTTTTTTTCCCACGCTAAAATGATAAAACAGAATTTCGAATAAAAGAACGCTTAGGGAAATTCGATTTTTAAAATAAAAATTTAAAACATGATTTTAGATAATTTTTTTGAATAAAAGTATACGGTATTCCGTGAGGGCTTAATATCAATTGTTTCTTAATTTTTCTTTGTGGAGATTAATATCAAGAATTTGCCGTTATTAAAAATATTAGAAGTATGAGAAGGGGAATTAAATAGACTAAATCGAGATTAGCGATAAAATCTACGGCACTTCTCGTATATTCGATATTATTTTCGGTTTATTCCTGGTAAACCTTCAATTTATACCTAATATTTGTTATTATAAAAAATATAAATTAATTTCTGAATATAAAACTGAAGATATGGACCAAATCTAAGTTATTATTATTTCTTTCACTTATTTAATATTTAATTATGTATTTTCATTTTTAGATATATTTTATTCCCACTGACGAAGAACTTTAACGTTCGAAACGTTTGAAAAATATAAAATTTTTTCAAAAGAAATAAAACCTTTTTTATTTCTGAATAATTGGACTACAATGATCTCTTCCACTTTTGTATAAATTAATTTCATTATAAACTTACTCTTTTTTAATGTAGATTCCCCTAAAGTAATTGGAAGATGTAGCCCTCGCTCTACGAGATATGTTCATATAAAGTGCGAACTTCCGGTTTATCGTTGGTAACGTCTTCTAATAACATCTTAAGACAAACTGTGTAATCAGCCTTAAGAATATCTACTAGCGTTAAGAAACCCATATTTGAACAAATTTAGTACGCCAGAAATTGATAGATTCGTAAAGTCCACCTTGAATGTTTTAACACTAAAGCCACTAAAAAGTATGCCAAGCGAAGGCAACACAGGGACGTTTTCTGACTAGCTAGTTCGACATCCCAACTATATACGCACGGGTGTTTTGTTAAGAATGAGTCAAACCCATTGTCATTACTATTATCTTTCCCATTGTCTTGTTTCGGTAAGTTTCAACTTGTAGCTTTCCTGTATTTTACAAAAAAAAATGCAATAAACATCTGCAAACCTCAGCTAAAACCTTTCACACGGTACAAGTTTGACCTTCAGAATTCAAATTTAAGTACAACTTATTTTACAAATTTAAAACAAAAAGCCATTATTATCTTTTAGCATTAAAAATAAAACTGTTTTTCTAAAAATCTTGCGACCAAGAGAAAGCATACATTTAAAAATTTAAATCTGTTATTGTCGACGTAAAAATATTTTATAAAACAAAAACTGTGAGTACGTTATTTTAATAAATTTTGAATAAAAGAACGTTTTGTAAATTTTAAATTAATCGTGCTGTTAAACCCGACTATCATTTTCTGCTGGTAATGTTTGTCTCAAAAAATATCATTTGTAAACACAAAATAATTAATTAATGATTTTCTTCCACGTAAATTAATTTGCCTTTTAAGGAATTCAGATATTCAAGAAAAATAACTGCCTAACATATTTAGCTTTTAAAAATTCCACGTTATTGTAAAGAGTCCGTTTAAAAATTCAACGTTGTGAAGACAGAAAAACATATTCGACGCAATACTAATTTGGAAGTGTTATTCTTTTAATAACTATGAAAAATATTATCTGTAAACGCAAAAGAAATACATCTATAAAATTATTCATTTATCGACAAAATAATAAATAAATTAGTACTTTTACTGACATGGAGGTATCGCTAATTATTATAACATCGGACTGTAAAAAATTAATAACCAGAAAAACCTTGTAGAGATAATCCCAAAATAGCTAACACTGAAATTTAGGACTTCTTTCACGCTAATAAAGTAAAGGACGTCTTTTACTCTAATAAAGTTAAAAACTCTAATAGCTTTCTCTTCTGCTAAAAACTCTAATAGCTGCTTTCTCATCTGCATCGTCTAAAACGGAACGTTCATGGTTTTGTTTCAAAGACAATTGTCAAATAATCTTGAGAAAATATGATGCTATAACATTTTGAATTCTACACTACTTTGCAGACGGTAAAATCTGTTCTCGTTTGTGAAAATGGAGCACGGATTTTATCTAACTCTCTTAAGCAACAGTTCAATGAAATATTTACCCAAAAACACTTCATCCTGTTCTACCTCTTAGAATACACTGTAAATTGTTTTCAAGCAAATAATCAGGTAAGTTGTGTTTTTATAAACGTACACTAAAAGTTATTGTAGGCTAAATTTTACCGATGACTAATTATCATTTAAAATTTTTAAATATGAAATACTTTGAAGCTGCCAGTCAACACGATCATATTACCTGCTATGTCTTTAATAATTCTTGAAGTTTAAATTTACTCTTTTGCAGGACTAGGGTCTGTTTTATTATTCCCTGATAAAGTTAAATTCCATATATCTACAATTGAACCAGCAAAAGGTACGAAGATACAAATGTTCCTAAAACCACATTCCGTTAATTAAACAAGCAAGAACGACCGGCCAGGCGAACTTGCTAACAAGTTTTTCAAAATTTAGTAGTAAATATTTTATGGAATGACTTTTAAAGAAAGTATTTAGCTTGTGTTCACTTATAACCTGTAAAATAAGTGATTTCATTCTTCAGAAATTTTTAAAATTATAAATTAATTCACCTAAAATGTATTCGTTTTTTATAATCTGATATATAAATATCTACAATCACAGCGGAAATAAAAAATCGTTAAACACGTGCAACCATCTTATTTTAGTATTCATAATAGCATTGGATTTATTTTCAGTCGAAAAGACTTCACACACTTTAAAAAAAAATAATCGCATGATTCACAGAAACCTTGAAGAACTAATCGCAAAAAATAATAAATGTTTAGCTTTAAGCTAAATATATACCAAAACAAAATGCCTGTACTAATAACATTGAACAATAGGTACAACATGACTCATTGTTCTTGAGTCCCTTACTACAAAATAGTTTAAATCTAGATCGGATGGTGGTACAATCGTACACTTGATGATGCCCTCTACAGAATTAAGATCAATCTGTTCACATTTATCCCGACCCACATGAATTTTAGGATGCCCTATGGGGTATTTCCCATACTTATTAAAATTTAAAAGAAAAAACTAAATTCTATCTGATTCATAATTATTTTAAAATAAATTTTGGCTTTAATGTAATTCTTTGCTTCAAATCAACTTCGAGCGCTGGATAAAAAATTAAAAAGAAATAAACTAAATTGCATCTGCTTCATAATTATTTTAAATAAATTTTGAGCTTTAATGTAATTCCTTGCTTCAAATCAACTTCGAATGTTTGAAGACTTTTAAAATGAAGATCAATAAAAAATATTGAATAAAACATATTTTTGAAAACCTTAAACAAGATTAAGTTTGAAATAAACAAAAGAATATTTTTAAAATATTGAAAACGTAATAAAATTAAATTAAAAAAATATTAAAAGAAAAAAACAAAATGAATTAAATTATAAAATAACTTTTTTAATAATTAATGTAAACCATTATCTTTAACTTTGTCACCTCTGCTAACATTTTTGAATTCCTGTATTACAAAGTGCAATTAAAATGTAAGATATTACGAAGACCTTTTCGTATTTTAGAAAAAAAAGACAGTTTACGCTTATTTAAGAAAATCAAATATTTAAGAAAAAATAATCTTGAAAAGCTTGAATGAAGTTAAATTTGAAATAAAGAAAAACATTTCAAGAAATTGAAAAACTTTTAAAATGAAAATCAATAACAAATATTTAATAAAACATGTTTCTGAAAACCGTAAACAAAATTAAATGTGAAATAAATAAGAGTATTTTAAAAATATTGAAAAGTTTGAATGAAAATAAATTTGAGATAAAGAACAAACATTTTAAGAATTTGAAAACTCTTAAAATGAAAATCAGTAAAACATATTTCTGTAAAATTTTTAGTATACATTTTATAATATCTACCTATCTATTATAGATATGTTGTTCAGGTCCTTGAACGGAGGTGAGCAGCTCATGCCTCGATGCATCCAGCGACTGTTGGGAAACCCCTGGTAGGTCTACCCCAAACGCGAAAGACTGAAAATATTTTAAAAAAATTTTAATTCGATATACAGACAAACTGAATTGAAACTTCAATTTCTTAAACTGGAGATATACGTAAAAGCTGAGTATGAAAAAGTTACTTACACCCAAGTACTCGCTGTACTCCCAGCAGTTCTGTAATATGCCGGTGAAGTTTTGCGAAAAACTGCGAATCAGATGCATCTAAAACAGCACCCTCGTGCATTAGTTTGGTTTCACACTGCTCTTCACCAATTATAGTAATTCGCGTGCGGTCGACACTGCTCACACTTGTGAATGCGTACTGTAGCACGTCGAAGAAGACAACGGTCGATATGGTGAACCCGACAAGCACTTTGGAGACTTTAAAAAACATTAGTCATTACCCTGGTCACTCAAAACAGTTAATCATCGTAAATACTTCCGGACGTTTTGCATACTGTAAATTCTTAACAGCTGCAGTCATCAAAAAGGACGCCAAAGTCTTGTTAGTCCTGAAATTTGTAAGGACTTAAATTTGAAAAATAAAAGAATATTTAAATTATAAAATAACTTTTTTAGATGATATTTAATATAAAATAATTCTGAAACGCTTAAATGGAAGCCATTCACGTGCTGTAGTCTCGACATATATCTTCTTCTCGTCTATAATTAATGAAAATCATTATCTTTAACTTTGGCAGCTCTGCTAACATTTCTGAATTCCTGTGTTACAAAGTTTTCTAAATTTGTTAATGCTGGCAAATTTTAAATTAATATTCTATTTTAGTATAAACTCTCGAATGTTTTACAAAAATTTAAAAAGAAAAAACTAAATTGTATTTTACTTCATAATTATATTAAGTACTAATTTTGAAATAAAAAAGTAATAAACTTGTTTAACATTCTGGTATGAGCAAAGATGTAGCGAGTTCAGATTACAATTTATTATTTACAGGTAAGTTGAGCAATATGGTTTTTAGGGATTATTGAAATTTCTATCTTATTTATTTAATATGCTACAAAAGGTGAATTATTTTGCTGAAAAAGAAATCAATACCAAAGCTAGATGATTATCAATTTGAACTTGTCAGATTCTAATATTGAAAAATTGTTTGGAATACCAGACGATGCAATTTATTATAAAACCAAATCAGGAATTAATATTCAAAATAAGTAAATTGATAGACACAAGTGATTTGTGTGTGCCTATATTCAAATTTTGTAAAAGGACCAATATTTAGATTTGTAGTAAATTCGTTGCCTAGGGTACTTACATAAAATCAGCTAGTGTTATCCTTTTTATAGATACATAATATTGAACTGTTTGATAAATTAACTCTTACCTTTGAAGGAGCAGTACGTAGGTGAAAATGTAAATAACGTTAGCGTTTTGATTGATTTCAATAAATTTGATGATCTGAGTCACGTATTGGGATATATGGTTTCAGGGCAGCCGAATTCATTGACACAAGCGGTTTCGGCAAAAAATCGCCTTAATCACAAGTTATTGTGCTGGTACATTGTCTCACGCACCATAGGGATTTCAATGTAAAATGGATTTGAAAGACTTTGAATTCAAAGAAAGGGTAAAGAATCTACAAGAATTTAAAATTGAAATTAAAGAGTAAATCAAATGATCGTATTATAGTTTATTATGATAAAGCTGGACGATTATCAATAATAAATTGAGAAATTAAACAACACTTTCAAAACTTACCTCAAAGCGTACTCGGGCAAATACCAAACTACAGCGGCCCCCGTCAAGACTTTAACTAAACTCAGTCTAGGATTCTTCTTTTATTTTCAAGTTATTTGTTAATCAGCTGTTCAGATTTTAATACCCGATTCCAATCAAATCAATTTAATTAGTCCAGTCAATTTAATTAGTCCAGTCATTTTAATCTAGGGTAGGCTAGCTTAACATGTTACGTAAATAAACTATTAAAATAGGTAAATTCAAATCTTGACCATTTGTTACAGGTATGAAGACATTTCAGGTTAGGCTAGGTTAGGTTAGCTTATTTCAAGTTAGACTAGGTTAGCTCATTTCAATCTAAGTTAGGTTAGGTTAGGTTAGCTTATTTCAAGTTAGGTTAGGTTAGTGCATTTCAATCAACGTTAGGTTAGGTTAGGTTAGCTTATTTCAAGCTAGGTTAGGTTAGATCATTTTAATCTAGGGTAGGTTAGTTTAAATAGTTAAAAACTAACCTACCCTAGATTAAAATGATCTAACCTAACCTAGCTTGAAATAAGCTAACCTAACCTAACCTAACGTTGATTGAAATGCACTAACCTAACCTAACTTGAAATAAGCTAACCTAACCTAACCTAACTTAGATTGAAATGAGCTAACCTAGTCTAACTTGAAATAAGCTAACCTAACCTAGCCTAACCTGAAATGTCTTCATACCTGTAACAAATGGTCAAGATTTGAATTTACCTATTTTAATAGTTTATTTACGTAACATGTTAAGCTAGCCTACCCTAGATTAAAATGACTGGACTAATTAAATTGACTGGACTAATTAAATTGATTTGATTGGAATCGGGTATTAAAATCTGAACAGCTGATTAACAAATAACTTGAAAATAAAAGAAGAATCCTAGACTGAGTTTAGTTAAAGTCTTGACGGGGGCCGCTGTAGTTTGGTATTTGCCCGAGTACGCTTTGAGGTAAGTTTTGAAAGTGTTGTTTAATTTCTCAATTTATTATTGATAATCGTCCAGCTTTATCATAATAAACTATAATACGATCATTTGATTTACTCTTTAATTTCAATTTTAAATTCTTGTAGATTCTTTACCCTTTCTTTGAATTCAAAGTCTTTCAAATCCATTTTACATTGAAATCCCTATGGTGCGTGAGACAATGTACCAGCACAATAACTTGTGATTAAGGCGATTTTTTGCCGAAACCGCTTGTGTCAATGAATTCGGCTGCCCTGAAACCATATATCCCAATACGTGACTCAGATCATCAAATTTATTGAAATCAATCAAAACGCTAACGTTATTTACATTTTCACCTACGTACTGCTCCTTCAAAGGTAAGAGTTAATTTATCAAACAGTTCAATATTATGTATCTATAAAAAGGATAACACTAGCTGATTTTATGTAAGTACCCTAGGCAACGAATTTACTACAAATCTAAATATTGGTCCTTTTACAAAATTTGAATATAGGCACACACAAATCACTTGTGTCTATCAATTTACTTATTTTGAATATTAATTCCTGATTTGGTTTTATAATAAATTGCATCGTCTGGTATTCCAAACAATTTTTCAATATTAGAATCTGACAAGTTCAAATTGATAATCATCTAGCTTTGGTATTGATTTCTTTTTCAGCAAAATAATTCACCTTTTGTAGCATATTAAATAAATAAGATAGAAATTTCAATAATCCCTAAAAACCATATTGCTCAACTTACCTGTAAATAATAAATTGTAATCTGAACTCGCTACATCTTTGCTCATACCAGAATGTTAAACAAGTTTATTACTTTTTTATTTCAAAATTAGTACTTAATATAATTATGAAGTAAAATACAATTTAGTTTTTTCTTTTTAAATTTTTGTAAAACATTCGAGAGTTTATACTAAAATAGAATATTAATTTAAAATTTGCCAGCATTAACAAATTTAGAAAACTTTGTAACACAGGAATTCAGAAATGTTAGCAGAGCTGCCAAAGTTAAAGATAATGATTTTCATTAATTATAGACGAGAAGAAGATATATGTCGAGACTACAGCACGTGAATGGCTTCCATTTAAGCGTTTCAGAATTATTTTATATTAAATATCATCTAAAAAAGTTATTTTATAATTTAAATATTCTTTTATTTTTCAAATTTAAGTCCTTACAAATTTCAGGACTAACAAGACTTTGGCGTCCTTTTTGATGACTGCAGCTGTTAAGAATTTACAGTATGCAAAACGTCCGGAAGTATTTACGATGATTAACTGTTTTGAGTGACCAGGGTAATGACTAATGTTTTTTAAAGTCTCCAAAGTGCTTGTCGGGTTCACCATATCGACCGTTGTCTTCTTCGACGTGCTACAGTACGCATTCACAAGTGTGAGCAGTGTCGACCGCACGCGAATTACTATAATTGGTGAAGAGCAGTGTGAAACCAAACTAATGCACGAGGGTGCTGTTTTAGATGCATCTGATTCGCAGTTTTTCGCAAAACTTCACCGGCATATTACAGAACTGCTGGGAGTACAGCGAGTACTTGGGTGTAAGTAACTTTTTCATACTCAGCTTTTACGTATATCTCCAGTTTAAGAAATTGAAGTTTCAATTCAGTTTGTCTGTATATCGAATTAAAATTTTTTTAAAATATTTTCAGTCTTTCGCGTTTGGGGTAGACCTACCAGGGGTTTCCCAACAGTCGCTGGATGCATCGAGGCATGAGCTGCTCACCTCCGTTCAAGGACCTGAACAACATATCTATAATAGATAGGTAGATATTATAAAATGTATACTAAAAATTTTACAGAAATATGTTTTACTGATTTTCATTTTAAGAGTTTTCAAATTCTTAAAATGTTTGTTCTTTATCTCAAATTTATTTTCATTCAAACTTTTCAATATTTTTAAAATACTCTTATTTATTTCACATTTAATTTTGTTTACGGTTTTCAGAAACATGTTTTATTAAATATTTGTTATTGATTTTCATTTTAAAAGTTTTTCAATTTCTTGAAATGTTTTTCTTTATTTCAAATTTAACTTCATTCAAGCTTTTCAAGATTATTTTTTCTTAAATATTTGATTTTCTTAAATAAGCGTAAACTGTCTTTTTTTTCTAAAATACGAAAAGGTCTTCGTAATATCTTACATTTTAATTGCACTTTGTAATACAGGAATTCAAAAATGTTAGCAGAGGTGACAAAGTTAAAGATAATGGTTTACATTAATTATTAAAAAAGTTATTTTATAATTTAATTCATTTTGTTTTTTTCTTTTAATATTTTTTTAATTTAATTTTATTACGTTTTCAATATTTTAAAAATATTCTTTTGTTTATTTCAAACTTAATCTTGTTTAAGGTTTTCAAAAATATGTTTTATTCAATATTTTTTATTGATCTTCATTTTAAAAGTCTTCAAACATTCGAAGTTGATTTGAAGCAAGGAATTACATTAAAGCTCAAAATTTATTTAAAATAATTATGAAGCAGATGCAATTTAGTTTATTTCTTTTTAATTTTTTATCCAGCGCTCGAAGTTGATTTGAAGCAAAGAATTACATTAAAGCCAAAATTTATTTTAAAATAATTATGAATCAGATAGAATTTAGTTTTTTCTTTTAAATTTTAATAAGTATGGGAAATACCCCATAGGGCATCCTAAAATTCATGTGGGTCGGGATAAATGTGAACAGATTGATCTTAATTCTGTAGAGGGCATCATCAAGTGTACGATTGTACCACCATCCGATCTAGATTTAAACTATTTTGTAGTAAGGGACTCAAGAACAATGAGTCATGTTGTACCTATTGTTCAATGTTATTAGTACAGGCATTTTGTTTTGGTATATATTTAGCTTAAAGCTAAACATTTATTATTTTTTGCGATTAGTTCTTCAAGGTTTCTGTGAATCATGCGATTATTTTTTTTTAAAGTGTGTGAAGTCTTTTCGACTGAAAATAAATCCAATGCTATTATGAATACTAAAATAAGATGGTTGCACGTGTTTAACGATTTTTTATTTCCGCTGTGATTGTAGATATTTATATATCAGATTATAAAAAACGAATACATTTTAGGTGAATTAATTTATAATTTTAAAAATTTCTGAAGAATGAAATCACTTATTTTACAGGTTATAAGTGAACACAAGCTAAATACTTTCTTTAAAAGTCATTCCATAAAATATTTACTACTAAATTTTGAAAAACTTGTTAGCAAGTTCGCCTGGCCGGTCGTTCTTGCTTGTTTAATTAACGGAATGTGGTTTTAGGAACATTTGTATCTTCGTACCTTTTGCTGGTTCAATTGTAGATATATGGAATTTAACTTTATCAGGGAATAATAAAACAGACCCTAGTCCTGCAAAAGAGTAAATTTAAACTTCAAGAATTATTAAAGACATAGCAGGTAATATGATCGTGTTGACTGGCAGCTTCAAAGTATTTCATATTTAAAAATTTTAAATGATAATTAGTCATCGGTAAAATTTAGCCTACAATAACTTTTAGTGTACGTTTATAAAAACACAACTTACCTGATTATTTGCTTGAAAACAATTTACAGTGTATTCTAAGAGGTAGAACAGGATGAAGTGTTTTTGGGTAAATATTTCATTGAACTGTTGCTTAAGAGAGTTAGATAAAATCCGTGCTCCATTTTCACAAACGAGAACAGATTTTACCGTCTGCAAAGTAGTGTAGAATTCAAAATGTTATAGCATCATATTTTCTCAAGATTATTTGACAATTGTCTTTGAAACAAAACCATGAACGTTCCGTTTTAGACGATGCAGATGAGAAAGCAGCTATTAGAGTTTTTAGCAGAAGAGAAAGCTATTAGAGTTTTTAACTTTATTAGAGTAAAAGACGTCCTTTACTTTATTAGCGTGAAAGAAGTCCTAAATTTCAGTGTTAGCTATTTTGGGATTATCTCTACAAGGTTTTTCTGGTTATTAATTTTTTACAGTCCGATGTTATAATAATTAGCGATACCTCCATGTCAGTAAAAGTACTAATTTATTTATTATTTTGTCGATAAATGAATAATTTTATAGATGTATTTCTTTTGCGTTTACAGATAATATTTTTCATAGTTATTAAAAGAATAACACTTCCAAATTAGTATTGCGTCGAATATGTTTTTCTGTCTTCACAACGTTGAATTTTTAAACGGACTCTTTACAATAACGTGGAATTTTTAAAAGCTAAATATGTTAGGCAGTTATTTTTCTTGAATATCTGAATTCCTTAAAAGGCAAATTAATTTACGTGGAAGAAAATCATTAATTAATTATTTTGTGTTTACAAATGATATTTTTTGAGACAAACATTACCAGCAGAAAATGATAGTCGGGTTTAACAGCACGATTAATTTAAAATTTACAAAACGTTCTTTTATTCAAAATTTATTAAAATAACGTACTCACAGTTTTTGTTTTATAAAATATTTTTACGTCGACAATAACAGATTTAAATTTTTAAATGTATGCTTTCTCTTGGTCGCAAGATTTTTAGAAAAACAGTTTTATTTTTAATGCTAAAAGATAATAATGGCTTTTTGTTTTAAATTTGTAAAATAAGTTGTACTTAAATTTGAATTCTGAAGGTCAAACTTGTACCGTGTGAAAGGTTTTAGCTGAGGTTTGCAGATGTTTATTGCATTTTTTTTTGTAAAATACAGGAAAGCTACAAGTTGAAACTTACCGAAACAAGACAATGGGAAAGATAATAGTAATGACAATGGGTTTGACTCATTCTTAACAAAACACCCGTGCGTATATAGTTGGGATGTCGAACTAGCTAGTCAGAAAACGTCCCTGTGTTGCCTTCGCTTGGCATACTTTTTAGTGGCTTTAGTGTTAAAACATTCAAGGTGGACTTTACGAATCTATCAATTTCTGGCGTACTAAATTTGTTCAAATATGGGTTTCTTAACGCTAGTAGATATTCTTAAGGCTGATTACACAGTTTGTCTTAAGATGTTATTAGAAGACGTTACCAACGATAAACCGGAAGTTCGCACTTTATATGAACATATCTCGTAGAGCGAGGGCTACATCTTCCAATTACTTTAGGGGAATCTACATTAAAAAAGAGTAAGTTTATAATGAAATTAATTTATACAAAAGTGGAAGAGATCATTGTAGTCCAATTATTCAGAAATAAAAAAGGTTTTATTTCTTTTGAAAAAATTTTATATTTTTCAAACGTTTCGAACGTTAAAGTTCTTCGTCAGTGGGAATAAAATATATCTAAAAATGAAAATACATAATTAAATATTAAATAAGTGAAAGAAATAATAATAACTTAGATTTGGTCCATATCTTCAGTTTTATATTCAGAAATTAATTTATATTTTTTATAATAACAAATATTAGGTATAAATTGAAGGTTTACCAGGAATAAACCGAAAATAATATCGAATATACGAGAAGTGCCGTAGATTTTATCGCTAATCTCGATTTAGTCTATTTAATTCCCCTTCTCATACTTCTAATATTTTTAATAACGGCAAATTCTTGATATTAATCTCCACAAAGAAAAATTAAGAAACAATTGATATTAAGCCCTCACGGAATACCGTATACTTTTATTCAAAAAAATTATCTAAAATCATGTTTTAAATTTTTATTTTAAAAATCGAATTTCCCTAAGCGTTCTTTTATTCGAAATTCTGTTTTATCATTTTAGCGTGGGAAAAAAAACTATTGATAATAAACACGTTACCAAAATGCTGATGACTTACTGTATTTAATTTATAGGAAATATCGTAAAGTTCTTAAAAATATGTTTCTTCTTAATTATATGTATATGTTAAAAAATTACCTTTACTTTACAGAATGCACTAACATTCAATATGTTAAAACCGTCGCCATGCCTCAGGGTCGAGTCGGGATGTCGGCGCTCAAACTTCAAAGTAACGAAAATTTCTTTGCACGAGATATGATGCGGCTCCAGGTGGACCACATTACACTTCCTACTGGATATGGAACTCTGCCACACTTATGACTTATTTTTATTTTATTATGAAAACACGTTTATTACTTAAAAAAGCATTGTTATCATATTAATCAACATTTTAATTATATTCTGATTAATATTTAACTTCATAAATTGTCAATCCTCTGCCTTTTTGGAGTGAGCGCGATTTTGCAAATAAAATGAATAATTTTATAGCTGTATTTCTTTTGTGTTTACAAATGATATATCCTTTTAAACTTTTCAGCCCGAATTAAAAACATTTCGTAGGACGATGAAAGGTACCTATTGTTCGCAATATTCCCTGACGTCATTTACGAAATTTTAAGCTTTGATTGACAGGTGTAAACAGACAAGTCAAGACCTGCGTTTCTTTTTTTTAGTTTTTGGGATAAACCGCTGATTGATCTACCGTGCTTTTTCGTGATACATTATGCATATTTATTTAATCAGCGGATTGATACCGAATCCGCCGTACACCAGGTTAAATTGATAACTTTGATTAAAGATTAATTCAATATGACACTTATTGCTCTCAGACGCAACCCCCGCCGGTTCCTGGTCACACCCCATTTGTACAGTGTGAGAGTGAGATAGATTGATAACCGCTAACCTGATTGGTCTAGTCTTGATTTAATTCCAAGATGGCCGCCGCTTTTAATCGAAATTTTAATCCAACTTTTATTCGATCTAATTAAATTTGATTGATTAATTTGATTAAATCCAAGATGGCCGCCGTTTTTAATCGAACTTTTAATTGACCTAATTAAACCGCCGATTTTAATCGAGATTTTAATCGAACTTTTAATTGACCTAATTAAAACCGCGAATTGATCTAATTAAACCGCTAATCCCATTAAATCGACCTAAAATTCCGCGAAATGATCTAATTAAACCGTTAATCCAATTAAATCGATCTAAAATTCCGCGAATTGAACCGCTAATCCCATTAATTCGACCTTGATTGCGCAATCGATTAAATTGATTGACCTAATTAAAAACAAAATGGCGGTATCAAGTGCCTCACTTCTACTGACCTCCTTCGACCATTATAACCATCCTACCAACTTCTGTGGCATTAAGGGTTTTTTTTCTGATTGCTATTCATTCATCAATTTTAGAAAATTAATTCAGCTTAAACCGAGCAACTACAAACTTAAGTGACAAGTAGGAACAATAACTGAAAACTAGCAACATTTTGTTTTAGGTATTACTTTTGAAGTTCACATCGTATTTTCTAAAACGTTTAGTACAAAGGTACAAAACTGCAACTTTGCGTCCTCTTACTAGTAAATAATTAATGACAATTTTAGAAGATTGAATTTGTTTCAAGTTTCAAGAATAAAATATATGCAAAACAATGAATGAGTGCTATTTTATTTTGAGTATTTATTTTATTTACGTATTTAGCATCTTTGACTGTTGATGTTCTCGTTTATACATTGTTTTAAATTTTAGATTTCGAAGATTTAACTGAGAAAAATAACTAGTTTATTTGAATGTCGGTAGCCTAACTAACACAGCTGTAATTTATACAAATTATTTTTTGCTTTGCTTAAATGTCTATCTCTTTTCAAAATATATGAATGGTCAAGTTTTTTTCGTTTTCTTTGTAAGTGAAGCAGCACTTTTGTATCGACTTTTAATAAAGCGCTCTGCATCTATAGAAAAAGTGTAAATTGAAACATATTTTGAATCTCTTTTTCATATTAAGAGTGTTACAAATACACTGCCTCTGCACACAAATCCAATAGCTGAGTTCATACCACTTTCAACAAGGGTTATTGCAGAGGGGTTTCTTTTTATTTATCTAGTAAAATTCCAAAGCAGGAGATTTAATAGCGTTCCACACGCGGAGGGATGCATGTAGTGAAATTAATGCCCACATAAATATAAATAGAGAGTACACATTTAATTGCAGATAGCGACACGTCAGTGGTGCTTAACCGCTACTGCCGCTAGTCGTAAAGCGTTTACGTTGGCCGTAAACCGATGTGGATGAAGCACTAACACCTGATACCAAAATCCGTACGAGACCTATCGTCTCTAAAACTTTTTAAATTTATGAATCCATTTCGAAATCTGCATCATTACCTTGGAGTTAAGTTCTTTAAGTGAATTACGCGTTTAGCAGTTCTGACAAACGAATGATGAAACACAGGGTGAACTCAACTGGAGAACATCAAACATCGCAATAGATTAAATTAGTTCTCTAGAGGTGGGTTTTTAAGGAAACCGCAAGTAGTAGAACAGGCAATCACAATGCGAAATCCCAATAAGATTCCGGTTTATTAATTAGTGCGGCAAGTCTCGATTAATTCCCCGTTTAATTAAAGTCCCGCCATCAGTCATACGCCTGGAGATGACTACGAAGAAGCAGGCAAGACCGGTCGGATGGGGTTGCTTCCCGCATTGTCTCGCTGATAAAGCAATCTTTTAATAAGTTCGCCAGGAACGCAAGGAATGTGATTGAAAACGAAGATCGCACGCAGCTTACGCGACACTTCTTATTTACTGCTGTGCAGATTTAGTGCTCCAAACTTATTTTTTTCAGAGACACCCATTGAGGCATCGATTTAACTTTTAGGAACTTTTAAGGACGTCTTATGCAGGCTTTTGAAACGAAAGATTTTGGAGAGGGGGTGCTTGTTCATAAAAATATAAATTTCGTTTGAACAATGAAGGCTTTTATCGAAAATGTTAGATTCTAATATAAGGATTAAATTAGTTATCAAATAGAATTTGTTTTTTGCAAAAGAGTTGGTATTTAAGGCGGTTTTTAAGATACTTTATTTATAGAAATTTCTAGGCGACTTAAGAGTCCTTTTAGAGCAGGCTGGCAGGCCCTAGGAGAAGGTAAACATAGGAGGGCTATGTAAAAAGCTCAAATTTATCTGGAAACTTTGGACCTTTGGAAAGTTTAAAAGGTGAAGCTTATTAATTTTCAAAGTTAAACCACTGTAATATTATAATTTTTACTAAACTTGATATTTTTAAATTAGTAAATGCAACCTTTGATGAAAAGGGAATCTAATTGTCAGTTTTGTTATTTGAAGCATTTTATACGACACCGTATTTTTAACATATGTGTTAGAATGGTTGCCTACACAACAGTTTCACAGTTGCAAAGAATTGTAGCAACGCGAACAACCGAGTTTGTTGTTTCAATTTTTCATTCTTTTAAAGCTGAAAGTTTATATCTAAATAGTTTCATGGTTATTAAAAATAAAAAGTTCCTTGTATTAATATTAGCTGAGAATTCTTTTAAATTCTAACTTATTGTGTAAGCTTTTATAATTATTTCACCTTTTTATGTAGTTAACAACGAGGATTAGGGCTGATTAATTTCAGTTCCTGAACGATCGTTGTACAAAAGCTATCTTGCTTGGTTATTTCGTGTAGTATTAAGCTAAAGATTGGAAGTTCCATCAAAAAAACGAACTCAATTATATCAATTTCCTTTCGGACTTTCCGCCAATCAAGCCAATATAATTAGATTCTTAACAATAGGGCATGTCCAGCGAATCCCATCATAATTGATGTGTATCTGCCTGGCAACGGTCACCTGCAGCCAGGATCAAAGGTCCTCTAAGCACAATACAATCAACAGAGGGGAACTTCATTCCGCACCCTTAGTTCACGAAGAAATTGAGATTTCCAATCGGCAGCAATAACACATCAAAGCCCGCAGCGTGGATTCTCCCAACAGATTTATTACGGGAATATTTCGCGCTCCTTTGACAGATATCTGCCTCTGCATTGTACGAATTAGATGCATGAGTTAATCGACGGAATTTTTATATAAGCCGGAATATTTAATTCGTTTCTGGAATTGTAGCGCGAATTCTTTTGTGTGTGCATGCTTTATGTTGTCATGTTGAAATGGAAAAGATCTATGCAGATTATGAAACGTTTTATATCAACTCGAGAATGCAGATGGTACTGACATTGCAAAGATTTGTTTTTTAGATCACTGAACTTAACCACTTAGCATATCTAATAGACCTACGAAACGCTTCTTGGTAGGTATAATTATTGTAGAAGTGAAATATAACAGTGTTCCTTTACTTACAATTGTCTATTGTTGAAGAATCAGAAAATAAATTATCTACTTAAAACAATTACTTTAAAGAGGACTTTCTTGGATGTAACAAAAATGTAGAATGGGAAAATAACAACTAAAATACAGATTTCCGGGAACAATCAGACATGTTCTTTGTATGAGACACGCAGGAGATATAAAAGGCAGCATCTACCTTTCAGTGTCGAATTTAGAGTTGAGTTTAGTTTAGACTTTCAACGAAATTTTCTACCTCTTTCTATTTTTAGCTAGATTTTTCCACTTCTTCGCTCACTATCTTTACTACTTAATATTTTTGTGTTTCTTTTCCTCTTGTCTTAACATTATATACTTGTATATGAGGCTTTTTATTCCTATTGGAACGTTTAGCCGCTCCTCTTTGGACCTATCAAAATCTATTTCATGGGGTGTATTAATCCCCGTATCTCTGTATCTGCATAATTTTGTGTGCGTCGTGGCGTTGTTTACTATTTCTTTCAATATTTTCCTGTCTCTGGTTTTTTCTTTCCAACTTCTCACTTCCATTCTTCTAAGATCTTCCCTTACTTGGTCCCACCATCTTACTTTAGGTCTTCCTCTCTTCCTTTGTTCTGTTGGCTGCCATTTATTTATTATTCTCACTACTTTTGTTTCGTCCATCCGAATGACATGACCTAACTACCTAATTCGCTGCGCTTTGATGTTTCTAACGATGTCTTCATGATTCATTCGGGGCCGGACTACATTTTCTTGTGTCTTGGTCGGTCCATATTGCTATGATATAAGCACCATAATTGATAAATGCCAAAACATGCTATGATGGTTTTCTTCTTTTAGCTTTTTAAGTTAATTACAATTTTAAAATTTACTTACCTGACGGAATCTTCATTACTTTTGCTTTTATTTTAAACTCCGGCTAACTCAGTATTTCTTAGGCGTTGATGAGGTTCTTAATTTGAGATTTATTTAAGTTCTTAATTAAATTCAGTTAATTTTGTATCAATAAAGTCAAATTATAAAGTGTAATACAGATTTATTAACAGATTGTCAATTATAAATTTAACACGCACTATTCTATTTGTTTCATTTTCACGTTTGTTCTGATATAATAAACACATCTATGTTTGCATTTGTGTGTTTCTAGTCTCAGCAAACTCTCAAATCCTTTGTTTCTAAACGAGCCTAACAGGCTCTTCGTTTATATGAATATCTGATCTGCAAAATATATTTTCCCTTCTTGTGGCTATTTTTGTCTTGTTGACCACTATCCGAAGGAATTCCGTTGTTGTTTTATCACACCATTAGCTAAGGTTTTTCAGCTACAATGTACGTCGGTTAGTTGGCCCTTTTCTTCTTCTATTTTCCTTTATACAAATTATGCAACACCATATCTTCTGGTGTTTCTCGTTATATGTTCCAGGTGTACAAGTTTTCCTGCTTTATGTTCATACTTTGATTTCTTTTCGAACTCTGAGTAATACTTCTCCGTTTATGATATGATTCAAGGAATTCTTAAAATGGTACAGTCACAGTTTTGGCTTCAATTTTCGTGTATGTAGCTTCTGCAGAGAAGGTGCTTTTCTTTGGAAAAACTAGAAACCAAAAACCTCGTTGTATTATACTCACGTCATAAATTCTATTGTTCGTCAATTAGTTATTTAAATACTATACGTATTTGATCAGAACCGGTAGCTTTCCCATCTTCGTTGCAAATTTTTTTTTACTTCACCTTCCGTTGCTGCAGGGCCTGTGAAGATCTCAAATTTCGCAGCTTGATTTGCTTTTAGGAGTTTCTCGTATTTATCATTTTTAAAGCATGTAACATTTCTAAATCCTTGTTATTTACATTTCAATAACAACCATACTTTATACATTAGGAGGAAATGATCAAGATAAAGCAAAACATTTAAAAAGAGATAACGAGAAAACCATTCACAAACTGATTATATCCTATGCAGAAGACTAAAGTTTCAGTAAATGTTATAACTACTTTCTTTTGAGTATTCCCAAACCAGTTACTAAAAACAAAAGATGAACGAATAAAAACTGTGAAACTACTGAATTTAATTTTTTATTTTCAGTGCCTGATTGTGAAATAGATACTCAGAAGTTGGTATAGCATGTCAAATTCGCCACAGCAAATATTTAGAAAATGTTTTAGTTACTATCAAACATAGATTGTAGGTAAAACCTTTGATTGTCCGAGTAGATGTTTCGTTGGAATCAGATGCCTTCCTTGGCGACCTCGTTTTTTCTTATTTACATGAGATATTTTTTATTTGCAGTTTTTCGTTTAATTTCGTTATTTTTAGTTTTAGTAAAATTAGTGTTGAGAGAAAGCCTTGGATTTTTTATGCCTGACTTGAGCAACGCACATCTTCATTAAAAGTAAGCTTGCTAACTTTAATAATCCGGAAATTTGATATTATTTATAAAGTTCTTACATCCCTATTGTTCAAAATTTAAGCTCACATTTCGCTTACGATCAATATGCGAAAAAGT
Organism: Melanotus villosus; assembly: GCA_963082815.1. NCBI lineage: Eukaryota > Metazoa > Arthropoda > Insecta > Coleoptera > Elateridae > Melanotus > Melanotus villosus. The sequence continues at coordinate 30,404,988 of OY720418.1, read as the reverse complement.
TTTCGGGCTTCCAAAGACACGTGCGTTTATCGTGCCTGTGTTGCACATCATCACTAAGCTTTCCCCATTCAAAGAAATAACTACAATATTTTCCATTTCTATAGCAGTGCGTTCATTGCTGTAAATTTTCGTTTTCCGTGCGTTTCTCATGCACATCATAAAATATCCATATTTTCGCTTAGCACTTTATTACGGCATTAGAATCGAAGACAGTGTGAAACACGTGGATGAAATTGTGTCGGAAGCGTAATAATCTTGTTAGTTTTACTGCAGCGGCATTTATATCCGCAAAACTCATAAAAAATAATATTTTTACGGGCATTAAAATATTTTAACGACAAGGGATCTGCCATATGAAATATTCAAGATACGCTTGACTATAAAATGAGGGGCGTTTAAGATCAATGATAATTTTTTCAGTGCCTCAAATTAAACCAAACATAGATTCGATAAACGAAGATAACGCATTCAAGACCTTTTTAGACCACGTAGGCGACGATGTTGATGTAGGAAAATTGAATTGTGTGTAATTTGGTTAGACGTTGAATGTCAAGTTATGTTAGAGGATACCCAGCCACCAAACATGGTTTGTTGGGACTATTTTAATTTAACTAACTGAATCACGTTTTACAGCGTTTATAGCGATGTTGGTTCTATCGAGAATCAAAACTTAAAATTGATAAAGTTTTTATCGACAAAAAAGTACCAGTAAAAGATATGTTTACATTAACCATCGCTTCAACGAAACCTGTTGCGGTCTAAAAAGATCGTTGCATTCTATTGCTTTGCAATGATTTTTTCAAATTGACAAATGAATCGAAACTCAACAACAAAGGAATTAATTGCTAAAATTATGAGCGGGCATTAAATAAATGCAAATATGTATCAAAATAGGTATGTCGTTTGAACAACCAGAAGGTCAAGTAAAACGTGAATTACGCAAAAGAATTCCATTTAATTTTAATTTTTTTGGGTATATTTTGAGATTATTGTTGTTTTAAAGCAAAGCCCAAATTTACCACCTTTAATTTAAAACTGAATTCCTAAACATAACTTTAAATTAATGGAATTAAACTAAAACGATTTATTTAAAAAGGCTCCCCGAATATTTGCGTCTTTATTTTAAAACCTACATATAATCCTCTTTTATTACTTTAATTTCAGGAACGCTCTACTATCGCGAACATTTATGCCTTCTATAAAGTTTTCTCCGTAGGAAATGGAAAGTGCGTCGCTGTATCGTACCGAACCGGAAGGGAAGGTCCTACGACGTATGGCATGTTTGCAACAAACGGATGTAAAGACGGGGGTTCCGTACGGATTTAAAGGTGCATTTAATACAGGCTATCAAACAAAAGTGCGAGTGTGTGTGTATTTTAGAGCTCGATTCAGTTGGAAGTCTCTATACGGTCGTTACGACGCCGTAACCAGGTACTGAGGTGCCTACGAACAGGCCACGTAATTTCCTTAAGTGGTAATAAAGTTATTTTAGATTAATAAGCACTGCGTTAGTATCGTGAAGGGTTAACGTTTCCCTCGATTTTGGGGAACATATTTAGATGAGGTTTTACTTTATAAGATGGAAAGCGCAAGGCAAGGCAAAGGGTTGGGCTAATAAATTTGTAGGCTTGGAAACACGTTGATCCTATTTCTGATTTATACTGTGTTGGTAGATAATGACAACAGTAACTTTCAGTTACACTGTGGCTCGTACGTATATTATCATTCGTATGATGCTAAAATTAACAGTGATTAATATTTTACACCAAGATTTTAGTTTTGTGATTTATTATCATTATTCTGGTTTATATCATCATTCAACAAATCAGTTCAAAATGGTTTGCTAGACAGTTAACTTATAGTTATAAATTTAAAATGATTTTAGGGATTATTTTGACTATTAATGACTACAAGAAGGAAAAGATGAAGAAAAAGAAATACAATGGCGGACAAACCATCTTATGTAAAAAGTTAGAGACAAACATTCTTAAAAACCAAAAACTTAAAAAACGACAGACAGTACCAACAGACTCCTGTCTATAGAAGGACTATCCCTTCAGAAAATATGGTTTGTGATATTTACTTGAATATACTTAAAATTTAGAAGTTTGTTTTAATTTTTAAGCAGGGGTTTCTAAATTAAAGAAGCTAGTTTTAACAATTGCGTATGTATTCGTTCTGTAAGAACAATCCAAATATTGTAAAATCATTTGTGCAACATCTAATATTACTTCTTTTTCAAATTTTGCCAATTTTTAAATGAACAAACAATATGAGGTGATATTTAAAACAAAAAGTATGATAAAAGTTGTTTCGGAGGAATTTACTTTAACTCTGTTGTAAATATTGAAAAGCTAATTGTAATGTAGACAAGAAAGGTGGGGAAGACATCCGTGGTTTTCTGGCAGTGGGCAGACTTTGGGGACCTTCAACGAAGGCTGCTTTATGGCTGCACACTGCCATAGTTAGACCCATGTTGACCTGGTGGCCCAGAGCCAGGCAAACCAAAACATTAAGTAAACTCACACACGTACAGAGATCAGCATGTTTAAATACTACCGGTGCAGTGAGAACTACTCCCACAGGAGCTCTGGAGACTATATTGGACTTCCCTCCACTGGATAGTTACGTGGAGGAGATAGCAACTGTAAGATTGCAGGCCAGATGGTTGTGGAATGATAAGGGTACTGGGGGACGATATCATCTTATCCTTAAGGAGAGAACACCTCTTCTGGGAGCAGTGGTTGACTCACTCTCTCTCAGATATTCACTCAAGAAACACTTCGGTGTATATACGAACGCCGATGATGCTTCCGAATATAATATATTCAACTGCACTGATGGATATATTACCACCGTGGAAGGGACGGGTGCAGGAATCTTCGCACATGACCTGAATCTCCACATAAGTGTAGCACTAGGCCAACTTACTACCGTTTTTCAAGAGTAATTGCCATTAAGCAAGGTGCGTATGAAATTCTAGAACGAAAAGTTCAGAACAACATCATCAGGATAGCTAGTGACAGCACTGATGACCCTAAATAGTTTTAAAATAACGTCAGGAGTAGTACTCCAATGCCACAGTGCACTGGCTAGCTGCCAGAAATAATATCCTACATCTTATATGGGTTAAATGACACGCAGGATTATATGAAAATGAGCAGGTTGATGAATTGGCCAGACGTGGTTCAACACAATTTTTTTGGGGTCCTGAACCAGCAGTGGCACCATTTCTGACTCTACTCCATACAGTAATAAAACAAGAAACCCACAGTCGCCGCTATGACAACTTGGATAAATGTCATCAAGCGAGAGGATGGCCATATCAGCCCCCTTATAGATATTATCTAAATTCGGTATGCAGTTACCAAGAAGGAGACTACTTTTTGTAGGTATACTTTCAGTACACTTCAAACTGAAGAAACTATGTACCGATTAAGACTAACTCAGTCCGATCTGTAGAGGTTGTATGTAATTGGGAGGAAGAGACGGCAGAGCATATTCTATGCGACTGCCTTGTACTCGGCTCGATTAGAGCTGCCATGTTGGGGGATTTTTGGCCTGCTATGGCAGGAATCCATAGCACAACCTTGGCTAGCATCCTTAATTTTACTGAGAGAACTGGATGGTTTGAATAAGACCACTGTGTGCATGATTTCTTGGGGGTAGTATATTTGGAGGCCTAAGTGTACATGAACATAGTTCATCCCCCACACCAAATCCGAAATCCAGAATCCAGAATATTGACAGATTGTAGTTACAGTGAGAGTAAAATACGGTTACTGAATTAATGTAAACTGAAAAATCAAGAGCTGCACAGCGGAGGAGGTTCCAAACTGGGAAAAACAGCAAAAAAACCTTTTATTAGAGAAGTGCTGCAGGAAAAACAGTTAAAATTGTATTAAAGTGTTGCTACAAAATGCTAAAAACCTTCTGGAATTAGAAAAAGTAGATATCAGATTGATAATAACTAGTCTCTTAGTAGGTCGTTGCCATTTAAGGTACATCACAGCAAGATAGGCAAAGGTAGTTGCGAAATTCTCTTCTTCTTAGAGTGGCATACCCTTTACAGGGCGAAATTAGGTAACATAACTTTCATGCAAATGCTAATCAATAGATAATTGTTACAAGTTGTAAATACAAAAATAACAATGAAATATCAGAAGCTCTTTTGATTTTTGTATTCCTTTAGTGTTTGTGCACCCCACACTATGGTATCGGCCGAGGAGCTATTTTGCATATTTTGTGAATCTGCAACAGAAATTGCAGAGCACATATTCTTTAAATGTGGTGCCTAGCAGGTTCACATTTTTTGGGAGGCTGTACATGTGTACGTTACAAAGAAATAAGAAACGTCCTTGAAAAATCATAGATTACATCAAAAGGTTTCAAACCCTTGTAACTGAACAATTTATTTAGCAATTCCATAGTTTTTATGTCTTCTGTGTGTTAAAGAAAAATGTTAACATTTCTGTTGTTTTCGAAGATGCATAAATTATGATAACAAAAAGATTTTCTGAGAAAACAACGATAAAAGCGAATTTTTCATAAGTTAGAGTTTATAATAATCTTATAATCGCTACACATAGTATATTACTGGAAAATATAAACAGTTTTTTAAATGCCGGAATCCTGTGGAGAGGATCAATATTGAACCGTTGAAACTTCAAAATCTGCAGACTTAAATTTATAGCATTTCTTTTTAGGTTGTGAGTTTGGGGCTTGAAGGGATTTAATTTATATGGGGAAGTCACCCCAACTAAGGAACGTAGTGTTTTGGTTTAACTTTTTTATGTACTTATTTTACGAAATAGTTCTTTTGTGGAATATGTAGGTACAGCTTTCATATAGAGCTGCACTTACCTATGTACCTACTATTACAAAAAATATTTTAAAAATCAAGTAAATTTAAATTGTTTTCAAATTCAGGTAAAGTGTTACGTTTCTCGTAACAACAACAACAATAATAATGATAATAACAATAATAAAAATAATGACAATAATCCAAAAACCACTTACCAATTTCTGTGCTTTCTGACAACGAAAGAATCTTTATTAAAGCATCCGAAACAGAACAATGACCGATGACTCTTTATTAAGTTTAATAAATTGAGATATGCAGCCCGTAAACTTTATTAAAACAAATCCATAAGTTATTTAACTGACTAACAATAAATAAAGAATACATACATACATACATAATCAATAAACCTCTGGTACCCGAAGGTATCGAGGTATAAATAAAGAAATAATACCTTAATTACCATACCATTTGAGTTATAACTCCAAAAACTTTTAAACTAATATCGCAAAAAGTTGTTAAACGCCTTTTTGAATTAATTCTAACACGAATAAGACTTTCGTGCCACAAACTATTAATAATATGAATTATGTGAACTTAGATTGCGGGTAAAGTAGAATTTCTAAAGCTTTATTGCTCAGGTTAGGTTAGGAGCAAGACCAGCTTAATCAAATATTTAATATTTTAAAAGTATTATTGGCACGAATGTGTTAATTTTTTAAGAATCGTTGCTGAAATAAATGTTCTTTTTAAAGTACAACAAAAGCTAGTTTTTTCCCTAAAATCAATTGATAAATGTTCCGCAACCTAACATAAAATCTAAAAACAATACCTTCACGAAGAGAATTTGTTTTGGGGACTTGTTCAAGCAATCAGAGAAAACAGAAAAACCACAAATAGTGCGGTTGTCAGCGTCTGATTAGATTCGTCCTGTCCACCTGCCGAGCTCTTCGAGACGTAATCTTATTGTTTATTCGCAATATGTCAGGGCCTTAAGGTTTTCAGAAGCTTATTCGTTCGGAAAACATTGATAATACACGTAGAAAAGCGAACTCGACAGGAATCGCATTGTTCAAGTGCATTTCCTTCAGGAACAAGTGTCCACCATAAAAGATTTTCCTGCTTTTGTTTTGACCAGAAAAATCTGGAAATACTCTCGTTTGCAACCCCCTGTTGTAATTTAAAATGAAAAATGCTTACGATGTCGAAAACAAATGCTATATATTGTTATTTATCGCGTCGATATCCTAATTTATTATGCACGAGAGCAAATGGCTTTCCGAATAAGCGCAATCTGTCAAACATCTCGTAGCTAAATCCGCTTTTAGGATGCGTATTATGTTACATTTTTTATTAAGTGTAACAAAGAGAACTCGTTAAAAAGAAGCGGGGTTAGTAAAGTAATCGCAATTGACGAATCTATACCGCCGAGGCGAATCTCTGCCACCATTGTGCTTCAGTAAGATAAAATATCTGAGTACGCGTCCCGTCACAGGAAATAATTAAAGTTTATTGGAATTGGAGCACAGGAAAGAGGGAGTCTATCTCGAATCACACATAAACAGGTATTGATTGACTTTCCCCAAGTTGGTACAGTTTTGTTAAGGGGAATTTGCATTTTTAAAACGACTATTTTGCGATGAGTTGCTAAAACGAGCTTTTAATTCTTTTCGAAATGGGTGTGAAGTATGTAAGCAAATTTAATATAAAAATCCTAATAAATCTAGACCATCTGTCCAAACTGTCGCCGAACAATTACACGCGCATTTTGTACGAGTGGGGGACAAATAATATATGAAACAACGTCCAGAACAAAGAATGACACGAGGGGTCCCCCGACTCCAACGCCCTGAAGTTGGAGGAATGGGATCCTCATTAGGGCAGGAGCGCTAAGCCGCTCACTGGGGCAGTCGTCCGTTTCAACGTGGGGACTCGTACTTTACATGTCATCGCAAAAAACGCCCTGCCTTCTATTTAATTTTTGCATGATTTATAGTTTTGCTTTGAGGAGTTAATTAGAAAGAATGAACGCGTTTTGTTCGGTTCGTAGCTACTCATTTTAGGCGGCAAGGCATTTAACTAAATTGGTTGTTGTGAAAAACATACATGATAAAATTAAGGGCTGTTTTGGTTTGGACGTCTAGAAAAACAAAGCAAGATAAAAAGCGCCACTTACTTATAGGAAATCTGTTATTTGTATTTATTTGTGTTAGTATAATTAACATTTTGTTCTAAGTCTGAAAAATAACTTTTATATACTTTTTTAGATGTGTATTTTTATAGATTTATTTGTGATAGTTTATAATACGGAATAACAACAAAACTTAAAACCAATTATTATCCACCAAAATTTTAAAACCACATATCAAACCCTTTTACTAAAATTGCAAATAAATACACAGCGTTTAGTATTCATTCATGAAATTCGAAATTAGTAATTAGTAATTAGATAAATCGTTAATTTGCAAACAAAGATACGTGCGATTTAATTTTCAAACGTGGTAAAGTGGAATCTTTTCATACAGATGTGGCCATATTATTAGAAACTGAACTACACTTAAAAGAAATAGCACGTTTCGTAAGACTTTTATTTAGTTTTTAACATTAAAAATAGCATTAATATTTTGTGACGTATCCCTTGGCAGACTTTAGAGCTGGAATTCTTCTTGGCACACTGTTAATGATATTGACAGCATGGAGCATGCTGAAGTAATCTCTTATCATTGACTTTATGGGTCCTATCTTTCTTATTTCTTTTTTAAGAATTGACGAAATATTTTCAATTTGATACATATGCGGGCTATTTTCGGGCAATTCAAGTAGATCAATTTGTTTCTGTCTTAAATATTCAGTGATTATTTTTGATTTGTGACTTGGTGCACCATCTTGCATGGACACTCCATCCTTTATAACGCATTATTTCATTTTCGGTATAAGGAAACTGTTTAATGTACTTCTGTACCAATTAGAATTTATTATAACATCCATATTGTAAATATCACTAAGCCCTTTTGCAGAAATGGCAGTCTAAACCATCATTTTTGTAGGAAACTTTGCATTTTGTTTGTCCAAGTTTTAACATACAGTTTCTAATAATGTGGCCACATCTGTAAATTAGGTGAAAATTCAGTATATTTTATTTATTCTTGAATTACATACTTTCAGATTTTAAGTTAAGCATCAGAATTTGATAGATCATAAGCCACTTACAAAATGTGTTAAATCCATCAAAATGGCCCCAATGTTTATGAATCTCTGAAGATTTAATAGTCACACTGAAAAGTATTTTTGCCTTCTTTTTATAAGGATATTTTATAAAAATTTTGAACATTTTATAGTGCAGGATAGTTCTCTTTACCTGTTTGGCCGTCAAAATGAAGAAATACTATCACGACTTAAGAATAAAGAAGAAAAATAAATCGAATGAACGTCAGAGTATTTATCTGAAATGAGAGCTTTTAATGAATTTCTTAAGAAAACCAGGCAGTATATGTTATAAGAGCATACAGAAGAGTAGACATACATAGTACATAGGTACCGATTATAGATTAATAATAACAAAAGGATGTAAGCGAAGTGTATGAGGAATATGCAGAAGTAAGAATAAAACAGCGAAAGGAGAAAAACAGGAGTAATGTACAGAAAAGTCATAATAAAAGTTTGTTGAAAGGGCTAAACGTATATGCAGAACGAAAGATGTAGATATGCAATTTAAAAGAACAGGTGGAATGAAACGACAGAAGGTAAAATTCACAGTAGAAAAAAGTCAAAATTAAAATAGTACAAGACGCAGAACTGAAACGAAGTCAAGGGAGCAATCTGGGGAGCTAAGAAGGAAACATGGGAGCAATAAGTAATGAGATACAAGACACACAGAGTGAAAATATTATTTGTAAATTGCCAAAAATTAAAAGCAACGAATCGATTATTAGAAATATAAATATAAGCAATCAAAACCCTGAAGAATGATAGGGGAAGTGGGAAGTGGACATAGAAGACTGAAGAAAAATAATGCGACAACAGACAGTAAAAATGTATGTATTCGCAACACAGTGAAGAAAAACAACAAGCAGAATAATGTGTAAAAAAGGCTGCTGTAAACATTGAAGTAAATACTAAAAATGATAAAAATTGAGAACAGAAAGTTACAAATTAGCTAATAGATATATTTTAGAAAGCACAAGAAAATGAGAAAAATTCTGATTCTAATTATTCTAACCTTTTTGAAATTTTAAAATTATGTATTTAAAAAAAATTGGTTTTAATTTCAATTCGAACATTTGACTTTACAAACTTGAAATTTAGATTTGGAATTAACGCAGAACGCGAAATCGAGTTTAAAATTACTTCGTATTTGGAATCGAAACAACAACTGTTTTTAAGTTTGAATTAACATAGTGAATTTTGAATCATGGAGTTCGAATATGGTCAGGGAAAACCCAAAATTTGCATTTGAGTTTTGATTCGCATTTCGGAGAACTAAAAAGTTCCTTTCCTGAGTTAAGGTTTTGCACAACATTTGAGTTCCTTGTCTTGCAATTTTTATCTTGAAATCAGAAATTTCTGGCTTAAAGTTCGAAAAACTCGCATAAAAAGTTAAAATTGAGATTTCAAATTTCAAAAATGTATACATTAAGTGGAGTAGCTGGAAACAGATCTGACAATTCTGACTTGACCGTAATTCAGATCCGATGCTAAAATTGAACATAGCTGAATCTGAAACATATTCCAGATTTTCTTAAATATGAATCTTAACTTGGTTGCTTAAAATTAATGACGTTTTTACTTGATATCTATTTCAAGAAACATCCCATACTCTTCTATAGTTACAATCTGATTAAAGCATAAGGGCATCCACTACAATCTAAACGTATACAGGGTGGCCCACTGAAAACAGGAAACGCAAGTTTTTGCCACTTAACATCAATTTTGCGAAAAACGCTCGAACACGTCAATTTTAGTATCAAGGGGGACATCTGAATTGATTAGTATTATTTACACAACTTCAACTCTAAGATGAGGGTGAATTGCACCCCAAAAATTTTAAATAGAAAGGGGCATCAAACGTTACACAATCCTAAAGGCCTTTCGATTCTCTTTTCAACAGTCTTTTTATTTTTCAAATCCGATCATTAATTACAGAAAACATTATATTTAAATTTTGATCTAGGGGGCTTAAATAGTTGAACGTAGCAAACAAAAGCACTTCATCTGAAAAGTTGTTTGTGTTAAGCAAGTACTTTGCGAATTTATCAGCATTTAAATTGATAATATTAAGTGGCCAAAACTTGCGTTTACTGTTTTCAGTGGGCTACTATGTATATTGAAAATGGATTGAAAATGTGATTTAAAGCATTTTCACAAATCTTGCACCCACGGACTTAATTTTTGCCAGTGATAATTCTTTGGAAAGTTATTAGATTATTTTTATTGTTATTCTGAAAAGTGTAATCAATAATTTATGTTATTGGAGTATTAACCTCCTAACGTTATTTAACTGTTATTAAAAGTAATTATTGTTATAACTACCATGTATAGCATTTGTGTGCTGAGCTGGTAAATACACTATTAAAAAAAACAAATCTTTCTGTACCGAAATTAAATCCAGAGATTTTGAATTGTGTTTGTGGATTGTGACTGAGATTAGCATGTGGCAGTACCATCTACACTTTAAAAATTGGAACTGAGTTAATTAAAAAGTCAAATTGGAACGAAAAAGGAAACACAGAGCTTTGCGTGAAGTTTATCGGAAAGAAACAATAGACCGTAGTTCAGTTTCCCGTTGGGCTTGTTGTTTTCGTGAAGGACGTGAAAGCATATGCGATGATCTAAGGTCAGGAAGGCCAAGGACATCAACTGACGAGCGAAGTGTGAAACTTGTGTCGGACTTTATTGACAAAGATCGTCGGGCGACGTGTGAGGAAATATCAGCAGTTACCGGAATTTCAACAACATCTGTATTTTAAAGAACGATTTGTAGAAAAGAAAAATTGCGGTCCGATGGGTCCCACACTGCTTGACAACTGAACAGAAAAAGAAACGCCTGGACATTGCAACAATATTGAAACAAGGTTTGTTGTTGAAAGACAAGCATTCCTGTCCCGAATTGTCGCTATTGATGAAACGTGAATTAGAGACTTTGAACCAGAGTTGAAATCTCAATTAAACGAGTGGAGAAGTTCATCATCGGGCGCAACCAAAGGCCAAGCAGATGATGATTATCAAAGAATCATCATGACTGACAGAGTTCAAGGTGGAACAAGTGTGACGGCAGCGGATTATCGTGACTTCATGCAGAAATAGCACAGAACAATGCACAAAAGCCGATCTGACTTGCTTACTTACAAGCCACTCTTTTTTCACGATAATGCACGTCCGCACTTGGGGAAAGTTGTGACTGATTTGCTGCATAAGTAGGAGTGGGAAGTGTTACCTCATCTACCATACAGTTTCGACATGAGTCCACCAGACTTCGACTTGTTACCGAAGTTAAAGGAGTCCATGCGTGGACAGCCTGGAAGAGCTCTCGGCAGCGGTTACCCAGTGCATTCGAGAGCTGAACACAGGTGTGACCTCACTGGAATAGCAAATCTTTCAAGACGTTGGGAATCGGCTATTGAGCAGCAGGGGAACTGTATAGAAGGATTGAAAAGAAATATTGCCTAAATTAAAATATACATGTGAGCACAAAAATAGTGTGCATTATTTATGAAATACCCTTGTAATTAAGAATAGAATAAACAACTAAAATATCATGGGTCCCTAGGTAGAATAGAAGACCATAGAATACCAGTGAGTTTCACAAAAAGTGATATAAAGAAATACAAAGGTGGATTGAGAATATTAGAGAAAAAATAAATAAAATGTACAAAAAAAAACTTTTTAGTGTCACATAAAGAAGAAGAATCTAAAGAAACAATTAGATTGTGAATTTAAAAATGAATTAAAACTTAATTTTTTTCCGAGAGTTTCTTTTAGAAATTTTATGAAATGTTTTCATAAAATTACTCTATGAAAACTTACAAAATTAAGTTTTCATAGAATGTTATCATAGTCAACTGTGTTCAATTAGTTAATTTTATTAGGAATTTGGGGGTTATAATGTTATAAATAAGAAACTAAACTCTTTGGTCATTAATTACGAGCTTTACGATTGTGTTACCAGATGAAAAAAGGATACATTTTTAACTTTTTGCTTGTATTGTAAAAACAAGGACAAGTAAAATAGTTTTAAAATAAAGCAGAAAATTACTGGTATCTTAGCCCTTTGGCATTTTAAAAGTAAAGCTACGTTTAAAATATGAGTCGCAATTAGGTTCCAGTGTATCTCGCGTAATAAAATTACGAGAAAAATGAACCCCTTTATCTGTTCCCCCATTTGGATTAAATCCTTGTTTAATTCCCGTCGGAGGAATAAATGCCCCAGGATTTGCAAAAACGCCATATTTTGCTGTTATCAAGGTCATTATCGAAATTACAAAATCTGTACTCGCGGGCTCAACTCGTAATCCGCTCAAATTAGCAGCGTAGTTTTTTCAGCTTTTTCACTAACTACGAATTATATACCCGAACTTCCTATTACACGTTACATATCCGAAACAGACCTTTATGCAAAAAAATTTCAACGGTTTCGCTTAATTACATAAAGTTAAAAATTTGTCAGATAATGAATAATGAAGCACTGAAGGGGACGGACGATAAGCTTTTGGATTTTATTTACTTTGCAAGTGAAAGGAGTGGTTTAGCGTTTTTTCATCTCAATAGGATTTTTCGCGGACAAGTGCAGGTCTAGGGATTCTCTGGAAGTGAATGACGTGCATCAGGAACGAATTTCCTGCTGTCCGCTGCAGTCGATTCGCTGCGGGCCCCCATCGAGAACGGTCATATCGCTCGACAAGCTATTATGTTATCCTACTGCTTCTCAAATGTAAACATTTATTGCTTTTCGAAAGGGCCCTTCAGCGGGAGTCGCTGGATGTATTTTTGTGTCAGTACCATCCCTCTCATCTCTCTCTTACCGTAGGGGTTTCCTCCTGCAAGGAACGAGGGGGTGCCCGAAGATATATGAAGAACATTAGAATTTATAGTACAATTTCCTGATTCGGGCCCACTTGTCGTTAATGCACAGATAAACCTATTTTCATATTTATCCGTTCATTATAATCGAAGAGTGGTCTTGGCATATTCGTGCCGATAACTGAAAAGGGATTCAGATTCAACCGAAGTTAGAAAAGTCGTTTTGTGGCAGTGAATGCGATACAGTTTGCATCCCGACAAAAAAGTCGAATATCGTGTACGGAATTGGTTCCGTGATAGAATTATAGGTAGTTATCTCTCCCTCTGCGCATTTTAAATTCCAGAATGGCGTTGCATTATACACCGATTGTTAGCAATCCTCGTTTAGCATGCGATCCTCGCGTTTCAGATTATCGAAATATTCAATACGAATCGTTTTGAATATTTGATTTGGACCTGGTTTTATTCCTGATGCTATTCTGATATTGCGGGGCAGGAACTTCGATTGACTTAGGGGGATGTATGGTGTATACTTTCAATTTGCTCAATTTTAAAGTTTTATCGTGTTACGATCTAAAATATGCGCCGTCGTTTCCTTTTAGACACGTGCAAAGGGTTTTTATAAGGAAATCTCCGGAAAATTTAGAAACTCAAGCAGTACCCGATTTAAACAAATTACAAATTGGAAAGTATCTCAATTACGTTTTTTTTTTATTTCCGATAATTTGTTAAAGCAAAGGTATTGTTATTTTATTATTATTATTAAGTATAAGTAGTGGACAGAGGACTAATATCCTATGCAGCCCAAATACAAGATGCAGTGGTGTATACCTTACAAATAATAACTGTAAGAAGAATGAACATAATGAGAGGAACTATTCTAATGAAATATAACATACAATAACAGGAAATACTTAATAAGCTATTAAAGTCATAACTAAGTATAATACTAATCAAGAGAATTATTGTGTAGCTGAATACAAATCATATTTGTTCTTGAAACTATTAACTGAATATGCACTAATTATATCTACAGGAAGATTGTTCCAGATAGAGAAAACACGATTACTTAAAAAATGTTGACGTACACTTGTTTTAAAGTCTAGTTTTAACTTCAAATTTGACCATGAAGTCTAGTGTCTGTATTTAATTTATAGAGTTTACTGAGATCCACAGGAAATAAATTTTGAAGCACACAGTAAGTTCTGATAAGGTCGCTACGTAGTTTTCGTTGCAGAAACGTCGATAAATCACATATTTAAAGCCTCTCGTGGTAAGATGGACGGATATATCCCCATGGAAGACGAGTTGCACGGTGCTGTACATTTTCTAAAAGTAACTGATCTCTTTTTAGCATAGGATGCCATACAGGACCGGATAATTCTAGTACAGGCCTGGTATAAACCTTGTAAAATTTTGTAGTCGTGTAAACAGACGGGTCGACAAAGGCATTTGTACTATAGTTTTGTATATCTGGGTTCATTAATAACAATGAATAATGATACAATTGCAGAAATAAAAAGGAGGCTCTATTTGGGAAATAAGACCTACTTTGGACTACTTAAACATTTGAAATCAAATATAATAATTAAGAAAACTAAATGTAAAATCTATAACACACTCATTAAACCAGTGGTAGTGATATCTCCGAAACCTGGGTAATGATGTAGATGAAAGATTGTTTGGAATATTTGAAAGACAGATACTTAGACACATATATGCAGGAATTGAAGAACAATGACAATGCTATAGGGACTTTAACAATGAACGGAATGCAAAGAACCAGACATAGTGACAACAATAAAAATTGGGAGACTGAGGTGGATAGCACACGCACTACACGCAGAATGAATGAATGACTTATAACCAATGAAACAAATTAATAGTTAGATAAGCACCAACAGGGCAAAGATCAAAAGGAAGATCGAAAACGAGGCACACAGACCAGGTAGTAGAGTAACAGGGAAGAAAGGAAAAATATCCTCAAGCCGGTCAAGACCCTTTAAGGGTTGTAGGACCAATGATCAGTGTTATACTAAACAATTCAGAGAAGCAATGGCTCGGATTTTTCTAAAATGACACGGAGATTTTGTTTCCAGAAATTGATTTCTTAATTTATAAATTCTATTTTATGTCTAAGTGTAACACTGAGGTAACAAAGCATACTGTATATGATACTTTGAAACTGAAAGAAAACTAACAAAGGGGAACTAAAGAAAGTTGGTCAAAATCTATTTCAAAGTGATACGACAGATAAAAAGGAACCACTAAAAGACAACGGTAATTAATTGAATTAGAGGAAATAAAATACTCAAATGGAATTAACAAGACAAATTAACAATCCAGTTTGCTAAGGTAATGGAAAGTACATAAAACAATTAAGATTTAAACATCAAAATTACATTGGAATTAAACATATTTACAGCGTTTTGCATCCATCAAAGAATGCATGAAATATTCATGCAAGGTTATTTTTATAAATACCCGTATTTTTATGTCACTTATTTAACATGTGCATAAAGTGAATGGGCATCTTTCTAGATATAAATAATTTTATATAAAACGCAGATCATTTTCTGAATATAAAATTATTGTTTTTATACGAGTATTTTCAATACGTATCTTATAAAGTAGTTCTTTATTTGTAATTCACAACAACTATGTTAATATATGTAATAAATCGCAACCGGTTTTCAAAGAGGGAATTTTTATGTTAACTATTCAGAAATAATATTATATTAATGTGTAGATAATGTAGAATATAAGAAAAAAGATCGGTGTGACATAAGAAT
The DNA here is from genome assembly GCA_963082815.1 of Melanotus villosus. Lineage (NCBI taxonomy): Eukaryota > Metazoa > Arthropoda > Insecta > Coleoptera > Elateridae > Melanotus > Melanotus villosus. The sequence continues at coordinate 30,389,379 of OY720418.1, read as the reverse complement.
GTACGTCAGTAACAATTTTTATAACATTTTTTAAGATTATTTAAATTCAGAACTGGGAAATTAAGTTTTGCCATTTAAATGTAATAATTTTAAACTGCAGAAGATACGTTTGAATAAATATAATTTATTATAATTTAAACATTTCTATTAAAAATCAGTATTTTCCTAAATGTATGACTTTTTAAAATTATGAATTTAAAAATATTCTGTTTAGTACAGCTTGAAGATTCACATTAAAGAAATAGTAAAAGCAGCTATATTGGTTAATTTAGAGAGAATTTTCAAATGTATAAATCTGAGATGAAATTTTAGTTTACCTACCGGTGAGTGAAGATTTATTTATTAAATTATGATACAAAATATCCGATTATTTGATGAGAAACGATATATTTAAGTTTTAATTGAATCATTTTAGCATATTTTGAATCCTATGTATTTTCTTCTAAATATATTAGAACGAAATTTTCAACAATATTCGGTTTAAACTTAAACGGTTTTATTAAATAAAACATCTTGGAAATTCTTGGGTAATAATATAAACAATTCACTGGCTTATACATTGTTGCACATTTTTTATTTTTTAATTTATCAACAAGAATTAATTATTATTTCATAAGATGCTCCTTGGATTTTCCAGATGATAATTCTTCTAATTAATAAAATAAAAATTATAGTGATTATTTTTTAAACAGTCCTGTCAGCCAATCATAATGAGGAAAAAATTCAAATCGACCAATAGCATCATAATTACACTGATAATTAGCTAGTAGCTGATTACAGCGATAATTTTTTCACGTTGTTTCATTGGATCACAGAGAAATACCTGCTCTGTGATTGGATCTTTGTTTAAATAAATGCATAAAAAGTTAGCTTTGACTTTGACATTCAGCACTGTCATCATTGTGTAATAGTTTAAAAAATAATCACGCCGAATTACATTCGTGGTAATAATTTTTTTTGGATAATTTTAACTAGATTAGCACTCATCTTTATTGCTATTAGGAAATTCCACTCGTGGACTTCGTTCACTCGTGAAATTTCCATAGCAATAAAGATTCGTGAATCTAGTTAAAATTATCAAAAAATTATCACCACTTATGTAATTACTGTTGAAAATCGTACGACACTAATTAATGACCAATAGAAACGTAATATTGAGCATGGTTACTACGGCAACGTTCAAATTTCTTGGAAATTTTTTGTTGGTCGCTAGACCAACCTAGGTGAAATTAATAAGTGGACATTTTTATGTCAAATGTGACAGCTGACGTACAAGTTGCTATGGTTACGTTTCTAAAATTTAAATATGTACTGAATTATTATTGCTTTTAGTGGCGATGTCGTTACGATTTTCTTACCGAATCTCCACTCGAGCATTAATTCATGTCCGGGAAATTTTTAGTAGTGCATTTCAACAAGGTAATACGTTGTTGAAATGCACATCTAAAAATTTCCGGAAAGAATTAACGCCCTTGTGAGATTATAAATGATAATTTCCAAGAAAGGGAAATAAAGCCCCTGATACACTTGACAAGCCTAATACATATCTATCACCTTAGATTGCTTAGATTGTATAATATCCTTTGTTTTTCATTCTTGACTGCTGTTTAGTATACATAGATGGTACCAAGTATTTGTAATATTTATTTGATACTAAACTGGTTATAAGTAATATGGAACGCCAAGTAATTAAATTCTGCAGTTTAGTTGGTTTCAGTTTTTGTAGTTGATTGAGTTCCCAGAATAATTAATAATACTTTGTATACATTCGCGATATTGTTAACAATTATGCAAAACCAATAACGAAGAAAAATGTATAAAAATAAGTAAACAAATTTCGAATTCTTCAGTAAACTTGTGTAAAGCTATGGAATTTCTTATTTTAAAAGTAGTTAATACAACTACCTACATTAATTTCGTTGGCAAATTTTATACAGTATTTTATGTAAGTTTCTATAAACTTTTGTATAATACAAGGTATTTATTTTTATTTATCTATCATTTATGCTTTGCCTGTTACATCTGAAGAAAGGTATTCCACTAAAAACATGTTATGTTCCGGTTGATGTTTATACGAGTACTGCATACTTAATTAAAGTTTAAATCCTAGTTAGATTTATAGGCAAGGGGTGCTTGTTCGGGGAACAATTATCCAGCACCACAAAAATGTTTTAAAATATGTGCCGATACTGACCGAAATTTCTATCTACCTGATATAATAAAGCTTGATATGAAAACTTATCGGCCACCCTACATTATTGTAGGAGGCTGAGTCAAAGTGTGTCTGAAAACTATATAATTTTCACTTAGGGTGAATAATACGGGTAGGTTTCAATTTCTTGATTCCCGTTCAGCAGTGTTACAAGGTAGATAGTTTTTTGTCTCGTAAATATAAACGCAATAGCAAAAGAAATCTCCAGCTCTCACTAGCTATTTAAATCAAAAAATAGCACGAGATATTGTTTGATTTTTGTGGTCCCAAGGAGTTTAAACTTGATTCAAATATTAAGTGAGTTAAGCTGAGGGAATAAGAACAGGAAGATCTTCTTTTATTGATGAAATAACCGCTCATCTGAACACCAGTTATGGGTCTGCTTATTTTATTATTCACGATGGCTTGTACTTGACCACTTGATGTTCGATGGTACCACACTAATTCTCAGATCAACTCAAAATAACTCATAAACAGAGAATGGCAAATATGCACCAAAAAATCAGAAAATATGTATGCAAATATGCACTGAAAATTACTAAAATATTCACAATTAAGTACATATATGCAAAATTAAATTGTCATTAATCAGTGATTTCGCCCATTAAATAAACAAATAAATGAACATTATTTATTATGCACCACTGCGAAATAAAAATTCTTTTTTTATTTATCATTTTTTATTATAAACAAAAATCAAACAATTGGTTTAAATAATGGCACGTAAAACTGTTACAATATAGACTTAATAACTACTTAAATTACACCAAGAGAATTATACGAATAAATACCAAATATTTTTCAATTTTTTTCCATTGTTAAATTATGTCTGCGATCATTAAACAATTGTGTTTGTACATAGAAAATGTACGCGCAACTTCGCACGGGGTAATAGGTGCGTACTTGAAGTGATCTATAAATTGGGGATCTACTTTCTTCTAAAGAAAGTTCCCTGTCTTGAAGTTTTTCTATTGCAAATACAATGCAGGCAAAGGTTGATTTGATGTGTGTTAGCTGATTTACAACAGACGGTTTCTTAAAAATATCTCTACATTTTTCAATTGCGATTGAACTATCTTAATTAAACACTGAAATTACATTTTTTACACCATTAAAATGGCCGACAAGAAATATTACACAATTCAACCAGGTTCCCCATCTGGTCAAGACTGGTTTTGGTGGCAGAGGAACCCTATGAAGTTTTTCTTTATATCTTTGTACTCTAAGAGGTGCTTTAACAAATACATTTTGTACATTAGATACTAACTTATTCACTATGGAAAATTCTAAGAAAACCATTTTCGAGTTTGTTGATATTTAAAACCCCTACAACTAAATGAGCAATGCTTAAGTGCCTGTTGTTTCGTGCACTGAGATTTAGATAGGTTTTTCCCTAATTTGTTCGTTAATGTTTTTAAATGTACATGCTTTTTTAGTAACGTTGAAGAACTGGGTACAGTTTCAAAATTTTCAGGTTTGTAGTAGGTTTTAAATGTTTTTGAAAAACTGGATGCAAGCATTTGTACAAAACAAAATATCAAGTCATCAAGTTGACCGAAAAGAGCTGAAACATGCGCTATACCGTTTTGCATATGTATTCAACAATTAAAATGCAAATTAAACAAAAGTTCGAAAACCGCCTTAAAACTATTTTCAACACACAACTAAATTTCAAAAACAAAACAAAAGCAGTTAACACCTACGCAGTCCCACTTTTGACATATTCCTTCGGTCTTGTCAAATGGTCGGCTACCGAACTTGATGCCCTAAACAGATTAGTTAGAACAAACGCTACAAAATATCATATGCACCACCAACAGTCTTCCATAGAAAGATTTACACTCCCTACAGAAGAAGGCGGAAGGGCATTTACAGACATAAAAAACACACATTATAAACAAATTACGAATCTTAGAACGTACTTCCAAAACAAGAAAAACAATCCAATACACAAAATAATAATAGAAACAGACAACTCAATCACACCATTAGATCTCAAAAATACAAACTTTAACCCAGAAAACCATATAATAACTAACGAAACAAAGCTTGAAACATGGAAGAACAAAACACTGCACGGAACACATCCGTATCAAACAGCGCAAGCTCACGTAGACCAAGAGGCAACAAATAAGTGGTTACAATTAGGAAACATTTATGCAGAAACGGAAGGCTTCATGATAGCAATACAAGATAGAGTTATAAAAACCAGAAACTACAGCAAATGTATATTAAAAGAAAACAACATCGATGACAAATGCAGACAATGCCATACAAAACCAGAAACAATCGAACACATTGTCAGCGCTTGCACAACCTTAGCACAAACAGAATACACAATCCGACATGACAATGTATGCAAAATAATCCACAAAGCCTTAGTAGAAAAATATGCACTGGCAGACAACGTAGAACCATGGTATAAATATAAACCGCAAGCAGTTATAGAAAACACACACATTAAGCTCTACTGGAATAGAGACATCCTTACAGATCATACCATAGCACACAACAGACCGGACATTACTCTCACAGACAAAAATAAGAAGACAACATATCTAATAGACATATCTATACCCAACACACATAACCTACAACAGAAGCACGCCGAAAAACTCACTAAATATATACCATTAGCAGAAGAAATACAACAAATATGGCACCAGGATAAGGTGATTGTAATACCAATCATTATTTCAGCTACTGGAGTTATCCCCACACAACTACATCACAATATTCGTAAAGGTACGTTTTCGTAAGGACAAATCGGGGCGACTTGTTGGCCGGACATGTTTGCCGACCGACAAGTTGGTAAAATTGACAGGTGTTTATGTTGTCACTTGTCTGCAACGGACATGTCGAGAGAACGATCTTCGAATCGAAATCTGCAGTTTTCAAGATGGCAGACGATGAAGTAGTACAGGTTATATCAACTTTCATAGTGTTGGCAGGAAGCCATGCGATACTAGAAAGTCAAAAAAGTTAAAACGGAAACGCAAAAGATGGTACGTTAGAAGTTTTTTTAGCGAAGAGACGTTTGGGAGGTGCATATAGCTCGTTAATGAATGGCCTTTGCTTGCAAAGTGGATACGAGAACTTCGTTCGAATGTCTTTCACCGACTTTGAACAGTTACTTAACCTAGTTGCGCCTCTTATTATTAAAAATTGAGGGCCATATTCATAGACAGTGTTTAAAGTTAGATGTTACTAATTGCTATAGCAACATATATTAATAATATATTGGTTTAATATCTACTAAACCCCTACTAACTTTAAATACTGTCTATGAATATGGCTATGAGTGTTTACGTAGTGACAAACGAACGCCGACTCGACATGTGCGGCTAATTTTTGCATTCGACATCAACATGTCGTCCGACTGTCCCGACATGAAATGCATTTCGTTTACATTAGAACAGACAAGTCGGCGGACATGCCGGCCAACATGTTGCGTCCTTACGAAAACGTACCTTTAGCTTGATCTTGACCCAAACATATACATCACAATACAGAAATCCGTAATTATTAATACTTGTACAATAGTAAGAAGGTTCCTGAATATGCAATAGAAGGAGAGTGCTTGACATAAGTCCGCACTTTTCCTATTAAATAAATACCAGGGAAGAAAAAACCTGAGAAAGAGAATAAATAAAAATAATAATAATAATAATAATAATAATTTCCAGAGACAATTGACCATATCATAGCAGGCTGTAAACTGTTGGCAGGCACAGAATACACTAACAGACATAACACGGTAGCAAAAATCATACATCAGGCGCTCTCACTTAAACACAAATTACACACAGACACACAACCCTATTATACATACACACCACAGACAGTTCTAGAAAATATGGAATATAAATTGTACTGGGATTTAACCATTCACACAGATAAAACAATAACACACAACAGACCAGATCTAACACTACAGCAAAAACAAGAAACATAACTTACATAATCGACATAGCTGTACCTTCCGACTTAAATATAACAACCAAATACCACCAGAAAAAAGATAAGTACCAACCCTTGGCCATAGAAATAGAACGCATATGGAAGCAAAAAGAAGTACATATCACACCATTTATAATATCAGTCACAGGTATCACCCCACATTCATTTGTTAAACATTTAGATCAACTAGATCTACCAAACCGTCTACATACCCAAATACAAAAAGCCGTTATTCTCCATACATGCAACATCACCAGAAACTTCTTAAACCAAAAATAGAGAATGTGTAGACTTGGCAATATGCCCGTCTAGACAGGAAAGTGCCAGCAAAAAAAGGCTGAGTAAAAGAAAACAAAAAACATAATAATAATAATAATAATAATAATAATAATAATAATAATAATAATAAACTTTATTAGTTAGCAAATTTGCTAATTTTTACATACACATTACATTTACATTATTCATTAATACTTATTTTTTATAATACAAGTTAAAGATTTTTAAAAGCTCTAATATTATTTTCATCCTTAACATTTTGTGGAAGAGCGTTATATATTTTCAACGCTTTATAGAAAAAAGAAATATGCATTAAAAAACTCCCATTAACATGATGTGAAACGCATAGAAACAAAGATTTAAAAACATATGCTACAAAATAGAGATATGCACTTTGCATATTTTCCAGTTTCTGCTCATAGTCCAGAGAAATTAGACAAAATAAAAGCCCATCTCCGGAAAAATTCCCGGAAAGCTGAATTTTGGTATGGACCTTGATATTGTGGTTCTAAACAAAATGTCAAAAGTCCCCATCGATCCGAGTGCCGCTAAAAATTTCACGCGTGGTCAAATGTCACTCAACATGGTTTTCTTTTATCTCTTATAAATAAATACGTATTAATGTATACAAAAAAATAATTAAAAGAAGCGAATTTTTTTAAAGATCATGTTGTCTGATAATAATAATTAATGCCAACATGATTTTTGTTTTTAATTTAAGCAATAATTAACTTGTTTAGTAGGCGAAGTTGTGCCTTACTTATGGTTTTCTAACTTTTCCGCAACTTTATACACAACCCTCTCGACCTGACTGCTTTTCAAGTTACAAAACTTTCACTTAACATTAATTTCAATTTTTTTGTTAGTAAATTTGCCTTTGTTGTTAATGGTTTCGTATTACAAACTTATAAGTTAAGATATAAAATTATTCAAATGAAAGTAAAAGGGTAAGTAAAAGAAAAACACATTTGTTCTCGTAAAGTAATGGCGTAATGAGGCCTGATTGTAGATTACAATTTGTTTCGTTTTGATTGCAAGAGTTTTGTTGATAAATTTTTAAATTTAAATGTAATACACGTTTTCAAAGTAGACAAATGATTAATATTTCGAGAAAGATTATTTGTAAGGAAAGTTAAAGAAGTAACTAATTGTAGGGCAGATCTGTATTCCGGAAATTATCATCACACATGTCGCACATACCTACTAGGATAAATAATAGGTGTTGCGTAAAGCGTTTGAATAGGCTCTTGAATAATATTACGATTTTTAATCAGTTTTAAGGTTCTAATCTTCAAGTGTTGTGTTAGGTCGTAGTTATTTTGTGAATGAGTAAAGTGATAAATTAAAGTTATGTTTAATAGACCAAAAAACGGCCTAATTTTTTAAAACAAAGTAGATACGCGTTTTGGTGTAAAGAAATTTATAAGAAATTGTTGTTACGTAGCCTTATTTACTTCAAATAGTTTTATAACTTTAGAAATTAACTACTGAAGGAGTCACTTCTTTATTACTAAGGTCAGTGATTATTTAAATCTTAATACATCCCACAAAACAAATTGAATTCAACCGTAGTTAAAGCTATAAGTAGTAATTCCACTTAGCAAATTGTAATTTCGGAAGCAGGATCTTTACCAAAGTGTCATTTCTAAAACAAATGTTGCTAGTTTTCCAAAATGTTGTGTATTTTAATTTAATTCCCAACGGTAAACGATTTGTAGTTTATAAGACTGAAAATTTCCTTCGCCAAATATTTTGTCTTAATTTAGAAAGAAAGATTCAAGATAAATAACCTGCAGTCAATGCAAATTAAAAACTATTTAAATTCCTTAAAAACGAAGTAATTTTTTTTGCATTGAAGATTAACAACTGCCTGTTCGCTTATCTACCAAAGCAGGTCGTTGCAGGTACTTCGTATAGATATTGATTATTACAATTTCTATAGCATTTTCAATCACACATAAAACAGTTGGTATTTTAATTCAGTATTTGAAGAATTCTTTTAACGAGAAGTTGCATATTTTTAAATTGTTAAATCGTCCATAATTAATTAATCAAATAAGAGCTTCTCGTTTTTTTACAAGTAAGCTAGTGGTAAGTGAAGCCAGTAGTATTATTTTTTATCTATCACCGTGGGATAAGTTATATCATATCACACTCATTTTAGAAATGTAATAGTCTTGTCATCCCAATGAGTGCCATAATGAAATTATTACGACACTAGTGGTAATGAAATTGACAATTCATTCTAGCTCCAAATTTTGCCGGGGCAAGTCCGGAAATCACGTTCTCTGCAATTCTTCACAGTACACGTGTGTTAATAATGTCTATATCCCTCTTAAAGCGTAAATAACTATTATCAAATTACGATGTGTTGTTGGCAATTTTTTTAAGATATCGTTAATACTTACTTTAATGACATTTTTGTCTAATTTAGCGTGCTTTTCATTAGAAAATATACTTTTGATCGTCGTTCACATTTCTTAATTTATAAAAATTAAAGCAGGTATTTTGGATAATATTTTATGTGCACTTTTAAATTTGAAATCCTTTGAAATTGGTCAAATATTCAATAATTAATATAACTGTCGATGTAATGAACGATTAACTTTATTTTCAAATGGCTTTCTTGTCCGGGGTGTCTCTTCATTTTCTGCGTTTCTAGATGCAAAGCTCGCAGAGGCGGTCCGCAGGACAGAAAGCTTAGTAAAAAATGTTATGCCACAAATAACACACAGAGAATATTAAATTAAGGTATCTAATTTAGCCATTGTTACAGAAAGCAAATTAGTAAGTACTTAGCTTCATCAAAGCAGTTTTAATGAAATTTTTCCTTAGCAGTTTGATATCGCTGCGACATCCGCGGAAATCGGACCTATTGTTGTAGTGAAATTATAGCAAACTAAGTGTGTTTGTCAAATTTAAAAAGAATGCATCGTTAGAAGTAAAATTCTGTGTAATAGTAACGTACCGAAATTTTTATTACCCAAACACCTTGGGTACAACCAGTGTTTTTACAGTGCCGTGCTATAATAAAAAGTAATTATTTAACTTCGGGCATCTTAAATTTCTGTGTTCTCGGGAGTGTCGGTTCGGGGTTTCACATCTTCATATGGTTTCTGCACTTAAGCTGCTACAGGAAATTCGTAATAAAGGTAGGTGATGGGGTCAGTTACTTCTAAAATTTATTTGTCATTATTTGATCTGATAGTTCTAGTTTTACAATTTTGAGCTGAAAGACAAATTAATTTTTTTTTTAATAATTTGAAATCCAAAATCATGCAAATTACTGCCAAGCTATGGTTACTTAAAAACCTTTTTCTGTTGTTTCAGGTAGGTCCCATCTTCGAGGGATGGCAGTTCCTAGGATGAAAACGGCACCGCAGTGAGTTATATTTATTCTTTTTTTGCCATAGGGATAATTGTAGGGATTACGTTGGGCACTTTCAAACACAAACTATTCTTGAACCATTTATTTTCTAAAATCAATCTTACATTACAATTACTTTCGTATTCGTGAATTAACTTTCAGGTAAATATTTCTGTTCTAAACGGTTTTAATTCCAACATTTATCGGGAGTGTAGTTAATACCATGAGATCAAAAAAAAGATGATTCTGAGCAGGCCTTGACTAGTACAACAGGATTGGCAAGACTGATTTCAAAATGTGGCAGTAGGTTAGAGGTTAATAAATGTCCAATAAATTAAAACACAAAACAGTATTTATTTAGGGAACAAACTGAAAACTAAGATGAATACATGTTAGAGTAGGTGTTCAAAATGTGATAAACTTAAATAATTTTGGAAACAAGATTGCAAAACTGACTTACATTTGAAATGTCACTGTCACATTATAATTCATAGGCATTCTAGAACCAGTGTAACCAATCGTGTTGTACTAGTCAAGGCCTGCTCAGAATCATCTTTTTTTCGATCTCATGGTATTTGTGTATACTTGCCCGACAATGTTGTATAATGCTGTAAGTAGACAAACAAACGGTAAGTAAATACAAAAATGGCAAGTAAATAGTATGTATAATAGTGGGTTTTAAAATTTCAGCATTAATTTATTACTTTCAGTCTTATTATCACACTTTCTTTTCAGCACTAACTTCTTATTTTCAGCTCAATTTCGGGGAGTTTTTCTAACTCCTTGTTCTCTTTTAGCTCAAACGGTGAAGTATAAATATTCTTAAAATTATTATCCTTTTTCAAATTAATAATTATTCAGGGTTAATTTGTAATGTTTAATTTCAGCCAACTGGTTTACACGTTACCTATTGTTTGATGTTAGTTTTTAGTTTAATAATTATCATATTCAACGATTTCAGTTTAATTAATTACCTTTTCGGCAGTTTTCCGTGTGTATCCTTTTTGAGTCCGCATAACGAGGTAACATTTTATATCATAAAGGTTGTTCATTAAAAAATTATATTTAAACTGGTTGTGGTAAGGAAAAGGCCTGAACAATTTTCAACGTCGCATGAGTTGGAAATTGTTCAGAGGGGAGTTGGGAGGCCTTTCTTTTTAAGAAACCTCTTCAAGGTTTTTTAAACTTAACTGTTTAGAATAAAATGAAGAACATTGTTACATGCTGCTTTGTACTATCAGCAGATTGTTCCTTTTATTTTACTTAAACCAAGACTTCCTTACAGTAGCCTCCGTTATCGAAACGCCATTCGCGAAAATCGGTTTTCTTGCTTAAAGTGACTATAGGGCAAACTAAGTGTGTTTGCTAAATTCATCTAGTTTTCGTTATCGTAGATAAATTTGAGTGAATAAGTATCGTAGCAAAATTATACTACCCAAACACCTTGGGTACAACCAGTGTTTGTACAGTGCAGTGTTTCAAAAAGTAATTATTTAACTTCGGGCATCTTAAATTTCTGTGTTCTCGGGAGTGTCGGTTCGGGGTTTCACATCTTCATATGGTTTCTGCACTTAAGCTGCTACAGGAAATTCGTAATAAAGGTAGGTGATGGGGTCAGTTACTTTTTAAAATTTATTTGTCATTATTTGATCTGATAGTTCTAGTTTTACATTTTTGAGCTGAAAGACAAATTAATTTTTTTTTTTTAATAATTTGAAATCCAAAATCATGCAAATTACTGCCAAGCTATGGTTACTTAAAAACCTTTTTCTGTTGTTTCAGGTAGGTCCCATCTTCGAGGGATGGCAGTTCCTAGGATGAAAACGGCACCGCAGTGAGTTATATTTATTCTTTTTTTGCCATAGGGATAATTGTAGGGATTACGTTGGGCACTTTCAAACACAAACTATTCTTGAACCATTTATTTTCTAAAATCAATCTTACATTACAATTACTTTCGTATTCGTGAATTAACTTTCAGGTAAATATTTCTGTTCTAAACGGTTTTAATTCCAACATTTATCGGGAGTGTAGTTAATATTTGTGTATACTTGCCCGACAATGTTGTATAATGCTGTAAGTAGACAAACAAACGGTAAGTAAATACAAAAATGGCAAGTAAATAGTATGTATAATAGTGGGTTTTAAAATTTCAGCATTAATTTATTACTTTCAGTCTTATTATCACACTTTCTTTTCTGCACTAACTTCTTATTTTCAGCTCAATTTCGGGGAGTTTTTCTAACTCCTTGTTCTCTTTTAGCTCAAACGCTGAAGTATAAATATTCTTAAAATTATTATCCTTTTTCAAATTAATAATTATTCAGGGTTAATTTGTAATGTTTAATTTCAGCCAACTGGTTTACACGTTACCTATTGTTTGATGTTAGTTTTTAGTTTAATAATTATCATATTCAACGATTTCAGTTTAATTAATTACCTTTTCGGAAGTTTTCCGTGTGTATCCTTTTTGAGTCCGCATAATGAGGTAACATTTTATATCATAAAGGTTGTACAATATAAAATTATATTTAAACTGGTTGTGGTAAGGAAAAGGCCTGAACAATTTTCAACGTCGCATGAGTTGGAAATTGTTCAGAGGGGAGTTGGGAGGCCTTTCTTTTTAAGAAACCTCTTCAAGGTTTTTTAAACTTAACTGTTTAGAATAAAATGAAGAACATTGTTACATGCTGCTTTGTACTATCAGCAGATTGTTCCTTTTATTTTACTTAAACCAAGACTTCCTTACAGTAGCCTCCGTTATCGAAACGCCATTCGCGAAAATCGGTTTTCTTGATTAAAGTGACTATATGGCAAACTAAGTGTGTTTGCTAAATTCATCTAGTTTTCGTTATCGTAGATAAATTTGAGTGAATAAGTATCGTAGCAAAATTATACTACCCAAACACCTTGGGTACAACCAGTGTTTGTACAGTGCAGTGTTTCAAAAAGTAATTATTTAACTTCGGGCATCTTAAATTTCTGTGTTCTCGGGAGTGTCGGTTCGGGGTTTCACATCTTCATATGGTTTCTGCACTTAACCTGCTACAGGAAATTCGTAATAAAGGTAGGTGATGGGGTCAGTTACTTTTTAAAATTTATTTGTCATTATTTGATCTGATGGTTCTAGTTTTACATTTTTGAGCTTAAAGACAAATTAATTTTTTTTTTAATAATTTGAGATCCAAAATCATGCAAATTACTGCCAAGCTATGGTTACTTAAAAAACCTTTTTCTGTTGTTTCAGGTAGGTCCCATCTTCGAGGGATGGCAGTTCCTAGGATGAAAACGGCACCGCAGTGAGTTATATTTATTCTTTTTTTGCCATAGGGATAATTGTAGGGATTACGTTAGGCACTTTCAAACACAAACTATTCTTGAACCATTTATTTTCTAAAATCAATCTTACATTACAGTTACTTTCGTATTCGTGAATTAACTTTCAGGTAAATATTTCTGTTCTAAACGGTTTTAATTCCAACATTTATCGGGAGTGTAGTTAATATTTGTGTATACTTGCCCGACAATGTTGTATAATGCTGTAAGTAGACAAACAAACGGTAAGTAAATACAAAAATGGCAAGTAAATAGTATGTATAATAGTGGGTTTTAAAATTTCAGCATTAATTTATTACTTTCAGTCTTATTATCACACTTTCTTTTCAGCACTAACTTCTTATTTTCAGCTCAATTTCGGGGAGTTTTTCTAACTCCTTGTTCTCTTTTAGCTCAAACGGTGAAGTATAAATATTCCTAAAATTATTATCCTTTTTCAAATTAATAATTATTCAGGGTTAATTTGTAATGTTTAATTTCAGCCAACTGGTTTACACGTTACCTATTGTTTGATGTTAGTTTTTAGTTTAATAATTATCATATTCAACGATTTCAGTTTAATTAATTACCTTTTCGGCAGTTTTCCGTGTGTATCATTTTTGAGTCCGCATAACGAGGTAACATTTTATCATAAAGGTTGTTCATTAAAAAATTATATTTAAACTGGTTGTGGTAAGGAAAAGGCTTGAACAATTTTCAACGTCGCATGAGTTGGAAATTGTTCAGAGGGGAGTTGGGAGGCCTTTCTTTTTAAGAAACCTCTTCAAGGTTTTTTAAACTTAACTGTTTAGAATAAAATGAAGAACATTGTTACATGCTGCTTTGTACTATCAGCAGATTGTTCCTTTTATTTTACTTAAACCAAGACTTCCTTACAGTAGCCTCCGTTATCGAAACGCCATTCGCGAAAATCGGTTTTCTTGATTAAAGTGACTATATGGCAAACTAAGTGTGTTTGCTAAATTCATCTAGTTTTCGTTATCGTAGATAAATTTGAGTGAATAAGTATCGTAGCAAAATTATACTACCCAAACACCTTGGGTACAACCAGTGTTTGTACAGTGCAGTGTTTCAAAAAGTAATTATTTAACTTCGGGCATCTTAAATTTCTGTGTTCTCGGGAGTGTCGGTTCGGGGTTTCACATCTTCATATGGTTTCTGCACTTAAGCTGCTACAGGAAATTCGTAATAAAGGTAGGTGATGGGGTCAGTTACTTTTTAAAATTTATTTGTCATTATTTGATCTGATAGTTCTAGTTTTACATTTTTGAGCTGAAAGACAAATTAATGTTTTTTTTAATAATTTGAAATCCAAAATCATGCAAATTACTGCCAAGCTATGGTTACTTAAAAAACCTTTTTCTGTTGTTTCAGGTAGGTCCCATCTTCGAGGGATGGCAGTTCCTAGGATGAAAACGGCACCGCAGTGAGTTATATTTATTCTTTTTTTGCCATAGGGATAATTGTAGGGATTACGTTAGGCACTTTCAAACACAAACTATTCTTGAACCATTTATTTTCTAAAATCAATCTTACATTACAGTTACTTTCGTATTCGTGAATTAACTTTCAGGTAAATATTTCTGTTCTAAACGGTTTTAATTCCAACATTTATCGGGAGTGTAGTTAATATTTGTGTATACTTGCCCGACAATGTTGTATAATGCTGTAAGTAGACAAACAAACGGTAAGTAAATACAAAAATGGCAAGTAAATAGTATGTATAATAGTGGGTTTTAAAATTTCAGCATTAATTTATTACTTTCAGTCTTATTATCACACTTTCTTTTCAGCACTAACTTCTTATTTTCAGCTCAATTTCGGGGAGTTTTTCTAACTCCTTGTTCTCTTTTAGCTCAAACGGTGAAGTATAAATATTGCTAAAATTATTATCCTTTTTCAAATTAATAATTATTCAGGGTTAATTTGTAATGTTTAATTTCAGCCAACTGGTTTACACGTTACCTATTGTTTGATGTTAGTTTTTAGTTTAATAATTATCATATTCAACGATTTCAGTTTAATTAATTACCTTTTCGGCAGTTTTCCGTGTGTATCATTTTTGAGTCCGCAAACGAGGTAACATTTTATCATAAAGGTTGTTCATTAAAAAATTATATTTAAACTGGTTGTGGTAAGGAAAAGGCCTGAACAATTTTCAACGTCGCATGAGTTGGAAATTGTTCAGAGGGGAGTTGGGAGGCCTTTCTTTTTAAGAAATCTCTTCAAGGTTTTTTAAACTTAACTGTTTAGAATAAAATGAAGAACATTGTTACATGCTGCTTTGTACTATCAGCAGATTGTTCCTTTTATTTTACTTAAACCAAGACTTCCTTACAGTAGCCTCCGTTATCGAAACGCCATTCGCGAAAATCGGTTTTCTTGATTAAAGTGACTATATGGCAAACTAAGTGTGTTTGCTAAATTCATCTAGTTTTCGTTATCGTAGATAAATTTGAGTGAATAAGTATCGTAGCAAAATTATACTACCCAAACACCTTGGGTACAACCAGTGTTTGTACAGTGCAGTGTTTCAAAAAGTAATTATTTAACTTCGGGCATCTTAAATTTCTGTGTTCTCGGGAGTGTCGGTTCGGGGTTTCACATCTTCATATGGTTTCTGCACTTAAGCTGCTACAGGAAATTCGTAATAAAGGTAGGTGATGGGGTCAGTTACTTTTTAAAATTTATTTGTCATTATTTGATCTGATAGTTCTAGTTTTACATTTTTGAGCTGAAAGACAAATTAATGTTTTTTTTAATAATTTGAAATCCAAAATCATGCAAATTACTGCCAAGCTATGGTTACTTAAAAAACCTTTTTCTGTTGTTTCAGGTAGGTCCCATCTTCGAGGGATGGCAGTTCCTAGGATGAAAACGGCACCGCAGTGAGTTATATTTATTCTTTTTTTGCCATAGGGATAATTGTAGGGATTACGTTGGGCACTTTCAAACACAAACTATTCTTGAACCATTTATTTTCTAAAATCAATCTTACATTACAATTACTTTCGTATTCGTGAATTAACTTTCAGGTAAATATTTCTGTTCTAAACGGTTTTAATTCCAACATTTATCGGGAGTGTAGTTAATATTTGTGTATACTTGCCCGACAATGTTGTATAATGCTGTAAGTAGACAAACAAACGGTAAGTAAATACAAAAATGGCAAGTAAATAGTATGTATAATAGTGGGTTTTAAAATTTCAGCATTAATTTATTACTTTCAGTCTTATTATCACACTTTCTTTTCAGCACTAACTTCTTATTTTCAGCTCAATTTCGGGGAGTTTTTCTAACTCCTTGTTCTCTTTTAGCTCAAACGGTGAAGTATAAATATTGCTAAAATTATTATCCTTTTTCAAATTAATAATTATTCAGGGTTAATTTGTAATGTTTAATTTCAGCCAACTGGTTTACACGTTACCTATTGTTTGATGTTAGTTTTTAGTTTAATAATTATCATATTCAACGATTTCAGTTTAATTAATTACCTTTTCGGCAGTTTTCCGTGTGTATCATTTTTGAGTCCGCAAACGAGGTAACATTTTATCATAAAGGTTGTTCATTAAAAAATTATATTTAAACTGGTTGTGGTAAGGAAAAGGCCTGAACAATTTTCAACGTCGCATGAGTTGGAAATTGTTCAGAGGGGAGTTGGGAGGCCTTTCTTTTTAAGAAATCTCTTCAAGGTTTTTTAAACTTAACTGTTTAGAATAAAATGAAGAACATTGTTACATGCTGCTTTGTACTATCAGCAGATTGTTCCTTTTATTTTACTTAAACCAAGACTTCCTTACAGTAGCCTCCGTTATCGAAACGCCATTCGCGAAAATCGGTTTTCTTGATTAAAGTGACTATATGGCAAACTAAGTGTGTTTGCTAAATTCATCTAGTTTTCGTTATCGTAGATAAATTTGAGTGAATAAGTATCGTAGCAAAATTATACTACCCAAACACCTTGGGTACAACCAGTGTTTGTACAGTGCAGTGTTTCAAAAAGTAATTATTTAACTTCGGGCATCTTAAATTTCTGTGTTCTCGGGAGTGTCGGTTCGGGGTTTCACATCTTCATATGGTTTCTGCACTTAAGCTGCTACAGGAAATTCGTAATAAAGGTAGGTGATGGGGTCAGTTACTTTTTAAAATTTATTTGTCATTATTTGATCTGATAGTTCTAGTTTTACATTTTTGAGCTGAAAGACAAATTAATTTTTTTTTTAATAATTTGAAATCCAAAATCATGCAAATTACTGCCAAGCTATGGTTACTTAAAAAACCTTTTTCTGTTGTTTCAGGTAGGTCCCATCTTCGAGGGATGGCAGTTCCTAGGATGAAAACGGCACCGCAGTGAGTTATATTTATTCTTTTTTTGCCATAGGGATAATTGTAGGGATTACGTTAGGCACTTTCAAACACAAACTATTCTTGAACCATTTATTTTCTAAAATCCATCTTACATTACAATTACTTTCGTATTCGTGAATTAACTTTCAGGTAAATATTTCTGTTCTAAACGGTTTTAATTCCAACATTTATCGGGAGTGTAGTTAATATTTGTGTATACTTGCCCGACAATGTTGTATAATGCTGTAAGTAGACAAACAAACGGTAAGTAAATACAAAAATGGCAAGTAAATAGTATGTATAATAGTGGGTTTTAAAATTTCAGCATTAATTTATTACTTTCAGTCTTATTATCACACTTTCTTTTCAGCACTAACTTCTTATTTTCAGCTCAATTTCGGGGAGTTTTTCTAACTCCTTGTTCTCTTTTAGCTCAAACGGTGAAGTATAAATATTCTTAAAATTATTTTCCTTTTTCAAATTAATAATTATTCAGGGTTAATTTGTAATGTTTAATTTCAGCCAACTGGTTTACACGTTACCTATTGTTTGATGTTAGTTTTTAGTTTAATAATTAGCCTATTCAATGATTTCAGTTTAATTAATCACATTTTCGGCAGTTTTCCGTGTGTATCCTTTTTGAGTCCGCATAACGAGGTAACATTTTATATCATAAAGGTTGTTCATTAAAAAATTATATTTAAACTGGTTGTGGTAAGGAAAAGGCCTGAACAATTTTCAACGTCGCATGAGTTGGAAATTGTTCAGAGGGGAGTTGGGAGGCCTTTCTTTTTAAGAAACCTCTTCAAGGTTTTTTAAACTTAACTGTTTAGAATAAAATGAAGAACATTGTTACATGCTGCTTTGTACTATCAGCAGATTGTTCCTTTTATTTTACTTAAACCAAGACTTCCTTACAGTAGCCTCCGTTATCGAAACGCCATTCGTGAAAATCGGTTTTCTTGATTAAAGTGACTATATGGCAAACTAAGTGTGTTTGCTAAATTCATCTAGTTTTCGTTATCGTAGATAACTTTGAGTGAATAAGTATCGTAACAAAATTGTATTACCCAAACACCTTGGGTACATCCAGTGTTTATTGAGTGCAGTAGTAGTATTCTTATAGTAAATAATATTTTCGGTTAATAAATTTTATAGCGATTTCGGGAGTGTCGCGTCGGTTCGGTTCGGGCTTCGAAGTCTACAAGGAAATTTTTAGAAGAAAGGCACAAGTGGGGTGACTTCAATAAAGGTTAGTTATATTTTCTTTTATTATTGTTTTTGTAATATTAGGTTTTGTCCGTATATCTACAGGAGTCTTTTTAAGGAATTGGCATTTTAAAACAATTTAAGAGGTTGTAGGCAGATTATTTTTTGAAATTTCGTAGCATGTTTTGTTTAATTTGTCAAAAATAAAAAATTTTAACAATTTTGAAAATAATTAAAATTGAAATCTTAAGTTACTTTAGCAACGTTAAAGCTTTGAAAGCTGATTTTTAAAAATTCTTTATCGACGATTGCTTTGGAAATTTAAAAGCATATCTTACCTTAAATTGTGCTTAGATCAATCTTCAGATTCAAAAGAAACCTAGTGGTATCAGGCTGTATCAGCAATGGAAACGGTTGAAAAAAGTTTATCTTATCCCGCATCCAGTCCAGACTTACTGCATATGATTACCATTCGTTTGGATCATTAAAATTCTCCGAAGAGGACGTCATTTCCGAGATAACGAAGAAGTGAAGAAGGCATCAGTGGATGATTTCTCAGCAAAAAGCTTTTTCCCGCGGTATTGTAAAGCTACTGAAATGCTGGAATGAGCGAAATGAAAAGGGAGGTGTATTGAAAATAAGAATTTATTTCAGAATTCAGAATTTTTAAAAATTTATTTTTGACTCCGCTCATGTCATATGTTCGATGCGACATTCTTTTGGAAAGAAATATAATATGAGATAAGGAAGAAATATGAAAATATTATTAAATGATTGGAAAACTAACCGATTGGGGCTTACACTGATAATTGTACCGTACAGTAAGAAAGAAATTCAAATATGTAAGTTAGGAGACTGGTAGTAGACTATCTGTTTTAGGGTTTACGTATTCTTCCTTCTTATATACATATGTATACAGGGGTTGTCACGATGACAGTCAATTAGACGTTTCTTGAGAATTACTTACAGCATCCATATGAAAATGTGTTCGATTGTTTTCTGATGTTACAAATCGATCGAAAATATTTTAAAAATTTTACAACTTCCGGTTATACGCCAACTTTATTTCCAATAGAACATCCTGTATATTTATAGTTATTCAGAATTGCCTTATAACGGCGAGTTCAATGATGTGGTACCATAGGGATCTATCGCTAACAGTTCAGTAGTTAATCAATTGTTTTTACTAAATCTAACCTCACAGGACGAACGCCACTGCGAAATTAATTCGAAGTAAGCATTTAGGATTTAATTGAAGGACCCTGGATTATTGATATACCTGATACAGCAGTAGCTACGTCCTCGTTATCTAGGCACTGAAAATGGACAGCCTGAAACTGTAGACGGTGTTGTGTTGCCAAATGTTACTTGGCTCACATTTTTAATTTTAACGTTTATCTTACAAAAACCTAAATTTTTGGAAATCATTTTTACAACTGGTAATGCTGGTTCTGCCGTAAATAATTGTAATCTTAACGTTAATTCGATTTATTTAATTATTCAGTAGATTAGCATTATCCGATTCAAATTTTGCCGAATCTAAGGGACTTACAAGCCTGAAGTTGTTATCGTGCCGAATAATGTACTGATAGGGAGTATACGAATTGTTTCAAATCCGAAAGTTACCGAGGTTAACAAAGATTTAATTTGGTTTTTACCGACAACACTGATTTATACCACGTAAAGGCAATTGACGGACTCGATGTGTTATGGTTGGTAACTAGGCCTAGTAAACTAGAAATTTTGGGTTTGTTTCAGGTCGGTGAGATTTTCAATGCGTAAAAATATTTGGAAGTATGGCACCCTTTAAACACGAGGAGACACCGTAGCTCTTTCGCCAATATGATGTTTGGCATATAAAGATTCCTGCTAGGGGTGGAAATGCTTTAGGTTCCGCAAATTTACAGTCGAGTAATGCTAATAAATCATAGCAGTTGATGCGCGTTAAAATCCCTATCTTTCACAAGCCTAGATCTTGCTCTACAAACATACAATCAAACAGTAACGAATTTATTATCTTAAAACATCCTACTGTCGATGTAGTTTAAATAGGTCGTGATTGTATCACAAGCAATTGCGAAATTTCTTGTGTTATCTAGACGTCTAACGAGATAATCAAAGCTATATTGTTATTATTATTTATTTTTGTACAGAGAATGAATCTGCCATTATCACGTTGTACCTGATGAAAAGCTTCAACATGTAAACGAAAATAAATTGGGGATTAAACGGTACATAATTACATTGCACATTTCGTATTAACACACCAATTTAAATTATTTTCTGCACTAGTTCATGTTAGTTTTCATGTGTTGTCTCTGTTTTGTGCCTAATTTTAAGCGATTATTTTTGTTTATTACACAATGGGTTTTTACAGACTATATCAAATTAACTTAATTAAATTTTCTGAAATGTTTCAATATAGAATATAGTTTTTATGATTCTTAAAGTATGGCAACAGCATTACAAATGTATCTAACTTAATAACAATAATAACATTAATAAGTTGGCAATATTTCATAACAAATATTAATTCAAGCTGGTTCATTTTGAAACGAAAAGAAAAACATTTAAAGCCGATTATCTGGAAGGTCGTGAACCAAACTAATGATAATAACGTACAAATGAGCTCGGCCATCTTTCAGTAATAGTACAATTTTAACAAGGCTACAATGTTAAAGTTGTTGATATATTTAAGTGCTTTATGTTCAACATTGGCAACCACTGAACTACCCCATCAGGTACCAGAGCCAAGTAAGTGTAAAAATTTCACGTGCCGGCAGATTAGTTTGTAGTTGTAACAAATTTTTAGGATTTGCAACTCCATGTCAGACGCCAAATTTTGATGTAGGGGTATGTGTGGAAATCAAAACGTGTTCCGTTTTCATTGATTCGTTGATAACGGGTAACCAGGATAATCACGAATTTATTCGTGCATCAAGATGTAGCCCTCTTGATGAACATAACTTCCAACCGAAGGTGTGTT
The DNA here is from genome assembly GCA_963082815.1 of Melanotus villosus. Taxonomy (NCBI): domain Eukaryota; kingdom Metazoa; phylum Arthropoda; class Insecta; order Coleoptera; family Elateridae; genus Melanotus; species Melanotus villosus. The sequence goes on along the minus strand of OY720418.1, from coordinate 30,367,683 downwards.
GCGGAAGACATGCTGATTATTTAAATAAAACCATTGAGGGTAAGTTTATTACGTTCTTTAAGCATAACTTAAAACTGGGAATGTTTGTCTGATTTACTTTATTTGTATTAGATGAGAAAATCCACTTTTGTTATAATAATAAACATTTACTGGAACAAAAGATCAAAGATCAAGATCATGACACAATTTGTTAATTAATATTTTAAATATTTATTTTTACGTGTTGTTATCGTCTGCTTTAACTGGAATCTAAAGTACACACATTCTGCCATTTCTCTTTAGATGTGATATTTAAACTTAATTATTTGCAAACTTGTACAACAGTATTAATCATTACCTTAAGGCGATTTTTTATGACTAATGACTAATTCGTAGCACATAATTATATCAATTAATTAAGTATAACAAAAAGCAGGTTATATCTAGGAATTCCGATTAGTCAACAAACAGTTCTTTACTTGTTTATTGGTTTTACCAGTTTAACTCAATGGAGAAAGGAACGATATTTTACAGTGGCCACGCTTACAAAAAACAAATCACGGCATTTTGTAATTAATTTGCAGTGCGTGAGAAAATTCTGCATATTTTTTAAATAAAAAATGGACGCGTTTACAGTTTTTTGTAACGCTGTTAAGCAAATTCGAATGATGGAAGATTCTTTTCGTATGTAAATGAAGTCTTGAAATTCTAGTGAAAATTATTAAAAGGAATGTGTAACTGTATAATTTATTTCAAGTGCTTAGGAACCAAAGTAACGGTTTGTTGGTGTCATTATTAATAAATAATGATTTATAACAGCTTAATTTTGTTTGGAATTACCAAGCCATTTTAAATAATGAAAGAGAAACTAACTGTTACAGAGAGGAGGCAAATTTACTAAAGCTTATAAAAATATGTCGACTAAGCCGGTTCACAACTTTACGGGTACTCTTTTTTATTTATTTTCCTTTTATTACCCTCTTATACCTTTACAGTGTCGAGGGGACCAAACACACCGAGCCGCAGAGTGGTCACCCATTCAAGTTCTGACCAAGCAGGTCTTTGTTTAACTTTTTATATTGCAGTACTACGAGCGGCCCACTCTGCCGGCCTTACGGGTACTTTAAAACGAAAATTCTTTGTAAATCTATGCGATACCTTAGTTTTTAAGTGCTGGAACTATATATTTTTAAACTAATTTTGCGAATTTTTTATTAATTTTACAATTTGTAAATTGCCTGGTATTATTTGTTTTTTAAAAATGCTATTGTTATGTTACCAAATTAAGTAGGTATCTAAATTCTTTACAAAGGGAGGTAGGTTCAAGGGTTATGTTTAAACGATTGTGCAGACATTTTTATCATAATTTACATAGAAAGTTTGATGTTGTACAAATAGTCAAAGCATTAGTATGAATTATTAATAGAATAATTTTGCAGTGCTGTACTGGGTGTTATTTCATGACAATGAATTTTTCTAATTTTATTTGTTCATAATTAACGTTCTGAAGTAAAATATTTTGCCTTTTGCATTGTTGTATGTAGATTCTACTGATAAATTTATTTAGTTAGATAGCTTCACATTTCGTTACCGTGGTATTGAGATATTTAACATTTTATGAAAGTGAAGGGGTTGCAGTAACAAAGACGTTATTTTCCAATAAATGTTTATTTTTGCAAGGAATATAATTATTAAAATAATTTTTTTTAATATAAAATAAATTGTATTTTCAAATACATATTTTGTAAAGTAATATGCAACCCATCTTTTATTGATATTACTTACAAATTGCTACTTTCTCATTCTGTTTAGTTTATATTTTTCTAGGATATATCTGAAGTAATAAATTCTATAACACAAATACATCAGATTTTGTGAATATTTCAATTTAAGTATTAGCAACAACCTTAAAAGATATGGTTTCTTATAAACAGAATATTTAAAATACGTAAAAAATTCACATTAATATTAGAAGACGCTTTTAAGAATATCGAATGGAACAACCGCGGAATTACTATCAATGGCGAAAGATTAAACCACTTAAGGTTCGCTGACGACATCGTGATCTTTGCAGAATCGAATAAGTATGATAAACGAAACAGATACAGAACAATAAATTACAATCCAAAACAACCAAATTGAAAGAGTATTCTAATATAAGTAAGTACTTAGGCCAAACAATTACGCTGGGAAAAGGAAATTGGGAATTAGAGATCGACAAACGAATATTCACCAAATCCATTCTGTGTAAATTTTGAATAAGTCAAAGGGCCGTAGAAAGGAAAATTCTAGGAATATCTTTAAAATATCGAAGAACAAATGAATCGATCTGGTCAAGAACTAAAATGCAAGACATTGTGAAGGGAGCTGCCTAACTCAAGTGGAACCGGGCCGGGAATGTAGCCCGAAATATAGAAAACTGGTACACCAAGCTTATCAACTGGCGACCCTGGGAGAATGAGAGAGGTGTAGGGTGGCCTCAGATGAGATGGGGTGACGAAACTAGTCGTAAAATTAAAAGAGTGGCTGGGCTCAACTGGATACAAGTAGCCCAGAATAGAGAAACCTGGAAAGGTTTACGGGAGGCCTATACCCAAAGGGGAGAAACAGGCTTATAAAAACAGAATAAGAAGATATGCTGTATTATTTTTAAAATTACATTTGTTATACAAGTATTCAATCGTATCGGCCAATATCATTAATTGTTAATTTAACTAAACATTATTTGAGCAAACTTTTAAGAACTGAATGTGAATACCCGTATTTTCTGTTCCTAGTAACGCGTAACATGTATTCAAGAAGTCTTTTATAGATAAGAACAACAATTTAGCAATAATTTGTGTATTATTTGAAGCAAATAAAAAATGTTAAATGTGAGGTTAAACTGTTGTTTAGCTGAATCAGTTATCCTATGGAATAGTGGAATGAGGAGGTGTTTTATCTCAATACATTAAAAAAAACTTGAAATTGTTAAAAAGATACGAATATTTCTACATAAGGATTTAACTTTTCCTTCATTGTAGTTATTCCGGATATTGGAACTTCGTCGCCTGCATTTTTTACTGTTAGTTACACATACATACAATAGCAATACAATAAGCCCAAAAATAATACTACAAATCATTGTTCTGAAAATATATATAAAACAATGGCATAATAGAGCTTCTGTATTAAAAAAACCGATACGACAAAGAATAAATTGTGATTTAACATCTTGGTTCTGTATTTATTTGTTTGTGAAAGGCAAAAATAACGAATTATTTTTCAATATTTAAAAAGCGAACTAGGTAGCGAATCTAGGTATGTCACATAAGTGTAGGGTTGCCAACTATTATAATTCATAATATAGGACAGATAAGTAAAATGTTGAGGAGCACAATGCCGGGGGGCTCGGGAAATGCGCCGCAGGCGAAATTTTCACGCCCTGTTAAGGTCATGCGTTTTTCTAGAACTTGAAATTTAGCAGTAATAAAAAGTAGGTGTTTTTCTTTCTATTTCAAATTTTTAATTAAAATTTATTTTTAGAGTTGTGTGCAAATAGTTATTTGTACAACTAGTAATGAAAGCAATACTTTTTTTCATGAGTTTGAAGTTTGATGCACGACGGCGAAGCCGGAGTGCATCAATCAAACGAGTGAAAAAAAGATGCTTTCATACGAGTTGTACACAATATTTTTTTGCATTTTGACATCTTAAATCCCTCAAAACAGGATAAAAAGGAATTGAGAATTTACAGTTGTCAAACTGACAATTTACAATATTTTATTTAAAGCACACTTACTTAATGCAAAATGTAAAATTAAATAGTTAAAAAAAGTGTTGCTTTCTTTACGATTTTTTAATAAAAAAAGTCAACTTTTTTTGTCAAAATGCGAAAAAGAATCATACAAGCAAAACCGAAATACTGTAATGATTACAGATTGTAATCTGTAATATTTTTGTGCTATTTACCGTATTTAGATAGGGATTTAGCTTTTTTAACAATGAATAGAAAACTTAATACTAAGGCAACGGAAAATATAGGACATATAGGACTTTTTCTACAAAATATAGGAGATAAATCAGTTCAATTAATTAATAGGACAGAGTTGTGAAATATAAGGTTGTCCTATTAAATATAGGACGGTTGGCAACCCTACATAAGTGTGGTGTGGTAAAATCGTTTTAGGACCGTTTTTTATCCAATTGTTTCGAAAACCTGGTTTGGAAAACAGCGTTAATTATTTTCAATACTCATTGGTGACAAAAAAATTTTGAATATAATTCTCTACTTTTGTTGCTATATTTTTTAAAGTAAAAGAAACCTATTAGTTTATTTTTTATTTCGGAAGCGAATGGGGAAATATTATTTTCTCACAGATGCAGACCCCAATGCAAGTAGCTGTTCTGTTTTCGTAATGTAACTGAACAATCCCCCTGAATATTTAAGTTTATTTCAAGATTATAAGAACTTGATTGGAGAAATTAAAATACTGCAGTTACAGTAACAAATACGATTCTATGACCTTGTTAGCATAAATAAATTTCTTAGTATACATAAACTGGCAAAGAAGAGTTGTAATATCCTGTTTACCTTATTCTAAATTGCCTTAAAAGATTTCGATTTTTTTCCAGTATATACAGGTTAGGTTAGATGATCGAAGTTCGTCTTTCTAATGATTTTTAAGCATTTAAAGAGATTATTTAATTTTCTCCTTTATGTTTTGATTAATTTGTCCCCTACTTTTAGTTCCCCCAACGACAACAAAAGCACCAAAGAAAGGAGGCAAAAATCCCTTACCAAAAGTGTGTGGAAATCAAACAGTTGCAACGATCGCTGTAAGAATAGTAGGTGGTAAAAAGGCTTCAATAGGCGAGTTTCCATGGATGGCGAGATTGAGGCATAGAAGAAAGGATGGTCTATTTAATTATGGTTGTGCTGGATTTTTAATTTCCAATAAGTTTGTTCTAACAGCAGCCCATTGCATTCGTTCTAAACATTTGGCACCACTTGGTCCGCTGTACGTTTTTAAATTAGCTCTTAAATAATTATTTAGGTTTTTAATTGACTATTTTTTTCGAAATGACTACTACCAAACAACCAAAAAAGGTAGATTTGTAGTATTTGTAAAGAATGATTAATTCTTCCAGATATCAAGTTCAGCTGGGAGAACATGATACAGAAGCAGATCCAGATTGTGTAAGATTTGGGATTGATCCCGTGTGTGCCGCTTCCCCCGTGTTAGTAAGGACGGGAAAACCAATAGTTCATCCCGAATATTCCGATAATATTCAGCAACATAATGATATCGCCGTTATACCTCTGAAAAGGACCGTTAAATTTACAGGTTGGGCTAGCGTATTTACATAATTAAGACGCTCTAAACTCTAAATAATCTGATTTGAAAGATTACATTTTATCTGCATGCGCATTTAGGAGGGAAAAATTCCCCATATACGTGATTGTGGTTGATTCTTTTCATTTTACGTATTAATAATCTAAAACAAATATGTACGTCAAAAATGACGAGTTGTGGTTTACTATCAATTAGAGTTAATTAGATGGCAAATTTAAATTTTTGCTTGTTTTACGTATGTAATTACGTCTAAATATTTGTGAAGTCATTTGAGGTTTCTAACATTCTGTGCTAAACACTCTGTAGTGCTGCAGCTGCAGAATAAAATTTTGTGCAAGAAAAACATAACTAGCTAACTCCAAGTAAGGTCGTCAATATTCAAATTTAATTCGGTATTTAAACGTTCGAATCCAAATTTTAAATTCTAGGTTAGATCCTACATTACATGTATGACATACGAGGTTTGGTAGAAAAATAATGAAACTGATTTTCTTTTAACCATGAATTTAATTCTTTTTACAAATCAAGTAAAATAGTTCCCTTGGGTAGTTAAACGCCGATGGGGGCATTTTTTCCATTGTTCATAGTAATACCGGAAGGCTTCTGTTGGAATGCCTTTAAACTCGTCGGTCACGCCCTTCTGAATATTATTCAAAGTACCAAAAGGGCGTCCTTTCAAATGGTTTTTCAGCCGGGGGAATAAAAAGAAGTCACAGGAACTGAGATCCGGCGAATAGGGGGGCTGGTTAACCTCAGGAATGCCTTTTTCTCCTGCTCAGTCGTGAGGTTCTTTGCAACCATGTTAAAATCTGATGGATACCGGTTATCGTAACGCACCTCGAGAGTTTGTAGTGTGCCACTCTCGACTTTGGCGTTTTGTTTCGAGGCTGTACTCAATGTACTCCATGATTCATCACCTGCGATCATGCGACTGAAGAAATCTGGTTCCCTCTCAAGGCTCAAGGCAAGTCTTCCCGCACGAAATTTGCCTTCCACTTCTTCTCGGCCCTTTAAAACTTTCTGAACACTTGTGCCCTGGATAGGGAAAGTTTTTCATAAGCCCTTCGTAACTTTTCAAAAGTCACACTAGCGGATTCGCCAAGCTTTACACAAAATTTGAGAGCACAACGTTGCTCAAACTTCTGTCCGTTCATTTTCGTAATGCACCTTACAAACAAACTTCATTTCAGACGCTCTCAACAGTCGCGTAGCAACTGAAACAAGTTCAAACTGAGTCTATGGCAGGAGTTATTCTAATTACCGTGTGAAGGGGGAGGCAGCAGCGTTACCGGTTCGTGTACAGTGTTGCCAGTCTCATTACTTTTTTTTGCCAAACATGATGTTTAATAAAATCGAAAAAAGTAAAATATTAATGTGATTCAAAGTCGGTTTTTAATAGATTAAGCTTACAGATTCGAAATTTTCTGGTTTTACACGTATTTTAAAAATTCTGCTTTGAAAATTGCTGCTATAAAATTGAGATTTGAAGTAAAAGTTTTGTTTATAAAATTAAATAGTTCATGGAAAATCACATCCTCATTCAAGATTTGAAATTCAAAATTTTACTTGAATCTTGTTTCAGTAGAAAATCGAAGTTTAGTTACAGAGATTCGTATCTAGATTTTGAAATTAGGATTCGATTGGCAGCAGCATAAAACTAGAAGGTACTAACGTTTCTCAATTTTGTAGAATGGGTGTATCCAATCTGCTTAGCAAAAGAACCTGCTACGGAAAAGGAAATGTGGTTATCAGGATGGGGAAAGACAGACACTCGTAAGTATACGCTGTCCATTGTGAATATTTAAATGTATCATGCGATCAAATAACATTCAGTCAGTCTTTGATTAATCTAAATTTGTAGTTTAACTAGTGAATACTTTAAAATTTGGAAAATTAATCAAAAATCTAATTTTCTTGTTACGTTAAATACATGGAAATTTATTTGAATATACTAATCTAAGTTTAATTTAATTTTTAGTGCAAAGCAGTCCCATAAAACTAAAAGTCTCAGTATGGCGAGAAACTCTAGCCAGTTGTGCTGCAACGTATAGGGCGGTACATATCAGGGTTTTACATTCACAATTATGTGCCGGAAGCGAAGAAGGCCATGATTCATGTACGGGGGATTCCGGAGGACCTTTGATGGTAAGAAACGGTTCTGAACCATGGCAAGCGGAAGGAATTGTGAGCTTTGGAATGGGGTGTGGCCTAGAAGGATGGCCTGGTATTTATACCAATATTCCTGAATATATTCCGTGGATTAAGAAAGCCATGAATCGTTTTTTGAGAAAACATGAAAATGATGGAGTAAAACACTAATTAAATAATAGTATATAGTAGTAGTATAGTAAATGCACTAATTACTGTATATACGACATTAGGTTAATAGTAGAAGTTGCAAATGTCCTGATTGAAACTTCTTTTCTTGGTGATATTGTAATTATGTGGAACATACATTAATATTTCCTTATACGTTAATTTTAAGAATTGTTTATTTTTATAAATCATCTTATTCGTATAAATAGATTAATTTTATACTTATTTTTTTTAATTTATAAATATTGACAATTAAGGCTGTATTTAGGGATCCTTGCACGCATGTCAAAATACTGGCCACCCTTATTAGCGTCAATTTCAGACGTTATTGACGAATTTATTAAGTCATTAGATACTGCATGTGTTTGATCTACGTTTAATCCCGAAGACAACAAAATACAAATTACTTTAATATGCTAGCTACATCATCAGTTTTTTAGTTGTTATATTACTACATGCGTTTTAAGAAAATATGGATTTATATGTTAATTTTTTAGTTGATTTTTTATTTATTGATCTTATTTTTTTTCTATACCTTTTCAACTTCAAATTGAGACTAATCATTTTCAAATTGAGAATAAACACGTTCAAATTTAGACAAAATAATCTGAAATCGATTAAACACATTCAAATTGAGAACTAACACAATCAAATTGAGAATAAACATATTCAAATTGAGAATAAACACATTCAAATTGAGACAAATTTAATTGACTTCAGCTTGTTTTGTCTCAATTTGAATGTGTTTATTCTCAATTTGAATATGTTTATTCTCAATTTGATTGTGTTAGTTCTCAATTTGAATGTGTTTAATCGATTTCAGATTATTTTGTCTCAATTTGAACGTGTTTATTCTCAATTTGAAAATGATTAGTCTCAATTTGAAGTTGAAAAGGTATAGACGCCCCATAATTTAACCTGCTTGTTTTAGAATATAGTATTTCTCTTGCTATTAGACTCTGAAGATATCATAAACGTTTAATTTTAATAACTGATCATTAAATAGGTACCGTGAGAGCTAATATTACTATAAATTGCGGCAATTATATTTTATTTAACATACTTATGCGATTTCAACCGCAAATATATCTGCATAACTTTTATAGATAGACGTATTTCCTGTATAGTTCGAGTTAACCGCAATTTTTTATGAAACTGACACAATTAAACGTTAATCATTTCACAAACGATTGGAATTTTATGTAAATCACGTCTAGGTTAAATTCTGTTATTTCTAGCGGGTAATTAGAGTTAAATGATTCACATTTCTTGGAATATTGCGTTTTTTGTGGGGCAGCAATGGTTTTATCAACGTACGAGGTTTGGCACAAAAATAATGAGACTGATTTTCTTTTAACCATGAATTTTATTCTTTTTACAAATCAAGGCTATCCCCTTCAAAGTAGTTCCCTTGAGCAGCTACACACCGATGGAGGCTTTTTTTCCATTGTTCCTAGCAGCCCTGAAAAGCTTCATCTGCTGGAATGCCTTTCAACTCGTTAGTTACGTTCTGGATATCATCCAAAGTACCAAAATGGCGCCCTTTCAAATGGTTTTTCAACCAGGGGAATAAAAAGAAGTCACAGGGACTGAGATCCGGCGAATCGGGGGGCTGGGCTGGCAAAAATTCGTTGATGGTGACTGCCGTATGACATGGAGCGTTGTCGTGGTGCAGCACCCAAGTTCGTACAATGCCTGGTCTCATACATACCACCCTCTTCCTGAGCTTTAATTCACTATTGGTTATTCTCAACGTCAATCGATGGTCTGATATTACAAGGGTCCTCACTCTTTCCACATTGTCATCCGTTTTTGAGGTTGAAGGTCTTCCCGCACGAAATTTGTCTTCCACTTCTTCTAGGCCCTCTAAAAGGCCTTGTGTCATCTGACCTTTTGTGCCCTGGGTAGGGAATGTGCTCCATAAGCCCTTTCTAAAGTTTCATAAGTCACAATAGCAGATTTGCCAAGCTTTACACAAAATTTAATAGCATAACTTTTGCCGGTCCATTTTCGTAACGCATCTCACAAACACAACTTTACTTCAGGCAGCAGCGTTGTTGGTTCGCGCAAGTGTTGTCAGTCTCATTATTTTTCTGCCAAACTTCATATATCTACAGTATATCATTTTTTAATTCTGAATAGGGACCGTGTTACTGTAGCTTTTTCTGTTCAACTTTTATATAGGTACGTAAAACGTATGCTTTTAAGAAAAATTAAATTTTTTGGAGATTATAGAATTTGTTATCAAAACTGAGCACCTACCTAGGTCATGAGTAGTGCTATATAATTACCTCCCCATTTTGTAAGATTTTGTAAAATCGTAGTAATTTCTGTTGTTCGTCTTCAACAATTAGTTGAAGAATATATGCCTGTAGCGTTAGATATTTAGATAATGATTATATTTTGCCGGCTTCGATAGCATAGGTGGGTGCAGGGCAAGGCTTGAATGAAGTCGGGTGATATTTTCAATGCTAAAGAAATTGCTGAAGACTCTTCAGTTTGGTAAAATTCTAGTTGGTTTAGTGCGAACATTGAATATCCAGCCCCTATTAAGAAGAGAAGTGGTGAAATGACACAGCCTTGCCTAACTCCACTATCAATTCTAATTTTGTCAGTAATAGTACCATTGTTTTCTATGTACGCTCCATAATAGTTTAATTATTCGAATTATCTTTATTGGGTTTCCATATTCTTCTCCTATTTTCCATAATCTTCCTCTTTAATTTATGTATGTCGTTTATTACTTCTTCTACTACTTCTTCTACTACTTCTTTTTTTGCGATTTGTTTAGTATTTATATCTATGTAGTTCTTGGTAATTTTCATTTCTGTATCTTGTCTTATGTGCATTGTTTTTTTTTTTCATAAATATCACTGAAGTATTCTTTTCATTTATTCGTAAAAATTATTTTGGGAGATATAAATGCAAAGATGTGGAGTGATAATAGAGGAAAATAGAAACTATGGGTAAAGAAGGATCGGGGACATCATTAAACAATTTGATGATTTTTTCAAAATAAGTTAATACATAAGGTTACCTGGAAATCACCGGGAGACAATATTAAAAACCAAATATCACATAGGAATAGACAGAAAATTTAAAAGAAGCCTCCTAGATGCCAGAGCGATGCCTATGTGGGGAGTCAATATACGCTCGCACCACGCACTGTAAGTGTAAATTTAAACTAAAATTACAAGTAGACAGAACGGTAATACACTCCAAAATAAAATAAAATGCACAATGGATTAGAAATGAAGAGGAGCCCAGAAATTTCCAACAAGATCTACAATTAAAATATAGATATATGGGAAATATAAACAACTTAAGTATTGAAAAATTCTGGGAAACTTACAAGACTGTTATCACCAAACAGGAACACTAGGTACAAAAAGGTGTCAAATAAAATAATGTATGTTAAATGAAATATGGAGGTTAATAGAAAAAAGAATAAAAATAAATCTGGAATACTATATTTAGTATAGAGAAATTGATAAAAAAATTAAAAAGAGTGCTACGAGAGATAAGAGAACCTACTAGAAAGAATTAATAGAGAAGGATGAACGTGCAGCATGGTCAAACGAAATGAAACCTCTACACGAAATAACAACAAAAACACGTTCTAGACAAAACAATCAGTATAGGTAAGAGATTAAGAGGGGAACCTACTAAAAACAAAACAAAATATTTTAAGTACGAGGGTGATTTGACGGGACGTGAGACTCAAAATGAAAGACATGAGTTAGATGTTAGAGCATTAATTTTTTTTAAATTTTTTAACATATTCTCCTCGTATATCAACACACTTGGACCAGCGATGCTGAAGTGCCATTTTGCCTGTTTTCATCCAATTTCTCACGAACATCACGTATATCCGTTTTGCATTTCTTATGAATTTCATCATATACTTTTTGTAGTTAGTTGTAGTAATAGATAAATTGATAAATCTCGTTTTAAATCTGGCTGTTATTATTTTCTCCGATATTGGATCCCTATAATAAAGCTTTTCTCGCTAAAAGCTTTAACATAAATACAACACCACGCTCATGTTGAGTATTTTCTTCCTTAAGTCCAGAGTATAATATCGTGTTCTGATTGTTTAATTTTATTTCACTATTTCCTAACCCCCTAGTTTCACACAGTCCCAAAATATTAATATTATATCTGTTCATTTCTTGTGCTATTTGGTTTGTTTTGCTTATTTCATACATCGTTCTCACGTTCCAACTGCCACTAAATAAATATTTTATTACGTATATCTAGTTCTTTTACCTTTCTATCATTATTATTAAGCCTTAATTCATAGAGGTCATTGTCATTTAGTTCTTTGTTAGTCAAAGTTTTTTGAAGATCTACCCTATTTGTGATGTTCGTTGTGTGTCTTATAATATCCTCGTTCTCGTTCTCATTTTAGTTGGATGGGGCACTTTCATCGGCATTTAATGGTGAGTGTTGACTAACAGTTCTTCCCATCTTAACATTCTTGTATATCTCCTGATAACGGTCTTTTCCCTTTTCTTTGAGATCCTCTATTGAATAATCGGTACCTTCCATCGTTCTGTATTTTTATATTTTGCGTTTTTGGTTATGAATATCCTTAATTTTTGATTTAAATTTTTGCTAGCTTAGTTTTGCAGTTATGGAATTGTATCAAACCCCTTGTTTGTCAGCTCAGACTAACAGATCTAGCCTTTGATGAACATGAGGAGCGGGCTTAGCTCGAAGTTGTGAATATCCTGCAGAGTAACCTTGCCAAAAAAACTTTAGTCTCTATGATTTCAGGTGTCGTATTTGTAGAGTATGTGTAAGGCTATACTCCTTTCTTTTTCCCACGTTTCCTCCAAATAGTGTTCACATGTATTCCCATTTTTTTTACAAGTCACTTAGTTACGTATTAGATCAATTACTATCTGATGTCCGTTCATTAAGAATAATTTATAACAAAGACTTTGATCTATCTTTGCCCTTGAGTTAAACCTTAATATGCTATGATATTCAGCTTTATCTGTTTCTTAATACCAATTTCGATTTTTTTCGCATACGTGGGTTTTGGGCCAACTGTACCATTCGCTGTACTAATTCTTGCTAACCAATCGTCTCCAACATTTCAACCGATACCCAGTGTGTCTTTGCATGCACATCAGCAACTTGGTTCTGTGCTGCGAGTTTTTCTTTAATTTTTATAAGGCATTTCGATCAAACTATTGCTAATGACAGATATACAGAGTGTTAAAAAGAGGGTAATACATTTTAAGGGTAGTATAGCCTAAAAGAACCTTAGATAGCGTTGGTCATTTGATTGTCTACTACCTATCTTCGAAGACTGTAATCCCCTTTTACACCCCGTGTAATTTTCATGATATATACTCTTGTAAACGGTAACATATTTTAGACTGAAACACCATCGTGTATTTGTTTAGTTCTAGTAGCAAGTAAACGCTTTCCTGGGCTTGGGTCCCTGCACCCCAGATATCAGTAGCGGCTCGTGGCCGAAACGTTTGGTGAGGCAAAATTCCATAGAAGTTGAGGGTTATCTTAAAACGGGGGGGTTTGGGGGTACGGAGTACCCCCCAAGCAGAAGGGGGGGTCCGGAAATTTTTTGAAAAAATTACATAAGTAAGGCTGTTTGAACTGCATTTTTTACCATATATCTCAGTATAAATCACGGCCTTTTCAGTCTTTATAATTGAAATGTCTACCAAACTCTTTATAATTTCCCGATTTTCTCGAACTTTGGCATTAAAATGTTGTATCTCTATTTTTCGAGCGCTATCTATCACTGTCGCGATATTTTGTTTGCCTAATAGAACAAATTTACAGGTGGAAGAGATGTGCTCCTTGCTCTTATTATGTTTTTCTAATGAACGACATATATTTTTCATATCGGAATATCCTGTTTTCCACCATACTGTTTCACTACTGTTCGAGAAAAGAATGCAGGGCCAGCAAGATATTTTTTTTATTAATTTACTTCCTGTGAGCCAGTCATACTTACGGTACCACGAATTGTTGAAAGCGCGATTTGGTTTACCGACATTAATTAAAGTTGTGCTTAAATCGGGAATAGGTCTTCCTAATTGTTTTATATATAGTTTATCGTCGTACGAAAGGTGACTAAACCGGCACGTATTTATTAGAAAATTTACAATATCAGAACAATCTCTCAAAGAATTGTTGTATTTCTGCTAAACTACACTCTGTCGCCATTTTTAAATTAACTAACACTTATGAATATGAAATCTGAAATCGCCGAAATGCCCGAAATCAAACCAAACAATCATAACTACATTAACTACATAACCCAACATTTTCAGGTTTTTTCAACTGAACGTAAAACTAGCTCGAACTGGATCCTGGTTACTGGTTATCAATTCAAATATGAAACTTGCATGCTTGATCTTGCAGGCGGAAGTCTGTCACTGTCTAACTCACGTCTTATTCAAGCGGGACATTGCCTCACTATAGGCGTCCTTTTCTGCGTTTTTTAACTGTGACGTGAGGTATTTTATTCCAGAAATATGTGTTGGGCTCGACGATGATTGGTTGATCAGCTTCGGCTTGAGGCATTCAGCCGAACTGTCCACTCGAATACCGTCGAAACGGCGGTAACGATTTAAATTTAAACGGAGTAGACGGAGCGTAATAATACATATTTTGTAATTTTTAATTACATACAATAAAACCGATAGTTATACACAAAACGGTGATATAATCTGAACAAGTTATCTAAACTGAAATATTATGAGATTTTCAAGAATTAGTTCTTTTCATGAATACAATGTAATAGCCAACTATTATTGTGCAGAAAGTGGTCGCGTCGTGATAAACATAAATAAAAATGCGTTTTACCTTTTACCTCTTTTGCATGGTGAGGCACTGCCTCCCCTGCCTACCCGGACAAGCCGCCACTGCCAGATATAGTGTTTTCGCTGGGTCCTTCTGCATACCAGATCAGTCTTTTTATTTAAGACAGTATCGTGGCATTTGTCCATTCCATATGATTAGGTATCGTAAACCCGAAAGCATACAACTTACAAGAAAATCTGAACAATCTAAATATAAGTGGCTATGTAAATGGAACATTCTACTTAACCACACCAAGTGTGAAGCAAAGGTATTCACCCTTAGAAGGCCTACAGCCCCACCCAATATTGTAATAAACGATAGTCCTATTGAATGGAATCCCTTAGACCAAGGTGTCAAATACCTAGGAGTCCACATTGACAAACGCCTGACTTGGAGAATACATATAAACAAAAAGTTAAATGAATGTCACGAAAGATTGTCAAAACTCTACCCTACATTAAACCATAAAACGCACCTAAAAGTAACCTGTCCCCTACTGCTTTATAAGTCCTTATTAAAACCAGTAATATCATATATGCTAGTCCAGTCTGGGACGCTGCGGCTAAAACAACAGGGAACAAAATACTGTAACGGTTTTAAAACGTTTATTTAAAACTTCGGTTCGTTGTGTGAATTATTTATTAACAAATATTAAAATTATTAAGCAACGAAGAAACACGAAATAACAACTTAACACTAAACACAGCACTAATATTAATTCTAATATAAAACACTAATATTAACCCGTAACACTAATTAATTTATTTGTACAGTTTGTTTATTTATAACTATTCACGTATATTTATATTAACTTTACCGACGTAGGTACCTAATATTCGCGACCGTTTATGTAGGCTGGATTAGACTACCCCGTGTTCGTTTGGTCGCACTTAGTGAGTGCACAGGCGCAGTCCATTACATGCTAGGAGAAAAATCCACCCACAAACGAATAAAGCGTAAACTACCGCAGGATCTACTATCATCAGACGACCAACTAAGTGACTGAGGATCTCCAGTGGAGATGCCCTCATAACGCCAATATCGAGAGAAGTTTCAGTGTAAAACATTGAACGATTCTGTGTATAGCTTTTAAGCTGGTCCGGAAAACTTAATATAAAAAAAAAAAAAAAACCGAAAGGTTTGTCTAATAAGTAAGCAGGTTTTATCATATTAGATTCCACATCTAATACCGGTTTTTCAGTACCAGCAGTAATAAGTAAGTAATGGCAATTAGGGTTTCATATTCCCTGTAAATCATCTCTTATGCAGCTGCCAAAACTGCTGTGGTCTGTGTACAAGTCATTAGATGTAAAGACGGAAAACTAAGGAGGATCTCTAGTTTTAATTTGTTGTGATATTTTGGCAATAATCTTTTTACAGTTATTAAGTTATTTTTGCTCAAAGATGACATTGTAAGATGAAGCAAAGTTTGAAAAATTGAAATATTTTTGTATATTTTACATTAACCTTATTTAATATAAAATAAATTATTTGCATTGAATTCAATAATTAAAATATTTCATGACCTAGGAACGATGTTTTAACATAAGAAGGATATTCTGCTGCAAAAATGTTTTCAAGAACTTCATAAATTTAGAAATATTCATACATTCTAGATTTTTACACGTGTTTTATATTTGTGTGTTTCGAATAAAAACGAAGGTTCCTATAATTTTGTGGTTGAGGTAGATTGTTCGTTTTCTGTATAATTAATATAATTGCTTTAAAATATTCCAAACAGATGGAAAAAAGTGTATTATCAGAGCATTAATTTTAATTGTGTTTTTCTAAAATAGTGCTTTGCTTATTATTTACGTTGGTAACACACGGATGTTAAACTGATTGTGGCATTTACAATATTTTCTGTAACTGTACGACTAACTTTCCACGGACAACAAGTACGTTACGGCGTATTTTGCTATACCAAAGTATACAAATAATCTACACACATGTAAAAATAATTGAATTACAGAAACCTGCTATGAAATTGATCGTTTGTATGATAGCAATATTAATATAAAAATAATAAGACAGCCAGTCTCAGAGGTGTAAAGATTCAGCAAAGCTGTCTTATAAGTTCCATTTCTATTTATCTTGGTCAAGTGTCTCCTGCCAGTGCGACGTTTGGCACGGTAAAGTCTTTTAGGTTTGGTAATATTTGAGGTGGCTGGTGCCTATGGCGACTATGGCAGTTGACCCTCATTGAGATCGTTGGTATCGGTATCTAGATCTTTCACAACAAACAATACGAGAAATGCTGCGTGGTTTGAGGTTTCTCTCTCTCTATTTTCTTGGTAAAATCGTATTTAGAGCAACTTTATTCGGTCGTCTGGTATTTAATGTTCACTTTAGTTTTATATTCCATGTGTAATACAGTAGAGAGTATGTTCTCTAAAATATATGTTTTTAATGTTATGTAAAATGTCTCCGAATATTTTTTTGTGGATATGGTTTATAATAAATTAAAACAAATGTCAGCATGATTTTGCTAAAAGTTTTAGTTGATAAGAATGAGAACAAACTGCAAAACGGGACAGGAAGGCAAATAAAGCAAATTAAAACTTTTTTCTGATATTTTTTTAATGTTTACTAACAATTATTCGAACTACGAGTTTTTAATGTCTCCGACGTTGTTTTCGTTTTCAATTCTGGAAATAGTTTAAATGCGCCCAAAATCAAACAAAGCGCAAGAAGTTTAATCAGATTAAACTTGAATTTGCCAGAAGATCTTTGCCAGTTTTTGAAGATAAAACTCTGCCAGGCATATGTCAGCACTCAGCAGGTACCGTTAGTTGCTTAATTCAAAGCCATCCATTTTTATATAATCATCCAATATTGCGCAAAAAATTGAAAGATTAATGATGTGTGTTAAATACAGATGTAACTAATTCGGTGGAATTTTATTTAGTTTGCCATTATTCAAACCCCGCAACTACAAAGAAATCTTGGTATTGAGATATAAATTTTTTATAATTGTTCATACCTACTTCATCGAATAAATCCTGGAAATTTTGCATTTTTTGCGAATAACCGCCAATGTTCTTCAATGATCTTCGTTGTTGATGATGAATAAGTGCAAATGTAGATTAATACCTTTTTGCAAGGAATATTTGGCCAGCTCTTGGGAAAACCCCACCAATTTGAGGTTTATCTTAAAAATGAACATACACACCTTTTTTAATTTTAAAAAGAGAGAGTTCCGAATTTTAATTTCGTTGTATGGAGTGTGAAAGTAAAAGAAGCATGGTGGCTTACATTCTTCATACACAAATTTGAAAAGTAAGATAAAGGTTTATTGTTTTTATTAAAAGCGACTGAAAAGTAACTTATATAAGTTTAAATTACAGTTTATGTTTATTAAGGTTTAGAATGTCCCCATTGCTTATTATAGAAAAGACAGTCAGTTAAATGAAAAAAAAAAAGAGAATAGAATTTCACTAGGCGTTTACTTTCTACCCAAGCGAATTAAATTAAAAAGAGACAGAGACGCAGATGTTGTTTTGAATTTATCTTTTGTATGGTATTAGTGTTTTAAAATGATGGGGTTTTCCGCTTAAAAATTTGAAAACGCCCTTAGAATCGCACATAATCTTGGTTTTCCTTGTAGGAAAGTTTTGCTATAACCATAAGATTTGTTTAGATTATTTTCAGTATAAAAGTTGAAATTCCCCATTACAATTAACTGACCAAGTTTAATTTTTGATGCACATATTTTATCGTGAGAGGTCATAAAGTAATAATACGATAAGTAAGAAAATAAATAATTATAAGTATTCCTCCAGCGTAGTTTATTTCTACCCACGATCATAATGTCGTTAAGTTTATTAGTGATAACTTTTTTAATTGCTGTAAATGCAGTTGTATCTCAAGAAAAACGATTGATAACAAGTGAGTGTTAAGATTTTAAAAAGTGTTTACGTAGCCATAATTTTTATGTATTGTAGATTTTGTAACTCCATGCGTAACACCAAATCGTGATGAGGGTTTATGCATGGAATTGGCGGATTGTTTTGTTCTTAGAGGTAAAAACGAAACTAACGATTTTATTAGAGAATCACGGTGTGATACAGGAGATGCTTTGCAAGAACTTAGAGTTTGTTGCGGGAAGTATACTGATTATTTGCATAAATGTAAGTATCCAATTTGTTTTTATATTATTTGCTCTAGTTTGTTTATAATGACTGCATTCTAAAAAAAAAGAACCAAATGAAGCATCACTTTAAGTAGATACTTTTCTACATTATCTTTACAATAAGTGTTTCCAAAATTATTTCGTGCCAAATCACGTTGTTGAATGTTGCAGATATTTAATACATGTTTGAAAACGCAATTCCTTTTATTCTATGTCAATTGGAATCTTCAGAAAAAATTTGTTTCAAATTATAATTTAAAGAGAGACAATTAGTGAAATTTCTGTCAGGTTTAACAGATTATTTCTTTGGACAAAAATTATTTTTTCTAAAAGTATAAACACTGCGAACAATAATTGTATACGACTAAGAATTTTCAGGATTCACTTATTGTTAGCTTTCGGAATTTGGTCTTTAGTTTTCTTCATGTTTTATTCTGTATATATACTCAGATTTAATGTATTTTTGAAAGGTTCATATAAGTCTTTAAATTCGTTCAAGACAAATTAACTGCTACTACAATATAAAAACATAAAAAAGCATTTAAGGCATTGAACTTGAAATTATAGAATAAATTTCACAATCTCTGAAAATAAACGAATTAACATTTGTTCGTATATACATATAATCATGCATACAAGGAATGATCTGGTTTTGTGCTTCGTTCCTGGTTATCTCCAACAAAAGACTGCTTTAAGGTTTTTCTTGATGGCACTTTCCATTTTTTAAAGACCTTTCTTAACAGACTATATTTTATTTTTTGCTTCCTCTTTAAGCTCTATAGAAATACAGATTTAAAAAAATGGTATACACACAAGTCTGTGGTTAAATATTTAAGTATGAATAAATAAAAATAAACGATGAAGAACCGAGATAAATGGTTTCAGAATAAATTGTTACAAACTTGTATAGACATCTGTCCCTCAAATGATCTATTCTGAAACAGTTCGAAAATAGATTTTCAATTTTTAATTGTACAATTTTTGTATACAAAGTTTTTATGTATTTTTAGTAAAAATATTCCGTTTTCGATTATTTAAAAATAACAGCATTGATAAACAATATTTTGAAGTTAATACTAAAGAATCTTATCCTACAAATTCCATGGTGTGGGTGTATACAGTACGGACGTATTTTCATTTACTAAAATAAAGTCAATGACACTAATAGATAAATGTAATTGAAATTTTGAGTGCTCTTTGAACAACAATTATCCGTTAATAGTAGGAATATAACGGTTTTGGTCAACAACGGAAGGAACCAACCACATAATAGTATGAATATTTAACCACATTTGATAGTTAATTAGGACCCCAAATAGAAATACACACATTTGGCGGAAAAACACGTTCCTTATTGATAACGCAGAATTTTATTATTACGTATAATTAAATTCTTCTTAATTTGAGGTAATTAAAGGGGATTTTAATATTTTATTATTCATATTGAGAAAACTTATAATTTGTATATTAAAAGCAAATAATGATATTTTACCTTAATTAAACCTTACAAAAAGTTATTTTTAGAATTTTACGACGAGAAAACAAAGTTTATTGGTGACTTGCAAGGTAAACAATTAGTAATTAGGTTAATGTTAATTTTTAAAAATTAAAAGTAATGATATAATTACGTGATGATTATTAACTTCCTACTAAACTGATTTTTAAATAAGAATTTACAATTAAAACAAAAAACGTGTGTATTTATATGATGCAGTCTTTGTTGTTAATTAAAGCTATTTACGATATTATTCCAAGGATTTTCATTAAATGGGCAATAAAACAAACAAGGCGAGATTATCACAAAATATGTGCGTTATTTTGGTGCTAAATTTACTTAATAGCTGTTTATTATGTAATTATTAAATTTTGTTGTGTTCTATCTCCACAAAATATTTAATAATTAATTTCGTTTACAGTAAATTCAGAGAAAACTTTAGCAAAGCGCTTGAAGAAAGTCGACAAAAGTCTATTTCCAGAAACATGTGGAAATCAGACGGTTGAGGTTCTTTCACGAATATTTGGAGGAAAAGTTGCGAAATTAGGAGAATTTCCTTGGATGGCAAGACTGAGATTTCGCGACGATAACGATGTGCTTACTTATGGATGTACTGGTTTTTTAATTTCGGAAAAATTCGTACTAACTGCTGCGCACTGTTTCCGTTTTGCACATCTGGGTAATTTGTAAGTTTCCACAGATCTATTTTGTATATTTAGTAGTTTATAAAAAGTAAACGCCGTTTTTCAAACGATAAATAACGGAAAAATTCCGACAACCAGATAACTTAATAATAATAAAAAATGTTTTAGGCACCAAGTTCAACTGGGTGAATACAACACCGAAGAGCAATTAGATTGTCAGGATATTTCGAGATTCGAAAGTAGGTGCGCAGATCCTCCCCAATTACTACGAACCGAAGAGCCAATTATACATCCTGAATTTTCCAACAATACGGAACAGCATAATGACATTGCTGTAATACCTTTGAAGGATCCCGCAAAATTTTCAAGTTAGTATGCGTAAGGTTGACAACGTTGACAATATAACCTTGAACAGGTTGTTTGATGTTACGTACTCCTGCTCTAAATTCTTGAGATGTTTGTAAATGGTATTTTTAAATAAAACGTGAGTCAAAAGCTTAAGTAATCAGGATGTTAAACAGACATTAAGAGAATTTAAGTTGAATTATGAAATTAGAGCAGGATATTGGTTTTTTGAAGAAAAAATGCGAATAATCAACATTTTATAAGCGGATGTTAAGATTTTTAATTATTAACCGTTTCATTTAAATGAGAATGTGTTGTTGCAACTTAACTTAACTTAAAAAGTTATTACAGGTTTTTGAAAGAATCCCTTAATCAGATTAGATTCATTAAAGCAGTAAAATACAATTAAGAACACATTAGGCTGTTTAAGGAATTTCTTATAACGAAATTAAAAGAAGTACATGAAGTTAAGATAGAAATATTCTTTATATACATAGCCAAACAACTGCAGAGTTTTAAATTTACAGATTCTTATTTATTGCTTAATATAATGATTATTTATTAAAATCATTGCATTTTTTACCTTCTTCAATAAAATGTAGTTATAAGGGTTCTTAAGAATAGTTTCTAATTCGCAGTATCCAATTTAATCTTCTTCTTACATATCAGTCTTTTCCTTAATGGAGGTTGGCGATGGCATCATCAAAAGTTTCTCGATCTTCAGCTGGCCTCCTTATTAATTTCTGTCCACTGTTTTATGTTTTTGAGCTATGAGTACTTCTTTCGTCTAGGTCTTCTTCTTCCTTCTACTACCCATTAATAGTCAACTGAAGTATAATGATATTTCTTGTTATGAGTATATAGCCAAAAATGCAGTTTTGCGTTTCTTGATGGTAGTCAGCAAGCGTCTTGCCTTTCCTATTCGATCTAAAACTTCGAGGCTTCTCACGTGATCTGTCCGTGAAATTTGTAACAGCCTTCTGAATACCCACATCTCAAAAGCTTCGAGTTCTTATGGATTTTGTTGAATGACTTGTATCATTCTCCACCGTAGTTTTATGTTGACATTAAGATTACATAGAAATGTTTTCATGTTAAGGAATGCTTTCCTGGCAATTTCTATTCTAGTCCTGATCTCTTGATCCGAGTCAAGTTCGTCATTGATTATGCAACCCAAGTATTTGAAACTATGTTCTTGTTGAATTGTTGAATAGTTTTATGGTTGCGCCTATACTTGTTATAATATTTTTATTTTTACTGATTACCATGACTTTGGTCTTTGCGATCTAAAGATTATTGTAGATCTTCTTCGCTGTCTGCTATTTTAGACGTGTCGTCGGCATATCGAATATTATTTATTGGTATCCCCTTGATTTTAACACCTTCGATTGCATCTTCTAGTTTTGAAAAGAGCAGAGGCGACCGAATGCACCCTCGCCTGGCCCCTCTCTGATTTCTTTATTTAAATTCTCTCCATCAAGGCGAATTTCTGCTTGTTGATGCCAATACAAAAGTACATAATTATACTCAATTATATATTTTCTTCTACCTACTTCTTATTTATCTTATTTATCTTCTTTGTCTTTGTATTTTTCGTCTCCACATCCTCTGTCATCTTCTACGCCTTTTTCGTCTTCTATTTCTTCTATTTATTTTCGCCTCTTTTTCCTTTTCTTTTGTTTCTTTTTCCTATCTTCTTCATATATTTTCCTCAATGGTAGTTTATTTTTCGCATTTCCCCCTCTAATTCTCTTTATATTTATATGTTTCTTTAAATTTTGTTAATTCCGTCTGTTTTGACTTGTTTTATTTGTCTTTCATCTTTGTTCTTTTTCTTGATTTTTATTATTTCCGGAGGTTTTTCTTTTCTTCTATTTGCTGGTGTTTTTCTGAGATAGGTTCATGTCAAATACTTTTAATACTTTTAATACTTTTAATTTCAGGTTTTGTTTTTTTTTAATGTATTTTTTGGTATGGTTTTCGGCGATTTTTTCTTTTGTTTCGCCTTGTTTCATTTAAAACTAATGTAGAGTTCTTTTCAATGTCCGTCTATATTTTGATTGTTATTTTCTTTTGTTAATTTCTCTCATTTCCTCTGATATTTTTCTTATCATATTTTGTTCTAGATGTTTTAGTAGATATCATGCATACTTATATTTCTTTCTACAGAAGATTGAAATTTTCTTGCCAGCGCATCACAGACACATAAAATGTGTGTTGCTATTTCTGTTTCCTTATTGCAAAGTCTATAAGTAAGGTCTCCATTATATTTACCGATTTTCCACAGGTGTTCCTTAACAGTTGCATGTCCTGTTAGTACACCTGTGACGATTCTGAGTTGTGCCGTACCCACAACAAATAGTTCATTAGTACGGTTCTTGCAAGGTCTGTTTATTAATGCCTTGCTGTGGTTTTGTCCCGTTCTGTTAGTCCAGTATCTTTCATGTTGAGTGCAATCCAGTCACTTATGTACACTCGGATGGCATTTCTTGAAAGACCTAAGGCTGGTTTTGGGCCAAGGTAAGCCTCAGTCGATCCCTGCCTTGCTAATTCGTCGACTTGTACATTACCGTCTATGCCACAATGGTCTGGTATCCAAAATAGTCCCACAACGTTCTGTTATGCAAAGTCATTGAGTTCCTCTAGGCATTCCCATACCAATCTGAAATAAATCTTATTACTCGAGAGAGCCTTCAAAGCCGCCTGGTGTATGGCATTATGTAGATCCGCTTGTGTTTGTAAGTCCTCCAATTGTTTTCCCTTGCACATTATAAAATCGGTATATTTACGGTTGAAAAACGGAGACGTGCTTACCTAATGAAAAGCTGAGCCTTTCTTTTGGTCTTTCGCCATAAAGTCCTGATCCGGTACTAGTCTCAGTCTTGGCACCGTCCGTGTACCAGATTAGACTTCCAGGGGAAGTATCCTCTTTGGGATCTTTCCACTCGTCACGATTCTTATTTACCACCTCGAAGAGTGAGCCTACAAGGTATTTGGGGGTTATACAAGTCCACCCTCATTTCAAGTAGAGGGCCCTCTCTGCTATCAACTATACTAGTGTGTTCTGTACCTAAACGAAGGTTGTACAGTGAATTTTGTAGTCTATGGATTTCCAATCTTGCTTCTCCCTGTATTACTATATGAACAGGAGGAAGGCCTAGAAGAGTCTCTATAGCAGCAGTGTTATCCCAAGACAGGTATCTTGCTTAGTCTTAGTTTGGTGGATTGTTTTTACCTTGAGTCACCACACCAAGATCGCATACATCATAGCTCGTCTGGTCTCTCTGGTGTATAACCAATGCACAATTTCTGGTTTGAGACACCAAGATTTATCGTACATTCATCTAACGTGGTTTCCGATTTTCTTATAATTTTTCCAATATGTTGGTTCCAGGTTAGTTTGGAATCCAATATGATTCACAGATACTTTAGCTCCCACGACAAAGCGGTTTCTTTACCGCAAAGGAGCAAAGGTCTTAAATCCTCTAGGTTTTTTTTTCTTCGTGTATATGGTATTATGGTGGCTTTTTTGAGACTGATTTTAAGGCGTTCCCTTTCAGTCCACCTAGATACGACATTTATGGTCTGTTACATAAGATCCCTTAGTATGTTGGCAAATCTCCCTTCTACTGCTATGACAAGATCGTCAACGTATCCTAAGGGAGAAAACCCTTTGCTGCTGAGCTCTTGCTGAAGTTTGTTCATGACAAGGTTCCATAACAGGGGAGAAAAAACTCCCCTCTTGGGGATACCCAAATTGCTATCCAAACTGCTACAGTTTCATCCAGCAGTAGTGTATAGGCCACCCTTCCTCTCAGCATGCAGTCTGTCCACCTGCAGCATGTCTCATCTAGCCCACGATCTCGTAATTGTTGTAATTGATCTCAATGTTGGGTTGTCAGATGCTCCTTCTATGTCTAGGAAATTGGTTGGTTGTCTAACCTTCAGTTTAATTTACCACCAATCTTTTTGCTTTTCCAAGTTATCTTTGCTAAAATTTGTATCATCTTGGGCGTCTTTGAGTTAGCATAGCATAATGTCAATTGTACCTAACATTGATCTTCTGTTTTTGTTAATTCTCTTCTTTACTTATTTTATTCGATATCATCTTTGTCTTTGTCCATTGCTTGTCTTTGTTTATTATTGGCTGGTCATTAAACATTTGGTACCTTTGTGTATTTCTTTTAGTGTTAACATATAATAACACATCCCTAACTGGTGTTTGCAAAATAACGAAACATTAATATTTTTGGGGAGGCTAGGTACTCCTTTGCTGATGAATTTCCAGATTTCCAGAACTCGAACGTTGAGTTCGGACATGAAAATATACGACAATAAAAACATTAAAAAGTAGACATAAAAATAATAAAACTTCTCGAATAAAACAATAAATTGGGCATTCCAACGAACAAGTTTAACAAATTTAAATGTGGTTATTTTTAGTACTGTGAATTTCCTTATGTGAAATGTAACAATATTTTGAAGTTTTATGTACGTCTTATGTGCTGAGGTTAAGAGTTTCCCAACTAAAAATCTGTAGGGATTTCCTGAGAATTTTGTTTTGTTTCTGCGAAAGGCGCTACCGTTTGTAAAATTGATAATTTATTTAAAAATCGCTTAGGTCAAGGTCATACCCTCATAGAAACTTGACTCATTAGTTACGATAAAACTAGTGAAAAGTGTATTATTTATGTAAGTTTATATAAAAATACGACCGTGACCTTTAAAAGTGGTCTTTCCATGTATGAAAATTTCTAAAATACAAACGTTCCAGTTTTTTGTTTGTAGTAAAATGCGTTAATGGATTTTTATTCACCTGTGCTATAAATTAAATGGGTGCGTAATTCAAGTTCAAACTATTGTCCGGGATTTTTACCTACCGTGTGACCTATTTTAAACTATAAGATGCAAAATGGGTTATTCCAGTTCTAATTGACATGCTATTGAATTTTGATTGACGCTTGATCACTTGCAGTAAAATGACGCTTACGTTAATTGCAGCTGTATTATTTAAACGAAAACTTGTTTTCGCTATTGAAATCAATTGGTAAATTACATTGCCATCAACACCTGCGAAAAATTCCCCTGGTTATTCGATTTCCATAACTGTTCTAGTTTTAATTTTAACAAAGGGTTATATACATTTTTTAAATTGTTTGTTTGTGGAGTTGTACAGCATAGGTGCGTAAATATAAAAATATGATGGAATAAACATAGAAGAGAACATTCTGTATAAGAACAAGAGAAAATAATAACTATAAGAGTAATATAGTTATTATTAAACACATTAAATTTTGCTATGGAATGGAAAATATTCTAGAAACATGGTTCTGTGTCATCATTTTATATGCTACATAAAAATAGTACAAGTGGCCTTCTACTTATAATCGTCATTTCTAGTTTGCTTTCAGATATGCACGACATATATTTTTATTTATTTTTATTTCTAGCCTTGTAATTAATCCTTTCAATTATTTAACCTCATAAGTTGGGTAAATAAAGTTATGTAAATCATATTTTATAAACATTTGAGATGTTTCAACAGATTTAGTGATTACAATTTACAAGTTACAGTGACATTAATATTAACATTCTGAAGTTAATTTAGACGTTCAAAGACGTATTACGAATGGTTTTCTAAAAAAACTGACATAAAAAGTAAATCGTTTCCTCTTCCCGTCAGAGCCACTTCGTCAAAAATATTAAATGAGAAGGGGGGGGGGGGGGTGATACCTCATTTTAAAGGCATTTTGCCGCCTCGTTATTTTTAAACTTCAGCGTCCAATTTTGGTGTAATGTCTATTTAAATATTCTAACGTTGAAGTGCCTCATTTGCTTGCAAATATAGTAGAATGGTCATTAGAAAGTTTAAAAACTCATTTTTTTTGGTCGAACAAGACAAACGGAGTGAAACTGTGCGGTATTTTTAAAATAAGCACCCCAAAGTTTCGCATATTCAAATGGGCACTACGCGAAAAAGGGATTTCTTCTTCTTCCTTCTTCGTCGATGTTTGTTTGTCCACTGCTGTAGATAGACCTCCCCAAGTCATTTCCAAGCTATTCTGTCCTGTGTTTTCTGGATTCATCTATTTTTCACAATCTTCTTTATATTGTTCACCCATCTTTTTGTTGGTCTTCCCACGTTGCATAGCGCCATTGTAGAATGCGATTTGGCCATTCTTTTGATGTTTTTCGGACACCATATCCTGCCTAACTCCACTTTAGTTTCGCTGTTCTATCTACAACATCTGTAACATCTGATCTTCTCCTAACAGTGATGTTCTTTAGTTTGTCTCTTAGGCTTACTCCCAACAACCTCCTTTGCATAGCTCTTCGTGTGACCCTTAATGTTTTCGTTGTTTTTCTGTTAGTGTTGTTGTTTTAATACCGTATGTTAGGACAGGCAGAATGCAGATATCAAAAACTTTCCTTTTTAAGCATATAGGTATGTCCTGAGTTTTCAATATATATATATACCGGGTGGTGCGTTGCCTCACGCACCATAGGGATTTCAATGGTAATTTTTTAATATGTAATTATTTGATTCCCTAATTATTGTAGACCAAAAGTGTAATTAAGTTTTTTGTCGAGAAAAAACTACTGCATCTATTGATGCTATTCTACACAATTTTCGAGTTTCGTGTAACAGAAGAACTGTGGGGATTAATTCTTGCACTTTGACAAAAATCACTAATGCCATGAAATTTTTTAAACAGAGGGGTGGAGTTATGACACTGTTATAGCACCACCCCTCTGTCACAATGACAGTTTAAATAGTTATTTTCGTATCAAGTGTCGAAAGTAGCAAATATCAAGCGAGTGTTTATAAATAGATATACGAGTGCGGAGCGAAGCGGAGCACGAGTAGAAATATTTATAAACACGAGCGGAGATATTTGCCTTTCGAACGAGTTACGAACACTATTTTTCCCACGACCAAAAATGTACATGTCAAAAAGTAACACTGACAGTTCAGGTAAAACGACCGTCATTTTTTGTTTTGAAGCGGCCGCAGCTTCCTATTATTGCGCAAACTGTGCGATATATCCCTATACGTGTTCATATCGCACGGGTTGTTCATTTGTTTTGCGAAAGTCAATCGCACGGGTGATATTGTCAACTTTCGCGCCTAGTTTGTTGTGCGTTAGGAGCGACTTTCTTATATGGTCGTGGGAAAATTATTTTTCAATACGAAAAATGTAACTTTTGGCCTTGGTAAACAAATATCCATTACTCAATAAATTCAATAGGAAGGGAAATTACTTTTTAAAACAAACTTAACGGAAAATAAAATTATTTTATGTGACAATTTTAACAAGTGTAACTAACTGACAAGCCAGACTGTTTCAGTAATTCCAAGGCATCAGTGATTTTTATCAAAGTGCAAGAATTAATTTCCACAGTTTTTCTGTTCCGGAAAAATTGAAAAACTGCAAAATAGCATCATTGGATTGGGTAATCCCTATGGTGCGTGAGACAATGCATCACCCGGTATATATATATATATGACTGATGTTCAAAAGCCATCCAACCCAAACGAATTCTTCTCATTATTTCTGTGGTTTGATTTTCTTTTCCAAATTTCACAATATGACGCAGCTATGTATATTCTTCCACTTTTTCGATGTTTTGCTGTTTTAGTGAAAAGGGACGCTCAGATTTAATGAACTAGGTGGAGAGCTGTAGATAATAGACCGACATTTAAAATGAGTTATTCCTCCATTATTTGGACATAAACAGCAAACAGCAACTACAATGCAAATTCAGTAAGCTGAACGCTTTTTAATCCGAACAGAATTTTTGAAGTTTCCAGATGTTGATAATTTGAAAAAACCTCATTAATCCGAAGTTTGCTCTATTTGTTGTACTTTATGAAGTCTCGAAATCTCCGAAATATTGTCTGAATTATTTTCACCGAACGGTGCCCGTGAATTCTTTGCCTGAGGGGAATTGTTGATGGATGTTAACATTTTTCACACGACTTTGTGAAGCTGAACCTTGTAGTAGTTCTATTTAAACCATTTCTAACACGCGAAGAAGTTGTGCAATGTTGTGAAACGCATCTGGCATAGTGCAGAGCAATTTTTTAATCCGAGCACTGTCGCGTTATTTTGAACTATTAGTGTATTACTTTACATGCCTTAGTAATATACGCTACAAATCAGAATGATTGAATAGTACGTGTCTCTCCGAGGCTTTTCGAACACTCAAAAGTATAAGTAAAATATTTGTGGACTTCCTAAATCAAAATATCAAAAAATCAATCTTACGTCTTACTCAGACATGGTGACAAGAAACTGTATTTTAAGAATCTCTGAAACTGCTACCAACACTTTCGGAAAAAAAATTATTAAACAGTTTTTAATTGAAGCATTATTGTGACGAAGATTAACTTTTTTCTGATAAATCCTCTTAGTAATGAAAGTCATTGAGTGTTTCCCAGCTTCACTCTTCAGGATTACAAGGCAATAAGGCATGTATAGAATTTAAATAATCTGTGGCCATTTGTTACATTCAGCATCCCACAGCATATTTCTCAGTAGTCTGGAGATAATTTTAACCGCAGCTGACAGATGTTTGCTTCTACTTTTTAAAAATGAATTCAAAATTTTCTAAGTGGTAAATTTTAATTACTTCCTTATTATCGTTTCTTAGTCAGCCATCAGATAGCATAGGAGATATTAAATCAAGCATAATAAATTACCATCACTTTATATTCAAGTTGTGGTTTTGTATGTTGATTAAATGTAGTTTACCCACGATATTTACGGTAACTTTATTGATTTAGGTTTTTTTTTACGGTTAGATTGTTTTAGATTACTACGAAATTTCACGAAGCTAAGAAGAAACAAAATAGTGCAACAATTCTGTCATGAAACATTTTGCAAAACGTATTGATATAAGAATGTTTTTGAAAGACTCCATGTCTTTCTGTTATGGCTATATGATCACTGGAAATAATAGGTGATTTCGGTTGTTCGTAACAATTTCCACGCCACAGACTGGATTTGAATTTGTGTTTGTCCGTTACGAAGCAAACTCTAAAATTTTTAGAGAATGAAAATTTTCGATTCCCTTAAGCTTTGATAAAAAAAAGTTAATGTAAGAAAAGTTTCAAAGAAAGGAACCTATTTATTTAGATTACATGTAGCAATTCAGATTTTTGTGGAGTATTTTTGATTTGGAATGAAACGCCTTTTAGGCCCTTGGCTTTTTCTGTTATCTCCTTCCATCCTTTCCTTCTCGTTGCTAGGTCTACCCAATTTTCTACTTTTAATTTTTTCAGGTCTTCTTCGACGTCTTTAAGCCATTCTCTTTGCGGTTTTCCTCTTCTGTTTGTGCCCCGTATGGTTTACTTTATTATCTTTTTTGGAATTCTTTCGTTTGCTATTCTTCCTAGGTTGCCTAACCGTCTGAGTCTTCCCTGCTTTATCACGTTTACAATTGTAGTTTCTTTAAATAGGTCATACATTTCTTCGTTTGTTCGTCTTCGCTAGTCGTCTCTTTCTTCCTTCCGAAGATTTGTCTCAGTATTTTTCTCTCCCAGATCATAAGCTTTTCTGTATATGCTTTGTTTAAGGACCACCCCTCACTTACATACAGAAAAGTTGGCCTTACAACGGTTTTATACAGTCTTAACTTCACCCTCTGCGAGATATTTTTATTTTTTAGCACTGACTTTAGAGACGCGGGCGGTACTTCTCTTTCTAATGAGCATTCTTCTCTCAATTTCACTATGTTGATCGTTTGTATCCGTAATTTCTGTGCCTAGATAGTTACACATCACTTTCTATTTCCAAACTATTTCCATTCCTGATGTTCTACGATGTTGTAACTAGGTACTTCGTTTTTGCCTCGTTTATATTCAAGCCATATGCCCTTGCTTTCTTTTCTATTTTCTTCACAATACTTTTTAGTTCCTCTTTGGTTCTCGATATAATGGTCAAATTATCAGCGTATGCCATTATTTGGTAAGAGCTCTTTACGGTGTTCTTGTCGTATATATTTAATATGATTGTGTACTATCAGGTAAATTAAAGCGGAACGTACATTAAATTTGAATTATTTTTTTATCAATTTTAACGAAAGTTACGTGTCGAGAACAAATTTTTCGTATTTTTTTAATTTTTCCAACTAAAAAGGTGGGGGCAGGTGGCCCCAATTGCGGGTACATTTATAAAACTTTACACTTGCGATTGCCCCCAATTAAATTAATGTTCCTAAAATAAAAGGAAAGGACTGTCAAATATAAAATATCGCCAAAATGTTAAGGAATTATACTAAAAAACTACAGAGCAAGCAAAAAGCATAGGATTCTTTGGAAAGAACTCGTATATTGAAGACTTCAATTTCTGCAGCGTGACAGATTAAGCAGGCCGAAAGATTCGGGCTACCTTTTGCTATTTCTGTATTTGTTGAATAAGACACGTCAGTTTTTTATTTAGCGTCTTTTAATATTTGATGTTTCTTAATTGATATGGAATTACGAAAACTAAGGGCTTTAGTTTTAGGCAATTGCAATATAATTCAATTTTTTTATTTTTTAAAATCTTATACCAACCAGCAGTACGGCAGAGTGGGAGTGCACGTACTACTGAAATATACAAAGTTAAGAAAGAGCCTGCTTGGCCAGAACTTGGATGGGTGACCGCTCTGCGGCTCGGTGTGTCCGGCCTCCTCTACACTGTAGAGGTATAAGAGGGCAAAAGAAAAAAGAAAGAAAGGAGATGTTATAGGTACCTAGATAAAAGTATTTGTTTAACAAGTAATATTCTATCTTATCATGATTTAAATAAGATTGCATTTTAGTTAAATTAGTTCATAAAGGCAAATCTATTAAGAGTGTAATATAAAGATAGTTTTCTTTTATTAATACAATAACATTCTCATAATCGGCCTAACCCTACGAATAAAAATTATTGTGTTTTACTGCATTCAAGGGTTTAAGGGTTATCTGTTTAAAGTTAATATTCTGGAGAGATGGAAATACTGGTATTTTAGCAATTTGGTTTATTACGGAAATTGCTTCATACATATTTGAGTATGTGCTATACAGGGTGTTAGGTAATGCTTCTGCCAAACTTTGGGAATAGCTTTATAATGATAAATGGAGCAAAAACGTGTTATACAATTTTTTTCTAAATAATATGCATAGTTTCTGAGAAAAGGCATGTTTTAATTTTACTTTTTATTCTCGCGAAATACAAAAACAAAGGGTTAAAGAAACAGGAACAATATTTTTATGGATAAATAAAAGTCTAATACATCAAATAACAATAAAACTTTATTAACAACCACAAAATAATGCAACTGAGAAAAAATGGTATAAGAATTTTTTATTCCTGTTATCGTTACAAATTCACCCCTAAAGTTTGGCAGAAGCATGACCTAACACCCTGTATGTGTAACTTATTTTCCTATACATCGTTACATGTTTATTTCCTTGTTTGTTGTTAGTTTATTTATTGGGGAGATCTAAATTTGGCGGGTGCCAAGCTTTTCACTGGGTGTTGATTGTTATAACTCACTGACATAGGCCAACGATCGAACCCAAGGCCTCTTGTTTATAATAAAAACTTGCTGTTTTTATCATACCACTGTGGTCGTGTATACATAGAATTTATATTTTCTAAGGGAAACCTTTTCCATTTTAAGTTTTCATAAATTCAACTTGGTAAAATTTGAATATGAGTAATTCCTTAATGGAAGGAAAGCTATTTTATAATTATTTTATATTTGACTTTCGCAAAATTTTTAGTATCTAATAATAGTAGTAATATAACTGATGTACAAAGCTCCAAGCTGTGCTTTATTTAAATTTTAAAATACCCAGAAAATATTGTAGACCACAATATGACCTCCTCTAAAGCTACTTTAATAGATTGAGGAGAATTAGATCTACTGATTATTTACTTTTGCAAAATTGCAAAACCTTTAAACTCTGTTCACTAGAAATACTTAAAAAAATAAATATATTTGGTTGCCGTCTTTTGGTTGTACAAATAACTAGATGTTTTATTTTGCAAGAGAATTTAGATTTGAAATTAAACAGTAATAAAGTACTGGAGATTTATTCTTTTTCCAGGAAAATTATTTCAAAAACACCTCGAAATCTTATTTATTTCGAAAGTGCGTTTTGGTTGCCATTGAATTATAACTGCGATTTTCTAAAAACATTATAAACCCAAATAATAAAAACTTACATGAATTACATGAACTACGAGTATAATTTTGCATTAGCGTGTGATTGTTAGCAGTATTTAAATAAAATTAAACTGATAAAACTTTCTTCCAATAATTTCATGCAAAATGATTAAATTGAATGGTACCATACCATACCCTTGTGATTTGTCTAAAAGTTCCTACTGAAGATTAAATTTAGTTGCTAAAACAGTATTTGTACGATTACTAAATCTTGTGTTTTTTAAAGGTTCAAAGATAGTTTGCATTGTTACAAATATTTATTATGCGTAACTAAATAGTAACAATTTCTCATTCAAATTTCAGAGTATGTCTATCCCATATGTTTGACAGAAAAATATACCGAAGAAACCGAAATGTGGTTATCAGGGTGGGGTAAAACAGAAACAGGTATGCACACTGAAATATTTGTATATTTTTTTAACATTAACAACTATTATTTTAGCGGATGAAAGCCCCTTAAAACTTAAAGTTTCAATACAAAGGGCAGATTGGGAAAATTGTGCTGATATATACAGTACCGAGGGTATTCAAATTTTGGACTCACAGATTTGTGCTGGCGATACATCTGGTGGCGATTCCTGCACAGGGGATTCTGGTGGGCCACTTATGGTACAGAGGGGTTCAGAATCATGGTACGCCGAAGGAATTGTTAGTTTCGGGATGGGATGTGGATTTGAAGAATGGCCAGGGATTTATACCAGTATTCCTTATTATTTACCATGGATAAAGAAAGTTGTTAACAATCATTTAAACAAAGTTGATTTGTAGAACTGATTAGTTAAACTAAAACTATTAAATTATAATTTCGTGTTTGTATTTATATTTGTAAAGTTAAATAAAATTCCGCTTAACATAATACAAACGTTTTCGTAATATTTAACAACCTTTGTAGAAATTCGAATATGACTTACTGTGGGAATTCCACAATTAGCTACCGTTGAACGTTTACCAAACCATAATTACTAGCGAAAGACAATTATTAATGATTTTTTCTTAAAATGACCGTGTGTTTCCTGCTACTTTAGTTCGTCTAACTGAAAGTAAATCTTAACCGATTAAAAAATTTGATGCATATGTATTTTACCATGGGATAACTGTGCTGACGCTACGTTAGTAACGAATTTCCCAGGATTGGTTAACTTATTTACAAAAGCCACAAGATATCAGCCGGTTGCTTGACCATCAGTTTCATATATATGTGAGACGTCAAGGAAGACTGGTTGGAGTTTCTGTTGTGGTGTTGTGCAGACTTGTACACGAACAGTAAACATGTTTGGCAGTACATGGTGTTTAGTTGTTGTGACAACGTTCGTTGGGTTAATTATAAGTGTAAATGGACGTAAGTAGTTAATTTGTTATAGAAAATTACTCAGTGACGAAAGTAATTGTATGTAATTGGTGGGCGAAAGCAAGGGAAAACTTTATTAAATTGGTAATTTTGTTTAATATTAATAGCAAGCAACTACAATTTAGAAAATTGTGCGTGAATAAGCGAATTACAATCAACACGATAATAAAATGAGATGAACTTATGTCGGTTCAAAATAACATGATTACAACTAAAAACTAAATAATTAGGTAGAGGTCAAATTATAGGACAAGGAATAAATATTTTATATATGAATAAATTCATGGTACATAAAAATAAGAAAATATTTCAGTTAACATATTTGTTGACCAATAAACTTAATCGCCAAAAGGCAAAAATCGTTTACTTTTATGTAAAATACTTTATGGTTTTTCAAATAAATTAGTTGCCCATAAAACACCAAAGATGTTAAAACCAAGGTTATAAGTGAAATCAGTCAGGTATGAAATCGGTTCTTTTTTGTGACAGGTTTTTGTTTTTGTCTTGTTAAGTACGTTAATTATCTGTCTACGGTAATTCTGATACGTTAAATTTTTAGTTTTGGTTGAATGTAGCTACACTCATTTAAACAATGATATGAAAAATAATATTTCGCAGTTTACAATAATTGCGAACTGAAAAAATTTATTTTTGGTATGTATTATTTTGTTTAGTATTTTGTTAAATTAGCTAAAATGAAATCATTCTACATGCATTTTGTAATACCAAGAAAAAATATTAATTTGTAAAGTATCATCACTAAATAAAACCGGTTAATAACCTAAAATTATTCGAAAGGCCCCTTGGGTTAAACGTTTTCGGTTTGCAGCATCTACCTATTTGTTTTTAATATTTAAATAAGTTTTTTCGTTTTGATAGCATTTTGACTTGATGAAAAACTCGTGTGATTTATTGCTTGCTAATAAAAACGAGCAAATTTATTTTCTTTCTTTTTAATTTGATCACGTTATTATTATTTGTATGGATTTCCGCATAATTCTGCATTTTAAATTCGTGTATTATTTAAAAAAAAATGATTTACGTTCACTTTTAATTACATTTTACATCATTTAAATTTTTTATGTGTACCTCATACTATCACTAACTATCATTATTAACTTATTATTTTTTGGAAAGGATAATTACTAAATGCGACAGTAATGGCTTTAACTGGAATTTGGTTATGAAAATAGGACATTTCCAAAAAATAAAATCAACAAAACAAATTTGCATTATGTGGAAACATAGATTTCTAAAACGTTAATGAGTTATACAGAGTATTTATTGTAATGTGTATTACGCATTATGATAAAACTAAAGTTATGGCAGTGATAAACTAGAGGTCACAACCTTTGGAATAGTGCTTGTTTTGCTTTTGTCGGTTTTGTTACTTAGTTAAAACATAGAAAAAAGTATGAAAAAAGTTCTAGCTAGAGTTGTCTAAAACATTAATTAAATTTCCCAATTTTATCCAAAGTAACAGTCTGAAATAATATCCAAACCAATTAATTTTAACTAACTTTTATAACAAATTCATATTTATTTACAGAACCAGGACGTCCCTGCACGACACCAAATGGAGAAAATGCCCAATGTGTATCAATCTACACCTGTGACGTTCTTTACAACGTTTTAACCGAACGCAACCCACATATAGTGCGTTTTCTGAAACAATCCCAATGTGGTTTTGATATCGAGCCATATGTATGTTGTGGTAGCGTAGCTACGTATCGTACAACAACAAATACTCGTCCTACTAGAAAAGCTCAAATAGGAAGCGGCGGCAGAAGAGGTCCAAACAGTAATTTATTGCCTAATCGTAGTAGCTGTGGTTTTCAGGTATGTTCTTAAAAGTGAAGGAAAAATTGATTTTATGTAAGTACGTTTCAGGATGGAGCTAGGATATTGGGTGGAACACAGACCGATTATGCGGAATTTCCATGGTTGGCTCTCTTGCAATATAGGAAAAATGCCGGCGGTATGACTTTCTCTTGCGGAGGAGCGATCATTAACAAGAGGTACATTTTAACTGCAGCACATTGTGTAACTGGACAAATTACTCAAAAAGTGGGAACTTTGTAAGTTTTACATTTACCAATAGAAACTTCTTTGGTCTAAATTAAATGTTTATAGGGTTAATGCCAGATTGGGCGAATGGGATACAACTCAAGACCGAGATTGCGTCACTGTAAGAGGCTTTGAAGATTGTAACGACGCGCCCATTGATATTCCCATTGAAAGTTTCGTAGCGCATCCAGATTATCAAGATAGTTCCATAAACAGATACCATGATATCGCTGTTATAAGACTGAGTCGAGAAATTAGATTTACCCGTTAGTATATTATTTTTTATATCAAATTTCTGTTTAAATTAGCAAATATTTGTTTTTTTCAGAATTCATTCAGCCTCTTTGCTTGCCAAGTCCCTCAGAACAAGCGAGTATTGGAGACAAATTATGGGTTGCTGGTTGGGGTAGGACGGAAAATGCAAATTTCAGCCCAGTAAAACTAAAGGTTGGAGTTCCTGTTGTAGCAAATAGCCAGTGCGGTACTACCTTTAGAAAAGCTGGGGTTTCTGTCGCTGATTCACAACTTTGTGCTGGTGGAGAAAGGAATAAGGATTCTTGCAATGGTGACAGTGGAGGTCCACTTATGGGTACTGTAAGTGGTAACCCATCCCAATGGTACGCTGAAGGTATTGTATCTTTTGGTACACGATGTGGAACCGAAAATTGGCCCGGAGTATACACGAGGGTGTCGCAATATGTTGATTGGATTCAGGAGAATATTCGAGCTTAGTTTGGTGTACTTATAGTGCCATATTATTATTTTTATAATTGTTCGTTAAAACTAATTTATTATGTTCGATAATAGTTGTCATCATTTGTATTTTTCATCGCAAATTAAATCGTTTTTAGTTACATTATTATTGCGTTTTCTTTAGTTTTTATCTGAAATACTCTATGAATTTTGTACGATTGACGCGATTATCATTTAGGACAAATTTCTTACTAATGTAGAGTGCTTTCTATTGCAAATTTTAAGTTATAACTAATTTAGAGCATGCCGTGTAACTAAGTTTTTCATTTTTTTAAAGCAAAATTTAAATTGCATACCTGTTACTATACCTATAAGTTAAGGTATTCGTGAATTATTATTAAATTTTGTTTAAATGTTTTTGGATTAACGCCTCTTCAATCAACTTTTATATTTTCCACGAATTACATTTCTTAGTTTAAAACCATTTCCAAAAATTACAAACTCATTTAAAAAAAATATTTGGACAATATTGTTTAGTATTCTTCTTCTTACTTACTGAAAAAGGTCGCAAACTTCTCTTTCAATAAGAACTCTAAAAAGAAATTATGCTGTTATCCCTAAGGTAATTTATCTTAAATTTAGAAAATTTAATTTGTAATGCCAAAAAACTTATGCTTACAGACCACAGATTCTATGAATTACCAGTAGGTACGTCTTTAGATTTAGACTGTGTGAGCTGTGGGCATAGAGTTTTATGATAAATATGGTAGTTTTTTAAAAATTATATGTGGCACTTTAGCATTTTTTAAGAGCAAAGCAGTATACTTTACTTACTTAATCCTTATGTCTTTCTACCCTTCTGGGTGTAAGACGTGGGTTGCGTTTTCTTCAGGTCCCTTTTTTCCAGAATTCTCTCCATTTCTTCCGGTCCTTTACTTGTGGTATTACTTCTTGTAGTTTCTTTCCTCTGTTCTGTGTTGCTTTAATAATTTCGTCCATCCATGTTTTTCTTGGTCTTCCTCTGTTTCTTTTCTTTGTTGTTCTGGCTTCAAATATTCTTCTAGTTATCCTTTTCTCATCCATCCTTTTCACATGCCCAAACCATCTTAATTGGTTCTCTTCTTTATACTGTGCTACGGGTTTTATATTTAATCTTTGTCGGTAAGTTTCGTTTCTTATACGATGTAACCGGGTTTTGTTCTCAATTTTTCGGAGGAATCTCATTACTGTTGCTTGTAATTTTTTCCTTTGTGCTTCAGTTGTTGTCCATGTTTCGGAGCTATATATTAATATTGGGATGACCACTTTCTTATTATTTGTACTCTAATTTCTTTAGGTATATTCTTATTTGCCAGGAAGGTTGTTTTTATACTGTTGAAAAGTTTACCGGTGTTTGTCGTTCTTTCTACGATTTAGTTATCTAGTTTTCCATCTTTTGATATCATTGTTCCTAGGTATTTGAATTTCTCTATTTGTTCTAGCTGTTTGTTTCCTATTTTGATCGAATGGGTTCTCTCTTCTGTGCTTATGATGATTGTCTTGGTTTTCTCTATGTTTATGTTCATGCTGTAATTTTTAAGCGTTTGGTTGAATAATTCAAGGTCATCATCTGCAAATGTCATCTGAGTAACATATTTCCGTTATTTTTACTGTTTCCATCTTCCAATATCCCACTTCGTAGCTTTGTAAGTTGTTTTTTATCTTTTTTATGGCCTCGTCTAGTATTACTGTGTATAGCAGCGGACTTAGTATGCAATCTTGCCTTACT
This sequence comes from Melanotus villosus, assembly GCA_963082815.1. NCBI lineage: Eukaryota > Metazoa > Arthropoda > Insecta > Coleoptera > Elateridae > Melanotus > Melanotus villosus. The sequence goes on along the minus strand of OY720418.1, from coordinate 30,328,513 downwards.
CCTTTATTTGTTTCGAGCATCTTTGATGTTTCGTGTTTCATTCTGACATAATTTTTGGTGTTGCTGTACAGACTCTTGATGCTTCTGATTAGGTTTTGTTTTATTCCTCTATCCGCTAGGATTTTCCATATGTCATTTCTGTTTATTGTGTCGAAGGCTTTTTCTAAGTCTACGAAGCACATGTGTAGATTTCTCCCTTCCCGAATCGCTTTCTCCGATAGTTGTTTTACTATAAATATTCCATCTTGCGTCCCTCTATTGGGCCTAAATCCAAACTGGGTATCCTCAAGGGTTGGTTCTACTTGTTAGTTCTCGTAGCCTTTTCTCTATGATTCTGGCGAATATTTTAGCTACGTTACTCAGTAGAGTAATAGCTCTGTAATTATTACAATCGTGTATGTCTCCTTTCTCATATATACTTAGGTGATATAATTCCAATTTGCCAGTCCTTGGGAGCTATCCCAGTTTTCATTATTTCTTTCATTAAATGTTGTAAGTATTTCATGGCCTCTTCTGGGAGTGCTTTTATCATTTCATTTGTCACTTTATCATGTCCTGGTGCTTTACTTCTTTTAGTTTTACTTATAGCTTCTTTTATTTCTTCTAATGTAATTTCCTACTGTATTTTCTATATTTATTTCTTCTGTTCTTTCTTCTGTTTCATCTCGTCCGTCCAATAGTCCTTTGTAATACTCTCGCCATCTTGCCATAATCTGGTCCTCATCTGTAATTGCTGTTCCATTTTTGTCCTTTATGTTCTTTAATGTTACATTTTTCTTGTTTCTCATTCGTTTAATCGTTCCGAAGAATAGTTTTTGATTATCTTTGCATGCCGTTGTTAATTTTTGTCAGAAGTCTTTCCATGTTTTTTCCTTTTCTTCTTTAATTATCTTTTTGACTTTTCTTCTTTCTTGCTTGTATTTTTCGTAGTATTCGGTGTCTTTCTTACCCATGTATTTTTTTCAAGCTTTCTTTTTGTCTTTAACAGCCGTTTTTACTTTTTCTGTCCACCAGTGTGTTCTTTTTATATTTCTATTTACAATTTTTGTCGTCCCGCAACATCTTTCCGCCGCGTCTAGGACTTCTTTTTTAAAGTTTCTTCATGTATTTTCTATATTATCACCAGTTTTCCTTTTGCTGAATTTTCTGTTTAATATTTCTTTATATTGTTTTAGTATTATTGGGATCACTTTTCTGCTGTTGGCCTCTTTTTTTATATTATTACAAATGATTCTCATTGTCAGCCGAAAGTGGTCACTACCTATTTCGGCTTCTCTTTTTACTCTGATGTCCTTTACTCTGTACCAGGTTTCTCGGTTTACCAGAAAGTAATCTATGATTGATTTTTCGTTTCTACTTTTAACTTCCCTCGTTATTTTGTGTATTTCTTTATGTTTAAAATGAGTGTTTCCTATTTTTAGGTCGTTATTTAGGCAAAATTCGATTATGCGTTCTCCATTCGTATTTTTCGTTGTTTCCCCTTGTTTTCCCAGGCACCATTCTATTCCTTCATTTCTGTTTCCTACTCTTCCGTTGAGATCTCCCATAATTATAATTTTGTTTTCGTTTTTGTCTACTTCCTTTTGTAATTCTGAGAAGAATTTTTCTTTTTCTTCCTTTTTAGCATCTTCATTTGGTCCGTAGGCGACTATTATCGTATAATCTTGTTCTTCATCTTCTCGGTAATGTACGGATAGTATTCTCTCGTTTATTAAATTTTCTTCTTTACGAATTTTATTTTTTTGCTTTTATTACTATCGCAACACCTGCTTTCGCATTTTTGTCTTTGTCTATTCCCGACCAGTACATGTAGTATCCGTTTGTGAGTACTGTTAGTCCCTTATCTTTCCTCTTCGTCTCTGTTATCCCAATAATGTCTAGGTTTAATTTCGTTAACGCTTCTGTTAATTCATCTTCTTTCTGGTTGATACTTTTTACGTTCCACGTTCCCATTTTTAACCTATTATAGTTTTCTGTTACATGTGTATCCTGAAGGTTTTCGTGTGACCTGTTGTTTTTCCTTTTATTTGAGTTGTTGTCCTTTTCCCTTGCTTTTTTCGTCGTGGTTGATCCGTCCTGTGTTTCACGTGTCCCTGTCAGTTTTTCGAGTTGGGCTCAGCTGAGTCCTCAACTAAACTGTTCTTGTTCGTGTCCCATTTCCAATCTTTTCCCTTCATGTTTATCTTCATATACCCTATTTTTACTTGTTGTCCGTTGTAGCAGTATACGATTTCGATTTCAGTTTATTATGTTAGGAAGGTGTAAAGGTAGGTCCACTAATTCTTGATAGACCCTCCTCCTAACGTGTGGCAGAATCTTCTCTTTGGACGTTACTTGTGACTTTGAATAATGCTGTACTCTGTTTTAATTTCTGGAATTATCAGCATATTCTTCAACTAAAAACAAAGATACCTCTAATACTTCGTATTTATTTTTAGGTAATCATGTTTAATTTTTATTTTAGTAGACTTGTGGTAATAAACTGCTTTTATTAGTAATAAAATTCAGGAAGGGGTATAAAAATTAGAGCAGAAATAATATCGTTTAAGGTTAAATCAACTAGCCCGATATTGAATAAATAACAAGTTAATAATTAAGTTTGTAAGTTTGAATGTTTAAAAATTATTAGGGATTCCCTACTGCCTTGATGTTCTTCAAATCAAGGTTTTGTTTTTCAAAATCCTTTGAACCTAGAACTTTGTTAACATGCTTCGCATATCATCGTTATTTATTACATTTTGATAAAATAATTTCATAATATAACATTATAAATTTTTAACAACTTAAAACGCCAATCGTCCTTTTTTTTAAATGACTTAATAGCAGCCAGTGGCTATGGATTACTTTGTTTGTTGGTTAGACTAATTTAAGTCATAAAATTAATGCACTTTTGAAAAATCAGTAACAATTCTTGTTTTACTTTTTAACGTTTTTAGGGTTATATTACGAAATAATAACAAAAAGGTGAACTTTGAGCTTTTTAAGATGTTCACAATGCTATGGATCCAAAACTAAAAACCAAATAATTGGTAGCCCTAACTATACATACATACGCCCAGTAAATAAATAAATACAGTTTTGTTGTTGCGAAGAAAACATACAAATAACAACACTACTCTTTATTATAACCATTTTATTTGTCTGAAATTCATTGAGAGCGTGTGTGACCTACTGATAACGATTTTTAAAAGACGACCTACTTCTGTTATGTAAATAAGTTAGATCACATATCAGACATGTTTGAAAATTTCGTATTTTTAATATTAGCTATCTCTGTTACTTATGGAAAAACAAGTAAGTATTCAAACAGAACAAGAAGTTTAGATATTTGAAAGGGTGTTATAGTTACAGGTAATTTTTCCTGTGAATACGATTGTATTCCACTTTCAGAATGTGCCGCAGTAAAGAGAATGGTCGACAATGATACTACATTAGATGATGCTAGAAGTTTATTGTGTGGATATCTTCATGAAGCTCTTGTTTGTTGTAAGAGTAAGTCTATGCAATTTTACTAAGATTGTTTCATTAAATTTTACTAATTGCATTAGGAGATTGTGTCACTCCGAATGGAAGTGACGGTTATCAAGTGCTTTTAACTGACTGTCCAAACTTAAAAGCAAATCAAGGGTCGACGGATACTAGAAAGTTACAGTTTTTAAATTATTCCAGTATTAACGAAACTCATGTTTGTTGCAATGAGGGTGAAGATACGTTCAGATTAGTGCAACTGCCTCAAACGAGTAAGTTTAATCAAAATATAAACTTAAGAATGTACGAATGTAAAATCTTCAGAACTGTGTGTAGTTACATGTAAATTTTAGGTCGTCCTAAAACTCCACTAAGTACAGAATGTATAACCCCAAATGGTGAACTTGCAGAATGCAGAGATATAGGCGAATGCGAAGCATATAAAGATGTCGCAAGTAAGACTGATGCAGAGTTTCATTTTATAAACGATTCGATTTGTGGGTATTGGGAGAGACCTATGATATGTTGTGGGTATGAATCTGCATATAACGAAGATTATGGTAACAAATTGCCAAGTGCTAGTAACTGCGGAACGTGGGATAACGTAGCAAATGCAAATATACCACCCTGGATGGCTGTAATTACTACGCAGTCTTCAAGCGTATGTGTTGGAGCATTAATTAATCCCGAATATGTACTTGCCACCATAGCGTGTACAGGACAAAAGTATAAGAAATTGTAAGGGCTGCTTTTAGTAATTCGATAAAATAAATAATAAGCAGTTCGGTGGTGCAGCGAATTCGAAGTCTGCTTCGCGAGCAGTTAACACAGGGTTCAAATCTCGTTGGTGGCATGACAAATTTTCGTCAGCCGCTGAGATGTGGATTCTGTTAATTAGGGTTAGCTTTAAGGTAAAATTAAATTTACAGCACGAAGAAATTTATTTGAATTAATAATTTATTGCTTAGTGCTTAGTGTATGTATTGCACATAATTTTCATTTTTAGGAATATCAAATTTCGGGACTGCATAAACGATGAAAAAGCAACAGGCTGCAGGTTTCAAGTCAACGATTTGAAAACATTTCCATTATATACGTATCTTTTCTCTGAAGATGTAGGGATAGTACTTTTGAAGTTGAATAAACCTGCCATTACCGGTAACTTTTTAAATTTAGTATTAAAATAACTAAGTACTAAATTAAGACTGTCTATTTCCAAAGTATGATTTTGAAGTTTTTTCGAAATAGCAATCTTTTCCATCTGATATTTATGAAAATAAGTTACAACTCCTTGAAAATTATAGGTTTGGTTCCCGTGTGCTTATCCTCCGTACCTTTAAGTATATCACAACCAATTAATCTAATAAAACTGGAAAGATCAGAATCAAGATGGACTGGAAATAATTTGCTAACAAATACAATCTACAATTCAGATTGTGATCTTCCAATTCATTTGAGAATTATTTGTATGAAGAGCACCGATATATGTCAAAGTTCCAAGGATTTACTTCTTCAACATTTTATTTTGCGTAATCAAGGAAATCGATGGTACTTAGAAGGGCTTTTTAATAAACCTAACTGCCATGGACCTAGCCATAATTATTTTCATGCAATATATATTTATAAGTTTTTGCCATGGATTAAAAGCAATATTTCGTGAATAAAACATGTTTGAACTATCACAAGAGATGTTCTTTATGTAGTAATACTTTGTTGTGTAAAAACCAAAGAAACTTAAGAATAACAAAATAAAATTTTTAAGAGCACCCTGTATGTTTATCAAAGAGATAAGGTTGCATAAAAGTAACTTAAATATTCTTTCCTTGACCCAGTGACGTTTGTACTTTTAAAATGTTAATTCTGATAATTTTAGTTGCAGTAGCGGTTGCTCGTATGTATTTTCGTTCAGGAGTTTCAATATTATCTTCATATATTATCTTATTACTTTTAAGCGATAGGTCTTGTAAAGTCAAATTACTTGCAAGAATGTGGTTATCAAGCAACGTTCAATAAAATACTAGACGGAGAGGTAACTGCAATAGATGAATTTCCATGGATGGCCCTTTTGGAATATAAAAATCAAAAAGGAGAAAGAGCTGGCTTTGGTTGCTCCGGAACACTAATTGATAAACGATTCGTTCTTACTACAGCGCATTGCATAAAAGACATGGAAAAAAGGCAGTTAGAAATGTAAGCAAGTTTTGCTTTGTTTACACTAAAATAACGTATTTTTTGTACAAGTTTTAATGTCCGTTTGGGTGAATATAACATCAGTTCCGAAATAGATTGCGTTGAGATGTTTGGAATTCAAGATTGTGCAGATCCACCGCAAGATATCCCTGTAAAGAATTGGAGTGTTCATCCTAATCACCACAAACACATCCATGATATTGCTTTGATCAAGCTTTCTGAAGATCCAAATTTAACCGGTAAGGTCCGTTTGATTGTCTTATGGAAATAAAGTTTTACGGTTGTAGATTTTGTGCGGGCGATTTGTCTTCCATCTTTTAACAACACTGAAAATGTTGGGCAAAATTTGATTGCAGCAGGTTGGGGTCGTACTGAGAATGGTAAGTTGAGGTTAGATTGTTTTTGCAATAGTGAGAAGTAATTAAGAAAGAGAAAACAAATTTGCTAATTGGTTATTGTATTTTAGAAAGCAACAGTTCAATTAAATTAAAAGTGAGCGTGCCCATAGTACCATTTAACAGTTGTTACGAAAAATACAAAGTAACCCATACAGTTTTAAATAGTTCCCAACACCTGTGTGCAGGTAGCGTGCCTGGGAAAGACACTTGTACTGGAGATTCAGGAGGGCCACTTATGTCGTCATGGGGGGATGATGGAAGATGGAAAATTGTAGGAATAATCTCAACTGGCAATAGTTGTGGTTTAGAAGGATGGCCAGCTATTTATATTCGAGTGTCGTATTACCTTAAGTGGATTCTCAAACAAATGGAGTCTTTATAAATATATTAGTATTAGTTTTAAGATAGAAAATTATATATTGGTGGTTAGATACCTATTACGTGTCTAAAAGATAAAAGATTCGAATTTAGTCGTTGCCAAATTTTTATAAAATACAGTGGTATTGAAACTCAAATTCTGTTAGCTAAGTTAGATGATCAATACTTCGGTTCTGTCTATAAGGATTTAAATTAGGTTAATAATTAAATCGTATCCATTAAAGCTTTGTAACTAAACTTCAGTTGTATCTTAGATTTAAAAAAATATTATATATGAAGAAGGGCAAACGGAAATATTTAATTTAACAGGTAGGGGAAGGTGGGGCAAAGCCGCATGGTGAGGTAAAACCGCACACCTTGGAAAATTTAAATGAATTTAGTTCCACCTGTGTGTAACTGAGTGCATTTGAGGTCTATATTATACAAAGTGATTTCTTAAAAACTTAATTGCAGCAGGCTCAGGATAACCTTAAAACTGTCTATATTATTATTATTATTATTATTATTATTATTGTAAAGTTTTTATTTATCAAACTGACAAATATTTTTGTTACTTCAGATTTCAAATAGCTAAGGGTGGGGGGGGGGGGACAAAATAGCTTAATACAGATAGTTCTAAGGTTATCCAGGGCCTGCTGCAATTCGGTTTTTAAAAAATTACTTTGTACTTTATACTCTTTATAGATAGCAATTTTCGCGGTAGTGTTGATGTAAGGAAAGGCTACTCTTCAGCTTAAATTTACCTAACTTTTACGTGCTTTTTAAAAGGTAAGTTTTTACCAATCTACAATTTTGTTTTTTTTACGTTTAAAATTGGAATTTTGTCAATTTGGGGTTATGAGGTAATACCGTACACGGCATTAGGGGCAATATCGCACATGTGTGGTTTTGCCCTGTGTATGTTTTTATGTGACGGTGGCACTAAATATTGTTGATTTGTTGCAGTACCTACAAGATGCGTTTATATAAACGTACAAGTATTCGCCAAAACTGGTCCCAGGAGAACATGGCAAATGCAATAGAAGCTTGTGTTTAGGGAAGAATGGGATACGAAAAATCAGCTTCTCATCAGTTTAACGTTCCTCGAAGTACTCTCCGTGATAGAGTAAAAGTAGCTGTTGCAACAGGAAAAAACGCATCAGAAGCTGCTGATAAAGGAAAGGGGCGGTTTAAGACAGTATTTGCTACAGAGCAGGAGGAAGAGCTGGATTCTTATTTATTAGAAATGGAAACAAAGTTGTTTGGCATTGGTATTGCAGACCTTCGCAAAATTGCCTATGACCTTGCAGAACGAAATGGTGTGCGTCACAACTTCAGTAAGGATTTACAACAAGCTGCAATAGACTGGGTGCGAGGATTTGTTAAATGACATCGCAGTTATCCCTCCGATCACCAGAAGCAACATTTGCAGCTCGCCCAATGGTTTTCAATCGTACATCGGTTAAAAAGTTTTTTGACTGCTTGATAGATGTTTGCAACAAACACCATTTTCCACCCGCGTGAATCTTTACTTGTGATAAAACGGACATATCTACGGTTTCTAAACATCAAAGTAAAATTATAGCTAAAAGAGGCAGAAAGCAAGTTGGTGCCCTTTCATTTGCTGAAAGGGGGCAATTGGTCACGGCTGAAATTTACTTTTCAGCAGCTGGGCAATATATACCTCCAATGTTAATTTTTCCCAGACAAAGGATAAAACAAGAATTGATGGATGGGGCACCACCTGGAGCTGTTCCAGTATATGTCACCAGAGTGGCCGGATGCAAGTGGATTCGGCATTTTATAGACCATGTGAAGCAAAGTGCAGAAGATCCAGTGCTTTTACTTCTGGATGGGCATGCTTCCCACACAAAAAACCTTGAAGCAATCAGATTGGCGAAAGATAATCATGTCGGTTTACTATGTTTTCCACCACACTGCACTCATCGGTTGCAGCCTCTCGATTTAGGATTTATGGCACCTTTGAGTGCATATTATGGGCAGGAGATTAAGGTGTGGTTAAGATCGAACGCAGACCGCGTTGTAACCCAATTTCAGATAGCTAAATTGTTTAGTAGCCCCCACCAAGCACCACATGAAACTGTTAATGATAGTCTGCCAGATAGTTCAAATTCAAGTTTTACTGTAACTCAACACCCTATAGGAACGAATTGGAGGCAAATCAAAACTCTTCTGTAAAATCTGAAAAAAAGGAAGGTGAAATTTAGCACAGGTAAACCTAAAAAGAAACTTGACAAAAGAGAGTTTTCAATAAATAAAGACAGTGATAGTGAGGAAGATGATAATGACGACAATCCACACGTGAGGTTTGTCCCAGATTCTATTCAAAATCAAAGGAAAATAAAGGTTGGGTCCAATGCCGAAGTTGCAAAAAATGGTACCATGATGGATGCACAGAACTACCAGAAGATCAACTAGATGTGTTTGTTTCAATAGTTCTTGTTAGTTCTGTTGCAAATAATGCTCATTTTAAGTTAAACGGTTTTGCTCCAACAGGCAGGCGGGCGATGTTACCCCAAGGAGTGAGGCAAAATCGCCATGTGCATATTGTAAACATTTTATTTATTTTTTTCACGGGTTGTAACATGTTATGTATGAAGATAAATTTTACTTTGAATATATAATTGTTAGTTTAGACTCTAGTATTTTTTTCCGCATTTTTTGGGCACAAATCTGGTCGGTAAAAAACTTAAAACGTTAGGTGTGCGGTTTTGCCCCACCTTCCCCTAAGAGATTTTTCGATTTTCCTATCAATACGGATATCAACTTGCAGTTAAATTTTCTAAAATTGTGTTGTTATTTGTAACATCCCAGGGCAATTAGCTTTAAAATGCTGTTTGCGGTACTGTCAAAGGTTATTTTAATTTATCGTTATTAGGGCATGCTTCTGCATACTTTTATAGTGAATTTTATTACAAGTAGTTAAACATGTCTAATTAGGTAAACAATAATTACAGAAACATTGTGTGAACATTTCGATAACGCATGTTTTCGTTGACTTAATCTTATTCAACAGTTCAAAATGGCAGAAGAAAGTATATTAACTAGAAACTTCAATGTTCGAATTAAAATAATGTTATGTAATTTTATTAAAATCGTACGCTTTAGCATTATGTTAGTTTGTGTTGGCGCAACTGATCACAATACAAGTAAGTAATTTTTTAATAATTATAGTCGCATTAGATAAATTACATTTTAGTTAAACTGCAGTTAAAGGTTTGCCTATTTCACATGTTCGAAATTTTGGAGGGACTTGATATGTACCAAGATGATAGAGATAAAGATCTTACAGACAAAGAGCGTTTTAATTGTAATAAAAAAAAAACAGTATCATTTTTAAGTAACAACAATAATTAACCAAGTTGAGACAGTAATAACTGTAGTGAAATGTTTTACTTTAACTTTAATAGCAAGTATTGTTCACCTTGTACGAAATTGTCTATCCGATAATTATGCTGAGGTTTTTCCTTGTTTCAAAGCCTTTCAGGTATTATTACCTAATTAAGAGAAAATAATAGTAAGTGATTTCAATATATTATTATATTCATAAAACTAGCAACCAATTTGCTATTGCCAGTTTAAAATTATAGGTCTACTTCAATTATTATCGGTTGAAAATTTCAATTCAATTCACATATTTTCAATTACATTATAGCAGAATGTGGCTTCCTTGAATATCGGGTAGTTACATTCTAATAATTTTGTTAGCGTTGTAGATGATTAGGATGTTGCAGTACATGTATGCCAATTTTCCATAACCTTTTGTAATAGTTGATTTCGATATTTTATTGTAAAAGATTTATAATTTTGGATTGATGAGGAGTCTACTTTTTAAGATTTTATTTGCAATACAGGTGATCATTCAATTTAATGGTTTATAATTCACGTTACTATTTAATACCATCTAGGGTAACTAAGGGGTAATCTAAGGTCCACTTTTATTGAAATTACATCTTAAAGAAATATTAATTCTATAGTTAAGTACTAGAATTTCTTGATAAATCTCCTTGAACATGAAAGAATCTAACGAGCATTTTAAAACAAGTGTGCGCGTGTTGTGATGTGTCTCAAGTAACTCAAGTACAGCCTGAGTTAAGTGAGATTCTAAAATACAAGGAGACAATATGGCAAAAGGGGGCTCATGCGAATCTAGTAAAAAAATTGCTGAATTTTGGGCACCGTTGGGTGATTGACCTTCATACTGGGCGATCCGTGGAAACAATTTCCACAAAGATGTACAAGAAAGGATTTAATTTGACCAGTAGATGAATAACTGAAGTAATGTGCATCTTAGCTGATACCGTTTGGCAAACAATTCACGAAAAGTTGGAAATCTACAAGGTTAGTGCGAGATGGATTTAGAGAATGCTAACGCCAGTTCAGAAACGTGGAGATGTTTCGTGAGGACTCAGTCAGTTTATTCATTATTTAGTGACTGGTAATGAGACTCGGATGTGTCATAAAGATCCTGAGTCCAAAATTGGGTCTACACTATGGAAGGAGCAACTATACCTACCCCTAAAGTCTAAAGTTTAACGCGAAAAGATCTACACATAAGGTCATGAGAATACTAGGAATGAGGAAGACCATTTGCACTGTAGTTTATGCTATACAAGATTACCATTCCTGGAGAGAGCTATGCTAACAGAATGATTAATTAGCAGGGGTCTATCAACAAAAAGACGAGGAAAACTTACAACAAGTATGCTGCTCCCTCATGATAACATGCTAGTGCACATGTTGGGAAAAATGCAGACTGGCATCTGACATTGGGGGTTTCAGTAGCTGTACTACGTTCCGCATAGTTTTGAATTCTTTTGAATTATCTTGCTTCGAGTTTTGCTTAAGTTTAATTATGGCTCCGACTTTTCCGAGTCCAAATAGGCGAAGTTCTGCTTTAAAGATTAACTAATAGAGTTTTTTTAAAGGGTTGCATTGTCCGAAACTATCAGAATTATATTGAGAAATAAAAAACTCGTTTCTTTTATAGTTAGGTGAATAAATTGGTCAACATTCCTCGTACCACATTGCAAAAAAATTACTTTTTATTATAGTTAGAGAATTGTAAAAATATGTTATGCATAATATTGCTTTATGTTGGAAGTTCTAGACGTATATAGGGGATACCGTTTAACGTTCATAAGGAAAACAATATTTTTTACATGGTTCACTTGGTCCTGCTTGCCCGAGGCATCGGGGCAAAGAGGTCCACATATAAAAATTAAATAAAAAGGTAAAAAATAAGTATAAAAAGCCATTAAAAAAGGAAATTATTTGCAGAATTCACATATAAACACATCACCATCTTCTTCTGATCCTGTAATACACGGTAGCTATAGCGTAGCCACAGCAAAGTAAGTTAGGTTAGATCTAGAGTATGTAAGGCAAGGACATGTAGCAAGAGTGCAGTTAATAAAGTAATTAATAGTGTTTAATAGTAATAAGTGTTGTTATTACCCTAAGTACCTCAGTGGTAAAACTAATAATCCTAAGTGGATCAAGAGAACAATAATACATGGTGTCAGCTTTTGATTCAAATAGTAATACTGAATAGTTCAGCTGGTTAAATCCTGCCTGAGTAGAAAGACAAAATGGCGAACACGGCATTTAAGAAACCCAACGAGCTTAACTTCGATGGCAATGTTCACAAAAACTGGCTCAGCTTCAAGCAGAGATTTGAGATTTATCTCGAAGCAACCGACAAGGTTGAGAAACCGGGCAAAACAAAAATTGCATTGTTATTGAACATAACTGGTGACAAAGCAATAGAGGTTTTCAATCAGTTCACCTATAAAACAGGCGGAGACAAGAATAAGTTGGAGACTATTCTTAAAAAGTTCGAAGAACACAGCAATCCCAGACGCAATATTGTCTACGAGAGGTTCGTTTTTTTTAATACGATACAGAAAGTGGGGCAATCCTTTAACGATTACCTAACTGAACTTAAAACCAACTCAAAGTCTTGTGAATTTCAAGGAGAAGAGAGTCTCATACGAGATCGCATTGTCTTTGGCATAAGAGACAAAACCGTACAACAGAAGTTACTGGGACAGGGAGAGCTCTCCGCAGAAGACGCTGCAAAAATATGCAGGACCCAAGAAGCAAGTAAGCTGCGTCAACAACTTATGGAAGGAGCAAGTTCCATTGAGGCGGTAAATGCAGTAACAGAAAGCAGAGGGTCAACTCCAGGGTCATTCAACTGTCGCAAGTGTGGCAGGAAGCATCAGGCGGGCCAATACCCCGCATATGGTAAACTCTGCAATATATGTAAAAATAAAAACCATTTTGCTGTTGGCTGCACGTCTAAAAATAAGTTAAATAATAATAGTAGCAATAGTTTTAAGAATGTTACAGCTTCAGAAGCTGGTAGTAGTAATAACTCTAAGAAAGGCAGTGTTAGGTATAACCGTTCTAATTTTAGTAAACCTGATAGTAAAAAAGTTTATGCAATAGAAGGCGAGCTAGATAGCGAAGAAGAAAGCTTTTACATTGACACTTTGTTTTGAAAAATTTTGTGACTCACACAAGGAGATATTCCAGGGCGTAGGAAAGTTTCCTGATAATTACAAAATAATTCCTAAAGAAAATGCTGTACCTGTTATAAAGCCAGTTAGGAGAGTTCCGGAAGTTATTAGAGACAAGTTAAAATTAACTCTAGAAAATCTTGTTAAAGAAAATATAATTATTGAAGTTGTCGATTACCCAACTGACTGGGTGAACCAGATCACAATAGTAGAAAATCAAATGGAAAACTTCGGTTATGTTTAGACCCAAATGAGCTTAACAAAGCCATTAAACTTGATAACTTTCCAATTCCTTCGTTAAAGGATTTTGAGTCATTATTAGTGGGCAAAAGTTACAGTTCTAGATATGAAGGACGGGTTCTTTCAAATACCGCTTGACCACGAGAGTAGTTTGCTAACCACCTTCATTACGCCATTCGGAAAATTTAAATTCAATCGACTATCATTCGGACTAAGTGTAAGTCCGGAGGTTTTCCAGCGTATTAATACAAAATTTTTTGGAGATATTCCTAATGTAGGTGTTTACTTTGACGATATAATTATTGCAACCAAAACTGTAAACGAGCATGATTGTGCACTCCAAAAGGCGATAAAAAGGGAAATAATTTCAAATTTAATAAGGGCAAAGTACAGTTTAAAGTTAAAAAGGTTAAATATTTGGGAAAAATGTTCTCAGAAGGAGGAATGGAAGTAGATCCCGGGCAAATAGCAGCAATTCAGGCTTTAGAGTCACCTAAAAATAGAAATGATCTGCAAAAGATTTTAGGTATGTTTAGCTATATATGCCGATTCATTCCCAACCTATCTGAACAAACTAGTTTGTTACGAGAGCTGTTAAAAAAGATACTGATTTCTGCTGGACTGCTGATCATGATAAGGCATTCCAAAAGTTAAAAGGTATGACTAGTAAAACGCCAGTACTCAAATTATTTGATAGTAAAGAACCAATTGTCGTCTATGTAGATGCCAGTAGTTCCGGAATAGGCGGTTGTTTATTACAAAATGGTTTTCTTCAGAAAACACAGGTTTATATTTTCCAAGCAACGGCCCAGGGACTTTTCCTGTATTTTGCTTCAGTCGTCTAATTAAACAGGTTTTTAAAACATGAAACCTTCTAGAAGCTTTCCTGATGCCCATTCCATTGCGTATTGCCCGAATTGCGGCCTTTGCATCTCCTCTTGAGTTGAGTCCATTCATGCACATCACGCATTCTCATCTGGAAATAAACAATTTAAAGTAAATTCTGAGTGTAACTGAAACTCGGGGTAATGAGGACCACTGGATAGGCATGTCCTGTCTACCCCAATCTCGATTGTCCTTGTTACCTCAGTTGTAACTAAAGCAAAAGGTTATCCAATAACATATTTTTAAGCGCAATGAATTAACGGAAATGCAGGCAATATCCGATAGAGTAATATTCTTAACCTTAAAAGTCTTGTATTTTATATAGTGTTTGGATTTTAGAGCCTTTGTTATGTACGACTCCAAATGGCGAAATCGCTCATTGTATTTCCTTATACTCCTGTCAAGTTCTACTAAAAGCACTAGGAAGTCTGCAACCAGCATCACTCGAGTATGTTCGCCAGTCTCAATGTGGAATACAAAATGATTTTTTGGTATGTTGTGGTCAGTCTTCTTCGTTTATTACGGTAGACCATAAAAACGGAGTCAACGAGAAAGTTAACGAACCTCCCGTTTGGATATGGACCACGTTGACAGATCAAAAAATGTCTAAATATATAGAGAAGAAAACTTATTTGCCAGATAAACAATCTTGCGGATATCAGAATGCATCTTCTGAAGACTTTCCTTGGATTGCCTTATTAAGGAAGTATACGCCCAATGGAAGAAAAGCAACGATTTGTAGTGGAACACTCATTAATGAGAGATATATCCTGACAGTTGCAGAATGTCTCGAGGAAAACATGTAAGTAATATAGGCCAGTCAAATTAAACACAAAAAAGGGCTCGACCTTGCAAAAGGTCATGTAGTTCTAATTTTTTTATAAGTTGTTACGACCTAATCCAATACTAAGAAACCAAGTTTGCAGCTTTGAAAGACCTGTACGAGTTGCGTAACACCCAAAAAACTGCTAATTCTTTTTTTTTATTCACTTCTTGCTGAATATCTCCGCAAGTATGCGTCTGACAGAAAAAGTTACTTAATCCTTTTTTAAAGAAAATTAAATTTTCTAAAATTTAAGACCTTTCCGAGCTCCGTACGTCCAGTATTTTCCAAGATACAACTCTCCACAGAGTGAGAAAAGCAAAGCTTATTCTCAAAAAAACTGCTTTGTAGCTTTCGATCAGCCACTGTTCACGAAAGCCAGAGACATTGTTGAGAGTGGCCAACATCCTGAGTTAAGCAGTGTGGTTGTGAGGCTTGGTGGATTTCACCTCCCCATGGACTCCATGTCGTTCATGGGTTGCATTGGTGCAATAATGACAGGGAGTGGTTTGAAAGAGGTTCTTATGACTATTTATGCAGATCACAGTGTGGACAAAATTTTGACTAACTAGCATTATTTTGGATAATGTACACTTGACTGAGAAGGAGAGAGCCGAAACTGAAAATATGCTAAGTGAAAGTGATAGGTCTCTCATCATGTTTGCAACGGACAATGAGGCTTGCCAGATGTTAAGAGGCAAATTCAAAATTGCAATGGATAAACTGGAAGGTAATGGCGGGTCCTACATTAAAGCTGTGAATTCAGTATTTTCGCATGTCTACTCTGATTAAGCCATTCATCCAGGTAGAGCAGATGGGTGATTGGAAGCTTCACCTGGACACTGCTCATAAAATGCTACCCTTTTGCAGCTGCCGCAAAGCTGGACTAAAATGCTCGGCTCTTTGTAAATTTTGTGGTGGCAAATCATGCCAAAACGTGCCATCTTTTCAACTTGAGGATTCCGACGACGAAGAAGCCTATTCACCTGCTTAAGAGGAAGATTTCTCGGAGCCAGGGCCGTCAAAACAGATGAAATTATTATTATAATGATATATATTGTAAATATTTATTCTCAATTTTACACCTTTTTTTAAAATTAAAAAATGAAATTGCATTACTACGTGAACTGTTTTCATTGATTTTTTTCCAAAATCCATTTTCCCAGGTTTTTGGTTAGTATATGCAATTTTTGAGATAACCATTGGACGTATGGATGTCCGTTGAAACTCAAATTAAAGCTAAATAAATGTATTTCAAATTCATTAGGTATGACTGTCCTTGATGGATGAATATTTTTGCCTATATTTGACAAAAAACATGACAAAACTCACTTTTTGGAAAAACTGTTTAACTTTGAAGAGCTGTATCACAGAAACTACTGGACGTACGGAGCTCGGCAAGATCTTGAGTTTTAAGAAATTAAATCTACTTAAAAAAGGACTAAATAACGTTCTCTGTCAGACGCAAACTTTGGGAGATATTAAGCAAAAAGTGAAAAAAAAACCAAAATTAAGCAATTTTTTTGGGTATTACGCAGCTCGCACAGGTCTTTCAAAGCTGCAAACTTGTTTTTTTACTATTGGCTTAGATCCCAACAACATAAAAAATTAGAATTACATGATCTTTTGCAAGGTCGGATGTATAAATTGACTGGCCTAATAAGGGGCAAATTGTTTTCAAAATATACATTTTATTTAAGAACGGTATTACTTGGCCAGTATGAGTTGGAAGAAAATAATAAATACTTGGAAGTTCAAATTGAAGAAGAATATATTCATCCTAAGTATGATATCACTTTAAAGCTGTACAATATCGCTTTGGTTAGATTATCACAGAACGTAAAATTTTCAGGTGAGTTAATTGGAATCTTCTTTCTGTATTTGTGGTGTTTATCTAAAATCTTTTTCAAAAAGTTTTTGCGGGAATATTTAGAAAATTAGATATTTCCATAAAAGCGAACCTATGAATTTCGAATGTTATTACAATAATAAAGTACTTTAAAAGTACAATGAGGCTTACACAAAGGCCCTTTTTATTAAAACTATGACTGCCCTAGTGTCTTTCTTAATGAAATTTTTGTTTTAATTTTTACAGATCATGTAAGGCCTATTTGTTTACATATGGATAGCTATGAATTTCCAGTAGAAGATGAAAAAGTTACGACAATTAACTGGGCGCCTTCACATCAAGGTTGCTGTAATTATTAAAAATCACCCACTTAAAACTGATAAGGCTAATTTTAGGTAGCTCGGTTAAAATACAAAATAAAAACGTTTTGATCCCAAATCCAGATTGCGAAAAACATTTTGAAAATCTGCAAATAACTGAGGATTCATTATGTCTTAGACAAGTTCAGAAAGACGACGAAACATGTTTTGAAACCATTGGTGGGCCTATTATGTCTTCATATAAAAATCAGTGGTATTTGGAAGGCATTCTGTCAGTAAACACGAGCTGTAGTTTTGATGTACCCATTCTTGGATTTAAGGTGTTTGATTTTATGGGATGGATTCTTGAAAATATACGTGAATAAACTGTATTTGTTTACTAATATTCATACTTATCTTTATTTTTGCATTTTAGTTTCAAGAAACAAATTTAACTTGTTTATTTAAGAGCGAGTAACAATATTTTCGTTTTTTTAAATCAATACCAAGTTCGTGTTTTAGAGAAAAAATTCACAGTCCTTCGCAAAGATGCAACCGGAGGAGACATTGAAAATGATGAAGTAGTTCTAATCTTGTGAAATTTGTTACATTGTCGTAGCAGATCCAAAGCCTTGTAAAGATAGAATTATATAGAACCTCGACTTCCAATTCGAACTTTAAATATGATTGTACGTGTTTTTCAAGTATTTACAAGAAAGTCACAGTCTAAACAATACACAGTCTTAAGGCCCACATTCACGTTGAGATCTGTATCGATACATGTATCAAGTATCAGTATCGCGATACAAATCTCAACGTGTATGTGACTGTCTCGGTATCAATGTATCAGTATCAGCTGGTATCGACGTCTGTATCACTGTCGTGAAACATCGATACCGCGTGCCTGCAACTGATACAAATTTCTACATGTTTCAACGTGTGTGCGCCAGTATCACTGTATCGCGCGAATAAAGTTGATTAAATCTTGTCTGCGGATCTAGATTTTTGGGAAGAGTTTTTGAATATGATGTATGTTATATCCGTGTTTGTGGAATTTTAAGTCAAAAGACTACTCAAATAGACCACTTCGTGAAAGGGCAACAGCAGAACTTGGTTGAAAAGTGTAAGATTAGGTACCGTAACGCAGATCGCAGTTTTGTTACCAAAAAAATGCATAGCTTTCGTTGTGCTGTCCGAAGAGAACTCAAAAAAGTTGTGGTTCCATTGTAGAGTGGAGCATCTTCTGATGGCCAAGTATCGTAAAGTCACCATCAATCTTTCTTCCGCACTTACTGCTTCTCTAATGACAGTATTCTGTTTTTCAATTCTTTGTTTTACTATTCCCAATAGATTCCTAAGCAGTGTATCTTCTTCTTCTCCTTTTTCTTCGTATTTCTCTTTACAGAGGAGTCGTGACCTATGGAAACCAGTTTCATTCTGGAGATGTGTACCAGTTAGGTCTTTAATTTGGTCTGTCCATCATTTTGTTGATCTGCCGCGTGATCTTGAAACCTCCATTCGTCCCTGTACCACCAATCTTTCTAGGTTATTGTCATCCCTACGTTCAATGTGGCCGAAGAATCTTAACATTCGTTCATGAACAATTTGGGATATCCTTGTGAGTTCATTAATTTCTTGGATAACAGATACGTTTGTTCGTCTGGCAGTCCATGGAATGCGGAGAATTCGTCTCCAGCACCAAAGTTCAAAAGAATCAATGCGCTTGAGGTCTTGTTTTTTTATGGTCCATGTTTCAGCGGAATATAGTAAAACTGGAAAAACTAAAGTCTTCACTCTCTGTTTCTTTGTGCCCAGTGTTATGTCCCTGTTCCTCCAGATCTTCTGTAAATTTCGCATTGTACTTCTTGCCATCTCGCATCTTCTTCTGATTTCATGAGTGTTACCACCTTCATTAATATTAGGGACGACCCAAGATAGATGAACTGATTTACCACCTTTAATGAACCTATTTGCTTGATATTCGGCATCATACAGTGTATCATCCATTCGCAAATAGTTTTTGAAATTGTTTTAGTTCCTGAAGTAAATTTAAAACAGTATACATACTTGTTTTTCTCACGTAATCATTGCTTTGTCCTTATTCTTTTTCGGCGTCTTTTTTTCTTTAAAGATTCCGACAATGTTATAAACACGGGTTCGAGAGGAAAATTTCAGTCTGGCGTTTTAAACTAAACTGAAGTCTCATGATTCGGTCTCAGTGTGTATGGTTGTACTAATACTTGATACAGATCTCTGATACATGTATCGCTATTTGTATCGATATCTGTATCGCTACAGATCTAAACGTGAATGGGGGCCTTTAGGAAAGATCCGACGATAGTATGGGGAACTTTGTAAGCGCTCCGCGGACAGTCTAAGTTATCGGGCAGAGTAGAGCGCCGAACAGCTCCGAACGCGGCGCTCGATCACTCTCCAAAAGCAGCATTTGCAACATCAAATTCTAAGGGAATTTAAGCCCATATATTACGCGAAACCAGAAACATTTTCAATGTTAAAAGATTAGTACAATGTAAATTGTGTAAATAAATTTAAAAAATCGATAGCTAGATTACATAAAACTTCATCATTTCCTGGTAAGATTAATAAATACCTTAACGCTTCAAGACATTTATGGAAAGCATCTGATTACGTTTAAAAAATCACATTTTTATAAATTACTTACTTGGACTACTCAATCATAAGATGTTGCTGGTTGATATTCATCTGAAACATAATACCAGGCATGATCAGTATTTCAAAAGCAGGTATTTTCAGTTCAGTGGAGTTAAAAACGATTTATTTCAAGCTGAGTAACAATTTTTTAACGTCGTAACTTGAAACTATGTTGACTTCTTTAGCTACAAAGTTACTGTTCGACTGGTTTTTAAATAAATATAAATTAAATTTATTAAAAATTATTATTCATTTAAGTAATGAAGTCTTCGAATTCATTAAATCAATTAATTACAAAAACGATAGTAAACTTCCTAGAGTTGCAGAAACATAATTTATTTTATATAAATTTCTTAGAATAGCATCCCAATTAAATTGTCGGGAAAATCAAACTAACTATTAGTTTAGTAATTTTAGTATGTAAAGAAAGAAAAATAATCGTGCAGGTAGTACAGAAGTAAACGTTTACTACCTATTCATAAGATAGTAAGATACAAACTGTAAGCATGTCATACATGTGAGCCGGCGAAAATTATTAAATTAACATGATGGTATCAGTGGTGACTGTATGATTAATACCGTAGATCCCCGCTTACTAAGAACAGCAACAGGACTTTGCCGATCAGTATCGCGTTTTATTTGTGAACATCGCTTGCTAAAAGTTGTGCATTTTTTTAAAGATCACCGATAATGCTTTTACAGATAGTGGGATGGTTTATTGTGTTTTGTTGCTGTTATACTGGTGCTAATGATATTAGTAAGTATGAAGACATTATTAAATAGTTATTATTAATTAAAAATACTATGCATGTGTTTATTGTACTCGTAAATGGTGTAGTCATATTTGATTAGAGTTCACGGTTTATCTGTTTTGGTTTTCAGTTATCCGGCAAACAGTTAAGACGTAATATATTTATAGAAACAAGAGTGTAATTCTTCTAAATTTCCAAAATGTATTTTAGCTAATGCATATTAATTTATTACTATTTATTTATTTATTTCCAGGAATTTTAATTGTTTGTATGTTTTTATGATTATTGGTATTATTTTCAGTTTTTAGTTTATTTAACAGTTGTACACAGAATTAATAAAAATGTATAGCACAAAATTATTTGATATTTTTGTAAAAAATTAATCTAATTAAAACGACAGAAAATTTATCTCATAAATAAATGGTAATTTAAGTAACTTTATTTTCTTTAACAATTTACTCGCCTTTCTTTTGATTTGTAACACCAAGAATATACTCTTAGTAATGCTTATTACACGAGCGTAAAAATGATAATATCTCTTTCTGATATTCTGTTGTCTATCAAGGTACATTTTTCAGTTCCAGTGTATTAACATCAAAATTTATTTTTAGCATACCCTTGTACGACAGCAAACGGAGAAACAGGTATCTGCATATCACTTTATTCTTGCAGGCCATTACTTAAATATTTGGGTAGTTTAAACCCGCCAGCTATAGAATTCGTAAAACGATCTCGATGTGGGAAAGGAAACGATACTCTATTGGTTTGTTGTGGATTTTCGGAAACTTTTGCAAACCTATTTGTGACATCTGAAAGTAATAAAACCTTAACAACAAGTACTGATTCGGTTAAAATACCTACTACAGTAAAATCAGTTGAAGAAGAAGAAACTTCACTTTTAGATACTAGAAAGTATTGTGGAATGCAACATACAGATGACCGATTTTTCAATGAAACAACAACAGCTATTGACGAATTTCCCTGGTTGGTGCTTTTATCAAGAATTGCAAATGGAAAAAGCACTCCAGCTCCTGTTTGTTCTGGAACAATCATTAACAGAAGATACGTTATTACAATCGCAGAGTGTGTTACTAACTACAATATGTAAGTATGTATAGGATTCGTCTAATTACCAGAAACGGTAAATGATTTTACGACTCCAAGTGTGCATAATAGTACACCAACTAGTAGGAAATTATGGAATATTAAAATAATATCGTTTCTAGGAAGTCACAGTATTTATTTATCTCATTTTTTAATACCACCTATTTCTTCCACTCATAATGTCATCATTTATATTTTTAGAACATCAGTACAACTTGGCTTGTATAACAGGAAAAAGGACGTTACATGTATCGAAAATCCTAATTTCCCTGAGTGTACCGATCCTGCTTTACTCATAAAAATTGAAGACACAATAATTCACCCACTATACTCGTCGAAAAGTGATTTTTCACATGATATAGCATTATTACGGTTAGTTAAAAATCTCGAATTCACAGGTAAGTGCTTCTGATCCCAATTCGGTAATTTCTTCTTTTAATATCATGCAATTATTAGATTATATCAGACCAATCTGTTTGCCTATGGAATGGTCCAAAAGACCCAAAGAAGGCACCGTCTTATCAACTAGTGGATGGGGATCACAAATAAAGTTCGGGGGTTAGTTTACTAATTTTCAAAGTATTAATTCTAATTAAAATAAAACATTTGTGCAGACAACTTGCTTGAGGTCAAGAAGAGAACATCGCAGACATTACTATCGCACGAAGAATGTTTATCTAAAAATCCTGCCGTTTTTGCACTGATTAATCCGATGGTAATATGTACCTCGCCATTTTTAGAAAATCCAAGTAATCTAGCTTGTTGGGGGGATGCTGGAGGGCCCCTAATGTACACTTATAGACATCAGTTCTTCATTGAAGGAATATTGGTCGGAAATATTGTTTCCAAAAACTGCTCTAGCGAAGTCATCAGTATAAATGTAACGTCTTATCTTCAGTGGATCGTTTATAACATACACGCATAAGTGTTTTATTTATGTGCCCTTTCTTGTTTTTAAACAAGTCTTGCTTGTAATTAGTTAGAACGTGCGTGTAATGCGGGACCCTTTATTCAACGGTTAGGATTATAATAACTGGCCTGCGAGTCGACCTTTATTTATTTTGTTACCAGTACCTTTAGAAATAGAATTATCTATTATTTTCAGTTTATTACTTTTATGCTTTTTTAGCGTCACCTTTATTGGTATTTATTATCAAATAATATATGATGTATTTATTTTTTATTTTCATCAAATAAAAATTGTTTAAAAAATTTCAGTTAGAACTACGCCAGGTTGTTCATTTCCAGGTTTATAAGTTCTGAAACTGGTATTATAAAACTCATTTTCTGGATTTTTCAGTGTTATTTTAACACTCAATAAAACTTTTGTTCTTTTTCTTCTTCTGCTTCTTCTTCTTCTTCTTCTTCTTCTTCTTCTGCTTCTTCTTTTTCTTCTTCTTCTTTTTCTTTCTTAGCCTCCATGTCCGTTGGCAAGGAGGGTTAAAGCCACATGTTTAATCGGCTTGGCACCATGAACTTTATTATATTTCCCTTAACTACGAAAATATGTTCTTTGCAGTGGTTTGCTGTTGCCTTTGTGGAGCTTGAGATCAAGTGTATTAAGTATGTGAACCTTGTTACTGTTACCGCGGATCCACACTTGCGTTAACGAATATCCCTTAAAGTCGAGGAATATTCGTGCACAAATATTTGTTTACGAATATTTGTCGAACACACCCTCCACAGCCACACATACGTGATATTAGCTGAATATTCGTATTTGGTATTTAAAATATGGAAAATATTCGTATTCGCGTCATTCATCATGAATTCGTCTTCTTCAAACGAAAAAGGAATCCCTTTTCTTCTTCAGTTCATTTAGAGAGCAATTAAAATTTAACGTTTTATGCATTTATTCTTTGCCACGTGCCTGCAACCTTTGTTTCGATTTTTATGATTGGGGTCCTTTGAACCACAAATAAGGACCTCAAATGCAAGTTTCAATTCTGTACCCTTCTAGAAATTCTCATACAGTTTCATTTGTCCATTAGAATCGTGTTATTAGGTCTAAACAAGGTATCTTAACTCTCCTAGGTAGGCTAGATTTTGCACGTCGCCTGCGTGACGCCACAAGTGGAAATCACCCCGTTCAGTCGTTGTATTGTTTGTCGGAAATCAAAGATAATCAAGTCTACTTTTATATTGTTTTTGGTCAAATTAATGCTAGCTTTGAAAAATTTGAATACAATAAGGGCTGTAGATGTGTGAATCGCCTAATGTTACGTACGTATCTAAGTTAAATAATAATGGTAATAATAACACACACGACTTGTTTCTGTGTTAAATTTGTGCTTCCTAAAGCATCGCTCCACCCATATATTTCTAAAAGACTTGCCCTTAGGGAAGCAAAAAAAATGAATATTTTGGTTTTTTTAGCGATGTTTTTACAAAGACCCACGGCGCAGCTTTCCGGCATCTTGAATAGTTGAATCAGGGATTATGGAAAAATAAATAGCCCTGAGTTGAGCTAACTGCACGACATATAATTTCCTGTAATAATTAATGTACCTACACAATGCACAATGTATTAAAATATAATTAAATCGGATGTTTTCAAATAAATTTACCTTTCTGTTTTTCTCGAACCTTTTGTACAGCAAATTACTACAAAAATATTAAACTCTGCCTATTTCACTCTAAACAACCAAAACGGCGTTTATCGGCACGTTGTTTCTCTAAGAAACTTTCTGACCGAATGATGACAGATGACAGATTCCACTTGTGACGTAGCCATACCTCCCCTCCGACCGCACGCGTCCCTCGCCACGCTTCTCATTACCCCAGTAAGCTAGCCTACCTAGGAGAGTTAAGATACCTTGGGTCTAAATACTAAAACTAAATAGAATATAAACAGACGACTTGCATATTCGTACACGATAGTGTGGAGGGCATGCGAAAAAGACCTTAAAACGAATATTCGTCGCCTTTGATGTGTGTTAACTTCCCGACATCGAATGGTAAATATTCGTGTCCGTGAAAAAGTGCTGAATGTTCGTATACGAATACGAATTTTGCATCCACACTTTCGGTATTTTATCCGAATGGCGAATATTCGTACACGAATAACGCAAGTGTGGAGCCGAGGTTAGCAGATGACCAATCTGCAGATAGAATCGGCAATTCCAACCAAATGATAGATTCCCTGACCTCGAACAGTGTGTGGGTAGGTATGCCAATCATTAACATTACGTGAGATTTGCCTCCTGCTAGGAGTTCGGCGCTCTTACCACTGTGTAAAAGAACTTCTTTTTGTTCTTTTAGATTTAACATAAACGTTGATTACTTTGGTGAGTCGATTTTTTGCAAGCACGATTACAGCACTTAAAGCCTGGGTGGACCAAGGCCTCTTAGTAATTTGTTGGACCAATCTTATGCCCAGCTAGGTCAACTTCATAAACTAAACGCATAGCCTGCTTTAGTCCAAATGTATAGCCAAGTCTCGCTTTTATTGCTTCAATTTTGTAGATCGTAATAATATTTTAATTATCAAACACTTTTAAATGGGTATTTGCTGTGGTAATTAAACATCAAAGTTAATAATAATAATAATAATAATGTTACATGTTAGGGTTAATCTCTGTATTTCTTTCACTGTTTTAATCAGTACCTAAACGGAGCTTAAGATTTTTTAGTATAAGAAAGAACGAAGTTTAATCGATAAAATAATTAGAATGTTGATTGTTCATGTATTTTTGGAAGAATCATAGAACAGTACAGATATTTAAAACAATATTCGAGATTTAAATGCCCAAGGGAAAACATGATATAAGATAAGTAAGAGTAATAAGAAAATTTGAATCAAGATTGATTGAATTTTTTATAGGCTATAATTTTATAATTTTACAAGGTACAAACGCAGACTTACTTGCCTTAGCCAGGCGCGACATTAAATCTGTTACTTTTTTGTCTTGTTAAACAAATAACTATTTCTTTCAAGTTCCTATTTGTTACATTATGGCTTGGAACGTTAACAACTATCAACTATTGCTTTTTCGCATCAAATTGTACACTGTAAAAGTGTAAACGGTATTCAAGTAAATACTTCTGTTGGTTGCGAAAAGTTTGAATTATTTAGACAAACGTTTTAAAATCTCTGCTTTATTATTCCGGTGGCGGTGGTGTTTTTAAGACGAGCAACGAGCAACTGAGAGCATATTTATGGAAATTTGTCCTATTAATCAACACGCCATTCAAAATTTGTGGTCAACTGTGGGATATTTCTGAGTTACTTTTAAAGGCTAGGGACACACGAGCGTAAATTTAACGTGCGTTGCGACGCACGTCATTTACAACGTACGTCGCCGCGCTGAACACACGAACGTTAAAAAAATTTAAGAAACCTGCATTTAATTAATCTTTATGCAATAGATAGCAGCGAAGTTGTTGCCGTTTCTTATTCAGTGGTGCAATACTTAAAAAATAAAAGAAAGCACCAAAAGGGAAAGTGGTGAGTGCTTCCTATAAATTGTTCAAAATATCTACATGGCCATTTGTACACTTTATAATACACATACACTACAACCAAGACAATAATTCAACGTAATAACACTAACGGTCGTTAAAAAGGCACTCCTGTGATACGGGAATAAGTACAAAAATAGAACGCTGCAACGCACGCAGACAAGTCGCAACGTGCGTCTTAGGCCTTAGGCTAGGGACACACGAGCGTAAATTTAACGTGCGTTGCGACGCACGTCATTTACAACGTACGTCGCTGCACTGAACACACGAACGTTAAAAAATTTGAAGAAACCTGCGTTTAATTAATCTTTATGCAATGGATGGCATCGAAGTTGTAGCCGTCTCTTATTTAGTGGTGCAATACTTAAAAAATAAAAGGAAGCACCAAAAGAGAAAGTGGTGAGTGCATCCTATAAATTGTGAAAGATATCTACATGGCCATTTTTACACTTTATAATACACATACACTACAAGCAAGACAATAATTCAACGTAATAACACTAACGGTCGTTAAAAAGGCACTCCTGTGATACGGGGATAAGTACAAAAATAGAACGCTGCAACGCACGCAGACAAGTCACAACGTGCGTCTAGCTTGATACGTCCGTCAATAAATTGAACGTGCGCTTCAACGTACGCTAAATGAGACGCGCGTTGATGTGTGACTAGTCGTATTTAAGGAATAATAGGGAGTTTTTGCATAGCGTTTTTTTACAAGACGTATACGCTAACGTCGGAGTTGCTTAGCAACGTCGTATTTTACAGCTATAAAGACGTAAACGTTAGCGTTAACGGATACTTATCGTACGATATGCAAAAACTCTCTAATAATGCTTTAACGTCCGTCGCAACGTGCGTTTCGACGGATGTTAAATAAACGCTCGTGTGTCCCGAGCCTTTAGACGTAAATAAAATTCACTAATCGAACATTCAATTCTAAATATAGTAACTGGCTGATTAACTTTTTTATATTTAACATCCTTTGAATTCTAGTGCTCAGTGTACTTTTTCGTTTAGTTAGGAAAAGCGACAAAACTTTTTGTAACTATTATTTTACCTAAAATTGTTTTTATTGTGGTAGTATTTTATTTCATTTACTAAGACAAAATTAATACCACTCCTATGTCAAATTATTGAAATATGCCAAAAATGACAATTGTTAAAAATCAGACGAACAACTAATACGGGAAGCGTTCTGTTTAATAGCAAAGTTTATATACTGAATGACGTCAATATGACGTAAAAGTTATGACGTACATAATATAAGGTTAGCGTTCCTAACTTTTCATGTGCTTTAGAAAGTATTGACTATTTACGTAAAGAAAAATCTAAAAATAGTTTACTCTGATCAATTTAACATTTTAAATATTCTTATTAAAAAGAATCAACCATTGTTGACTACTAAAAGATGTGAAGTTTGGATAACCTAGACCTAGAATATGTATAACAAATATGCCAAAGAATTAATAATTATTCTGTAGTGTCCGTTAAGGTTGGCAATAACAAGTTTTTGTTTACATATTGTGTTATGATAATTATTAAGACATTCAAAATTAAATAAGGCAAGAAGTGATATGTTATTCACTTAAAAATACCCTTCGCAAGTGTTTTAAATTTAATTTAAATGAAGAGTTAGTAAGTTAGTAACTTTGCCTTGTGATACGATTATGGTTTTTAATATGAGTAATAAGGAAAAACAATATAAGATTAAAGGGATTTTTAAAGGAAACTAATAACAAAGTAAATTTATATAATTCATCGTCACATTTTTTAAAATCGTCTTCTGAAATAGCCAGTAGCTGTTTCGTCGTGTTCTGCTATATCTCTTCAATGTCTTGAAATCGTTTTCCTTTTTACTGAAATTTTATTTTGGGGAATATAAAATAGTCGCTGGGTGCAAGATTTGGCGAATATGGTAGCTGACGGATCTGTGAAATGTCATGTTTAGCAAGGAACTGCTGCACAAGTTGAGATGCGTGGGTGGGGGCATTATCGTTATGCAATTGCCACACGCCATTCTTATGCAGTTCCGATCTTTTGCAACGAACTGTGTCCCTCAATCGTCGTAGAACTTTTTGTAACTTCAAATACATATTATTACAAGTTTAGCCAAGTTTTTGACAAAATCTGATGCAAATTCGTTGAACCTTTTTTTCCGACAAGATAAATGCGATAAACAACTACGCAAGTGTTAACAGAAGACATTACTGTGAAACAACCGACTGAACAAAGTAGATGTGATTTACAGCACGTTTATAAGAAATATTAAGCACACTGTGCAAAACCCCAGCCTTTTGTGTCCAGTCATTACATAGTTAAAAAACAATTCTGGATATTTTTTGATCAGACCTCGTATACCTAACTGCACATGAAATGCACGTACATTATCAAAATGCGTCTCTCAAAATAACACATGATTAGTCTATAATTTTAGAATTCGTTTAACTAAACAACTGGAAAATCTAAATACCCTGCAGCGTTTGATTTTATACGTCAGTGAATACTATTACGAAGTCAGTTTACAGTAAATAAATTATCGAGAAGGTAGATACCTTATAATTACGTTTTAAAAGGTGTTATTTATTATAACGAAGTAAACGTTTACTACTCTAAATAATAATTATTTCCGGAGCATGTTAGGTTAAATTATAAATTTACAAACGAAATCAGAGTGGAAGTTAATTCCAGAAAAAATATAGCGCGATAAGTACTTTCCATGTGCATAAATTTGTTTTGTGATTCATGGCTGCAATTAATTAGAATTTGGGAATTTTCTATACAAATGTATTTGTCAACCGAAAAGTGAAGCATGGATTTTGGAATTTTTTAAAACAAAATTCTTTTCAAAAACGTAGCTTTTGGAATCGAATAACTTATCCTTTTACCTTTCGATATAACTAACAAATTGAAAGAAGTTTGAGATGTAGATGACGCAAAGTATCTGTTGTAGCTATATCGTTCACTATCAGAGTAAGATAAACCCTAAAGTTCAAGGAAATACAGGAAGGTATTATGCGATCGAAAAAATTTCACCTCAAGTTGGCTATGAAACATGAAAACACAAAATTAGGCATATCGACTTTTAAGTCATACAAATGTCAGCTGTTGTTTTATAGGTTATGCGAGGTGTGTGAGGTTATGTCTGTTTTGCTGTCAGGCATATAAAATGTCACTAATTCTATTAAACAAAGAATTCAAATTTGCCAACAAGAAAATGGAGGTCACATAACTCATCTACTTTAAAATAATTTTCCGTTAATAACATTTTTTTGTTTTGATGGGAAAAATCACATACACTTTTAGATAGCTCCTTAAGATTTTTTCTTCACAGATCTATTAATTTTGCTTGAACATTTTTTGGCTTGATATCTTTAAGTCGTGTACCACAACGATATCTAAATCTGTTCAACCACCTGCTACAGGCATTAAAAGACGAACTTTCATCAATTGCTTTTCTGTAGAATTCTGTATCATAATGTTGCATGTTTATAAGTATATACAGGGTGTCCCATGACATAATGTCACTACTTCACCTACGTGCAGGGGTGTAAGGGAGGTGAAAACAAGTTGAAACTAAAGAGTTATGGCCTGTATTAGTTAAATATTGAAGCAGCCAAAACAATAAGTGATATCAATTGGTATTTGATACAAACTATATACGTTACTATGGAAATGATATTATTTAGTTAGAGTCAAACGGCAGAGTACCTTAAAAGGTGATTTCTTTGTTTGAGCTTATCAATATTGTTGATAATGTTAACTATTACATCACAAGAGTACGCCGATATCCTTTACATATACGGTTTTTGTGATGGCAATTCAGCAGAAGCTGCCCGAGAACATGCAGTGAGATTTTCGAATCGACGAATATCAGACCGACGAGTTTTCCAAACAGTGCATAACTATCTACGTGAACATGGAACCTTCCCGAAGCCATCGTCTGAGCGTCCAGTGCAGCAAGCACTAGACAATGAGGAGATCATACTGCGAGAAATTGATAATCATTCCAGCACCTCTGTTCGCCGAATATCTGCAGAAGTTAATGTACCACGAATGCGGGTTTGGAGAACATTAAAACGCCATTGTTTTTATCCATACCATCTTCAGCCTGTTCAAGCCCTTTTACCTACAGATTTCGCTAGTCGTATGGAATTTTGCGGCCGGATCATTCAAAATCAACAACTACTTAATAAAATTTTATTCACGGATGAGGCAACATTTACAAGGAACGGAATAATGAATACAAAGAACAAGCACTGTTGGGATTTGAAGAATCCACATAAAATCACAGAATCAAATCATCAACATAGGTTTTCAGTGAATATCTGGTGTGGAATTATTGATAACATGCTCATTGGTGCATTCGTTTTTGAGGGCCATTTAACCGCCGACAGATATTTAAGTTTTTTAGAAGATCATCGTAGAGATATGTTAAAAACTGTCCCTCTGACGACCAGACATGGCATGTGGTACCAGCATGATGGTGACCCTGCGCACTTCACATTACGTGTAAGACAGTTTCTGAATCAACGGTTTGAAGGATGTATAATTGGTAGAGGAGAACAACACCGCTGGCCCCTAAGATCTCCTGAATTTGGTATACCAAGCACCATCAGAGACCGTTGAAGATCTTAGGAGACGCATCTTTGAGGCAGCAGAACTAATTTGAAATAACAATGCTATGTTACGCAGGGCAACTAGATCTCTCTTAAGAAGAGCCAGAATTTGTCTCGCGAGCAACGGTAGTCATTTTGAACAACTTCTATAGTGAAGGTATAATAAAATAAAATAACTTAACACTCTGTTCAATAAGCCTTGTAGGCTGCAGTGTCTCCGGAACTAAGGGTAGACGGACCCAGGGAAAAAACACTCTGTATTTTGAAAACGTGCAGTCACGCTTCGGGTCGCTCCGTATTGTTATTTGTTTTTAACAAGTAATAGTAGCAGTTTAATTTTTAAATTTAATACCAATCGGTGTATTTAATGAAAAATTTGGTTATAAAATCCTCTCAAACGCGAAATAATTAAGAGTTTAGTGATACGAACGAATTACGCTTCATTCCACGGGAAAGAAAACATCTTTATAGAATTGGAGGCGATTGAGGACAGATCTAACAGAGGTAGCAGACAATCAGGAGTGAGATAACTGTATCTATTTTATATCCTTCATATCCTATGTTCCAACATTACTTTATTAAAATTTTAACTCTGTTTGGTCTAAAAATTACATACACAAAGTAGTGACATTATGTCATGGGACACCCTGTATACCTTCTGTGATATATTTTCAGGTATGCCGCTTTTAATACTTGATGAAGTGCATGGCCATGGTTTCTTCATTTGATCGCCCCAACCAGGTGGAGATCCTCGAGGTTTCCTTTCATCGGATTTACCTTCCTTCTATTATAAGTTTTTTCATGCCATTTGTTCATTTGGCTACATACATCACCAAAAAATCTCAGCAAGGATTTTTTATTTTGTTTCAAGATGTTTCTGTAGCGTAGTTGTGATTGGGAAAAAAGGGCAAGTTCCAGCTTGTTATTTTGGGATATTACTGAGCCCCTCTATATGTTCTATTAACTTAGGGAACAACCATTTATATAAAGTCCTTCTCATTTTAGGAAATGTAGATATTTCGCATAATATAGATTTTTGTAATGAATTCGAAGACTTCCACGGTCAGTGTCAGTATTAACAAAACGTCTTCCGGATTGGGACCGTGTCATTTTGAGACAAAAGACTCAACGTTTCGCCCACTTTTATAAGGGGCTTCTTCAGGAGGAAAGCGAGCACTAAAAGAGCACGGCAACGCAACGTGTCAACCACGCCAGAGGCGAAACTCTTTTAGCAAGAGGCAGAAAGGTAACGGTAAACTCAACTTGTCAACCAAGCCAGAGGCGAAACCCTTCTGAAGAGAAACAGAGGGAGCAGCGACTTTATACCGGCCGTGCCCGGTCAAGCGTATCCGACTGTGACGACGATTGGTCCGGGGCGGAGGGGGCGGAACCAGTAATGATTGCGGACTTCCAAATATCGGATAGATAATAACCAGTGTCACGATTCAAGTTATTAGGGGTCTTGATGATTTCAATGGCCTCACGGATTTTCCTGTTGAAAAAATAAGGGGCATTGGCAATGATCGAAGATTTTTTAAACAATATTTTATGACCAGTGTCGTGATGTTCAGCAACGGCTGAATGTGAAAAAAGACCTGATTTCAAGCAACGTTTGTGTTCACAGATACGTGTGCGCACTGAGCGACCAGTTTCTCCAATGTACACTAAACCACAAGAACAGGGGATGCTATAGATGCCTCTTGATGACAGGGGTTGAGGCTTATCTTTTACTGAAGGGAGTATCTGTGACACTTTTGGAGGGGGTTTGAAGATGGTTTTGATGTTATGTTTTTTGAGAATCCTACCTATGCGATCCGTAACTTGGCGAATGTAGGGTAAGAAAGCTGTAGCCTGGGGTGTACAGGTATTTTGAGGATTTTTAGGGTTTGCGGGGTGTAGTTGTTTTTGGACGACCTTTCTAACATCGCTCTTGTTATACCCATTCTTGATGAGATTTTCTTGGATATGGGCTAACTCGACATGAAGACTGTCGGGTTGGGACACTGTGATAGCACGATGAACGAGGGAATTGATCACGGAGAGCTTTTGTGCCGGATGATGATGTGAGTTGGCGTGAAGATATCTATCCGTGTGTGTGGGTTTCCGTTAAACAGAGTGTGCAAGATGACCACTCGGATTACGGGTAACCAGGACTTCGAGAAATGGGAGAGAACCATTCGATTCTATTTCCATTGTGAACTTAATATCAGGGTGCTGACTATTAAGATGTTCTAGGAAGGAAGCAAGGTTATGTCTTCCATGGGGCCAGATAATAAACGTGTTATCTACATAACGGAACCAGACCTTGGGTTTTAAGTCAAAGGATTCCAGGGCTATTGTTTCAAAAGATTCCATAAAGATGTTTGAAACCACCGGAGAAAGGGGAGGACCCATAGCAGCGCCTGTTACTTGATTATAGAATCGGTTGTTAAACAGAAAATAAATATGTGGAGGAAAGGCACCTTTCAACGAGAATGGCTAAACTTGCAGGTTTGCCGTCTTGAACTAGTAATTGTTCGATGATAGCTACTGAGTCAGAAATAGGGACTTTAGTGAAGAGAGACGTAACGTCAAAACTGACAAGCAGGTCATTAGGGTCTATGATGAGATTGTCGATAAGGTTTACAAAATGGGAAGAATTTAAAATATGTGAACAAGATTTCCCTGTATATGCCTTAAGAATACCGGCGAGATATTTGGCCAGGTTGTACGTGGGAGAATTTATAGTATTAACAATGGGGCGGAGAGGAACCTGCTGTTTGTGAATATTAGGAAGACCATACAACCTTGGCGGTTTAGATTCCCGAGGGATTAGGCGGCGTTGAATATCCTGAGGGAGGTCAGATGATTTGATGAGTGTAGCAACTTCTCGTTCGATTTTAGAAGTGGGGTCACGAGAGATGGGGATGTAAGCATTGTCCTGGAGAAGATTATCTACTTTTGCCACATATTGAGTTTTTTCTAGGACGACTGTGGCATTACCGTTGTCTGCAGGTAATATTGCAATGTCAGAATTGGATCTAAGACTTTTGAGTGCAACTCTTTCGTTCCTGGAGATACTGCAAGGAGGAGGTTTCGCAGAACGAAGACACTTGGTTGTTTCGAAACGAATAGTATCAGCACTATTTTAGGGACTGTACGAAGCGATGACTCAACTGAACTAAGAGCTACAGAAAAATTGAGACCTTTGGATAATATTGAGGACTCGGCTGAAGTTAAAGTGTAAGAAGAGAGATTTACAATGGTTTTTGAACGTGCATTGGAAGAAGAAGAACTGTTTTTGGGTCTAAGGGAATCAAACTTACGAAAGTGGACAGCAGTGGTAA
Organism: Melanotus villosus; assembly: GCA_963082815.1. Taxonomy (NCBI): domain Eukaryota; kingdom Metazoa; phylum Arthropoda; class Insecta; order Coleoptera; family Elateridae; genus Melanotus; species Melanotus villosus. The sequence continues at coordinate 30,294,527 of OY720418.1, read as the reverse complement.
GCTCAGAGGTGGTTTGAGCTTGGACGTGGGTGATCCTATCAAGTAAAGACCAATCAGCACTACTAAGAATATTAGAAAGTTCTAGATGAAGGCTCAAGAGTTCTCGTGACGTAAGGTCGAGATCCCGCCTTGTTTGTTTTATGCGTTCCCGGATAAGGGCAAAGCTGGCACGACGAAGAATATTCTGGGATGAGTATGTCGATATGTAATGTTTGATTTTTAAGAAATTGGGAATAACCTTATGATCGCGACAACGACAAAGAAAAGCTAGGGTGCAGAGAAGTTTTGCGAGTTTATGGCGAAGTTTGGAGAAAAGGGAAGTTTTGCGACAAATATCCTCCCCGTAGAGGTGTTGTTATTGAAATAGGTTATGTTGTTATTTAAATTTTAATTTAAATTTTAATTAAAAATTCTTAGTATTTTGCAGTCGAGGATAAAGTATAGTATACTACTCGCTATAATGGCTACTATTACCTCGCATAATTGCAAAACTCGCTCGCACGCTCGCTCGTGTTGCAAACATTATCCTCGGTAATAATAGCATACATGATAGCGTCGTGTATAATATACTATTATGCAACTGTTCATTATCGAGTATTGTACTAAGTTAAGTAGATAGGCAATTCGTTAAACAATCGGTCATGGTTTCCTAATTTATGCCTTTGTTTGTACTCATTATCATTAAGGCAAGTCTTTAAGTTACTGCTTATTATTGAATATTTGTAGTGCCGATGATCATTGTAACTACTAGACGTGCCTTGAAGCTGCTGGCACCTGTAAGCCTACATTTCACCCATTTAATATTTAAAAGATCATAGTATATCTTGAAATTTCTTTATAATCACTACAACAAACTTTGCAGGAAATCATTGGATATTTTGCGGAATCGATGGTTTTACATATGTATTTATTCAGAAAGTTTGGGAATTCATAATTAGTAAACGTAGGTACATTTAGTTTTATGATTTCAGAAATAATTTTGTTAGAATTTGGGAATATTAGAGTTAATTCTACGTTTTTCAATGACCCCTTTACAGTTTCCACAATCTTCGCAAAGTTTTTCCGTATTAATTATTTCTCTCTACGAATACATCTGAAGCAAAAACCCAATTACAACATTATACCTATATTAATTTAGGTTATTCCAAAATTTACATTTAGCTTTTATGTAAATCTCCAGGCGAAATAGCATTTAAATTAATTTATGCAATGCCTTAATTAAAAATGGAATAATAGTCGTCATGTGAATTCCATTTTCAATATGATATATGCTACACAGGGTGGAGTCAAATATGACTATTAATACAGCATTCAAGGTTCATGGATGAATAGTCTAACTACAATCGTTAGCGAGTAATTTAGATTATCTAAATTGTTTTCAACTAACATATAGACTGTAAGACTGAATTCACAGAAAATTTGTATCTCTTCAGTTATTAGTGGGCATCCAACCACAAACTGGTCTCGAATATATTTGTAACATAATCAAAAGCATTTCATTCATTCGAAAAAAGACATTCTTTTTTACGGAACTTTTTAACCACAAGACGTTCATTTAAGAACTGACCTTTAAGAGTGGTAAATACGTTTAGATTTATCAGAATGTTTTATAGCAAAAATTAAAAAATTACACAGAAATTAATGGTGTAAATGTATGCGTCCACGCAAATTAATCAGTGTCTCCGTAAATATAAATTGAATTGACATAATTACTTGATGTAGTGTAGATCAGGATGAGCGCGACGGTAGTTTTTGTGTTTGTGGTGAATTTGTTGGTTATTTTTAAGCCATTGGATGCTGCAAGTAAGTATATACATTTTACTTACAACAACCTTCCAAGATATAAATATAAAGTATTGGTTGTATATCCGGTATAAAACTGCAATAAATATTTTTGTAATATTAATAGATGTCACTGATCTTGTTGAAGTTCGAAGATATTTTTAAAAAATATACTTTTCTAAGTTTATAAATATTAATTCTTGCAAAATGTTGCTCCCCAAACAAAGTTTTTATTCTTTAAAAAGTTATCTTAGACGGTTTTAGTTCAAAAGCAACATTTATTGATAGCACAAGGGAAATCCACGGTGAGGTCAAGTCTACTTATTCCTTAAAGATAATCAAATATTTGAGGTTATATTTGCGAAAATATTTACCAAAAGCAAGTATTTTTGAACTATGCGTCGTGGTTATTTTGAAACTATGTACATTTCGTAAACGGAATGTCGTCTAATACAAGTGGTTTTTCCCATAAAGATAACGTGTGTTAGATTTTCCGTATCCGTCTTTGAATTATTTGGAACTAGCCTGATTGGTTATTTCCCTAGTGACAAAGTAAGGCGGTATCTTCCTATGTACAGTAGGGTACTTACGCAGAATACATTTGGAATAAACAATTTCTTGGGACTCAGTTATATTAATTATTATTATTATTTTGGTAGCTTGCAGATGTTTTTTAATTATGTGTACATTCATCGTTGGCATATAAAATATGATTACCTTTCCAAAGATTTTCATAAAAATAGTAATTAATTGAGGGCTCCATTATTTTTCTGAAAAATTAAAAAATATTGTTTACGTAAGAGTTACGTTCTGGAAATCGTATTAACCAATTTAGTTATCAATAGTGATTGTTCAGGAATTTATTACGTTAGCACTTCTTCTATTACTGTTGTTATACTTGTTAACTTCTTGTAACAGAAAAACCTTTGTTTGCGCCACTTTACAATCATTAATTTATTTTCTATTTCACTTTACTATTATAATCTAATTTTGAAGTGCCTACAGGCAGTAAACAAATAGGTTTAAAATGTTGTTAGTTCCGTTATTGTGATTACGAATTCATTTTAATGAGTTTGAAAAGAAAATTGTATAATTACAAATAAACCAATCTAAATTTTGAAACTGACTGTTACAAGCCTACTCTGTTTTATATTATCAAAATTTGAGTGGGTCAGTTTTATACTCGATTACTGGTACTGAATAAGTATTTACAAATAAACACATTTCATAGGAAATAAATATTCGATCAGAAAAATACCGAAATTGTATTTGTTTACCAATAAAAAACAGATTTTTGTTTCTTCATGTTCGGGAGTAGAGAAAAGGTAGCAATGCTTAACAATTAAAGAGTTAGTAGGTTTGTTTCTTTTCGGATATATTGTTAATAAATCTGAATAATTTAGAAAATATGTACTTTACGAATGTTTCCAAATTTGTCATCTGTAAAGATCAGAAAAAGCCAAGACGTACATCGGTCCACATTCTGTGCATTTTTACGTTGTTCAGTTTGGGGAATTTCCACAAAAAAAAACTGAAAAACTGTCCTCGCTATGGATTTATTAATAATTTGTTACTGTTAGAGATTTTATGATTATTGTTGTCGTGCATTAAGATGTCTTAAGTATCTCATTTCGTTTAGACCTTATAGTACATATACCTACGAGGATTGTTTAATAGAAACACGTTTAGAGGCCGTAAAGCAATTTTTAGCCAATGAAATTAAAAGAAATCTTCATTAAAATTACGGCATGAGTTCCACTGGTGCACTAAATTTATAGATTCCCTGATGGTCAAATTGCTGCTGTTGTTTGCGGAACCATTATCTAACAACGTCCAAATTGAACCGCCGCCCTTTTACTGGTTGTTTTAATGGGCCAAATACATGAAAATCGAACGGGGACAAGTCGGGACTGTAAGGTGGATGTTGCAAAACTTCCCAACGCATACGAGCAAGCAGATCTTGAACCGTCCGGTGTAGAAGGACGACACCGTTTGTGAGGTTCCTGGGACGTTTATTCTTGATACTGGCACGTAAACAGTTTAAGTTTAAGGTGGCTGCATATCGTTCACCATTGATGGTGACACCAGGTTCTTTAAAATCTAATAGCAGTATACCTTAGTAATCAAAAAATACGACCACCATTACTTTTTCTGCTGAAGGTTGAGATCGATATTTTTCCGGAGATTCTGCATGCTTCCACGGTATACTCTGGCTTTTGGACTTTTTTTTAATGGCATAGTGGTCGCCGTATAGCTGCCCCAACTAGTGGCCATTCAGAAACCAGCTCCCTCCGGTATCGCGTGTGCATAACTTCAGAGGGAGTTGTTTATCTCTTCTACTTTATTACTTTGACAACACAAAACTTAAGAACAACAGTTACATATCATATTACTATTTACGAGTTACATATGTTTACTGTTTTTATTACATTCATCGTGCGGTGGTCCTTGCTGCCTACTACTTCGTTCGTCTTGTTCTTTTGTCGCTATTATCTTCTTTAATCCATCAGCAATGGTGTCCCAATTTCTTCTATTCTGTAACATCAGGGCCGTTAAATTTTGTATATTTAATACCTCACCAGTTGCTTGTTGCATAATCCGGCTCACGTCCGTCCACCTTGGGAAGTGGAAAACCGTGTGGTTGATGGTGTCCGTCTCCCCACAGTAGTATCATTTTTCTTCTTCCTGGATATTGAATCGTTTCAGGTATTGCCCGAAGCAAACGTGCCCCCGAGTGCCTGAGTCACATAGCAGTCCACCTCTCCGTATGTTGTATTCACCCATTGCTGTATGTTTGGGACGGCTTATCTTGTCCACTGGGCTTTGTCTTGAACCCTTTCCCATCTTTCCTGCCACTTTCTAAGGGTTTCTTGTTTGGTATGCGCAGAACCCTAACTCGCTCCAATCTTACAGATCTTCACTCATTACAGAGGAAGGTTAGACAGACAAATGGCGGATTCTGGTTCGTACTGATAACACCAAGATTCATCACCGGCAATAAATTGGTCTAAAAGGCACGACCTTGTTGTTAATACCGTATCAAATGCTGTAGAGATAAGGCCGAACGGAAATTCTTCTGCTCATCAGTAAGCAGTCGTGGACTTCACTGAGCAGCAACTTTGTGATAGTCAAGACTACGAATAATTGAATAATGGAATGAACACTTCCCACAGTTCTCTAACCTTGACCTTATTTGCGTGTAAAGCAATTTCCAGTTGTCTCACAGTTTCATCTGATGCTGCAACATGAGTTTGTCCGGGACGGACTAAATCTTTAGCGCATTCTCTTCCTTGTCCAAACTTATTTTGTCATTCAACCACTACAACCATATACAACTTTCATTCTCGTATTCTCGTATAAATGTCAATTGGCTGACGCCCTTCAGCGGCCAAAAATTGAATAACATCACACAGATTAGCTTTGGACGGATTTTCTACCATAAATGCCATTTATCAACTTAATCACAACGCTTAGAAATAAGCAAACAGCAAATACTTTTCATAGCCGCGTCACTAGTACTTAAATAATCAATATAAACAAATGAATTCCGTTGTCGTGGTGATGAAGTCGCGGCTGCGCAGTCCAAACGTGTTTCTACTAAACAGCCCTCGTGTTTGATGTAAGTTTTTCTAAATTTATTAATATTTATTAAGAATGTACAAAAACAGCTACGTTTACTTGGTTTTAAAATTAAAATTTCAAATTTGTTTATACTTAATTTTCTATGTGCCGCTATATTCATGATTGTCCTTAAATTAGCTGGAGCTATAAACATTTAAATGTCAATTTTTGACAAGTAGATTACTCACTTCGAATGATAAATTTAATTATTCAATGTAAACAAAAAATTGTACACTTTGCAAGAAAACATCTTTGTTATTCAAGCATATTTTCGATCGGGAGCCTATAAATGAAAAGTGGTTATATTTCTATATATAACATTATTGCACGGGAGCGGCATCTTTCTTTTTACACAGGAAATTCACAAGCAACTAGATGGATGGCTTTTTAACCACCCTATTTGAACCATATTTTAATTCACGTTTGCAAAAATAGTGTTGTGGATGAAATGAAAATTACACTAAACAGAAGTCTACTAAATTGCATTTGTTTATAAATTCCCGTTGATTGTAAATATTCATAATTAATTACGTTGATAAGTGTATTATATAACATATTTATAATATCTTTGAGTATAATAAATTGATCTTTGACCCGATGTTTTTGCAAACATAAATTATCTTTTTTACGAATTTGGTATTTTAACAAAGGTTTGGCATTTCAAATTTGCGATAATAAATGATTTCGGAAGGTTGTGACGTTATGAGAGTAACAAATTAATATTACCTTATTATGCTATAAGCGTGCAGGCACGTGATTACTTCGTTGATTCTGTAATCCAGGCAAAGGTATTTAGGCCTTTTCTAAATATTTTGACATGCTTAACAAGATTTTAATTTTGCCGAAATTGAAGCAGATTTATAAATGTTCAGTGTGTCGTTAAAGTAAAATTACTATAGAAAAGTATGTCACGTCATTTTCTGTCCCTAGTTCGACAAAATACGTTTTACACAATATGTTATACACATTTGCTACTCTTGCAAGTTTATAAATTAAAATCAAACTAAAAATGTTATTAACATAGTTGTTTAGATTTGCATTTTCTGTTTGTTAAATTTTATTGTTTGGTTGTCTGTTTATTTACTGAGGTTGCCCAGAGATCACAGCGCGCATTAACCTCTCCAGAAAGGATGCTTTATTGTACCAAACATCGCATTAGCACTGTCTTTACGGTTTTACCTTGTATCCAAATGTTGGTTTTATTTTCTTAACATTTTAGTAATTATTGTGAAAAACAGTACCTATCGCGTATTTATTACTATGGAATAAAAGTAGAATTGTGCTTCAAAATGCAGTAGGGTACTTCTTTTCCATTTTGAAAAATAATTGAAAAGCATGTTTTCAAAAGCAAGGGTAGAAAAACTATCATATTCAAATTTGAAATTGGAATAATTTTGGTTTGGGTACAACAACAAACTACATATATTATTTTATTTGCTGTACTATAAGAATGTTATATACTACTAATGTTGTTAATTTGAGAGACTTATCAGCGCAAAGTACATTTAAAAGTAAATTTACAAAACGTAAACAAATGCATGTAAAAATTAACAATCACATGCCTAGAAAGACTTTTAGATTGGTGGAAAGTTTGGTTATTCTCTAGTATGGTAATGCATATTTACATTGTATTGTATTGTATATTGTATAGGCCTTCCACTCCTATTCGGAGTATAAGCCGCTCTTTATTTGAGCTCTTCTAATCCGGTTTTTTGCGGTGGATTGGTCCGCATGTTCCAGGTTTCTTTCTTTCGATTCTTCATTTATAGATTATTGTTTGTTTTTGCTGTATTTGCTATTTTATTCCATTCTTTCCGGTCCTTAGTCTTTCTTCTCCAGTTCACTATCTTCATCTCTTTTATGTCTTTTATCACTTGGTCTTCCCATCTAAGTTTTGGTCTTCCTTTGCGTCTGGCGGTTTCGGGTTTCCAATTAGTTATCTTCTTTATAACTGTGTCCGTGTTTCTGCGTTGAATATGTCCGAACCATCTTATCCTCTGGGCCTTAATAAATCGGACTATGTCTTCACCCTTGTTTAAGTTATTTATTTCGTGGTTCATAAGTGTTCTAAGTTCCCCTTCCGTAGTCTTTTTTGGTCCGAAGATTTTTCTCATTATCTTTCGTTCTATTACTCTTAGTCGCTCTTCGTCTTGGTTTGTCAGGCACATTGTTTCTGCTCCGTAGGTTAGTACTGGTCGGATTGCCGCTTTGTATATCTTTATTTTGGTATCTTTACTAAGGTTTCTATCTTTTAACAGTTTTTTGTATTTCCAGTATGCTCTGTTTCCCGTCTTGATCCTTTCATTTATTTCAATGCTTCTTTGGTTTTTCTCGTCTATCGTCACACCTAGGTATTTAAAATATCTTACTCTCTGAAATATGTATGTCCCTATTTCTATTTCTGTTGAGTTGTTCGTTGTCCTTGAGCTAAGCAGATATTTTGTTTTTTCTTGGTTAATTCTGAGTCCTCTTGTTTCCGTTTCTCTTGCTAGGGTTAATAGCGCCTGTTCTAAACTGTGTTTGTCTCTCGCGATTAGTGCTAAATCGTCTGCGTAGCCTATTATCTGTGCTGAGGTGTGTGTGATTGTCTTTTCGAGTCCCGTTTTCTTGATGGCTCCGTCTAGAGCTATATTAAATAGTGCCGTCGATAGTCCGTCTCCTTGCCTCACTCCCCTTTCTATTTTGATCTCATCTGAGTCTCCGTCTTTTGTTGTTATCGTTGCTATTGAGTCGTTCATTGTCATTTTTGTCAGTCTTATTAATTTTGCTGGAATCTTAATGTTTTCCATTTCTGTTATTAGTTGTGTTCTGGTTATCGAGTCGAATGCCTGTTGAAAGTCTACGAATAGTATGTGTAGGTCTATATTGAATTCATAGGCCTTTTCTATATTCTGTGTTAATGTGTGAACCGCGTCAATGGTTGACCTGCCCTTTCTGAATCCCTGTTGGTATTGTCCTATCTTGTCTTCTGTGTAGTTTGTTATTCTACTTCTTATTATTGTTGTCAGTAGCTTGTATGTCGTATTTAACAGCATTATTGGCCTGTAGTTACTGCATTATTGTGTGTTTCCCTTTTTGTGAATCGGTACTATTTGCCCTTTCCTCCACTCCGTAGGCATGTTTTCTTCCTTCCATATTGTTACGATTAATATTTATATTATTTACATAGGTATTAATTTATAGTGAATCACTCAGCTACCATGTAACTACAATTGCATTTTTTATTTTCAGCGAGTTTATAAAAAGCTTATATTAAGTTTACGTTCTGTGTTGCAAATAATTTGCGTTTACAGTTATCGAGTGCCAAAGCTGTTGCTAACGAATTATTTAACCAAGACTGCAATTTTAAATATTATCTGTTATAATTTCTTAAGTTAATTTTTGAGTAAATAGTTATGTAGATAAAGTAATCAAGGTTTAAATGATGACTGCACAGTTGACAAGGAAACATCTAACAGCAAGATACAACCCTGTTACCATGTTTTATAAAAATTAATTATTGTTACACACAAATTATTTTAAAGATAACAAGGCTGCACTTGAAGAGATTTTCTGATCCTTTTTTGTATTTTAAAAATGTATCAGGCCTGAAAAAAGTAAGACAACTTTTGGCCCACATATTGTGCATTTTTACGTTGTTCAGTTTGGGGGTTTTTCGTAAAAAGAACAACGAAAAAACAGTTCTCGCCACGGATTTATTAACAATTATTTGTTACTGTTAGAGTTTTTATGATTATTGTTGTCGTGCATTAAGTTCTCAAGTATCTTATTTTTTTGCGTTTTAAAAATAAAAGGAGAAAGTAGTAAATTACATCTACAAAATGTTTGGTATTGGCCTTAACTTCGACAAAAGCAAATAGAAATACTTTTTAATGTTTACTTTAAATGTATTTCTTTTTCTAATAAATAGCGCGAGAGTTTTACAAAACCAAACAGAGATAATATAAACCAAAACGGAGTCAGTCGCATGATCTATGGAAAAGTAGGGTAAAGAGGGTATTTTCAGAAACCAACTCGAATCCGGCTACGCCGAGAACGGCATTTTGCTGTAACACGTAGTTTTACAGGATTATTCGGACTTTCAGAGATCTGATTGTTTCTTTACACATATAATGAATTGGACTGACCACCTTTTTCGTAGTTGTTGCTTGTCATGTTGTTTCTTTGTCCGTACTTCCTCGCTCTTACACCACTCTTGTGTAATTGTCTGAATTCGGTTGTTTCCACCTTAACATTGATCATTTGTTGTGTTTCTTATAGTATTACAACAACGGAAAAGAATATTATGTTTAACAATACTGAATATTCTTTTAAAATAGAAGCGTAGAACTTTTCTATTAAATAACCATTAAATAAACAGTGGAATTGAGATTTAGGTATTCCAAACAACCCTCTTAATTTTAAAGGACTATTTCTATACGTTTTTTCTATCCTAATTTATTTTAACATCAAACAATATATTGGAGTGCTCATGAACATAAATACACTTCCAAATTTGTTTTAACTTTCCACCAATACCGTGTTGCTATGTATAAATGGATGCTGAAAAAATAAAATAATTAGGTAAGTAAGACAGCATAGACATTAATCTAAGATTGGTATTAGACTTATTTGGAATATTATTTTCTTGCTATGATCTATTTTTTAAAATATACCCTCTAGTATATTATTTCCAACCTATAGCCACTGCAGTTTCGATTGAAAATAAATCGTCGGTATAAATCACAAAGAAAACATTTATGACTAAGTTCAGAATATGTGCATGTCAGACCGTTGTATAATTTAATATTTCAACATATAACATTGTTTAAAAGATATGCTTAAACATCTTTTCTGCTGTTTCAGGTCAAGGAACAACATGTTTTACTCCTAATAACGAAAAAGCAGTATGTATACCAGTTAACTCTTGTAAATTCGTCAAGGACGCAGTTGCCACAAGAAAACCTGAAGTTATAAACTTTGTTAAACGGTCACAATGCGGTTATGATAAGGGACCATTGGTTTGTTGTGGAACCATAGGTTATCCTGTAAAGACCTTGGTTTTTGACGTTGAATCGTCAAGTGAAATCGTTCCTTTCAAGCACCAACTCTTACCTGATAAAACCGTCTGTGGTTTAGAACGATACGATGATAAAGTATACGGAGGAGAAAATACGGATTTGGATGAATTCCCTTGGTTGGTTCTTCTGAGGTACAGAGAGGAATCTGGAGGCGATGCTGGTTTTAAATGCGGAGGAACGTTAATAAACAACAGATACGTGTTAACCGCAGCTCATTGTGTATCTTTAAACCCAAATACGGGTTTTATTTTGTAAGTAATTACCATATACGGTCACTGTAAGAGTACGATAATAAGTTATTATTTAGGAGCGACGTACGATTGGGGGAATGGAAAATATCCACAAGTCGGGATTGTTTAGGGGCCAAAGGTGCAGAGGAATGTGCAGAAGCCGTTGTTGATGTGCCAGTACAAGAAACTGTACCTCATCGTGAATATAATAGAAGAAGCCATGAGCATGACATTGCTTTGGTACGATTACAACGGAATGTTGCCTATACTGGTTTGTATATATTTAATGTACAATAAACTAGAAGTCTGTCGATAGTTAACTTTAATGTGTTCATCATTAGCAATATCAAGGTACTAATTATGGTTTCTTTGTACAGATTTTATTCGTCCAATTTGTATACCTGCGCCTAATACATCACTGCCCCAAGTTGGTACCCAGCTGATAGTAGCCGGATGGGGTGCTACTGAAAAGGGTAAAGTCTTTTTTTTTTCAGCAAAGAATAATTAATAAGCATTATCTTTTAGATTCAAATTCTGATATTAAACAGAAAGTTAAAGTTCCACTGGTCTCTCTTAGGGATTGTCTAACAAAAATAGGAAAACGCGGAAACATTACCGAATATCAAGTTTGCGCTGGAGGGATCAGTGGCAAAGATTCTTGCCAAGGTGATTCTGGTGGACCACTAATGCGAATTGTAGAAAAGAGCGGACCTGCAAATTTTCAATGGTTTCAGGAGGGGGTTATCTCCTGGGGAGTCGGATGTGGATTAAAGGGTTTTCCTGGCGTATATACTCGTGTTTCTAAATATTCCAAGTGGATTGTTGATAATATGTCAGAGTTTTAAGTATTATTTGTTCTAAACTTTTCTTTTTATTTTAAAAATACCTTATTTCTATGTAAAATTTTTAAAGTAGGTGGCAATCAATTAATATATAAATTTTTCCTGGGCACCTGCAGTATTACTACGAAATGAATCACTTATTTCTAAACAAATATAAGTATTTCTATACATTAAAAAACTACATTTTGGGTATATACAAAAAATGTGGGTAATTTTAAATCGATGAAAGGTTTTAGAGACAGGCGAAAACGACTATGGCGATTCTTTATTGCTCTCTCGTTGCACGGCTAGTAGTTATGCTGCATATGTAGTTCATATAAAAATGAAAATAGTAGTTGAGTTATACATTAATGCTTTATACCTAATCTACGTCTATATCATAATTGTCATGTTTACTTCATGTTTTGTTTTTATTTTCTATTATACTCGTTAGTTTTATATCTGATGAAATGATGATCTCACAGTGCATGCAGTTAAACTGTTTACATCTCCCAAAATTTCATAATCCAATAAAATTTGAACTTTTGAGCAATGAAGCACTTAGTTCTTGATAATAAGTCTTTGTTATCTTGTGTCACTACTGGGTGTTGCACATAAAGCACGCCCCTTAAAAACTCCTTTAAGAATGAAGGTTAGAAATTTTGAGTTGGGAAAATAATACTTCATTAAAATGATTACTATAAGAAATTATTATTTTTGTGCGTCTTGTAATGTTATGCATAAAATTCTTTAAATTTTCTGGTTATAGGATATGAAAATTTTCGGTTTGGATTATAACCCTGACAATACATTTAATTACGTCTTGTCATTCTGGAATAAGCCACATTTGAGTATACAAATGAAATTGAGGATTAACATACGTCGATGTTATTTGTGAATTTGTAAGTTGGGTTGCCTATTCTAATTGTTAAAAAAATTATTTTAAGGAGCATGTTTTACGCGAATTACCCAGTATGTCCTGACCACCTGAGCTGCTTATTTTTATTGTAATTTAAATTGGTTTAATAATTAAAGCTTCTTTGTCACCCACACTGAAGATTCTCTTTATTTTCTGATTTTGTAACATACCTATTCCCAAGCAGCATCTCGCATGCTTGTATTTTATTTTTACTGTTTTCGGTTAAAATTCATTTAGCTCGCGTAGCAAGATCTAAACATGTGCCTACCTTTCCGCTATAAATTTGTTATTTAGGGCTCTGAATTGACCACGTTAATCTTAAATCATCACCAGGTATTTTATGACAATATTTGTTATGTTTTAATTTTCCGCTTATCTTCTCCTATCTTTGATAAAATAGCAAAGTGTTCGTTTTGTATCTTTGTAAAATGTGAAGTTATTGTGGTTATAGTAACAATAATGTGATTATAGTAACTAGTAACAATAATGTGACTAAAGTATTTTTTATTTTCGGGACTTGCTACTCAGCACTCTGAAGGTTTATAGTAATTACATCGAACGTTGCAACAAAATTTATAGCCGGAACCGATAAGAAGCAAACGGGAAAACCCATACTTACTGCAAGATTGGAGCAATGCCATCAAAAGGTGGAGGTCGTGATAGATAAAAATAAGCAAAAATTAACGAAAACATGTGTACATCGACGATAATTTAACCATGTACGAGAGGATAACATAAGGCTCTTTAATTAAATATCTCACCTAGACCACTTCCTGTTGCAGTAAATGTAAAGGTATCGGCACTAAAACACCTTATGAGAGTCTTAAAGTTTTGTAACGTAGCATATTTTAATTAACGCTTTAAGTTTAGGCGTCCATTTAGAATAAACCATGTTCGTTAATAAATGGTTGCGAACTATTTTTCAAACAGATACCTTAGTCAGTTGTTCCTTGAGACCTGTTTTTACTTTATCAACCAATTCGTTTTCGATTTTCCTAGCTATAAATAGTTTGGTTAAAAGGAGTTTCAGCAACATCACCTAGATCAGTAAGATCTAGGTGGTGTTGGTTTCAGTGGAAATTACAAATAATAAGATTGGGTTAGAACAGCATTTCTCACCCTTTTTGCCGCGTAATCCAGCTTATTTGTTAGTAGTGGTACCGCGACTCAAACGTAAAATTTTTAAAAACCTAATAGACTGAAGTAGCTGTATATTATATAAATGAATACCTCAGATTAAAACTTTTGGGTTTGAAAATTAATTCGCCTTTTCGTCAAAACTCGTATTTAAGGTTAAAGTGAATAGATGTTTGGGAGGTTTCTTACTTCGATGCATGGAGACTATGGATTTTTAAGCACAAATTACTGTATTTGGAAACATTGATATCTCTTCATAGAAACAGAGTAAATCAAAGTACAGCGATACAAACAAAGCATGACTTAAAGGAGTAATAAAAACGAAGAAAATGAGAAGTCATGAAAGTGATAAGAATTAGTACAAAATTATTTACAACAAAATAATTATATATTCTTTAATCAATTATGAACGTATACCGCATAGTGTCCAACGAACCATACAGTCTGATAAAAACCTTATCTTTAGATTTAGAGGTGTTTAAAGTGAAATTGAGAGGGAGGGGTGGCGATGAGATGATTTGCTGATTTCCTCTTTTGCTTATGCAAGTGTTAAATGTAGATCTGCGCGATTATCAAGAAAGGAATGGTCAGTGTTAGAGTTATAGTTTCATAACAGCGTATCAGCATAATTATTGTTCAACAACATTGATGTGTTATATTGTGGTATTGTCATACACTTATAAATGTAATAACATAATTTAAATGATACCGACAAATTTATGCAAGGCATTTTCAGTCAAAATTAAAGAAATTTGGTCTGACTTACCTATGTATATCCAAAAGTGCACCTCTGCGGAGATATATGGCGCCGAAAGGTTTTATCTAAACTTTATTGAAAACTTATTATCTCCAAACGTATAAAGGTTATACAGAAAGCATATCACTTTAGTAATTTATCAAAAGGGTCACTTTAACATAAGACTAAAAATACCGCTCGACTGAAAGGATGTTTTTGGAGTAAAATTAACTACGTATGTTATGTAAAATTATTTTTTTTTAAATTTTCTTTTGTTGTCCAACGGTATTCGAGTATGAACAAAAACTAAATGGCAGTGAAAATTTATTGTTAATAAAAAAAGCGAGAATGTTACAATAATATCTCTAACTGGCCTCTTCTTCGCAGAAGTGCACTTTAGGATATAGATAAATTAGGTCAAATGGCTCTAATTTTATCTGAAAAATTTCTCATAAAATTTTGTCTGTATAATTTACAGGCACTCTTAATTTTAACCAGTTATTTCAACGATTTCATTTAAGAATTAATATTCCAACTGATTGAAGAAAATCAAGGAAATTGAAAAATCATATTTTACAGTGAAATTTCGGTATAAGCAGTTTTGATGCCACAGAAAACCAATTCAAGACGACCCAAAGTGCGGAAAGGCATTGAAAGTAAGAACGAAGCAGAAGATTCGGCTTTGAGAGATCGAGGAATGTACGTTCAGTGATCAGTGATTTCGAATGAACGGGGGTATTAGAAGCAATAACTTTGAAGATTGGGAATCAGTGAACTACTAGCACGTTGGACTCAAAACTACAGGATGCATATACTTCCAATCAACAACTTATGAGGTTTTGCTCTATTCTGATTTTGCGGTTTTGACTGACTGATTATTATGTAAGTGTTTCCTAACATAAGAACACAACACATTAGCGGAGCAACGTTTTCCCTTTGTCGAGAAGCAGAAAGATGCTGTAGAGCAGTTTTTGCGGACCTATTTTTGTCGATATTATTGCGTTATTGGAAAAATGTTGCAAAAATGGTACCCAACATATCGCGACTGGAATAAACTATTTGATAGAAGAGTTCTAAAAATAACGATAGATCAAGAATTAAACTTAGAACAAATACAGATAACAATGACTTTCCTTTCTCACTTCATAAGTAAATTTGAGACAATGTTTATGCAGCTAATGAACCAAAATAATATGATAATTAAACTACTATTCTCCATAGTCAACAGTAGAACGCATAATGGATAAATCCATGATAATAGCACTTCGAAACGCAAAGGGTGTGTCCAGGAAGTCGAATTATTCATAAGACTCCATAAAATTGATATACTTTAAATATCCGAAATTCATTTCACCGACAAAATCTTGTTTAAAATACCCAACTACAAGGTTTACCACATCCAACATCCTGATGGAATTACCCATGGTGGGACAGCTGTAATAATAAATAAAAAAATTACACACTTTGAAGTGGAAGAATATGAAAGAGATTGTATTTAATTAACTGCAGTTGCAAATAGAGATCTCAATGGCACAGTAGTTATGGCAGCCATCTAGTGCCTCCTAAAGATTCCGTCGCTAAAGACCAATATCCCGAGTATTTTTCAACACTAGGAAATCGTTTCATCGTCGGAGGTGACATTTCCAGTGGAGGTCCAGACTTACAACAACTAGTGTTCTCGGTCAAAAAGAAATGACCATCAATAATTGCAGGCATTTAAGTACTGCAATCAAGGGACTTTCCAGCCACTACAACGATGGAACGATGTAAATCTATTTTCAACTTATCATCAGACCACTCCAAAATGATAGCTACCATAAGTACAACTATTACTAAAACCGGAAAAAACCATATTTATACAACGCAAACACCAACTGGGAGATGTTTAGGAGATATTTTCTGATTAGTGACCAAATGAAACTACCATTAAGGTCAGAGATAAATATTGAATTTAGAATTTAAGAAGCCGCCTTACAGGCTACTTCTTTTTCAAAGGAGGTAACTCTGCAGTGATAAACTAGCCACAAAAAGTAAGAGATATGATTGCGAAAAGAAGAAGTGCTAGGACGATGTGACAACAAAGCAGACTTCCGTCTGATAAAACACGGTTTAATACCAAACAATTGAAGAACTTGTTATATAAGATCAAAAATGAAACAATCCAGAATTACATCGGTAATTTGTGTCCTTATCTAGTAGAGACCATTCATTATGGATAGCAAAAAAATTAAACGATCTTGTCAATCGACCCCACCAATTCCTAAAAAACGATGGCACTTGGATCAGGGATAATTTTGGCAGCAAAACCCCTACAAACAATGCTGAACAAAAATTCATAGCTGAATTTTTAGACAGCCCACTACAAATATCTCTACCCATCAAACACTGGTGAGGTCCGTGAGGGAATAAAATTAGTAAACGATAAAACATCACCTGGATATGATCTAGTAACGGCGAAGGTGGTAAAAGAACTATCTAAGAAAACCATTGTAGCTATCACGGAAATATTCAATGCAGTATCTTCCTGTACAATGGAAATTTGAACAAATAATCTTAATCCAAAAACTGTTGCCTTGTTTATCTCAATTACTAGAAAACTTCTTAAAAGCATCAAACCCATATTTGAAAGTTCCGAAACAATTCCGTAGCAGTTCGGATTTGGAGAAAGCTATCCATCCTGGAACATGTCTACAGAGTATTAGACATAACTAAAAATGACTCTGAAAGAAAAACGAGTGTGTTCTGCAGTGTTTTTGAATGTAGGGCAGACTTTTGATAGTGTTTGATATAACAGGCTGTTGTGTAAAAGCAAGCAAGCTTTAACTTATCAGTTCTACTTATTTTTGAAGTCATATCTTAGTGAACGATTTTTCCAAGTGAAGGATAGCTTTTCCGAATATCATCTCATACTCGGTCCGAAATTATATCTAATTTATGCAGCCGATATGCCTGGTAACGAAAATGTGATTGTAGTAGATGACATGGCGATGCTTCTTCTCGCAAAAATCCAACAGAAACATCAAATCAGCTGCAAATCTCACTTAACGTTCTGGAAACTTGTTTACACAAATGGCGAATACAAGTGAGCGAAGAAAAATCTGTACACATCACATTCACAAGTCCGGGTGTTACTAATCAAAGAATCCGTTAGATACCTTGGGATACACTTGCCTAAATGACTTAATTGGAGAGATCACATCATAACTAAAAGAGAGGAAGAATCAATCCTTTCGCTCACCAGCAAATTACTACTGTATAAAACTACTCTGGTACCTATTTCAATGGACCTATGGAATGATGTTGTGGGGATGTGGAAAATAATCAAACATTAACATTATTCAGTGTTTCCAAAATAAAGCGTTAAGAATGATAGTCAAAGCCTGTTGGTGTATTGGCGATATGACACTACGTAACGATCTCCACATAAAATCCATGAGGAAATTAAAAACCATACCGCAGTTCGCTTGAATAAACATTCCAAAGCGTGGGCTGTGAATCTTTTCAACAATGAACACGTAAACAGAAGATTAATTTATACCAAAGTGCTAGAGCGCGTAGAATAAATTATGTGTGTGTATCTGTGTATGTAAATACAGCGCGCCGAAGCTAACATGAGAGTCGGAAAATATGCGAACTACAAGAATTTCATTTAAAATATTTTAAGCGGCAAGATATTCAACCAATCACGTAAGAATACTTAGTTCGGTACATCCACAATCAAAATTACGTGTTGTCAAATTTGTATCTTGACAGATGTATTTCTATTTCATAATAATTCATTTTACAATACATCATTCCATATTTTATTTTAACTCCACGATTTTATTTTCTTATATAGTTAGAACTGCCGCCGAAATCCTTTTTAACCTGAATGTACGCTGAAAACGACTGCAGCTTTCGCCACGCATCCTTAGCTCTCTTGTTGGCTTCGATCAGCTGTACTATTGCATACACGTGGCCGTGGCTCTGTTCAGGTTCAGCGTGCGTCCGACCACTGAGATGACCCCAGTTAGATTCCCAGGATCACATATACACCGAAAACACTCGCTTCACTGGGAAGGCAATGGCAAACTACTGAGGTATTCTGTCTAGTAAGTCTTTTCTGGAGGAGAAGAGTCCATGTAAAGTTGTAGGTTCCCTATGCCTGTAGGCCACTTGATACGCACACGCCATGTAAAGGGCACGCCACTTCAAGGAGAATTACTATTGGTATTTATTGTACGTTTCTTCTTCTTTTTCTTGTTCTTCCTCTTACGTTAGGTCTTTG
Organism: Melanotus villosus; assembly: GCA_963082815.1. NCBI lineage: Eukaryota > Metazoa > Arthropoda > Insecta > Coleoptera > Elateridae > Melanotus > Melanotus villosus. Next base: position 30,275,954 of record OY720418.1, on the reverse strand, counting down.
ACCTGTGTTTTTACTAGATTCTATTTTCCTAGGAAACTGATGAATAACTGTCTCGCCATCTATTTGGAGGTTCCCCTGGTGGTCTAAAGCCCTCTGGTTTCCCGTCTTGTGCCGTCTTGACCATCCTTTCGTCGTCCATTCTTGAGATGTGTTGTTTCCACTGTCCTCTTCTTTCTCTTCCTCATCTTACGACGTCTTGGTCTTGGTTCCTGGTATGGACCTCAATACTTCCTTTTCCAATGCCCTTAATGCTTGTTTTGTTTTACGTTATCGGCTCTGGTGTTTATGGCATAGGTGAATACTAAGCTGTTCTAAGATATTTGTTCCTCCATATCATATTTATCGATGCTCCTGAAACGATGGCTGCTTTTTTTACTTGATTGGATGTTTCTTTTTACAGGTTGTGATCACATGCCATTTCTTGTTAATTTCAAGTTTGCATCTTATTGGCTCTTAGAGATTGTTAAGCATTTCGTTTTTTCGACTAAAACCGCTATGCTATATTTCTCGGCCGTGTTGTTTAATTTTTATAGGTTTTGTTGCACATTGTCTTCATTGTTGGATATAAGGACCGCGTCGTCTGCGTAACATACTACATTAAAATTGTGATTACCTATTTTATATCCTTCCACAGGTCTTATGCTTTCTATGATTTTGTTGTTTATTATCAGATTGAACAACAGTGGACTCAGGCTATGACCCTGTCTAGTTCCGGCATTCAATGGGATATTATTTTTTATTAATTCTCCTGCTTTTAATTTGATGTAGCAGCTAGAGTTTATTTATTCTATAATTCTGATAATTTCGCGAGGGACCTTCTTTTCTTTTAGTACATCCGGCACGTCTCGTAGTTTTATTCTATCGAATGCTTTAGTGAGGCCTACAAAGCAGAAGCAAAAGATAGCTGGACTATTGTATTCGATAGTTTTTTCAGAAATCTGGCGAATAATATACCGTGCGTCCACGAGACTACGCACCATAGCGCTGGAGTGATGCTAGTTTATTTTAAAGATCTACTCTTCCGGTGGCAATTGATAGTCAAACGGTTGCTAAGCATTGTCCATTAAAATTAAATTTGCAAGTAACAAATAATACACAAAAATCAAAAACAACAAAACTAAATAATTTAATCAATTTCGCAGCCAAACAAATTACGACTGGAGTATTCAAATTAAATGTTCAAATAAGTTTCCATTTACTGCCATACAGTATCCTAACCTATCATAAAAATTACGTCTAACATTACATATTTAACAATCGGGGACTAATATTAAAACACACTTCGGTAATTTTATCTTTAAGAGAATCTAAATTAGGATGAACTCGGGAAGAGTAAACTTTAGATTTTAAGTAAGGTCATAAGAAAAAATCGTTCGGAGCCAAATCAGGGGACCGAGCGGGGCAACCAATTGCACCTCCACGTCCAATCCAGGTTTCGCGAAAGGTATTGTTTAGGAATTCTTTAACTACTGCTGAATTGTGAGCGGGACAGTCATCGTGTTGGTACCATATCGGTCGTTCATCTCCAAGCATTGTATGTTCAATTGCAGGACAAATAGTTTCAGTTAAAAGTTCTAAATAAGTCTCTCCGGTCAACGTTCCGTTAATAAAATACAACGTTATTTAATATTCCACACTAAACATTAACCTTCTGTGGATATTGTGTGTGTGTTTTTACAATTAAATGAGGATTGTTGGTATTCCAATATCGAAAATTTTGAGAATGTGATTGATTATTTAAAGTAAACGTACATTCGTCAGTAAAGCACACTCTTTCTAAAAAATCAGGTTCATTGTTGCATTTATCTATCATAATTTGACAAAATGCAGATCTGTTTTCGGAATCTCCCTCTCGAGGTTCTTGATATTTAATATTTTATGTAGGTACGTAACTTTTACTTAACCCATTTTCTGCACTTAATTGCCGCACTGATATGCTGGGATTAGTACGAGCAGCTGCCGTTATATCAATTTCACGATCATGAACCGCAGGATTAATGATATCAGGTACTACAAATCTTGAGCAAATATTACCAGTATTTTCAAATCTGCTTATGATTCTTCCAACAGTAGTGTGTGCAGGACGAAGTCTGTTGGGATATGTCGTTGCAAATCGTCTACACGTTTCCCTGCAACTGTTTCCTGTGTAGACCCATTTCACTATTTGAACTTTTTCTTCCACAGTGTAAATATTCATGACGATTTTAGGTTAAATTCAATTAGGACTTGATTTGTTTCAAGCCATACGTCAAGTTGAATGCCAATATCGTTTATTGCCATAGAAAAGTAAATACCTATAATAGGGTTTGTTGTTAAGCTGTTTTCGTAAAAGCAAGAGCTGATCTTTGGGATAAATTAACGTCGCTCTGATTCCATGGTGCGAAACCCTGTAGATAGGTGGTAACTTTATTCATGTCATGTTTCTTATATCGCTGTTGCTTGTTAACTTATAAATATGTAGGCTGGTTGCAAATAAAGCTGTTAGAAGGTCGTTGCTATCACTTTTGGGGAGAACCTGCACTTTGCTTTCTTAAAGGGCTTGTGTATCGCAGCGTTTCCACAGCTTTAACTAATTTTCTGTCGCTAGTTAATAACACCGGATCTATGTACCATGAGATCGAAAAAAAGATGATTCTGAGCAGGCCTTGACTAGTACAACACGATTGGCTACACTGGTTCTAGAATGCCTATGAATTATAATGTGACAGTGACACTTCAAATGTAAGTCAGTTTTGCAATCTTGTTTCCAGAATTATTTAAGTTTATCGTTGTAATACTAGTGAAGGATCACATTTTGAACACCTACTCTAACATGTATTCATCTTAGTTTTCAGTTTGTTCCCTAAATAAATACTGTTTTGTGTTTTAATTTATTTGACATTTATTAACCTCTAACCTACTGCCACATTTTGAAATCAGTCTTGCCAATCGTGTTGTACTAGTCAAGGCCTGCTCAGAATCATCTTTTTTTCGATCTCATGGTATAATGTATATCTTATCGCTAGTCACAAGAGTTCCGTCAAAATTCGCTTTATTTTGGAAATAAAGGGCTAAAGGTGTGTTTGATTTTTTGATACGATTTTCCACTAAGTCACGAGTTACTTTCTGTTCATTTATTCCTTACATAAACTACATCGAGATCACGTTTCTTGGTTTCTCAATATTTTTATAAATAAGCAGTAAATGACTATTTTTTGTTTTATAAAACAATTTAGCAGCAAAAGGAACATACACATGTGATTTCTAGGTATCACTCTCATCTGGCGCTCTTAAATTTGTTACTATTATTGTCAAGTACGTAAGTAAGTTTTCTAGGTAATTATTTATTTTGTAATCAGAAACAAAAACGTCACCTACAAAGGATTTCGTTTTATAAGGCAATTTACGCAAATTAGCGATTTCCTGTTTATTTTTAAGATACTGGTTTATTCATTCCACTCTCTAATTGTAGATAGGTATTATTTTTAGGTATGACGATGGGTATGCCATTGAACTTATTCAATGTAAATTAAGTTAGTAATTACAATTTACGTCAGAAAAAAACCTGTACAGCAAAAACTAGTTCATTTGTTGAATTTGATGTTTTAAAGTTACCTTTTCATGGGATAACGCTTAAATTAGTTAAATTTAAAACACGTATCATATGGTATCGTAAGACACCATTTTTGTAACCACCCAGGGCAACATAAACTGAAATATTGATCTGTTGTGGTCTAAAAAAAAATTAATTATTTGCTTAGGATTCATCAACGATAAATTACAATATTTATCGGCCTACAATAAAACTTTTAACTTCTCTTTTGTGGCCATCCAACTTTATAGATTTAATTAGGTAGGCCAGGTGTATGTCCTAAGACCTATTTAGTTTAAATTGCTTTAATTTAAAACTCTCAATAATAATGGCTTCCGCGGAAATACTTTTTTTGTAAATTAATACTATAGCAGAGGAATTCAAAATCTAAACACAAAGCAAGTGTTCAAAAATTGAAGATATGATTTTTTACTATTTAACCATTCGAATTTGCCCATTTTCATTTGCAACGACTAGGAGCTTTATTACAGAGTGAGCTGATGATACTATATATCTACAAAATATTAATCCAATCTGCCTTCCAATTACTTATTATTTTTTAAGTTTGAAATTATACCTAAATGATCTAAATATTTCTGCTCCACTATTTAACCTTCAAACGATTTTTAATCTAAAGTTTACATCACAAAAATTCAACAATCTCTGCTTGTTTTAGACATTATTGTTTTCTAATTTTAGTAATTAAGCTTTATGAACTAAAAAAATATTTTCAAAGGATTACTACATTTACTGGGCAATTTCTAATGTTCATTTCGGTACTGAATCACCCCATTAGTTTCAGAATATTACAATATTCCCGTACGTTAATGTAAAATTACGCAATGATTAGATTTATTTTCAGAATTTGTTTTTTGTTATCGCCACAAACTATAGACTAAAAATTTCAATACCTACCGTAAAATTGCCGTAGTACAAATAATATAATTTAAAGATGTAAGTATAATATTCCAAATAAATGAAGAAATGATTAATTACTAACGTAGGTAACGTACCTATTACATTAAAGTTTTTATGTATTATTAATCTTAGTTTCCTGGTCTTCCGTGGTACAGATTATGTTTGAAATACTTTAGATTTGTCCTGTAATTGCAGACTAACCTGATTTTAAAGTTAATGTGATTTTGTACGGAACAAAAAGAAATAAATAAAGAAGCATAATTTTTGGTCAATGAAATGGATTTTAAGAAATAAATTTCTAAGTACGATATTGTAAAAAACCCACAAGTTATACATAAACGTTAATTAACTTATTTTATTCTCAGAATTATTTTTGAAATGGCAAATTATAGAACTTTTATGGAGAATATTGAAAATATTTGAAATTTAAGGATCACAAATTTTGCCATAAAACTTAGATAATGACTTGGTTTATATAGATGTGTCCTCTAAAAATCTTCGTACTTACAAACAAGTACAAAATATTATTAAAAGAATGCAAATATGCATTTCTTGGTACCGAATAATTAGAATTAATTTACATATTAGTCAGCTCCCAACATACAACAGTGACCATGCCTTTGAGTTTCTTACAACAGGTAAATAAATTTATCCGTAGAAACAGAATTATAAAAAAAAACTTATTATTTCTTGTAGATTGTTTTTAATCTAAGTATTTATATACCTTTTAGAAACTTAAAATTTATTTCGTAAGAAAATGTTGACATCCAAAAGTCTGATTTGTATAAGCTACAAGCTACTAATAATCTATACATAATCGAATTGAATTTATTTCTACGTATACAAGTTCTTCTAACTAAATAATGAAATAAATGATTCAAGGACATATGTTTATCTATACTCGTAAAATTAGCACACCAATAAATTATAATTTCTAATTATTTACAAGACGTATGATAAACAGATTTTCAAAAACTGCCGTTGTAGAAAATACTAATAAATTTGGCAAAATATTTAACAATTTTTTAAAAAAGCCAATATTTGTTATGATCTGAAATATGGCAAAATTTTGTAGTTGCTACCCACAATATGAATTGATGTTTTATTGTATTTAAAAAACAACCTAATTAATGTCGCCACCGCTTAGTAAGTTTAAAACAAACAGAAAAAATTAAAACATAATTGCTAGGATGTAAATGCTATGAGCCCTAATATATTTTCATTGCACATAAAGTCAGTATAACTAAAAGCCGAAAATAAATAACGTAATGTGGAAATACCACAAATACCACGTAGCGCTGTTTTCAACAAAAAAATGACAAAAGGCAAATATAATCCCTACCATTCGACATTTGAATTTTAGAGCTGGATAAATACAGTAGATTAATCAAAGCAGTAGTCTTGATCAGGATGGCCATGAAACAAGTCTGTGTGTTGCTGCTATTCTTACCTGTATTTGTGTTGGCTGCAGGTAAATACAAAATTCCACTAATTAGTCTTTAACAGTTCATATTCATATAAAATTAATATAAATTACAAAAATAAAGCGATTGAGTTTACAATATTACAATAGGCTGATGTTCTCCCTGTCTTCAACGTTGTTTTGAATATACTGAGGTTTAATAATAGGTTAGAGTCTGATCCATAACTAATTGCAGACGAGCATTTTACAACGTAATAATTTGAATAGGAATTAGTGGAAACTGTTTTTGTAAAACGTTTTTTGAGATAATATTTATGACATTTTATAATAATGACCTTAGCATTTCGTAAAGTCGTAAACATCCAAATGGCGTAGAGTAAGTCTTCATTAAGCTCTAGCCTCAACCAACGTGGTCGACTTTACTAGCTACTTGCTTGTGAATTTACTCTCTGTCACTAAGCTCCCTCAATTTAGAGGTGTTGCCTAATTAATTCGCCACTTGCTGTACTGCGAATTAAGTTGAAGACTGGGATACTTTTCTCACTACTCGCCCTATACTTTACTTTCTGTGTGTTGAAATCACTGTCAACTCTGGTGATAGTCGCCGAAACGGCAGAAGCTGTTATTCTTTTATTTCGCCAGGAATTTGAAAAAGGGAATCTAGATCTCTATTGAAGGAGTTGAAGGACGATGGATCCCAGTGATGTTTTACTCCAGATTATTGATGAATAGATTAGCAAATAGGCTATCAAAATGAAATTGGCGATCCCAACTGCTACAGTATTAGAAATAACACTACTTATTTAGCTACTGCTGATTCATTTGAGTTTCTAGAATATCTGTTTCGAGTTGCTGAATGTATCCGAAGTGCTCACAGTGATTTCTTAAGTGTTGAAACCATTTCTTAAGGTAAGCGAAATTCAGTATGTCTAAATTCATTTCATGGAAATTCATTAATTAGTCTTATTAATTAGAAAGTAATGTTATGAGCTGAAAAATGTACAAATTGTTATTTATTTGCTCCAAAGGTATTAAAAATTTGCTTGGTTTACATCATCATCGTGGTTCATATAAACAATAGGGCGTGTATTCATAACAGATCCTGAAGATGCAGAAGGTGAACTGATATCAACAGTAAGTTGTTCTGTGTAATAGGTATTAGATGAATACATAGATTCCATATCAGATAGTTTGGAATGGGTGATACAATTTTGGATTTTCTGTATCAATCATATGGTTTAAAGTTGTGGTAGCTGACGAAGCTCGGCTGCAACATACTTCCCGAACTAATCATAGGGTTTTTCTTCAGCTGTATTCTAAGCAATTCCGTTGGCTTCAATGGTGCCCTCATTGCTCTAGCTAGGTGATTTAGAAGAAGATTTATTTGTTAGATCCCTAATTAAACCTTTTTATTTGTGACTTTTTTCCTTATTATATTCTTTAATCGACGTTGGAGGAAACGATAAATTTAGTGACAGTGCAATATTTAGAGACTGTACTTGAAACATTGCCATGGGAAACCCTTGCGATGCCAGCAAATCCCATTATTATTTTCTGTAAGAACAAACGCAATGACGTCACACAGTAAAACTGGCCTCGGTAATTTTGAAAGAATGTTTAATTATGGGCTTTCCTCTCTTAAGAAGAGTTGTGGTATGGCAAATCAGAGTACTTTTAAAACAAATCGAAGAGCCAGCAGGCCCAGCTATTGGAGTCATTTGTGCAGCGTGTAGACTTCATAATTGGCTACAAAAAACAAGTCCAAACACCTAAGCCAGTTTCGAAAGAGGATTCAAATACCGGCAATAATATTCCTAGGAAATGGAGAGAGCATGTAGACAATCTACAATATGTTAATCATCTTGGCAACAATATCTATATATTAACATGCTACACAGGTAGTAAGAAGCTCATACGCTAAATACCTTACGTTGGAAAATCATTTGTGGTGCTAGTGGCAGAAAGTTAGTATACGAGCCCCGTCCAGCTGCAGTTGGCCCACCCGATAAAATTTCAGTTATTGGCGTGTATTGAAGATTATTTAAACTAATAGAGGTATAATTAACCATTTTTATTTTGAAAATATATTGCACAAAAATAACGGAACTAATTAGTACAACAATTTCACCGTTTGATTTTCCAGATTTGTGTAAATTAATAATAATTGATCGAATTTATTCATCAATTACCTTTCCTCTGCCCATTATAGACAACAACTGTATTATCAATTAACTGTTTTACAATCGAAACATCTACCACTGCCATTTCCGTCAAAACAAGCGTTGTTTTCATAGCCACCTTAATCCTCGTCGTTAGCAATACTTAGGTAATGGAATGCAAGCAAACTATTTTTTTTTAATATTTTCGATTTTTTACACCCTATTGAACCCAGATCTCTCCTATATTCCTTTAATAGCATATTTTGTCTTAGATATTACCTTGTAGCGGCTGGTTTTGATCCTTGAGCGATAAATGCCAACAACACTACAAATTTTGTGTGTGGGCCAATTGAAGCTGGACGGGGCTCGTAGTTATGTAACAGAATCTGATACGTTTTATAATAAAAAATACACATAGTGCAGGGTTCACAATATGTTATTAATAATGGTTGAAAACCATTTATAATAAGTTATTATAACTGGTTTTAAACAATTAGTTTTCAATAAAAAAGAGATATTTAATAAATTTGCAGATAAAACTTCCCGAAAAAGCTGGTAAAGTTGAACCTCATTAGTTTTAGCGTATATATTTCTTGTGTTCGGCTGCTGCTTTTTCTGTTCCTTTCTATTGTACCAAGTTCTCAATAATTTCTATAAACAGCCTCTAAATTTTTTATTTTGGCTTTCAGTTGCTTTTTGTTCATCCCCTTGAGCAAGCCTTCTTTCTCAAGTCGTTTATGTATCTTTTTAAAAACTTCATCTTAGTTTAGTCTTTTTTGATATACTTACCATAACAAAGGCTTTGTTCACGCATTTTTAAAAAATCAACAATTTCGTTATTATTGCACTTAATTTTATTGTTAAGAAACAACAGATGGAAATCAGCGCGATAAACGTATAAACTTGCCGCCTGAGTTAGCAGGCGAAGTTGGTATTCGCTGGCGAGTAGCTAATACAATCGCCCAGAGGCTGGAATGTGGATGTTATTAAAAAAATATATATCTCCCCGATATTGGAATAACGAATAATATCAATGACTACTTATTAACATAACGTTCGCTGATTTTATTTGATACCAAGAGATTTCAAAAGTTTATTGCTTAATTTTTGATATTCTTCCATCTTTTTATGTGTTTTAAAACCCAAAATATTTTTCCAGTTAGCTTAGTTTTCTAATTTCAGAAAAAGGATCTAGATGTAAAACTCCAAATGGGGAATCAGCAAGTTGTATTGGAGTTACTTCCTGTAAGGTTATAACAGATGCTGTATCTACAAAAAATATTAGTGCAGTAGAATTTGCAAGAGCATCTCAGTGTGGATATGATCGTGAACCGTTGGTTTGTTGTGGAACAATTGGTTACAAAAGTCGTAAGTGGAAATTTCAATTACCTATATTACTTATTATTATTGTATATAGTCTTAATTCGTAAATGATGGGGATACGCTTGTATCTTAGGTCCTTATTTAAAAAACTTTGTCATAATCAATTACATGTAAGAGGCATCCAGACAAATCGGATTAATAACATTCGCAAGGTGAAAGACGTAATCTAAGCAGAACGTAAACATTTCTTAATTAAAATTAAAGACCACACACGATACTCCCTTAAAAATTGTACAAAGAATTGGTAAGAATTATTATTAACAAAATTCTGTAAAGTACCATGAGATCGAAAAAAAGATGATTCTGAGCAGGCCTTGACTAGTACAACACGATTGGTTACGCTGGTTCTAGAATGCCTATGAATTATAATGTGACAGTGACATTTCAAATGTAAGTCAGTTTTGCAATCTTGTTTCCAGAATTATTTAAGTTTATCGTTGTAATACTAGTGAAGGATCACATTTTGAACACCTACTCTAACATGTATTCATCTTAGTTTTCAATTTGTTCCTAAATAAATACTGTTTTGTGTTTTAATTTATTTGACATTTATTAACCTCTAACCTACTGCCACATTTTGAAATCAGTCTTGCCAATCGTGTTGTACTAGTCAAGGCCTGCTCAGAATCATCTTTTTTTCGATCTCATGGTATTTAAAATTATCCATGTTTAGTGTTTACAAATAAAAGTTTCGTTTGCAATTGAAACTCTGGAAGTGTGTTCCATTGCTAACCAATATTAAGTACTTTTACAAAAAGTTAGTTGACGTAAATGCCATTGTAGCAACGTATAAAAATTAAAAAAACTGCAGTTTTTTGTTTTAAAGACAATATGTCCAAAGATGTTTACGTATCAAATTATTTAAGAATTATCATTTTATTAAACCTTAAATTATTCATCAACAGTTCCTGTATGTTGTTATTCACACATTATAATCTATCTGAGGTAATATAAATAACCTGCATACTTCAGAAATATGCAAATAAACTTTAATAGCAATAAAAATTGTGCTTGTCTTTTTAAAAAGCTGTATGGTTAACAATGATAGTTTTACAATTAGTGCGAAAGACTATTTTCACATAATTATAAAATAGAGTTTGGATCTAATTAAAGCTTTCTTTCTTAGTCCTAATATAGTTAAAACATTACACATTGAGACTATGGAAATATCAGTAGATTATTAGTTATAAAAGTATGTTGTATTTATTTACTATAGAAATTGGCTGGGAATGAATAGAGAACAATATTATTCCACATTGCAAAAGACAGATGGAGATTTGCCATGTTAATCGCTAACCTCGGTAACTGAGGAGGCACCATGAGAGAGAGAGGGGAAAGAATGGCAATGGTTGATATTCTCACTTCGTACTTAAATTTATTGTCATGTTTAATTACCATGGCAATACTGTGCATCTCCTGTCTTCAGGTTAAAAACAGTATAAAGCTATATGATTTGATGTTTACCTTGAACACAACTTTAGTTGGAGTGTGGTTGGAGGCAATTTCAAACACGAGGTGAGAATACCGACCAGCGTGTTTCAAACGGTGGTTTACTTCACTCACCATAGGAACTTCAATGGTAAATTTTTAATAAGTAAATATTTGCTTCCTTAATTATTTTAGATCAAAGGTGCTAGTAAGTTTTTTCTAGAGAAAAAAATACGGCATCTATAATTCTTCTTAAACACCATGTTCATCTAAATAACAACATTTTACTTCATTGTCAATGTTTGTAATTATTGGTTTTTAGTCTCCGCTGTGAAAGATTTCAACGCGTTAAAGAATGGTTCCTTGGGCCTGTTTTGCAGTTGTACTCGTAAATAAAACGAATAACAGTAGAAAACAATACAGCTATACAAATAACCGTTTTTAAAGCAAATTTAATACCATATACAGGAACGTCGCAATTGAGTGAACTCAGGTTCCACTGAACTACCCACTCGAATAGATATTACATTTATTACATCTGGGATAGTGAATAATGAACACTATATTCCCCTAATCTTGTATTAATTTGTAATAGTTATACTGACGTTCAATACAGTTTAGCTTGTAAATAGTGATTGAAAGGAAAGTTAGTGACATTTTTACTTGTAATTTAATTTGCAAGAACTAAACAAGTGATTAAAGTTATAAATATTGAGATGATATTTGTTGATATAAAAGATATTTGAGTTGAGTATAATTATTAATGAAGTTAAAGTTATAGTTGATAACAATTATTCATTGTTAAATAAATTTTATGCAGATTTAAATTCAGTTCATTCATAATGTAATATAAAATAAGAATCTAGATAGACAGGGTAGAATAGTTTAATTGTTAAAAGTATTGTTGTACTGTAATTGTAAATTTAATTTAGCTAGAAACGTAGAAATGTGTTGGATGGATGGATGGATTATCAATGGAGGGTAGCGTGTTAAGCCATACGCATTTAGGCCACACTAAATGGGTCATTTGTACTACCTCCTAGTGTGTGTGTGTGGGTGTGTGTGAGTGTTACCTTGTTACTCTATCTCTTAGGCTTGTATTCGGAGGAGAGCGTCGTTAATTAGGTGTCCAACGACGAATGGCCACCAGGGCTCGATACCGATCTCCGGGAAGTAAATATGTGTTAAAAGAATGCTAGTATTTAATAACCGTTGCCAAGGAAAAAGAAAGAGCATTCTTATTGGAGAAAATATAAAAAGAACCAAGACAACGAGAGACAAGAGAAAAATAAATAACTGCAATATTATTTTCTAAAAAGGAAAGTGGTGTTTTTCTTAAAACGAAAGCGGAAAAGTAATTTAATAAGTTGTTATTAAGTACTTCTCTGAAAAGGAATTTTTTTTCCACTACTAGCATTAGACGATGTCATTATTGACCTTGTTTTCGAGCCAAGAAGATGAATTTCTCTCCTAGTGGTCAATAATTTTTCATTATTGACTACTGGTTAATACTGGAAACAATTGCTATGCACTCAGGTGCCTATTATAAATACATTTTACACAAATGTCAATTGAAATTAGCTCCTCCCCTTGGTTTCAAGCAAGGCTATTTGATTTTTGTGGATATTTAGAAATAAACATATCCATCTGTCATTTTATTTTTATATTAGTGTAAAAATGATTAATTAAAAGGAATAAAGGTGCTAGTAGTAAAAAAAATAGTATATAAACCACGGCAGAGAAGACTTTTCTCAGCCTCACAACTTATTTCCCTCCATGCTTCGCAAATAATACTGCTCGGCTGAGAAAAATGTCTTCTATACTAGTATAAGAGGTTGATAGAAATAAAGTGGGCGTTTTCCCTGTGAGAGAAAAGGGTTAATCCTGCTTATTTTGGATATTGAAGATATTGGTGATATTGGATATTGGAGATTATTGGATACTGGAGATATTGCTGATATTGAATATTGGAGATTAAAGGATACTGGAGATAATAATTAGAGATAATTGCAGTTGACTGGAATAAAATCAAAAATTGGATTCCTGTTATCTGGATATTGAAGTTGGATTAGGTTGTTGAATGCTAATTTTGGATTTGGAATTGTGGATACCAATCACGAGTTACGTGAGCCTATTTAAACTGTTGTAAATTAATATTTATAGTGAGTAAATAGTCTCAGGGATGATAGGGTTTTAAAATCAAAAAGTATATTAATAAATCTTCATAGAAAGTTAATGTTGTTGTAATTGAATTATTATTATCTATCATAAAAAGCATTTATATTCAGTTAATTAAAGTAAAGGAACCTTCACGACGACCCAAAGACAGAGCTAACCGAGGTAGATAATTGTAAATGACCCTTAATTAACATTAGCAATTTTATAATAAAAATAATTTTGGATATTTCGATTCATTGCATTTTATGTCAATCTAAAAAGTAGGGTATCATTACAATATCTACGTAAAGAATACATACAATTTGCTACTGCTGATTTTTCTGTCATATCACGATCACGATCTGCCTATCTCAATCCACTGCTGGATGTACCCTTTTCCCATTCCATGCTACTGCCACATGTTGTTTGCTTTTCGCATCCATTGGATTCCTGCCCTCTCCTTTATATCGTCTCTTCATCTTGTGACTGGTCTTCCTACGCTTCTACGACGGAGTGTTGGTCTCCATGCTAAGATCAGTTTTGTCCACCTGTCGTTCGTTCTGTGGGCCACATGTCCGGCCCATCTCCATTTTAATTCGGCTACCCTTTCCATTGCTTCGATAATTTTCGTTTGTTCTCGAATCCATTTGTTGTTTTTTTCTGTCGCTGAGCTTAATGCCTAATATTCTCCGTTCCTGCGCGCGTTGTGCTCTGGCTATTCGTTGAACATGTTTCTTTGTGAGACTCCATGTCTCAACTCCATAGGTGAGTACTGGGAGAATGCATTGGTCATATAGTTTTCTTTTTAGCGTGTTGGGTAATTCGGATGTTAAACTGTTGCTTAATTTGCCGAATGCTATCCAAGACATTTTAATTCATCGAAAGATTTCTCCCTTCATCCTTTAGTGGTGGTGTCTCAAGTATATGTAGTGTTCGACCTTTTCTAGAGGTTGGTCGCCGAGTGTTATGTTCATTTGTTCGTTTGTATTTGTCATGAGCTTTGTTTTATTAATATGGGTTGTGAGTCCTACTAGTTTAGAATGGTTATCTAATTCCGTAACCATTTCTTGTAGTTCTGCGGCATTATTGCTTATTATGAGGATATCATCGGCGAATTTTAGGTGATTGAGATTCTGTCACATGCAGGAACATAAATGATAAACAGTTTACCTACTTGTTATTTAGGATAGCCCCCTTGCTATGTTTTTTTTTAAATTTGATACAAACAAGAACTTAAAATTGGATGGATGAAAAAGTTATGTAGATACTTGAATTCTCAACCCAAGTAATGACAGTAATAGAGTTACCTAAAATATATGGAGTAGTATAATCTACTATAAGCGAAATAACGAAGAAAATACTGTTAATCTTAGAAAGAGTTAGTAAAACATTTGTCGATCTAGGTAAAATGAAGGCTCTAAGGATATCTAATCTACTTTTAATAAAATGAAAAGGACTTTCTGTGAATGGTTTCCTAAGTTACGAGAACATATGAAAATATCCCAAAATACCAAGCTAAAACTTCCCAGGACTCAATCGCAACTATTCTGCGCGGGCGTGGACTTTGAAAGTAAAGAAAGAAATGAATGCCACCGAAATATTAAATCCTTCCTAAGATTTTCCGTTCATCTAGCTAGACGTACAAATTGCACGGAAAAACTTATAATGGAAGATAAAGTCGATGGAAGAAGACCTCAAGGATGAGCAATGAAGAAACTTTTTGGCCATTAACCTGATCAAGTAGTAACAGCAGTACAAGTTAGAGGCCTGGAAATGTATCATTGAAAGTATAAAAACGTATGTAATATCGTGTTGCCCTGCAGAAAAATGCAAAATTCTATGGAAAAGAAACTGATGATTAAGGTCAGTAATAAGCGGATAAACAGATTTAAATAACGTTATGGTATGCGACTTAAGGATGATATCAAGACCAAAAATTATTATTATCTTCCTCAGCATTAATAGATCAGTCAATAAAAAAGCGTAAAGAAGTAAATAAATATGCATGTTATTTTTTCCCGTCGTTTAAGTAGTGTAATCTTCGAAACAGCACTAGTCATGGAAGAACCAGTTGGTTAAATCGTGACTCTATTCTAGTTAAGTTACAGGTTTATGAATTTTAATGTTTAGATATTAACAAATTATAAATACGACATGTTATTTTTTACCTTTTTTGCGTTTCACTTAGATAACATAACATACAGAGAGAGCATTATTTGTCTCAATGTGTATTATTTTCACTATATCAGGAAGTCAGATTTTTCACTTTTTTAAAATAGGATATAATTAAGTGTTTTTTATACTTGGATTTGCGAATTTTTCAATGAATCATTTTGTATGTTTTGTACGTGATATGATCGTCTGCTTTCCATAATTATTCGCCACAGAAGATGTTTTTAAATTTTATCAATGTATTTGAAACATCTAGCTCAAAACCTTCCAGGTGATACATTAAGTTAAAAAAATTAAGAAAACTAAATATTATAAATACAGTTTTGGTCATATCCAGCAGAATAATTTATTAATAAAGCCTGTAAAATTGTTAAGATCAATTTAAAATGTTTGAAAGCAAGTTTGAAAAGATTAATATGGATTGTTCTTTTTAAGCAAGGGGTTCCACTTGCACAACACCTGATGGAGAAAGGGCATCATGTAGACCGTTGTCCACTTGTACGGTAGTTTCCGATAGAATTAAGTCAAAAGAAAAAAGCGCTATAGAATATGCAAAAAACTCACAGTGTGGATTTGATAACGAACGTTTAGTCTGTTGTGGTTCGCAGCCTACTGCTAGCATCGCGAGTTCTTTTTTTCCAAATAGGACAGCGTGTGGAGTTACAAAGTCTGAGGATAAAGTTTATGGAGGCCAAGCTACAGAAATTGATGAACATCCATGGATGGTTTTATTAAGATATAGATACTACGATGGTAAAGATGCTGGATTTAAATGTGGTGGAACCCTGATAAACAAGAGATATGTGTTAACAGCCGCTCATTGTGTTATTATCAATTCTAATGCAGGATTTGACTTGTATGTGTTATAACGTTTCTTGATGCTTTTAATGTTGATAATATTCATTTTAAGGGATTCCGTTCGATTGGGAGAATGGAGAATATCTACAGAAGACGATTGCAATGAAGGATTAGCTAACGAAGAATGTACGGATCCAGTGGTTGATTTAAAGGTGGAAAAGGAAATTGTACATCAAGGTTATAGTCGCCGTAAAGGAAAAAATGACATTGCGATTTTACGTCTTGAAAGAAACGTAGCGATAACTGGTACGTTGGTAAACCTAATCAGTTGTTTGTTTTAATAAGAATAAAGCCATAAAGTGCTATAGAAATTACGTTTCTAAGTTATACGTTAAACACAAACTTCTGCTGATGAGGTAACAGTCTTTTAAATTTTAATAAGTATTTTGCATCCATTATTGAAGCTTACAAGAGTGTATACATTAATATCAGACGTACTGATTTTTAAAACATTTCAATCGCCAAAACTTGAATAGGTAACAGTTTCGCAAAAAATTATTTAGTATATCGTATGATCAAAAGCTTGAATTGGGCATGGCTCTGAAAATAAATCATTAAGCCTTTAAGTCTCGTATATTCAGTAATCAAATTTTGAGGTATGTGGAAAACGTTGATTACTTTAGTTAGACCCAAAAAGCATTCATTGTTGAATCATACTTTCGAAACAGAACGCGGTGTGAAAATTGAGTCCGGAATTACATCTGTAATTTCAACATAATTTTAATAAAATAACCTACTTAATAACATTTATGGTAATTTCAGTTAGGCAATAAATACACCAATTTAAAGGACATTGGTTCACACATCCATAGCTAAGCCCGATTTCGATCTTTTTTTAATCATATGGTATTATAATGAATTCGAAAACTTCCACGGTCAGTGTCAGTATTAACAAAACGTCTTCCGGATTGGCACCGTGTCATTTTGAGACAGAAAGACTCAACGTTTCGCCCACTTTTGTAAGGGGCTTCTTCAGGAGGAAAGCGAACACTAAAAGAGCACGGTAACTCAACGTGAACATCACGACACTGGTCATAAAATATTGTTTGAAAAATCTTCGATCATTGCCAATGCCCCTTATTTTTTCAACAGGAAAATCCGTGAGGCCATTGAAATCATCAAGACCCCTAATAACTTGAATCGTGACACTGGTTATTATCTATCCGATATTTGAAAGTCCACTATCATTACTGGTTCCGCTCCCTTCACGCGTGACCAATCGTCGACACAGTCAGATACGCTTGGCCGGATACAGCCGGTATAAAGTTGCTGCCTTTTCTGTTTCTCTTCACAAGGGTTTCGCCTCTGGCTTGGTTGACAAGTTGAGTTACCGTTGCCCTTCTGCCTCTTGCTAAACGAGTTTCGCCTCTGGCGTGGTTGACACGTTGAGTTACCGTGCTCTTTTAGTGCTTCCTTTCCTCCTGAAGAAGCCCGTTAAAAAAGTGGGCGAAATGTTGAGTTTTTCTGTCTCAAAATGACACGGTCCCAATGCGGAAGACCTTTTGTTAATATGGTATTATACTCATTAAGATTCTGCGTAATTACTTATTTAAAGTTGTAATTTAACATTTTATGTAAATTTTTGTCTCACTTCAGTATACTCTACAAATTACTTTGTCATAGGTATTTAATCACCTCTTCTAATTTTTAGAATACCTAACAACTTAAAAGCAAAGATATATTGCTGGAAAAACAGAGCTTTTATGAAAATAAAGTTACATAGGAATGCTTACAAAAATCTGTACAAATCTTAAGTGATTTTACAATGGATTTAACTATGTGTTTATTTAAAACTTTTTAATCATGGTCGGTAAACCGAAAATACAATATTTTAGTCTTTTAGATAAGCAACAGTTTCTACCCGTAACAAATTTTGTTACATTTTTCTGAAACTTTCCTGAACTACATGAAAGTTGGCCTTGTTCTTGTCGTTGTAAATTGAATACTGAATGATATATAATTTATATTTTGTAAAGTTTATGCTTGTAGATTATGTACGCCCTATTTGTATGCCTCCTCCTGAATCAACAGAACCAGAAGTAGGAACGGAACTAACTGTGGCTGGATGGGGCCAAACAGAAAACAGTAAGAACCTTTCCTAAACTGTAACAACATGTTGTTTTACATGGGTCAACGTTACTTTCAGGTTCCTATTCGGATGTTAAATTAAGAGTAGAATTACCACTCCTTGACCGATCAGTTTGTAGAGCGAGAATACGACAGCGAGATCCAGCTAACGAAGACCAATTGTGTGCTGGAGGTGAAAGGGGAAAAGATTCCTGTTTAGGAGATTCTGGAGGCCCTCTGATGGGAAAATTTACTAAAGCAGACGTACTTAGTAAAACACAGTGGTATCAGGAGGGAATTGTTTCTTTTGGAGTACTATGTGGAGTTGATGGATTCCCAGCAATCTATACTAGGGTATCAAGATATATAAATTGGATGAAGGAGAATATGGCGTCATTTTAATAAAATCTTAGAATTTAAATAAGTAAAGAAAATTACGATTAAGGCTTCGAATTGAGTCGAATCAAAACGTGATCCAGATATGTTTTATGACTGATTGTTTTTATTCATAAGAAATGTAATACAGATTATTTTAAAGAATCTATTGTAATGTAATTTATACAATCTAAGTAGGTAATAAATTAAATATAAATACTGCGGTTTCACTAAGGTATATGTGCAAGTAGAATTATACTTCCTGCTAAAACCAATTTACAAATATGAGTTTTTATTAAAGTTCAGAAAAAGAAATTATTAAATAAAGAAAGAAGTGTTTCATAGCGACCCATGTCTTCATTAAACTAAAAAAAAAACAAAAAAAAAACTGATGAAGTAGGGTAGAAAGGTAGGATCCTTTAAGAAGTTTTTTAATTAATGGATTGTAATACTGTTCCTCCACCAAATAACTACTAGTATAAGTATAAGTGATATTATATTCCTGCAATAAATATATTTAAGGTAATATAGTTCTCTGAGCATTAGTGTGGCATTTAGTTCGTTTCATAATTACATTAAAAACAAATTAGACGTTACCTTCAATAATATCCAACTCCGTCTCTTTTAACATTAAATTAAAAAATCAAAGTTTTTTAGTAGTTTTTATCCCTAAGCCTAGGTTTATAATCTGACGTTAAGTTAGAGTTAAATTACAGTTTGTGAGTGGATAAATTTGTGTAGCACATGGCAACAAGTTTCAGTTAACGAAGAAGGAGAATTTAGTGTGCTGAAGGCTAAGAGTGAAGAAATTCGTATTTGGGAGAATTAGCCGTACATTTTTTTGGGAAAATTTAGTAAAGCGACGATAACACAGTAGAATGAGAATCAAGTGTTGTTATCAGTCACAAGAATTTATTCTGCTGATAAAAGGTTAAAACAGCGTCTAGTTTTTTTTTTGATTTTCACTAACGGGCGACTTAAAAGTTTAGAAACCCATTAAGCACAAGTGTTGATTATCAAGAAATGGTGATAAATTAATTTTCAAGCGGACACCCATGATATTCCCAGTAATGCTTTTATACATTGTTTGGATTCCCGTAAATGTCTTTTGGTTTGTTACCTTGTAAGGTTAAAAACCGAATCACACTGTGCCACTTTTCACTCTCTACTTTAAAAACCAAAAGAAACTGTCGTTGAACTACATATAAAAGTTAGGAGGTTAATGTCTGAGGAACAACTTATGTGACGTAATAAGTAACGTGTAGAGCAGTAAAGAAATAAGGAAAGAGTGGGCATAATCAACTTATTAACTTCAAGGAAGTGTACGGTGTAATATACGTAAATTTACAAGGTTAGGTGAGAGTTAGGGTGGTGCTCAAGAAGTTACTAAGATTATCAACAACGCTTGGTTCAGTAAAACCCTGCTACTCTAGAGACTATAACATTGAAATAATATTTCACAATTAATACTTGACCTCCAAGATCGTAGTTATTTTATTAATAAGAAATTTATACCGACCTTAGTTTATATCATAAATCGAAAATTCTATTATTTTTAATTTTTGTTGAAATACGTTTTGTGGTTGAATAACTAATTAGTGTTTTATTTCAATTATTAAGAAACGATTCATCTAGGTGTACAGAACAAACTGCTTTAGTAAAAAGGTTTGGGTTATGTCGAAATTTCCCGCAACTTTACCGTTTTGATAAAGGTATGGCAACACCGGTTACGTAAGCAGGATTCTGCAGTAAAATGCCTTGTCAAAACTAGTCCCCCTGGGCGCTCTCCGGGAGGCAATAGAGTTTGAGTTTGAACCCAAACTCAATAAGGCCAAGCTTCTTTGTAATGGGCATTTTTTGCTAATATTTATTACCAATTACCATAATAATTGTAGAGCTGAATTGAGATAATTAAGAAAAGAAATGAATAACCCACCATACGATTCCGAAAATAAGCTACTACGACACAAATTCAGGTAAAGAAGTAACGACGAATTTAAAGAAAAAATCTTTTCTCGGAAAGAGAATCCAAATAAGATAACTAATTCAACGATCAGGCAAACCTAATAAGTGTTCACAATATGTTGGTTGTTGTCTGCCTCGTAACATTAGCATTGACGTAGATCTAGCCAGACCAATTTTTAATCGTGTGATCACTACTCGTTCTTGCTCGGTTACGATATTCCTATTATCTCTACCGTAGGTTTTTCTTCGAATTTGTCTACTGTGATTGCCATTTTTGACCCAGCTTTATATTTTTACTAGTTGTTTAACGTCTTCAAGATGAACAGGACTTAAACTTCCGGTTTATCGTCTTCGGTAGTTTCGCGTGTCACCTTGTCAGCTAACTCGTTCCGCGAGATATCTGCACGCCTGGGGGTCCAGATGAATATTATTTGCTTTGACTACATCTATAGACGCTAAAATGTTCTATACTAAAGAATCCCTAACGAAACTTGTAGAGATTTTATATCACAGCTTTGGTAATGAATGATATTTCAGTGTATCATATTGTGTAAATATACCAGCACGTGAGGGCAAATTCGAGCACTACTGATACCTATATTACTTTTAAAACCGTATGTATATTATATTTGTTGCGAGTTGGGCATTTACTAATAATATCACCAAATGCAGTTCTGTAAGTGGATTTCGGTAACATTCCTTATTTAAAATACGTGTAGATTTGTAGCAGTAAGAAGTACGGAGGAACTAGAAACATATCCTATATTTTTTGGGTATTTCAGATTTAAGCTAACTAACATGTTTCTCTGATAATTAGATAGAATAACATTTCGATTAGACGCTTATGAAATTTGATTTTTATTTCTTCGTCGCTTAGCTTTAGCATATCGCGATTTAGATGATTTCTTTGAGAAATAACGCGGAAAGCATAATTTAAGATAAACCTTATTGGCAGGGATGATACACCTACCTCACAGCAAATGATATCTAGCAGGCTGGTTCAGAATACATCCGCCACTAAGCGCAAGCCTATATTATAATGGAGATAGTAGGATTTTCTAGAGATAATACATCCGTAATAAATTTTGGATAACACTAGGTTCTTGCATAATTGCATCAGATCCCCAGGTAATACTTGATAAACATCGATGGATATTTAAATCTTTCTTAGCATTTGTATTGAATTTAATCTTTCCGTTAAGTTTGGAATCGAAAACAATATCCAGAAATCGTGTGTTGTTTTTCAGTTTTAGTCTGTGGTCCTTTAATGGTAATTTAGGGTTTCTGGTGCAACTTCTGAGGCGGTAAAACTGCATGTAGCATGGTTTTCTTTAAAAGGATGCGCCATTGTGTTTGATATTTCAAAATTGTTTGTTAATATATTCTTTTTATTTATATACTTATTCCGTTTACTAAGACAACTGGGGACAAGTTCGAGTTGTTACTTCTCGACATCCTTCTGATTTTGTCCAAACTGTTACTATAAGAATGTCTTTGGTGATTGTTTATACATATATAGCTATTGCACCATTGCACGATTCTTTCTTACTAGATAGTATGATGCAGCGTGCTAATGCATGACTTTGTTTAAATTTAGTCACGTTTTCTTTGATAGAGGAACAATTAAAGACGTGGAGTATCTTGTTCTTGTTTTATATAGTATTCTTAATTTTATCGTTTTATGATGGAACGGAAATGTGTTGTTATTAGATCATCATTAATTAATACATTTGTTAAGTTGTTAGAATATAAAAACCAGTTAGTTTTACGTAGGTTGAATCGCTTTAGAGGAACTGTAGCTGAAAATCTATGACGAAACTGTAGATGTATTGGAAAGTGATCTGAGAACAAGCAATCATCTAAAACTAACCAGTCAATAACTGACGTAAGTTTATAAAAGATCGATTGACGTCAACCTGTCGGATTTCGAGTATGTTCAATAAAATTAAATTGTCTAGTCTATAGTTGTTTCCATTCTTCGTCCTCTATTATCTGAATAAGAAGATTCACATACTGAGTTATGGGAATTAAAATTTCTAACAATCAAAAAAGATTCTGATAGCTGAGAGATAAAATACTTCAACTGATTTGAGTTCCAGCGGGCACCAGGTACTTAAGTAGACGTTACGTGCAGTAAATTGAGTAGGATAATAGATTCTAACTACTATATCTAATAACTTTGTGTTTAACTGTATTTTTTTGGTATGGATGACGGTTCATTAATATGATTGCAAGTACGCTTCGTGCTCTTTGCTGCGGATATAGGTACATCTTTTGGAAATATATATTATGGCGTTTTCGTTGTTAGGTTTCTTTGAAACATGTACAGAAAGGGTTAATAATTTGAATTAATAACTTAAAGTCACACTTGTGATGTTTCAATCCATTGCAATTCCGTATATTAAGCTTGTAACATCCATTAATATAACGGTCGGTTTTTTTGCAGGAATTCCCTATTATTATTAACATTGTGGAGAAAAATAATTTTCATCATTTAACTTTACCTCTAGGTTTCTCTTTTCGCCAGCATTTTCCATTCTTCCACTAGGATTAAAAAATTGTTCATTTATTGCAGTATCACTAAGATTTTCCAAATTTGGAAAAAATCGGTTACTAAAACAGTAACACTATCTGCGACACAAGTTTACTTCCATCTCTGACATATGAGGTTAACGTAAAATATTTGGATTTGTTCCGTTGTTTGAAATATTATCGTCTGTTATTTCTACTGTATTCGTTAGCAGTGGATTTACTAGGCTTTTTTCTGTTCTCTCTTTTATTTTCGATCCTGTGAATGTTTTCGGCATCATCTTCTGTAACGCATTGGAAATAATTTTGTATATTTCCGAAATCAACGCAATGCTCAAAGTTTCTACATCAAACTGTGACTGTACAGGCTTACTCACAACTGGTGAATAAGAAGTGGTAGATGTTTAACGTTTGGTATCTTATACTCATCTTTTTGGTCGCTTAAATATACTTCTTTTTCGAATAGGATTGTACGTAGAACAAAATCAACGAGAGGAAGTTAAATAATGACCTCTGTAATTCGCACAAACTGGTGGACCTTCACAAGGACGGTATCGATGCGGGAGCTTGCTACAACTATATATAACGTTCTTGCTTACAGTTCAGCGATGTGTGTCTTTGTCCTTGGTGCCTAAAGCCGAACAGTAAGACTATAGTAAGCAACTTTGATCCGTTCCGGAGGAGATGGCCGACGCGACGGTTCAAACTAAAACTAAGAATGATGGAAGCAGTATCGTGTAGGATACCATTTCTTTTGGTTTTTGTTTTTTAGTGTCAACTGTCCCCATTGATCGTAGATTCTCTACGATATCCTCTACAGAACAATTTTTATTATCTTAGGCAACTCTTTTCCAACTCATTTTATTATCTTGCCTAGACCTAAAAATCTGATATTTTGCGCAGATCTAAAAAACTGTTCTGTAGAGGAAATCGTAGGGAATCTACGATCGATAGGTGTACTAACCTTTAATGAGCTAAAATTTTAACAGGAAAACCACCGAAACTTTGCATTTTTTGAAGACGAGATGCTGTATTGAACTTTGAACTCGAACTATTTTATGGATTTTTTAACAATTTAGATCTCTTGCTTTATTAGTTTTTTCTTCTTCTTTCGCCTCGGTCAGCTATGGGGCACGTAATTTCACTGTTTCTTTTTCTGCCTTGTGTTTCAACATTTGCCTAGTATTCCCGCATTCGTTTTCGGTGCTCTTCCTTTCTTTTGTCCTTGGTCTTGCCTGTTCTTGATTGTTATTATTATTGTTCTTGATATTATCTAATCTCAAACTGATCTCGGAAATGTCTTTCTCAAGCTATCAGTTTATTACTATTATTATTATCATTGAAATCTTTGTGATCACGACTATTTAGTACTGGGTGTGTTTTTTCAACCAGAGTCAATTTTCTGCAGATCAAAGGCATTTGGATTGTCTGGATTTGTGTTAGGTTCTTGTTGAATGTTTTCCCTACAGTACCAATAACTATTTTGATAATTTTCGTTTTGTTAACCCACGATCTTTGAATGTCACTATCCAAGCCTCTGTATTTTGTTATTTCTCAATCTCCTTTATTACGTTGTTATTATTCGTAATCGTTATGATAATCAGAAGGAATGTTCCTATATCAGGGCGGTTCGCATCTACGGTAATAAGCAGTAAATGGCCAATTATTATTTTAGTTTTATGAAACGATTCAGTAGCCAAAATAACATACACTTTGTCTGGCTTCACTAGCCACATAATAGGCTATATTTTTATACATAGAAGGCATACATCAGAAGCAACAACTAATGATAGTGTCAAAATAAGTTGCATGTAATAAAAAATAATAGCTTTTGTACTGTTTCAAGTAGCAGCTACAAAATGGAAGTGTATTTAGTCAATGAAAGAATACAGATTGTTAAGTGGTACGTCCAAGGAAGTTCTCTTCGGCAAATTACTGACCTGTTTCAAATTCTATTTGAATATCGGCCAGTTTCTTCTGTTAGGACTATTCGAAGAATTATACAAAAGTTTCCGGATGCGTTTCACCTAAAAATCATAAAAAAACCTCGCCGCGAAAGAGATGCTGACCAAGAAATACAGGTATGTGCTGCAGAAGAAGAAAATAAATTTTAATCTTTGCGACATGTAAGTAGCATGGTCAACTTCAACATGGGCAAAGATCGTGTGAGGGCCATTTTGAGAAAGAACAAATACAAGTGCCTCAAAATTCGAAAGAACCAGGAAATCTATCCAGAACATTACATAAAACGAATGGAGTTCTGCGAGACTATATGATGACCACTGCAAATTAAAACGAAAATTTTATCAATAACATTTTGTTCACTGACGAAAGTAGGTACTTTTCCTATTCATGGACATCATAATGCTTCCATTGTACGCTACTGGTTCCGTACCAATCATCATGCGCATTATACATAACTACCGGACACAATATCCCCAAAAATTAAATATCTGGACAGGTGTTTTAGGCAACAGGATCATTGGTCCTTTTGTTATTAATGGTATATTGAATAGCAATAAATACCTAGAGCTACGACAGAATGAAATATTACCTTGTAGGACTGCAAACGTAAGGTTAGAAGATAGTTGGTACCAGCAGGATGGCTGACCAGCTCACGAAAGTGCTGCTGTAAGAGCTTTTCTTAGCACTACGTTTCCTGGATGCGTAATAAGTAGACGGGGAAATATACAATGGTCACCTAGGTCCCCAGACTTATCAGTTAATGATTTCTTTCTTTGGGGACACATAAAAAATTGTATTTACCGCCAACAGAAAACACGTGCTACAAATGTAGATGACCTAAGGGAAAAAATTATTATAGCTGCAGCTTCGATTACGCCGGACGTGTTAAATCACGTTCGCCAAAATTTTTACAACCGCCTGGGATATTGTTTAGCTCAAGAAGGTGGCCTGTTTGAATACTTGTTGTAACATTTTGCTTAAATTATCTTAAACAGTAGTTATTTCTCACCTTTACGACAATATTTTACTATTTGTACAATAGAAGTTAAGCAAAGTTATGCATTCCTTTTTCGTTATGATAAGTTCGTTAAGAAATAATATATTGTGTGTTTGTTTGTTTGTTGTATATTTTGTAAATAGAAATTTTCTAGTTGTCTTGGATATATGGAACAGGATCAGTACCTATGTGGCTAGTAGTTTCAGACAGACTGAATACTCATATAGGGCCCGGATTTTAGGCAAAACGGACTATTTTTATTTTTTAAGGCACATAACCCAAACTTATACATAAATGTTTTTTACGAGAAATGTAATTATATGACGCCTATTTATTTTCGCCTAAACTGCCTAAAACGTGTGTTAACTGCCTATTTTGCTTTTTAAGTGCCTAAACTTGCCTAAAGCTGTTTTTTTTTTAATTTTTACTTTGGAACTAAAATATTTTCTTGAAATTTTATTTTTCAGAATATTGGATTCAGGTAGTTATAGACTTTTATAGTGACAACAAACAGGAAACAGGTAATAAACCATGGATCCTTACATCATCTTATCTGCTTAACTAGAATTACTATCGGTAGTTGGTACATTTGAAGTAATTTAAGAAATGAACATGTTTGACCGCAACCATACGAGAAAAGGCGGCATTTTTCATTGAAAATTTTTTCTTTCATTCAATTTCATCCCGAACGTGGCAAGTGAACTGTCTATTTTGTGAATTGTGAATATTTAAAAATGTACAAACAAAAGAGTTGTTTGAAGGGCAAGTTATCCCTGTGGACCAAAAATTCGGAGTTGTTCCAGATAAAGTCCGAGCAAGAAATGTTTTCGTAAAGTTTGTGGAAATGTGGCGAGTTCAAGAAAAAGGTATAAGCCAGTTTTGTTCTCATTCATTTTGTTTGTTTTTCCCCTTAATTTAAACGTGAAAAAAAAAGGTGAAAACATCATTACGACAAACTTTGCTGACACAACCACAGACCCACTCATCCAGTAATAGTGAATTTAATTATGAACATTGCAATGTGTTATTGGCTGCAAATATACCGTGGCAAAAATTGCAAAACACGGAGTTTAATAATTTTCTGAAAAAATATTGTGAAGAAGGATTCCCGATGAATCAACATTACGCAAGAATTATTTGGCAGAATGTTAATATTTCAATAAAATTAATAATTTCTGACTGAGTGCCTTCAATATTTGAGTGTTTTTTGAAGTATAAGTCCATTTTAACGAAAAATAGGCAGAGTTTTAAGATAGAAAACTTGGAAAAATATTTAGTGTGTAATGTAAATGCTTAAATGTAATGTTTGTAGCTTTTAATTGTAATTTACAAAAACAATAAAAAAAATTTTTACCGCCTAATTTCAAATTTTAAGAGACTATTTTTGATATTTTAAAGGACTATTTTAGGCGCCTATTTTTGGAATTATAAGTGCCTAAAATCCGGGCCCTACGTCATAAGTGATCTCCAACTTCAGTTATTAACATTGTCATCGGGTGTTCTTATATTTTAATTGATTTAACAGTACACAAATAAGCTACATTAGCATTTTGCTTTATACGGCAATTTAGATTAATGTTTTCCTGTTTATTTCTAATACTTGAGGACCTTTTAAAAGAATTTATTTCTTTTTACTGTGCAGTTTCTTTTGTTTTGTTAGTTTCACAATATCATAACAATCGCGTATACTAACGCAAAATTGTGCCATGTTCATATTTCCTTCAGAGTTTTGCTTTTTTTATCGCCACAAACCACAGATTAAAATTGTTAGTATAGCATAATTCTTGAAATTGTTGCAATGCAAATATCATCAAAGGAAGTACCGCATTTCTGTATAATATTACAAATAAATAAACAAATGTTTTATTAATTTGTGGTTGTCCCTAATGTCATTCCCGGTTTTAAGGAGCAGCTGCCTAGGCCCTAGATCCTTACAAATAGATTATTTTTGGCATCGAATTTTTGGATTTGTTGTAAACTTTGGAGTTCCTACAGCGAATGTTTTTATTTTTAATTTTTGAATTCGGCATTAATGCCCACGAATTTAAAATGAAGATACATAGTTGATATGTAAGGGTAATGCGGTAATGACTTTTACGTAACGACTTATTTTATACAGATGTGTCCCCTAAAAATGTTCACATTTAAAACAGTATGCAAGTATGAAGCATGTCGTTTCTTGGTAATGAGTTATTTATAGAATTAATTTACGTATTCGTTGGTTCTGAGTAGTTACCATGCTATGGAGTTTATATGCAGGTAAATAAATTTGTAGATATAAATGCAGAAATATAAAAAATTGTCATTGCCTGTAAATTGCTTTTATTTAGAAATTTATTTATTAAGAAAATACACCAAATATTGTTAAAAATGTTAATTGAATTTTTGAATTTATTTCCACGTTTATCAATTACAGTAACGAATACCGTAAAGCTAGTATATACTTCTAATGTTACAACCAAATAAATGATTCAAGGTTACACGTTTACCGATAAAATAAACAAATCAATTACTGATAATTGCTAAGAATTATTTAGAATATATTAAGATAAGCACATTTTGAAAATGAAAAATGATGATAAAGTTGGCAAAATATCGTTAAAGAAGACAATGTTTGTTTTTATTTTAGTCGTAGTAAAACTTTTATAACTGTTACTTGCAGTATTAATTGATTATGTTTTATTGTATTTAAAAAGCCTAAGTAATGTCGTCACCTACTTAATAATACTTTAAAAACACACCGAAAAAACTAAAATATAATTAAATAAATGCCGGGACCCTAAGATATACATTTTTATTGTAAATAAAATAAATAAACTATAAAAAATGGCGTAATATGGAAATACCATTGATGCCATAAAGCACCGTTTCCGTTAAAAAACATAACAAAAGGCATTGATAATTATACTATCATTACTTAAACTCAGCATACCAGCAACTATACTCCCTACCATTCGACTTTTTAACTTTGGAGCTTGATAGATACAGCAGATCAATCAAAACAGCAGTCTTGGTCAGAATGACCACGAAACAAGTGTGTGTGTTGGTGTTATTATTACCAATTTTTGTGTTGGCTGCAGGTAAATACAAAATCCTACGAATTAGTTATTTAACAATTCAAATTTACACCGAAGATTTGGAACGAATATAAATTACAAAATAACAGTAGTTCATAGCGACTTTCAAAATTGCGATAGGTTGATGCTCCCTGACTTTGCCGTTCTTTTAAACATGCTGAGGTGTAGTTATATGTAGGTTATACGACTCCTAACAAATTGTAACAAAGCATCTTAAAGTAATAACACAACACTAGTACTAACAATCTGAATAGCAACTTACTGAACATTGTTTTTGCAAAATGTTTTTCGCGATGATATTTACAGTATTTTATAGTAATGAAATGACCTTAGCAATTCGTAAGTCGTACTAATCCTAGATGGCGTAGAGTAGTAAATCTTCACTACGTTAATAATTACATTTCTTACGGAATGTTGATGTTATTGAAAAATTCATTATATACTCGTTATTGAAATAATAAGTAACATCAATTAATAACTTATTAACATTTTATGCCAATATATTTCATGGGCTTATTATTGTTTAAACGTTTATATCACCGCTTCCGTTCTTTTTTAATTTTCCGCAGTTATTTAAATTTTAAATAATTATTTAATTATATATACAATAATAATATATATGATAATAATTACATTAACAGAAATTTAAATTTTCTCCAGTTGTGCTTCACAGAAAATGATTTTAACAATTAATTTCAGATAGAGGATCCATCTGTAGAACTCCAAATGGGGAATCAGCAACTTGTATTGGAGTTAATTCCTGCAAGGTTATAAAAGATGCTGTGTATACAAAAAATGCTAGTGCAGTAGAATTTGCAAGAACATCTCAGTGCGGATATGACCGTGAGCCGTTGGTTTGTTGTGGCACAATTGGTTACAAAAGTTGTAAGTGGAAATTTCAATTACCCATGTTGATTCATAGAAATTTCACTTTGTTTATGACGTTGAATGTATTCTACATTAATTCGTAACTCGTAAATAATGGAGATAAGATTGTACTTTAGAATTTTGAAAATTCTGTTTATAGAAACTTATCATTTTCGTAGGCTTTTGAATTATTAAAAGTATTTCCTCAGTGAGATAAATTCTAACAAATTTAATTTTTAAAATTATATTAGTATTATAGTTTTAATAAAAAATACTGTCATAAATTATAGAGTCACCTAAATGAACCGGATTAATAACCTTCGTAAGGTGAAAGACGTAAGCTAATTAGAACGTAAACCTTTTTAAAAATAATATTCAAGCAAAAACATGTAAGTTTGAGCAAAATTGTGTACAGAATTTGTAAATCTATATTTAGCGCTTATTGAAAAGTATTAAAAGTTTCGTTTGTAATCGTTCGTTGATATCTTTTGGCATTAAGAAAGAGGTGTTTTGTTAGTTATCAATTTATCCTTATCAAGCGCCTTTTAGAGAAAGTTGGTGGAAATAAATGTAGTTGATTTTAGCAAGTGTAAAAAATTAAACAGCACATTCTTTAAAAGCAAGATGCTTGAAATAAATGTTATTACATTAAACTATTTAAAAATTAAAAATAATTAAACGAAAGTGAAGGACTCTTGAAAAGTTTATTATTTTATTTAGCCTCAAATTGCCCACCCAAAGTTCCTGTATGTATCCATTCACACATTGCAATTTGGTTGATATAATATAAATAAATAATTAGCATATGATGGAAACAAGCTTATCATTTGCTTATCATTTTTTCAACAAAATGTTGAAAAACATATATTTGTTAAAACAGTTTTACGGTTATAAATGAGTCCAAAATTCCAAAAGGACAATTAGTTTGAAGATACACAAACGCATTATAAAATAGAATTTGGTTCTAATTAAAGTCTTCCTAGTTCTACAATACCTATTGAGACACTGAAAATATTACAAGATTATTCGCTAGAAAAATATGTCTTAAATAACTGTGTGCTAAATGTATGTAGGTTTATTGATTGATATGGAATTTTTAAGTATAAAATATTAGGTTGCGTTAGAAATTATTCTCCTATATGAATTGCAAGTAAATATATAAGGTGACCGTTTATAATCATTTATTTTAGTTTAGTTATAGTCAACATGAATACAAATCAAGCATTTGCATATAAAATTTTACAAAATTTTAATACGTAGTTACCGTGAATGCGATAATTTGCTATAATTGTTTTTGTATTTCATGGCCAATGTTTATAATTATATTGATTTCAAATTTCTTTTGTGAAAAATTTCGACACATCAAGCAACAGTTTTTTGGGCTTGCTTGTTATGACGCATTTTAAAAATTGCACTTGTAAATAACACGAATAACAGTAGAAAATAATAAGTTAATAACATAACCTCAGAGTGGTGGGTAAATACCTTAAAAATTAATCGTTTGTTAACATAAAACTTTTTGTGTTAAAACTTCTTTTCGCGTGCTATAACCACGGTAACGATTGCATGCGAATTGTTTATATGTTTTTTTGGCGTTTTGCAAATTTTCCACGATTTTGTGTTCATTTGCAATAAAACCTGCTTTTTTCAAAGTAATTAACTGCATTCTTCAGATAAACGTCAGGCAAGTTTATTAAAACAGTAATTTATTAAATTAACAATATTGTAAACAAACTTATTTGGTATTTGGTGGAATTTTTGGCGAGCGTGATAGATTTTTATTGAAAGTCTATTTTCGGAATGACCGAAAGGCCGCCTGTTTTTACTGAAGAAGTTGTTGAGAATATTTAATCAAATGGAAACAACCCTTAATAAATCACTCAGAAAAGTGAGGTCACAAACCGGTACATATTTTAAAATATTCTTATCGACAGAAGTTCTTCCTTAACGTTTTGTTAACAAATTTCTCATACGATTCAAGAAAGCAACTCGATTTCACTCTCACAAAATAAGTACGGTGCAACAGCTATTTTGATTGGATTTTGGAAAACGAATTGAATATTATTGTACATGTTTTCAAAACAGTTTAAACACTGATGTGTTAAATTTGACGTTTTTCTCAGAAGATGTTAACTCGCAGAACTGCCGCATGGTCAGTTCAAAATCTACTTGTTTTTCGGGAGGATCCCTTAAACCTTGCTAAGATGTTTAGGTGGCAATCTGCAGCCAAATAATAATTGGGCCGATACTTTTGACGACACTATAAATGCCCATCACTATAGAGAACACATCATATTGAAATACAAAACTATGTTT
The DNA here is from genome assembly GCA_963082815.1 of Melanotus villosus. Classification (NCBI taxonomy): domain Eukaryota; kingdom Metazoa; phylum Arthropoda; class Insecta; order Coleoptera; family Elateridae; genus Melanotus; species Melanotus villosus. The sequence goes on along the minus strand of OY720418.1, from coordinate 30,243,727 downwards.
GAGCAGGATAGGACAACAGCGGCAATGCATTTTAAAGCATTTTACAGAGTTAGATAGGTTGCTGGGTGTATAAAAATCACGTCCAGAATTTCACAATATCACAGACGATTTGGTCAGGACAATTTTAAAAATGGCCAGTTAAAAGATAGCTCAAATTTTAAAAATACACTTTAAAGTCGCTTTACAGTGTTAGATAGGTTGTTTTGTGTATAAAAAGTGTCAGAAGTTCATATCACAGACTGTTTAGCCAGGGAAATTTTAAAAATGACAATTGTCAAGTTTCAGAAATGCATTTTATAGTGTTTTACAGTGTTAGATAGGGTTTTTCGTACATAGCACGTGAAACATTAGAGTATTAGAGTACTTTAACACACAAAGCCATTAGCAAAAACAGGTTTCCACCGCATTCGCCAGATTTAACCGCACACCGCACTGGACTGTTGTTTGTTCGTTTACTTAAGAAATATGATTTACAAAGTTAGACTGCATACTGTAAGGGAATTACAACAAATAATTATAACCGCCTTTAATGGTATTACTGAACAGCAGGTAGAAAACATGTTTAATTCTTTAAAATGTCGCGTTTAGCTGTCTTCCAATTAGTGGGGAACACTTTGTACATATGCTGTAAGAATAAGTAAATTTTTGTAAAACAAGTAGTTTGAATTTGATCTGTGTTTTTTAATTGTCTTTATTAGATACTTAATTGGGTAGCGAGTAGATACGCCTCTGTGATCCCAGAAATCAAGTCTTCATTTCTACCATTTGGTGAAATTATGCCCCAATCTATGTCCATTCTTTCCTCTATTTTATCTTTCCTATATCTTGTACCTTCCGCCAACATGCAAGGCCAATGCGGCCTAAAACTGCCAAAAACTACCTTCCCGAGTTTGACCAGGCTGCTATGAGGTTTCGAACATGGCTACGCACAATGCAACCTTTCTACTAGGTGATGCCCGACTAAGTGAATTCGAAGAAGAATTAACACACACAAACCGAGATACAATAGACGTAAGTGAAACCATACGTGTAGGAGAAGAATTAATTAAACTAAAATCGGGAAACTGACTATACCATAACGGAGAAGACAGAAATACATGCGGGGTCGGCTTTATAATACACAAAAAATTAATCCCCAATGTAATATAATAAAGCCATATTAACCAGGGTTATGTCCATATACAGGTGTAGTACCCACACGCCAACTACAAACCACTCAGACGAAGAAGTGGCAGATACGCTTGAAGAGATACAAGAAGCTTTAAATATGAGCCCCACCCACTACAAACTCTTACTTGGCGACTTCAATGCGAAAATAGGGACAGGACAATATGACGGACATTGCCTTGGGAAGTACGGTTACGGTTTAAGAAACGACAGGGGCCAAATGCTAAAAAACTGCCTAGAAACTAATAAACTATTCTTTCAAAAGAAGCCTAACATACAATGGACATGGAGGAGTTCAGATAAAACAACACGAAGTATGATATATTATATAATCACTGATAAGAAATATACGATTCAGGACGCCACGGTAATAAATAGATTTAATACCGGTAGCAACCATAGAATGGTACGGCGCAGAATAAAATTGAACACCTAATTGGAACGACGAAAACTCATCCGTTCACCGACAAACATATATAATATAGAACAATTAATTCAAAAAGTAAACGATCATCAAGATGATGTGAATAAATCATTACTAACAAACAAAGCATCAATAGAAGATTTAAATGAAATCATTATAAAAGCGGTGATTAATCCGGCTAATAAGATAATAGGGAAAACTCCAAAAACATAAAATTCAAATATAAGCAAGCCAACAAGAAGCCTAACGGAAGAAGAAGGAAGAAAACTTTTGACGCATAAGGGAGAAGGGGTTCAAACACTAAAAGAACTAAATAACTACGAAAAGACATAGCAGAATACAATAATAATATGATAGAAGATGTAATACAGAAAAATCGAGACTAGAAGGCTCAGAAGTAACATATAAAATAGGAAAGCTTCAAAAAGGAGACAAGATCATATCAAATACAAAAGAAATATTTCATCAAATTGAAATCATTTATGACCAACTATATTGTAGTAAAACAAAAAGACCTGACTTAAATAGAAATGAACGAAGGGCAAAACTATCCAGACATTATACGGAGGAAATGTCCTAAATACGCCAGTATTAAATAAAATATGCCTTAAAATCAATGGAAAAGAGAAAAGTCCCCGGAGACGATGGAATAATATCCGAGCTACTTAGTTACGGAGGTCGTGCACTCCTTAAAAGTCTAGAGATCTTATTTAACGAATAGGAACAGCAATTATACCAATAGCATTGTTATAGCATCTTTATAAGTTGTTTACAAAACTCATTACAACTCGACTAACAAACAGAAAGCGACTGGCGAAGCATGGGCAATACAAGACGCTCTAACTAGATGCAAAATAGACCACCGATATATCCAAGCTATTAACGACGCTTCTGAAGACACCACAGCGGTTCTCCATACATTTGGCAAAACAAAACGCATCACACTTGGAAGAGATATAAAAAGCCTAAGTCATTTACACCTGCTCTAGAAAACGCATTCAAAACATTAGGCTGGACTCAAAGAGGTATAATAATATTCAAGGCGAAAAGTTCTCATATTTACGTTTCGCCGATGATTAGTCTTTGCATCTACAAACCTAAAGGAATTAAGTACAAGAAATGGTTGTTGAACTAAATACTGCTACTAGTGCAATAATAACTCCAGAAAAACAAATCAAAAACTAAATTTATAACCGATATCGATCTATAGGTTGCAACAATAACATTGATGGGGAAACACCAGATGAAGTGACAGAATATAGGATTAAATAAAGATGCCCAATTAAATGAAATAAAAAGACGTATACGTTTGGCATGAGTATCATTTGGGAAGCTCCAAAAATGTGTTTAACCAGTGCGTCCTGCCTTATATGACTCACGCATCAGAGACATGGAGTTAGCATAAATAATCTATTGCTGCATTACAAGTGAGTCAAACCGCAATGGGAAGGGCTGTGATGGGCATTACTTGCAAAGACAGGAAAACAAATAAGTGGTTAAGAGAACAAACCAACCACAGTCAATGAAGCTTCTGGAGAAACCCAAATATAATGATTTACCTACATATGATAATATAATTTATTGAAAAAGTGGTGAACATTATATGGAAATGACAAAGAAGATTACAGAGTGGCGACCATGGCAAGGAAAGCGTAGTGTGGGAATACAAAGAATGCGATGGGATGATGATATCCATAAAGTAATGAGGAGGATGGCGGAAGCATATGATCATACAAATTGGATAAATAAAGAGAAGGCTTGCATCCAATACTTCACTAAATTAATTATAATGTGTCAATTCAGTATTGTGTTGGATTTGAGTATTTGAATTTATTTTAAATAACCGGCTCAAATTATGACCGCCCACTTTTATAGCTTGTTAAGCAATTTTTAGTATGTGGCAAACGCAAAATTACTAGACAGCGGCACTGTCAATCATTTATGATCACCTAGTAATCCTAGTATTATAACTACAAATAACTATTTTTAAAGCAATATCATTACAATATAGCTAAGTGATAGGTTTACAAATTTACTTAATTTACACGCTTAAATTTTGACAAACTACAAACATGTCACGCTAGATTTTTTTTTACATAAAATAAGGTAAAAAGAGACAGCAGTCTCTCATTGCGTCTTATTTTAATCATCATAGGAAACGAAATCATTAAAATTCCTACATTTTGTGTAAGTACTTTGTACGTAGTTGCACTGGTTCGGCTGTTTTCTATAATCATTCCTCATATAGAAGATTTTTTTACACTCATCAATATACGTGAAGGACGTCTCTCAAAACTTTCTAGTTGGTACCTCAAATTCAAAAAATTAATATAACTAAAGCTGCAATATACAATAGACTACTTGAGTTTACGAACTTACGTGTCTACGATTTGGACATTTTACGATTTGACATTTTTATTTTTTCGTATAATTTTGCAACGATAAATGTAAATAGAAAACAGATAACAATAAAATATAAATAAAACCAAATTCTAGCAACTATTTAATGATACAAATGGAAAACGTAAAAATTTAAACGGGGGATAATATTTTATATTCTACACTCTACAGCATGCGCCCAATGAAATTGTAAAGTTACTGTCCAATTTATTTTAAAAATAACGTAGGCATAGAATTTGGTTCTTTAAATTCTGCGTACAGTAATGACCTGTCAAATGGCGTTTACGCTGCGCCTTAAATGAGCATGCCTAGGCCTCCAATTGTTATTATTATTTTAAATATATGATCAATCTCAAAGGATTCATATAATGTTCTTTTTAAGCAAGGGGTTCCACCTGTACAACACCTGATGGAGAAAGGGCATCATGTAGACCACTGTCCACTTGTAACGTAATTTTCGACAGAATTAAATCAAAACAACCAGGCGCCATAGAATATTCAAGAAAATCACAATGTGGATATGACAACGAACCATTAGTCTGTTGTGGCTCGCAACCTACCGCTAGCATCGTGAGTTCTCTTTTTCCAGACAGGATATCGTGTGGATTTGAAAAGTCGGAGGACAGAGTTTATGGGGGACAAATTACAGAAATTGATGAACACCCATGGATGGTTTTATTAAGATATAAAAACAGCGATGGCAGCGATGCCGGGTTTAAATGTGGTGGAACCCTAATAAACAAGAGATATGTGTTAACTGCAGCTCATTGCGTTATTATCAATCCCGCTGCAGAATTTGACTTGTACGTGGGCAAACGTTTTCTGTTATTTCTTGCTGATGTTATTACTTTTCAGGGATTCTGTTCGGTTGGGAGAATGGAGAATATCTACAGATAGAGACTGTAATGTAGGATTAGTTAATGACGAATGTACGGATCCGGTAGTAGATTTAAAGATAGAAAAGGAAATTGTACATCAATCCTATAATCGCCGTAAAGGAAAACATGATATTGCGCTTTTACGTCTTCAAAGGAACGTAGCGATAACTGGTACGTTAGTAGTAATAGTAATCAGTTGTTCTTTTTAATAAGAAGAAAGCCATACACCTATAGCGATAAAATTACGTTTGTAAGTTATTATGTCACATGCAGACTTGCCAAAATATTATGCGTTCATTATTGAACTTAATTTGTCCTACGTTTTTGATCACCTCTTGTAAATTTTAGTATACCTGACTAGTTATTTTGCTAAGAAAACAGTTTTTTATGAAAATACAATTAAATAGGAATGCTTAAAAAAAGAACGGATGCATGAATGTTAAGTGTTTCTACGATTCTATTTGAAACTAAATAAGCAGCATCATTTCTATTTTGTAACATATATGCTTGTAGATTATGTTCGTCCTATCTGTTTACCTCCTCCTGAAGCAACAGAACCAGAATCAGGAACGAAACTAACTGTAGCTGGATGGGGGCAAACGGAAAACAGTAAGAAAGTTCTTTAAACAGTAAAATGATGTTTTACATGAGTCAGCGTTTCTTTCAGGTTCCAATTCGGATGTCAAATTAAGGGTAGATATACCACTTCTTGACCGATCAGTTTGTAGAGAAAAAATACGACAGCGAGATCCTGTTAACGAAAATCAATTATGTGCTGGAGGCGAACAGGGAAAAGATTCCTGTTTAGGAGATTCTGGAGGACCTCTAATGGGAAAATTTACTAAAGCAGACATAAATAGTAGGACACAATGGTACCAGGAAGGAATTGTTTCTTTTGGAGTAGTATGTGGACTTCAGGGATTTCCAGCAGTCTATACTAGGGTATCGAGATATATAAATTGGATGAAGGATAACATGGCGCCATTTTAATAAAATATTAGGTTTACCGATGTGTAATGGAAATTACGACGAAAAGGCTTTGAACTAACTCGAGTCAAAACGTGATCACGTAAAAAATTATACAAGATTTTTGTGGCAGATGGGTCTTTTGACTGATGTTTTGTATACAATAGACAGAAGTACAATACATATTATTTGTAAGGATAACCCATTGTAATTTAAATTTTGTATATTCTAGGTAGGAAATAAATTAAATTGAAATTTTCTAGTTTGTAATGTGTGTGCAATTAAAAATATAATTTCCGTTAAAATTAAATATTTTGGGATTTATTAAACTTAAAAAATAATTGTTAAATTACGAGGTTTCTTTTTATTAGAAAAATAACGCCTAAATTTGAGGTAACAGGTTAAATAGTTTGTATGAAAGATTAGTAAACTAACCTGTGTCGAATAAACTACATAAAAATGTATATTTGTTATTACTTTTTACTAAATTTGTCCAAAAAATAATATAACCTGTATCACTGGTTTAGAAAACCGCAGTGACCTTTTCTATTGTCTACAGTCTTAAAGATTTTTTACATAGACAAAATCTGAAATTTCGCCTTCTTTTGAGTATGAAATAAAGTAGTGTCAGTCTGCTTTTAAAGTTTGAGAAGTTTTTTTTATAAATATAGATATCATGTATCTACAGAAGTCGGTGGCCGAAGAAAGATGCGTATAGTTGCTAGGCGGCTTTTATCTACGTAAAATAGTGTGATATTTTAAAAACTCAATTGCAGCCGGCTATATTCTGACTTAATACAGACAGTTCTAAGGTTATTAAGACAGAATACGGCCTGCTGCAATTGAGTTTTTAAAAAATCACATTGTATGTGTGTAAAGCTTCTTTCATAGAACATTTTTTTCAATATCCCACTTATATAATAATTTGAAGTTTTTAAAATCACGAACTGTGCGAAAACTGACGCCAGTATAAAACGTTTTGACAATAAATACCCTCCCCTCATTAAAATATTCAACATTACTATTCATAGTAATTAGGTAGATACGTGAATTGATAACTGACAGGAAATACAATTAATTTTGGCATAAAGAAACTTCAAATTTGATCATGGCTGGTCTGCTATTTGTGAATAAAATGCAAATTATTGTTGCAGTTTTTAAGCTATTTCGTTGTTAACCAAGCAACAAATTCAAGTAAAGTAGTATCAAAGTAAGCGCATTTTTTTATCTTTCGATTGATACCAGTATCAATCCTATCAACTCAAACGGGGAGCAGAAATCTGGATATGCTATTTCCCTATGTTCGCCCCTTAAGTCAAACAGCCGGTATAAGGAAATATTTATTCGTCCTATTTAAAACCTTATACGGACCCGAATATGGCATCTGTAACTTGGGTTGTAGGGTATCATCTCTTAGAAAGACTTAAGTGTAATTCTGCAACTCCTTAAACACGAAAAAAGTCTCCTTGTGATGATGATGATCGGGGATTGATTTGAGGTTTTGCATAGAGGTGCGTAATTTTTTGGCAAAATTAGTGGGGTTAAAACAGGTTTGATTACTAATAAAGAAATCGCCGGGGAGGAGTTTTAGTGTTTCTTCGTAAACCAGCTCAACCACTGATATATCTAAGTCTGTGTGGACGACTGTCCTTAATCCGAGTAGAACTACTGGCAGCGCCTTTGTCCAGTCACTTTAGGATTTAACCTCTAAAAAAATCCTAGCGAAGTGTACTCTCGTATACTTCTTTATTTTGGCATTCTAAACAAAAAGTAAAAAGTTCATTGCGTAATTGTGTAAGCTAAGTGAATTATTCGTGGTCAATGGTCATGAAAATCGTTTTCTCGCAAAAATCTCGTTATCTATTAGTTTTGCGTTAATTTTGGTTATTATGAAAAATATTTATTATAAAATTCTACACAAGAAATGTTATACACAAAATTTACAGACGACCAATAGTTTTCGAGATATGAGGTCGTGGAGGTTTTAACTTTGCAGTGCATTCGTTTCCGCACCACGTTTGAGGTAGAATGTAAGAAGCGTTTTTTTTTTACATGGTGTCCCCTTTAGGCCTAATCCATGCGTCATTTAATTATGACGTTTCTACATCAGTTTCTCTTTCTTCATCACTTCCTTCATATACTTCTCCTTGTTCTTCATTTTCAAGACAGTTATCCTCTTTAGTCATGTTTGCTGTTAAAACAGCAATGGGACCAATCCCATCGTCGTTGAATTCTGAAGGTTCAATTGTCGTATCCTCGTATCATCGGAAGTGGCATTTAAACATAACTGGCCACGACAAATGCCACAAATTATGGAGCATGGTAATCCTTCCTATTCTTCGACATCCACAATTTTAACAATAGAAAAGGAAATTGTACACCAAAACTACAGTCGCCATAAAGGACAACACGATATTGCACTTTTACGTCTTAAAACAATGTAGTGATGTTTGGTAAGTTTAAGTTTAATTGTTTTTAATTATTCTTATTTCCTCTAGTAAATATAAAAATGCAAAATATTAATAATGATATAGAGGTTATGTCTCGTGTAGTTGAGGCAATATTCGTAAAACGTGGCGAATATTCAGTATTATAACATATCGGAGGTTGGCTAGGACTATCAACATGGAAGGTAATTTGCAGTTAAAGCATTAAACTAACTAGAAAAATCATTGGATCATATACATCACAGAAACGGAACTTCTAAAAGCATATGGGAATTATCCTGACCAAATTCTTGTATTTTGTACAAGGTGGTCCAAATTGGACACTTTTGATAGGAAACACCAATTTCTAGAGGAGATAGAAAAAAACTAACCTACATGTTACGAGCTCGATTTTTGTGAGAAAGTGAATGCCGAAAACCGCACATCGTAACATGTAGGTTAGTTTTTTTCTATCTCCTCTAGAAATTGGTGTTTCCTATCAAAAGTGTCCAATTTGGACCACCTTGTACATTTAAATAGCAAGATTGTTTATCGTTTAAGTCTGGTTGAGATCTTGCTCGTCACAGATTCAAGACTCCTAAGATCAACTATGTTTCAGCTGAAAACTATCTATTAATTATTGGAGCATTGTGTAGTCGTGCCATCAACTGCCGAAACTAACTGTCGATGATTTGTCACCTACATATATCAATAAGCAAGACCTGAGGCTGTTACTGATAACTGTTGATGCATTTAGCAAATGGTGTATGGGTACCTATTACCACTGTTCCCAAGAATAAAATACATTTTACATCACAACTATCAATGTTCAGTAACGGAAAATTCGGCAACAACAATCAGGCAGCCTCCTGCACATCTATTTCTATGCATGATATACGTATCCGCCTAGATTCAGTAAGACTAGATACACAAATAAAAAATATTGAAAAACAACGTGCTAAATTTTATGCCAAGTTTCGCACATTGATTTCTGGTCAAGCTATTTACTTTCTGTCAGGCAATGCACGATTAAATAAGTGGGTTGAAGGTGCAATTATTACTCGTCTTCGAGTCCTTCACTACCAAGTCCACAACTTTGTCAATTGATTTCTACTAGTCTCACATATTCGATTCACGATTGGTCAGAAAAGAGACTTCAACTCGGCGCAGATCTGTACGTACTCGTTATCAACCTTTAAAATTCCAGCCGAGTTCATAATCATAATCTTACAGTATTATCTTTTTATTTATGCTTATTTATTTAATTATTTTCATTCTTTTTTTTAAATCCAAGCTGAAGTTGTGTTTGCTAAAAAGCACAGAGGAGACCGGTCGATCAGATCAGAGCCACCACATTTGAATAAGTAAAACTGGAAAAATTAATTCGCTAATCTTGTTCGAGACTTTTGTTTTATAAGGCAACAATATTACTTCATTACATTATCGAAGATTACCCTCGTTTTATTAAATAACACATTAACATAAGGAACAAAACCGTCTACCTAAAAAAGGAAGGTCAATATAGTCAATAAGATATTATTTCGTTCAGTTTTTAAGGGACGATTTAAACAAGGTTTTACTTTAATATATTAATAACCAGCTTCATGAACCAATTAAAAATATTATTTTAGATATGAACAAAACCATTTCGATTATTAACTTCCCTAAACATTCTAGAGAAGAACTGTATTACGGCAACTACAAAAAAGCTGCATTTTTGGCAATACTAAAAACTATAAATTGAAAACTAATTTCATCCGTTGCTATTGATTGGTTAACCTGTAACTCAAAATAATATCACAGTTGTCTCTGATAACTTATTCATTTTTACAAGCACGAATATAGGAGATATGTGCTATTCATAAAATTTCAAAAATACAAAAATCAGACTGATGTACAAATTATTGGTATTTAAATTTAGAACACCGAAATCCCCACCATGAAAGTGTTTAATCTAAAACAACTAATGAATTAAGCAAGACAGCGAGCAGTCGTGCATAAGATGATCAAGAGAGTGGTATATTATGTGTTTGCGGTTTCCTTACCGATGGTTGCGTTATGTTTACGTAAAGATAAGAAATTCTAAGCAATTAACTTCTACCAATTCAATGCCACGCAAAAGAATAGAAGGGAATAGTGCTGCTAAACTAATAAACGAATTTAATTACTGTTTGTAAAAAATAATGCGCTGATACCTTTTGTATTTTCGCTTTTACTTTAAATGTACTAAAATGCAATAATCGTTTTTGGTATCGCTTAAAGTGGCGTCAATAAGAACTTTGTATCTGTTTAAATGCTTTTTCAATTACAAAAGAGGAGATTCATTTAATATAACATAATATGATTTCGCTTTTATTTTGATTGATTCTGTTCTGAATTAGTTAATCTTCGTATTTATCGAAATATATACATTTCTAAACTGCTTACAGTATCTACTGCAATTTATTAAATTTTAATACCATAACTAATTTCAGAAAGAGGATCAAGATGTACAACTCCAAATGAGAAAGTAGGTACTTGTGTGGCAGTTAGTGCGTGTCCAGTTATAAGAAATTTTATACGCACCCAATATGATAAACTAATAGAATTCGCAAGAGCATCTCAATGTGGATATGATAGCGAACCATTGGTGTGCTGTGAAAATAGTAGCTGTAAGTAACAATTTAAACTGTACAGTAATCAATATGGTATATGTTATATCTCACAATCAATAACGGAAAGAAGATGTATTTTATGTCGTGAATACGAAATCTACTATAAATAAATTTAATGAGTTTCTTGAATATGTGAAAAATTAGTGGTATTTGCATAAAAAGTAAATAAACAATATCATAGTTAAAGTCAAAGTTTCTACTAAATATTTCTGAATACCGGCCGCGATTGTGTCAAAGTTATAAATCATCTGTTCTGGAATATACACAAAGCGCAGAAATAATTTTCATCAGACGACTATGTCCATCATCAGCTGCAGTTACTTACTTTCTAGAGTAGTAGTCTATACCATGTAAGCTAGAGATCTTAGATTTGATTCCCAATCTGGGTTGGTGAGATATCTGAAAGTATGACCTCTTTCGATACGAAGTAAAATTGCATGCCCAGTGCCGATACAATATTTCGTGCGATAAATATTTTTTACAGAGGAGGATGTTCTTTGGGTTTGAAAAAACTCCAGTCTATTGGTTAAAGTAAATAATTCATGGGCTAAGATCCTTGGCACCCGCAAGCTTTACATCTCTTCCTTTATATGTCCTTGTCAAAAATTAAGTGTTTTCCTTATTTTACAAAGCACTAATTTAAAGTGTGACATAACAATCATTTGCAGTAAAATTTCCACATCACATGTAAATTTTCAAACTCGAAACCTTTAAAACGCTTAGCTCTGATATTACTTTTCAGAGATACAGTTGGCTTTCTTTTGAAGTTTTAGCTAGATTTGAACACAAACATAACATATTTTGTTATATGCTCTTTAGTAATTTTATTATCACTAGATTTTTGTCCTTTACAATACATTGCCTTTTCAGGAAAATAATGTAAACATCTCCTGTTTCATTTACATGTCATGTTTTTTTTTTAGGTATAATAATAATTTTTATATCACAACCGTATTTTCCTCAATTTGACCAGCTTCACTACTTGTTGCTTAGAAAGATTGTGACGTGGCGTGTACCATTAGATACTTTGAAAGTTTAGAATATTCTGCAGCAGACTTTTTTGCTGGATGAGGGAAATAGAAATGTTGTGAGCTTAAACTCTGGTAGCCGAAAATCAAATAATTTTAATTTTGTATGTTGCGGAGCCATATTATAGGTATTTGTACAAATTACTGTATACTGTACCAATACGATCAATAGAGCTGCAATTCGCTAAATGTTTGTACACTCTATAAATTTTGATTTCATTGTTGTGCCATTGTGATAAATTAATAACGAACGAGTGTAATTAATTAATATATTTTAATTCGCCCAGTGGCTCATAATGTTCATATAAATATGTCAATAGGCCAGCATGTCCATTAGGCATAATAGGTTAAAGTTTCAAGAGCTCTTCTTCTTTTATACAGGCTGGTCTATAAGCAATGAGACACAGACCAACAGTAGATTCGCGAGGGCAAAATATTACGATTTACCTAAAATTACCTTAGTGTAAAAGTTAATATTTACAGAGAGAAACACCCTGTGTTTTAATTTTTCTTCTGTAATTTCATATGTTTTCGAAACATTGGTACGAAAATTGGACAAACTATCTTTTTTTGGGACGGAAGCAATAATCCGTTCGCAATTCTATGTAGGTAGCTCTTAAAAGAACCTGATTTTTTCTCCTCCTAATATCTTAAAAATACTTTAATTTTCTGTACTTAAAGTTACTGCAGATTTAATTGGAAAAAAACCTTGGCTCATCTTCTTTATACAAACAAGGTATTCTGTTTAAATGTCACTAAAGTTTACCATTTCAAAGATGAGACAATTGCTTTTCTCAATTTGATCTGCCCTAGCTTTAAGTGCAAAACAGTTGAAACTTTCTTAAGATAAAGGTTCTTTTAAGAGCTACATTAAAATTTACGACGAGTTATTGTTTCCCGTTCCAAAAAAGGTAGTTTCCCCAATTTTCATATCAATATTTCGAAAAATTTTGAAATTACATGAGAAAATTAAAATCAAAATTTTGACTTTGACACCCTGTATCTATCTAAATATTATTATAATTATATTATTCTTTTAAAGCGAGGACTTCCAAGTGCACAACACCCGATGGAGAAGTCGCATCCTGTATGCCACTATCAAGTTGTAAAATAATTTCTGAGGCAATTAAAATCAAAAGTAGAGACGTTATAGAATATGCCAGAAAATCACAGTGTGGATATGATAACGAACCTTTAGTTTGTTGTGGTTCAAAATCAACTGCCAGCATTGTCAGTTCTTGGTTTCCAAACGTGACAAGCTGTGGATTTTCAAGATACCAACCACAAATGATTCTTGTAATAAACGGAGCATATGGTGGTGATGCTACAAAATTATATGAGCACCCGTGGATGGCTTTGTTAGGATATAGAAACAATGATGGTAGCGACGCTGGGTTTAAATGTGGTGGGACGTTGATAAACAAGAGATATGTATTAACAGCTGCGCACTGCGTTGATATTAATCCTACGGCAGGATTTGAATTGTATGTGCAAAACCATTTCTCAACATGTTCTATTTTGATGACATCACTTTTCAGAGATTCTGTTCTATTAGGACTATGGAGTACCTATGGTATTTCTATAGCCGAATGTAAGCGAAGGAATTGCGCAGATCATACAATTCTTTTAGAAATTGAAAAGGAAATTGTACACCTCAACTACAATCGCCGCAAAGGAAAACACGATATTGCACTTTTACGCCTTAAAAACAATGTAGTGATGTCTGGTAAGTTAGTGTATTTAATTATTCCTATTTCTTCTAACGAATATAGAACTGCGAAATATTAATAATGATATAGAGGTTATGCCTCGTGTAGTTTAGGGAATACCCGTCAAATGTGGCGAATATTCAGGACTATAACATATCGGACGCTGGCTAGGACTATCAACTATGGATCTTAAATTCCAAGCTTACTACGGAACTACTCGTTTTCAACGAAACCCCGCGATCAGCAAACCAATGATAGCACGCTTGTCGAATGCAGCGGTACGCCCAACTTACCGTTCAGGGCAAAATAGTCCGTATGAAAGATATACTGCGGTTCAGTATCGGTTGGCGTTGCAACATTTGGATAGATCATGTCAACGCCAACCGATACTGAACCGCAATATATCTTTCATACGGACTATTTTGCCCTGAGACGGTAAGTTGGGCGTACCACTGCATTCGAAAAGCGTGCTATCATTGGTTTGCTGATCGCGGGGTTTCGTTGAAAACGAGTAGTTCCGTAGTAAGCTTGGAATTTAAGAACTATATCAGTATAGAAGGTAATTTGCAGTTAAAGCATTGTTGTTTTTTCTACTATCTAATAGGACACCTAGGCTTTATTTCTGAGATGTTCGCAAAGAAAGAACTTTGAAACTACTGAATTACTTCTTTTTCTATAGGCCCACTTTCTTTCCCGGTGTTATCTTGTAGTTTTTTAATTCTATTTTTGTGTCGCCGAACAGATCAGGACACACTAACTCGAAAAACTGTGTTCCAGAAAAATCATTGGTAACAATAATATGCATCGCAGAAACAGAACTTCTAAAAACATGAGTAATATCCTGCCTAAATTCTTGTATTCAATTAAATTGCGTTTTATCTACACATCTTGGGGTAAATTTTGATGGCGCATATGACTTTCATCTCCAGAAGAGGATAATGTTATGGGATTTGATGATTTTTATCAATTTATGTCTCATTAAACAACTTCCTGTTCGTGCAGCTATGATATCTTTGCCGACAAGGAAAGACCGAAATGTTAGCAAGATTATCCCTCGTTCAAGTCTGGTTTAGATCGTGCTTATCATAGATTCAAGACTCCTAAGATCAACTACGCTTCGGCTGAAAATTACCTATTATTGGAGCATTGTGTAGTAGTGCCATTAACTCTGCAGAAACTAATTGTCGATGATTTGTCACCTACATTATATCGACTACTCTGGACCTAATGCTGACACAATGTTACTGATAACTGTTGATGCGTTTAGGAAATGGTGGAAGATGGTTATTTGCAGTTTATGAGGTACCTATTACCACTGTTCGTGAGAGTGAAATATATTTTACATCTGAAGAATTCCATAGATTCTTGCAAGCGTTGTTAAATGCTGTAAGCTCACAGCGCCTAATCATCCGTGCAGACTATCAAAATTATATCATATATAAAAGGCTTTTTAAAGCAAACTTTCGTCAGTATGGGAAAATTCCTCAACAATAAGCTGGTAGCCTCCTGCACATTATTCTATTCCTATGCATGATATATACGCATTCGCCTAGATTCAGTAAGACTAGGGATACACAACTAAAAACTATGGAAAAACAATGTGTTAAATTTTATGCCACGTTTCGCACATTCCTTTCTGGTCAAGCTATTTAGTTTCTGTCAGGCAATGCACGATTAAATAAGTGGGTTGAAGGTGCAATTATTGCTCGCCTTCGAGTCCTTCATTCCCAAGTCGATAACTTTGTTAATTGATTTACCTTCTGCTAGTCTCACATATCCGATTCACGATTTGTCAGAAAAGAGACTTCTACTCGGTAACTACTTCACAGGTCCCTACGTATTCGTCATCAACCTTTAAGATTCTAACCGAGTTCATAATCATAATCTTACTGTATTATGTTTTTTTTTTTATTTATGCCGAGTTATTTATTTATTCCTTTTTTTAAATCTAAACGGAAGTTGCGTATGTTGCAAAGTTGGCTGAGCTACATCTGTGTTTTGTTAAAAACTTTGAAACATATAGGCGATCGGTCGATTAGAACAGAACCATCACATTTTTTTTTTGTAAGTTAATGGGACTGCCTCAACAATATTACCAATAGTATTGTGGGTGTTCCACGTAGTAGATAGTATTGATAGTAACTTGAGTCTTGTTAATTCAATTTAATTGCACATCCAAGATTCGTTTACAATCAGATCCTCTTCTTTCTTCTTTCTTTTTGTGTGTGTCTTGTATGCGTGTATAGCCAATCTGCTCGGAACCGCCTTTAGGCATTACTTCAAGTCAGACGGCTGTGTCATGTGTGTGTTACCACCTACTACGTGTGTAGTGGTCTTGTTACTCTATCTCATAGACCAGTCTTCCGAGTAGAGCACAGTTAATTAAGCCCAACTGTGAATGGTCTCACCAGGCCTAGTACCGATTCCAGAGGCCTGAGAGAAAATCTCCACCAACGTAGGGATTCGAACCCGGGACTTGCAACACGCAAGCCTATCCGTCTTACAACTGAGCCACTTGGCTTCCCCATAATCTGATATTATTGTGATTTTAGTTATTAGTTATTACTAAATAAAACCTATCTCGTCATTAGACAACACCATGATTACAACTATTTATAATATGTTAAATCAAGTCGCCACGTTATTAACATCATTGTTTTTTGTCGGGCGACTAGATTCTATTTTTCTTTCTACAATGCCAGTCTAACTATACAATTTGAGACCACTCTCAAAGTATGTAGTTTCATAAATAGCCTTTCGATTTCGTTGGAAACTTTCTCAATAATTTCTTAATAACACGCTTGAAATAAATAAACAGTATTTCTTCATTTTTAATTCCACTACGGAAATAACACGCCTATAAAAGCGATTTCTGCTTAGGTTAACCATTATGTTTATTTTGAAGGTTGATTCAAAAAGTAATAGCTCTTGATTAATCAAGTCAGATAAAATTGTCCATGATTTAACTATTGAAATTTCAAATCTAGCTTGTTTTTATTTGATCTCATGGTACAAGTGGGTACGTTTTTGCTATTCAAAAGAATTGTTTTATAATAAACTGCTTTTACTAGATTACATCCGCCCGGTTTGTTTACCTCCCCCTGAAGCACCGGAACCAAAACTAGGAACAATATGAAGTATGATTGGTTGGGGAGAGACAGAAAATGGTAAGAATTTCCTAAAACTAAAAAATAGTATTTTATTTTCCTGAATATTATTCCTATAGCATCGTTTTCTGACGTCAAGTTAAGAGTAAAATTACCACTTGTTAATCGATCAGTGTGTGTAGCGAAAATACGAAATCGAGACCCAGTTAACGAAGACCAGCTGTGTGCTGGAGGTGAACAAGGAAAGGATTCGTGTTTTGGAGATTCAGGTGGCCCTCTGTTGAGAGAAGCAAGCGAGCAATGGCATCAAGAAGGAATTGTTTCTTTTGGAGTTGGAGTTTGTGGATTTCCGGGAATACCTGCGGTCTATACTAGGGTATCGAGATACATAACTTGGATGTTTGAAAATATGTCGGCGTTTTAGAAGGGTATCATTATTTACCTCCATGTCACGAAAATAATAAAAAAATGTAGAATTAATTGGGACAAAAATATACAGTAATTATTAATATAATGTGCTATAATTGTTGTTTGATGTTCCATTTCTGCAAAGAACTCGCTTAATTTATTTTTATAGAGAAATAGTAGGAACAATTTGTATTATTTTTCAGTATAACATCATAACATGCTATTGTATTTTTAGTCTTATATACCTACCTATTCTGAGACCGTATTTCTACTAATAAATTAAACTACATAGTCTGCTTTTACAGAAAAAGTTCTGCAACCAAAATCTTTTTCCTACTTAAAGGAATGTTTATATTCCGCTGTTTAACAGAGAAAGCCTTTCTTCGGATGTATCGGCTCTCTCTCAGCCGAATGAAATTTAAAAAATATTTAACTTGGTTACTTGGAGCAACGATGAATTAAGGCGGACGTTTCTGGGGGAAATTTATCAAAGCAGACGTAAATAGCAAAACACACTGCTGTTTTTTTCTGGAATTGATTGTGGATTTTAGGGAATTCCAGTGGTTATCGAAATTCATATATAAAAAAACAAACATTATAGTAAGATCTCGGGGTTTTTCCACTGCGTAATGGAAAATACGCTCAACGAAGTAAGTGCAGCGGAAATCTAATGATTTTGAAACTTATATTACAATTGTACTTTTGTGAGTAAATCTTGTGGCTGAATTTTACAAGTTCAGTAAAGCTGTTTTTGAGTAGGAAGTGATCTACTTTTAAATTTGAATGGATTCGCTTAGAAAGTTTAGTTTATATTAATATAAGTACGCATGTATATTCATTATCATGATTATTTTTTACTAAAAATGTTAGATAATTAGAATATATCATGCCTAACAACTAAATATCCTGAATATCCTGGTGTATCGTACAAAATCGGAGACTTTTCTATTCTGGCTGCAGTCTCAAAGATTTTTTACGTACAAAAATCTGAAGTTTGTCTTCTTTTGAAGACTTAGGTAAAACAAGGTCCGTCCCGTCCGTCTTTAAGTTCTAAGTAACAAGCGTTCAAAAAAACCTGTGGTCAAGTTGGCTGGTGTTTGCAATTGTCAGCGTTATCGTATGTCGTAACTAGAGCCACAGCTGCAGCATCGCTGGCATCTAATGCCAGCTGTCAAACGTCATTTTACACGCATTTGGCAACAAAATTATTTTTTAAAGTTTATTAGAAAACTAGTTCTTTTTAGAACTAGCAAGCGAGTATAACTTTCCAGTTTTTCACGGTTCAGTTGCGAATCACGATGGTTTTTAGTGCAGAACAAAAAGTCACATTTATAAGTGGGGTTATGTTCACAACTGTAACATCTACGCTACGCTGTTTGAAATTTTTCCATAGGTCATTTGACCACAGTTTTTTTCGAACACCCGTTAGCTCTTGTTATAAATACAGATACCGTTTATTTAAAGAAGTAAGTGGGTGAAAAACGAAGCGGATAGAAAAATCAGAACCATTACCGAACATTTGTATGTAAGTCAAATAATAACATGTGTGTAAGCGTTTTTCATAAGGCACAGCATACATGGAAATACACCTTAAATCGAGGTCAGTGGGTGCCAAGGATTGTAAAGCGTATTTTCAAAATGTTTCCGAAACTTAAGTGGAAGCAATTTTTCATGCCAAAGAGGTACTGGCAAGGAATCTACAGTTTTACCTCGTGTCTGAAAAAGAATAGAGTTTCTGTTTCGCATTAAGAATCATGTTTTTGTTTTTATTATGAATTTAACGAGGCTCATAACTTCGCGGTTTAAAACATTGGAATTTTGTAGTTTGATTTTGCTCTGAATTTTGTTTTACAAAGCAACAATAAAATTTCATTACATCGTCTGGGATTACTCTCTCTCAGTAAATAACACATTCACATAAGAAACTAAACCGTTTACCTAAAGGAAAGATCAAAATAGTCTATAAGATATTATTATGCGCAATTTTTTAAAGAACGATCTACACAAACTTTTACTTTAATACGTTAATAACAAGTTTCTGGAAACAATTAAAAAGGTTTTAGATTTGAACATTTTAATTATTAATTTCTATAAACAGTCTAGAGAAAAACTGTATTAGGATAAACTACAAAAAAAGTTGAATTTGCGGCAATATCAAAAATTACAAATTTAAAAATAATTTCATCTGTTGCTATTTCTTGTTACTTAAAATAATATCATAGTTGACGTATTAATTTTTAGCTTTTTACAAGTACGAATATAGGAGATATGTGCTATTTATAAAATTTGAAAAAACCAGATTTATATACAAATTTTCGGCATTGAAATTTAGGAAACTATAATCCCCACCATGAAATCTTTTAACCTTAGAGTTTATAATAAACTGATTAATTAAGACAGCTAGCAGTGGCGAACAAGATGATCAAGAGAGTGCTATGTTGTGTATTTACGCTGTCCTTACCGATGGTTGTGTTATGTACAGGTATAAATAAGAAATTCTAAGCTATTACATATCTTCTAACAATTCAATCTCACGCAAAAGAATAAAAAGGAACAGTGCTAATAAACTACTAAACAAATTTAATTATTGTTTACAGAAAATAATTTGTATTTTCGATTTTGTTTTAAATGTACTAAAGTTCAATAATCGTTTTTAGGTATCGTGTATTAGTGTTATTAGTATGAACTTTGTTTCTGTTTAATTGCTTTTTCAATAACAAAAGAGGAGATTCATTTAATATAACACATAATTTCGCTATCATTCTGATTCATTCTTTTCTGAATTAGTTAATCATCTATCATTCATCATCATACTATGTATTGACCACAATAGAGTTTGTTCTAAGGAAAACACCAGATTACTTATTAGTTATTGTACACTTTATGTTTATTATTATAACACGAGTACAATGTTTACTCATAACAACAACGTCACCTGTTCTATATTGTGTTACCAACTTCAACCTAATATTACAGTGACAGTGTTTCCGACTTAAGTCTAACTTAAGACTATTATGACACCTCCCTTTTACAAACAAAAGCTTAATCTAATATAAGATAGTCTTTAAGGTAGTTGGATCAAAAGAGCAATGCCATCTATTGATTCTGCTAGATATCGCAACAGCTGATGGTTTTCAAATCATGAACTGTGTGAAAACTGAGGCCAGTATAAAATGTTTAACAAAAAGTACCCTCTCCGCATTAAAATGTTCATCATTACTATTCATCGTGATTAAGTAGATACGTAAATTGATAACTGACAGAAAATAAAATTTATTTTGACATAAAGAAACTTCAAATTTGATCATGGCTGGTCTGCTTTTTGTGAATAAAATGCAAATTATTTATTGCAGTTTTTAAGCTATTTCTTTCTTAAATAAGCAACAAATTCAAGTAAAGTAGTCTCAAATTAAGCGTAATTTTTTTGTCTTTCGATTGATACCACTATCAATCCTATCAACTCAAACGGGGAGCAGGAATCTGCATATGTACGATTTCCCATGCTATTTCCCTATGTTCGCCCCTTAAGTCAAACACCCGGTATCTTTGAAACCAGATGGTCATGCATGTTTTTTTTAGCTAGTTTTTTTTCCCAGGCCTTCATTTATATTCACCTAGTTTTTAGTCAAAAGCTTATGGGTTTTCGCGATTCTAGAGGCAATTATGTCGATGATTTCTTGAGTTTCCCTATACTCGCCATGTTAAATCTTCCAAATTTGGAGTACAATAACTCCGATCGGAAATGGTCAAGTTGGCTGAAATTTTGGATTTACATCGAGCAATACTTAATCTAGGTGTATACCAAATATTATTAAAATCTTATGGGTTTTACTTCACGCTCCAACTACCTTAAGATACGTGCGTGAACTTCGGATTCAGATTTGCAAAGGTTTTCCAAGTTACTAAATTATAGCTGAATACATCTGAAAATGTTAAATCTATTTCTTCAAATAGTTTTATCTCATTAATCCGTTTTGCAAAATTACTATAAGAAAAAGAATTATATTACAGCAGCAGACCTGCAAAATCAACGGGGTTGTAACATCATCCCCTATTCGGAAAAACTCCAGATTCGTGTCGTCAATGCCATTATATTGTAACCAGATTTGGTAAAAAATCTTGAAATATTATCGACAAGCAGTAGCTAAAACGAAATCGCTCAGTTACCTGCTATCAGTATACAATTCTAAATTGCTTACAGTATCGTCAGTATCTGCAGCAATTTATTAAATATTTATTATGTAATACCATAACTACTTTCAGAAAGAGGATCAAGATGTACAACTCCAAATGGTGAAGTAGCTACTTGTGTGACAGTTCGTTCATGTGAAGTTATAAAAGGAGCTATCAATACTGTAGATATTAAAGCAATAGAATTCGCAAAAGCATCTCAATGTGGATATGATACCGAACCTTTGGTGTGCTGTGGCAAAATCGGATACAAAGGCTGTAAGTGACAATTTCAACTTTACAGTGATCAGTATGATATATATTATATCTCACAATCAATAATAGAAAGAAGATGCATTTTACGTCATAAATACGAAACTCTTTTCATTAATCTGAATAATAGTATATTGTATAAGGTGTAGCAAGTACGTGAAGCTGACCTATTTATACGAGTGTAAAAAAGGCTTCACGTATGTGTTGCACATGTACTTTTTCTACGACCTCAAACTTAAAAATGAGTTAAATTAGCAAACGTTCACTTCACTCGACAGTTCTCACAAATTTGTCGTCCAAACAAAAAACAAGCACAGCAATCTATTCAAATATTTACCCGCGCCGAAAAGTGTATGGGCTCTTATGGCAGAAATGCGTAAAATAAACTCCATAAGAAATGCATTGCACTTCACGCATCGATATAAAAAATAAGACTTCACGTACTGCGATCAGTATGTGAAACTACTACTTTATACACGGTAGTAGAAAAAATAAATTTAAAGTCACCTGTCAAAGTCAAAATTCCTACTCAATGTTTTTGAATACCGACCGCGATAGCGTCAATGTTAGAAATCATTTATTCTAGAATATACACAAAGGGCATAAACAATATTCATCATTATCAGCTGAAGCTACTTGCTAGAGTGAACAATCTATACCTAATCTATATAGAAATCTTAGATTTGATTCCTAATTTCGGTTGGTGAGAGATCTGAAAGTATGAGCTCTTTCGGATACAAAGTAAAATTTTAGGCCCCGTGCCATACAGCATTTTTTCCAGAGGTGGATGTTCTTTGGGTTTGGCAAAATTTTAGTGATGTAGTGTTAAAAGTTAAGGATCGTAATATGAGGTTACGATATGAATATAGTACAAAGCTTTATCTACTCTCATGAAATTAGCAAAAAAAATTAAATATTTGTCAATAATTAATTTGCCTGATACAAAAGTTGACTGTTCCAATTTTCATTGAAATCTAATACGTTAAGGCTTGATTTTTTGTTTATTTGGTGTTGGTTGCTGTCAGTTTGAATGAAAATTGGAACAGTGAACTTTTGCTTCAGGCAATTAATTATTGGCAAATATTTAATTTTTTTTGCTAATTTCATGAAAGTAGATAAAGCTTTGTATTATATTCATACCGTAAAAATCGTAAAAAGTGCATAATAAATGTTAATAATAAATAAAATAACTATGAATCCTCTTGTCAATCTTTAATTTTTATGTCAAAAATCATTACGATACTAGTGCTGTAATATAGTTCATTACAAAACGATTTTTCGTTTCGTAATATTGATATTACGAAATGAAAGTAGATAATAGTATATTATACACGACGCTATAATGTAGGCTATTATTACCGAGGATAATGTTTGCAACACGAGCGAGTTTTGCAATTATCCGAGGTAATAATAGCCATTATAGCGAGTCGTATACTATACTTTATCCACGAACACAAATACGAAGAATTTTTAATTAAAATTTATCGACGACTTGTCAATAATCTGTCAATTATGATTAGAAACATAACCTATAATCTGTCAATTAGGATTAGAAACATAACCTATTTCCTTCATTATACACCATAGACAATGATGTTACCATGACATCTTGAATAATCATTATACAGTGCTGTCAGTGTACCTATAATGGATAGCATTATGAGTGACCAAATACATGAATAATTGACAGATTATTAAGTAGTCGTGTATAAAGTAATTTACGCGTTTAGATCCTTGACACCTGCAAGATCTACATCTGTTCCTTTATTTTATATGTCCTTGTCGAAAATTAAGTGTTTTCCTTTTAATTATAAGGGTGATGTTATTAAGATATGGTGTCTCCACTCATTCGATTGTTTGTGAACTGTATTCCTTGACAAGTCACGTACTAGTTCCAACAATTGCTGTAAGATGGCGCTAATAACAGTTGAATGTTGACACCAAGAACTGCCAAAATATTTCATTTTGAATGTTATCGCAACTCTTGGGAACACAACGTATTATGTTTCGGCCGTGCTTTTTACCTGATTTTCGAAACTGTCCAGAAAAGCATTTGGGAGAACAATTTATGAAAATGCTTATGTTTGCAGCATTGCAGCAAACCTTTTGGGAAGAAATATTTAATTCAAAGAAAAAATCGATTTGTTCTTAAAGCTGCAGCGTTTATATTATATTTATGTGTTCTTGTGTATCTTCTGTGAAAAGTGCAAAATTTATAAAAATACGTTGCTTTATAATAGGTTATGATTATGAAAATATCAAATTTTGTGCCGTCATCTAGCGGCAAATATCTGAACTAGTACGCGAACTGTCAAACGATGCAGTAGAAAAGTTTTATATGGAAAATAGTGGGAGTAGGAACACCATATTAATAACATTCCCATTAGAAGGAATTTTTCAACGCAATAATTCAAAGCGTGATATAGTAATCATATGCAGTAAAATTTCCACGTCACATGTAAATTTTCAAACTCGAAACCTTTAAAACGCTTAGCTCTTATTTTTGTCCATTACAGTACAGGGTTTTTTTCCGGAAGAAAATGTAAACATATCGGTCGGTATTCTGATCTCTTTTAAATTTAAGGTCATGTTTCATTACCATGGCCTTATCGCGTATCTCTGTTATACACATATACAGCTATATCGTTTTATGTTTACGCTAAACACGACTTTAGTTAGGGACAATTTTAAACATAAGATCAGAATACGGCCCATTGCTTTTACTTGATATTTAAGAAAATTAATCTAAGTTATCCTGTTTAAGCGGTGGATTCCAAGTGCACAACACCAGATGGAGAAAGAGCATCCTGTATTCCACTGTCAACTTGTAAAGTAATTTCCGAGGCAATTAAAGTCAAAAACAAAGACGTTATAGAATATGCCAGAAAATCACAGTGTGGATATGATAACGAACCTTTAGTTTGTTGTGGTTCACAATCAACTGCTAGCATTGTCAGTTCTTTTTTTCCAAATGCGGCAAACTGTGGATTGGCAAAACACGACGAACCTAATGTATGTAAACGATAAAAATTAAAAAACACGAAGTCTGTTCCCACAAATGTACTTTAATCTTACGAATTACGCATTAACGTTTTCGTACCGGCTCCGGTACATCATCAGATGACCCAAATACTGCTAAAAAACATAATAGTTTAATTTAGAATTTTATCTAAAATTTAAACAATTTAAAAAGATACTTGATATATGAAGGATACCGCAAAAGCCGAATAAGCATGGGGCTCCTAAATATTCACAAAGGCAAGACAAACATAATAATAAACTAACCGAATGTAAGATGGACTCACATGAGTCGGTACGAAAACGTTAATGCGTCATTCGTAAAATCAAAGTACATTTGTGGGAACAGACTTCGTGTTCTTTATTTTTTATCCTTTCCGTTAAAAATATTCCCATTTCGAGCAGTATGGACATCAATCAATTTATGATCCTAATGTAGTTACGGGATGGGGATGGGGTGGTGATATTACAAATATCTTTGAGCATCCATGGATGGCTTTATTAAGATATAGAAACCATAATGGTAGCGACGCTGGATTTAAATGTGGTGGGACGTTGATAAACAAAAGATATGTATTAACAGCTGCGCACTGCGTTATTATTAATCCTACGGCAGGATTTGACTTGTATGTGCAAAATCGTTTCTCAATAATTATTCTATTTTCACTTCATCACTTTGTAGAAATTCTGTTCGGTTGGGAGAATGGAGAATTTCTACAAAGAGAGACTGTGATAAATTGGAATGCGCAGATCAAGTAGCAGATATAAAAATAGAAAAGGAAATTGTACACCAAAACTACAGTCGTCGCAAAGGAAAACACGATATTGCACTTCTACGTCTCGAAAGGAACGTAGCGATAACTGGTAAGTTAGTGTGTTTAATTATTACCATGTTTACCATCTTTACAAAAAAATCGGAATATTAATAATGTGAAAGAGGTTATGTTATGTGTAGTTTAAGGGATATTTGTTAAATGTGGCGAATGCCATGAATATAACATATCCAGGTCTGACCGGAACCTACATTATTTATTTATTTATTTATTGCAATTCAACAGATCGTTGATCCACTAATAGTACCTCTGCAAATTTTACTAAATTTACACGAAAGTGGAAAGAAAAACAAACATGTTCAAATAGGTTAACATACGATTTACAACAGTTAGTGAAATATTAAGTTTCTACTTAATTAGTTTAGCATGCACAAGAGCAATGAGTAATAACAACAGATCAATAAAAATACCAATTAGGGTAGGCTGTGAAATTGAATTATTTTGAATTGGTACTTTAGCCACATCCACAGACTGACATTTTATAGCGTTTGTAATTTAACATTTTTATTGCAAACAAAGTTTATACTTAACCTTATAAAATGTCATTCTGTGGATGTGGCTAAAGTACCAATTCAAAATAATTCAATTTCACAGCCTACCATAGTTGGTTTTTTATTGATCTGTTGTTATAAGCTATTGATCTTTAAATACCAAATTATGTTCATAATATATTAATGCCCTCATAATACATTTTTGCATTGAGTTAATGTGACCGTGAATATATCGCATTCTGTAACAAACTGATTGAATATCCTACACATTCTGCACATCGGAGCATTTATAAAATAATTTGTTCTGGTCAGTGGCGTAAATTCCATCTCTGCAAACTTGGCACGGTGGGGGGCCCAGGACTTTTGGAGGCTCATTTTTGTAAAACAAAAAGACTATAAAAAGCGAAATATTCAAAGGATTTAAATATACTGTAGTGTTCTTTAAACACTTTGAAAATTAAATTTTATTATTGTGTAAACTAAATTCATAACGTAGATCTCAGGGTGTTTAAAAAAAATGTAATTGTAACTGTATGTGTGTTTGTGTAATCAAATTTACATGAAAGCAAACATTAAGATGTACTCAATATTTGAAAAATAAATCCTGTAAAGAAAACACACAAAACTAAACTCAAACAAAATACTCTAATACTGATTTGCAATAATAAATTTATAAATACTCAATATGAATTCTTTTCAGTGTAAAATTTTGAAAATTGCATCATCATAAAGGTTGAAATTTTTATGAAACAAATAATATTAAATCCCACTTTTACAAAGATTAACATTTAAAATTCGTGGATGAAGAATAATATCAAAAACTGATTACTTATAAATTTAAAAATCAACTTATCTTAAACAACCTGGTGATTTGGGGTTTTTGTGCGGAAAGAACGCCACGTTCAAAGATTCAAGTGTAGTTGACTCCACATCGTTGAATAGCTGACCGCTTCCTTCACAACTTGTTGCTGTTTCATTCGATCTCGAACTGGTAAGTCTTTATATTTAATAATTACTTGGTTAATCACTTTACTGTTTATAGTTAATCACTTTCATTTAGTTTTTATTTAATCTGTTTTTCTTTCTTTCAGATTTACTGATGAATGTTTAAAACTAACCTCACTTCGGTTAATGAAATAAACAACTGTTATTTAATTAAATTTCCATGAAATTTATTTATTAACACATAATATGGATAAACACAACAATAATTTAAATTAGCTGGATTAATTTAAATTTTAACATAATATTTACAACTCGTAAGTAGTTTCACTTTTATTTATAAATTATTAGACACGATTTACACTTTTTAATTTTAATTTATTTAATTGTCTTATTATTTGTTTAAATCATCTTCGTTTAATTGGTTCAATTTATTATTATTTACGTTTCACTTTTATTTATTCATAGTTAAATTTCAATTTTTAAATATTTTTAATGAACATCTGTAATTTTGAATCTATCTAATAGTTGTCCATGACTTTCTTTTATTAAATTAATGTGGAGCCGAATTTTTACGTGCACCCTCTTCAAATATTTTTGATAGACTGACTAGCCTCTAAAATAGCATGAACCAATTAAAACGCAGCAAATTTTCAACAACTGACTCAACTCAAAATTCAAATTAACTATTTACAATTTTTAACTTAACGAATCATTATTTTAAACAATTAATTGAAACTTATAATAACTTATTTAAATTTTATATACAATAACTTAATATTTGCTTTTAATTTAAATTTTATATTATGAACGTGGTTGCTGCCAAAATGTCCATGGCATTATTATTTTCTAACTTATTCTAAATTATTCCTAATTCAACTAAAAATCAACTTTACATAATTTTTACAAAATTTAAACAATATTTCTACTTTTATAAAATTTCCTGAAATCGTCTTATAAGGCTTTAAATTTCCTTTTAAAATCTGACATTTGATAAACTTTTAAATCTTGTTTATTCTTGTAAAATTCACTTTCTGCTTCCAAATTCTTATGAAACCTTGTCTTTGTATCTTATATTAACTTTTTATAATATTTTTACTTCTGACTGAATTTTTTTATAGTCAAAACTCTAATGTTAACTCTCCTATTCTTTGTTCTTACTATAAAAACATATTTTATCAATTATTAAGTAACAATTTAATTTTATTTGTTCTTTTCAGCATGGAAAATAAGAAAATATGTTTCTAGGAATCGAAATATCCCACAACATCATAATCGTAACATGAATTAAAAAAGATTTCTAACATCGGAAATCAAAATCTTGAAGCGTCAAACTTTAAAATGTGCTTTATGACATTCTCGACCTGTATGTTAACTTTACAGTACTTTTATTGAATTTACTGATTTATAATAATGCTTTTACGTATATTGATTTTAAATAAAATTCATCTTAATATTTCATTTCTGTAATTTGTAAATGTAAAAATAATGTATCGTAAATGTCAAATTGTAGTGTAAATTGTATAATTGTGTTAAATTGTAATAAATTAATATTGTTTGAAATTGTTACATGATTAGATTACACAACAATACATAAATCTATTATTTAATTTTATGAACGGCCCCTATTATATTCTTGCGGGCGGGCCCTGGAGTTTTCTGCTACGCCACTGGTTCTGATTATTGGTATGTAAAACGTATTAATAATTCTAGAATTAAAATAAGGTACTCTGAATGACAAATAATTTAGCAAGGAAGGACAGTTTATGAGATGACATGCAACTTTACAAATAAATATCAAAGCTGGAAAGTAATTTCGCAGAGAAAGGAAATTGAATTCTCTTCGCAAAATAGAAGATGTAATAGCATAGATACAGTTAGTATATTTTTTATAATATAAAAATCTAAAAATTTCTTTTGTATTTTCTCAATCTCATCAACGCATTAAAATAAAACGGTGGCCATACCACTGAAGCATATTATTCCAAATGACATCTTACTAATGTATTGAATAGTGTAATATAGGTACCTACTGATTTTTTCAAAACCTCTTGAATTTCTTACAATAAATTATGGAAGGTAATTTGAAATTTCCTTGAATTTTTTAAATAAAATCGGGTGAAAAGTTAGCAAGATTGTCGGATTGTTGGAAGATGGTCGAAATCTTGCTCGTTACAAAAGTTTCAATAGTCCTGCGATCAAATATATTGCAGCTGCAAACTACCCATAAAGTCCGCCGCCACAGATGCAGAGGTTAGCGTGTGCGGTTTTGAATGTACATTCAAACCCGTGCAAAAAGAATGTAGTATGTATTTTCACGCACAGGTAGCGACTTGTCAGTAGGTTTATTCTAAACATATACGTATTAGAAATATACGGCTAATGCTGTATTCTGACAATGAGCGGTGGGCATGCTCAGCAAAGAGAGACAGCAATATTGATAGCTCCATGATAGCTCAGATAGCTCTATCTCAGTTTGCACCATTTTTAAATGTGCGCATGCTCGTTGTGTTGAAAAAGGGGACAAGTTGAGATAGAAACAAATATCTTTGCACTCTGATGTCGAGCACGCAGAGAAGGTAGTATCAGCGGTATATTTCTAATACGTATATGATTCTAAAGAGTTGTTGCAAAATGTCGACTGTGTTATCAGAATATGAATTATGTTTAGTTGCAGTAGCGTGCGCTTGCATTATTAAGAATTCCTTCGATTTTATTTTCCATAAACAATGATTGTCTCTATAAATTTCGATGAAGGAACTCATAAAATCACGGGAGCAGTTGAGTAAATTCGACATGATTTGAAATTTATTATACAGTGTGTAAAGTGATGAGGTTTCCTAGGGAAAAAATTTTTAATATGAGTTTTAGGAGAAAAATTTATTCTTTATAAAAAATTGTGCTTGTATCGAAACCCCTTATAGTCAAAGAAAACTCCGGTAATCACTTAAGATAAGATCAAAAAC
This sequence comes from Melanotus villosus, assembly GCA_963082815.1. Classification (NCBI taxonomy): domain Eukaryota; kingdom Metazoa; phylum Arthropoda; class Insecta; order Coleoptera; family Elateridae; genus Melanotus; species Melanotus villosus. The sequence goes on along the minus strand of OY720418.1, from coordinate 30,213,867 downwards.
TTGAAATGATGTCGAGTTGTTGATTTTAAATATTACTAAGTCCGAATGTTACATCAGTATCGTATTACCCATGTATTACTCGTTAATCAACGACATTTACTGACAGTTCAGCGAGCTTAATCTGAAAAAAATGTTGACGTTAGAGCAGCGAATCTACCTGGTGAAATGTTATGGTATAGGAGAAGTCTCGTATAAATATGCAATATAGTTTACAAACAGAAAAGTAATAAAAGTTTTATCGAAATGACATTTGCCTTTTGTCAAACGTCGACAATTACAGGTAACACCATACTGATGTAACATTCAGACTTAGCCATATTTAAAATCAACAACTCGACATCATTTCAAGTTCTTGATCTTATCTTATTAAAAAAAAATTCCGTATAGGAAACCTCATCACTTTACACACTGTATATGTATATTGTCAATACACCACCAACAAAGTAATAAGTACCTACGGCACTGAATAAAAACATGTTCATTGTGCAATCTTGTACCACACACGCAGGGTTTTCCCCGTGCATTCAAAACTGTACGGGGAAAAATTCAGGTAACGCCAGGTATTTTTGCGACGGGTTTATTGGAATGCGCATTCTAAATAAGTCTACAGGTTTCTACCACACACCATCGGTTTTGAATGCATGGTTTTAACCGTACACGCAAGTCTTGAGGCAAGTCTCTGCATCTGTGGCGGGCTTATTACTTGAACATTTTGTAATGATGTCACCAACTCTGCAGAAACCAATTCTTGACGATTTGCCATATATATCGATTATGCTAGATTTGATGCGGGTAAAGATTGCTGATAAATACTTGTCGATGCGTTTAGCAGATCTATTCCTATGCGTTCTTCTTTTTAATCCAAATCGAAGTTATGTATGTATGTTACACTAACGCATTAGAAGTATCATAGCTAGATCTATGTTTTGTTAGAAACGAAAGCCTAAATCAAATTAAGAATAAAATTTATTGCTATAAAAGTCTTCCTGCGTTTGTAGAATAAGCAAAACTGCAAAAATGTATTCGCTGGAATTAATGCTTTTATTTAAATTGAAGGGGGTAGGCTCAAAAATATTACGAATAGTATTAACCACTTCTTCTGTTCTATTTGTGGAGTGACCAGATCCTGACTTTCCTTTTAAGAAACTAGTTTCTACAAAATAGCCTTAAGTGAATGTCTTTCCATTTCTTCCGAAAACCGGGTTTCTTCATTTTTAATCTCGTTACGCAAAATAAATGGCAAATAAAAATGATTTTTTTTCAGTTTAAGCATTACATATATTTATGTCTAAGGTTGATTCGAAAAGTGAGAGGTCTGCATTAATCAGTCACATAAAATTATCACTTACAATACCACGAGTAGTCAAAGAATTGTCGATTATTTTTTTGCTGTAACATCACGAATGTTCCTTGTGCATGCATATGAATACTACGAGTGCGCAGCACGAGTGATATTCGCAATCACAAGGAACATGAGTGATTTTACAGCAAAAATAATCTAGAATTCTTTGACCACGAATGGTATTTGGGGGACTATTCAACGAAAAAAAATCATTTTTCATAAATTAGTCCACATTCAAGTTTGTTTACATGAAAATTGTTCTCTGTGGGATATAACTAGCAATAAACTGTTTTCAAATAATTGTCGCTTCGTATCACTAGTGAAATTTTATCGACAATTTTTTCTAGTGGAAATTGTCGATACAATTCGTTTTGATTGGCTCAAAAACGTCAAATCTTGCATTTTGATTGGTCGATTTTTGACAGGTGACATATGAGTTGAATAGTCAGAAGTAATACCACAAGTGACTAGAATTTTACCGGCAATTTTTATGCCGTCATGAACACGACTGCTTGTTGCGACGATTTTCTAAAGCAACAAGCAAGAGTGATCGAGACGGCAAAAATTGCCTGTAAAATTCTAGTCACGAATGGTATTCCGAATGATAATTCCTCGAATTATAATGAAATTACTGAAATACTTGTCACTCAAAAAATTTGGACAGACGTTGTCTCTAAGCAACGCTGCTAGTCGTAAAATTTCCAGTATAATTCGATTATGATTGGTTCAATTCACCAAAATACTGTAATGACAGATTATGAGTGGAATTGTCAAAACTTAACTACAAAAATTTCAAAGCCAACTCTGGCTCGTTTTTATTTGATCTCATGGTACAAATGGGGTGGTTTTTGCTTTCCAAAAACAATATTATATAATAAACCCTAAAATACTTTGAAACGAAATTTACTTCTATTTTTAATAAAGAAATTAGCCCAAAACGTAGTTTCGGCTTATGAATTATAGTAAGACATCTTTTCAGATATGTTTTAATTCTTTTTATAAGTTACATTTACAGTTATGTATTCTTTAAGATATTTTTAATTATAGATACCGTTCGTCCGGTTTGTTTACCTCTTCCTGAAGCACCAGAACCAAAAGTAGGAACAATATTAAGTATGATTGGATGGGGAGAGACAGAAAACGGTAAAAATTTTACAAAAACTAAAAAATAGTATTTTACTTTCTTGAATGTTATTGCTAGGTTCGCTTTCTGACGTCAAGTTGATAGTAGACGTACCACTTGTTAATCGATCAATGTGTGTAACGAAAATACGAAGTCGCGACCCAGTTAACGAAGACCAGCTGTGTGCTGGAGGTGAACAAGGAAAAGATTCGTGTTTTGGAGATTCAGGCGGTCCGCTTTTGAGACGAGCACGGAAGCGATGGTATCAAGAAGGAATTGTTTCTTTTGGAGTCGTCTGTGGATTCCCGGGAATACCTGCGGTTTATACTAGGGTATCAAGATACATAACTTGGATGATTGAAAACATGTCGGAGTTTTAGAAAAGAGTCATTTTTTCCATTGCGTAATGGAAATTACAAAATGATGGGTAATTAATTCAGACAAAAATGTATTATAATTTGTGTTCCATTTTTGCAATATAAATTTTTAAAAAGAGATATACTAGAAACATATTACATTATTTTTTATAAGTACAACATGCTGCTGTAATTTTTGGTTTATATGTTGTAAAAGTGTATTTTTAGCAATAAAATTAAATTAAATATTAAATACAGACCTTTTACTTTTACGGAACATTTTGCTGCAACCAGAAACTTGTTTTATACTACAAGCATATATCTTCTTTTTCCGTTGCCTCAAAAATCATTAAAACAAAAAAAACTAAGAACTACAAAAAATCAGGTTTTAGAAAGATAAATTGTAAATGTTAAATAGTTTATTAATCATAAATTACAGTTCGATTTTAGTCCCATCGTTTCCTTTTTTATATAGGCGATACGGTTATTGGTTATTCGATCTTTGTCAAACCGAAAGTACTTCTTTCTGTATCCAAAAAATAATAAAGCTTCAGATTTCCTCCGTTGAAAGACTTACCGAAAAAATAATAATAAAAACATTAAGGTTATGATTTTTTAAATGAAGATAATACAGTACAGCTTCTAGACATGTAAAATTTTTATCTTGTCCGTAAGATAGAAGTTCTCCGGATTTGCGGCAATATTGAGATTAATACGATGAAAACGTAATTGAAAACAGTATAGGTACATAATTATGTGCAGAGCAAGCAAAACATACATATAATTTTTCTACAACCACCTTGGAAAGTGGGCTTTTCAGACTTCGTCTCCATAGATACGAGTATTGAAAATAAGTGTTTGCCGAACAAGTGGAATGATGTCATAATGACATTTGATGAATGTTTAAACTTTTTGATGGAAATGTGTGTAGAAAAAATAGCGTGTAATACATGTGTTGAAAGCTCTTTGGCACACTACTGTAACGGCAGCACTCACTACCGTTCGTGCTGCAAACTTCACATTCGTGTGGTAAACACAAGCTTCCAACACTTGTATTACAATATACTATTTCATAAAAAAAGCACTTCCCTGAAATATAAATACTTTCTGAAGCTAAGGTTAGTTATCAAGTTCACCGAATCACTCGGCAGCAGATGACAATGTTTGCGCAATGCTGCTGCTTATTACTTCCACGTAGCTAACTGACACCGTTCAGCATAAAACAAAACTAATAAAATAGTAATAAAACAACTATAATTTATAATACTCGTATAACAATAATTGTAATGTTATGTATTATATCCATTAATGCCCTTTGGAAAGAAATAAATACTACCGCAAAAAATGTTTAATTTTGTAAAACGGTGTGATACATTTCTAAATGCTAATGGCTATTAGGCTATTACATAGGAGATAATTATTAAATATATTTCTATGATGTAGATCTGTACCTTTAATACTGAACCGCCCTGGTATATTTATAGTGTTTAAAAGAGAATAAGCTCTGATTGTGGAAAGAAACTCTACTTAGCAAAAGTTTAATATTTTATTTTCAAATTTATTAAACAGCTATCACTATTAATAGCAAATTATTAAGGTATGATATAAATACATATTTTAGGATCTTTTAGTTTTCTACGAAACTTACAGTTACATTTTCTTAAAAAACTTCTAATAATTCTAGGCCATATTCGTGCCGTTTGTCTTTCCTATGAAATACCGGTACCAGAAGTGGGAAAATATTTAACATTTACTTTTTAATGGATGGGGAGAAACAGAAAACAGTAAAGACTATCCATAAACTAAAGAAACGATTTTTTATCCAATGACTGTTATTGTTAAGTTCATATTCTGACGTTAAACAGAATATGAGCAAAGGATTATTGTGTCGTGTGAGGATATCAGGAAATTCTGGTTGTGTTTTATAGATTACCAAGATACATAAATTGGATGACTGAAAATATTGCAGCATTTTAACAAAATGTTTGGTTTGAAATTAAAAACATTAGGAATAATAATAGCGTTCTATTCCAGTGGAATTTTAGCTGTTCTTCCCATGGTTCACATTTTGTTTTTACTCTCTGCTTTCACTCACACGCACTTCACACTTGTATTTTAACTTTCACAAACTTCCATGTGTCTTTGCTTCGTTTACTATCTTCCTCCGAACCTTTCGGTTCTTTGTTTTATCAGTCCAATCTGTCACTCCCATTATATTTTTATCTTTTGCCACTTCGTCGTACCACCTTATTCTCAGTCTCCCTTCGGGTCGATCTTCGCCCGGTTTCCATTGCGTGGTTAATTTAATGGTGCTATCTTCCTTTCTCATTACATGTATGGCCTAGTCACCTAATTCTGTGTGCTTTTACAAAGCGCACGATGTCACCTCCTCCAATTTCCCTCAATATTTCGTGTTTCATCTTTCTTCTAAGCCCCCTCACATTATTCTCTTCTGGTCCCAGTATTGATCTCAGCACTTTACGCTCGATGATTCTCAGTTATTTCTCTTCCTTTCCTGAGGTGCATCTGAGTTATGCTGCATACGTAAGTACAGGTCATTATGACAAATGCAAATTTTTGTTGACGATATAAAATCGTCAAGGCTTAATTTTAGTGAAATGAATCAATTATTGAAGCTTAGAAGAGTTAACACAATTATCGATTGTTGTAACATTTGAATCGCTAGAAGTCGTATCATTGATCGATGAACAGTGGTTCAACGTATTAACTGAAATTATATGTAACAATTATATACTGCCTTCCAAAAAAAGTGCAACACCTCGAGGCCGTTGGCCGATTTTCATAAATTTTTCACAGAACAAGTATTTCGACGATACGAACAAATACAACAAAACAAATTGTTTTGTGTTTTTCCTGGTTGTTATCTGGGCATTTTTGAAAATAAGTACGATACAGTGAACTACAACAGTGTTAAAATGCCTAGAGTTCGTCAACCTCGACAGTACCATCATTTGACTGATTTCCAGAAGGGCCAGATTATTGCCCTAAAAAATCAAGGAAGTTCTTTTCGCGGAATTGCGAGACAAATCGGTTGTAATGCAGCGACTGTTATGTGATGGTGGCGAAGATGGAACCAGGAGGCAAATTATCGTCGACAAAATGGGTCTGGTCATCCTAGAGCCTCCACTGTACGTGAACATCAACGTCTTCGAGTAGTGGCTGTCAGAGACCGATTTACCTCAACACGAGCAGTGGGAAACGAGTGGGTTGCAGCAATAGGATGTCCGATCTCAACAAGCACCATCTATAGAAGAATTCGTTCTTTTGGGCTACGTTCGTACCTTCCTCTGTTAACTCTTCCCCTCACTCCTAATCACCGGGCCCGTAGACTGGAATGGTGCAATGAACGGAGGAACTGGGCTCAAGATTGGCAACGGGTGGTCTTTAGCGACGAGTCTCGCTTTTGTATTTGGGCTCATTATGGCCGTGGGAGGGTGAGGCGTTTTCGTGGGGAGCGGCAAAATCCCAATTTTTTCGCCGAGCGATACACTGCCCGTACACCTGGGGTAATGGTTTGGGGAGTGATATGCCATGGAAGCAGGTCACCATTGGTATTCATTGAGGGCATTTTGACAGCTGCATCTTACATCGCGAGTGTGCTGGAGCTCGTTTGTCTTCCATACCTTCAAGGTCTCAACAACCCTATTTTCCAGCAGGACAATGTACGTCCTCATACGGCAAGGGCTTCAATACAGTTCCTGGAAGATGCCAATGTTGACGTGCTTCCATGGCCTGCTTGCTCTCCTGATTTGTCCCCTATCGAACATGTGTGGGATATGATGGGAAGGAAGGTGGGGTTACGCTATCCCCCTAACAACTTGGAAGATCTCCGCATGGCCTTGCAAGAGGCATGGAATGGCTTGTCACAAGCGGCCATAGACCACTTGATTGGAAGCATGCCTCGTAGAGTTAATGAGTGTCGGGAAAATCGTGGAGAACCTACGCATTATTGATTTTTTCTTAAACTTTTAGTGTTACGGTTATCAAAATCTAATCATTTGTTTGTATCGTTGAAACACATATTCTGTGAAAATTGGAATAAAATTGGTCCACGGCCTCAAGGTGTTGCACTTTTTTTGGAAGGCAGTATATAAAGCGGTAATTTAACATTTAATGTGAACTAATCGAATGGAGTATTCGTATAGGTACTCTGAAACTTACTTTATCATAACCTTTTGATTACATCTTCTGAGTTTTAATATACTTAACAATTTAAAAGCAAGTATATATATTATCGGTCAACGAAGTTTTTATCTAAATGAATCTTAGGTAGTTCTACAATGATTTTAATTATACATATATTTATTTAAAACTAAATAAGCAGCGATACATAACTTCTATTTTTAATGTTTATGCTTGTAAATGTTGGCCCCATTTGTTTACTTCCTCCTTAAACATCAGCCCAGAAGTACGAACGAAACTAACTGTGGCTGGATGGCGAAAAACGGAGTATAGAAAGAATGTTTCCTAAACTGCATAATGTTTTACATTAGGCGACGTTACTTTCGGGTTCCTATTCGGATGTTAAATTTTACCGAATAGTTTGGGAAGTAAGAATTCGACAGCGAGATCCAACTAACGACGATCACCAGTATTCTAAACACGAAGAGGGAAAACATCTCTATTTAAAGATGCTTGGGGCCCCTAATGGGAAAATTTACTAAAGCAGACGTAAATAGTAGAACAAGTTATCGAGAAGGAATTGTTTATTTTGAAGTAGTATGTGAACTTTAGGGATTTGTATCCAATAATTGATTGATTTGCTATTAAACAGATTTTTCCAAAAAATATAGATAAAAACAGTAAATTTAGTATTTTAACTTATATAGAACTCCCAACTGAAAAAATTTCGTCATATTTGAAGAAAAAAGATATTAACATTGCTTATAGAACGAATAATTCTCTAATTTGACGATAATTTCAAGATCCTTCATAATGAAAATAAGGGTTTGAAATTGTCGTTACTTGAGTGTTTAGAAATTAATAAACTGTCTGTTAAATGAACAAGTAGATTTATACCAGTCGCCTTTACTCAATCTATTTCGGACTGCTTTGTAAATAAATTTATTACCTTGTCGGCTTTCTGAAGAAACCGTTACTTTTGTATAACTTCTCTGAACTCCGTAAAATTTAGGCATTTTCTGTGTAAAATTAAAAATTTGTATTGTTGTTAGGTTAGTTTAGTTTACCTGTGTATGCAAATTGTCATTTCTAGTCAGTCGTGTACTCACCATCTGAAGAAGCCAACGTTTGGCGAAACAATTGTTATGGGACAACAATAAAGAATTTTGTGAAAATCAACTTTGTATTTCTTTAATTATCGATTTGTATCCACTTATATTAGGGTATTGAATGTATATAAATTGGATGAAGGAGAATATGACGCCATTTGAATAAAAAAGGGTTTTCTGCGTTTAATGGAAATTCGGATGAAGGCTGCAAACTGAGGTGGGTCAAAACGTAATCACGTCAAAAATTAGAAATATGTATTATTATTGACTTTTATACTTACCTAAGAAGTACAATATACAGGGTGACATTGAAAAAACTACAATGCATAGTACCACGCGATAGAGGACCATAAAATAATAAAAAAGTTCTTATACGCTAATGTCCGATCGTCTTTTTTTTTAAGATACAGGATGTTAAAAGTTTGTTAGAAAATTTAAATTTTTTTAAATTTCTTCCGATTGTGAAAAATAATTGAACCAGAATTGGTGCACACTATGCCCTTGCAGGTGGCTATTTTGTGTATTTTAGTTTCGAGTATTATTAGAATATTATCATATTTTTAACGCGTTGAAACGCTTTCCTGTAGTAAAAAAGGTGATCGGACATTAGCGTATAAGAACTTTTTTTATTATTTTATGGTCCTCTATCGCGTGGTACTATGCATTGTAGTTTTTTCAATGTCACCCTGTATATTGTTTTTAAAAATAATTGTAATTTCAATTTTATATATTCTTAACACGTTGACTGCCCGCAACGCGGCTCACGCGTTCCCATGTTTAACGCTGCTGTGCCCAGAACGCGGCTCCCGCGTTCTGACTTATCCGTGTTTTATGTGGTTTTTAAAGCGGGCACTGCGTTTATGTTGCTGATTTTTGGTGGGCACACAGTGAAAGACTTGTAGAAATGAAATTCAGCGGCGGTTTCAGATTTTAGTTTCTTATTAGCTAGATTTGTTAGTTATTAAAGTTTTAAAAAAAGTGGGGGGCACCTGGGCGTTGAACCATCATACAGTGGGCAGTGTGAAAGTGTTTTAATAGGAAATAAATTAAATAGCAATTCTTTAGTTTATTGTCTGTGTGCAAAGAAAAATATAATTCCAGTTAAAGTCAATTTAATAAACTGCTTAGGCTTTTATTAAATTAAGAACATGCATTTTTATTGTAAATGTTACATCCATTGAGAAAAGGAGTCAAATAAATAGTATAAACACTTTCTAAACAATGTTAATCAGACAATAATATCTACAATAAAACTAATACTCGTAACTCTGTTATAATCCATTATAGGAGTGTGATCATGATACTATGTAGAGTTATAGTATCATGGTGTGTGATGTTCTTTTAAGAGTTTGTTAATTAATGAATTGTATAATTGTAATAGTACCTATTGCATTAACCTATTTTTTACTTTTACGCTTACTTCAGTTTACTAAAATTCCCGTAGCTTCGTTATCAATGCTTTACAGTTTAACATTTTTGAGATTTGTTATTAATTAATATATTTTAATAAGCATTACATTATATTTTTATACACTTTTACACACACTTCAATTCACCAAAACATTTTAGCGGCATATGTCAAGTGATTCATGAATATTTTTTCCGTTTTCTGCCACTGTTACTCCAACAATAAACTATTGCATAACTAACGTTATTCCCATTAGTTACATATTATGAAACGAGATTGACGTTACTTTGGATAATATTCGATTCAGCCGTGTTTATCAAAATTGGAAAATACCAGTATTTGTCTGAAGATAAATTTATCTATTTGTTGTATAAATTTATAGTTATGTATTTTTAGGATAGCAGATACGAACAGGGAAAACATTCATATTTTGGAAATGAAATCAGACCTTTCTTCTGAAAAGTTATCAAAGCAGAGGACATCGGTATGCCGACTCGGGATTTCCAATGAATAATGGAAGATACAGGCAAACGTTTATAAGTAAGTGAAGCCAAACTAATTTTGAAATTATATTATAATTGAACTTTTGTAATAAGTCTTGCGACTGATTTTTATAAGTTCAGTAATTTTTTAGCACAAACATAATACAACAGGGTTATTTAAATTCGAGGCTCATCATTGGCATCTCGGAAACCGTAAGAGTTACAAAGACGGTTAAATTGGGGCAAAGTTGCGCTATACAATGCTGATTAATATTTAAAAAATAAATTTGACCTACCTATCTTAGTTTTTTTTATTAAGAGCAAAAAACAGAAAAATGTCGATTTGGTTTTTTGAGCATAATTTGGTTGTTATTAAAAATTTTTCAAATCTATTAAAACTTTCTTGAAGCAACTTTTTAGCCGTAACACTGTAGTGATATCAAAAATTTTCCACAACGTTTCAGTTTTCCGGAATCATCATCAAGTTCGTTTTTTCTTTCGGTAATGTATTAATAACAAGCTTCATGAAACAGAATTAAAAAGATGGATTGGGATCTGAACGAAACTGTTGTAATTATTAACTCTTTAATCGTTTTAGGAAAAACCTTATTAAAATAATTGGTTACGAATAAAAGCATATAGTGTTTTTTTAACCTCAATATCAAAAATTACAAATTTAAAAATAATTTTATCTGTGATTATTAACTATGTTTTCCCGCATTTTGATAAGCCCGAATATAGGAGACCTATGCTATTTAAAAAATTCAAGAAAACTGCATTGATTTGAAAATCATTGCATTTAAATTTAGAAAACTATAATCCCCACCATGAAACCTTTTAACCTTAGAGTTTGATAAACACAAATGATGAATTAAAACAGCACGCAGTTGTGGACAAGATGATCAAGAGAGTGGTGTATTATGTGTTTACTCTGTCTTTACCGATGATAGTGTTATGTATAGGTATAAATAAGACATTTTAGGCAATTAACTTCTAACATTCATTCTCACCTAAAACAATAGAAAGGAATAGTGCTACTAAAAAACTAACAAAGGAACTTAATTACCGTTTGCAGACTATTTTCCATTTTATGTTAAATATGTTAAAATTTAATCATCATTTTAGGTATCGCTTAAAGAGTTGTCACTAAAATTTTATTTTTGTTTAAATTTTTCTTCAACAACAAAGAAGAAGATTCATTTAATATAACACGTGATTTGATCCTTAATATTTATACAAATTTTACTTTAATACAAGCCCGAGTGGATCACATATTCTAATCCGTGAAGATGATGATGAGGATAATAACATAACTAATTTCAGAAAGAGGATCAAGATGTACAACTCCAAATGGTGAAGTAGCTACTTGTGTGGCAGTTCGTTCATGTGAAGTAATAAAAAGTGCTATAAATACCCGAGATATTAAAGCAATAGAATTCGTAAAAGCATCTCAATGTGGATATGATACCGAACCCTTGGTGTGTTGTGGAAAACGTGGTTATAAAAGCAGTAAGTGTAAATTTTTCAACGTTAGGGTATTAAAAATTATGTATATTATACCATGAGATCGAAAAAAAGATGATTCTGAGCAGGCCTTGACTAGTACAACAAGATTGGCTACACTGGTTCTAGAACGCCTATGAATTATAATGTGACAGTGACATTTCAAATGTAAGTCAGTTTTGCAATCTGGTTTCCAAAATTATTTAAGTTTATCGTTGTAATACTAGTGAAGGATCACATTTTGAACACCTACTCTAACATGTATTCATCTTAGTTTTCAGTTTGTTCCCTAACTAAATACTGTTTTGTGTTTTAATTTATTTGACATTTATTAACCTCTAACTTACTGCCACATTTTGAAATCAGTCTTGCCAATCGTGTTGTACTAGTCAAGGCCTGCTCAGAATCATCTTTTTTTCGATCTCATGGTATATGAAAATCATTTACACTGCAAATAATGGAAACAAGATATATTTTACGTCATAACTACGAAACCCTAACACTAGTCTATTATAAATTAATTTAAAGATTCACGTGAATAGGTGAATTAGTATAATCTGTGAGAAGCAACTATTGTAATTTAAAAGAAACTAAAGCCTAGATGACATTATGTATAAAATAAATAAGGAGTAATATAGTCAAAGCTTCTATTAAATCTAAATTTCTTCATGCTGGTCTCGATAGCTTCACGCTTTATTCGTTTATTCCCTCTAGAAGTACGCAAAACGCTGGAACGAGATTTCATTAGAATAAGTTCATGTTCAAATTTTTGGGGAGCTGTCAGCTCAGTGGTGTTGTATGTCCAGTTCACGAGAGTGCTTTATTTTTAACCTAACTTGTAATGATATAATGATTCGTCTGCCATCATCAGTTCCCAGAAAATTTGAAGGAAATTAAGCAACCAAAGTGATTTCTTATTAATTATAAAGATATTTTACAAAAAAAAAAAAATAACGAAAGTATAACATTGCAATATGTTGTTGTTAATAGGGACAAGAGGGGCTCATATTCGTGACATGTGTTTATTAAAGGAGTTCAGCAATATAACCGACAATTTTAATTTTAATTGAAATATGTGTACCTACTTTAAATTTCCGCGTAACAGTTAAGTTTTTGAAACCTTCAAAACCCTTAGTTTTGATCACTTTTCACATCATAACTGGCTACTTTTGTAAGTATACAAGGTTTGTAATGACGACCGTCGATTAGACGTTTCTTGGAAAAAACTTATAGCAGATACATAAATCAAAATTTGCAAAATATGGTTTTGGGATATTATAAATTTATTGAAAATAAAAATTCTACAACTTCCGGTTATACCGTTATTCCTTGCTTAACCAGGTGTTTTTATTCTGCGAAACCTATATCTTGCAATATCTCAACAAAAGAACTGCACTAAAAAGTCTTCGATCCAATTCTAACATTGTAATATATTCCGCTGACAAGGGTAATGCGACAGTCGTCTTAGATAAAACACAATATGTGGCAAAAGTAGGTGATTCTCTTCAGGATAACGCATACACCCCCATTTCTCGTGACCCCACTTCCAAAATCGAACGCGAGTTTGTCACACTCATCAAATCATCTGACCTTCCACAGGATATTCAACGCCGTCTAATCCTTCGTGAATCCATACCGCCAAAGTTGTATGGTCATCCTAAAATTCACAAACAGCGGATCCCTTTCCGTCCCACATTGTTAATACCATAAATTCCCCCACGTACAACCTGGCCAAATATCTCGCTAGGATTCTTAAGGCGTATACAAGGAAATCCTCGTCACATATTTTAAATTCTTCCCACACTGTACAATCTCACCATAGACTGTAATGACCTGCTTATCAGTTTTTACCTTACGTCTCTTTTCACCAAGGTCCCTATTTCAGACTCAGTAGCTATCATCAAACAGTCACTAGTTCAAGTTTAGCCATTCTTGTTGAAAAATACATATTTATTTTCTGTTTAACAACCGATTCTATAAGCAAGTAACAGGCGCTACTATGGGTTCTCGCCTTTCTCCGATGGTTGCAAACATTTTTATGGAACTTTTTGAGGCAATAGCCCTGGAATACTTTGATTTAAAACCCAAGGTTTGGTTTCGTTACGTAGGTGACACCTTTATTATCTGGCCCCATGGAAGACATAACCTTGTTTCCTTCTAGAACATTTTAATAATCAGCATCTTGATATCAAATTTACAATGGAAATATAATCGAATGTTTCAGGTTTATTGTCATCCGTGGTCAGCGTTTCTCTTTTGGGAAATGCTTAATGGAAATTCCCATAATGTACCTAAGTAAGAGAAATACATTTTGCTGCTTTATTTTATTACAAAAAATATAAAATATGCATTATAGATGCTGTAACACGTTGAAAGATGGTAACCTATACAAATATGCAGTACAGTCACCAAACATGCAAACATTTGCAAAATAAAAATTTCAGAAATCGATTTTTTAGAACCTAATTCGGATAAATGCTAAAAATTCTAACTCTGTATCTAAGCTAATTAATATCTAATTGCATATATTTCCGAGCTCTAGTGTTACAAATATGTTACCCATTAGGCATGAGCCTAATGCCTAGAACCTTAAGAGTCCTTAAAAGTCATCTCTAAATTCGCTTACTTCTATTATTTTTACGTCATTGACATTTACTTGACATGTTTCAAAAGTGAACAGATTGTAACTAAAAATGTTCCAAAAAGATACTTTTCTGTAATTTTTTGTTGCAAAGCTCAACTAAACTTTGTTTACTTATAAAAATGATTTTTTTTGTTGAAAATTTGCTTTTATTAGAATTTTGGAAAATGGTCAATAACGTAAAAATAATAGAAGTAAATAATTTCAGAGATGACACGTAATTTCCACAGTAACCGCGATGCAAAGACTTTCTGATCATACGATACTTTGATGAATTGATATTGTTTACAAACAAACAGCTATATTAGCGGAAAAATAGAAGGCTTATAGAAAGAATTTTAAAAGCACTAAATTTAACTTTATTAGCACTAAATTTGGTAATAATAATAACACCATAAATTAGTTAGGCACATTGAAATTCGAATTAAAATAGATCAGGGGGTTTTTACAGTTCTTGTATTTTATCTTCTCTTATATATTTAGTTAGTCAATATGATTTCGATATTTAAGAAAATTAATGTAGATTATTCTTGTTAAGCGAAAGGTTCATCGTGCTTAACCCCAGATGGCGAATGGGCAATCTGTGAGCCACTATCAACTTGTAAAATAATTTCCGAAGCAGTTAAAATCAAAAACAAAGACATTATAGACTATGCCCGAAAATCACAGTGTGGATATGATGATGAACCTTTAGTTTGTTGTGGTTCAAAATCGACTGCCAGCATTGTTAGTTTTTTCTTTCCAAATGCGACAAGCTGTGGATTTTCAAGACCCAAACCAGGGCGTTTAGTGCTATCAGAAGGGAGATTAACAGTAGTTGTAGCACATAATACAAGATGTGATGATAATGATTATGCATGTGGTGATGGAGTTGGTGGTCTTGTTACAAGGTTATCTGAGCATCCGTGGATGGCTTTATTAAGATATGTAAACAATGATGGTAGCGACGCTGGATTTAAATGTGGCGGGACGTTGATAAACAAGAGATATGTATTAACAGCTGCGCACTGCGTTATTATTAATTCTATGGCAGGGTTTGAGTTGTATGTGCAAACCCGTTTTTTAGTTATTCTATTTTGATTGCATCACTTTACAGACATTCTGTTCGGTTGGGAGAATGGAGAATATCCACCAAGAGAGACTGTGAGCAATTGATATGCGCAGATCCCGTAGTAGATTTAAAAATAGAAAAGGAAATTGTACACCAAAACTACAGTCGTCGCAAAGGAAAACACGATATTGCACTTTTACGTCTCGAAAGGAACGTAGCGATAACTGGTAAGTTAGTGTATTTAGTTATTAGTGTAGGGTGGGTATAATCATCTGTGATCCCGGTACCCATGTAATTAGCTACATAGAAATGATGACTAGCACTATATTTCAATATATTATCCGAACCAAGAGAGATGACCCCTGCCTCATCACACGCTGAATTTAGTAACGACAAACACGCGTGTACAGTTGTTCACAAACCTCATGTACACGACAAGGTTTATAATAAGCCTGTGTTATGATTAAAGTGCTTATTTGACTAGAGTAGTTTGTCACATGCGCGTGTTGTCACTAAAACGTCAAACTGTCAAATTACTAATACATTTACATTATTTTTTCTTCAAACGTATCATAATTGTAACATTTTGCTACTGAATACACAAGGTAAAAATACTCCATTATGTTACTAATACAATAATGGAAATCATTTTGTTACTAGTAACATAATGTTGGTGCAATTCATCACCAGTGGTGGCGCCACTTGTGATTGTCAAGTTTGGATAAATTTAGGCAGTTAAAAAGGTAAAATTACTTCAAAAGCGTGTTTGTTGTACGCTTTCGAACGATATTTCTTTTGTGTAGAAAGATCTTTTCTGTGCACGCGTCTACACAAGTTGTTGACAGTCAAGTAAGTACTTTTCAAATGGTCTGTCGTTTTCATTGATTAACATGCAAAATAGTTATATAGCGCTTGAAGAAAAAATAGTATATGTCACTCGGAGCAGAAGGCTCTTTCTTGTGCTTCGCCCAGATTTCTTGGTCTCGGCTACCGCCTCGATCGCAACCTTCTGAGCTCAGCACAAAAAGTGGGCTTTCTACTCCTAGTGACGTAATATACTATTATTTTATTAGTTATCTAAGTTCCTATGTTCATTGGAATTCGTTTATGTAGTACCTATTTGTGTTGTGAGGTTTAGATAAATGAACATTCAATTTGGTTTATTGCGTTGCAGAAAATACAATTGTACATTTATTGGTTAGGTTATTATATCATTTGAAATTTTGAATTGGTAAATAATTTAAGTTGCATCTAACCTTAGTCATCATAAAAGTAAATAAACGCAAATAACTAAAACAGCACAATAGGAAACGGATTTTTAAATTTCTTAATCAAAACGAAAATAACAATGTCAAATTCGTATCGAAAGCACTTGACAGCTGTTTGTTTTCCGGTTAAAGCGCCAATCCTAATTGCGTGAGAATACAACTGATGCTAATTTGACTAGCAAGTAAAATCTTATATCATACTGTTACCTGCGGCGTTCGGCGGCCAAGGGAACAGCTGGGCTGGCGGCGTCTTCGGCGGAATGAAAATGAAGGGACGATACGAAAGAGTATTTATTTATATACAAAAGTATATAGGCTGACACAAATACAGGAAATGTGGGCTGACAACTCGATTTAAGGAATTCGAGCAAGAGCAGGAGCAGGAAGGCCACGGGGTTGATGGACATCAAACGGCGTGCCGAGGGAGGAAGTGATTCTCAGGCCGTTCTGAGTATCACGACGATCCTGGAGTCGTGGTCGGTTGCGGGAGGAATCGGAGCAGGACTGGAGCAGGAGTTGAAGAGAAGTGGACTTGGAGTCGGACTTGGAGAAGGATGTTGCTCTGCTGGAAGTCGGAGATGTCGGATTGGGACTGGATGCTCTTTGCAGAAAACGCTCTGCTTTTATACCTTTCTGGCGACGGGGAGATTGCTGATTGGTAACATCCCCCCCTCCCATCAAGGCTTCACGTCGCCTGCTCCTTACTCAGATTTAAAAAAAAAACTAAAGCTAAACTAAATGTCTTCACTTCACCATATTGTCCTGTCGCGGCACAACTCGCTCTACACAGTCTTCGGTTCCTACCTGTTGACGTGAGGCCATCCGCTGGTTGCCGTGGGTCACCTGTGTGGTTGGCAGGCGGCGAAGGGGGTTGGTCCGGTGGAGCCGGTGGAGGATCCCCCAGCGGTGGATGATGGCGTCCCGTGTGGTGGACAGGAACTGGACTGCGTTGTCCGGTGGACTCGTGCGTGGGTGAGTGGCGTGTCGTACTACCTTGCTTGACGGGATGAGGTGGCCGGTGGTGGATTGGTGAGGTAGAAGTCGGTGTTGTGGACGGACCGTCGTCGGGGGTGTCGGCCGTATCCACCATAACACTGTTGCACGTTCTGCTCATCTGGCCCTCTCTCCTTGGGAGGTCGCTGTCCTCTGAGCCTCGACTAAGGCAGATGACGGGCTGAGGTTGGTGCTCGGCTGCTGGGCTAGCTGTCGAATGGACCGCTGGTTTGGCCGCTGGCCGGACCGCAGGATGGACCTATGGCTGGGCCGCTGGATGGACCGCTGGTTGGGCCGCCGGATGGACCGATGGTTGGGCCGCTGGATGGACCGCTGGTTTGTTCGCTGGATGGATAGCTGGTTTGGTCCCTGGATGGACCGGTGGTAAAGCATGTAAAACGCCCAAAAAGTGGTAAAATATGCACTATTGTTCAAAAATGCTAAAATATTCATGCATTTATAAAAAACACCTAAAAATTTGCATTTATATGCACTTTCAAATTGACATATGTGATTCATGTGGCTTAAACATGTAGAAATATAACTCTGCATAGTGCATATGTTTGCTATAAGCAGAAAAAACATACAAATGCATAGAAATCCTATACCTAGTAATGAATGTTTAACAGTCGAATGTAGAAAAAGCGTAAAACTTGTAACATTGATAAAGCAACAGCATAATAATGACAAATGTTGATAAATAGTAACCCTGTATAAAAATGATAAACAACCATCAAATTATCACAATCGTTGACTAAAATTTAGTTTAAAATACATGCAATTCAAATAATAAGTAGTAAAGCACAATGTGTATGTGTGCAAACATGTTAACAAACTGAACCGATGTTATATAAGTAAGAACTGCCTATCTCGTGGCACGAAATGATACCAGCAATATCAAATAGGCGTAAAAATTTGAAAACTTATTTAATATTAATGGGTGTGAAAATTGGATTGAGTTTCTGAAAAAAAAAAAGAAAATTACTGCCATAAACGTTTTTCTGCGTTTGTGGAATAAGAAAAACTGCAAAAATTTATTCTCTGGCATTAATTTTTTTATTGAAATTGAAGGCGTAGAATTAACAATAATACTAATGTTATTAATAACCTCTTCTGTTCTTTTGATAGAGTGATTAGATCCTGGCTTTCTTTTTAAGAAACTAATTTCTATAAAATATCCTTAAGTGAATGTCTTTCGATTTCTCGAGAAAACCGTCTTTCTTCATTTTTAATCTCATTCCGCAAAATAAGTGGCAAATAAAAACAATTTCTATTAGTTTAAGCATTACATCTATGTATTTTGAAGGTTGATTCGAAAAGTGAGAGGTCTACATTAATCAAGTCTGACGAAATTATCCAAATCTTACTGAAACTACCGAAATTTCAAACTCAACTCTGGCTCGTTTTATTTGATCTCATGGTGCAAGTGGGAATGTTTTTTCTATCCAAAAACATTATTTTATAATAAGCCTTAAGATGCTTTGAAAAGAAATTTACTTCTATTTTTAATAAACAAATTAGCCCAAAACATTGTTTAGGCTATTACAGATTAATTTTTAGGAATTTTACAGGGTGTTTGCGGTCCGGACCGTAAACACCCTGTATAGTAAGACATATCTTCAGATATGTTTTAATTTTTGCATTTACAGTTATACATTTTAAGACATTTGATTGCAGATACCGTCCGTCCGGTTTGTTTACCTCCCCCTGAAGCACCGGAACCAGAACTAGGAACAATATTAAGTATGATTGGATGGGGAGAAACAGAAAACGGTAAGAATTTCCCAAAAACTAAAAAATAGCATTGTACTTTATTGAACGTTATTCCTAGGTTCTCTTTCTGACGTCAAGTTAGAAGTACTATTACCACTTGTTAGTCGATCAGTGTGTGTAGCAAAAATACGAACTCGCGACCCAGTTAACGAAGATCAGCTATGTGCTGGAGGTGAACAAGGAAAAGATTCGTGTTTTGGAGATTCAGGTGGTCCTCTTTTGAGAGATTATGAATTCAAGCAGTGGTATCAAGAAGGAATTGTTTCTTTTGGAGTCGCTTGTGGATTCCCGGGAATACCTGCGGTCTATACTAAGGTATCGAGATACATAATTTGGATGATTGAAAATATGTCGGAGTTTTAGAAAGGAGCCATTTTTTGCATTGCGTAATGGAAAGTACAAAAGAATGTATAATTAACTGGGACAAAAATGTATTATAATATTATTCACGTAATGTGCTGCAATTTATTGAATTTAAAATTTTTGGTTCATTTTTGCAATATAAATTTTCTAAAAGAGATATAGAAATATATTATGTTATTAATGAGTACAACATGATGCTGTAATTTTTCGTTTATACTATATTCTAAAAGTGTATTTTTAGTAATAAATTGAATTAAATAAAGACATTCTGCAGTCCGCTTTCAGTCCTATTGTTTTCCTTTTCTTTATATAGTGCTATGAATGTACCGCACAATTTAATTTAAAAAAATATGGTTAACTTTTTATTCAAGATTACCTATTATATTATGCTCCGGTTATCACAAATAGGGTCATCCTGAAGGTTCGTAACAATTTACTTTTATTTTAATTGAATATAAATCTTTTATATTGTATATTAATAATTATTCAATCATAAAGAACATAAATTTGTATGCAGATTTATTACAAAATTTATACTCTATCTTCACTCGCTTCCTTAAATTTAAAATTGATTTCTTAACAATACGTCGAGCAAGGATGCAAAGTATTTGATTATTTGCGACTGCTCGAGTGGTATATAATTAGATTATATAATGAATAAAAAACAAAACTGAATTTTACGTGCAAGTGACGTTTGTTAATAAACAATGTAAATAGGGTTGCTACGAAAAACTTGAAAAAATACTCATACTAGATTCGAGTTTTCTATTGTTTGGGACCAGCCGAAACACCAAAGTGATTATACCACGTCGTCAAGGGTATATTCACTTATCAATACGCAGTAACCAAGCAAAATGCTTGATGCTGATTGGCTAATTAGGTATATTATGATTTGTCTAATCAGATGAATATAACAAATTACCATCCAAATCAATATCCAGCTGAATATACAAATTGCCATCTAATTCCAATATTCTTTATTTTATATTATGGAATTTTATCCACAGTACCTACAATAAATAATAGTATTTTATTTAACGAGCATATAATGTAAGCTATATTACACGAGGATGAAGTTTACAATACGAGCCGACAGACCAGTATTGTAATCATCCGAGTGTAATGTAACCATTATATGCGAGCCAAATACAATACTTTATCTACAACTACGACATATTTATTTATAATTTTTGATAATGAAGGTAGGTAACTAATTTATTGAAATTATGATTTTAGTAAAATTTACAGGTTTAGTAGTGGCATTTCAAAGTTGTCATGGTTACTCCTCCATCAGCACACAATGTAGCTGAGAATCTTCACAAACAATGTCCTGTGTATTTTTCTAAATTTGATAATCCCACAACGTATGTCATTTCAGTTTTTCTAAATTTGATAATCCCATAACGTATGTCATTTTCAGTATCCACAATTGCAGATTTGCACTTCATAACTGCACAAATCACTTTTATTAATTTGACGTTAATGTCATTTGACAACATACCCGACCTACTTATTAAAAATATTTGCCGCCGTGGAATATGGTTCATATTCCCCTAGTGTCTTATGAGAAGTATAATATGAGCAGCTTTATATACTTGGAAGTAAATACATAATACGTCTATTATTTAATAGTTGTAGATAAAGGTTTTATTTATTAATAATAATATTCCAATTAACAATTATTTTTTCTTTATATTGAATAAAATTCAGGGAATCTGAATTTTATTTTCCGTTTTTCTTTTTTAAAAGAAAAAACCTCTCTTTATTATTTTATTCCTTCTCTTGTTTTTTTTTTTGTAACCCACAAGGCGGAGCTACGTCGGTTCAGCAAGTAACTTAGCTGTATGGTTTTCAATTTTAATCGTAATTTCTGCTTTCTGGGGGTGCAAGTGCTGCCAACTTCAGGCACAGCTTCAGGTGATGTTTGAGTACTAACGGAAATTTCTAAAACAAATAAACTTACAGAAGCTGATATTATAAAAATTGATACTAATTTATTATACAGGGTGTTAATACTAAGTCGTTACACCCGAAAATGGCAGTTAGAACTCATTAAAACAAACAACTTTTCTTAGTTCCAATTTTTGATTTGGTGCCCCGGTTCGTAGTTATTGGAGTTCTTTTGTTTTTCGAAAAATCGTCATAACTCCCTTATTTAAAGGACTATTGAAAAAAAGCAAAAATTTTCAAAATTAGCTTTCGACTCTCTAAAACATTTGCATTTACAATTATTTTTTATTTTGTCAAATAACAAAATGGCGATCGAGCAAAAATTTCAAAACAAGATTTTTTGACAACCACCCCATCGATTTTTGAAAGTAAAACATTTATAAAATCCTTAAACTATCTACTACAACATTTGTCCTAAAAAAATTTTTCGATCTATCCAAAAAAAGTCTTTATTCGTTTACTTGAATTACAGATAAGTATTAACAAACTAAAAAAACGATTTAAAACGAAGTAGCTTTCTACCATTGAACAATGAAACAAAAGAAGATTAGATTTGACAAGTGCACAAAGCCGAACAAGATACTTCAAACTTAATGCACGTGTGTTTTCTAGTTTGTATGTTGTAAACTTAAATACTTTTTAAAGTTAATCATTTGTGTGCGTATTTTGCATAATTTGTACGTAAAAATGAATTATTATCAAAACGTTGAACTTCTTGACATGCTTTTGGTTTTTGGGGAGACAAGGCGTAATGCACATAAAAAAAAAGAAATTGTAGACGTCTGTCAGAGACTAGTTGTTTTTACCCAACAATTGGTGGGAACGCCAACAGATTACGCCAAACCCCTGGATTTGAAGAGGCTGCACTTGGTATTGTTGAAGATGACCCATCGACGAACACAAGGGTAATCGAAAGGGGTAATCGTAGGGGAGCACGTAATCGGGTCTTACCTTCTCCCAAACCGCCTGAATGGGGGAAATTATTTTATTTTCTTAGATACTGTGCTACCGGAGCTTCTTGAGGACTTGCCATTAAACATCAGACGGAGACTTTAGTTTCAGAATGATTGGGCACCGACTCACACAACGCATTGCTAAATCGGGAATACCCAAATAAGTGGATTAGGAGGAGAGGTCCTATTGCGTGGCCAGCCCGGAGCCCCGACCTAACTCCACTAGATGAAGACCTCTGTATACGAGGCACCGGTGAACACAGAGTTAGAACTAGTGGCTAGAATAGTGGCTGCATCAGAAGATATAAAACAGAAGCAGGCAGTCCTTGCGAAGGTCTCCACCAACATTAAAATATGCTGCCGGGCTTGCGTTGCTGCGAATGGTGGCCATTTTGTAAATGTATTATAAATAGTGTACTTGTCAAATCTAATCTTCTTTTGTTTCATTGTTCAATGGCAGGAAGCTACTTCGTTTTAAATGATTTTTTTAGTTTGTTAATACTTATCTGTAATTCAAGTAAACGAATAAAGACTTTTTTTGGATAGATCGAAAAAATTTTTTAGGACAAATGTTGTAGTAGATAGTTTAAGGATTTTATAAATGTTTTACTTTCAAAAATCGATGGGGTGGTTGTCAAAAAATCTTGTTTTGAAATTTTTGCTCGATCGCCATTTTGTTATTTGACAAAATAAAAAATAATTGTAAATGCAAATGTTTTAGAGAGTCGAAAGCTAATTTTGAAAATTTTTGATTTTTTTCAATAGTCCGTAAAATAAAGGAGTTATGACGATTTTTCGAAAAACAAAAGAACTCCAATAACTACGAACCGGGGCACCAAATCAAAAATTGGAACTAAGAAAAGTTGTTTGTTTTAATGAGTTCTAACTGCCATCTTCGGGTGTAACGACTTAGTATTAACACCCTGTATACTAATTATTTTTTGCCACTCATTTTCGCGTATTTATGTTATATTGAAACATAATATTTTGAATAAATAACACCCGAACTCTTTGGCGCTGCACTTAAATATACAGCAAAATAGGAAATTTTACGAGTTCACGCCCGCTCCCCTTATTTTGACCGCCCCACACTCTGCATTTTGTCGCTTCGTTAACAGTTTATTCTGTGGTAAAAGTAATCGAATCTTGTCTGAAAGTTGTCCATGGCAGACGTTCTTTGATATTTGCAGTAATTATATTTACACTAATATCGCCAATTTTTGCTTAGCAATCGTAGTTTTCACTTCTTGGTGATTTTTTTGTAGATTATATTATTCCAAAAGATGGCGTTGAGAAATTAAAAATAGGCATAATGCCCCCAAAATGCAAAAAAAATGATTACATAAAATAAATGAGAAGTTTCCAACTCAACAATGTTGTACATATTGGATTTAGATACATTGGGACTAACGTTTTAAAATTTCCCAAATATGAATGTAAAAAGATTAAATTAGACGTATTATTAATTTATTCGGCCATTATCTGAGATTAAAACGTTTGAGGTCAGTCACATTCGTACTGGCCGCATATAACTTTGGAGATTCTTCATATTTGTTTTCGAAAACTTCAAAAGGTCACTTCAGGCCTGAAGAATACAGATATATTCAGTATACAATAAATTATAATGATATCATTGACAATAATTAATCTTAAAATATCTAAATACGCCATATTTTAATCTATAATTGCATTTTCTATATTTTCTTAAAATTTCTAAATAAAAGACAGTTCAATTATGAATAAAATCATACGCTATGTCAGGTTTTTCTGATAAGTAATAATAATTATACTGCAAGTTATTTATGAACAGATTTTACGTTTTATTTAACATGAATAAAGAATAGGATTTAGAACAATAATGCAAGTAATATTATTATTCCAAATATTCCAAGAAATCCAATAATAAATAGCAGAGTCATAAAATTGAATTACCTGCACATATTACTTTTGTTGTTTAAATTCTAAAGACGGTACATCTAAAATATTTAACAAATTTTTTGTATAGTTATTAAATTAGAATAAGCGAAAAAATATACTTACATAAAATCTTTTGGAATTAATGGGTCTTTATAGTTAATTTTATAAATTTTTCCCTTTTCTTGTAGAACATTTAGTGTTTAAGACTTCAATTTCAAATTTCAAAGACCCATTAATTCCAAAAGATTTTATGTAAGTATATTTTTTCGCTTATTCTAATTTAATAAGTAATAACTATACAAAAAATTTGTTAAATATTTTAGATGTACCGTCTTTGGAATTTTAATATGTAACCCATTGATAAAGGAAATATTATTCCGAAACGTTTGAAAATAAATCAAGTAAACTTAAATAATATATTATTATTTTAAAAAAATCTCTACTGAACAAAACTACTTCCACACCTCTAAATAATAATAATAATAATTGTATTTCACATTCTACAGGCCCCAGGCCCAATTACAGAATGCTACACATAGCAAAATAATAATAATATTAATAATAAAATAAGTAAACATAAATGAATGAATGAATGAATAATGAATGAATAAATAAATGACCGGAGAAATTAATACAAATTATAAGAATTACACAATACATACATATATTTAGATACAGAGAAGATAAAGCTGCAGTCCTCGTATTATCTTATTAAATTTGAAATTGTAATTTGAACTTTTGAATTGTTATATTAAATATGTCTAGATCATTAGAGATTTTATTAAAGTTTTTACATATTCTGATAATTGGAGAGTTAAGCCGATAGTTTGTTTTTGTATTTTGACATCTAAATGTTAATACTTTCCTTGAATTAAATTGGGGGACATAGAAGTTTAATTCTTTTAGGATGTTTGGATCGTCAATTATATTATGAACAATCTTATATAAAAATAGCATATCATGTTGATACCTTCTGTGTTCAAGTGATATAGTTTTAAACGCGATTAGCAAATTCTCATAGCCGTCTTCGTATTTTTCTCCATGATGTCTATAGTAACAGTACCTTAGAAATTTTTTTTGAACACGTTCAATACGTAGCCTTTGGTAGGTGTACATAGGGTTCCAAATAATTGAAGCGTACTCTAATTTTGTTACAATTAATGAATTGAAAATCACTTTGAGAGTGTCAGTATTTCGAAATTCTTTAGAAGTTCTAATCAAAAATCCCAGTAGTCTGTAACAATCATTAATTTTTTGTTCAATGTGTTTATTAAAGGTTAAATTACTTTCAAATGTGATTCCCAAATCTTTCATTTCATTTTTTTTAGGTAAAATTATATTATTAATAGCATAACTGTAAGGTATTTTCTCCAGTCTAATATATTATGTTAACTATTTTTTGCACTCCCGGGCGTAAAGTGACTACTTTTCGCCGTCGAAGAAGGGCGTAATGTTAATAATTGCAGACCTTGGGTGCACTTTACGCCCGCGACAAATTAATGTAAAATATCACAATAGTTATTTGTACAACTAGTAATGAAAGCAATACTTTTTTTCATGAGTTTGAAGTTTGATGCACGACGGCGAAGCCGGAGTGCATCAATCAAACGAGTGAAAAAAAGATGCTTTCGTACGAGTTGTACACAATATTTTTTTGCATTTTTACATTTTAAATCCCTCAAAACAGGATAAAAAGGATTTGAGAATTGACAGTTGTCAAACTGACAATTTACAATATTTTATTTAAAGCATACTTACTTAATGCAAAATGTAAAATTAAACAGTTAAAAAACGTGTTGCTTTCTTTATGATTTTTTGATAAAAAAGTCCACTTTTTTTTGTCAAAATGCAAAAAAAATAAGTAGATTACCTTAGTTACAAAACAATAATTATAAAATCACTCTTGCCGTGAATGCGTCAATTTGACATTTCTAAAAATGCTATTAGACAAATTTTATTATAAATCAAAAAATTTAAATAAAATCTCCGCCCGTGCAAAAAATATTGTATGTACCACAGGCGTAATAACCGACTTTAGCCCTTGGCGTGTTATAAGCCTCGGCTAAAGCCTCGGGTTATAATATTCACGCTGCGGGCTGAAATCGCTTTCCTTACTCCCTTGATACATAAATAACTATTATTTGTTACTTACTTGTAAACGTCATTTTACAAAGCTTGTCTATTGATTTTGAAAGTTAATCTTTACAAGCTACTAACTTGTAAAATTAACAGCTGATTTTACAAGTTAGTTACGTTTAAACAAACGATATGTGTTGTTAGGGTAATGCTTCCAAGGCTTATGAGTTTATGAAAAATCATTTAAAATTCTTTTTACGCAAAAATGACAGCAGTAATTTTTATTTATTAATTTCGTTTTCAAATGAGTAACAAATAAAATATTATACAATACACGCCAGGTAACAGTTTTTACCGGCTCAATGAGGTAACAGGATCGCCTGACGGCTCGCCAGTTATATCCTCTTATCGCCAGTAAAAACCATTTTACCTGGCTTGTAATGTAAAATACTATATGAGTACAATAAGATGCTGTAATTTTTGTTTATATACGAGCCCTAACAACTATATATTGGGACAAAATAAAATACATATATAAATCAGGTATTTGACAGTTTATTTGTTTTTCTAATAATTTTTTAAATTTAATACTAAGTAACTAGTTAATTAACAACAATTGGGGCCAATCAGCAACACAAAAAATAAAATACTTATTCTATCATTTCTAATTAACAAGAAAAATGTTCATATTGTGTGGCAACTAAATATTGGGACATAGAACGAATTTTTATGTCTAAAATGGAGTAACATCGCCCTTAGAGTTTATGGCCGCTCGAATTCGGTTGGGCATTGACTCAACTAAGGATCTGCAGGTTTCAGGAGTAAATCCATTCCAAATTTGCTCTATTTTAGCTCTAAGTTCCGGTAATGTCCGTTGTTGGTTGTTCCTCAATGTTTGTTTCATTTTATGCCACACTGTTTCAATGACATTGAGGATAGGCCAAGAAAGAACATTGGCGTTGTGGTCGCCAACCACTTTTTTGTAATTTTGGCCGTCTGACAGGCCGCCCCATTCTGCTGAAAAATGTCATTTTCGCCAGCATTTAACTTCGCGATACTTGGTAGCAGACTGTTTTGCAGTATTTCTTGATATTTCGCAGCATTCACGGTGCCATCAATAAATTCAAAACATCCTAATTCTGAAGCTGTCATGCAGCCCCAAATCATCACTCCTTTAGGAAATTTTACCGTATGTTTTAGGCAATACTTGTGGAAAGTCTCATGTTTAGTGGGAATCACGCGTTTGCGGTGATCACTAACACATACGTCGAATTTTGATTCGTCGCTAAAAATTACTCTGGACCAATCTTCTACCGACCAAGATAGTTCCAGAGTAATTTTTAGCGACGAATCAAAATTCGACGTATGTGTTATGATCACCGCAAACGCGTGATTCCCACTAAACATGAGACTTTCCACAAGTATTGCCTAAAACATACGGTAAAATTTCCTAAAGGAGTGATGATTTGGGGCTGCATGACAGCTTCAGAATTAGGATGTTTTGAATTTATTGATGGCACCGTGAATGCTGCGAAATATCAAGAAATACTGCAAAACAGTCTGCTACCAAGTATCGCGAAGTTAAATGCTGGCGAAAATGACATTTTTCAGCAGGATGTGGCGGCCTGTCGTACGGCCAAAATCACAAAAAAGTGGTTTGGCGACCACAACGCCAATATTCTTTCTTGGCCTTCCAACAGTCCTAACCTCAATGTCATTGAAACAGTGTGGCATAAAATGAAACCAACATCGAGGAACAACCAACAACGGACATTACCGGAACTTAGAGCTAAAATAGAGCAAATCTGGAATGGATTTACTCCTGAAACCTGCAGATCCTTAGTTGAGTCAATGCCCAACCGAATTCGAGCGGCCATAAACTCTAAAGGGCCCCTGACACGCTCGTGCTTCGTTCCAATTTTACCCGCTCAGGATTGAAACGGACGATTTTACTCGAACCGGAAAGGCGCATTTACACGTTCGTTGTTTTATTCGATGTTAAGGTCCAATTTTGAATGAACCGGCTTGTTGTACAGCTAGTACACCAAATACAATATGAAGCTAAAACACAAAATTTGTACTGTTAGTATTGCTATATTACTGCCCCAAAGGAAGAAACGTGTCCGTTCGCAGTTATTTAACTTGTATAAATTAAATGCAACCTCACAAATACGCTTATCAATCAGAATTGGTCTGCAGTCTGCATGAACAGTGAACACCCGGTCATACAAATACACGTTCGGTTTTTACTCAATTTTACCCGAACGGTGTGACGTCACACAGTGAAAATCAAATTATTTTGGATTTTGCTCGTGCCGTGCTCGTTTCAATTTTTCACGCGTGAATTGCGCATACACATTCTATTTTACCCGTGCGTTATTAGACGGTACGGGTAAAATTGGAACGAATCACGAACGTGTCAGGGGCCCTTAAGGGCGATGTTACTCCATTTTAGACATAAAAATTCGTTCTATGTCCCAATATTTAGTTGCCACACAATATGAACATTTTTCTTGTTAATTAGAAATGATAGAATAAGTATTTTATTTTTTGTGTTGCTGATTGGCTCCAATTGTTGTTAATTAACTAGTTACTTAGTATTAAATTTAAAAAATTATTAGAAAAACAAATAAACTGTCAAATACCTGATTTATATATGTACTTTATTTTGTCCCAATATATAGTTGTTAGGGCTCGTATTCTTAAAGTCTAGTGTTAGTAATAAATTGAATTAAATAAAGGCATTCTGTAGTTCGCGTTCAGTTCAATTGTTTTCCTTTTCTTTATAAATATAGGCGATATGGTTATTAGGGTTATTCGATCTTTTTTAAACCCACAATACTTCTTCCTGTATCCAAAGAAGAATAATAAAGCTACAGATTTCTTCGGTGTAATTTGAGTTGTCATTAACGGTAATCGAATCGGAGACATTTACTGTACAAAGCTAAACTAAACTGACATGTTATCTTTTCATAGGCTGATCTAATGATATTTATATTCAACGGTCTTTAACGGAAGATGCCAAACTAAAATTGTTTAAAAAATAATAATGAAAGGATTAAAGATTAAGGTTATGTTGGTGGGATATCTATATTTTTTAAGTGAACGAGAGAGTTAAATTGATAGCTAAGTCTGTAAAAGATAAAGTACGGCGTAAGCGAGAGGTTGCGTTTAGTTCTTCTAAAAGTTGTATTTCGGCTTCGATGTAAATCAGTACTTTTATATGATTCGTCAACAAAATCAAGGTAATACTTAATTTACCTTAATAAAAACAAATATTAACTGTAACTCCAATTACACGAATAACTTGCACACACACCTATCTTACGATTACGTGTTAATTTAGCAAACAAACGCTTTGCAGCTTTTTTTTAAATAAAACATCCCGAAGTTGGAATACAACATAACATTTTTACCGACCGTAAGATCGAAGTATACGTACGGAGGAGACTGAAAGGGTAGCTAGAGCGGACCAAAATAAAGTTATTTTCGTAATAAACTTTTAACCAAAACCTAATAACAGTGGTTTAAAGGTCTTAAAAAAAGTTTGCCATTAAATGGTAATTCAACTTTACATTTTGGGTAGGCAGCAATTTTCTTTTATCGTTGTATAGAGGGGCCAGTGGCAAGATGGTGGCCGAATCGGGGGCGGGGGGTTACCACCCTGAAAACTCTGATTTAGACTCTATACACCGATAAAAAAAAATTGCTGCCTACCCAAAATGCAAAGCTGAATTACCATTTAATGGCAAACTTCTTTTAAGACTTTTAAACCACTGTAACTTTTTTGTTATTAGGTTTTGGTTAAAAGTTTATTACGAAAATAACTTTTTGCACAGTCGCCTCTAAAGTTGACGTTTTACAAATTCTAAACAGTTGCAAAAGTCGATGTTTACAAAACGACTGCCGTAACTAACACGTAAAGATGGTATCGAACGCATAATGAACTTTCATGATGTGCATCTTCAGTCGCGGCCAATCCGATGTCACGTACTGGCAAATGTTTTCTCTTTTATTCTTTATTTGTCACATTAAATACCTACGTACGAATGTTGTACGAATTAATAAAATAAGTATAAAAACTGTTTTCAGTTTATTGAAATGAATTACTACAATATGGAAAACGAAATTAATAATTCCGAAAAAGATGAAATGAATTATTACAATATGGAAAACGAAATTAATAAATTCTCGAATAAAAAATGTTTAAATTTGGTTATAATCTACTATTTGAATTTATACTGCGTCTGTGCAAAAAATAATGTATGCAACACGTGTGTAAATAAGTTTTATGGCATTCGTTCGGATTTTTTCGTCTCATCACGAAACTCCCGAACTCATGCCATAAAGCTTAATTTTACACACTTGATACATAAATAACTATTATCCACGACTACTTAATAATCTGTCAATTTATTATTCATGTGTTTGGTCACTCATAATGCTATCCATTATACACTGACAGCAGTGTATAATGGTGTCATGGTAACATCATTGTCTATAGTGTATAATGAAGGAAATAGGTTATGTTTCTAATCCTAATTGACAGATTATAGGTTATGCTTCTAATCCTAATTGACAGATTATTGACAAGTCGTCGATAAATTTTAATTAAAAATTCTTCGTATTTGTGTTCGTGGATAAAGTATAGTATACGACTCGCTATAATGGCTATTATTACCTTGGATAATTGCAAAACTCGCTCGCAAGCTCGCTCGTGTTGCAAACATTATCCTCGGTAATAATAGCCTACATTATAGCGTCGTGTATAATATACTATTATTTTGGTCCCCTCTAGGTACTCTCTTCCGTACGTTATGAAACACCCTGTATATGTATGTACAGAGAAATTCATAAAGCAAGTAAAGATACATATTATTATTATTATTATTATTATTAAACCCACTATTCCCTTTTTTGGGACATAGGGATGTGCTGATGCGTTAACTTAAGATTACGTGATTGGTGCGCCGTTTACAACTACAAATGTACAGGTCGTCAAATGAGAAGTTTCACTTGAGATGCCTACATAGTAAAGGAGATGCAGCGTAGTAGTAGCGTAGTTTGCAGCCCCACCCGTTGCTGGTACACTCTGCATAACGAGCTGTTCTTAGTGAAATACTAGGAATGCAAATGCTTAAAATATTTGTCACCGCATACCTTAGGAAACACTTACTGAACAAAAATTTTTAATGTAAAATTAATGATCACAGCACTTTCTCTTATTTGATAGTTTCAGATTGGAATTTGTGAATACTTGTAATAAGCCCAATTTGAATTTTGGTATATCAAAATGATGGTTTCATTTTAATGGACTATTCTTAGTGTGAAGACATTATAAAACAACGATTTAAACGACAAAATAACAAGAAAAAAATCAGCATTATTTGTAATGTATTTAACAGACATACGAGTATAAGTAGGCACCTATACGTATACAATCTGTACTTTTCAAATATATACTCGTAGCTGCATTCGTATAAACTAAAGTTATGACTATTAATTGTTTACTAGTTTTCGAAACTTGATAAATTGAAATCGGAAGAATTCGAACTCAAACTGTCACAATCAGAGTCATCATCTTGTCCTAAATTTATAATTAGTTTATCAGCCACTAAATCTAAAGCAGGTTCAGCGTCCATAAACTCCAGTTCAATTTTTTTCGCATGTTTGCAACGAAGTTTCCATTTTTCACCAGAAAAACTTGAAAAAAAGTCGTCACAAAATTTCTCAAAGTCCTTTTTATTAAAATTCACATTTCGTTCAGCCATATACTGCTAAAGCGGACCAAACCAATTCGATAGGATTAAGATCCGGATGGTATTTCATGATGATAATCTCCTTTTTTGGATTTTGACTGAAATTTTAAATACGCGCCATTCACAAAACCGTTTTCACCGCCAGTGTGTACTATAAATATTTATCAACACCCGGAAGATATCCAGTGTGTCCACGGATAGCTGATACAAGAGTAAAAACTTTTTTATTATTGATTTCGCAGAAAATTTTATTCTTGATAATAATTTTTGCTATGTTTAATAGTCTTATTTCTTATGTTGCTTTTCCTGCAGGTAATCATTTAAGACTTAAATTCACAATTTTCCTCAGTTTTGGGCTTCGAAAAAATTTCTGAAATTCTGTATAGAAGTGGGAGGTTATACTTTTGAATAATTTTGATATTTGTGTTTCCTTTATTGTTGAAACTTTCAATTTAAAATAAAGTTTTCGAAATAACATATCCTAATTTTGTGTTTTTGAAGCGTCTACGAGCACAACAAGAGCCTTAAACTAACAAAAAACAATTATGTCTGAACAACTGCATACAAGCGTAATTTTGTGTTCTGAACAACTTTACTCTAATACAATTTTGCGATATTTGTTAAAATACTAAGACTTTACCTAAACCTCATCTTCGTTTTAACAGTGCTAACACAGATGCCTTGATTTAAAAAAATCGAAAGTCTGCTTAAAATGAATTTAAGAACAAGCAGGGATAGACTGCCAAACAGCGCATTGATATCTAAAAATTTTTGGTCATTTATACCTCTTATATCACCTATCCGTGGACACATTGTATGTCCGTTAGCGCACTCATTTTGCGTGCGATAGGGACTTCATTACCGCACTGTTTTTAAACTGTGGTCGTCATGGATTCGTCCATTTTTACAGCTACTATTTTTTTTTAAATTTTTTTTTATTTAATCAGCGATCAGAATATAAATACATTCTATGAGCTAATAGTATGTGATAATTGGACTTGATAGGTAGACTCCCATTGGAGTCATCCCTTCCTTAGACGGTTAAGTCTTTTGGCCATTTCTTCTGAAGGCGTCGATTTTGTGGGTTTGCTGTCAGTGGTGCCAGGGTTTCGTTTGGGTGATGTTCCAGTGTTGTTTGATGTTTGATGGCATACTCTTTGATTAGGTCTTTTACGTAGGGAATGTCAAGGTCTGCGTGTAATGTGCGGTTTGTCACATACCAGGGTGCTGCTGCCATATTGCGGATAGTTTTAGATTGGAATTGGAACCGTTGAATGATTTCGACATTGTGTCGAGTTGCGCAGCCCCAAAGCTGGCATCCGTAGGTCCATATTGGCCTGATAATAGCCTTATACAGGGTGATTCAAAAGGTATGGTCCAAACTTAAGGGTGTGATTGGTGATGTTAAAATAAGTAAAAAATGCCAATAAACTCATGTGCGATTCACAATTGTTTTCTCGTTATAACAACATTTACTATAATTTATTATTAATAAAGAACGTATACAATTACGAGAAAATCTAAAATAACGTATTACAAGAAAAATTAAAAAGTATCACAACAAATGTTGAAAATATCCACCTTATACTTGTATACAAAGTTGCCAACGCCGACGCAGAGTTTCTCGAACATTCCTCAACTGTTGAGGATGCCTTCGAATATCTTCAACAGTTTTATTTATTCTATTAACTAAATGGCCCCTGTCTTGAATTTGCATAAACTTTTTCTTTTCATGCACCCCACAAGTAAAAAGCTAGTGGAGTAATGTCAGGCGAACGAGCCGGCCATAGTACAAGACCGCCTCTTCCAAACTACGCCAACTCAAGCTTGAAACGTCTTCTGTCATAAGAAATTAACATTTCTTTTACTCATTTCCTAGATAACGTGATTTGACAGAACACAGATAAAATCAAAGAAAACCTCTGTAAATAGACAACGGTTGAAAATAAGACATGGGTTTATTGGCAGTTTTTGCTTATTTTAACATCACCAATCATACCTTTAAGTTTGGACCATACCTTTTGAATCACCCTGTATATCAGCAGCTTGTTCTCCAAGGATAGTATGGATTTTTTTCCAATGAGCCAGTACATCTGCTTCATTTTTAGGTCCATACAGCTACTATTTGAATTAATTTTCGGCTTGTCAAAAAAAAATTATGTAAAACGTCAGATTATTTTTAAACGTTTTTTAGATTTTGCGCGGGCGTAGATATAATATTGTAAGATACACGTGTGATAATGCATTATTAAGATACGCGTTTGAAATTTGCACAACAAGGCGATAGCATATGATTTTATTCATAATTGAACTGTCTTTTATTTAGAAATTCTAAAAAAATACAGAATAAATCAGTTTAAATCATTTTTTTGCATTTTGGGGGCATTATGCCTATTTTTAATTTCTCAAGGCCATCTTGTGGAATAATATAATCTACAAAAAAATCACCAAGAAGTGAAAACTTCGATTTCTAAGCAAAAATTGTCGATATTAGTGTAAATATAATTACTCCAAATATCAAAGAGCATCTGCCATGGACAACTTTCAGGCAAGATTCGATTACTTTTACTAACTAAAACATCGCAAAATTATTTGCTAATAATAGACTAATTATAAAATTACGTTTAAAGAAAGTTTTTTATATTTTTAAGATTTGTACAAAAAAATTATAAAAATAACAAATTTAATCACAGTAAAGCCATATTATTTCACTCATCTGAAATTACATTAATAATCCAATTAAAGTATCTTGAAACGCGAGTGTATAAAGCGGGAATTCCTACACGACCACATCCAACACCTGATGAAACAACTCCTTCAAGATACCATTGCGATTGTGAAGTAAACGCATCTTGGTACGTCGTCATAAGAGGTCCTCCAGAATCTCCCTGACATGACTCCTTTCCTTCTTGTCCTCCTGCGCACAACTGACTTCTCGTAACAGGTTTACTCAATTTTTTATTACACTCGACATTTGGAAGTAAAGGTAGGTTCACTTTTAATTTAACATCGGAAGAAGTACCTGACCATAATCTCTAATTAATAAAGAGCGACTAAAGATTATCACTAAATGTTTACCATTCTCTGCTATTCCCCAACCAGCAACCGTCATAAGTGTTCGTAAACCTGGGATTGGTAAATCTGGAGGAGGCAGGCAAATTGGACGAATATAGTCTGAAACATTTTAAAATGTTATTAAGAGAAAACTATTACATAGTAATTTCATACCTGTAAATGCAACATCCTCATCTAAACGTACTAAACCAATATCATTATTACCAGTTCGTATACTATAAAATGGATGCGGAATTTGTTGTTTTATTTTTATTTTCTTAACTTTATCTGCACATCTGGTAATATCTGTAACAACTTGACAGTCTGGATCGGTGGAAATTCTCCATTCTCCAAGCCATGCTCTAATTCTAAAATTTTATTATATTGATATAAATACGATTGCTAATTGTTTATCTCATTACAGTTCAAATTCCTGATTTGTTACGCAATGGGCTGCAGTTACGAGGTATCTGTTATTTATAATAGAAGCTCCACATCTAATACCTCCATTTTCTCCAGTAAGAATAAATTTATATTCTAAAGCAGCCATCCATGGGTATTCATTTAAATCGGTTGCTGTTCCACCAATAACTCTTTCAGCTTCTTTTTCTAAACCGCATACTGTTCGATCCGGAAGAGCCTTAGTTTCGAAGTTATTTAAAATTATACTCTGCTCCACTGGTTTATTAGGCGGTGGTATGACAGGACGCTTTGTAAAAATACCAGAAAGAGGGTCAGCTTCAGTTGTCATCGTTGGCAAAAGGTAAGCTGTAGTTCCACAACATACTAGCGGTATAGAATCATAACCACACTGGGATTCTTTTGCAAATTCAATGACCGAACTATTGCCCGATGTTATAGCCCCGTATATTATATTACACGATTTAATTGGTACACATTTTGCTTGCTCATTGTTCGGAGTTAAGCAGGATTCTCCTCTTTCTGAAAGTGATAAGGAAGATTTAAGCCAAAGTGGTAGGAACTATTTGATAAGTATTTTGCATGTTTGAGAATGCATTATTTGTAAGGACAGTGACAGTATTTGTACAGTTTGGGACTTTAATAATGTCTCGGATATACAGCGCAATAGGGTCTGAGTATAGACAACATACAATGCGCTTGTAGTAAACCAAGACATACTTACTTTAAACTATCCAATGCCTGCAATTACAATTACTAAGAACTTTTAAGAACTTGCAGATAACAATCTGCGGTAAATTCTTGTAAACACACTTTTATCTTTATCTTTATCTTTTAAAACCCTTGTTATTTGTGACCAGCTAGTTTTATGATTTGTTAGATTTTAGAATGTCTTCCGCACAACGAAGAATATTGTGATTTAAAAAATGGGAATTTTGTTAGAAGAAAAACACTAACTTATTTTTAAATATGTCCTAACGTCAGAAACGCGTTCTTTAATGAAATTTAAAGAATAAAGTATAGTATATTAAAATACAAGTTGCAGAAGGCATCTATTCAAGCACGAATTTGAAATTCCGAAACGAGCCGCATAGGGGCGAGTTGAGGAACAAATGAGTGCTTGAAAGACCTTCTGCAACGAGTATTTTATACTATTTTTTCTATTTTGCCGCTTTATACCATTTTATAAATTAAAAAATAAAAATTTTAAATCTAGGGAATTTTGCGGTGGTTGGTGACGTTTATGTTGGCGTAATTTTAGGTTAGAAAATTTATTGCCGGACAAGTCCAAATCCCAGTATGAAAAAGAATTTTTGACGTATGTCAGTTGACAGTTCAACCTAAATGTTGCCTTAGAGTAATACTTTTTTTTATATTTTTATTTCTCATCCTATTGTTACAATTTTTCAACTTGGAAAAACAAATCACTTCGTCCTTTATTATAAAAAAAAAAAATGTAAACATCTAATTTTTTGAAGAAAATTATAAACTTTAGGCGTCTTGCGGGAGACTTAAATTTTTTTCAATTGGCCCAAATTTTTTTGGGGTATATGTGGGTCTATAGAGACAACGTTTTATCAACTTATTTGTTTTGTAAAATATTTTGTTTATAATTAATAAGAAAACAATTTGGTTGCTTAATTTCCTTCAAATTTTCGACAATTACGTATAAAGTGTAACAATCATTAGCGTCTCTTTGCTCCTATTAATCATTATCAAAAGATAAGGTTAGAAATAAAGTGCGTACGTGAAGTGGACATACAACGCCACTGAGCTGACAGTTCCTCAACATTTGAACACGAACTTGTTCTGACGAAATCTCGTTTCAGCACTGTGTTTTATGCTTGAAGCCATTGAGGCCGGCATATAAAGAAATTTAGATTTAATAGAAACTTTGACTATGCCACTCGCTTTTTATTTTCTATATAATGTCACCTAGACTTTAGATTCTTTTAAATAGCAATATTTCCAATATTCTACCTATCCACATGAATTTTTAAATTTAATTAATTTATAATAAACTAGTGTTAGTTTCGTAGTTATGACGTAAAATATGTAATATGTCTTATTTCCATTATTTGCAGCGTATATGATTGTCAGATATAATATACACAATTTATTATTGGTTGAAATTTATACTTACGGCTTTTATAACCATTTTTTCCGCAGCACACCAAACGTTCGGTATCATATCCACATTGAGATGCTTTTATCAATTCTATTGCTTTAGTATCGTGGGTATTTATAGCATCTATTATGACTTCACATGAACGAGCTGCTACACAAGTAGCTACTTCACCATTTGGAGTTGTACATCTTGATCCTCTTTCTGAAATTAGTAATGGTATTATACTGATCCTCAACTTCAAGGATTAGAATATGTAGTTTGCTCCGGCTTACGAGCGGTTCAGAAATGTATATTTTTATGAAAAATTTGTATAAATATTAAGGTTCAAATCAAATGTTATATTAAAAAAATCTTCTTCTTTGTTATTGAAGAAACCTTTAAATACAGTCAAAATTTTAGTAATTGTTAATAACACTTTAAGCGATACCTAAAATGACGATTAAATTTTAGTAGATTTAAAACAAAATTGAAAAGATATCAGCTACAGTTCTTTGTCTGCAAACAGTTACTAAGTTCCTTTGTTAGTTTAGTTAGTATCACCAATCCTTTATATTGTTTTACTTAAAAATTAATGTTAATTGCCTAAAATGTCTTATTTATACCTATACATAACACAATCACCGGTAAGGACAGCGTAAACACATAATACACCACTCTCTTGATCATCTTGCCCACGACTGCTTGCTGTCTTAATTCATCAGTTGAGTTTATTAAACTCTAAGGTTAAAAGATTCATGGTGGGGATTATAGTTTTCTGAATTTACATACGATGATTTGCAAATCAATGCATTTTCTAAATAGCATATGCATATGTCTCCTATATTCTTCAAAGGCAACATCGATATTGGCAAACCAATTAATAACCACAAATGGAATCATTTTTTAAATTTATCATTTTTGATATTTAGGTTA
Source organism: Melanotus villosus (assembly GCA_963082815.1). Taxonomy (NCBI): domain Eukaryota; kingdom Metazoa; phylum Arthropoda; class Insecta; order Coleoptera; family Elateridae; genus Melanotus; species Melanotus villosus. The sequence goes on along the minus strand of OY720418.1, from coordinate 30,175,143 downwards.
AAAAAGCACTATATTATGTAGTTCTTTTATTTTCCACAAATTCTTTTAATACGGTTTTTCCTAAAACGATTAGGGAGTTAATAATTGCAATAGTTTCGTTCAGATCTTAATCAATATTTTTAATTATGTTTCTTGAACCTTGTTATTAGTGTACTAAATTAACAGCTCGTTTAGATCGCTCTTTGAAGAATTATGCATAATAATATTTTATAGGTTATTATATGCTTTTACAAAAATTTAACTAAACGTTTGTATTATAAATTCAAGAAGAATTTATAACTTTATATGTTATGCAATATATAATAATGATAAATTTTGAGTAGTAATACTGTGGTAATACTAAAAAAAATAATAATATCGAATTTATGCACTTTGGTAGTATATACATATGTAGTTGATTCGAGACTAGTTACTACTAATTATTTATATTATATTTATATTTCTGCTCAAAAATAAATCTGTCCCAAGACTTATTCGTCGTATTTTCCATTATGTACTGGAAATCCCGAGCAACAACTTCTACTGTTTACGTCACACTCGATCTACCTTCATTTCTGTTGGTCTCCTTCATCTTAAAACTACTAAAAGTAACAAATTAGACGAATAGTGCTGATATTTTCTGTTTTTGTAAACAGAGGCTGAATCGAATATTATCAGAAGTAACGTTAATCTCGTTGTACATGCAACTAATGGGAATAACGTTAGTTACGTAACAGTTTATTGTTACAGTAACATTAGCGAAAATCACAAAAAAATATAACCACTTGTGTCAGTCAAAGATTTCGGAAAATTAAAGTGCGTGTAAAAAAGTTAATGTAATGGTTATTAAAATGTATCAATAATTAACAAATTATTAAAAAATACTACACTACAAAGTGCAGTCAGTGAACTGAAGTGAGCTTTGAAACGAAAAAATCATAAGTTAATATCTGTTACGATCCATTAATTAACAAACTCTTAAAGGAATAGCACGCTGTAAAGGATTACAACAAAAAGACGAATAGTTAAATTAGCTAGTATGAAAAAAGATGAGGCAATTGTTTTTTCAATTAGATCCTAATTCTAAGTACAAAAAAGTTGAAGCCTTTTTAAAGATGTTAGGTACAGCAAAAGTAAGGTTTTTTTAAAAGTTATATTAAAATTGAGAACGGATTATTATTTCCCATCCCAAAAAAACCAGTTTTCCCAATTTCAATATCAATATTTCTAAAACTCTTGAAATTACAGGAGAAAATTAAAATCAATATCATAACTTTGACACCCTGATTCTCTAAATATTTACTTTTGGACTAAGGTAATTTTAGGTAGATCGTAATATTTTAGCCTCAGGAATCTAGTGTTCGTCTGTATCTCATTACTTATGGACCACCCTGTTTATGTATTAGCTTAAAGCTAGATCTTATGCATGAACTTGAATTTTGTTGTGACTTATAAATAAAGCATTGGAGATTGTATTTTCTATAACCTTGTGGGTATTTTCCAACAGTCAACATAAGGAACTTCCCACGGCAAAAAGGTTATAGATTTATTATCGCTGTTTAATTCTCCTAAATTTGTTTTGAGACGCCACTATTTTGCCAAGGCCAACAAGTATAATTTTAACAAAAATTAACGTTTCGCTAGGTTGAGCATTTGCAGTAAAACAGTATTCTACGACTGGAGCCGTTTATCCGTGCCATTCCTCCATCGCTCTCGACCTTGCACATCTTCCTCAGTTAGTCCTCTAGTCTCGATAACTGCACGCATTTCCTCATTCGAAGACCTGCGAGGTCGGCCTCTTCTCCTCTTTCCTGGTGTAATCCATTTCCACATTCTTTTCGGCCATCTAGTTCCATCCATTCTTAGGCACCAAAACATTTCAATCCTCTATTGTTTATTCTGTCTAACGCCGTGTGTCTTCGGATTTTGTGATAGTTTGTATAGTTTCATTTCTCACATGGTCAAGCCGAGATATTCTTGCGGTTCTTCGAAGATAATCCATTTCGATTGCGTTAATCGCTTCCAAATAGATATTGAATAATATGGCGAAATACTTCATCCTTGACATAGTCCCTTCGATGGTTTTATCTGTTTGGATAATTGTCCTCCCACAGTTTTTTTCGAGGAATTGGGTCATGTGCTTTTTATAGATCAATGAGTTGTAATATGAACATATTATCTGTACAGGATCTGCTACTGATGAAGCCATTTTGTTTTTCACTTATTCGCTGAACATTTAACCTTAATTTATTGTTTATGACTTTCCCGAATAATCTGCTTATAGCGCTATTTATACTAAGACCTCTATAGTTTTGTTTATCTTTTCTATCACCTCTTTCTTGTATAGTGAAATTATGAATGAGAATTTCCGCTGGTTTGGTAGTTTTCATTGTTTGATAAAAGTGCTCATTAGTGCACATAATCGCCGTCTTAATTCACTTCTACCGTGCTTTATCAGCTCTATGTTTATACCACTCGGCCCTGCTGCTCTTCCCCTCTTTGGTAGCATTTTCTAGTTCGCTGTCTGAAATTTCTATGTTGTTTATCTGTACTGCATCCTGATCACATTCGTCATTTATTTTAAACTTATCTCTATCTTCTATAAGTAATTTTTGATAACGTTCTGCCCTTCTAATCGTTAAGTAGGTACTTGGAGAATTGTAGATTATGCCAGATGCATTATTACGTGTATGCATATTGCATAAATATAATTTTTTTTTTTTTAATTTAAAGGTAAAATTACAATCTATTCCTACTGGAATATTAAGTAATTGTTGTGATGATAAATCTGACATGTATTGGGCTTTGTCCAGTGACAAAGCTCCAGATTATACAATAATTAACTAGTATGTTATACTTATTAGATAGTTACAATTCTTAACACGTGACTACAATTTTATGTTTGATTAATAAATCTATCAGGTAAGTCTAACGGGCTGATTCTCTTCAGCCTGGATAGGGTGTTACTGTTGTCTAGCAGATTGATGACCAGATTGTTTGGGTGCTTCTCCAGCTTTCTTAGATATTTCGAACTATTGGTTTGGATTACTTCTTTAATGCAGGCTATTTTGAGGTCTCGTTGGATGACCGAGTTGCGTACGTACCATGGGGCTTCTGTGATTAATCTAAGTACTTTGGATTGAAACCTTTTGATAATTTCTATGTTTGAGGTACTCGCAGTACCCCAGAGTTCGATACCGTACGTCTAAATCGGCTTTAGGACTGTTTTGTATACAAGTACCTTGTTTTCCGTGGATAATTCTGACTTTTTACCCATTAGCCAGTACATTTTACTTAGTTGGTAGTTTAATTGTTTCCTTTTACTCCAAATGTGTGTGCGCCAGTTCAGTCGTCTGTCGACGTGCATACCGAGGTACTTCACAGTGTCGGCTTGTGGTAGAGCCTTACCATTTAAGGTAACTTGAGGACATGTTTCTCTCCTATTCGTAAAGGTTATGTGCATAGACTTATTTTCATTGGCTCGAATTCGCCACTTTTTCAGCCAATTTTGCATTTCATTAAGGTTTTCTTGAAGTGACTGCGATGTTTCCATCGGGTTGTCGTGGGATGCCAGAATAGCCGTGTCATCGGCAAATGTAGCTGTAACTGTTTTTGCGTTCGTTGGTAGGTCTGCTGTGTATAGCAGGTAGAGTACCGCGTTTATGGTGGTACGTTCTGATTTCGCATTAGGTAGTTTCACTTGGAATGTTCGATCGGTAAGGTATGACTTTAGCAGCACGGCGTACGGATGGGGCAATAGCTGTTTGATTTTGTAGTAGAGGCCTTCGTGCCATACCTTGTCAAATGCCTGTGAAATGTCTAAAAATGCTGCGGAGCAGTATCTTCCTGCTTGCAAGTCCTGTTCGATGGTGGCTGTAACTCTGTGTATTTGTTCGATCGTGGAATGCCTTTCTTGGAAACCAAATTGATGAGGAGGTATTAAGTTGTCTTTTATTATAATAGGCCTTAGCCTTTTTAGCAGCAACTTTTCAAAAACTTTGGATATCACTGGAAGGAGACTGATTGGTCTGTACGACGCAGCTTCGCAGGGGGGTTTACCTGGTTTAGGAATTAGGATTATTTGTGCCAGCTTCCATTGAGGTGGGTAATAGCCTAGCCTTAAAATAGCGTTGAAAATAGCAGTAATAAGAGCTATTGCTCTTATTGGAAGTTCTCGAAGTACCTCGCATGTAATTAGGTCAATACCGGGGACTTTTCTGAGAGTTAGATTTTTATGGATTATATGCAACACTTCCTTAGGAGAAAAAGCAGAAATTGGTGGTGACATTTGTAGAGGGGCTTCCAGAAATTGGCGAAGTTGGCTTAGTCTATTTGGAGTGTCTTCGGAGGGATGTGGTGTAAACACTTTAGACAGATGTTCAGCAAAGACTTGGGCTTTTTCCACATCGGTTCTGGCCCAGGACCTATCCTCTTTTCGGAGTGGGGTATTCTGGCTTGAGGTCGTTTTATCTTCTTTGTAGCTCTCCAGAGCGAGTAATTTGTTTCTTTCGTTACTGAGAGGTTTTGAAGATATGTTTGAATAGCTTCGTTTTTTAGTTTATGTAGTAGTCTCTTCAGTTTGTTGGTTGCGTTGTTAAGTATATTCTTATCCCGTTCGTTTCTCGTCATTTGCCAAGTTTTTCTAAGTTGCCTTTTCTCTGCAATAAGTTGCCGTATGTTCGGAGGTACTTGTAACTCTTTTCCCTTCGTTTGTAGTTTATTTGTGGCATTTGAAGCTGCAATTTGTATGTTTCGATTGAGATACTCTACTGCTAGATATATATGTCTCTCTCGGTTTTTAAAGGGATTTGAGTAGTAAGGATTGTTGTTAACTGTTCTCTAAAGTATTTCCAGTCTGTATGCTGGCTATATAGAGACCGAGAGAACGCACTTTTCAATGCATTTACGTTTTGTATGTCTTAACGTGAACATCACGAATTTAAAAATGTGCTCAAATAAAGAATTTGAGATTGTTGAACTTTTAGACGAAAGAACATCAGACGAGGAGAATTATAGCGTTGTACCGACAAATTGGCTATTTAATAACCAGTGTTATTGACCAAATTTGAAACAGCCAGGCCGTCAATTGTTCATACAAAGGGCCCAACCAGATCCCACATCTTGGAAAACATACCCATGTAGGGCAAAGAAATACTTTAGTAAGTACCAAATTTATTACCAAGATATTATTAATTGTAGGTGTTCCTATTACTTATTTGTATTTTTTAACAGAAACTTATCAAGAAGCCCTAGATCGGGAAATGGCCTTGTCCGATTTGAGCAGCGTAGATTGTAGTGGCGACGAAAATGTTTACCGAAACAAGAGAATTTCCAGGCGGAATCTTCCAACTTTAAGGGAAAACTCAGTTTCCCCACCTCCGCCGCTAAACAGTTACGGTAACTATATAAAAGACACACCCAAAACGAAAGATGTTATATGTCTAACTAACGAGTGTCCACTATTCATTAGAACTACTGACAGCTGCTGCAATTTAACTAATTGTGATTAAGTCTACTTGAAAATTAACTTAAGCACCAATACAGGACATACATTTTAATAAGCACAGGTGACTCTGATAAGACGAATTTTCTAACACCCATTATTACTGGACTGTAAAATATCAAAGGATTGCTGATACAATCAAGTGCTTGTATTTTTAATTACAGAGTTTTGAATTAGGAGCAGGTTGTGCGTTGTGAAAGAGAGGCCTAAATTAATGCCCTCGTTAATCGAACGGTTTGATGAAAAAATAAATTCACCACAAGGTGAATTATAATAATAATATGTAATAATAATAATACTAATAATAATAATAATAAAAATAATAATTATAATACCTGGTTATTATCTTTATGACAACAACTATTGTACAGGACTAGTCAATATACAAATTAATTATACAAATAGTGAGAAAAAAACAAATTAACACAAACAAAATAAAACAGAAGTTTGTCAATACATTACAATTTCAGAACATTGTAGTTAAAAACTCATTAATAGAATATAAACATTTTTCAACAAGAAATGTGTTCAGTCGACTTTTGAATTGTGTTAAAACAGTAGGTACATTCTTTAATTGTAGCGGGAAAAGTATTAAACACTTACATACGGATTCATCAACGTTATTCTGACTAACGCTAGTTGCGCCAAAGACTTGCGCTCCTCTTGCACGGGTTTAAATAAATGGCGTAAGCCTATTCATGAAGCTGGCATAAGTCTGGCGCAGCCATTTTGCTTAACGTCATATATGACGTCACCGTTACCATAGTGTTAACCAATCAGATTTGACCAAATATTTTAATAGATATTTATGGTACAAGTGAATAAAGGGACATTTTATCCAAGAAAGGAAAAGTTTACCTCACGAGGCGCAGTCGAATGAGCTAATTTCCTTGGGTGGATAAAATCTCTTTATTCAAGTGTAGCATACAATATTTTTTCCGATTCCTACATTACAATTTCTAAAAAATAGTTAATTATCAATTTATTGCTTATTTACATAAATATTAATACTACAGTAGTTTTTAAACAATGCCTAGCAATCTAAATTTAAAGGCATCATGATTTTTATTCTAAAATAAGTAGTTTAATCACGTTGTCAAGGAAAGGGCGAATAAAATGTTTATAGCAACCGTGTCGTCAAGGAAAGTGTGGATAAAATGTTTATAGCAACACTTTATCCACCCTTCACATTAAAATGTTGCTTTAATAACTAGATTTGACACATTAAATTGCCACTTTAAGTGTAGGAATTGGAAAAAGATTATTTTTTGTGCAACCGGACGCGAAGTGGTCATTTCGCGTACGCAATACAGGACGCGAGATCCGATTTCGCGGCCTGTATTGATTTACCCTTAGTAACGGCCGCGAAAATAAAAAAGAAAATGGTAAAATCCTTCATTGAAGTTTATTTACAATATAATAATATATTATGTTGTATAAATTTAATAAGCTATGAACTAATGTGCTCAGAACTATTATGATAATGTCATCGTACAAATAGTGGTATTAATCAAAACCATTATATTTATGCAATATAAATACACGTAATAATGCATCTGCCATAATCTACAATTTTCCAAGTAATTAACGATTAGAAGGGCAGAACTTATACTATAAATTACTTATAGACGATAGAGGTAAGTTTAAAATAAATGACGAATGTGATCAGGATGCAGTACAGATAAACAACATAGAAATTTCACACAGCGAACTAGAAAATGCTACCAAAGAGGGGAAGAGCAGCAGGGCCGAGAGGTATAAACATAGAGCTGATAAAGCACGGTAGAAGCGAATTAAGACGGCGATTATGTGCACTAATGAGCACTTTTATCAAACAATGAAAACTACCAAACCAGCGGAAATTCTCATTCATAATTTCACTATATAAGAAAGAGGTGATAGAAAAGATAAACAAAACTATAGAGGTCTTGGTATAAATAGCGCTATAAGCAGATTATTCGGGAAAGTCATAAACAATAAATTAAGGTTAAATGTTCAGCGAATAAGTGAAAAACAAAATGGCTTCATCAGTAGCAGATCCTGTACAGATAATACGTTCATATTACAACTCATTGATCTATAAAAAGCATATGATCCAATTCCTCGAAAAAAACTGTGGGAGGACAATTATCCAAACAGATAAAACCATCGAAGGGCCTATGTCAAGGATGAAGTATTTCGCCATATTATTCAATATCTATTTGGAAGCGATTAACGCAATCGAAATGGATTATCTCCGAAGAACCGCAAGAATATCTCGGCTTGACCATGTGAGAAATGAAACTATACAAACTATCACAAAATCCGAAGACACACGGCGTTAGACAGAATAGACAATAGAGGATTGAAATGTTTTGGTCCCTAAGAATGGATGGAACTAGATGGCCGAAAAGAATGTGGAAATGGATTCCACCAGGAAAGAGGAGAAGAGGCCGACCTCGCAGGTCTTCGAATGAGGAAATGCGTGCAGTTATGGAGACTAGAGGACTAACTGAGGAAGATGTGCAAGGTCGAGAGCGATGTAGGAATGGCACGGATAAACGGCTCCAGTCGTAGAATACTGTTTTACTGCAAATGCTCAACCTAGCGAAACGTTAATTTTTGTTAAAATTATACTTGTTGGCCTTGGCAAAATGGTGGCGTCTCAAAACAAATTTAGGAGAATTAAATAGCGATAATAAATCTATAACCTTTTTGCCGTGGGAAGTTCCTTATGTTGACTGTTGGAAAATACCCACAAGGTTATAGAAAATACAATCTCCAATGCTTTATTTATAAGTCACAAAAAAATCAAGTTTATGCACAAGATCTAGCTTTAAGCTAATATATAAACAGGGTGGTCCATAAGTAATGGGATACAGACGAACACTAGATTCCTGAGGCTAAAATATTACGATTTACCTAAAAATACCTTAGTCCAAAAGTCAATATTTAGAGAATCAGGGTGTCAAAGTTAAGATATTGATTTTAATTTTCTCCTGTAATTTCAAGAGTTTTAGAAATATTGATATTGAAATTGGGAAAACTAGTTTTTTTGGGATGGGAAATAATAATCCGTTCTCAATTTTAATCCAACTCTTAAAAAAACCTTACTTTTGCTGTACCTAACATCTTAAAAAAGCTTCAACTTTTTTGTACTTAGAATTAGGATCTAATTGAAAAAACAATTGCCTCATCTTTTTTCATACTAGCTAATTTAACTATTCGTCTTTTTGTTGTAATCCTTTACAGCGTGCTATTCCTTTAAGAGTTTGTTAATTAATGGATCGTAATAGATATTAACTTATGATGTTTTCTTTCAAAGCTCACTTCAGTTCACTGACTACACTTTGTAGTGTAGTATTTTTTAATAATTTGTTAATTATTGATACATTTTAATAACCATTACATTAACTTTTTTATACACTTTTACACGCACTTTAATTTTCCGAAATCTTTGACTGACACAAGTGATTATATTTTTTTGTGATTTTCGCTAATGTTGCTGTAATAATAAACTGTTACGTAACTAACGTTATTCCCATTAGTTGCATGTACAACGAGATTAACGTTACTTCTGATAATATTCGATTCAGCCTCTGTTTATAAAAACAGAAAATATCAGCACTATTCTGAAAACATATTCATCTAATTTGTTACTTTTACAGCAGCATTTATAGTTATATGTAGTTTTAAGATGAAGGAGCCCAACAGAAAAAAGATTCTTGTTTTGGAAATGAAGGTAGATCGAGTGTGACGTAAACAGCAGAAATTGTTGCTCGGAATTTCCAGTACATAATGGTAAATACGACGAATAAGTCTTGGGACAGATTTATTTTTGAGGAGAAATATAAATATAATATAAATAATTAGTAGTAACTAGTCTCGAATCAACTACATATGTATATAATACCAAAGTGCATAAATTCGATATTATTATTTTTTTTAGTATTACTCCAGTATTACTACTCAAAATTTTAGTCCAGTCAATAAAGGGATTGTAGAATGCATGGAGGGTGTCACAATTTTTGACTTCAGGGCTTTGTTTGGAATCGTTAGGAGGTAAACATACTAAAAGTCCCCGGACATAGGGGGTGAGCGGGGTGCAGGGGGGGACTGAGAAAGTCTCTTTTGTTGTTAAGTTTATGTACTAGTATTAAGTATCGTGTACTACTGTTCAATGTTTGCGCTGTAAATGGATTTTATCTGTTGGGCAATAAATCTCTATTATTATTATTATTATTATTATTATTATTATTATTATTATTATATCTAGAAGATGGTGCATCTTAGCAAAAAAGTCATTATATACAAAATCAAAGCTGATAAAATTTCATACATTTTTTCTATTTTAAGTTTTTTTCTATCTCCAACTGTTTATGAGAAATCCGCTATCAAAAATCTTTAATATTCGCAAGAAAATATTTTGCCTCCCGTTTTTCGTTAAACTTTTCTCTCTAGCACCTCATCTCTTCGGTTTACAGAAAAATTCCCACAAAAGAAGTTGTACAGGATTAAATTTCCTTCAAAATGGTATATACCTTTTATATCTTTTTTTCGAAAATTAGCGATTTTTGATAGCGGATGTCGCATAAACGGTTGGAGATATAAAAAAACTTTACCAACCAAAAATGTGGGAAATTTTGACACCTTTGATTTTGTATATAATAACTTTGTCGCTAAGACGCACCTTATTCAAGATATAAGCAAAAAACCTAAAAAAGGGATCTTCTCGGACCCCCCCTGCACCCCGCTCACCTCCTATGTCCGGGGACTTTTAGTATGTTTACCTCCTAACGACTCCAAACAAAGCCCTGAAGTCAAAAATTGTGGCACCCTCCATGTATTCTACACCCCCCTATTGAGCGTTCGTTGACTGGACTATTTATCATTATTATATATTGCATAACATTTAAAGTTCTAAATTCTTCTTGAATTTATAATTCAAACGTTTAGTTAAATTTTTGTAAAAGCATATAATAGCCTATAAAATATTATTATGCATAATTCTTCAAAGAGCGATCTAAACGAGCTGTTAATTTAGTACATTAATAACAAGGTTCAAGAAAATAATTAAAAATATTGATTAAGATCTGAACGAAACTATTGCAATTATTAACTCCCTAATCGTTTTAGGAAAAACCGTATTAAAAGAATTTGTGGAAAATAAAAGAACTACATAATATAGTGCTTTTTTAACCTAAATATCAAAAATGATAAATTTAAAAAATGATTCCATCTGTGGTTATTAATTTATTGGTTTGCCAATATCGATGTTGCCTTTGAAGAATATAGGAGACATATGCATATGCTATTTAGAATATTCATTGATTTGCAAATCATCGTATGTAAATTCAGAAAACTATAATCCCCACCATGAATCTTTTAACCTTAGAGTTTAATAAACAGAACTGATGAATTAAGACAGCAAGCGGTCGTGCGCAAGATGATCAAGACAGTGGTGTATAATTATGTGTTTACGCTGTCCTTACCGGTGATTGTGTTATGTATAGGTATAAATAAGACATTTTAGGCAATTAACATTAATTTTTAAGTAAAACAATAGAAAGGATTGGTGATACTAACTAAACTAACAAAGGAACTTAGTAACTGTTTGCAGACAAAGAACTGTAGGTGATATCTTTTCAATTTTGTTTTAAATCTACTAAAATTTAATCGTCATTTTAGGTATCGCTTAAAGTGTTATTAGTTATTACTAAAATTTTGACTGTATTTAAAGGTTTCTTCAATAACAAAGAAGAAGATTTATTTAATATAACATTTGATTTGAACCTTAATATTTATACAAATAGTCCAGTCAACGAACGCTCAATAGGGGGGTGTAGAATGCATGGAGGGTGTCACAATTTTTGACTTCAGGGCTTTGTTTGGAGTCGTTAGGAGGTAAACATACTAAAAGTCCCCGGACATAGGAGGTGAGCGGGGTGCAGGGGGGGACCGAGAAGATCCCTTTTTTAGGTTTTTTGCTTATATCTTGAATAAGGTGCGTCTTAGCGAAAAAGTAATTATATACAAAATCAAAGGTGTCAAAATTTCCTACATTTTTGGTTGGTAAAGTTTTTTTATATCTCCAACCGTTTATGCGATATCCGCTATCAAAAATCGCTAATTTTCGAAAAAAAAATATAAAAAGTATATACCATTTTGAAGGAAATTTAATCCTGTACAACTTCTTTTGTGGGAATTTTTCTGTAAACCGAAGAGATGAGGTGCTAGAGAGAAAAGTTTAACGAAAAACGGGAGGCAAAATATTTTCTTGCGAATATTAACGATTTTTGATAGCGGATTTCTCATAAACGGTTGGAGATAGAAAAAACTTAAAAAATCAAAAATATAGGAAATTTTATCAGCTTTGATTTTGTATATAATGACTTTTTTGCTAAGATGCACCATCTTCTAGATATAAGCAAAAAAACAAAAAAAGAGACTTTCTCAGTCCCCCCCTGCACCCCGCTCACCACCTATGTCCGGGGACTTTTAGTATGTTTACCTCCTAACGACTCCAAACAAAGCCCTGAAGTCAAAAATTGTGACACTCTCCATGCATTCTACAATCCCTTTATTGACTGGACTAAAATTTTTCATAAAAATATACATTTCTAAACCGCTCGTAAGCCGGAGCAAACTACATATTCTAATCCGTGAAGTTGAGGATCAGTATAATACCATTACTAATTTCAGAAAGAGGATCAAGATGTACAACTCCAAATGGTGAAGTAGCTACTTGTGTAGCAGCTCGTTCATGTGAAGTCATAATATATGCTATAAATACCCACGATACTAAAGCAATAGAATTGATAAAAGAATCTCAATGTGGATATGATACCGAACGTTTGGTGTGCTGCGGAAAAAATGGTTATAAAATCCGTAAGTATAAATTTCAACGTTAGGGTACCAATAATAAATTATGTATATTATATCTGACAATCATATAGGTACACTGCAAATAATGGAAATAAGACATATTACATATTTTACGTCATAACTACGAAACTATCATTAGTTTATTATAAATGAATTAAATTTAAAAATTCATGTGGATAGTGGCTAGTGACATAGTCAAAGTTTCTATTAAATCTAAATTTCTTTATATGCCGGCCTCAATGTCTTCAAGCATAAAACACACAGTGCTGAAACGAGATTTCGTCGGAACAAGTTCGTGTTCAAATATTGGGGAACTGTCAGCTCAGTGGCGTTGTATGTCCAGTTCACGTCCGCACTTTATTTCTAACCTTATCTTTTGATAATGATTAATATAGGAGCAAAGAGACGCTAATGATTGTTACAGTTTATATGTCATTGTCGGAAATTTGAAGGAAATTAAGCAACCAAATTGTTTTCTTATTAATTATAAACAAAATATCTTACAAAACAAATAACGAAAATATAACATAGCAATAATATATGCATTGTTGTTGTAGGTACAAAGAGAGGCTCATATTCGCATGTCCTTATTGAAGGGGTTCAGCAATATACTAGACAATTTTATATAGTTATACTTGTGTACTAACCTCTTGTTAAATTTCCGCGTCATGGTTAAGTTTTCGAAATCTTTAAAACACTTGACTTTGATCACTTTTCACATCTTAACTGGCTTTTTTTGTAACTATACTCGTGCAGTTTCTTCCGGAAGAAAATGTAAAAATGTCCTATTTCATATATCGTATGATCAGAAAGTCTTTGCATAGCAGGTGCTGTGGAAATTACATGTCACCTCTGAAATTGTTTAGTACTTCTATTATTTTTACGTTATTGACCATTTCCCAGACTCCTAATAAAAGCAAATTTTCAATGAAAAAAACAACATTTTTATAATTAAACAAAGTTTAGTTGATATTTTCAACAAAAAATTACAAAGAAATATCCTGTTGGAATATTTTTAGTTACAATCTGTTCGCTTTTGAAATATGTCAAGTAAATGTCAATGACGAAATAGTAATTTATGTTACAAGTCCGGAAGTGACTTATTAAAGTACGAGTTTAAGGAGCCGAATCCAGAATTTCTAAACAAGTATGTATGTACTTTAATAATAACTTCAGGGACATGAATGTATCGTATAACATTTTATTTCATACTGTAAACAATTTGATTTTTTATTTTTACATCTGACACTTTTTTAATAACGTCAACATGTGACATTATTTGGTGCATTTTGTATTAAATCACACTATCAGTTTTTTGTTTTTCTATTTGAGGTTTTATTGTGTCAAAAATAACAATCCGGTAAGTGTTGCTTGGTTACACTTACCGGCTCTGATACCGTAATAGCTCACTTTCCGTACTCGAAATGGAGCCGGGAAACCGAATCTACCAGACAGTATGAAATAAAAGAATAGAAGTAACCAAATTCAGAGTTATGCAAAGACTTTTGATCATACTACATATTTCATATATCTTCGCGAGCGAGAAGTGAAAGCGAGTGGACGTTATTATTGACCGCGAGTTATCATATCAAGCGCTCTTGACCTTTTCGATAGTTCATCATATCATCATCATCATCCCTCAGCCCCTCGCATCCGCTGTTGGATATAGGCCTCCTCTAGATTCTGCCATTGTCTTCTGCCCTGTGCTTTGTTTATCCAGTTTCCTGTTGCTCTGCGTATGTCGTCGCTCCATCTAGTTGCTGGTCTACCCCTGTTTCTCTTACTTTCCCTAGGTCTCTATAAGTCTTTTAGTTCATCTATTATCACTCATACGGGCTATATGGCCTGTCCATCTCCACTTAGCTTTCGTGATATGTCGTATAATGTCAATTAGTTTTGTTCTTTTTCTTAATGTTGTGTTTGGTATTCTGTCTCTTATTGTTACTCCGAGCATTGCTCTCTCCATCGCTCTTTGGGTAATTTACAGATTGTTTCGTTAGTGTTAAAGTTTCGGCACCATACGTAATCACAGGCATAACGCCCTGTTCGTAAAGTCGTTTCTTTAGACAGATCGGAATATCTCCCTTGAGGATGTCACGCAATTTGCCAAAAGGTAATTTTAGGTAAATCGTAGTATTTTAGTCTAAGGAATCTATTATTGATATGTGCCCCATTACTTATGGAGCACCCTGTACAAAATTAATAAATTTATTAATGAAAAATGAGGGTTAACTTTTAACCCATAAAGGTTGTAATGTTTTATATTTACGACGTTTTAAAAAAAATCATTCAAATCGGAGTAGTTTTGACCGGTTCTGAGATAACGCCCTATTTTTGCCTAAAGTTACTCCACTAATTGGCCAACGGACCAGAATAAAGTTCCAGATCTCCTTGACTTTTTCATTACAAAAGGTATCGCCTCAAACTACACTGAAATTGAATCAAGCTTAGAAATGGCATCTAATCATACTCTTGTCATTCTCTCAGTTAGTAACTACACAATAAAAAAAAAACAGAAACTGCACACTCACCACAAAACATACAAATTGGGAACTTTTTCAGATATACAATGAAGTAAACTTAAATCTACGGCTACGCATAAAAGAACCCGAAGATCTCGATCTTGCGGTACAACACCTAACCACTGTCATTCAAGAAGCTGCATGGAACTCTATACCCTACCAGCCCAACGAAGAACGTCACAAGGATAATACGCCACTGTATACGTGAAATTGTGACAGAAAAGAGAGCAGCCAGGGGTAGATGGCAAAGGTCACGCGACCCATAAGACAGACGGACCTTCAGTAGATTAAACCGAATAGTCCGCAAAAGGTATCATTAGTGAATGGTTCAACCGCTGGAAAATAGAAGTAAACCAATCCAAAATGGTGCAGGTAACATTCACCACTCGTTCCACGATATGCCCTCCAGTCCACATAAACAATGTTCCAATACCGGTAAAAACAGAAGCAAAGTATCTGAGTCTGCACCTGGACCAACGCCTCACTTGGAGACGACATATCCAAATGAAAAGACAACAACACAATCTAAAGTTCCGAGAAATGTACTGGTTACTCGGACGACACTCCAAAATAAAACTTGAAACCAAAGCGCTCCTTTGTAAAGCGCTATACGACCAATTTGGACCTACGGACTTCAGTTATGGGGATGCGCGAAACCGTCTAACATAAGTATCATTCAACGGTTCCAATCCAAACTACTTAGAGCAATCCTAAATGCGCCTTGGTACGTAAACAACCAGACTACCCATAAGGACTTAGGCGTACCCTACATTCAAGAAGAAGCACGAAGACTCACTGCAAAGTACCGTGACAACTTACCTGGACACCCCAACCACCTTGTTGATCAGCTCACCGAAAACATAACTCCCAGAAGATTAAACAGACTATGGACAAATGATCTATAAAGTGTAAACAACTTGTTAAGCGTGTGTGTACGTAGGAGCTTCATCACTGGATGAATTCTCCCTTGCTGACATTTAGCTATTACCGTTTTTAATAAATACTCCCACAGAGTAGATTGTAAAAATAATCAATAAACACCCATTTAAAAAAATATAATTAAAGGTTAATGTTATTTTTTTTAGTTAACTAACGAAAGTATTATTTTGCAAAGATTTGTAATGCAGATTTTTTTAAATTATAAAAAAATTGTAATATAATTTTAAGATAGCTAGA
Source organism: Melanotus villosus (assembly GCA_963082815.1). Classification (NCBI taxonomy): domain Eukaryota; kingdom Metazoa; phylum Arthropoda; class Insecta; order Coleoptera; family Elateridae; genus Melanotus; species Melanotus villosus. The sequence continues at coordinate 30,159,099 of OY720418.1, read as the reverse complement.
TTAAATTTAAGTTATGTTATTAATGTAAATAAGTTATTGTTATGATCATTGTTAGTAAATAATTAACTAAATTCAGTAGTCGTAGAAACGTAAAATAAGTTACTTTAGAAACATAATATATAGTTTTATAGTGAAAAACAAATGTGAATTAAAATATCCAGGATACAGAAAAAGAAATTGAAAATTTAGTTGATATTTTGAAATCGTAGGGAGAACAACGAAATTAAGTTGCTCGTCCCAAAACGAATAAATATCGAATAAATAATCAACTATAAATACAGTTAATAACAAAAAGAACCAGTATTCAATAAAAAGAAAGTGAATTTTTAAGAAAAATTAAGTCAAGATTGAACTTCAAGCAGTTTAAGCAAAAGCAAGTTTGATCAAAAGCAGTTCAAGCAAAAGCAGTTCAGCAAAAGCAGTTCAACAGAAGGAGTTCGAGAAAAAGCAATTCGAAAGGGGACAACTTCAAGCAGGAACGAGTCGAGCGGGGGAAGATTAGAATTTTTGGTTTTTAGGGAAGTATGGAATTTTGGAAAAGAAAGGGAAGTCAAGAGTAGAATCAGTGAGTGTATAAAATATAATTTTAAGATAATTTTAAGTAGGGTTGATAGGAAAAAAAGATAATAAAAGAATCTGCATTATAAAAATTTGAGTAAAGTTTTATTTTGGTTAATTAAAATAACAAACAACGAACCTACCTAACGACCTTGAGGTAAGATCTCTGTAAGCAATTAAATTAAAGAGCAAAGCAAAGTATATTTTTGGAAATTGTAGTAGCCAACGTAAGTATTATTAAACGTGAAGCTCATTTCAATATATATATCTTCTAAAGTATAACAATAATTTCTGTTTTGATAGAAAAACTCATTTTTTTCAATTTGGCTAGTTTTGAAAATATGTTGTAGCATGATGTTATTTGGTTGTATTACTGAATAAATTGATATTAGAAATGTAGTAGTAGTAATGTTGTAGCATGTTCGAAAGAGTACTGATCGACTAAGTAGGGGAAGGTGTCCATCCTAGGGACAGTTTGTACCTAGGGACATTGCAGGTTTATCACATTAAATATGTTCAAATAGAATGACTTATGCAGAACATGCATTCTTATGTTTATTTGGTTGCCTATATTGCTTTATATTACAAATGGCCGCCGAATAAATTTTGTGCTGGTGATTTTGTGTTTTAGTAGTGCAAAAGTAAATTTTTCGCTCAAATTCACGTGCAGATTACAGAGATATCTTCTTTCAATAACATTATTTCATTGTGCTGGGTTGATTAAGCATTTACTTGAGTGCATTAACTGATTGGTAAGTTGATCCTTAATTATCTGTTTACATCATAATTCAATATTTATTGATAAAGGTGTAGACGATATACCTAGGGACGCTTTTCCTGTATGTACCAAGGGACACTTTTCCTGTCCCCAGGTTCATACATTTCTTGTGTCCCTAGGTAGGTAGCTTCCCTGACAAGCTTACTTATCTAACAATATTATCTTTCTTAGACCAAAGATGCCAAGAAGCAAAGCAGGAAAGAAGCGGAAGCAGCCCGAAAAGCAATTAATGAAAATTGCTGTTAGGGAAGTGATTGAAAATAAGATGGCGCTTAGAAAAGCTGCCGAGAGATATGGCATTTCCAAATCTGCTATTGCTCGAAGCGTGAAAAATTGTAAAGCTAATGAATACCGTGAAAACTACGAGTTTGAATATCTCCCAAGATACGATATTCACAAAATTTTCACTCTTGAACAGGAAATTAAACTTCGAGACTATTTGGTTTTAGCATCAAAACATAATTATGGACTTTCTAAGTCAGAAATGAAGAAGTTGGCGTTCGGTTACGCTGTAGCCAACAAAATGGAGGTTCCTCAATGGCAAGATGCAAAATCAGCCGGAGAAGGATGGCTGCGTAAGTTTAGAAAACGACACCCAAATATTTCTTTACGAAAACCCGAGGCAACGAGCCTTGCTCGAGCGTCGGCATTTAACAAAACTAATGTAGGGGAGTTTTTCTCAAAGTACGAAGAAATTCTCCATAGGAAGCAATACCAGCCCCACCAGATATGGAACATTGATGAGACTGGTCTCTCAACGGTGCATGTGCCGCCCAAAATTTTGGCACCGAAGGGTGTTAAGCAGGTGGGAAATATGACATCTGCAGAGAGGGGTACACTAATTACTATGATAGCTGCAATTAACGCCGCTGGGAACAGCGTTCCTCCTCTTTTTGTATTCCCACGGGTACATTTTAAATCGAATATGTTGAAGGGGGCTCCACCAGGTTCCATTGGAGCAGCAAATCCTAGTGGGTGGTCCAATGAGGAAATATTCCTTTTATTCATTGAGCATTTCATAAAACACACCCGACCCAGTAAAGATAATTCTCTCATTCTCATATTGGACAATCATGAGAGTCACTATTCTCCTCGCGTCATCGCAAGAGCAAAAGAAGTTGGGCTTGTAATTGTAACTCTCCCTCCCCATACATCTCATCGGATGCAGCCACTGGACAAAACGGTGTTTGGACCATTCAAAACATTTTATCATAAAACCATGAACGACTGGATGAATAGCCCTAATAATGCTGGTAAGCCAGTTACAATTTATGATGTTTGCGAACTAGCTGGAATAGCTTACGAACTGTCATTCACGTTGAGAAACATCACTAGTGGGTTTAGAGCAACAGGAATTGTACCATTAAACTCCAACATTTTTGACGAATCTGATTTTATTTCATCGAGTGTGACTGATAGACCACTTCCTGTGGATGATAATCAAGAAGTCGGTCCATCACAACTGCATATAACTGCTGATTCCGTAACAGTACAGGAAACTACAGAAGAAATGGACATATCGCCTCATGCCGCCACTCCACGGGTTATGAGTCCTGTTGAAGATGCAGTTACCACCCTTACCACAAGGGCTATTACTCCTATTGAAAATATAACGCCCGAAATGATACGACCATTTATAAAAGCAGCTCCGAGAAAGACAGTTAACAGAAGAAGGGTAGGCAAATCACGTATAATAACTGACACGCCAGAAGAAATACAAATTAAAAAAGACAAAGAATCTAGAAGAAGAGTTTCCACCAAATCGGTGCAAATTAAGAAGAAACAAGTTACCAAGAAGTTATGGGAAGACAGTAGCAGTGACAATGATGATGATGAAATACAAATTAAAAAAGACAAAGAATCTAGAAGAAGAGTTTCCACCAAATCGGTGCAAATTAAGAAGAAACAAGTTACCAAGAAGTTATGGGAAGACAGTAGCAGTGACAATGATGATGGTGACCTGAAATTAGACGATAATTCTGATCTTGATATGGAAGATGAAATAGCAGATTCTGGGATGGAAGCTAGAATTGAAAAGGAAGACATAGAAGAAGGAGATTTTGTTTTAGTGCAGTGCATGGGAGAAAAGAACAAGGAGCATTTTGTTGCCAAAATTGTAACAAGTAGAAGAGTTGATTTTGAAGTTATTTATCTGAAAAAGATGCATAAAACTGATACATTTTTTGTGGAAGAAAATCCTAAGGTTTTTACCCTTCAGCTGAGAGACATTATAGTGAAACTGCCTCCGCCAGAGTCTGTTGGATCAACAAAAAGGTGTGCAAATCATCTAAAATTTGGTATTGATTTTTCAAATTATTATATGCGTTAAGTTGAAATACCGGCTTTTCTTTAGTGTAGAATTTGATTTAGTGCATATTGTATCCTGTTTTTCGTTAAAAATAAATATAACATTTATACCACTTCAGTTTTTTAGGTGTCCCTAGGAACAACACCTCTTGTCTCTAGGTACATACTGGGTACGTACCTAGGGACATTTGTACTGCTTTTAAAAAAGGGTGTAAAATAAATGAAAATGAAAATCTAAAGTAATCATATTGGCAGAACAGGTACTTGAGACATGTCTGATTGCAGTACTTGTTAAAACATGCCTTTATAAAACAATTAACTATTTTTAAAAATACAAACAAAAAAAGTGTCCCTAGGATGGACACCTTCCCCTAATTTGAAAATTTGGAATTTTATATTCTGCAACAGATTTAAAGATTTTAGAGAAATAGGGATACTATACTTAACCCTTCCGCAATCTTTCAAGCACCACATTTGGTAGCGGAAAATCAAATAATTTTAATTTTATGCGTTGCATAGCTATTGTACACTGTGTCCTAAATTTGACGTAGATGTATGGGTAACTTTGTTATTTGTAAAGCTACGACAAAACCAATTGCACGTTATTAGGCCAACTTTTTGAGACTAATTCAATGGTCTAAACAGAAATGGGCGATTTTCTTTTGTTTTCGAGCTATGGCGGTAAATTGCAAATTACTGCAATTCTATGAAGTATTATAACTTATTTATTTATAGAAATATCTGAATATAGTGTAGAGGTTATTTATAGATATTTGTACTTAGATTCCAGTGGTGTACAGAGATTTTTTCTATCTGCTATGGTTTTTCGGTTACAGCATAAACTTGTGTTTTTTTAAATGGGAATCATAGCTGGCGTTAACCTCATAAAGATCGTTTTAAGAGGTTTTAAAATATTAGTTTATTATAGTTATTCTTTGAAATAAGAGCACTATCGGCAATTTATACTTAAATTAACATTAATTATAACAAAATAAATAGTTTCCCCAATTTTCAAATCAATCAATATTTCGAAAACTTTTGGAATTACAGCAAAAAATTAAGATTAAAATTTCGAATTTAACACCCTGTATCTCCCTAAATATTAACTTTTGGACTAAGGTAATTTTAGGTAAATCGTAATATTTTGGCTTCGCAAATCTACTGTTGTTCTTTGTCCCATTACTTTGCAGGTATCGATTTTTGCTTCGCTCATTTCTGTAACCTCCTGCATTCGTTTCGGAATCCATATCTTCCCGCACTTGTTATGAAAATGACTATTCTATATCAACTGAATTAAAGAAAATGAAAAAAATTAAAATGATTTCGGAATTTGAATAAAAAAAACATTTAACCGAAAAATATAGGTAAAGCAGCGCTTAACCTGCGTTGCGTCATTAGACGAGCCGCCACTGATTTATAGAGGTCATTATCGGAATACGTCAATTCTTTTTTCATAAAACCAAACAGAGAAACCAACATCTTTTAGTTAAGTTATCGGACCGCCCCGCCCGCTAGTGTTGCTCGATGCTGCCATGAGTGTCCAACTTGTTTTAATATTTGTGATTGTTATTAAATTAGTATATTATGCAATGAGCATTTAATGATAGCCATTCGAGTTGCATACAGTATTTTTTCTACGACCAGTTATAACAATGAAAAAATAGGCACCTAACACTGAAAAGCTGCTACCTAGCCAGGGCCGTAACTAGAGCTTTTGTCAGGGGGGGGGGGCAAACTCGTATTTGCCGCCCCCACCATAGGCGCCGGATTTTGAAAATGTTGTTGGGTGCTAATTTTCATTTGAAGGTTATATTTACCGGGGGGTCTGGGGTTGAAAGGGGGGTTCGGGTCCTCCCCCAAAAAATTTTGAAAAATTTGAGTTTAAATCCACAGTTTTAACGCTCCCAATTGACTATATTTTTGCCACTGATTATCTAATTTAAGCTCCGGAAAACATAAAAAATAACGATATTCATTGTATATAATAAAAATTTACATTACTTGAAACATATTGCGCCTCATACTGGTTCTTGAAATAAATTCGTTGGCGATATTGTTTAAATTCAGTTTGCTGGTTTCTTCTCTTTTCGTTTCTTCAAAATATGCCGCCCCTAAAAATTTGCCGCTGGGGGCACGTGCCCCCCTGCCCCCCCTAGTTTCGGCCCTGACCTAACTTTATTTTTGACAACAAAATACTTTGCTGCTATTGGTTATAAATTGTATCTTAATGAATCTCATTAAAGTACAGGTAGTAAATGCATAATAAATCAATAATTAAAGTATGGGAGTAGAAAATAGTTATTTTTATATTAAGTGTGCGAAATCAGTGTTTTTTTAATGGCGCGTGAGATGTAAAAATTCGTCGAATGCGCCATAAAACACTGATTTCGTACACGAAATACAAACAACGTTTTTTGTACAACTGTCAAAAACATATAATACTAAATTAAAATCTTGTGCAGGTATTTTACCAGGAAAAATTTTTTTTTCACGGTAAACGCAACGTTTTCACAGTAAAAAGAATTTTTTTTTCATGGTGAAAAAAAGACAAACTTTGCGTATCGATAGTAATGCATAAATGTTGCGTTCTTTTGACAGTTGTACAAAATAGTACATTACGTACCAAGTGCTCATATGTAATATTTTTTTGGACGAGCACGCAGCTAGAAAAATCGAGACATAGCCGAGGTTTTCTAAGCATGCGAGGCCAAAAAAATACTTATAGAACAAGGCGCATATACTATATTTGCGACTGCCTGGAAAAATATCAAAAAACGTAACAATATTAAATTGGCATAAGTAGGTAGGCACTTATTAAATATTTGTCACAATAAAATTACGAAGTAGGTAGTGGGTGTGGATATGTTTTGCTACTTTTTTCGGTACCAGCAAAGTAAACAAGTAAGCAATCCATGGCAACAGTGACTGTAAGTGGCTAACAGGAAGGTGACGAGCCTTGGCTTCGCCTCGGCTCGTATTCGCCCACCTCAAATGTTAATACGTTCTTACATTCGTTGTAGCTTAAATAACTATTATATTTCCTAAACGGAGTCACATGGCGGAGTATATATTTATGTTCACTTACGAGTACGACGTTCGCGTAAGATTTATACTCCTACTTTAGTACTGTCATTACATTCATTACTATCACAACAATAAACAACCGGTAAATTCCACTTACGGTTCTAATTTTTCGTCAATAATGGTCCACTTACTAATAAAGAGGTCGAAAAAGTATTTTTGCAGCATGTAATTTTATTTATTTATTTATTTATTTATTTATTAAGAAACAGACAAAACGGGTGGAAACCCCAATTACATTGTCTGCCTTCTCACAAGTTACAATATAAAATATACCTACACGTATTTTACAATATTTTAAATTCTAATAATAGAGAAATACAAAAAAAAAGAAAACTAAAACTAATAAAAAAGTTATAGGAAAACCAGACACCAACAAAAATGTAATTTTAATCAGAATTAAAAATTATAAACATTCAAACTTTATTATGTAAATAACATTTTAATTGTTTTTTAAAATTCGAATCAGAGGAACTAAAGACATCCACATCAATCACAGAAGTGAAACAATTCAACCGTATTGTCATTCTCACCATAGGCGAATTCATTCTTAAGTTGGTACGATAAGGAGGCACATAAAACAGGTTCCGAGGTGTAGATCTATAAGCTGGCACATACGTATAAACAAATAGCAGGCAACAAATTAGGTCAATCAATTCTGTTGATAATGAGTTTGTATATAAACAAAATGTCAGTCATTTCACGGCGAAACTGTAACTTTATAACACGAAAGTCACTTCTGATATCTTTATACGAACCGTATTCAGGATAGAAACCGTATTTTTTAAAATGTAAGTATTTTAGAAATATATTTTGTATTGTCTCAATTTTATTTTGATTAATTAGTAGATATGAATCCCAAACTTCGCTTGCATACTCTAATTTAGAGCTATAACAAGCGCATTATAAAGAATAGTAATTACTTTAATAGAAGAAAAGTTCGTTGTATTTCTTATTAAAAATCCTAGGTTTCTTAATGCATTATTGGTTATATCCTCAACATGTCGCTCCCATTTTAGGTTAGAAACAAAGGTAACACCAAGGTCTTTTGTTATATCAACTCGGGATAAAAACTGACCATTCATTTTATAAAGACCATCGATATGAACGACATTCAAAGTATAAGTCATGGCTTTACATTTTCCAATATTAAAATATAATTTATTTTTTTCGCTCCACTCAACAACAGAATTAATATCTTCCTGTAGTAACTTTATATCCGATTCATTGTATATATCTTTATAAATTTTAAGATCATCAGCAAATAATAAACAATTAGAATATTTAATGTAAGAAGGTAAATCATTGATAAATACAAGAAATAGCAATGGCCCCAAATTACTACCCTGTGGCACTCCTGATCGCACCAAATACTGATGAGAGTTGAAATTGCTCAGATTAACAAATTCAGACCTGCACTGCAAATAGGATTTAAAGAAATATAGTAACTCTTGCGAAAACCCTAAATTACACAATTTTTTTAGTAAAATGTCATGACTAAAGCTCGGATTTATAGGCAGAAAAAAAGTGCCAAATAGGTGCCTATAAAGGCAGGAATTTTTGATAAATAGGCAGCTAAAATTCGAAATAGGCAAAAATATAGGCAAAAAGGCGAATTAAAAAAAAACTTTTTTAAAGTCATTTAGTTGTTCTAACTTGCAGAATAACGGTTACAAAATTTATTGTTTTATGTATCAGCATAATAAAACTTTTATTTTGGGTTTATTATTTTATTTTTCAAAGCTCAGGATGAGAACGTATGCAGGCACAAAGTTTTGAAGACATCTCGAAAGCAACTTTTACTCTTTTCACTACTTAAATGCAAATTAAGTGCACTTTTCATTCAAGAACTTTTTCGACACCTCCCGCACAATTACCACAAATATGAAATAGAAATACGTAGAAATATTACAACGTAAATACACAAATTCCTATTCATCCTCCGACACTAAGGGAATTCTCCACCATTAATAAATTCCAGAAAGTACAGATGGACGAGTCGTAAAACAGTCTACCTGTTCATTTATTGCTGAAACCCTTGAGAGATTATAGTCTATAATCTCTCAAGGCATACTTACGCTTACTATACCTCACACTGCAATTATGTGGGTAGTGTTTCTAAAAAAAAACCTTGTCTCACAAACGGAAAATAAGCCATTTTTGCTAAAATTTATAAAATATGGCGTGGAATTTAATAAAAAGGCAATAATAGGCATCCAATGTAAAAAAAGGCAAAAAAGGCAGAAAACAGGTTAATAGGCAAAATAGGCAAAAAAGGCATTTTGCCTAAAATCCGAGCTTTAGTCATGACTAACTTTATCAAAAGCTTTTGCAAAATCTGTATATATTGTATCTACTTGATAACCTTTATCTAAGGTTTTACTCACAAAGTCAGTGCAAATTATTAGATTAGTTTCAACATATCTGTTAACAAAAAACCCATGTTCAACAGCAATGATATTTCTAACATGACGAAATATTCTTTTATAAATAATTTTTTCAAAAACTTTAGCGGGTACTGATAGAATTGATATGGGTCTATAATTAGTTACATCAGCCTTATTTCCACACTTGTGAATTGGTGTGACTTTAGCAATTTTAAATTTATCTGGAAATATGATAGAGAGAGGGTATTGCAAAATCTCCCAACAATAGTCCAGTGAAATTAGACATTGCGCTTCGGAAAAATTCCCGGAAAGCTAGATTTTGGTATGGACCTTGACATTGTGGTTCTAAACAAAATGTCAAAAGTCCCCATCGATCCGAGTGCCGCTAAAAGTTTCACGCTTGGTCAAATGTCACTCAACATGGTTTTTCGTGAATATCTCGTTAACGGTCACTTTTACAGAAAAAATAGTTATTATAAAATTTGTAACTTAGAAAATTTCCTACAAAAAAGATACTTTGATTTTTATTCATAGGAGTAACCAGTATGGAGATAATGCGATGTACAAAGTTGTAACGAACAGTGTGCAGGTGTGCACTCCTCAAGCGACCCTTGTTTGTCAACGGATGTGCTTACTCAATATTTTTATTGCTGATGTTATCTACTCCTCCCCCAACATCTAGTGCTGATCGGCAACATTTATATCGGGTCTACTATCATGTTCAAATATGGCTAGGCAACGAGCTTACCCCTGAAGACCGGGGATGGACGTTAAAGGATAACGCTTTGGAGCCAATTCATACTCTGATTCCACCTGCTCCAGACATACTGCTGAATACTATTTTCTGTAATTGCACCAAGGGCTGGAGCTTAAACTGTGGCTGCAGAAAAGTTGGTTTATATTGTTCAGCAGTATGTGGGAATTGCCAAGGGCAATCTTGCTTAAATTTAGCACCCGATATAAATGACATGGGTAATTGCGACCCCCCCTGAAGATGTAGATCCATCGTGTTTTCTGGCTCAATCTATGGAAATACAGGAAACAGCAGAAGAAGGAAAAAAAGGAAAAATAGAAGAAGAAGAAGAAGAAGAAAAAGAAGAAGAAGAAGAAGATGATGATGATGATGATGATGATGAAGAGGAAATCATGCAAATTAAAATAGAGTCTGAAGAATAATATTAATTATTAAGATTAATAATTTCCTGCTTTAACCCAAAAATTTATTAATTAAAAAAATTCATATTTTTTTAAATCAAACATTTTCAAACAAAAAAACGTGGATTAGGCTTACTGGGGACACCACGTAAAAAAACGCACTTTGTACTCTACCTCGAAGGTGCTGTGGAAAGGTGTGCACGTTTCGTAAGAAAAATATGTTAAAACTCTGTAGATCGCATTATCTCCAAAAGAGTGACTTCTATGATAAAAGTCGTTACAGCTCTTTTGTAGAAAATTTCTTAAGTTACAAATTTGATAATAAATACTTTTTCCGTAAAAGTGATGGGTTTTTATTTTGTCTAATTTCTCTGGACTAACAAGCTTTAAATATGTAAGGTGGGATTGAATCAGGTCCAGCGGAATTTTGGTTTTAACGATTTTAGAGCAATCCCAACCTCATGAATACTCACTTCACCTATATTGAGAACATCTAACATTGAATGATCAGACTCCGACATTATCTTCTCAATATCAAAACTCGAGTCGTCATACTCGTCAATATAGACAGATCCAAAATATTCAGCCAAACAAGAAGCTGCATCCCGAATTGAAACATTATTACCTTGGTAACTGTATATTTATCAATATTATCACGTCTGTGGAATAACTTCTTTTTTAAATTGGATGGAATATCTGACATTAGAATCTAAGAAGCTGTATTTATCAAATTTTTAAGTCTTTAATGTGGTTCAGAAATTTTAGCTATTTTAAAACAAATAATATCATTATTATTATAAATATAATATTAGTTAACTAACAGAAATTGCTGCTTTTCATTACAAATAATATGTATCAGTATTGGGAACATCAATTATTTGTACATACTACAACTCAGTACCTATAAGCAAAAAAGAAAGCCTTATATTGACCGTTATTAATATGACACACGAGAAGTAAATAAGCCAAATATATTTGATTTTCAATATGCGTACCTATTTTGGAATTGTTCCGCTTTAAATTAAAGCATACTTGCTATTATTTTACAACAAAAAAGTTGTTAAAGTAACCAGATTTCCGAAAATAGTGGAAAAAGTAATTGTTCTTATACGTATTAACTCCTTTAAATATTTTTTCCAAAACATTGCTCACGAACAAAAATATAAATACTGGGCAATGTAAATATTTACTTTATTCTTTAAGTTTCTTAAAGAACGCGTTTCTGATGTTAGGACATATTTAAAAATAAGTGTTTTTTTTCTAACAAAATTCCCATTTTTTAAATCACAATATTCTTCGTTGTGTGGAAGATATTCTAAAATCTAACAAAGCATAAAACTAGCTGGTCACAAATAACAAGGGTTTTAACTTTTAAAAGATAAAGATAAAGTTAAAAGTGTGTTTACAAGAATTTACCGCAGATTGTTATCTGCAAGTTCTTAAAAGTTCTTAGTAATTGTAATTGCAGGCATTTGATAGTTTAAAGCAAAGATCAAATAATATGTTGTCTTTGGTTTAAAGTAAGCATGTCTTGGTTTACTACAAGTGCATTGTATGTTGTCTATACTCAGACCCTATTGCGCTGTATATCCGAGCATTATTAAAGTCCCAAATTGTACAAATACTGTCAGTGTCCTTACAAATAATGCATTTTCAAACATGCAAAATACTTATCAAACAGTTCCTACCACTTTGGCTTAAATCTTCCTTATCACTTTCAGAAAGAGGAGAATCCTGCTTAACTCCGAACAATGAGCAAGCAAAATGTGTACCAGTTAAATCGTGTAATATAATATACGGGGCTATAACATCGGGCAATAGTTCGGCCATTGAATTTGCAAAAGAATCCCAGTGTGGTTATGATTCTATACCGCTGGTATGTTGTGGAACAGCAGCTTACCTTTTGCCAACGATGATAAATGAAGCTGACCCTGTTTCTGGTATTTCTACAGAGCGTCCTGACAAAACACCGACTAATAAATCAGTGGAGCACAGTATAATTTTAAATAACTTCGAAACTAAGGCTCTTCCGGATCGAACAGTATGCGGTTTAGAAAAAGAAGCTGAAAGAGTTATTGGTGGAACAGCAACCGATTTAAATGAATACCCATGGATGGCTGCTTTAGAATATAAATCTATTCTTACTGGAGAAAATGGAGGTATTAGATGTGGAGCTTCTATTATAAATAACAGATACCTCGTAACTGCAGCTCATTGCGTAACAAATCAGGAATTTGAACTGTAATGAGGTAAACAATTGGCAATCGTATTTATATCAATATAATAAAATTTTAGAATTAGAGCATGGCTTGGAGAATGGAGAATTTCCACCGATCCAGACTGTCAAGTTGTTACAGATATTACCAGATGTGCAGATAAAGTTAAGAAAATAAAAATAAAACAACAAATTCCACATCCATTTTATAGTATACGAACTGGTAATAATGATATTGGTTTAGTACGTTTAGATGAGGATGTTGCATTTACAGGTATGAAATTACTATGTAATAGTTTTCTCTTAATAACGTTTTAAAATGTTTCAGACTATATTCGTCCAATTTGCCTGCCTCCTCCAGATTTACCAATCCCAGGTTTGCGAACACTTATGACGGTTGCTGGTTGGGGAATAGCAGAGAATGGTAAACATTTAGTGATAATCTTTAGTCGCTCTTTGTTAATTAGAGATTATGGTCAGGTACTTCTTCCGATGTTAAATTAAAAGTGAACCTACCTTTACTTTCAAATGTCGAGTGTAATAAAAAATTGAGTAAACCTGTTACGCCAAGTCAGTTGTGCGCAGGAGGGCAAGAAGGAAAGGATTCATGTCAGGGAGATTCTGGAGGACCTCTTATGACGACGTACCAAGATGCGTTTACTTCACAATCGCAATGGTATCTTGAAGGAGTCGTTTCATCAGGTGTTGGATGTGGTCGTGTAGGAATTCCTGCTTTATACACTCGCGTTTCAAGATACTTTAGTTGGATTATTAATTTAATTTCAGATGAGTGAAATAATATGGCTTTATTGTGATTATTTTTATAATTTTTTTGTACAAATCTTAAAAATATAAAAAACTTTCTTTAAACGTAATTTTATAATTAGTCTATTATTAGCAAATAATTTTGCGATGTTTTAGTTAGTAAAAGTAATCGAATCTTGTCTGAAAGTTGTCCATGGCAGATGCTCTTTGATATTTGGAGTAATTATATTTACACTAATATCGACAATTTTTGCTTAGCCCGACTAATGGTATTTTCTTGTGTTGATTTAGTTTAATAGCTATTTATGGTACAAGTGAATGAAGCGAAATTGTATCCACGAAAGGAAAAGTTTAGCTCACGAGGCGCAGCCGAGTGAGCTAATGTCCTTGATTGAATAAAGAGAAATGTTATTCAGGAAAGGAAAAGTTTAGCTCACGAGGCGCAGCCGATTGGGCTAATTTCCTTGAGTGGATAAAATGTCTTTATTAAACAATACCTAGCAATTTAAATTTAAAGGCAGCATGATTTTCATTCTAAAATTCACGTCGTCAAGGAAAGTGTGGATAAAATGTTTATAGAATCAGTGTCGTCAAGGAAGTGTGGATAAAATGTTTATAGCAACACTTTATCCACCCTTCACATTAAAATGTTGCTCAGATAACTAGATTTCACACATTAAAATGCCACTTTATGTGTAAGAATTGGAAAAAAAATATTAATTTACTCTCAGAGGTGTGATATTTCCACAATTTCGAAGTCGTAAGTGAGTATGTTTTATATAATATTATATATGGCATTACATTTCCAATGTATCCTATGGTTGCAAGGATTGCGAAATCTGTGAATTTTTTATTACTGTTACAAATAATAAACTGTTGCATAACTAGCGTTATTCCTATTAGTTACATGCGAAACGAGATTGACGTTACTTCAGATAACATTCGATTCAGCTTTGTTTATTAACACAGGAAAATACCAGCACTCGTCTGGAAATATATTTATCTATTATTGGTTTTAGAACATAACTTAACTAAGTAAGTAAGTTTAAGTTAGTTTTAGAACATAATTTATAGTTATGTAGTTTTAAGATAGATTATTATTATACTGAACACCCGAAGACCCGGATAAGGGTTATTAAACCGGAACAAGAAGAAGAAGAAGAAAAAGAAGAAGATGCGAACAAGGAAAAATTCATATTTTAGAAATGAACTCAGATCTTTCTTCTGAGAATTTATTAAAGCAAGCGTAAATAACAGAAAACACTGGTTGGTATGCAGACTCGGGATTTCCAATGCATAATGGAAAATACGATGAACGTTTACAGGTAAGTGGAACCAAAATGTAGGTAATAATTTTAAAATTATATCACAATTGTACCTTAGGAAATAAGTGTTGTGACCAATTTTTGTAAGTCAAGTAAAGTTATTTTTTTGGTTTTTGAGATACACTCAAAAAATGCTTTGGTGTAACAAATAGGTACTAACTAAATGTATATCAAAAACGACTTTGTTAGGCTAAAAAAAATGTCCAGAGAACTTTTTTACGTGAAATTAATTTTTCTTTCATAATACAACACAAGATGTTTCAAAAACGTACTAACAAGATTTTTTCATGTTATGTGTTTTGAATAGATAATATCCTAATTTTTTAATAAGATTAGGGAACTTAATTTCAATTTATCGTTATTATTTGTTACATGATATTTTAAGCTTGAGATTTAAGATGTGAGATTTGAGTTCATAATATAAAAAGACATTATTTAAATTAAATATTATGTGTAATGTTTTAAAGGATCATCTAAGTAAGCTGTTAACTTAATACACTAATAACAAGTTTCGTACAATAGAATTAAAATAATTGATTGAGATCTGAACGAAACTGTTGTAATTATTAACTTCCTCAATCATTTTAGAGGAAAGCTGTATTAAGATAATTGGTTAAACATAAGAGAGCTGCATATAATGTTGTGGTTATTATTTTGGTTTTCCTTACAAGTTTAATTTAAAATACTCTGGATATTGAATTTGGTAATTCATAATTTTTTTTAAGCACGAATATATGAGGCATGTGATAGTTACAAAATTCCAGAAAACTAAATTGATTTGCAAATCAGCAGTATTTACATTCAGAAACCTATAATCTCCACCATGAAACCTTTTAACCTCAGAGTTTAATTAACACAACACACAACTTATGAATTAAGACAGCAATCAGTCGTGACCAAGATGATCAAGAGAGTGCTATGTTGTGTGTTTACGCTGTCCTTACCGATGGTTGTGTTGTCTATAGGTACAAATAAGACATTCTAAGCATTTAACTTCTAACAATTCACTCTCACGCAAAATAGTAAAAAAGAATAGCTCTAAGCTAAACTAATAAAGAAACTAATTTCTGTTTGCAGAAAATAATAAGCAAATACATTTGTGTTGTCAATTTTATTTTAAATTTACCAACACTTAATCATCGTTTCTAGGCATCGTTTGAAGTGTTGTTACTGTCTGTGTTTAAAGTTTGTTAGTAACAAAAGAGGAGATTCATTCAATATAATACATCATTTCACTTTCATTTTGTTAAATTCATCCTTGAATTAGTTAATTAGTTTATATTTATACGAATTTGTACTGAAAGTAAACATTTCTGAGGTGCTTGTAGTATCTGTAGGAATTTATTTAATTGTAATACCATAACTACAAGCCGGAACAGGCTACATCCATGGTCTACTCCGCGAAAATCAGGATTAAGATGAGGATAATTAATACTATAACTAATTTCAGAAAGAGGATCAAGATGTACAACGCCAAATGGGGAGGTAGCTACTTGTGTGGCAGTTAGTTCATGTGAAGTCATAAAAGGTGCTATAGCTACCAGAGATACGAAAGCAATAGAATTTGTAAAAGCATCTCAATGTGGATATGATTCCGAACCCTTGGTGTGCTGTGGAAGAATTGGATATAAAAGCTGTAAGTGACTTCGATTTTATGGTACTAAGTATTAAGTAATATAATCATCAGTCCGGCCGCCAACATTATGTACTAGGTACAGCTTCTTTCGGACACAAAGTAAAACTGTAGGTCCCGTGGCAATCCAAAATTTGACACGAAGGGTCAGATGTCCCTTGGGTTTAGTAAAGTTCCATTCAGGTGGTGCTAATGATTAATGTAATCTTGACCTTGAAATTCATGCCATCCGTAACCCTAGATCTCAGTATCCTTTATACGCCCTTGTCGAAAATTTGAAGGAAATTGAAGCAACCAAGGTATTTTTTTATTAAATTCGAAGACTTCCACGGTCAGTGTCAGTATTAACAAAACGTCTTCCGGATTGGGACCCTGTCATTTTGAGACAAAAAGACTCAACGTTTCGCTTTCAGGAGGAAGGGAGCATCACTACCCCTGACCAATCGTCGTCACGGTCAGATACGCTTGGCCAGATACAGCCGGTATAAAGTCGCTGTCTCTTCTGTTTCTCTTCAGAAGGGTTTTGACCCTGACTTGGTTGCCTCTTGCTAGAAGAATTTCGCCTCTGGCGTGGTGGACACGTTGAGTTACCGTGCTCTTTTGGTGCTCCCTTCCTCCTGAAGAAGCCCCTTATAAAAGTGGGCGAAACGTTGAGTCTTTTTGTACCAAAATGGCACGGTCCCAATCCGGAAGATGTTTTGTTAATATTTTTTTATTAATTATAAACAAAATATTTTACAAAAAGATTAATAAAAATATAACATTACAATCATATATGTATATGTCGTTGTTAATAGGGGCAAGGAAAGGCTCATATTAGTGGCATGTCTTTATTAGGAGTTCAGCAATATAACGGATAATTTTATATATTTTAATTGAAATATGTGTAGTACTTAGCTCTTGTTAAATTTCGGTATCATATTTAAATTTCCAAACCTTTAAAATAATAAGATGCTTTCCATTTCTCTGCAGGCATTCTTCTAATGTGGCCCTTCAATTTTTAAAAACTTTGAAAAACATAATTATCAGGTGGTATAGCGGCTATTTCTTTTTGAATGCGGCGCTTTAATTCGTATACATTGGCAAGAGGAATATCGTACACTTTTTCTTTCAAATATCTCCAAAGGAAAAAGGCTATAGGACTTCAGTCAGGCGATCAGGGTGGATAGTCACCATTCTTGGAAATTAATTTGCTAGGGAATAAGTTCCTGATTGCATCCATTGATAGCCATGAAATATGCCTCAACAAAGAAAGCACGTCCAGTGATCCATCTTTACTAACAAATCCGCCCCTCTTCTACACTAGATGCCAACGGTCCGAACCCCTCTCTTGCAGGAGTAACCTGTAATTCAAATTTAAAAACTGAAATCCATTATGCGACACCCATTGTATAGCTTGTTACATCATAACTCTTTTTTAGCGATGCTTAAGGTTTGCAATTTGGCACACACCACATTTGGTAGTCGAAAATCGAGTAATTTTAATTTTGTGTATTATGGAGCAATATAATACAGGGTGAATAAAAAGTAAGGAACCTCGATGCTGGAGCCTTTATTATTAGTTTTAGAAAAAAAAGTTTTAGACAAAAGTTTTATAACAAATTATTTTCCACAAACTGATGGTTTTAAATATTTTTTTTCAAGGTCATACCTTTGCGCTATGACGTCATCGATCCTTTTTTTAAATAGCAAGCTATATTTTTTAGGTCGAAATTTTATAGCATTTTTTTTTTCTCTTTATGACCATCTAAAAATATCATATGGTTGCATAAGCGAAATTTCTAGAAAAATCAAGTTGAATGTTATTCGTACCAGTATTTAACATACGTACTTTTATCACAAAAATTAAACATATGACTATTAAAAACAAATACAAACAATGTTTAACATTACTTTATTACAGAAGATGTTCAAATTGTTCGCCATTAACTATCTGACAATGTCCAATTCGATGAGAGAAATATGAGAAATGAAAGATTGCCTTGGAAACAAATGCAAATTTCACTTGTGACAGTTTGTGTTTATTAAATAATAAGATAATAATTATTGTAATTTAAACTGTTTGAGAAAGTGATTTTCAAATATGGTACGTTTAACAGAAACAGAACACATCGAAATTTTGATGATAGGTACTTGGATACGGTGAAAGAAGAAGATCCCATTTCGAGGTGCGTGATATATTTAATAGGGAATATCCCTTTGGTTCAAGCAAGATGGAGCGCCCCCCCCCCTCCATTATGGCATTCACGTTTGAAATTATTTGGATACAATTTTTGAGAATAGGTGGATCGGTAGAAGGGGTAGTATCGGATGGCCAGCGCGATCGCCCGATTTGAATCCGTTGGATTTTTTCTTGTGGGGCCATCTTAAAAGTAAAGTTTACACAAATAGGCCCAAAAATTTAGAAAAGTTAAAAATTCGTGTTCGGGAAGAAATGCGGGCAATACCAACCGAAGTAATTCGGAATGTACAGTTGTGGACAGAAAAAAATAGGACAACTCGAAAAATCAAGTAAACTTTATTCTATAAAATTTAGTTACTTGATTTTGGCTTTATAATTATGATATTTGTCACATTGACTTGCAATCAAATTACAACACAGGGGCCATTTTAAACTAGAAAAAAAACACTGTCCTATTTTTTTCTGTCCACAACTGTACCTATTATACAAGGATTTTCACATCGAATTGGACATTGTCAGATAGTTAATGGCGAACAATTTGAACATCTTCTGTAATAAAGTAATGTTAAACATTGTTTGTATTTGTTTTTAATAGTCATGTGTTTAATTTTTGTGATAGAAGTACGTACGTTAAATACTGGTACGAATAACATTCAACTTGATTTTTATAGAAATTTCGCTTATGCAACCGTATGATATTTTTAGATGGTCATAAAGACAAAAAAAAATGCTATAAAATTTCGACCTAAAAAATATAGGTTGCTATTTAAAAAAAGTATCGATGACGTCATAGCGCAAGGGTATGACCTTGAAAAAAATATTTAAAGCCATCACTTTGTGGAAAATAACTTGTTATAAAACTTTTGTTTAAAACTTTTTTTTCTAAAACTAATAACAAAGGCTCCAGCATCGAGGTTCCTTACTTTTTATTCACCCTGTATGTATTTAACTACAGTGTGGTACAAAAGTATGGAACAAATTCAATATCTACTGAAATAATTGTTTTTTGGAAAAACGCTCGGACAAGTATACCGATTTAAATTACGGTGCATATTTTAAGAGGAATCGAATTTTTTTTGCGACAGTCATTTTTCTACGGTGACGTTATCGCCCTTTTTTTAAATAGGAACTTGCGTATTTGACAATTGGAGTAGATAGTCCTTTTTTTTCTCTTTCTAACCGTGCAAAAGTTTTATACCCTCACATAAGATTTTTTTTGAGAAAATTGTCAAAAAAACAAAAAAGAGACCTTCTCAGTCCCCCCTGCACCCCGCTCACCACCTATGTCCGGGGACTTTTAGTATGTTTACCTCCTAACGACTCCAAACAAAGCCCTGAAGCGGGCCTGAAGTCAAAAATTGTGACACCCTCCATGCATTCTACAATCCCTTTATTGACTGGACTAAAAACCTTAAAGTTTCAGGGGTTCTTTGAATACTTGAACTTGTTTATACCTGACAGCTCTTCTTCAAAATAGCCTTTTGAATAAGTTGTTACATTTCTTAAAATTCACTACTTACGTAAACATTTTATTATAAATTGGACTTCTATTTAAAACGACGTAGGTATGTATCTATCAAGTGATCCAATTTAAAGTCATCCTTAGATGGCCATGAAATTAAAAGTCATGTCGTGGAAGTATTTGTTCTTTTTGTTTTGATAGGTGTTCCAAATGAAAATATATAAAGTTAAGGAAATTCAAAATGTTGAACTTGATTTAATCTTCAAGCGATAACCAGGAGTGGGACGACGCGTACTGGTGCTGGCGTCGGGAAACCGTATGAACGTAATAATAAAAAATTTTGAGGTCATATATGTTTGTTTTGTATCTTGCCAACATTCCATTTGAATCTAGCTAAGACATTTTTGTAAGTCAATAGTCAGCTTCACTAACCTAGATGTTACTAAAGAGGGCTGAAATGTAACCGACAAAGCAGTTGCATATCTTAGTTCGAATATGATATTGAGTGCTGCTGACGTAAAAAAAATAAACGTAATGAAAGAAATTCCCAACATACAGAAACAATAAATTGCAGACAGAAGTTTTAGCGGATGTAAATAAAATTCATACATTTAAACTATAAAACTTCAGTAGGTACTAATATTGTTAAATATAAAAAAAGGCACTCACACATTGTTAGAAGTAGCTGTAAAATATTTGCTAAAACCTTCTGCAGTTTATCAAATATAGAACTACTGTTTAATGCTTAACAAATTATCAGAATTCTTTATATAGAAAAATTTCGAAAATACAGCTCAGATTGGATTATTAGGGGACATGATGGACTACAAATTTCCGAATCTCAACATAATTTTCTTTGAGCATGTCCTATTTGATTGGAAACTGATTTTAAGCATATTTAAGATTAAGATAGCCGTAAATCAAAAACCGTTTATATCCCCAGTTAAAGTACCTAATCCGTTTATAATTCAACAGTGTTCCTACTGAAACATTTTCAGAATTTAAAATTATACGTCCTGATCTACTTTGATGAATTTACCAATCACACCAGATGGTAATTCAATCCGGTAACCGATAATAATATCGGGAAAAACGTTTGTACAGATGAAGAATGCAACAGCAATAACAAAAAACATGGCACATGTAACATCAAATTTCTTGTTGCTTTTTTCTTAAAGATCAAATTAAGAAATTTTAATATTCTCAGAAAATTTATACAAATAATTATCATATTAATAATGGTTAGCGAAAAACGCACATTAAATAAGAATGCTTTTCAGAAGAGTTTTAGAAGCACTGAACATAGTTTTATTCGCAAGAAATGCTTGGTAGTAATAATACTAGAAATTATTATCACATTGGAACTGAGTTTAAACAGATTAAAGTGTTTTTTATTTTATCTCCTTCTGTATAATGTATTTAGTTAATCCTAATGATTTAACTAGACATTTAAGAAAATTAATCCAAGTTATTCATTTTAAGTGAGGGATTCCAAATGCACAACACCAGATGGAGAAAGAGCATCCTGTATTCCACTATCAACTTGTAAAGTAATTTCTGAGGCAATTAAAATCAAAAGCATAGACGTTATAGAATATGCCAGAAAATCACAGTGTGGATATGATAACGAACCTTTAGTTTGTTGTGGTTCACAATCAACGGCTAGCATTGTCAGTTCTTTCTTTCCAAACGCGACAAGCTGTGGATTTGCAAAATACTACGAAAAAATAATTCCGCTAATTGTAGGACATGGTGGTGACGCTACAAAATTATATGATCATCCATGGATGGCTTTATTAAGATATAGAAACGATGATGGTAGCGACGCTGGATTTAAATGTGGGGGGACGTTGATAAACAAGAGATTTGTATTAACAGCTGCGCACTGCGTTATTATTAATCCTATGGCAGGATTTGACTTGTATGTACCTACAAACCCGTTTCTCAACTTTTTTTGATGGTATCACGTTTTAGAAATTCTATTCGGTTAGGAGAATGGAGAATATCCACAAATAGAGACTGCGAGGAAATAAATAACAAGGAAGAATGTGCAGATCCAGTAGTAGATTTAAAAATAGAAGAAGAAATTGTACACCAAAATTACAGTCGTCGCGAAAGAAAACACGATATTGCACTTTTACGCCTTGAGAGGAATGTAGAAATAACTGGTAAGTTAGTGAATTATTCCTATTTCCTTTAGCAAAAATAAAAATGCTAAATACTGATAATGTGATAGTGGTTATGCTTCGTGTAGTTTAAGGTATGACCGTCAAATGTGACTAACATATCCAAGGCTAGTCAGGATTGTCAGCACTGTCAGCAGGGGAGCTAATTTGTATTTAATGTAATATTGCTTTCACAGAATTAAATTATTGAATTACTAGTAACCGGAAGAATTTTTTTCGCGCAGTTTTTTAAATATATTTTTGTGCCGCCGTCTAAGATATATCATTAGTAGGTACATCAAGGTTTGACTGCTGTGTATGTCCTTCATCCCATATTATCCCTATAGTAATTGCGTCTAATAATAGCCCTACTATTGGTGACCTGAGGAATAGAAGCGTTAAGAGTATGTTTAACATAATGAAAGATACTCGTACATCACAGGATGTACATAGTATCGAAGCTTATATCAAGGAGAGCATATAAATATCATGGTAATGTAGAATGTAGGTGAACAAATCAGGAATAAAGATCTAACTCTGATAAGTGATTAGAAAAATGATTGATCTATTACTCTAGAAACAATATACAGGGTGGTGCATTGTCTCACGCACCATAGGAATTTCAATGGTAAATTTTTAATTTGTAAATACTTGCTTCCCTAATTATTTTAGGCCAAAAGTACAAATACGTTTTTTGTAGAGACAAAAATATCCCATTCAATGATGCTATTTTGCAGTTTTTTAATTTTTCCGTAATAGAAAAACTGTGGAAAGTTCTTGCACTTTGGTAAAAATCACTGATACCTTGGAATTACTGAAACAGTCTGGCTTGTCAGTTAGTTACACTTGTTAAAATTGTCACATAAAACAATTTTATTCAATTTTGACGTTTTAAACTGTCATTATTAACTCCATAGCAACAGCTGTAAGTAACTGTTTATTTACTAGTGAGTTAATAGTAGATTATTCTACAAGTAAAGAAAAGTGGCAGTTTTCTAGCGAGTGGAAAATGTTTGATTCACGAGCGTTAGCGAGTGAATTACAATTTCACGAGCTAGAAAACCACTTTTCTTACGCGTTGAATACGCTATTTTTTGTGTAAGTACTAAAAGTTCGAATTTTCTAGACAAATTTGTTAAATTTATCAAGGTTATGTTTGTACGGAAACATAGCAACTTCAACACGTACATAGTAACAAGTAAACAAACAGACTGTGTTGCTAGGAATAAAGTGTTGGTTGCTAATGACTCAAGCGTTGCTAATGAGTAAAGGTTGCTAACGAGTAAAATGCCACATTACTTGACTATTTTCTACAAAGTAAAATGACCGTTTACCATTGACCACACAAAAAAACAAATTTAAATCACTCACAGAATTTTAAATCACTACTTATGCAACAAATACACAGTTACTTATCCTAGCTGTTGCTATGGAGTTAACGATGACAGTTTAAAACGTCAAAATTATGTCATATTTTATTTTCTTCTTCTTCTTCTTCGTACGTTAGGTCTCTTGACCTATGTTTCACTGGATTCTGTTTTCTTGGGAGACTGATGACCAGCTGTCCCGCCATCTTTTTGGAGGTCTTCCGGTTTCTCATCACGTGCCTCTCGTACCAACCGTGTGTTATCCATTCTTGAGATGTGTTGGTTCCACTGTCGTCTCCTCTCTCGTCCCCATCTTACGACATCTTGAATGTTACATTTTTCTCTGATATGTTGGTTCCTGATGTGATCGCGTCTTGTCTTTCCTATGATGTATCTGAATATTCTCATTTCGAATGTTCTTAGTGCCTGTTTTGTTTTACAGGTATCAGCTCTGGTTTCAATAGCATAGGTCGGTATTGGTCGTACGCAGGTCTTATAGATTCTTGTTTTGCAGTCTATTCTAAGATGTTTATTCCTCCATATTATGTCTCTCAATGCACCTGATACAACGGCTGCTTTCTTTACTTGGTTGGTCGTTTCTTGGTGGAGATTGAGGTAGCTTGTTATGCCTGCCCCTAGGTAGTTGAATGTCAGTGTCTGTTCTATAATTTTACCGTTTATTTCAAGTTTACATCTCACAGGTTCTTTGGAGATGGTTAGGCACTTTGTTTTTCCGACTGAAATAACCATGTTATAATTTTCAGCCGTGGTTTTGAATTTATGTAGGATTCTTTGTAGATTATCCTCATTATTGGCAACTAGGACCGCGCGTTTGTCAGAATTAAATTCATAATGGTTATTTCATCAAAATTGAATAAAATATTGTATAAACCAATTGCAAAAGTTGATATTTATAAAACGGTTGCCGCAACTAACGCATAAAGATGGTATCGAACGCATAATGAACTTTCATGATGTGCATGTTCGGCCGCAGCCAATCTGATGTCACGTACTGGCAAATGTTTTTTTTTATTGTTTACTTGTCACATTAAATACCTACGTACGAATGTTGTACGAAATAGTAAAATATAAAAAGTGTTTTCAGTTTATTGAAATGAATTACTACAATATGGAAAACGAAATTAATAATTCCGAAAAAGAAATTAGTTGTACTCCCCCGGATATACTAGAACATGTTAAAACTGCGACAAAATTTTGAAATTTGGGTAGAATCTATTATTTGAATTTATACTGCGGTCGTGCAAATATTGTATGCAACACGTGTGTAAATAAGTTTTATGGCATTCCTTCGGATTTTTTCGTGACTTGGCTTCGCCTCGTCACGAAACTTCCGAACTCATGCCATAAAACTTAACTTTACACACTTATTATATAAATAACTATTTCGTGAGATGCCAATTTGTCCACGAGCTGCGTTAGCAGCGAGTAGGGCAATCTCACGAATGAAAAAAACGTATTTCATGTCGAGTAGTAAACGCTATTTTTTCTACGAAATTTTAGTTATCTGTTTGAAATAAGTTTTAATTCGACTTAATTCAAACTGAATTGTGACAATGCAAATTATTAACTGTTTGTTTAATCGTTTCCATAGTAACACACGCATTTTTTATTTTGTTGTCATAGATTTGGAATTCTTGTTTTCATCTCTAGAAGTGAAAATATTTTCATCTCTAGATGGAAAAAGTCGCGTTTCACATAGAGTTTATCGTGAAGAAAATACTTTTTTTCATATCACGTGTAGAAAAATGCATTTTTTAAAGAAGTTTTAAACTCATATTTCAACGGCTGTTGGCGGATGTAAGGCAACTAAGCTTGAGCTCTGTGTTATCATATCGATTAAAGGATTAGCAAAATATCAAAATAAAGAGTACGGCGAGATCCTTTGTGCTCTACCACGTATCGATGTAAGTACTGAGCGCATCATCAAACCTTGCAGTAAAGGCTCGTTCAGACGGTGTCGTTGATGTCGTGACATTTAATGCGACGACAGTGCTCGACACTCCTTGTCACGGCCCTAGGTGTTCACACGTAAATTGATAAATATTTGAGTGTCGTGACACTAAACGTCAAAATAAATTGTTAATCGAATTTCAAACTGTCAATTGGAACTGTCAATCTTACCAACCTTGACATTTAATATTTCTACTTAATATTAATTTTTTAAATTAAAATAAATTATGCGAAATAGGAAAAATAAATTATGCGAATTAGGAAAAATAGTATGAAAAACATGCGGTACAATGGCGAGTTGTAATATTCGTACATTGCGAAACTCGCCTACGGCTCGTTTACGCGTGTACTCATATTACAATATTTTAAAAAATATGCTGCCAACTATTTTCTACTTTTTGATCTCATAGTATAAAAACATACGGCCGTATAATGTTCCAGTGTCGCAGTGTCACTGTCACCAGTGTTCAGATGGTAGAAGTAGTGCCAGCTGCCGCGACATTGCCAGTGTTACAGTGTCGCATATTTATCTAAAAGTTTGGATTCACGGCACTAGCGTCACGACATCGTGGCACCGAGACATTGCGTTGTTCAGACGGCGACACTAGTACGACATTAATTTAGTATCACGGCATTTAGTGTCACGCCTTAGTGTCACCGTCTGAACGAGCCTTTTAGTGCACAAAACAAGTGTATCAGTCAGACCAGACGAATACGCATCAAAATTATGGAAAAATAACTTCACGTCACATTTCGTAACTTCCATTCGGGCAAATTTATTTCATTTCTGTCAGAAAACACGCGATTAAACAAATGGATTCCAGATACTATTGTTAC
This sequence comes from Melanotus villosus, assembly GCA_963082815.1. Lineage (NCBI taxonomy): Eukaryota > Metazoa > Arthropoda > Insecta > Coleoptera > Elateridae > Melanotus > Melanotus villosus. Next base: position 30,132,911 of record OY720418.1, on the reverse strand, counting down.
TAGCCTTGGCGTCCTCCATACGAAGTCGACTACTATTGCATTCAATTTAAAAGGCACGTAGATTAAATATTCTATCACCAGAAGTGGAATCTACAGACGAAGTAGATTAAATCAATCTTACAATATTATAAAAGCGACACGTTAGGTTTTCCTTTTCGAATATTGCAAAATAATCGCAATTCTGCCCCAGAAGATAGAGTTCCAACACCAACATTATCAACAACCTCTTCTATTATTTTTGACGGGCAACCAGTTCCTGATTTTCTTTTTACGTCATTAGTGTCTTTAAGAAGTCCTAACCTAAATGAATACCTTTCAATTTAATCTGAGACTTGTTCAATAAATTCTTGACAACATGCTTAAAAGGGATACTTCCATAACTCGTCTTTTTTAGTTTTTAATTCCATTACAGGAATAAATCGTCCATAAACCCGATTTCTGCTTAGTTTAATTTTGATGGCTGATTCACAAAACGGCAGCTATACAGGGTGTTAGGTAATGCTTCTGCCAAACTTTAAGGGTAGATTTGTAACCATAAAAGGAATAAAAAATTCTTATACCATTTTATTCTCAATTGCGTTTTGGGTTTTTGTTTTTTTTTCCGGGTGTTAGGTAATGCTTCTGCCAAACTTTCGCGGTGGGATTGTAACGATAAAAGGAATAAAAAATTCTTATACCATTTTTTTCTCAGTTGCATTTAACCCCTTGTTTTTGTTTTCTCAAAATGGCGTACAGCAAACTAAAGCATGCCTTTTCTCAGAAACTATGCATATTAGAAAAAAAATGTATAAGAAGTACTTTTTTGCTCCATTTGCCATTATGAAGCTATTCCCAAAGTTTGGCGAAACATTTTAAAATCACCCTGTACATTAATAAATAAGTCAGATGAAACTAGCGTAGACACAATTATCAAAATTCCAGAGCCATATCTGACCCGTTTGTAGCTGATCTCAGGGTAGATGTTAGGATGTCTTTGTTATCCAAAAACATTGTTTAATAATAAATAATAACTTACGAATGCTCTGAAAAGCAGTTTGATTTTATTGTTAATAAAGGAATTTGCTTCAAAAATAGCGTATGCTATTTTGGGTCAATATTTTTGGATTATACATATTTTCAGCATTTTGTTCACGTTACATTTACCTACAGTTATACAGCCTGTTTCAGAGTAAGCGCCTTATTTTTTTTTAGCCACACTATGGGTACTACTTTCAAAATATTTGGCAGTAATATGTTTCAGGACATTCTCTACACGATGGTGATATTAGATTTGCAATCGGACGACTTATTTCAAAATGGCGACTTTCAACTTTTTTTTTTAAATGGAATGCCATAACTTTTTTTTTATTATTGATATCCTAAAAACATTCTTTTTACGATAGTATTTCGTTTTTCTTAAACAATCAATAATAAAAAAAAATTATGGCATTCCATTAAAAAAAAAACAAGTTGAAAGTCGCCATTTTGAAATAAGTCGTCCGATTGAAAATCGGATATCACCATTGTGTAGAGAATGTCCTGAAACATATTACTGCCAAATATTTTGAAAGTAGTACCCATAGTGTGGCTAAAAAAAAAATAAGGCGCTTACTCTGAAACAGGCTGTATATTTTAAGATATTTTTAATTATAGACTACATTCGCCCGGTTTGTTTACCTCCCCCTGAAGCGTCGGAACCAAAAGTAAGAACAATATTAAATATGATTGGATGGGGAGAGACAGAAAATGGTAAGAATTTTTCAAAAACTATAAAATAGTTTTTTAGTTTATTGAGTGTTATTCCTAGGTTCGTTTTCTGACGTTAAGTTAGCAGTAAAATTGCCACTTGTTGATCGCTCAATGTGTGTAGCGAACGTACGTAGAGGCGTGCCAATTAATGAAGATCAACTGTGTGCTGGAGGTGAAGAAGGAAAAGATTCATGTTTTGGAGATTCAGGTGGTCCTCTTTTGAGAGAAACGGTTACAAGGCTACCTTCAGAATCAGACACGCAATGGCATCAAGAAGGAATTGTTTCTTTTGGAGTAGTTTGTGGATTCCGGGGAATACCTGCAGTCTATACTCGAGTATCGAGATACATAATTTGGATGATTGAAAATATGTCGGCGTTTTAGAAGGGTGTCGTTTTCTCATTGTGTATGGGGATTATAAACGAATGCATAATTAATTGGAACAAAAATGAACAATAATTATTGACGTAATGTAGTACAATTCTTGTTTTACTGTTACATTTCTGCAATATACATTTTTTTACAGAGGAACAGTACAGTACACAATTTGTATTATTTTTGAGTTCAACATGCTGCTGTAATTTAATTTTATATGTTGCAAAAGCGTACCTTTTTGTTATAAATTACATTAAGTAATTATTAAGTACACACATTCTCCTTCTACAGTAATTTTTCCTACAGCCAAAAACCTGAATTTCTTCAACTCAAATGAATGTTAATACTATGTTGCACTGTTTAAAAAGTTTTCTGCAGTTATTTATATCGCTGCCATCAACGAATTTAATTTAAAACCCATTTAACTTTGAGCAATTACATTTTCAAAAATACAGATAAAAAGATATATGAAATATTTTTCTAATTCCGCAAATAAGTGAAATATTTGAAATAATACAAAAAGTGATTTTCGTCTTTTGTTAATAACTTCTAATTAATCTCGCCCTCTACAGGGCCCGGCACTCCAAGTGTTACAAGTTCAAACTTACCTAAATTGGGTGTTCCCAAGTAACACGCCGACGTCGTTTAGACGTTGGTATTTTGTACTAAAGGTCGGTAAGCAACGTCGAACCGACGTCGTGCCGACCTTCATTTGCACCAATATGGTCAACAAAATACGGGTTGTTTCGACGTTGGCCTCCGACTTTGACGGTTGGAATTTCCAACCTAAACTGCTTTGTTAGAACCTTGTGACGCATCTGTAAACTCTTTACCTGACTAAAAGGAAACAGGATAATAAAGGACTGCAGCTGACCATTCACTCTAACGGAAGCTGAGCCCATCGTTGATGACAAAAATAAACTTTACTTTTAGTCACCCCGTTTATGAATATGGCCGGTTATCTTTAAAAAGAAAATATTTTTAGGGTGAATATTCGAGCACTGGGGGGACTAAAACTAAAACGAATTCAACTTTATTGTAAAACATGCTTGGGATACCTTTAAAAAATGATTGCGCTTTACGAATATCACGTAATTAAAGTATTAAGTTACACGTTTTTCGTTGTTTTTCTAGGAAAACGCATTTTTTTGTTATTTTTATTGTAGTAAAAAAGTCATAATAGTTTTTACTTAAATATCAACCCCTAGTGAGGTAATATATAAACAAATGGAAAAATAAGTTATTTTGTTTACTTATATTTAACGGTCTTTCAAAATGGCTACCTATTTATTTCGCTTTAAAAATAATACATTATGGCGTAGTTGGAGCTGGTTGTCTAAGCAACCCTACACCGACTTCTAGTATAAATATTGTTCCATATTTAGTTAAATGCTCCAACTTGAAGTCGGATTTCGTATAATTGTCGTTACTAATAACAACGTAAACATTAAAACCTTTACCACCGAGAACTTCCGAATCGTATCGAGTACAATTGCAGATTGCAACAGCACAGGGTTGCCACGTTTTTTACTTTCCTGTAGTATGTTGCTGTGTATTTATAAGAACGTTTTGCTCGATCAATTCTTTTCATAGTTTTAATATTTAAAACTACATAAACAACTATTTTACGGATTAACACCTAAAACAAAATTATAATAAGTCCTACCTGGTATAAATATGTATGTAATGTTTGTATTCATGTAAAATCTATAATTATTACTAACCGAGTGTTTGAATAAGTTTTTTTGGTGCAAAAAATAATGCTCTGTACGTAAAGCAGTCACCATCCGACGTCTATTAGACGTTGGAAAAGGCTAGATTTTTATACTAAATTTTTAGTCACTTGACAACGTCAAACAAACGTCGGACAAATACTCGAAAAGTCACTACAACCACTAGTCGCTTTTTTACGTCGCACCAAGGTCGGTTAACGGTCCTAAATTTAAACTGCATGTTCGGTCGTTCTAGGGTCGGGCAGTGACGTTTTACCGACGTTGGTAGCTAACTGTAAATTGTACTACTCAGGCTAAGTTGTGTTGCAACGTTGAGCCAACGTCCGCAAGGACAGTAAAATACTACTAGCAATTGTCCGACGTCGGAATTACGTCTAACTAACGTCGTGCCGTATCTTAAATGTTCAAGTTGCAGACCGACCTTAATTTGTACTAATTTATGACGTTGGATTTGGTAAAGAATTGGTCGCTAGTCGGCAAAATGTTACTTGGGTTAGTTAAGAGTTTTCCGTCTAACTATCAACATAGGCATCAAGCAAACATAGATAGTTAGAAAAACACAAAATTTATTCCACATGCCCTCCTTTGTCTCGAATAATGGCGTTCAATCTTGTCCAAAACGCGTCGCACGCGGTACGAATCTGGCTTTGCGGTATTTTCTTCCATTCTCGCTTCAGACTTGCTTTTAAGCTACGAATGCTTTCATGTTTTTTAGTGCACACTTTGGCTTCCAGAACACTCTAAATAGAAAAGTTCATCGGGTTCAGAGGGCGGCGGAAATGAAATTCGGCACGTTGTCACGGAGCCATTTTTGCGTTTCCCGAGCTTTATGCGATAGTGTTGAAAAGTGTATGGGTCTGAACCGAAAAACTAGCTTGCCCATGGCTTCAAAGCTCCTCCTAAGACAGTCTATCGGTAGACAGCTCCATTCACCTTTACACCCTTGTCCAAAAATGCGAGAGGTGAACGTCCGTTTGCCGTCACCGCCGCCCGCACCATGACCTAAGCAGGGGCTTGCTTCCTCGTAGCTACCAGTCGACTTGAATTGTCCAGCGACTTCCTCTTTAACCATCCGCGATCATTTTGTTTGTTCACAAACTGCTGGATCGTAAAATTTTTCTCATCGGAAAATACTATATTCGGCAACTCTCCGCTGGCGTGCCGGCGTTTTAACCTCTTGGCTTTCTGAAGTCTTACCTTTATTTGAGCTGGGGTAAGCTCATGCTTTTTCTGTATTCTGCGTAACCTGAAGGTCATTTTTGAGTATGCGGCAGATGCTCCTGTCAGATACTTTTAGACTTTTGGTCAATTCATTAGCACTGCACCGCGGATTTCTTCAAATTCGTTCCCGGACTTTGTTGACCATAGCTTCTCCCGTAGCCAATTTTTTTCTTCCACCTTTGTGACGTTTTTCTATAGACCCAGTCTCCTGGTACGTCTTAATCGTACGATGGATAAACATTCGGTTCACATTTTGATTTTTGAGCAACTTGAAAATTGGGGGGGGGGTGATATTTCCCTCCAAATGGAGGGTAATGACAGCGTTACGATTAATTTCCAACGACAATGACTCGTACTCGTCAGAATACAAACGCTATACCGACAAACAATTGAAGCAGATACACTACAGTGCCTAGTTGATAGTGCTAGCGCCAGTGGTTTTGTTATCTCGGGGCTCTAAACTTTGTAACACTTGGATTGCTGGACCCGTACATAGGCGTACATATATAAAATTTGTTCAAGTCACTAAATTCCTGAGGCTTCACTAATTCACTGATATTGAAGACTGCAAATCAGAGGGATCAGGCTGAGGTTTAAAAGATTTTTAACATAGAAAAATCTGAAATTTTGTCCTTCTGTAAGTAAGTGCAAGTTGCTCTTTGTATTTTAGAAATAAGAATTTCTAAACCGACCGTAGGTTAATCAAAATAGTATGTCGCCAAATGTAAAATTCTGTTTCATGGATTAATGAGAAAAAATTAAACCTAAAGCAAGAAAACATAACCAGGCATTAATTAACATAGTTAAGTGAGAAAAATTTTTGGAATGTTTGTTAGAATAGTATAACGTATGTCCCAAAAGTTTTCGGAAAATTTTCGAATCACATTTATTCATAGTAAACGTGGTTGGATCCTGTGCGCGCGGGAAACAAAATTTAGTAAATTAATTGACCTTTCATTTGGCAAGTCAATTTTGTTGAACAAAATTGAATAACATGTCGTACAAGTTCGATATTCGCAAAGATATTTACCAGTTAGTTGGACAAGTGCCTAAACGGGATATTGTTCGAAACTATAGAAACCAAAATATTTCAATTTCGACAATCTATCAGACAATAAAAGATTGCGAAGAAGGTTTTCCATGTATAAACTAGCCAAAAAGTGGACGTCCTAAAATTTTAAACCGAGCTACTGAACAAAGGTTGGTGGCAAGAGCAAAAAACAAAAGGTGGGAATTTCAATTCGAAAATTATCTCGAAGAATTCGTGTTTCACGCTCAGCTGTTAGTAGAGTTGTCTCCAGAAATGGATTAAAGTTTCGAAAAAGAAAAAAGCTCCAAAATACACCCCCACTCAGTTGGGAAAAATCTCCAGATGGTACCGTGCTCTGAGACGTGTTCATTTTTCGGATAAAGTTGACGATGACGATGAAAACTATTTCGTTCAGGCGAAACCCATTGACGAATTCTGGTCGCTATTGAGCAGAAAAGTTTACGATGGTGGTTGGGAAGCTCAAAATGAGGAAAAACTAAGACACAGAATATTTCATAAATCACGGATTTATGTCGTAGAATTTGATACCGTCCAAGGACTGATGAAAGATGTGAGGACCAAATTACGTGCCATAGAAGAAAATGGACCGTTATCTGTTTTCTAAATATTTATGTTGATTAAGAGAAGTTGTAAGAACAAAGTTTTATTATCGTTAAAATAAAAAATATATATATTCCGATAAAAAAATTTAATTTTATTTTTTTCCGAAAACTTTTGGGACATACGTTATTATAACTAGGGCTCGGCGATATTACAAGCCCAACCCACATTTTAATTTATGGGTTTATGGGTTGGGCCCTTTCTGTCCTTAGTTAATATCTTGTTCTTTTCAAGTTCTACTTCAGTTTGAACCAACCATCCTAAATTTCAACATAATAAAGTTTTTGGTGTTCGAGTCTTTTGATTTTTCTAAACATAATGTGTTTACTAGCAAATTTATCAATAATCTTTTTGGTTGTTTCTAACTCACAGGTAATTATTTAATTTTTAAATTTTTTTACTATTACAACTCCTTTTTAGTTTTTTACTTCTTGACTTAATTTTTAATTATTGTTATAGTTTGATAAGGATCTAAAACCAATATCGAAACGTCACGAATAAAACTTGTATCAAAGTTTTTTATTGGTTTAATTTGTCTGTTAAATCGGTCGTTAATCCAAAGGATTTAATAGTTGCTAGACGTTAATTTTTTTCAATTTTTTTCAATTCAATATATTATATTTATCAAACAGCTATCACTATTAAATAGTAAATTATTAAGAATGATCTTCATGCGTGTTTAGGTTCTTTTAGTTTTCTGCCAAACTTACAGTTACCTACGTACATTTTCTTAAACATACGATATTCTTCCCGTTTGGTGAATTTCTGAAGCACTGGAAACAGAAGTGGAAAAGTACTGAACCTAATTGGATGGGGAAAAACATACTGTAAGGACTATCCCTAAACTAAAGAAATGCTTTTTCCATTACGAATGGTTATGCTTAAATGTCCTCAAAATGTGATTGTATCAAATTACTTTTTTGCGATCAGCGTATATAACACCCACGGAAACCTAAAGAATTATGTATATTGAAATGATATAATTATTAGAAAATTGTATTTTTAAATTAGAGTATAAAATTTCGAACAAAAACTATATTAAGATGCAAGTTTTAAATTAATAAAAATAATGTTACTAGATTTTGAGTTATTTACGTTTAAGTTTGTATTGTATACAAGGTGTTTCAAAAAAACATGGCATAAATGATACGACTGATAGAACACTGAAAATTAAGTGGGGTTTGCCTAATAAACATATGTCCTAAGACCCTCCATTTTTGTCTTTCAGGGCGTGAAAGTTAAAAATTAAAAAACGATTATTGCCCATAACTTTCACGGTAGTATACATTTTTTTACTAAACTTGGCAGACAGTTTTACTGATATAAAAGACACATAACTGCAAAAAGATCCATTTACATTTACAGCAGTAGTGCGGGACCCCTTAACCCCCCCCCCCCCCATTTTGTAGGACACTGCTTAAATTTTAATTTTCGTTGTATTTGTGAATTTAGCAATGCTTTTTACATAAATAATATATTCTTGTTTCACTTCTTTAACCCTGGAGTAGTGGCGCTCATGTTACGGTAAAGAGCGGTGGCGCCGAGTCTGTCAGACTCGAAACTTTGACAATTTTTATTTCATTAACTATTATCAATATGTTTTTTTTTTAATTTTTGGGATTCGTATGTATGCTTTCTATAACTAAATCGATTTTCAGGGCTGTCATGTTTTCTCAACATCAATAACTCGTCAAAATACTAATATGGTATAAAATATACGAAAATTTTTAGAGGTAAATTGAAAAAAAAACTTTTTTGCATTTTGACAAAAAAAGTGGACTTTTTTTATCAAAAAATCATAAAGAAAGCAACACTTTTTTTAACTATTTAATTTTACATTTTGCATTAAGTAAGTATGCTTTAAATAAAATATTGTAAATTGTCAGTTTGACAACTGTCAATTCTCAAATCCTTTTTATCCTGTTGTGAGGGATTTAAAATGTAAAAATGCAAAAAAATATTGTGTACAACTCGTATGAAAGCATCTTTTTTTCACTCGTTTGATTGATGCACTCCGGCTTCGCCGTCGTGCATCAAACTTCAAACTCATGAAAAAAAGCATTGCTTTCATTACTAGTTGTACAAATAACTATTATTGCCTGAAAGCGATACAAAACAAAAAAAAACATTTTCTGAAAGAACAAATAATAAACAATATTACAAAGGCATGTCTGGTAGTGTCTCGCACACAGGGCAGCGAAATTCTGCATGTTTTAAACATAGAAATTTTGCAGAAATAACGAGTGGTGCTGTTATTTTTGTAAAAAAAAATAATCAATAGTGTTTTCACTGCACTAGCCGACAGCGTACTATATATAATGAAGGTACTAAAAGGCACAAATTCCTAGCTCCCCCCCCCTCCCTTTTCACATAAGATTTTGTAAGGCTCGAGTCTCAGAGACTCGGCGCCACTACTCCAGGGTTAAAGTGAATATTTTTCGAGATATTCGTACATAAAGAATACCGTTTACACTAATGCTCATTAGTGTTTAAAACAAAAATAAATTAAAAATTAAGATTTAACTCGACATATCAATAAACACCCTTTACATTTCAGAAGTAATAGGTGAATAGAAATTAGAATGGGGCTAAAACATATTGATATCTCGAGTTTATTTTTTTTTTTTTAAATACTAATAGGGATTAGTGTATCCCTCATTCTTTATGTACGAATATCTCGAAAAATATCCACTCTAAAGAAGTGAAACAAGAATACATTATTTACGTAGAAAGCATTGCCAGATTCAAAAATACAACCAAAATTTAAATTTAAGCCTTGTCGTACAAAATAGGGGGGGTTAACGGGTCCCGTACTGCTGCTATACGCCACTGGCAAAAGTGAGTAAACGGATTTTTTTGCTGTTATATGTCTTTTATATCAGTAAAACTGCCTGTCAAGTTTAGTAAAAAAATGTATACTACCGTCAAAGTTATGGGCAATAATCATTTTTTAATTTTTAACTTTCACGCCCTGTAACACAAAAATGGAGGGTCTTAGGAGATATGCTTATTAGGCAAACCCCACTTATTTTTCAGTTTTCTATCAGCCGTATCATTTATGCCATGTTTTTTTGAAACACCTTGTATAATAGCTAGGTATAGGATTTCTATGCATTTGCATGTTTTTTCTGCTTATAGCAAACATATGCAGAGTTATATTTCTACATGTTTAAGCTACATATGAATCACATATGTCAATTTGAAAGTGCATATAAATGCATCTCTAGGCGTTTTTTATAAATGCATGCATATTTTAGCATTTTTGAACGATAGTGCATGTTTTACCACTTTTTGAGCGTTTTACATGCTTTAATTATGAAATTTCTAATATTTTTTAAATTATTTTAGTATTTTAGATAACCAACCAAGGGCGGTTTAGTTGAGTCTAATCTAAGCCTATTGTTAAATACTAGGCTTTAAAATATTTTACTGCTTTAACAATCTGTGTACTTGTTAATATTTTCTAAGAAAGAAAAAGTTTCAACTAAAATTTAAATACTTACATCCTGCGGTATTATGAGAAATAGGTATTAGGAAATTCCAAAGACCCTTTGACAACTTACTGTCCACAGAAAAATTTACCTGTACTTTTGTCACAGATTACTTACTACTTCGTAGTAAGTAATCTGTGCTTTTGTTTACTAATCTTTCAAATAAGACAGTTCAGAAAGGTTCAAATAAGGTGTTGTATTGTGTAGTGTGCGACGATAAAGTAAATGCAATGAAACGCTTTCAAGTTACACAACATCACAACATGGTTTGACATCAAAAGTGCATATATTTATTAAAAATTTCTAATAAACGCATATTTCATGATTTGTAAGTGGATATTTCACGTTTTTATAGTGCATAAGTGCATGCATATTTTAACATTTTTAAGTGCATATAAATCATATACCTAATAATAGCCATTGAAACGTTTGTTATATGCTAGCGCACGGGCGGATTCAGGGGGGGGGCACGGGGGCACCTGCCCCCCCCCCAAGACGGTCGACCGGCCATACAAAAACATAAAATAGCGCCACAGGTACAGCGTTTTTGTCATCCTACCAGAGTACTGCTTACCTTGTGCCCCCCCCCCCAGAAAAAAATTCTGTATACGTCCCTGTGCTAGCGTGTTAGAAAGAATGCTTGTTTTCGACGTCAAGGAATGAAGGAATTAATTAACCAAGCTGGAGATTGAAAAAACTGGAATAACGGAAGAAATAAACAAGTTTTTCCAAAAACAATTTTACGAAAAACACGTAATTAAAAACGCTCTGTAAAAATAGATAGAAACGGTTAATTGATTCTAATAACAGGTGAATCTTCTGTTAAGGGAAGAGTTTATTCAAATGTAAAAAGGAAGAAACGTTAATGTATTAAAACGATTTGGATGATCTAACAAATAAAACAAGATAATGATTAATTGGATTTACGCAATCGAAATGATTATGCAAAGTAATAATTAACTGGATATTGGATTGGAGTAAATAAACTTTAAGTTGAATTGGATAAATAAATAAAGGGAGAAGATTTAAAATAGTCTTCAAAAAACTTTAAGAAATGGTATGTTAGTGAGTGAGTGTGTAGAAATAAGTTATTCTTGTTAGATAATACAGGGTTACCATAAAAGAATGCCGGTATTTCAAACGAGAGTATGTAGCAGATAATTTATTTTATCATCATATGGTACAAGAGTGATAGGGTCATTTTTTGTTGCTGAAGCTACAATAAACAGTCGCGTATTTTTGGATGTTAGAAAATTATGCCATTCCTCAGCTTGCAGACGATCGTGGCATCATATTTTAGCTAGACGGAGCACCTCCACACTACGGAATAATTGTACGAGAGATCTAGACAACCGGAAAGGTGGTTAGGAAGAGGAGGACCGATCCCTTGGCCTCCTTATTCTCCAGACTTGACTCCTTTGGATTTTTTTTATGTCGGGATATGTCAAAGACTGCGTCTACGCTTCTAAACCTCAGTCACTAGAAGATCTACGCAATAAAATCAGAATTGCCATAGAATCAATTAATCGCGAAACGTTGCAGAACGCATGGCCAGAATTGGCTTACAGGTTGGACGTATGTCGAACTACACACGGGGCCCATGTTGAACTGACAAATCTACAAATCCACAGTGAAAACTATAGACCTTAAGCTATTAATCACTATTTTTGTTGTTATTCTTTTGTTCCTATTTCAATAAAATAATAGTTATTTATGTAATAAGGATCATAATGATCGTTTATGATCCGAATTACATACAAAATTTTATATGCTGGCATCAGTATGTATATTTTTAAAGATTTAAAATAGTATTTTTGAAACGACAGGTGCATTCAGTTATTATTATAAAAAATAGTAAGCAAGCCGCGCTTTATTTACTGTCAAACACTGCTGTCAAGTAGAAAGCGCTGTTAAAATTAATTTGCAATTTCACAATTTGCAAATTGAATTTGTAGTAAAATTTAAGAAAATGAGTGATTCTAATGAAAGTTTACCTTCGAATTTGAAGAAAATTGCAGAAAATGTCGTGTAAGAGTACTTTTTGAATTTAGTAGTTTTTAAATTGAGTACCATAATGGATTCATTATGGTCCTTGGCCCATAATGGATTCATTATGGTCCTTGGACTATAATGAACTGCCTTACGTCACTCAAATACAATGACATAAAGTTGACATTATGATACGCCGGCATATAAATATGTTTAAAATACCGGCTTTCTTTTATGGTAGCCCTGTAAGGTAGGGAAGAATCTGGTTTATGATATTAATAGTTTTGTCACTTTTCTTGTTTTATGAAATATAACAGACATTTAAATGGTGTACCTTTTTTGTATAAAAAAGAGGCAATTGTTTTTTTTTTAAATTAGATCTGCCCTAACTTTAAGAACAAAAAAGTTAAAGCTTTTCAAGATATTAGGCATAGCAAAAGTAAGGTTCTTTTAAAAGCTACATTAAAATTGATGATGCATTATTGTTTCCCACCCCAAAAAAGTAGTTTCCCCAATTTCATATCAACATTTCGAAAACTTTTGAAATTACAGGAGAAAATTAAAACCAAACATTTCACTTTGACACCGTGTATCTCTCTAAATATGGACTTTTGGACTAAGGTAATCTTAAGTAAATCGTAATATTTTGGCCTGGCGAATCTGCTGTTGGTATTATTATTACTTATAGACCGCCCTGTATAATAACTATTAGTACAGTCTATTTCACCTAGGATTTGGGTTGTGACGTCAACGCGCTGTTTATAAATTCACAATCCAACTAGACTTCTTCTCTTTCTAAACTAGGTTTTCATTACCTACTGCGCATGAACGCGAGTCTACCCATGCAGTTTTTGGGCGGGGCAACTTGACGTCACAACCCAAATGCTAGATGAAAAATGCTGTAGCTTGAAATTTCAACACACTATTTTATAGCAGAATATCGAAATGTTTCAATTTTTTATGGATTCACTAACGTAAACATTAAAACCGCAGTGTATAATAATTCTTACATAATGCTAAACCAAACTAAATACAAGAAATTTACTTTAGAAATATTAGGTAATGTTTTACATGCAAGGGCGTAAGTTTCATATGTAATTTTTCCAGAAATGTTATCCAAACGTGATCCTTATTTCATACATGTTAACAGCAATAGGGAAAACAGAATAAACAAGGTAATTATATGTGATAATCCATAAACGTTATTTGCGACAGAAGTTCAGAAGTTGGAAAATCCCTACAAAGTTATAGAAAATATAATCTCCCATATTTTATTTATAAATGTCACGTTAACATTTTAAATCATACTTAAGCCATGGTTTTAAACTAATACATATTGAAATGCACCCCTTTTTAATAATACTTACCTTGGATAAAACAATTTTCAAAAATATACTTTGCTTTGCTCTTTAATTTAATTGCTTACAGAGATCTTACCTCAAGGTCGTTAAGTAGGTTCGTTGTTTGTTCAAATTTAATTAACCAAAATAAACTTTGCTCAAATCTTATAATGCAGATTCTTTTTATTATTTTGTTTTCCCTATCAACCCTACTTAAAATTATCTTAAAATTATTTTTTTATGCACTCACAATCTAGTCTTGACTTCCCGTTCTTTTCCAAGAATTTCTTTAATCCTACACCAATATTTTCAATCTGCATTTGTTTGAATTTTTCTCTGCTCTAATTTTTCTTCTGTTCTAATTAACTGATTTTGCTAGTCTTGCTTCTGCTTGAAGTTCTCTGCTCAATTGGTTCTGCTTGAATTTCTCAGCTCAATTGGTTCTGTTTGAAGTTCTCTGCTCAATTGATTTTTTCTTCTTGTTCACTTTCTTTTGATTTATATTTGTTCTTATGATTATTAACTGTATTTAAAGTTGATTATTTATTCGATATTTAATTCTTTTGAGACGAGCAACTTAATTTTGTTGTTGCCTCTTCGATTGCAAAATATCAACTAAATTTTCAATTTGTTGTTTCTGTATCCTGGATATTTTAATCCATATTTGTTTTTCACTATAAAACTATTTACAATGTTTCTAAAGTAACTTATTTTACGTTTCTACGACTACTGAATTTAGCTAATTATTTACTAACAATGATCATAACAATAACTTATTTACATTAATAACTTAAATTTAATCTAGCTATCTTAAAATTTATATTACAATCTTTTATAATTTGAAAATCTGCATTACCAATCTTCGCAAAATAATACTTTCGTTAATTAACTCAAAAAACAACATAACCTTTAATTATACGCATCCAAATTAAATATCATCTCAATATTGTATGCAATGATTTATTTTTTAATAATGAGTCAATTATACCCTATACTTAAGAGAATTATTAATGCTTTTCAATCTATGTAACATACAAATAAACATTTTTATTGGTAGGAATATAAACTTAACCTTTTGAACTGCTTGTAAATTGTTTCTCATTTCCATTCCCCTCCCAAAGTTTTAGCCCTAATTTCAGCAAATAATGTAAATCAAAAATTTGATTTTTAATATAAGTATGAATATTAAAATAGTATGTTCGTGTTTATACTGCAAATCTCAATCCTTTTAGAACAATGTATGTATTATGGAGTTGATATGATTGACTGTCTGTGGATATCTGATAGAAATCGTCGTGAAGAGTGCTAAAATTAGTACATCAAAATGAATACAAATACAGAGAATCAACATTTTGCTCTTAACAAAATGTCTGTCTATCGATTCTGTATTCAGATGAGTGTAGATTTATCACTGTCAGCACTTTTAATAATGTATCACAGTCGGACAATAAATAATTGTATAGGAATTTACATCAATGGAAAAACCTGTAATGAAACACGACATAAATGTGCTAAATACACAGAAAACTCAGTTTTGCTGTGTTTTATAATATACTGTAACGAGACTCGCCAGCTGTCAGTCGGGACGTGAATTATTTCGGCCGTATGCGTCAGCTGTTCCAGATTGTTCGCCGAATGCATCATCGTCTCGCGACTGTTCGATTACTCATCGCTTCTAGACTTCGAATATTGATTCTGAAACACCGTAGCTCGTATAGTATAAAAGGCGCATTCTTTTGAGCGAACGACAGTCTACCAACGACAGCCTACCAGTGGAATACGTGACGCGTAGTGAACGCTCGGTGAAAATAATTGTACGTGAATAATATAAGTACGTGAATATAAATAAATTAGTTAGTGTTTCGGACTAGAATTAGTGTTAGTTTTGCGTTTTAGTGTTTAATTGTTGTTTCCTGTTAATTGTTACATTGTTTAAATTTGTCAATAAATAATTTACACCACGAACCGAAATTTTATATAGGTAAACGTTTTAAATTACAATAATATGATATCGTAGTAAAAATTTGAGATAATTAACTTACACTTTTTAAGAGGGGACTGCACAGCACCAGATGGTGAAACAGTACACCAAATATCATTGTCAGCTTGTAGAGCAATCTTGAAAGTAATTAAAATTAGAAAGAGTGACGCTATCAAATATGCCAGAAAATCGCAGTGCGGATATGCAAACGAACCTTTAGTCTGTTGTTGCTCCTATCATTTAATGTCAGACAGCTTGTGGATTTGAAAAATCCCTAGAGGCAACTGAAGGTAAATCGGTATATGGAGATTTTGCTACAAGATCTATGATGACCACCCATGGATGGCTTTATTGAGATATAGGAACAACGATGGTAGCGATGCTGGTTTTAAATGTAGGTGAACATTAATAAACTCAAAATATGTACTAACAGCCGCCCATTGCTGGAGTTGGGTTTGAAGTATGGACTTGCCCTCCCCATGAGCAATTTCTGGATACGCCACTGTGCAGATCCAGTGGTAGATTTAAAAATAGAAAGGGAAATTGTACATCGAGACTACAATCGTCGCAAAAGAAAGCACGATATTGCACTTTTACGTCTTCAAAAAAACATAGTGATAACAGGTACGTTGGTGTATCTCACCAATCACATTTCATATAGAAAAATTGGAATGTAAAATGTTTATAATGTGGCAAAACTTAGGTTCCTAAATTAATTAAATTTAGAGAAAAAATACTTAAGCTTTGTTGCTTAACTAAAGGTACTATATAGGCTTTTAAACATTAGCTACTTCCAACAGTAAGGTTGAGTTACAATTTCAAAAATTCTTCAGGATTATATTTTTAATACAAATTCGTATTGTATAAAGTGGTTTATAATTTGTATTAAAGTGTTAGATGAAGAGGTAATACGAAATCACAATTTTTTATGATTTCTACCGTTAGCATTCTGAAATTGTGGTAAATCCTCGAAGAGAAAAAGTTCCAAATATTGGAAGAAATTCTGTTTAACGAAATTTGCATTCAAATTTGCTAGCCATTCCTATTAAAAGCAGGAAGTTATCTAGACGGATGCATACATATATTTATTTATTTTTATTTAGCTAAATTTATTGTTACGTATTCTTTAAACCGTATCTGATTATAGATTACATTCGTCCTATTTGTTTACCTCCTCCTTAAGCATCAGAACCAGAAGTATTTAGGAACTATATTAAATATGATGGGATGGGGAGAAACCGAATACAGTAAGGAATGAAAGAAATGATTTTTAACTTTAATGGATGTTTTTTCTAGGTCAATATTCTGACGTAAGTTGAGCGTGGCATTACCACTTACTAAGCGATCAGAACAGAAATACGACAATGGGAGCCAGTTCACGAAGATGAGTTATGTGCTGGAGGTGAAGAGGGAAGAGATTTCTGTTTTGGAGATTCAGGTGGTCCCCTGTTGAACGGCTTGATAGAAAAAGAACAAAGAAGAAGGAATTGTTTGTGGATTCCCAGGAATTCCTGCAGTCTATACTAGAGTATCCAAATACATAACTTGGATGATTTAAAGTATGGCATCATTTTAAGAACATTAAAGAAATGTTTCATTATCTAATATAAATCACGAAGAAGATTTCTAACCAAATAGGTGAAAATGTGGTTGCATGCTTTTTCTGTGAGGTACCCAAGAGGTATAACAGATATACACGGTGGTCCATATGTAATGGGATACAAACCAACAGTAGATTCGTGGGGCGAAAATGTTACTATTTATATGTTATTATTTCAGCTCAAAAGTTAATATTAAAAGAGATAGATGGTGTTAAAGTTAAAGTTTTAATTTTTTTCCATAATTTCAAAGATTTTCGAAATATTCTTAAGAAAATTGGAGTAACTAACATTTTTGGGATGGGAAATAACCTAATACCTAATAATATCTTTTCTATACTTAAAGTGGTGGCAGATTTAATCAACCAAAAACAATTGATTCATCTTTTTTATACAAAAAAGATATACGTGTTTAAATGTAGCTAAAGTTAATCGTTTCCCAGATTTACTACTGAAATAAGTGATACAGCATCTTATTCGTTGTCGGAATAATTTGTGACGCCGTAGGCTTGAAGCTCTTTTTTAAGGTACTAAGTGTAGCTAAAGTTACTTTTTGTAAGATATGTGTTAAAATAAAGAACAGATTATTGTTTTTCATCTCAAAGAAATAAGTTTTACCAATTTTCTTAAGAATATTTCGAAAACCTTTGTATTTACCGAAGAAAATTAAAATTATACTCTTGACTTTACCCAACATCTTTTTCAATATTAAGCTTTGTACTAAGGTAATTCTAGCTAAATCGTAATATCCTGACATCAGGAACTATTGTTGCGCTGTGTCCCATTACTTAAAGGCCACCCTGTATAAATATTATTACATAAATTTTATTGATTAAAACTATAATATTTTATTAACGTTTTTTGTGCGCAAAATTACAAATTCTATTGAAATCCAGTTATTTAATATGTAACCAACCTTACTTTAAATATCGGGGGTTTTCATGAAACTTGTTTGCCTTCGGAATGCGTAAACATTTAAGAAATTTAAAAGTTAACTAGTATCGATCGAACAATACATTAAAACTATTAACAGTTTCTGCGTTATCAAATTTTATAGCAGCGTTTAAATGTGTGCGATGACCCTAAAGCGACGTATTTTCCGTTTCACTCGAGAATATTTATATTTATACAACTCGTACTAACTCGTTACACGGTTTCACTCAAAATGAGTTTGTTGTTAGTTCCTATAATGTTATTTGCATTGCCATTATTTGGAAAATGCGTGGGTAAGTACAACTTTGTTTAGAGTACATTTGTTGAAATGTTATTTTATTATAAAGTTAATTAACTGCATTTTCATTAATAAAACAAGGATCTTGAAGCAAGATAAGTCAAACAAATAAAATTCATAATATAAAGTCTAATTTGTTAATTTATTATAGCCAAAGGCCAATTATGTTTATATTATTTTTTAGTGACATGCTTTTTCATAGATAACGTAACCTTTCAGAATGATAATATGTAAAATTAATTATAAATTGCGATTATTTATTGTTTTTTGCGTCTCTTAGTTAATGTAAAATTATTTATTACATCTTCAAAATGTAGAATAGTTTCGCAAATTGTTAAAAATAAAGTTATATTAATACAGAAATCCGTCGTAGAATCTACTAAAATTATGCAATTTTAATTTGTGTTAAAGGAAGTATTTTCATATTTCGCATTTGGGTTCAAAGGACGGTAAAAGTCTATAATAAAAAACTGTTGTAAATATCGTTTATTGTATTTAAGACAAACTTTCAAGGAAACTAGTATACTAAATTGTTACAAAATATGCTCAAGGTTAAGCTATCAATATTTTGAATTACTTTACAATTATAGCAACGCAAATAAAACTGTTAATTTAAAATAAGTTTAAACAAAAAATTATTGAAAATAACCATTCACAAGAAATTTACTGGCTTAATTACATTCTGAATATTACAAATGATGGAGATTTATTACTCCAAGTAAAAGCATTAAACTGTTTTATACAACAACAAAAACTATTTGACCTCGAAATTCATATTTTTATTGCGATTACGATTGGTTCTCTTCAACAAATAAAGTACATCATGATCAAACTCTAATTATTTATTTTGTAACATACCGGTTTTTTCGTGACGTTTATTACAATGCATGCACTTGACTAAGCTTCATTCTATCCAAAAAGTAAGTATTTTATAACATACAGGGTTTTTTCCCTGACGTTAATGAAACCACTACGTGTTATTTTTAGATATAAAATCAAAATAAAAAAAGAATGGCGATATTGTTGATAAATCAAAAATAACGATAGTTCTTTATAATTAAAAAATAAAAGAGAACGTTTCTACATCAGGGACAAAGTACCTATTTATTCTTTACAAAACTATAAATAAACGAATTTGTGAACAATTTGGAACAGATAGTTTTGAAGCAAGGTTGGAGTCGGCTAGTGAGCTCCCTTTGCTAGTGTGCCCTGTATCATTGATATTTCTGATACAGCGGCAGCTACAGGCCTGTAACGGATATACACTTAGGTTATTTTGTTTTCAGACCGAGATGAACCATGTATAACACCAAATGGCGAAAATGGGACGTGCATATCTCTACCCTTTTGCAACGTATTTTTAGACACAGTATTTAATTCAAATAATTCTGGACTAGAATTTATACGAAATTCAGAATGTGGATACGAAAACGAACCTTTACTTTGTTGTGGTTCTGTAACTTATTACATTGCGAGTACCGAATATCCCGTACATAGTTTTCTTCCAAGCTTAGCAGAGTGTGGAACACAAAAAACTGAAGATCGAATATTCGGTGGTCAAATAACAGAAATTGGAGAATTTCCTTGGATGGTTTTATTAGGATATACAACGGATTCGAACGATACCGTTAGTTTTAAATGTGGTGGATCGTTAATTAACGAGAGATACATTTTAACAGCCGCCCACTGCGTTAACGTGGCTGAAAAAACAGGCCGTTTGTATGTGAAAACAACAGAAATATAAATTAGAAAATAAGATTATCTTTTCTAGAGACATAATTAGGCTGGGCGAGTGGAGACTTTCCACAGAAGAAGACTGCGTAATGAATATAGCACTTAGTGAATGCGCTGATCCTGTCGTCGATTTGAAAATAGAGAAAACAATTCCTCATCCTAAGTATAGCAGAAAAAGTGGAGACAACGATATCGCTTTGGTTCGACTGGAAAGGAATATAAAATATACAGGTGACTATAATTTTAAATGCTTAAAACATATTTAGCAAGATCGATGCGTTTTAGATTTTATTCAACCTATATGTTTGCTACCATTTAATGCAGAACCTCCAAAAGTTGGAACCCGTTTAGTTGCAGCGGGATGGGGAAGTACTGAAAATGGTAAGGCATTGTGTTTTGTAGTCTAAAGTCACGGTATACCAATAAGTTGCAAAAACAGATATTTTCTGGAATTTTATAACTTTCTAAAAATCCCAAACGTTTTCGTAATTAACCGTTTTCTAGAAAGATTGGAAACGTCACTACGAAGGAAATTCTAAATTTACAAGAAAACTGTAATTTTTCGTGTAGATTCTAAGTATTCAGGGTGTACGTACTTAAGAGATATTTCAATTGCTGTGTTCGTCAGTGAACAACCGGCTCATTAATTGTCGTATTTTAAAACTGTTTTTGAAAAGACTAATTCTTTCTAAAGAAAGCTACTTTCCACCTAAATAATAACTCAACTCAAAAACCCAAAATATATTTAGCATGAAGTACGTCTTCATCAACAAAAATGTAAAATTACTATACGTTGTTTCCATTATACATATACCATGAGATCAAAAAAAAGATGATTCTGAGCAGGCCTTGACTAGCATTCTAGAACCAGTGTAGCCAATCGTGTTGTACTAGTCAAGGCCTGCTCAGAATCTTTTTTTTTCGATCTCATGGTAGATACATACTTAGTAGATCTTACTCAAGAATTTTTTAGGTTCGACATCAGACTACAAATTAAAACTGGATGTTCCTATAGTTTCAAGTGAAAACTGTACAATAAAAATTAACAATCGTGGATTAATATCTGATAACCAGATATGTGCAGGTGGAGAATTAGGAAAAGATT
This sequence comes from Melanotus villosus, assembly GCA_963082815.1. Taxonomy (NCBI): domain Eukaryota; kingdom Metazoa; phylum Arthropoda; class Insecta; order Coleoptera; family Elateridae; genus Melanotus; species Melanotus villosus. The sequence goes on along the minus strand of OY720418.1, from coordinate 30,111,734 downwards.
CTTGTCGAGGTGATTCGGGAGGGCCTCTTATGGGGGAATTTAAAACGAAAGCTAAAAGTGAACGTCAATGGTATCAAGAAGGTATCATATCATGGGGAGTAGGATGTGGCCATAAAAACATCCCTGCAATTTATACTCGAGTTTCGAGATATATGGGATGGATATTAACTAATATGTCAGAATTTTAGTTTAATTTACAGTAAAAGAAAATGAGCAAGGGAAAGAATTCTTAGCAGCGATGCAAAATTTGTAAGATTTGCTAATTATCTAGTTAATTAAAGGATGAATTCATCTAATAATAGTAATTATCAAGTTTAGATTTCATCATCAAATACCAGCTTGGAGAGTAGTATTGACAAAACCATTCAATTTCCATTTACGATACAGAAACGGCATCACGATACTTTTCGATCGCTTCGTAAACAAGAAATAAGGGGTTTTCTTGTTTCATCCAAGGCCTTAGACTAATTTATCAACATGTATTGTTCCACTTTTGGGTGACCAATATTTGAAGATTACCGCCTTTTTAGGTTTTGGTGTTAAAATTTTTCGCAAAGTGTGCTGAACGTTTTGTACTTAAGTTGCCATAAATTGTGACACTTTTTTAATTTGAAGCAATCTTAAGCTCTAACTTTACTTGTACTCTATCTTCAAAATATTAAGAAACAAATACCAGAACACGTGCAATACGATTAAGGATCTTCAAATATTTCAATGATCGAGGTTGATAATTTCCTGTATTGCCTCGTTATATAAATGTTTGTTACATATCAAGTAGATTGTTATGAGTTATGAGGTATAATAAAAGTTAAATAAATAAACAAAATGATAATAGCTTAGGATTAAAGTAGAATAGATCTAAACCTACTGTATGTGATGTATTTTACTATATACTTTTATTTATACTTCACTGGTGTTTCATTCAAAACTGTCAATGTGTGAAGGTGAAAGAAATAGTTACCTTTTTATATGCGACTGTTTCGTGTCGAGCGTTTTTTTTTAATGACTATTATCAATTTGAAATCTTTAGACTAAAACAAATAAATGTAGTTATCTTCAACGCAAATTATGCAGGACTAATCATTAAAGTTCTCTTATTTAACGATACGGCGACCTTAAATCACTTTTGTTGTTTCGTTAGACTAAAGTCCTTGTAACAAGAACAACCAGTTTCTTTCTTTCATTCAAGATGATTGCAGCATTTGTGTATGTATGTTTGATCATTTATCCAACACTGGTATTTTCTCTAGGTAAGTGAATGTTTACAGTTCAATGTTGTTTCGAATAAATACAGTAAATTAAAAATAACTAATTTTTTTTTATAATTATTAAAAAGTAACGTTATGATGAAAGAATTTTTAAATTTTTTTTAAATTTTCTTTTTTTTGACGTAGTAAATTGCTAAATTTTAATGTTAATGAAATTTTATAAGCATTACTTCTGCTATAAAAGTATTTTAATGTCATTGCCATTTGTTGTTATTGATGGTTAGTTAGTTGGGAAAATTTATTTACGTTGTTCATAATTCGAAGGTTAAACAAATTTTTTAAAAGAACCGATTAAACATGATTTAAGGCTATACATAGTACATCTATCTGAAATTATTAGTTGACGTAGTTTGTAGCTTTTATTTTGTTATTTCTGTAAATCGCTATTTTTAAACCTGCTTAAGAAATGCGAAAGTTCACGCTTGGGCTTCTGAGGAAATGATTCTGAATTTTAAAATTCATATATACATGTTTAAATTTATCACAAACTTACTCTCAAGCCATTTAATATGTAAATGCTTATGTATTTAACAGTGTGAAAAAATAATAAAATAATTTAAAATATTATAAAAGTTTAGCATTTATTAATAAATAAAAAATAAATTACCACTAGGTGATACTATAATACATATAATAAACAATAAAATGCTGGCAGCACTTTCGTTTAGGAGGTTATCCGACTCATATCGAAGCATTAAAAATGTTGGTTATGCTATATTTACTAAGAAGAATAACATATAAAGATTATATTTTTATATTTTCCATTCATCAGTAACGCCTTTATAAATAACAAAACCGTAAAACGAATTATTTCATTTCTTTAAGATGACTTCAAACTTGAAAGTTTAAACACTAAAGTAAAACCATCAAACATTAAAAAATGACTCCGAAATATATGCTTAATTTAGGATAATGTTTATATAAAATAAATGATTTTCAGAAAGAGGAGCACCATGTGTTACTCCAAATGGAGAAAATGCAACCTGCATTGCACTTGATTCCTGCAAAGTAATAAAAGATGCAATAACAACTGGAGATCAAACTGCAAGAAAATTTGCAAAAGCTTCAGAATGTGGCGTTGAAAATGTTCCTTTGGTATGTTGTGGTTCAAGTGGAGTTCCACTAGGAAATCCAAATAAAACGTGGAGTAAATTACCTGACAAAACTGAGTGTGGCTACCAAAAAGAGGATGAACGAGTATACGGTGGACAAATTACCGAAATTGGAGAATTTCCTTGGTTAGTTTTATTAGGTTACCATAACTCTGAGAGTGAAGAGATAGAATTTAAATGCGGAGGGACTTTGATTAATGTGAGATATGTATTGACTGCTGCTCACTGTATGAGAGTTAAACGACGTTCAGGATTGACCCTGTATGTATAAGTATTAATTTAACATAGGGGTGAGCATAATGGTTTGATTTTAGAGAAATAGTTCGATTAGGAGAATGGAGAATTTCAACAGAGGAGGATTGTGTAGAGGATGTGGTAAATGATGAATGTGCAGATCCTGTTATAGATATGAAAATAGAACTACAAATTCCACATCCTAATTATAGTAGGAAAACTGGAAATAATGATATTGGTTTAATTCGTCTAGAAAGGAACATTAAGATGTCCGGCGAGTACATTCAAATATTGGTTCTCTTTATTGGTCATTACTAACATAATTTTATACACCGATAACCTAATAGGAAATTCGTACAGAGTGCCCATTTTGTCTCTTAATTTCTTACTCATTTTGAGTAGGCAACTACCCAAACCAAGTCTATAATGTTAACTAATGATTTGTCATATGTATTGCTTATTCGGAGTCAAATGGGTTACGAGATATACAATACGCTCAATTTATTTTAAAGCTATTTTGTCATGAATAGGAAGCACATATTTATTTATTTCAGAATCGAACAAAACAGGAACAAGCTCAATTTCGGTTCATTTACAATAAACGTTTTTTAATTTAAAAGGGGCCTATGCTTATAAAATTCTTGTTGAGAAGTTTGCAAGATTAACCGAACTGGCGAACTTACTGTATAGTGTATATCGAGCATGCATATTATATGTTTCCACTTGAAAATTGATATAGGCAACACATTTTACTTCTTAGTGATAGTTTTACCATAATACATTTGATGTACAAGAATCATCTACCTGTCTGGTGTGTTGCCTTTTTTCGAACCTTCCGATTGAAACAGACAAAATGGGTACCCTGTATAAGTGTTACACTGAAAGCAACATAATTATTTAATGTACTTTTTCAGATTATGTGAACCCTATTTGTTTACCAAATCCAGATGCATTACCACCAAATGTTGGAATGCTTATGTTTATTTCGGGATGGGGTGCCACAGAAAACGGTAGGTTTTCTTACTACTTATTTCTATTTATGAATATAAAGAGACGATTCTAGAGTGGGACTTGACCTGTGTAAAATACACGAATAGGGTCTTTACCTTGGCTACCATATAAGTCTGTTTCTTTTGTACATTTATTTGTTTGCACATTTGCAAGTTCATTCCTGAATCGTCGGTCTCGGTGTATACTTAAATTTCAGTTCTGAGCAACCAAATTATCCTTTGTTGTATCAATGTTTATTTTTAAGGTTCACAATCAGACTACAAATTAAAATTGGAAGTGCCCATAGTAGAAAGCCTTAATTGTGCTGCGAAGATACAAACGGTAGGACAAGTAACAGAAAATCAAGTATGTGCTGGTGGTGAAAAAGGAAAAGATGCGTGCCAAGGCGATTCGGGAGGCCCTCTTATGGGAATGCTTGGGAAAAAGACTCAATACAAATCACAGTGGTATCAAGAAGGAATTATAGCTTATGGAATCGGTTGTGGTAGAAAAGATTTTCCAGGGATTTATACAAGGGTGGCCAAGTACATCACCTGGATTTTGGATAATATTTTGGAGTTTTAATTATATCTACAGAATGTTTTACTTGCTTCTCATGAAGTGCAATTTCAGGAATTAGGAAATGTATTCTGAAAATTAATGACAAAAAATATTGTTTTCCGTAAATCCCTAAAAAAATAATTGAGTTGTATTGTGGGTGAGAACAGTACCTTCAACTTATTGCAAACTCTTTTGGAATGCGTTTCACAAAAGATAAACATGCAACAGCAACAGCAATTTTATAAATTTTGATATTCTAGTAAGGCTGCTATTATAGTTCTTAAGGCTTTATTAAATATTTTCAAAACTCTACTCAGATAAATTAAAATTTCGCTAGGCAGGACATATGAAATATTCGGGTGAAAATCTAAATAAATGAAATGTAATAATTAGGCAAATTGTAATAATAAAGTAACTAAATCTGAAAATGAAAACTATTTATACCAATCCTTATCCTAAATTCATAAACACATTTCATATGATGTATGGATAGATAAGGTGGGAATACTTCAGAAAATCGGTATGGCTGTTTCAAAAAATTCTTTTTTTCTATGGCAACCGTTAAAGTGCTATTTTATCTATTAATTTGAGTAGATAATGTAGCACTTTAACCGCAAGGGTAGATAAAGTTCTACTTTAACAGCAAGGGTAGATAAAGTACTACTTTAACGACTGTACGCCCATACTAATGACATTTTAAAACGTGACTCGATTTGTAATTTTTTAAACGTCAATGTCAAATAAAATTTATTTTATAATATTTTTCCTTTAAAATAAATGCTATAGAAAAAAATAGGATATTATACACGACGATAAAATATAATTATCTCCTCGAGCGTAATTAGCGTCTTGACTGGCGTCTCGACGCTAAAATACGTCCTCGAAGATAAAATATAATTTTATCGTCTTGTATAATAAATACTATTTCTGTTGAAAAAACACGAGCTAATTGTAATCACAAATTTAAGTAATTTATGTATCATTGCTAACTATAAACTCGGTGTGATTCAAAGCTATTATTAAATATGATCGATTTAAAATACAAATTGTTGCAATACATTTATTTGTATTCGAATAAACTGCTTTATTATTAGTAACCTTAACTATCCACTTTTTTCAAACTAATTTGCTGCATAAGGATGTGTCAGTTTTACAAATGGGAGAAAAGTGTATAAACAACAAAGGCAAAACAGCAACGTGCATAAATCTGTTTTCTTGCAAGGCAGTAATTGATGCAATGCTGTAGTTGAAGGTGCCAGAATAATGAGACCTGCAGGAGAAGGGCGTGGCCCGCCATCAGCTCCATTGGTTTGTTGTCAAACCCCTGATGATTTTGTCAAAACTTCCTCAAATAAAACAAGCAATAATAATGAAAGTACGGCTATACTCAATGATTTTGATGATCTGGACATAACGACATGATCATTAACTAGGTATACTGAAAGTTCTATGAATAGATTCGGATCTATCTTCAACAATTCCAGCCATAACTGATGTTCGTAATTCAGGGGTATCGACCTCAAGTGACCATGTACAATCAGGCGGTATTACTAAAAATACCGAGTAGTTTCCATACTTACAAATCCACCGCCATCGACAGAATCGGAAAACGCCTGTTGTGGTTCTGTAGGTTACTCAATCTCGGCAACTACAATGCCATCAATTCACGACATATTTACGAAAGAACCTACGACACAACGACCTGTTCACCTGTTCAAAAGAAAGAAGTAAATTTGAATATAATATCGAGTACAACGTTGCCATACCGAACAGTTTGTGGAGTAGAAAGGGAAACGCCTAAATTAATAGGAGGAACAGCAGCTAGAATTGACGAGTTTCCCTGAATGGCTTTAATTGGGCACAAAACTAAAACTGGATCTCATGCAGGTTATAAATGTGGGGGGACGCTTATTAATAACAGATATGTTTTAACAGCGGCGTATTGTATATTCACTGAGGAACAAGGATTTTTTCCGTAAGTGAATATCTGTTTGTATAACGTTTCGATAACATAATCAACATTTGTTTTACAGTAGATGCACGTTTAGGTAAAAAGAAAATCGCTGCCTACCCAAAATGCAAATTGAATTACCATTTGACTGGACTAGTCCAATCAACTGGTAGAAATAAAAAGGCAAACTTGGCATTTTGGGTAGGCAGCGATTTTTTAACGATGTGTAGGGGGTCAGCGGTAAGTCTAAATCAGGATTTTCGGGGTGGTACCCCCCTCTCCATTTGGTCGCCATTTTGAAAAGAAGTGTTAATTAGTTTTTCGACTATATCTCTGTAGTCGCGAGTCTTACAAAAAGTTTGTGTAAAGCTTTTTTGTAGAGAACCATATTCTCTAAAATTTCTATGAATAACTTCATTTACGCAGCATTAATAATAAAAAAGTTATAAGCCCTTAAGTTTTTGTCTTTTCCGGCTTATAACTTTTTTATTATTAATGCTATTTAAAAAATTGTACATAATACAATTTTCTACAAAAAAGCTTCCTAAATAGTTCTACAGAAGTTTGGCCGAACCATTCTCTCAAGTTGTATAGCCACGAATATCTTCTTCTGCCTGTCCCTCTTTTACCCTCTATTTTGCCTTACAGTATTAATTGTAGTATGTGATATTTATCGTTCCTCATAACGTGACCAAAGTATAGAAGTTTTCTCTGTTTAATTGTAAATACAATTTCCTTATCCTTTCCCATTCTTCTCAATACTTCTTCGTTGGTAATGTGGTCTGTCCATGATAAACCCACATCTCGAACGCCTCCAGTTTTTTCAATAATGTTTCAGCGAGGGTCCAGGCTTCTAGTACATAATACAATACCGCGAAGACATAACAATGTAGCATTCGTATTTTTAGAGGCATACCCACATATCTGCCTATAAACAAGTTTCTCATTTCTATAAATGCTGCTCGTGCTTTTTCTATGTGACTGCGGATCTCTACAGCTTTTAGATCATTCATTAATAAGTCTGTTCCTCTATACCGACTTCTACTTTTGAACAAAGAAATCATCCAACAGCGCCGTTTTCGTCTCTATTTTGGGGGCTTTTCAGTTGCCTCAGCCCCACTAATAATAATATACGACGCACTTGCAATAATTACATCCCGCTTTGACGTCATTTTTTAAAATAAAAATTGAGCAAGCTAATTTCTGCAATACCCGCGAAAATAAACGAATGACTGAGAAAGTATTCGTTTGAACTCATTCGTTGTATGTGGACAGCAAAGCAATTTTTTTATCGAGCGCCGAACAAATTCCAGCAAATTCATTCGAGCGAATTCATTTGCCTTCGTTCGCTATATGTGTACGCACCTTTAGGTATTAACACTTTAACCATAGATGACTTACTTCTCTTCCTCATCAAACCAGATTCATCAAAAATGGAGGGAGGATGATCACATAGCTCGTATTTAAAGATTTCCGCTAGTTGCTCTTCCGTCCTTACTGTGCATACCACCCGGTGTAGAAGCTGGTTTGGGTTCACACACACAGTATCATTACGTATTGTGACTGCTCTTGTAACGGTAGCTAGAGACTTAACAGCATACTTCCTCTTTAAATGAATATCATTGAATTTCTTGCCCTCGATCTCCTTCAATGCTACTGCACCAATTTCAAACTCCTCATCACAATTAACATTTTCATCAGCTACAACACCTGTGGATAGGGAAGAAAGTTCCGGTGGTTTTGAAAACGGGCTCTGTTTCCCAAAGCCAGGTAGTAAAGTACTGTAAGCCTTTGGCATTCCGCTTTTGATTTGCCTCACGCAATTCAACGTGCTGCTCTGAGGAAATGGCTTTAACACCAGCAAATGCCTCTACTGTTTCAACAATCCTGGAGCAGGTTGGCATGGAGTTTACCCATGTAGCAATAGTAGATGCCGTGATCCCTCTGCCTCCACTGCTTTCGTTGCTTTCATTAGCACCTGTTCGATTGCCATATCGCTCCATATTCCAGATCAAAACTTTTCAGCACGTCGGATTGCGAGGTAACCTCTTGTTATAAACTTTTCAAATTCTTCATCATACAGAATTTACTGGAAAGTTGCAGACAGTCTTAAAGGTACACCTGAGCTGATTTAGGGTAGTTGAAGTGACCGGTGGCATGAAAGAGAGGCAGCATTCGGTGTACACAGCGAAGGTGAAGATGAAAGTTTCCACTTCTCTTTGCCTTCAGCAAACATTCGGACTATCTCAACCATTTTTATGTACTGAATCCATAGTCTTTGCGTTCGACCTGATTCTTTCGAATGTTGTAGCTGCTCTTCCAATCCTTTCGCAAAGCTTTTCACTGTTGGGGTCTTCACAATTTCATCAGGCCCTATGACACCTGAAATAAGAAATGAATAGATAGCCTTCAATTCATCCTTGTTTAGAGGCGCATCCTGCATCTCAATGAAAACAGTAATCAGGGCCTCCTGTGTTAAGTAGAGAGCACGAATAGCTCTAGAATAGGCTCTACCGTTCATCATTTGCACAACACTGTTTTTGGCATATACCGTACTTCACAGTTCTTCTAAGTAGCTTCCTGCCATAACATGGCCTATTGCTCTCAAAAATGAAAGAAGAAGGCGAAAACCCCCAAGGCGAATGAAAAGAGATTTTAAAGGGGTCTCAGGAGGAGCACTAGCTACCATTTCACGAGCCTTAGCATAAATGGGCTGATCAAATGTGACCATTGTACAAAGTTGCCCATTTTCAGCACCCTTTTCAGCAGCGTAGAGAAGAGCAGTATATTATAGATGGATTTGGGGGAGCTAAATTTATAAGCGGAAGGGCAATAACTGCTGTAGTTTGGTACTCCTCCTCGGCATACAACTTTTCCATACAGCCACTCCAACTTGGCCTGGTACCCGGGCCATCCAGCCAGACACCAGATAACGAAAACAAATTCAAGGTGCGATCAGTCACAGCTGATAAAGGCTTCACGATTCCATGGTGTTTTGAGCAATTTTGAAAGAAAGTGGAAATTTAAGGAAACTTATCTCATCCATATCTCCGCAACCACTGACTTTAGCAAAAAAATGTATCAGACTATTTTGGTTCAAAATTAAATAGATTTTAATTTTGTATATCATGATGTTTGCGATAGACCTCACAGTTTTTGAGATATTTGTAAAAAACTAAAAAAAAAAAACGCATTTTACGCCCTTCCCTTTTTTCTTAGGAAGTGCAATTTCAGAAATTAAGAAGTGTATTCTGAAAATTAATGACAGAAAATATTTGAATGTTTTTCGTAAATCCGTAAAAAATTAATTGAATTATATTGTGGGTGAGAACAGTTCCTTCAACTTATTGTAAACTTTTTTGGAATGGGTTTCACAAAAAATAAACACAATTTTATAAATTTTGATATTCTAGTAGGCTGCTGTAGTTCTTAATGCTTTATTAAATATTATCAAAACTCTACTAAGATAAATTAAAATTCCGCTAGGCAGGCCATATTAAAATGTTTGAGCGAAAATCTAAATAAATGAAATGTAATAATTAGGCAAATTGTAATAATAAAGTAACTAAATCCGAAAATGCAAACTATTTATACCAATCCTTTTCCTAAATTACTGAACACACTTCATACAATGTATAGATGGATATTAAGTTAAAATTAATTTATTATCTGAAACGTAAATTTAAACAGTGAATTATCTCTAAAATTACTCCAATTAAAAACAAAACATATAATAATGTTAAATAAAAAAATTCTGCAAGCGTATTCTAGTGTTTCTGCTTTAAAAGGCAATAAAATTACATTATATTACATATGTATTATAACCCGTTTATTTTTGGTACATCTGAATGCATGCTGGAACTATTGAATCACGCGTACTTTCCAAACAAAATTAATTTTAATAGGTTCTAAGTATCTGTATTTTCTTCTTCTCTTTGGTGGAACCTTGGGCCAGTGGTCTCTTATTAATCCCGCAAGACGGCTACATAGAACTAGTATGTTAATAGTATTTATGTAGGTAATTTATTTAAACAACCCAATACTTCACAAAATACAAAATGTTAACAAAAAAAAAATCGTAAAACAATTATTATTGCAAGCATTTAATTATCCCATCAATTTATTTCTATTAATAAAATACCAAAATATATTTTTCTTTTAATAAGAGATAGTGAGAACGGAGGAAAATTTTAAATCTTCCAAGGAAGACCGCCATACGCCTGGTAGATAATCCGCGTTGTGTTGTGTATTAAAACAGTCAATACTATCACGAAACCAGTTACACAGTTATGATTCTACAAGAGAAAATAGCTGGAGTATGATAATTTCACATTTGTGTATTGTGTTGGCAGTGCTGTTGACGCACGTAAAATCAGCAGGTACGTTTCGTTTTATATTTAATTATAAATAATAGATAGTTTTAAAGTTCAGGTACTTGGAAAACGATAACCTACATGTAACACAAATAGTCCAAAAAACCGCAAATACGTTTTCGTTTAGCTTCATGAGACTTGAGTTTCGTTCCTTGTGACCTTTGATTACGACATACGTACAATAGTTATATACTTATTTATTAACGCGTCTGGTTTTTCCAGCGCAAATTTGGTAATGTTAGATGGAATTACCCGCAGATTGCAATAACTTTACATATTTGATATTTAGTTTTCGTGGATTACACGATAATGTATTGTTTCAGTTTTACCTTTCGTTACCTGTATCTCAATTTTTTCTCTACTTCTGTTTGTTACTATTATTTATTGTTGTTTACCACACCAATCATAAACGCCGGTACCTACTGTAGGCCTAGTAATTAATATTCATGAAAAATTAATTAAATAACAACAGCTCCAACTTGTTTTATTGTTCATAGAATAAATTTGAAATAAAATAAGTTCAAGAGCACTGAATCAAGCATTAATAGTTATTTATTGTTCTGATTATCCATGCGACCTTTCGTAATATCATGTGATCAAATAAATGTATAGTTAGAATAAGTTATGGTTTTCGCCGGTTTTCGTTACGTAGTCAATTGATGTAACTGAAACATCCAATTTGAATGGTTACATTTATTTCTCTGTGGATCAAAGCGCAAAACCAAACCTCAAATCTGACAATTGCCACGTCCCACGTCCCAACTCGACAGTGCTTAACTAATACCAATTTTGTACAACGAAAACAGGTGATCCTTATTATAAATTTATTTAATCACGGGATATTATAAAGGTTTTAAAATTTATTTTCCTTTAATTAATGTGATTGCTTTATGCAAAAATGTCAAGACTGTAAACACTATACTTAACAGAGAATTTGCAAAAACAGAACTAATATTTGTCTGGAAATGAATAACCTTAATATAATTTCTCCGTTTCAACCTTTGAATGTAAAACTACAGGAATGAGTGTAGCGCTCTAGTAGCTATATAAAAAGTGCGACGGAAGTCGCCATTTTGAGCACCCATGTATGACTCATTTGTAGTCAATTCGAGGTTATCATTTTATGTCAATGTCAAGAGAGTGAATATCATAGGCATCACATACATATTTTACATAGATTAGAACTTGGCAAAATATATATTTAAAAAACTGTTTTAACCGTCAGTATTATATTTTATTTCTTGCAGCTTCTAATTTTTGTTCATTCATACTTTTACTACATTTTTTGTTAGGTTACGTCTTTAAATACTTTATATTCAAAGGTTTACGTATCCCGTATCCATTCTAAAGGTACACCACTGACATTCCGGAAATAATCAGCCGCCATATGCAACATCCATCTTCTCACGTCTGTTTTGTCTAGCCTCCTTCCTGTAGTTTTATATTCAAAGATTTCAACATATCCTGCATTTGCTAAATACATAGGTAACGTGTTTTGTTTCATAAATAATAATTATATCATATTATAAAAAATTACCCGGGTAAGCATTGTCTTCATTATATAACGTTTAGGAAGCACTAAAAATATATTAATTACTCATACAATTTGTTAAAAAAACAGTAATATTTTAGTTAGATACACGGCATCACTTTAAAAATATGTACGTGATCTCGGTTGTAATTTTCAAAAAATGTTTTTCGAGTAAGCTGAAATAAACGAACACTTGAAAATGTACCAGAAAAATAAATAAACTTACGTACATCGAAATGAACTTAAATTTTATTTCTAGAAAGAGGTTCATCATGTGTAACGCCAAACAAAGAATCCGTAACATGTATCTCAATACATGATTGTCTTGTGATCAAAGATGCGATAACTACTCAAGATACAACTGCTGTAGAATTCGCCAAAAATTCACAATGCGGTTACGACACAGAACCGTTGGTCTGTTGTGGTTCTGTAGGTTACCCAATCTCAACAACTACAATGCCATCCATCTACGACATATTTACGAGGGGGCCTACGTCAGAACGACCTGTTAGAAAGACAGAAGTAAATTTGAATATAATATCGAGTACAACGTTACCAGATCGAACAGTTTGTGGAGTAGAAAGGGAAACGCCTAGATTAATAGGAGGAACAGCAGCTGGAATTGACGAGTTTCCTTGGATGGCTTTAATTGGGTACAAAACTAAAACTGGATCTCATGCAGGTTATAAATGTGGGGGGACGCTTATTAATAACAGATATGTTTTAACAGCGGCGCATTGTATATTCACTGACGAGCAAGGCTTTTTTCCGTAAGTAAATATCTGTTTGTATAACATTTCAATAACAAAATCAACATTTGTTTTAGAGAAGATGTACGTTTAGGTGAATGGAGGCTCTCGACCGATAATGACTGCATTGGCGCTGTAGCAGTACAAGATTGTGCCGATGCAGTGATAAATGTAAAAATAGAAGAGAAAATCGTGCATGCTTACTTCAGCCCTAGAAATGGAAATAACGATATTGCTTTACTTCGATTAGAAAAAGATATAAAATATAGCGGTAGGTTATTCTGTTCTTTATCATTCTTTAGTGATTGGTATTTGTTTTCTTAAGATTTTGTACGTCCAATGTGCCTTCCTCCAGTTAATATACCACCGCCACCAATAGGAACCATAATGACGGTTTGTGGTTGGGGGGCCAATGAAAATGGTAAGTTAAATGCTAAAACTTCACGGGTACATCAATAATGTTGTTTTAATTTAGGTTCTCAGTCGGACATAAAACAAAAAATAGAAATACCTTTGGTAGCAAACAGCGAATGTTCCAAGCAAACCTCCAGCGCCACTCGTATTTCTCCCAATCAGGTTTGTGCTGGAGGTGTTCGGGGAAAAGATGCATGTCAAGGAGATTCTGGTGGACCACTTATGAGGACATATCAAGATGATACATCTCAATGGTATCAAGAAGGGGTCGTTTCTAGAGGAAGGGGATGCGGCAGAGGTGGAAATGCTGGTATTTACACCAGAGTTTCGCGATATGTCAATTGGATAACTCTTAATATAGGTGGAAACGCATCTGAAGATTAAATGTGTATCTAAATTTTAAAATATAATGTTAAGTAACATAATATTTTGTAATTCAATAATTTCATTTAATTAAAGTTACATTTTCTTTTATAATTGTGCGCTAAAGTCAAGTTTGTTTGAACTTTCAGACTTGAAATTAATTTGTGCATTTGCGTTCATTCGATTTGTTATTAATTCGCCAAACACGAGTACTTTGTGTAAAACTAATTTAGACTCCGAAGCAACAGTGATAAATAGATGCACAAATTAAACTGATATACACATATACACAATACACATACCCCCATATTTCTCCTAAAATATTCTTTTAAGATGTAATGATCCCGAAAAAATTGAAATTATGATTAATTAATTAGCATTATAGAAGAAGATACGATTTTGGTCAAAACTAATTAAAATAGCTCACACTTTATTACGAAAGGAAGCGATAAATTTTATTTTGACCTTATAATAATCCCAAACGCAAGTGCTTTATAATTATTATACAGTGAGCACGTAAAGGTAATTCGATAAAATCTTTATTGGGCAAGTAAGAAAATAATGTCGAGCATTATTTTCTTACTTGCCCAATAAAGATTTTATCGAATTTATAAACACTCGCTTGATATTTGCTACTTTCGACACTTGATACGAAAATAACTATTTCCCACGACCTTATAAGAAAGTCGCTCCTAACGCACAACAAACTAGGCGCGAAAGTTGACAATATCACCCGTGCGATTGACTTTCGCAAAACAAATGAACAACCCGTGCGATATGAACACGTATAGGGATATATCGCACAGTTTGCGCAATAATAGGAAGCTGCGGCCGCTTCAAAACAAAAAATGACGGTCGTTTTACCTGAACTGTCAGTGTTACTTTTTGACATGTACATTTTTGGTCGTGGGAAAAATAGTGTTCGTAACTCGTTCGAAAGGCAAATATCTCCGCTCGTGTTTATAAATATTTCTACTCGTGCTCCGCTTCGCTCCGCACTCGTATATCTATTTATAAACACTCGCTTGATATTTGCTACTTTCGACACTTGATACGAAAATAACTATTTCCACACTCACTTTGCGTGCGGGAAAGTCCACTTTCCCGCACGCAAAGTGCCGCGGAGTGCCGGAAAGTGACAGCGATTTCTGAAAAATCAGAAAATCGCATAGCAACCATCCTTACTAGATTATTACTTCAAAAGGAAATGTCAAATTTGACAACTTGAAAACTTACAAAATGATAGTTGAGGACGATTCCTAAACGTTTGTAGGAAAAATGTTGTGCATAACACGTGCGGGAAGAGCGATTCCGAAACTCATGCAGTAGTGGAGTAACCTTATAAAGGTTTATATCTCGGAACCGGTCCAAACTACTCCGATTTGAATGATTTTTTTTTTAAAACGTCGCAAATATAAAACATTACAACCTTTATGGGTTAAAAGTTGACGCTCATTTTTCATTAATAAATTTATTAACTTTATACAGGGTGCTCCATAAGTAATGGGACACAGATCAACAATAGATTCGTGAGGCCAAAGTAATACGATTTACCTAAAATTACCTTAGTCCAAAAGTTAATATTTAAGGAGATACAGGGTGTCAAAGTCGAAATTGGAATTTTAATTTTTTGCTCTAATTTCCAAAGGTTTTGAAATATTTATATGAAAATTGGGGAAACTACCTTTATTGCGACGAGAAACAATAATCCGTCCTCAATTTTAATGTAGCTCTTAAAAGAACCCTATTTTTGCTACACCTATACCCTTTACCTCTGTAGTAAAAATAAGGTTATTTTAAGAGCTATGTTAAAATTGAGGGCGGATTGTTGTTTCTCGTCGCAATAAAAGTAGTTTCCCCAATTTTCATATAAATATTTCGAAAACTTTTAAAATTATAACAAGCAATTAAAATTCAAATTTCAACTTTGACACCCTGTATCTCCCTAAATATTAACTTTTGAACTAAGGTAATTTTAGGTAAATCGTAATATTTTAGCCTAAGGAATCTATTATTGGTATGTGTCCCATTACTTATGGAGCACCCTGTATAAAATTACTAAATTTATGAATGAAAAATGAGCGTCAACTTTTAACCCATAAAGGTTTTAATGTTTTATATTTGCGACGTTTTAAAAAAAAAATCATTCAAATCGGAGTAGTTTTGACCGGTTCCGAGATAACGCCCTATTTTTGCCTAACGTTACTCCACTACAGGTACATGCAGGTACCTAAAAATCTGCAGAAGATTCAGTCTACGATATTTTTAATTATTTATTTAATTTAAACATTATAACAATGTGTTATAGCTATATATGCTATAGCAATTACAAAATAGTTAATAGTTTGCCGCAAAAGGTTCTTTATCTGAAACTAACTATACGTAGTTTTGTAGAGATGTCTTCAACTGCTCTTTGTACACCGCTTATGTCATTTCTGTTTTTAGACATTTCTTAATGCGTCTCCCCAACTGCTCCAGACTTTTTGTTTCCCATCCATCTTTATACACCAAGTTACTTAATAAACAAAAAAAAAAACATTCAGTGGGTCGGCACTGTGGTAAATTGCTTGGGTTTCGTTCCTTTGGGCACAAGGCCTTTCCAAATTTCTTGTTTCTTTCATAAAATTTTACAATGCGAACACGCAACTCTTTCTGCTTTGACAACATTTTTACAAAGGTAAATTGACAAAACAGGCATATCTTTTGTTTTATGACAATCAACATAGTCTACCATTATTTTTATGCAACTAATTTAAACTTACATCTGAAACAAAATTTGCACGATGACGTAAAGTTGTGCAAATTTTTAGTTGTAACCCGTTATACTGAAAGTTCTATGACTTCATCCGTGTCTGCATTGTAAAACAGAATAGATTCAGACCTAGCGTCAACAAGTCCACTGATGTTCGTAATTCAGGCGTATTGACCTCAAGTGACAATGTACAATCAGGCGGTATTACTAAAAATATAGATACGGAAATAGTTTCCATACTTACAAATCCACCACCATCGACAGAATCGGAAAACACCTGTTGTGATTCCGTAGGTTCTTCAATCCCAGCAACTACAATGCCATCAATTTATGATATATGTTTTACGAAGGAACCTACGACACAACGACCTGTTCGAAAGAAAGAAGCAAATTTGAATATAATATCGAGTACAACGTTGCCAGATCAAACAGTTTGTGGAGTAGAAAGGAAAACGCCTAGATTAATAGGAGGAACAGCACATGGAATTAACTGACGAGTTTCCCTGGATGGCTTTAATTGGGTACAAAACCAAAACTGGATCCCATGCAGGCTCTTAATGACAGATATGTTTTAACTTCGGCGCATTGTATATTCACTGACGAACAAGGATTTTTCCATAAGCGAATATCTGTTCGTATAACGTTTCAATAACAAAATCAACATTTGTTGTACTGTAGATGTACGTTTAGGTGAATGAAGGCTTTCGACCGATAATGACTGCATTAGCAGTATGGCAGTAGACGATTGCGCCGACCCAGTGATTAATGTAAAAATAGAACAGAAAATCACTTCAGCCCTAGAAATAGAAATAACGATATTGCTTTACTTCGATTAGAAAAAGGTGTAAAATATAACGCTAGGTTATGTTGTTCTTTATCATTCTTTAGTGATTGGTATTTGTTTTTTTTAAGATTTTGTTCATCCAATTTGCCTTCCTCCTGTTAATATACCACCGCCAGGGATAGGAACCATAATGACGGTTTGTGGTTGGGGCGCCACTGAAAATGGTAGGTTATTCTTACTATCTCTATTTATATACAGGGTGTCCCTAAATTAGATCGGCAAACTTTGTGTGGTTTTAAAGGACACCAAAACAAGCAATTTTGTTAAAAAAACCATGTCCGCAAATGAGCCGTTTTGGCACTAGAATGAATGAAAGACAGTTGATACGTACAATTTTTACCTGGTCCTGGTGTTTGTCGCTATCTCCAAATAAATAGCAGGATCATCATATCAAGCAAGTAGGTACATGATATCAGCAATTTTGTTTCCTGAGCCAGGTGTTTGGCACTTTGACAATTGTTGGGAATTTGTAAGCAAGTCGAATAGTTATTGTTCATTATTGACTCACGAACTCAATATCACAGCGTTTCTTTATTGTGTATCCGCTATTTGTTTTCAACATAGAGAAGTTTTATCTTGAGGAACTGGCCGATATGCATCTTATTTATGGGGAAGCTAGATGTAATGGAAGAGAAGCTTCACGCTTGTAAGGAGCGAGATATCCTCGTCGTCGTCACCCTCATCATACAACCTTTATTTCCTTTCATCGTCATCTTCGAGAAACTGGCAACCTGAACTGCTGTGCTGGTGCTGGTCGTCCAACAACAGCACGTACTGTAGTGTTTGAAGAAGAAGTCCTGGACCTTATAGAGCAAGTGGGCGCGCGATTGCACACTACGTGGATGCTGCCAAGTCGACGGTATAGCGTGTTCTCCATGACCAACTGCTTCACCTTTACCACATCCAGAGAGTACAAGCGATGGGTCCTGCAGACTATCATCCGAGACTCGTTTTCTGCCGTTGGTATTTGGGTCGTCAGTTGGTACAGCGTGACTTCCACAGAAACGTGTTGTTCACGGATGAGGCGTGTTTCACTCGGGATGGTGTTGTCAACAGTCGCAACAGCCATATATGGAACGAAGAAAATCCTCATAGTTATTACGGTCCGTAGAAGAAACCAACACCAGTTTGCAATCAACATTTGGGCAATATGGGGATAATGTGATTGGTCCGTACGTTCTACCACCTCGTTTTTATCTCCAGTTCCTGCAACATGTTCTACCAGAACTGTTAGACTACATCCCTATGAATATCAGACAACCCATGTGGTTTCAATATGACGGGGCACCGGCACACCTCAGTGTGGACGTGCACGAGTATCTGTTTCAGAATTTTTCGAACCGGTGGATTGGAAGAGGCGATCCTGTAGCTTGGCCTGCGCGATCTTCGGATCTTACCGCCCTTGACTCTTTCCTTTGGGGTTCTGTGAAATTTCTGGTGTACCTATGTCCGTGACTCCTATACTTGGAGAGGAGGATTTGTTGGCAAGAGTAATAGTGCAGTAAGGTTAGGGATTAAGCCCAATATCCAAAAAAAGTTGAAACCTGTCACAAATTGTTCATTACCCTGACCGTAATAAGTGGTAAAAAGGCCCAGAGTTTACCGCGTCGTGTTTAGGGCGGAGGGGAAGGGGGTAAATATCTCAAAAACTATGAGGTCTATCGCAAACATCATTATATTCAAAATTAAAGCAAATTTAATTTTGAACCAAAAAAATGATCTTATACATGTTTTTGCTTAAGTCAATGGTTGCGGAGATATGGAGGGGTAAATTTCGTTGGATTTCCACTTTCTGTAAAATTGCTCAAAACACCTTGAAAATCCCTGTTACTGCAGCCATGTTCTACACAGTTTATGCACATGGTTGACCACTGTAAAGCACTTTTTTCGACCTCCTGATTAGTAAGTGGACCATTATTGACGAAAAACTAGAACAGTAAGTGGAATTTACCGTTTGTCTATTGTTGTCATCGTAATCAGTGGCGGCTGGTGCTAAAGGGCACAAGGGCACGTGCCCTCCCTACACTCGAGATAAAGAAAGCTTTTTTAATAACACTTCTCACTTCTAACTTTTATTTTTTTTAACACAAGTAACACAACAATCTATTATTATATCTATAATATCAATATTATAGTCCATTGCCGCGTCGCCTGCCGAAACGAAGTTATCAAAATTTTCGTCCGGGGACAAGATTAAATTGATACCTTACTTTTGGCGACGAATGCGCAGCAAACTTCACCGATTCTTGACGGGCGTTGGGGCACATTAAATCGTGCCTCGTGGTACGTGACAAATATTCAAGTCAGTTAGTTTAACAGTGTAATGTTAACCTGGAGCAGCGTGCGATGATGCAATCAAGTTGGAAATATGAACTATTTAATATTCCTGTTTATATTACACATACCCTTGGGTGGTGTTAATGTATCGGCCCGTTGGCCTTAATAAATAACGTTGAATAAGTATATACATACCAGGCGCGTTCTTGCACAATGACGATATAACATAGTTTTCCTCGTATTCGGGCATATTATTGCTGGTGGTATAAATTTTAGACCATGATGCTCATCCTGCATTTGCTATGCATGATAACAAACTGCTGACAGCATGCCTGGCCTTGCAAAATGTATAAGAACAAGTGGGAGCAAAGTGGTTCACATTTTGTGTCGACTTGCAGCTTGAACACAATAGTTTTCAAAGTGGTATGTATATTTTGTGAACCAGTGTGAAGCAATAGACAAAATTTTGGTGGTTTAATTTATATTAACCGGTGCATCAAAGAGTTAATATTTGTTGTCTATTGCTGTTTACTCTTTATAGACATGGATACCGAAGTATATTCGGTACAAACTTTGTTGCAAAACCCTTTGCAGTGCCAAGACAAACTTTTAATTAAAGAAAAAGGCAAGCCTACTTTATTTAAGTAGGGGGAAAGTGTTTTTAGATAATGTTTCCAGCTCGGTTTTGATGTGCCCTCCCACTAAAAAAACTCACGAGCCGCCACTGATCGTAATGAATGTAATAACAGTACCTACTATAATGTTAACTTACGCGAACTAGTACTGGTAAGTGAACATTATACTCTGCCACGTGACTTCGTAATTTTATTGTGACAGCTGTCAATCATGTTAACTTAATTTTAATATTATTACGTTTTTTGATATTTTTCCAGGCGGCCGAAAAAATAGTATATGCGCCTTGTTCCGTAAGTATTTTTTCCCACGACCATATAAGAAAGTCGCTCCTAACGCACAACAAACTAGGCGCGAAAGTTGACAATATCACCCGTGCGATTGACTTTCGCAAAACAAATGAACAACCCGTGCGATATGAACACGTATAGGGATATATCGCACAGTTTGCGCAATAATAGGAAGCTGCGGCCGCTTCAAAACAAAAAATGACGGTCGTTTTACCTGAACTGTCAGTGTTACTTTTTGACATGTACATTTTTGGTCGTGGGAAAAATAGTGTTCGTAACTCGTTCGAAAGGCAAATATCTCCGCTCGTGTTTATAAATATTTCTACTCGTGCTCCGCTTCGCTCCTCACTCGTATATCTATTTATAAACACTCGCTTGATATTTGCTACTTTCGACACTTGATACGAAAATAACTATTTTCTACAACCACCATGGAAAGTGGGATTTTCAGACTTCGTCTCCATAGATACGAGTATTGAAAATGAGTGTTTGCCGAACAAGGGAAAATTAGTGTGCGGAAAGTTTACTTTCCGCACGCAGATCTGATTTGCGTGCGGAAAGTAAACTTTCCACACGCACTGTTTACTTTCCGCACGCAAATCAAAATGTCATAAATGACATTTGATGAATGTCAGATTTGATTTTGCAGAAATATTTAAATTTTTTGTGGTTGTAGAAAAACTTGTGTGTAATACATGTGTTGAAAGCTTGTATTTGCCACACTCATGTGACTGCAGCACTCACTATCGTTCGTGCTGCAAACTTCACATTCGTGTGGCAAACGCAAGCTTTCAACACTTGTATTACAAATAACTATTTTCTACTCCTACTACTGAAAGTTGATCTTTCCACATGATTTTTAATGCTGAAAGCAATTGTTTGTCGAAACTATGCGACAAAATCCAAAGTACTTTGCAACACACTTTCAAAATAGCGCCGGTTAACTGTATGGTTTGTTTATATTTGTGATATGTTTATTTTCATAGCTACCGACTTATTTCCATAGTGACCATAGTTTCCATGAGCATACTTAATATTCCACAAAAAATTATAAAATTTGCTTTAAAATATTAAATAGTGAATTAATAGTAGATTATTCTACAAGTAAAGAAAAGTGGCAGTTTTCTAGCGAGTGGAAAATGTTTGATTCACGAGCGTTAGCGAGTGAATTACAATTTCACGAGCTAGAAAATCACTTTTCTTACGCGTTGAATACGCTATTTTTTTGTGTAAGTACTAAAAGTTCGAATTTTCTAGACAAATTTGTTAAATTTATCAAGGTTATGTTTGTACGGAAACATAGCAACTACAACACGTACATAGTAACAAGTAAACAAACAGACTGTGTTGCTAGGAATAAAGTGTTGGTTGCTAATGACTCAAGCGTTGTAATGAGGAAAAGGTTGCTAACGAGAAAAATGCCACTTTTCTTTACTATTTTCTACATAGTAAAATGGCCGTTTACCATTGAGTATACAAAAAATGTCTATTAATAATTCGCTTGAATAACAGCACAATATGGCAGATTTACGTTACACTTTATGAATTGTCATTGAATATAATTTGTTATTTTTTGAAAAAAATTATTATAGGATGATATAAACCATGTTACGGCACACGTAACGTTATTTGCTGGTTACATTACTCGAGAATTTAAAAGAACTTGCTCCTTCGTCGCTCGTTCTTTCAAACTTTTCTCTCGTAATGTAGAAGGCTTCATAATGTTACTTGTATCGTAAATTACTATTACATACTTTTACACTCATTTTAATTTTCCGAAATCTTTGACTGACACAAGTTGCTGTTACTTTAACAATAAACTGTTAGGTACGTAACTAACGTTGTTCCCATTAGTTACATACCAAACGAGGTTAACGTTATTTCTGATAATATTCGATTCAGCTTCTGTTTATAAAAACAGAAAATATTGGCACTATTCTGAAAACATATTCATCTAATTTGTTACTTTTACAGCAAAATTTACAGTTGCATACGTATGTAGTTTCAAGATTAATGAGACCAACAAAGAAAAGATTCTTGTTTTGGAAATGAACTCTAGACCTTTCTTGTGACGTAAACAGCAGAAGTTGTTTCTCGGGATTTCCAGTGCATGATGGAAAATACGCCGAATAGGTCTTGGGACTGATTTTTATAAGTTCATAATTTTTGAGCACAAATATAAATATAATATAAATAACTAGTAGTAACTAGTATCGAATCAACTGCATATACAGGGTGTATCAGAAATAAGTACATTAAATTTTTTCAGTGGTGGAACCCGTCAAGCACTACAACACTTCATATTAATTTTTCTTTAAATCTTATATTTAATAGTAAATTCGTAAGTTATCATTATTATTAAATGTTACATGACATTTTAAGTTCGAAATTCTTAAATTTATAATACAAACGTTTATTTAAATTTTCGTAAAATCATATAATAGCCTATCAAATATTATTATGCATAATTCTTCACAGGACGATCTAAACGAGGTATTAATTTAGTGCATTAACAACAAGGTTCAAGAAAAAGATTGATTGAGATCTGAACGAAACTATTGTAATTATTAAATCCATAATCGTTTTAAGAAAAACCGCATTAAAATAAATTGTTAAGAATAAAAGATATAGTGTTTTTTTATCCTCAATATCAAAAATTATAAATTTAAAAATGATTTCATCTGTGGATATTAATTGGTTTGCCCGCAACAAAACTAATTAATAATAATATCGATGTTGCCTTTGAAGATCTTTTCATTTTCGTAAGCCCGAATATAGGAGACATAATGCTATTTAGAAAATTCCAGAAAACTGCGTTGATTTGCAAATCATCGTATATAAATTCAGAAAACTATAATCTCTACTATGAAGCTTTTAACCCTAGAGTTTAACAAATACAACTGATGAACTGAGACAGCAAGCAGTCGTGGGCAAGATGATCAAGAGAGTGGTGTATTATGTGTTTACGCTGTCCTTAGCGATGATAGTGTTATGTATAGGTATAAATAAAACATTTTAGGCAATTAACATTAATTTTCCCGTAAAACAATAGAAACTATCAGAATTTGTTGTTGATTTTTTGTAAAGGTTTGCATAATTTTGAAGGTGTTTAAAATTTTACTTTATAAATTTTTATAAATTTTAAAGCGACCCCCCCTTCAGCGACCCTAGATTGAGAGATCTTTTAAAATTTATTAAAAATTAATATCAAACTGAGCTACTTGGAATTCTAAAAATTGTATGCAATTATCTTATCTTAAAGAAGTTAGAGCATAACAATATACACGTTTAAATTTATCCTAAACTTATTCTGAAACCATTTAATTTGTAAATGCTTATGTATTTAACAGTTTGCAAAAATAATAAAATATTATAAAAGTTTAACATTTATTAATAAATAAAAAATAAATTACCATTAGGTGATACTACAATATAATAAATAGTAGAATGTCGACAGCACTTTCGGTTAAGAGGTTATCCGACTCATATCGAAGCATTAAAAGTGTTGATTATTCTATATTTACTAAGAAGAATAACATATAAAGATTATAGTTTCCATTCTTCAGTAACGCCTTTATAAATGACAAAAGCCTAAAACGATTTATTTCATTTCTTTAAGATGACTTCAAACTTGAAAGTTTAAACATTAAAGTAAAACGTACAAACATTAAAAAATAACTCTGAAATAATACCTATGCTTAATTTAGAATAATGTTTATATAAAATAAATGATTTTCAGAAACAGCAGCACCATGTGTTACTCCAAATGGAGAAAATGCAACCTGCATTGCACTTGATTCCTGCAAAGTAATAAAAGATAATAACAACTGGAGATCAAACTGCAAGAAAATTTGAACAAGCTTCAGAATGTGGCATTGAAAATGTTTCTTTGGTATGTTGTGGTTCAAGTGGAGCTCCACTCGGAAATAAAAAATAAAACCTGACAAAACTGAGTGTGGCTACCAAAAAGAGGATGAACGAGTATACGGTGGACAAATTACCGAAATTGGTTAGTTTTATTAGGTTACCATAACTCTGAGAGTGAAGATATTTTAAATGCGGAGGGACTCTGATTAATGTGAGATATGTATTAACTGCTGCTCACTGTATGAGAGTTAGACGACGTTCAGGATTGACTCTGTATGTATAATGTATAAGTATTAATTTAAAGTAATGGCGGGCCTAATAGCATAATTTTAGAGAAATAGTTCGATTAGGAGAATGGAGAATTTCAACAGAGGAGGATTGTGTAGAGGAAGTGGTAAATGATGAATGTGCAGATCCTGTTACAGATATGAAAATAGAACTGCAAATTCCACATCCTAATTATAGTAGGAAAACGGGAAACAATGATATCGGTTTAATTCGTCTAGAAAGGAACATAAAGATGTCCGGTGAGTACATTAAAATATTGGTTCCTTTTATTGGTCATTACTAACATAATTTTATACACCGATAACCTAATAGGAAATTCGTTCAGAGTGCTCATTTTGTCTCTTAATTTCTTACTCATTTTGAGTAGGCAACCACCCAAACAAAGTCCATAAGTTTACTTAAGATTTGTCATATATGTATTGCTTATTTGGAGTCAAAGGGGTTACTAGATATACTGTACGTATGCCCAGTGCTTTTTTGTCATAGAACGCACCTTTTTTCGACGGATTTTCCAAGTTTTAAAAGTACCTTTTTAAAATTTGATGTTTGGTCCACGTGGACTTGAATCGCACTGTCGATTAGGCAAGTAGGCAACATTTGGAGAAGTGGAAAATAGGAACTTGTCAATCAGACTGCAACTAAATGAAAGAGAAATGATTCGTGGATTCCGTGAATACATTCTCGAAAAGACATATCCAGAAAAACTGTTGCATTTGATACGGACTCTGAATACCATTCCCATTTCTTCAAGTGAATGTGAACGCGGGTTTTCGCAGATGAATCTAATTGTCACCCCACCAAGGGCTTCGTTGAAGACTCAGACAATTTCAGCACTTTTGTTCATCAAACTTGTCGGACCACCTCTGAGACTTTTCGATCATTCAAAATGGACGACATTCGGTTATAGATACTAACAGCGAGGAAATGAGCCGAGAAGATTATTTATCGGTCGAGAATTGGACAAAACTTTGGAATTTACTATGAACATTTGCCTTAAATACAATAAACTAAATTTATGTTAAGAACTGAATATACAATTTTTTTAAATAAAAGATTAACAAGGTGCGAGTTCCGACACCTTTTTTCTTACCAAAAAACGCTGGGTATGCCCAACTTATTTTAAAGCTATTTTGTTATGAATAGGAAGCACATATTTATTTATTTCAGAATCGAACAAAACAGGAGCCCAATTTCGGTTCATTTACAATAAACGTTTTTTAATTTAAAAGAGGCCTATGATTATAAAAATCTTGTTGAGAAGTTTACAAGATTAACCGAACTTACTGTATATCGAGCATGCATGTTATGTGTTTCCACTTGAAAATTGATATAGGCAACATATTTTACTTCTTAGTGAGAGCTTTTACCACATCATTCATTTGATGTACAATAATCATCTACCTGTCTGGTGTGTTGCTTTTTTTCGAACTTTCTGATGGAAAGAGACAAAATGGGTATCCTGTATAAATGCTACACTCAAAGCAACATAATTATTCAATGTACTTTTTCAGATTATGTGAACCCTATTTGTTTACCAAATCCAGATGCACTACTACCAAATATTGGAATGCGTATGTTTATTTCGGGATGGGGTGCCACAGAAAACGGTAGGTTTTCTTACTATTTTAATTTATGAATATAAAGAGACGATTCTAGACAGAGTGGGACTTGGCCTGTATAAAACACACAAATAGGGCTTTACCTTGGTTACCATATAAGTCTGTTTCTTTTATACATTTATTCAATTTTGACGTTTTAAACTGTCGTTTATTTGTTTCTGGCCTGCCCATAAAAGTTGATGTTTTATAAACAATCGTTTAAAATTTTTATTCCGCTAGCGATTTAAAATTTTTATTCCGCTAGCGCTTTAAAAATGTCAAATCGCTTTAAAAATGTCAAATAAATGTCAAAATTGAATAAACAGTTGTATTACACTTGCGGATTAAAATTAATTTATTAACTCGCGGTATCAACGCGCTTGCGGCTACCGCCGCTCGCGCGGTTGAACGTACCGCTCATTAAACATTAATTTAATCCGCATGTATAATAAATAACTATTATTTGTTTGCACATTTGCAGGTTCATTCCAGAATCGTCGGTATCGGTGTATACTTAAATTTCAGTTTTGAGCAACCAAATTATCTTTTTTTGTATCAATGTTTATTTTTAAGGTTCACAATCAGACTACAAATTAAAATTGGAGGTGCCCATAGTAGAAAGCCTTAGTTGTGCTGCCAAGATACAAACGGTAGGGCAAGTAACAGAAAATCAAGTATGTGCTGGTGGTGAAAAAGGCAAAGATGCGTGCCAAGGCGATTCGGGAGGCCCTCTTATGGGAATGCTTGGGAAAAAGACTCAATACAAGTCACAGTGGTATCAAGAAGGAATTATAACTTTTGGAATAGGTTGTGGTAGAAAAGGTTTTCCAGGGATTTATACAAGGGTGGCCAAGTACATTACCTGGATTTTGGATAATATTTCGGAGTTTTAATTATATCCGCAAAATGTTTTACTTTTTTCTTAGGAAATGCAATTTCAGAAATTCAGAAATGTATTCTGAAAATTAATGACAGAAAATATTTGAATGTTTTCCGTACATCCGTAAAAAATAATTGAGTTGTATTGTGGGTGAGAACAGTATCTTCAACTTATTGCAAACTGTTTTGGAATGCATTTCACAAAAGATAAACATGCAACAGCAACAGCAATTTTATAAATTTTGATATTCTAGTAAGGCTGCTATTATAGTTCTAATGATTTATTAAATATTTTCAAAACTCTACTCAGATAATTTAAAATTTCGCTAGGCAGGACATATTAAAATGTTCGGGTGAAAATCTAAATAAATGAAATGTAATAATTAGGCAAATTGTAATAATAAAGTAAGTAAATCTGAAAATGGAAACTATTTATACCAATTCTTATCCTAAATTCCTAAACACATTTCATACGATGTATGGATAGATATGAAGTTAAAATTAATTTATTATCTGAAACGTAAATTTAAACAGTAAATGTAAAGTATCTCTAAAATTACTCCAATTAAAAACTAAACATATAATAATATTAAATAAAAAAATTCTGCAAGCGTATTCTAGTGTTTCTGTTTTAAAGCAGGCAATAAAATTACATTATGCAGAGTGTGTCAAAAGTAACTAACATTTCCTGTAACCTTTTAATTGGAAGAGTTGCAAGAAAAAGTTACATACGAACGAAAGTTTTTGGGCTAATTGCGGCGCATACAATCGCGTCTTTATTTTGTTAGTATCTTTTTTATTTGATTGCTATGGCAACCGACTTTCTTTATTTAAATGGTAACCATATGTTTTCTTAGCATATTTAAAAAGTATAGGTTTTTTTTCTATTCACCCGTGCTATTACATCGAACTTAAGAAAGAAACACCTCGAAAAAATGAATAATACTTTGTTTTCATATCATTTGTTTCTTTAGTTGTCAAATTTTCAAAACGTATCTGTTCAAAGTTGATATTTAAATACTTGATATCATTTAAGTAACTGATTAATGTTACTGCAAATCAGTTCACATTGTTTCGTAATGTGGCATTTAGTAGTATTCAATGTACGATATAATAGCACAGGTAAATATCAAAATACCTATACATTTTAAATATGTTAAGAAAACATATGGTTCCCATTTAAATAAACAAAGTGGGTTGCCATAGCAACCAAACAAAAAAAGATACTAACAAAATAGAGATGCCATTGTATGCGCCGCAATTAGCCTAAACACTTTCGCATGCAACTTTTTCTTGCAACTCTTCAAATTAAAAAGTTACAGGCAATATTAGTTACTTTTGACACACTTTGTATGTATTAAAATATGTGTGCTAAACTTTTAACCGGTTTATTTTTTGCACATCTGAATGCATGCTGGAACTTTGTTGAATCAAACGTACTTTCCAAACAAAATTAATTTTAATATGTTCTCCTTCTCTTTGGTGGAAGCTTGGGTCAGTGGTCTCTTATTAATCCCGTAAGACCAAACGCTTCACAAAGTACTACTAAATGTTAACTAAAAAAAATCGTAAAACAATAAATTATTATTGTAAGCATTTAATTCTCCCAGCAATTTATTTCCATTAATAAAATACCAAAATACAATATTTTTCTTTTAATAAGAGATAGTGAGAACGAAGGAAACTTTTAAATCTTCCAAGAAAGACCGCCATTAGTCTGGTAAATAATTCGCGGTGTGTTGTGTATTAAAACGTTCAATGCTATCACGAAACCAGTCACACAGTTATGGTTATGATTCTACAAGAGAAAATAGCTGGAGTATGATAATTTCACATTTGTGTATTGTGTTGGCAGTGTTGTTGACGCACGTAAAATCAGCAGGTACGTTTCGTTTTATATTTAATTATAAAAAATAGGTAGTTTTTTAAAAAGTTCAGGTAGGTACTTGGAAAACGTAACACAAATAGTTCAAAAAACCGCAAATAAGTTTTCGTTTAGCTTCATAAGATTCGAGTTTCGTTCCTTGTGACGTTTGATTACGACATAATAGTTTTATACTTATTTATTACTGCGTCTGGTTTTTCCTGCGCAAATTTGGTAATGTTAGATGGAATTATCCAAAGATTGCAGTAACTTTACAAAATGAAATAAGTTCAAGAGCACTGAAACAAGTATTAATATTATCTATTGTTTTGATTATTAATGCGATCTTTTGTAATACCATGTGATCAAATAAATTTATAGTTAGAATAAGTTGTGGTTTTCGTTACGTAGTCGATTGGTGTAACTGAAACATCCAATTTGAATGGTTACATTTATTTCTCTGTGGATCAAAGCGCAAAACCAAACCTCAAATCTGACAATTGCCACGTTCCAACTCGACAGTGCTTAACTAATAGCAACTTTGTACAACGAAAACAGGTGATCCTCATTATAAATTTATTTAATCACCGGATATTATAAAGGTTTTAAAATTTATTTTCCTTTAATTAATGTGGTTGCTTTATGCAAAAATGTCAAGACAAACACTATAATTAACAGAGAATTTGCAAAAACCAGAACTAATATTTGTCTGGAAATGAATAACCTTAATATAATTCCTTCGTTTCGACCTTTCAATATAAAATTACAGGAATGAGCATAAAAAGTGCGACGGCAGTCGCCATTTTGAGCACCCATGTATGACTCATTTGTAGTCAATTCGAGGTTATAATTTTAATGTCGATGTCGATGTCAGAGAGAGTGAATATCATAGGCGTCACATACATATTTTATATAGATTAGAACTTTGCAAAATATATATTTAAAAAACTGTTTTAAACGTCTGTATTATTATATTTTATTTCTTGCAGGTTCTAATTTTTGTTCATTCATAATTTTGCTACATTTTTTGTCAGTTTACGTCTTTAAATACTTTATAGTTAAAGGTTTACGTATCCCATAGCCATTCTAAAAGGTACGCCACTAACATTCCGGAAATAATCAACCGCCATATGCAACACCCATCTTGGTCTCACGTCTATTTTGTGTAGCCTCCTTCCTGTAGTTTTATGTTCAAAGGTTTCAACATATCCTGCATTTGTTAAATACATAGGTAACCTGCTTTGTTTCATAAACAATCATTATATAAGATTATAAAAAATTACCCGGTAAACATTGTCTTCATTATAATATATAACATTTTGGAAGAACTATAAAGTAAGTTACTTAAAATATTTGAATTACTGATACAATTTGTTAAAAAAACAGTAATATTTTAGTTAGATACACGGCATCACTTTAAAAATATATATAGTATATTTCACTTTTAAAAAACCACCACCTGTCGAATTAAGTTGGCAAAATTAAAATTACCCTAATATTGCGATTTTTGAAATAAAGGGTTGGCATGATCATTTGTCAGATTTGAATTAATTTTCAATATTTCAAATTCAATTTGTCTAACTTTTTTGGAACAATGGGACGCAAGAAACGCAATTTATTAGATCGAAAGACGAAAAATGCGGTAGTCAAATGCTTTGAAGAGTTAAAATATTTGGCACCAGACTTACCTAAGTGATAGACAGATTCACGAAAAATTAGAGAATATTTACAATTTACAATTTCCGAAAATAATCCAGATGTATACATGGAAATTGACGAAGTTGAAGATACGGATTAATGTAGTAGTAGTAAGTAGATTTATTTAGCACATTTGCTACAATTATTACAGCTATACACATTAAAATACAATTACAATTAAAATACAATTACAATTTATTAAATTACAGGCTTTTAGTTACTTAGATGATACAGATGCTTCAGGTACAATTTCTTAAACTGATTAGTATTGGTAGCATTTTTTATGTTTGGTGGAAGTAAGTTAAAATCTGTAACTCCTTTAATAAATATTGAGTTTTGAAATTGCGTTTTGTTTGACTTTTTTACTTTTATATTTCTGTTAATTCTAGTCGGATACTGGTGAATATCATTATTACGTTGAACTTTTTTGTTAATGTAATCTGGCATTTGTTTATGATACATTTTAAATACAAAGATCATGACATTAAATTTTAATAACTGTTTAATAGAAAGCCAGTTCAAAGTTCGTAACATTAAAGCTATAGAAGTATACCTATCACATTTTAAGATAATTCTCATAGCCTTATTTTGAAGAATCTGCAACCTATTGAGTTGAGTATCGTTTAATAAAAATAATACTGTACTGCAATAATTAAAGTGTGGTTTAATAATAGTGTTGTAAATTGTAGTTTTAGTTCCAATACTTAGAGTTTGAGCTATTCTGGAAAAAAATCCAATTTTTTTGCCAATTTTTTTAATCAAATATTCGAAATGTTTAGAGAAATTTAAGTAATTGTCAAATACTATACCCAAATATTTTATTTGTGAAACCCATTCTACTTTTTCATTATTCATTATCAAGTTTGAAAGAGTACTTTTTATCTTTTTATATATTGCTTTTGGGGCCACAACCATTGCTTTCGTTTTTTTAACATTAATTTGAAGTCTGTTATTGATTATCCATTTGTTTAATGTATTCATATTCCTTTGTAAAACATCTATTAGCTGCTGAATATTTTCACCTGATATATAGAGAAGTGTATCATCAGCAAATAAATTTACATTAACATCGGATAAATTAAAAGTTATGTCATTAATATAAATAATAAAAAGAAGCGGGCCCAATACACTTCCTTGCGGTACACCGTAAATGTTCTCTTTAGGCACTGATATATCATTATTAAGTTTTGTTACCTGCAACCTATCACTTAGATAATTTTGAAACCATTTAAGAACCACCCCATCTACACCATAGTACCTCAATTTATTTATTAAGATATTCCTATCTACAATTTCAAAAGCACGTCGCAAGTCAAGGAAAACGGCGACTATAATTTTATTTCGATCTAGTTCACTTAGCCATTCATCTATCAAAAACTGCACCGAAGTTTCACAGGAGTGCTTCCTTCTAAAACCCGATTGATTTATGTACAATAATTTATTAGTTTCAAAATAATTTATAAGCTGATCATGCACAACAATTTCAATTATTTTATCTATAACCGGTAATATGTTAATACCACGAAAATCATCCGCTTTTTTTGCCCCAGTTATTTTTGGAATAGGAACCACTGTGCTTATTTTTAATGCAGAGGGCAGTTGTCCCGCTTTCAAAGATTCATTAACTATATTTAGCAAAGGATAACCTACAGTATCAAGTATTCTTTTAATTAAAAATGTATTAATTAATTGACTACTAACTTTGTTCTTAAGTTTGTACACAATATTTTTTAATTCACTCATGTTAATTGTTTTAAATTCAAATAAGGTACTTTGTATGTTTACATTTCCTTCAATTTTATGTTCAGTATTAGTACTTGGAATACTATTTACAATCCCCTTTACGCTAATTAAAAAATAGTCATTAAATGCAGAAGCTAAACTTCCATAGTTTTTATTTTTATCAAACATAGACAGATCAAAATTCTGAGAATCTTTACAATTTAATAGTGTTTTTAATGTTTTCCACATTTTTTGTGGTTGATCTTTAAAATTATCGATTTGCCTCTTATAATATTTACTTTTTTCTATTCTCAAGTTCATAACAAAAGTATTCCTAAGTTGTTTATAAATTTTCCAATCATCAGTACTTTTGGTATGTCTATATTTCTGATAAGCCTTATCTCGCCCCACCTTTATATCTAACATTTTTTTGTTAAACCAAGGAATTCTAGATTTTCCAGATTTAACACGCTTTTTTGGGCATATTTCATTTACAACCTTAGCAATATTATCCTCAAATACTTTATACAATATGTTTATATCGTTAGCATTGTATGACCAATCGCATTCCATCAGTTTATTGTTAATCATATTTAAGTTTGAATCACTGTAATTTCTTATAGTTTTAAAGTTTATAGAAAATTTTTGAGTTTGATTGGTTAATACATGAACTGCAATTATGTCGTGATCAGTTATTTTTGGTTTAACATATACTTCTCCTATTATATTATTTTGATTAGTTATAAGTAAATCCAGCAAGCTAGTAGATGTTTGTGTCACTCTAGTAGGAGTGTTTATAACTTGTTTCATTCCAAAACTATGTATTATATTAAGCAATCTAGTATTGACACTGTTACTTACTAATAAGTTAAAATTAAAGTCGCCTAGCATTATAACTTCTCTATCCATTATATTTTCACAGAATAACTCAAAGTGATTTAAAAATTCAGTAATATTGCCATTAGGCGAACGATAATACGTACACAAATTATAAGTTTTAGACAAAAATTTTACTTTTATTTCAATTAACCAAAAATTTTTTAAATAGCTCAATACGTTACAGACATCAAAGGAAACTTCATTTCTAACGTAAACCAATACTCCACCTGTATGCCGACTATCAGAATTACATCTGACACACTTATAATTTAATATTTCTAATTCTATTTCAGTAATTTCTTCAGTAGTCCTCGCTTCTGTCAAACATAAAACTAGAGGCCGCATCTTAATAACTAAATCCCTAATCTCACATCTATGTGCTAAAAAACTTTGAACATTTAAATGTAAAATAATATTTTCATTTACTCTAGAATGTCCGGTCCACTTTTTTGCCATTTCTTCTGAAAATTTTTATTTATATTTTTATTTTTCCCATTTATGATTTTAGTTACTTGCATTTCTCCATGCTGTTTATTTTCAGGATCACTTAAGTTGATAACATCATTAACATCATCTTTTTTTGGTAGAACTGGGTAAAGACCTTTATCGTCAACCCTACTTATACCACTTCTTTGGTAGCTGTTACTATTACTAACTAAAATATTGGGAGTGTTTTTTTGTATTAAGGTTTTATTGTTTACTCCATTATTTTTTGCCATATTCAGAGTATCATCAGCAAAATCATCACAAATGATATTTTTTAATACACAATCCTTCGTAAAATATTTACTTTTTTGCATTATCATATCGCATATTACATTACATAAGACATTTGTTCCTAGTTTATTTAAATGAAGTCCATTGCGGGTATAATATGTACTTCCCAAATTACGATTTGTGTCTGCAATTGCCAAATTACTACATTTCCTTTTTAACATACTAATTTCCTCAAAGAATTTTAAATTAGTGTTAAAGATATTGTTGTTAATTTCTACTACATTAGGACCTCTACCGTAATAATATGGAATAGTCATAAATAAAATATTAGTATTAAGCACCGAATTACATACACTTCTTATGACATTCACGCTAATTGTATCTTTTCGTCTTAATAAGAAATCATTAAAACCACCTAAAATTACAACATAATCATTAAAGTTAAAATTGGCTGTTAATTGCTTTATGTCTACTATTACATCATTCAAAGTGCCATTAGGTTTAAACAATTAATTCCAACCAGTTTATTTTCCCTTCAGTGATTGCGTTAATAGAGTCCTTAAAGTGTGGCGCTTCAGTTCTTATACTGTCCCTTCTCTGTGATCTAAAAGGTTTATTTAAAAGAACTAGAATTATTTCATTAACTTACTATTTTACAGCACCCCAAGATGAAGCAAAATTGACCGTATAATGATATTATTTAATACTAGTTACAAATTCTGATGTACAACGTGATCTGGTAACGAAAGGTCATAGCGAAAGATGACAGAACAAATAACATCCATCATAACTGATCATAACCTTTAAAATTCAAGCTGAAATATTTCTCACTAAACATTGTTGTCGGTTGTATTTCTAAGGTAGAATGCGACGTTGGTGGTTTTTTAAAAGTGAAACGGCCTATATGTGATGTCGGTTGTAAATTTCAAAAAATGTTTTTTTTCTTCAAACGTCATAAAAACACGACTTTGTGTCCTTGGATACACACAGTTAAACATTCACTTTTACTCCGGGAGTAAAAGTGACATAAAATGAACCAATGGCAACTCGTAATTTTTATTTTTTATAACAAAGCAACCCGTAGCAATGACAGCTGGTATGACGTTCATTTTTGACTTTTTTTAAATTTTCTTGCTGAATTGCTTTTAATTTGTACGTTTGAAGAAAAAATAACATGTGTTATTCGGAGTAAAAGTGATTTTGTGTGCCTCGCATGAATAGTCCGACTCGCTAGCACTCGTCGTTCAAACGTCATGCTCGGCACACAAAATGACACTTTTACTCCTAATAACACAATATACTATTGAGTAAGCTGAAATAAACGAATACTTGAAAATGTACCAGAAAAATAAATAAACTTACGTACATCGAAATGAACTTAAATTTTATTTCTAGAAAGAGGTTCATCATGTGTAACACCAAACCAAGAATCCGCAACATGTATCACCATAAATGATTGTCTTGTGATCAAAGATGCGATAATTGCTCGAAATACAACTGTCATGGAATTCGCCAACAATTCACAATGCGGTTACGACACAGAACCGTTAGTCTGTTGTGGTTCTCTAGGTTACCCAATTTCAACAACTACAATGCCATCAATCTATGATATATTTACAAGGGAGCCTACGACACAACGACCTGTTAGAAAGAAAGAAGAAAATTTGAATATAATATCGAGTACAACGTTGCCAGATCGGGCAGTTTGTGGAGTAGAAAGGGAAACGCCGAGATTATTTGGAGGAACAGTAACTGAAATTGACGAGTTTCCCTGGATGGCTTTAATTGGGTACAAAAATAAAACTGGATCTCATGTAGGTTATAAATTTGGAGGGACGCTTATTAATAACAGATATGTTTTAACAGCGGCGCATTCTATGTTCACTGACCATCAAGGCTTTTTTCCGTAAGTAAATATCTGTTTGTATAACATTTCAATAACAAAATCAACATTATTTGTTTTAGTGAAGATGTACGTTTAGGTGAATGGAGGCTTTCGACCGATAATGACTGCATTACCAATGTTGCGCAAGAAGATTGTGCCGATCCAGTGATAAATATAAAAATAGAACAGAAAATCGTGCATCCTCACTTCAGCAAAAGAAATGCAGATAACGATATTGCTTTACTTCGATTAGAAAAAGATGTAAAATATAGCGGTAGGTTATTTTGTTCTTTATCATTCTTTAGTGATTGGTATTTTTTTTTAGATTTTGTTCGTCCAATTTGCCTTCCTCCTGCTAATATACCACCGTCACCGATAGGAACCATAATGACGGTTTGTGGTTGGGGCGTCACTGAAAATGGCAAATTAAATTCAAAAACTTAACAGGTACATAAATAATGTTGTTTTCATTTAGGTTCTCCGTCGGACATAAAACAAAAAGTACAAATACCTATGGCAGCAAACAGCGAATGTCTCAAGCTAATTTCTCCCAATCAGGTTTGTGCTGGAGGTGTTGAAGGAAAAGATGCATGTCGAGGCGATTCTGGTGGACCACTTATGAGGATATATCAAGATGATACGTCTCATACGTATCAATGGTATCAAGAAGGGATCGTTTCTACAGGAACCGGATGCGGCAGAGTAGCTGGTATTTACACCAGAGTTTCGCAATATGTTAGTTGGATAAAACTTAGTATAGCTGGAAACGCACCTGATGATTAAATGTGTATCTAAATTTTAAAATATAATGTTATGTAAGTAACATAATTTTTTGTAATTCAATAATTTCATTTAATTAAAGTTACATTTTCTCTTATAATTGTGCGCCAAAGTTAAGTTTGTTTGAACTCTCAGACTTGAAATCAATTTGTGCATTTGCGTATATTCGATTTGTTATTAATTCGCCAAACACGAGTACTTGTAAAACTAATTTAGACTCTGAAGCAACAATGATAAAAAGATGCACAAATTAAACTGATACACACATAGCCTCATATTTCTCTTAAAATATTCTTTTAAGATGTAATATTGTAATGATCCTGAGAAAAATTAAAATTATGATTAATTAATTAGCATTTTTCTCCAATTACTCTGTTTTATAGAAGAAGATACGATTTTGGTCAAAACTAATTAAAACCGCTCAGACTCTATTAGGAAAGGAGCGATAATAGTTATTTATGTTACAAGTACAAAATGTAGGACTTTTTTGGACGAGCCGCGTTTTATGGCCGAGCGAGCGCGCGACCGAGGCAAATAAATAAGGCGTCGGCGAGCCGTTTTTGTACGAGTGACATACATAATTTTATGTTCGACTGCCCTGAAATGGTATTTCCTTCTTAAAATAATGACGTTTAATTTAATATGAGAGTTTGATATGACTTTGTTACTATGACTACCTACCTAAAAAGTAAAAGGTACTAGTCCAAAAAAGTGGTCTCTTTGGACACTAAACAGTGTCAAAAATGACGTCTTTTTGAAACAGTCGAACATAAATTGTATTTTATCCTAATAATAATCCCAAACGTAAATGCTTTATAATTAGATAATTACTTTACAGAAAACAATGAAAGCAAATGGTGCTCTTCTAAAATGCCTTGTGTCTTTGATTAATTATTAGAATATAATAAGCGATCTTGGTTTATTTTTCAAGTCTGTACACTGATTATTATTAATAAATTCTTTCTCCACTGGCAAATTCGATTTGTTTATAGTTGAATTTACATATACATGCTACGTCTCATTAAATGCTTTTGTGGTGAGTGACAAACCGGCTTATATTTCTCCTACATTTTTGGTTAAACCCTTGTGTCTCGTTTTTAAACTGCTGAGACATGATCATGATTCCGAAAGTGTTACTTGTGTTTGCATTTGTATCCATTTTGGGATTAACTATAGGTAAGTCATTGTTTATTGGCTGCGTTTTTTATGGTTCTTAAAATGCTTTATAGGAAATTTACATTTTTATTTTTAATCGATTTTCGTAAATTATATTTGTTTAGTAATTTTAGTAGTTTCAGTTAAACTAATTGTAATGCCACAACGTAATATTTATTATGTTTGAATAAATGGTAATTATAAGTAAACAACAATATTTGTATCAAATTACATGGAACGTTTAACTGGTTTTATAAACGTTATCTTTCCATTTTATTCACATGAAAAGGTGGGAATACTTCAGAAAATCGGTATGGCTGCTTCAAAAAATTCTTTTTCTGTTGAAAAAACCCGAGCTAATCGTAATCACAAATTTAAGTAATTTATGTATCATTGCTAATTATAATCTCGGTGTCATTCAAAACTATTATTAAATATGGTCGATTTAAAATACAAATTGTTGCAACACATTTACTTGTATTCGAATAAAATTAAACTGCTTTATTATTAATAACCTTAACTATCCACTTTTTTCAAACTAATTTGCTGCATAAGGATGTGTCAGTTTTTAAAAAGGGAGAAAAGTGTATAAACAACTGAGGCAAAACAGTAACGTGCATAAATCTGTTTTCTTGCAAGGCAGTAATTGATGCAATGCTGTAGCCGAAGGTGCCAGAGTAATGAGATTTGCAGGAGAAGGGCGTGGCCCTCCATCAGCTCCATTGGTTTCTTGTCAAACCCCTAATGATTTTGTCAAAACTTCGTCTAATAAAACAAGCAACAATAATGAAAGTACGGCTATACTCAATGATTTTGATGATCTGGACATAATCATTAACTTAGGTATATTGAAAGTTTTATGACTCAATCCACGCCTGCATTGTCAAGCAGAATAGATTCAGATCTATCTTCAACAATTCCAGCCATAACCGATGTTCGTAATTCAGGCGTATCGACCTCAAGTGACAATGTACAATCAGGCGGTATTACTAAAAATACCTATACGGAAATAGTTTCCATACTTACAAATCCACCGCCATCGACAGAATCGGAAAACGCCTGTGGTGGTTCCGTGGGTTACTACAATGCCTTCAATTTACGATATATATATTTACGAAGGAACCTACGACACAACGTCCTGTTAGAAAGAAAGAAGTAAATTTGAATATAATATCGAGTACAACGTTGCCAGATCGAACAGTTTGTGGAATAGAAAGGGAAACGCCTAGATTAATAGGTAGAGCAGCAGCTGGAATTGACGAGTGACAAATTTAAATATCTAAATTTCTTCCCGAATAGCCCCGTTCTACCGGTACTTCCTATTATTACCTTTGGTTTCTACAATATAGGATCTCGGTCTAGATTGATCGATTTGTGTTACACAACCAGGTTTCCAAATTTTTTTAACATCATCCCTTAACATTACTTTATCACCTACATTTAAATCTGGTAAATTGCGTGCTGTTCTGTTGTACTGGACATGTTGTTTAGTTTGCCTGTTTTTTAATTCGGCATCAAACAATTCCAAAGCATAATTGGGTTTTAATGAATTATTGGGTAACATACCTTTAAGTTTTCTGCCAAAAAGCAATTCTGCCGGAGATGACAAGTCTTTGCTCAATGGGGTATTTCTATATTCTAGTAGTGATAAATACACGTCTTTATTATCATCTTTTGCTTTTTTTAATAATTTTTTTACTGTTTGAACGTGACACTCAATAAATCAGTTTGATTGAGCATAAAGTGGTATACTGGTTTGATGACTGATTTCCCAGTGTCTAAGAAAATTATGGACCATTATCACCGTATAATAAGTCTGGCTTACCGTGTCTAGCTAAAACTGATTTTAAAATTATCAACTATGACTTGTCCTGTAGTGTTGTTATTTAGGCAACATATTTGAGAGTATTTCGAGTATAAGTCTACAATTAGGAGATAATTTTTATTATTTAAGACAAATAAATCCGCCGCTATGAATTGCCACGGTCTCGTTGGTGATTCGCGATTTATTATATCCTCGTTTTGCTGTTTATTATGGTATGTTGGACAGTTTTTTTATCATATACCTTTGATGACTCTTGGTAAAAACCTTTATTCGCGCCTAAAGTCGAGAAAATTTTAGAACCTGCTAAAGCATGTGTTAATTCCTCGAATGTGGGCAATTCATATCGTTCCCTTAATAACGATTCGTTTAAATTTTTAGGGTCTAAACATAACCTAATCTTGTTATCTTTTTTATTGACTATAGCTATTGGGTTGACGAACTCTGTTGGCTAGGTCACTTTGCAAATTATATTTTCTAATGGTTTTACTGGTTTTATGACTTGGTATGCCACCTTACGACATGGTACCGCAATAGGTCTATAGTCATCTTTTAGTATGAAATCTACCGGTTTTATTTTAAT
Source organism: Melanotus villosus (assembly GCA_963082815.1). Lineage (NCBI taxonomy): Eukaryota > Metazoa > Arthropoda > Insecta > Coleoptera > Elateridae > Melanotus > Melanotus villosus. Next base: position 30,071,655 of record OY720418.1, on the reverse strand, counting down.
TTTTCCCACGCCATTAAACAAATCTGCATTCTCTTTTAGAATTTGTACTGAAGTTTTATTTTGTGAGTTAATTTCTTCTACTTTACAATTTATACGAGAAATTAAATTTAGGCTTTGTACCGCTTCGATCCCCAATATAGGTAAAGATTTTTGATCCGTATTAATTATAACAAATTCCAGATTATGCTTTATTTCGTTGCATTTTACATCTAATTTACAGCTACCAATTACCTCTTCCGCCATAATTACTCACTTTAATAATACTATTATCTAGCGTTATTCCTAAGTTTAGATTGTCATATACATATTTTGGTATTACATTTATGTGAGTAGATACCTGTGTCTAGTTTGCAATTTAAAATTGTCTGACTGTTTACAATATTCAGGTCTTAATACCAATCATTATGAATAACATTTACATCAAGTGCTCCTAAAATAAATTCGGAATCTACGTCTATGGTACTATCGTTATGTTCAATTTCATTATTTATTATAGTCCAGTCAAAATAGACACAAAAATGCCCAAAGTTCGGAATAATTTGCATGGAGCTGAATTTTTGTGTGGACCTTCATATTATAGTGCGACCCATGCTCTTACTCCGACTCGGGCTAACGCCCTCGTCGGGCAACTCAACGCATTCGTATGTTAATGATGCCTTTATCCCACTGATATAATAAATAACTATTATTGTATGAGTGGATTAGGAGGCAAATAAAACTCGCGAAAAAGTTTAGACACGAGGCCGCACGGCCGAGTGTTTAAATTTTCAGGAGTTTTATTTGTCTCCTAATCCACAAATGCAATACAACATTTTATCCACAACTTACAATATTATAGAGGCATAATTATGCGGATCACTAATACTGACACGTTTAGGGGCCATGAATATTTTTTTATTTAATTCCGTGCTCTGTTGCCACTTATTTTCCACTGCGACATACGAGTAAATAGAACATTTAATGCAGTTAGTTCACAGCTTCAAGAAAAAACATTAGAAGTATTGATAGGAGTTAAACTTCCAAGATCATTAAAGGACTTCGTTATTGATTTAAGTGATTTTGAACAACAAGCAATTTCTCTAAATAAAGAAATTGATAAAAATTATGCAATCTACAAGGACACGAGTTCGTAAATTAATGTCAGATGAAATACGTGAAAACGAAGTTGCTTTGGAAGTATCCGAAAAATTTAAAATTGAACGTTTTTATGCAATTATAGATAAATTAATTGCAAGTTTGAACAAACGTATTTCCGCTTATGGAACGACGTTTTCAAATCTTGGATTTTTAAACAATTTTAATCGTTTATCCACAGATGAGCTTAAAGTCGCCTGCCAAAATTTTCAGAATTTATTTTCTGATGATATTGACAAATCTTTTTTTGACAAGTTTCTTCAATTTAAACATTTAGTAGAAGGAAGATAACAGCGCCACTGAATGTATAAAATTAATTAAAAATAATAAATTAGAAAGTGTTTTTCCAAATATAGATATTGCTCTGCGGATATATTTATGCCTACCAATTACGAATTGCAGTGCCGAACGTGCGTTTTCAAAAATGGCGTTAGTTAAAAATGAATTTAGATATTCAATGCTCAATCCTAGATTAAATGCTTTGGGGCTAATGAGTATTACAGTATTGAAAACAAAATGCTGGAGGAAATAGATTTTAGTGCCATAGTTGAAGACTTTGCTGCATCCAAAGCACGAAAGGTCTCTTTATAGTTTAGTTTTTTTTTTGTTTATTTATTGTAGAATCTTATTTCATTTTATTTTTTTATGTTATTAGTTATTATTAATTTTAATAACGATTATTATAAGTATTAGTATTTTTTTTGTATATTATTATTTAAATAAATAAATATATGTACTTGTATTTAGTGTGAAATTTTGTTTTGAAAAATAAAGTTCAGTTTAAAAAGTAAGGGGGTGGGGAGGGGGCTCAATGATTAATTTGGCTCCAGCTTCCTGATTGGCTCAATCCGGCCCTGGGCCTTTAAAATACGCTTTTCTCTAGAAAATACGTCGTTGCCTGGAAATCTTCGCATTTTGTGTATTGTGAGGCGTCTCAAATAATAATTTATTAAAATTTCTAATAATATACGTATATTAGTGAAAGATATTAGTGTTACAAAAAATCTTGAAGACAAGTCGTGTTTTATAGTTTAAAAATCTCGGTCTAACACGACCTTGATTTTTAAATCTTCTATAAAACACTTGTTGTCTTAATAGCCATAAAAGTTGCTTTTTTTTAAATTATCAAATGCGGAATCTTATACTGGTCACAGCATGCAACGATCTTCAGCAATCTTATTAGCGAATGCAGGCGCCGATATTACTACCATTTAAGTCGTGCTCTGTAGCGGAAGGATATATTGAAGATTCTGTTGTAAGCAAAATTGAAATTGCAAAAAGAATTCAAGGAGAAGTGTCTTCAAATTTTTGTGGCAGCTCCACTCCAGTTAGACTTTCAAGTGCTGTTGCAAATGATACTGAAGTTACAAAAATTGATGTTCATCAAGTTAATAAGGTTTCTCGTTTTAATATCAATGTGAATGTGAATATTAAAAACTAATATTTAATAAATTTTGTCAAAAATCAGACAAAAGTGTTTTAAATTAAATTAATTGTGTTAAATAAAATAAAACCTTAGGTTTCTATGGCTATAAAACTCGAGGGGTTTATGGCCTACATAATACAGGGAAATTTTCTTTTTAGTATACATATACCCTATGTATACTTTTATAATAAACGCAAATAGGCAACCCACTATACACTATAAACGTTAAAAAATTAGCATGCTGTGGCAAAAATCATCAAATTAAGTTAATGTCAAAAAATTAGTCTTTAACTGTTGCTGTTTTTATTTTCCTTTCTGTTTTGTATTGTTGATATTTTATGTTTTAAAATAATCGTTGAATTAAAATTATGTTGATATTCCACAAATTTTGATTTATTTTTTATTTGCGCAACACGTGACGTGACGTTTATAGTGTATAGTGGGTTGCCTATTTGCGTTTATTATAAAAGTATACATAGGGGATATGTATACTAAAAAGAAAAATTCCCTGTATACCATATGAACAAAAATTATTTAGATAAAGGGTGGCTTTGGAATTCTGAACGTACCTTGCATGTTTGATTCATCGTCAGTAGTTGAAATTATATAGGTTTTGTAAGCTAATCAGCTTGTCAAATAAAACTTAGTTATTAAACTACGGGTTTATTTTCAATTTATTACATTAGATGTTGAAAATGGCCACCATTCTCATGCAAACATAAATTTCAACGCCTTTTCATGTTTTCAAATGCGTTTCGGAGCATTTTGGGTGTGCAGTCTTAAAAAATTTGTTTTTCAAATGTGGAAAAACGAAGTAATCTAGGATAGTCAAATCTGGTGATCTTGGCGGGAATTCAGGTACACAACGTAAACTGATCAGACGATCGCCAAAAAATTATCGTAAATAAGCGATAGATTGCGAAGTCGTGTGAGAAGTGGCACCATCATTTTGGAAATATCCCTGTTGTTGCTCGTCTTCGTGAAGTTGGTTTATGAAGGGTTCTAAGATGTTGTCTCGGTACCTTTGGGTATTGATGGTTCTTTTAAAGAATATGGGTATCGATCATCTGCGAGAAACACCAATCCATACCCCAACTTTCTGGCAATGCAACGGAGACTCACTAAATATGTGAGGGTTTTCAGCACTCCACATCCTCATGGTTTGTGAATTGATATACCCTGACAAATGAAACCACGCCTCATCTGTAAAGAATGTCAAATCGAAGAGGTCATTGTTGTGCAATAGGTAAATGTTGGGTAAACCATTGGCAATATAACACGCGGCTGTTATGATCAGGCGGTAACAATTCATGATAAGCCTGCATCTTGTAAGGAAATAAACCAATGTCTCTCCTCAAAATTGTTCTGCAGGTACCATAAGATACGGGAACTTGCTGTATGAGTCTTCGCAATTATGTTGTGGGTGCTTCATTCATAACCTCTCGAAAATTTTCAATAGTCTCCTATGTACAGACCGTTGGCCTGTCACCACCATCCTTATGTGTTACGGTTCCTGTTTCTCTGAACAATCGCACACAATTCGGGACCACATTGACAAATTCAGCTTCCAAGAACACAAGATCAGGAAATTGTTGTCGAAATTCAACCAGGCAAGCTCGAGTACTATATATCCATTCCCCATTTTCAAGATTTCCATTACGAAAATAAGATTCAATGATGAATCGCTTATGTAATTGCGAGAATACCATGATGAATAAAAATTCAAATCGAAACTGACATTTAATTGACATGTAGAACCAACAACAAGCCTAACCTATCAAAGACAGTGATTTTGTGCACCATGGCCATCCCGTATCTAAATAATTTTTATTTATATGGTACAACTGATAACAGTGTAATTATGCCTGTATAATATGTAATAGTTGTGGATAATAGTATATTATACACGACGCTATAATGAATGCTATTATTACCGAGGATAATGTTTGCAACATGAGCGAGCGAGCGAGCGAGTTTTGCAATTATTCGAGGTAATAGTAGCCATTATAGCGAGTCGTATACTATACTTTGTCTACAAATACGAATCTTTTTAATTAAAATTTAAATAACAACTGTACTAAAACTATGTGGTAGGACTATGTTAAACGAAGTGGTAGGATTAGAAACATAACCTATTTCCTTCATTATACACCATAGACAATGATGGTACCATGACACCGTGAATAATAATTATTCACTGCTGGCAGTGTATAATGGATAGCATTATGTTTGACCAAACACATGAATAATTGACAGATTATTGACTAGTCGTGGACAAAAGTAGTAAACTGGTGTTTACCATGTATTTCCATTGATGTAATGTTTTACTCAAATTAAATTTTACATCAAGTAACAAAAATCAAATTCTTTGTTACCAAATGAAATTTTTAGTGTTTTGAACATATGTATTTTAAAAATTATTTATTTAAACATTCCGTGAAATTTTTGTAGTCAATGCAGCAAAAATTGTTGGAAGAGTAATTTTATATGTAATTTACTTTAAATAATTAATTGGCCTCCTTTGTATAATTTTAAATATTAGCGTATTAAGATACAAACTTTGGGCTCCCATATTATCAAAAATGTAAGAGAAATATTTTTCTAATTATTTTTCTCGTACTCAGGGAGTATCCCGAAATAACGTTTATCCGCCATTTTTAAAACACCCTATATATTTGAAGATATTTTTCCTTTTTGGCTGTTATTTAGGTTGTGATAAAAAAAATTTATTGATTTTTTGGAAAAATTAAAAAACTAGATAGGGGCGCAAAAAAAAGTTTTCTTGGAACGGCAAAAAAGCTTGGGCCGGCCCTGGTGAGAACGAAGGATATTTTTAAATTTTCCAAGAAAGACCGCCATACGTCTAGTAAATAATCCGCGTTGTGTTGTGCATTAAAACATGCTATCACGAAACCAGTTACACAGTTATGATTCTGCAAGAGAAAATAGCTGGAGTATGATAATTTCACATTTGTGTGTTGTGTTGGCAGTGCTGTTGACGGACGTAAAATCAGCAGGTACGTTTCGTTTTATATTTAATTATAAATAGGTAATAGATAGTTTTTCAAAAAGTTCAGGAACTTGGAAAACGATAACCTACACGTAACACAAATAGTTCAAAAAACCGCACATAAGTTTTCGTTTAGCTTCATAAGACTCGAGTTTCGTTCCTTGTGACCTTTGATTTTGTTTTATACTTATTTATTAACGCGACTGGTTTTTCCAGTGCAAATTTGACAGTGTTAGATGGAATTACCCACAGATTGCAGTAACTTTACTTATTTGATATTTAGTTTTCGTGGATTATACGATAATTGTTTCAGTTTTACTTTTCGTTACCTGTATCTTTGTATCTTCTCTTGTTCTCTACTTCTGTTTGTTATTATTATTAATTGTTGTTTACCACACTAATGACAAACGTCAGTACTGTAGACCTAGTAATTAATATTCATGAAAAATTAATTAAATAACAACAGCTCCAATTTGTTTTATTGTTCGTAGAATCAAGCATTAATAAGTAGTTATTTGTGTTTGGTCACTCATAATCCTATCCATTATACACTGCCAGCAGTGTATAATGATTATTCAAGGTGTCATGGTAACATCATTGTCTATGGTGTATAATGAAGGAAATAGGTTATGTTTCTAATCCTAATTGACAGATTATAGGTTATGTTTCTAATCCTAATTGACCGATTATTGACAAGTCGTCGATAAATTTTAATTAAAAATTCTTCGTATTTGCGTTCGTGGATAAAGTATAGTATACGACTCGCTATAATGGCTATTATTACCTCGGATAATTGCAAAACTCGCTCGCAAACTCGCTCGTGTTGCAAACATTACCCTCGGTAATAATAGCCTACATTATAGCGTCGTGTATAATATACTATTATTTTTACTAATTCCTGAAAAACATAAATAATAATTGTCAATTAATTGTCAAAAATATTTTACGAATAAATAAATAAAGAAAATACTAAATATTACCACAAATAACAATTTATAAAATCAAAAATATATACTAACGTATACAAAATTTATAATTATTGTTGAACGCCGAACGATTAATATTATTATGCTAACTAAACTAAACAACGCTACTAAAACCATGTGGTAGGACCATGTTAAACGAAGTGGTAGGATTAGAAACATAACCTATTTCCTTCATTATACACCATAGACAATGATGTTACCATGACATCGTGAATAATGATTATTCACTGCTGGCAGTGTATAATGGATAGCATTATGTTTGACCAAACACATGAATAATTGACAGATTATTGACTAGTCGTGGACAAAAATATGTATATATGTGATCGCGGTTGTAATTTTCAATAATATTTTGAGCAAGCTGAAATAAACGAATACTTAAAAATGTCCCAGAAAAATAATAGTTATTTATGTAATAAGGATCATAATGACGATCATTATGGTACTAGTCGTGAATATTATCGAGGCGAGACGTTAGCGGAGCCCGATAACACAGCGTGTACCATAATGATCGTTTATGATCCGAATTACATACAAAATTTTATCTGCTGGCATCAATATATACATATTTTTTAATTTAAAATAGTATTTTTGAAACGACAGGTGCATTCAGTTATTATTATAAAAAATAGTAATCAAGCCGCGCTTTATTTACTATCAAACGCTGCTGTCAAGTAGAAAGCGTTGTTACAATTAATTTGCAATTTCACAATTTGCAAATTGAATTTGTGGTAAAATTTAAGAAAATGAGTGATTCTGATGAAAGTTTACCTTCGAATTTGAAGGAAATTGCAGAAAATGTCGTGGACTGAATTTCATTATGGTACTGAGTACCATAATGGGTTCATTATGGTCCTAGGACTATAAGGAACTGCCTTACGTCACTAAAACACAATGACATAACGTTGTCATTATTATACGCCAGTATATAATAGTTATTAATGATACTAGTTCGATATGAACACTATAATGAATCGCGTTAGCCGAGTGGTTTAGTTACACAAGTTTCATTAACAAAGTTCATATCGAACGTGTATCATTCAAAATTTAATCTACGACGCGACGGTCCAAATAGATTTTGTTTGCACAGATTCAAATACCAGAAATGTTTTCATTAATTAAAATTCATAATTATCAAGTGCCCATATTAGTCGATGTTACGGTAACCGCGTTTGTTGATTGTAGCAATTTTGACTTTTAATTTAACAAATTGCCCTGAATTTGTAATTAATGTTTATATTAAATAAATGGTATTAAATTTTTTATAATTAATAATAACAAATAAAAGTGGTGACTAACTTTCGTTTTGTTTTTTTTTTATTTTAAAATTTGCGTGTTATTATGAATTCATAATAGCACTGAGTGTTATTATGAAGGCCATAATGACATCCAAATGAGGATGCTAAATGTGTTATAATGACGCCGTCGTAGATTAATAAACTTACGTACTACGAAATGAACTTAAATTTTATTTCTAGAAAGAGGTTCATCATGTGTAACACCAAACCAAGAATCCGTAACATGTATCTCCATAAATGATTGTCTTGTGATCAAAGATGCGATAACTACTCCAAATAAAACTGCAATAGAATTCGCCAAAAAATCACAATGCGGTTACGACACAGAACCGTTGGTTTGTTGTGGTTCTGTAGGTTACCCAATCTCAACAGCTACAATGCAAACAAACTACGAACCTACGACACAACGGCCTGTTAGAAAGAAAAAAGTAAATTTGAATATAATATCGAGTACAACGTTGCCAGATCGAACCATTTGTGGAGTAGAAAGGGAAACCCCCAGATTAATAGGAGGAACAGCAACTGAAATTGACGAGTTTCCCTGGATGGCTTTAATTGGGTACAAAAATAAAACTGGGTCTCATGCAGGTTATAAATGTGGGGGTACGCTTATTAATAACAGATATGTTTTAACAGCGGCGCATTGTATTCTCACTGACGAACAAGGATTTTTTCCGTAAGTGAATATCTATTTGCCTAACATTTCGATAACAAAATCAACATTTTTTGTTTTAGAGAAGATGTACGTTTGGGCGAATGGAGGCTTTCGACCGATAATGACTGCATTAGCAGTGTGGCAGTAGAAGATTGTGCCGATCCAGTGATAAATGTAAAAATAGAACAGACAATCGTGCATCCTTACTTCAGCCCTAGAAATGGAAATAACGATATTGCTTTACTTCGATTACAAAAAGATGTAAAATATAGCGGTAGGTTATTTTGTTCCTTGTCATTCTTTAGTGATTGGTATTTTTTTTAGATTTTGTCCGTCCAATTTGCGTTCCTCCTGCTAATATACCACCGCCACCGGTAGGAACCATAATGACGGTTTGTGGTTGGGGCGCCACTGAAAATGGTAAATTAAATGCAAAAACGTAATAGGTACATCAGTAATGTTGTTTTCATTTAGGTTCTCAGTCGGACATAAAACAAAAAATACAAATACCTTTGGTAGCAAACAGCGAATGTTCCAAGCAAACCACCAGCGCAACTACTATTTCTCCCAATCAGGTTTGTGCTGGAGGTGTTCAGGGAAAAGATGCATGCCAAGGAGATTCTGGTGGACCGCTTATGAGGACATATCAAGATGATACGTCTCAATGGTATCAAGAAGGGGTCGTTTCCAGAGGAAGAGGATGCGGCAGAAGGGGATATGCTGGTATTTACACCAGAGTTTCGCGATATGTCAATTGGATAACTCTTAGTATAACTGGAAAAGCATCTGAAGATTAAATGCGAATCTAAATTTTAAAATATAATTTTAAGTAACATATTTTTTTGTAATTCAATAATTTTATTTAGTTAAAGTTTATAAAGTTACATTTTCTTTTACAATAATTGTGCGCTAAAGTTAAGTTTGGTTGAACTCTCTGACTTGAAATTAATTTGTGCATTTGCGTTCATTCGATTTGTTATTAATTCGCCAAACACGAGTTATGTACTTTGTTGAAAACTAATTTAGACTCTGAAGCAACAGTGATAAAAAGATGCACAAATTAAACTGATACACACTAGACTCATATTTCTCTTAAAATATTCCTTTAAGATGTACCTAATGATCCCTGAAAAAATTAAAATTATAATTAGTTAATTAGCACTTTTCTGCAATTACTCTGTTTTTATAGAAGAAGATACGATTTTGATGAAAACTAATTAAAAACCGTTTAGACTCTATAAGGAAAGGAAGCGATAAATTTTATTTTGGCCAAACGTAAATGCTTTATAATTACATTATCTACAACACTGCCACTATGAAAATAACAACTGACATTGCTCAAAACATTGACAAATCAGAAGTTACATACCTTGTCCTTTTAGATTACAGCAAGGCGTTTGACGTAGTTAATCGAAATCTACTGCTAGCCAAATTACACTTTTATGGTATTGATAAGCAGATGCTTTTATGGTTCTCCAACTATCTCAATTATAGATTTCAAGTGGTGAAACTAAATGGATCCATGTCAGAAGAATTACAGGTTGTGTCTGGAGTCCCGCAAGGTAGTATATTGGGCCCTACACTCTTCACAATTTTTACTGCTGATTTGCCTGATATACTTACGAAGGAATGGAATATTCATTTATATGCTGACGACACACAATTATATAAATCCTGTGCGTGTGAAAATGTTAATAAACTAATTCGTGAACTTAATCTTAACTTACAACTTGTACTTGACTGGTCGGGAAAAAATGGTCTTCACTTAAATGCCAGTAAGACATCAGTTCTGTGTATTGGTTCAAAATCCTTAGTGAATAAAGCAATGCAGACACTAAATGAGCAGATAGTATTGGGTGATACAGTGTTAGAAATCAGTGATAGTGCCCGAAACCTTGGGTTAGTAATCGATAAACATCTAAGTTTTGAAGAACATGTCATTAAAAAGTGTAGAGACTGCTATTATAAACTAAAAATGTTATGGAAGTTTAAGTATGTACTGCCTCAAAATACTAAATGGACTTTAGTAAACACCCTAATTTTAAGCCATCTTAATTATGGTAGTAATGTGTATTATAATTTTCTAACAAATAGGATGCAAAACAAATTGCAGGTTTTACAGAATTGCTGTCTGCGTTACTCCTATGTATTTAATTATAGGGATCATGTGACACCTTACTATAATAGGTTGGGCATATTAAAGTTAGAATATAGATTTTTATTTTTATTGGGCACGTTCCTGTATAAGCTATTAAAATCAAAGGAACCCTCATATTTATATAATATGTTGATAAAACGCTCAGCTATATTATTATGTGATACTAACTTAAGAGGGGGAGACCCTTATGTTATCCCTCAACATCAAACTAGTAAATTTGAGAGTTGCTTTAAATTTAATGCACCCAAGATAATTAACTCTCATCAAGATGTGTTTTTAGAACCAACTCTATATAAATTTAGGAAAAGTTTTGCAGCGCGTTTAATAAATCTTCAGAAGAACTCTTAGTTTCTGATATAGGGAAAAGTGAAAAACGGCAATGCCGATCTTTTTTCCTTTGGGCATATAATAATCATTACCTAAATTGTATTTTTTTTTGTTTTCTTTTTTTTGTATTTTATTGTATTTTTATTTCTCGTATTTCTGTTATTTCCTACTATGATATGCTCAATAAATATTATTATTATTATTATTATTATTATTATTACTTTCATTTCGAAAAATCGTTTTGTAATGAACTATACAGGGTGTCTCAGACATGACTCCCCAGGCCTATAACTTTGTTATTTTTAAAAATAATTATAATAAACTATATACATTGTATATTCGTAAATGGGAGCAAATTCTCTATCAGATGGAGAAAGAAAATGTTAGAAAATCTGTACTCATATTATGGCAGCGATATTCAACTCTTTTTTTCAAATTGCACACTATGTTTTTTTTCGGTCATTCTGATAGTACTCTTTATTCTTCGCCTGGGGAGTCATGTCTGAGATACCCTGTATTACTGCACTAGTATCGTAATGATTTTTAACATAAAAATTACAGATTGACAAGAGAATTCATAGTTATTTTATTTATTATAAACATTTATTATGCACTTTTTACGATTTTTACGATATGAATATAGTACAAAGCTTTATCTACTTCCATGAAATTAGCAAAATAAAATTAAATATTTGCCAATAATTAATTACCTGATGCAAAAGTTGACTGTTCCAATTTTCATTCAAACTGACAGAAACCAACACCAAATAAACAAAAAATCAAGCCTTAACGTATTAGATTTCAATGATTATTCCACTCATCCAATTAAATCACAGTATTTTGGTGAATTGAACCAATCACAATCGAATTAAATCGAAAATACCACTACTAGTGAAATTTTCTAGAAAATTTTGCGACTAGCAGCGTTGCTTAGAGACAACGTCTGTCAAAATTTTTTGAGTGACAAGTATTTCAGTAATTTCATTATAATTCGAGGAATTATCATTCCGAATACCATTCGTGACTAGAATTTTACAGGAAATTTTTGCCGTCACAAACACTCTTGCTTGTTGCTTTGGAAAATCGTAACTCGTGCTGTCGCACTCGTTACGATTTTCGTCGCAACAAGCAGTCGTGTTGGTGACGGCAAAAAAATTTCCGGTAAAATTCTAGTCACTTGTGGTATTACTTCTGAAAATTAGAACAGTCAACTTTTGCATCAGGCAATTAATTATTGACAAATATTTAATTTTTTTGCTAATTTCATGAAAGTAGATAAAGCTTTGTACTATATTCATATCGTAACCTCATATTACGATCCTCAATGGATTTGTCAAACTCGACCAGCGGTCTCGTTTGACAAACTTTCCATCTCGTATCGTAATACGAGTTGTTACGATACTCATATCCTAAATAACTATTACAGATAGCAATGAAAGCAAATAGGAATTGAAAAGGCTCAAACAAAAAAGTTTGAGATTCATAAAATGTAACATCACAGGAACCGCGATTTAAAATTTCCCGCAAAATACCACCAACAATATGGCTGAAGGTCACTTAAAACTGTATAATATTCGGCATCAAATGAACCGCCGGCACTGTCGCATCTGTACTCCCTCTTCTCTGAAATGATCATGACTCCGAAAGTTTTACTTATGTTTGCATTTTTACCCATTTTGGGATTAACTATAGGTAAGTCATTGTTTATTTGCCTCGTTTTTTATATAAGAAATTTACATTTTTTTATATTTAATCGATTTTCGTAAATTATATTTATTTAGTAATTTCAGTTAAACTAATTATAATGCTACAACGTAATATTTATTACGTTTGAGTAAATGGTAATTATAAGTAAACAACAATATTTATATCAAATTACATGGAATGTTTAACTTGTTTTAAAAACGTTATCTTCCCATTTTATTCACATTAAAAAGTGGAATACTTCAGAAAATCGGTGTGGAGGTTTGAAAAAGTTCTTTTTCTGTCGACAAAAAGCGAGCTAATTGTACCTAATCACTAATCACAAAGTTAAGTAATTTATGCATCATTGCTAACTATAAAGTCGGTGCGATTCAAAACTAACTTTAAACGTGTTTGATTTATAGTTATTTATTATACAAGACGATAAAATTGTATGTTATCTTCCAGGGCGTATTATATTTAATTACGCTCGAGAAGATCATTAAATTTTATCATCGTGTAAAATACTCTATTTTCTTCTATAGCATTTATTTTAAAGGAAAAAAATTCACAGATTTCGCAATCCTTGCAACCATCGGATACATTGGAAATGATAATGCCATATGTAATACATAAAACATATAAACTTACCTCAGTTACGACTTCGACATTGTGGAATTATCACACCTCTGAGAGTAAATTAAAAAGTGGCCTTTTAATGTGTCAAATCTAGTTTTTTAACGTGAAGGGTGGATAAAGTGTTGCTATAAACATTGTATCCACACTATCATGGTGCTTTTAAATTAGGTTGCTAGCTATTGTTTCATAAAGAGATTTTATCCGCTCAAGGACATTAGCTCACTCGGCTGCGCCTCGTGAGCTAAACTTTTCCTTTCCTGGATAACATTTTTCTTTATTCACTCACGGAACGCCGAGTGAGCTATATTCTTAAATAGTGGCGGTGTGGCCTCTTTAATTCCTGTAGAAAGAAATATTACACGTTTTTGACCTAAAATATCCTAAGGCGCCTTCAAGACATATTGCTCCCTTCGCCTCCCAAAGATAGGTACGCCACTGGTACCATAAATAGCGATTAAACTAAATAAATAAAAGATAGTACATATTCAATCAGTTTGTACCTGTTTGTAATACGAATACGACTATGCGTATTTCCTTACACTTGCAGCAGTTGTCTATTCTTCTTACGCAGTTTTATTCGTTTAGTACGAATGTTTGGTGATCTCATACCAAACATTATTGTTGGTTCGGATGTCGAAGTGCTAAACGGCACGAAAAGAAGGACATTAATAATTTGATTGTTGAGCGGTCGAGTTCGAATGAGCTTTTATAATAAATCTTTTATACTAACGTTGCTTTGTTTTTGTGAATTAAAGACTTTGACACTGAAACGATCGAAGCAACTTTCCCACATTCAATCTTTTCGTGTCGTCTTCTATTGTTTACGTTGGAATATTTTCGTCCACATTTCAAACATTCAAAGGCGTCAAATCCTTTTTAAACGACACCAAAAATTTATCTAAAACACACTATAAACATACGGTATCTGCCTATGTTAATTACTCGTGAATGCCGTCATCAACGCGGTGCGTATGTAGACTCAACAAAACGTGCTTTTCTTATAAACTCAATTGTTACATATTTGGTTATTCAAAACACATTAAGACCGCTTAATGTTTGTTATTCTGAGATCATCGGGTTGTACCAACCGTTTGATGTGCCGATGTCGCAAAACGTACTAAAAATCTTGTAACTTTGTTCAATAAGCGAGCGCATAAACATTTCCAATGTTAAAATTATAAAATAAATTTTATTTGGCATTTATTTGACATTGACGTTCAAAAAATTACAAATCGAGTTACGTTTTAAAATGTCATTAGTATGGGCGCACAGTCGTTAAAGTAGTACTTTATCTACCCTTGCTGTTAAAGTAGTACTTTATCTACTCAAATTAATAGATAAAATAGCACTTTAACAGTTGCCATAGAAAAAAAAATACAAATTGTTGCAACACATTTACTTGTATTCGAATAAAATTAAACTGCTGTATTATTAATAACAATAACCTTAGGTATCCACTTTTTCAAACTAACCCTAGTAGCACACTTAGCTAGACTTGAGTTAGGATTTCAAGCTAGATTTTAGTATAGAAGAAACGCTATTCTGGCTAGAATCTACCTACCGCATCGAGCTCGATCCTAGCTTAGGAGCTTGGTTAGTGGGTATCTAACTAAAAATTGTATTTAAAATCAAGCTAAGAACAGGTAGGAAGCTTCTTTGAATTAGACTAGAATTTATCTAGGTTCTTAGTTGGGATTCAATTTTGTATTAGAAATTCGATTTACATGCAGGTTGATAAACAACAAATTTAAAAATAGCGTATTATATTGATATGATATTTTAAATGATCTCTTAAGACGGTGAGTTCTGATTTTAATGGGATAATGTAAATAAATAAACACCTTTGAAATAATGTAAACTCAATGTTAAAATGTCTATAGTTGTTAATTTTAAAATTTAAATTTAAGTTTAAATTTTTATTGGTAGTATTTTTAAGAACATTGTCAACGTGTAATTGATTTTTTCTAGTTGATATTAAAAATTTCGACATTCCTTTGTTTTTTAAAATAATTGTTTGTAATTTGGCAGGAATAATTTTCAATCCATTGTTTCTTAGAAAGCAAAAACTGAAATCGCTATCTCAAAGGGTTCCGGAGATTAGAGGACTTAAACAAGGTTCGTTTTTTTAGCCACCCGTTATACAACACTATTTTAAAAATTAACAACTATAAACATTTTAACATTGAGTTTACATTAGTTCAAAGGTGTTTATTTATTTACGTTATCCCATTAAAATGAGAACTCACCGTCTCAAGAGATCATCTAAATCGAAAATATCATATCAAAAACCCTACCTTGTTAATGTGAAATTTTGTTTTAAATCAAGTATCCTCAATCCTAGTTCATTAAGTTATCATTACTATGTGTCATAAAATATTAGGTTAAAATTAATTTTGACTTTTAAAATTATATTTGTCATTTTGACATTTTTAATAATCTTTCTAGATTCTTTTAATTTTCTTTAAATGGGCACAACATTGATATGTGAAAAATTCCTCTAATTTTCCCTGTATGAATTGTTCTAATAAATTATCAAATAAATTCCAGTTTTAAATTTAACAATTTTCGTTTGGTGCATGCAAATAATATTTAACAATAAACAATTAACAAATATTATTTTCACAAGTAAACTGAATTAAAACGGAATTTAAAATCCGGGTGGACCTTTTATTTCTTTTTTACGCATCTTCGAATTAGTTGTAATTCTGTATTTATTAAGTTCTTTTGAATTAAAATGCCTATTTTTAAATTTTAGAAACCTATTTCTTTTATTTGAATGCAAATTATTATTTTTCTTATAATCATTATTAACTGATTTTGTAAATTTATAATTCAATGAGTTTCTCTGTATTTTATTACCATTTTTCATACGATTAATTATTCCATCTATTCTTAACCATTTTAATTTTATTCTTCTTTGGTGACTTCTTTATTTGATTATTTTTAATTAAATGCTTTTTAATTATTATATTCTTGTTACTTATTGTTAGGTATTCTATTAAAATTCCGTGTTTGATTATACTTGATAACCTCATTTTATTCTTCATCAGTCTAACATTTTTAATTAATAATTCATTCTTTTTAATTGTATTCTTCTTATTTAACTTCTTCTTTTTATTCATAATCTGCTCCATTACCATTTTATCTTGTATATCAATATATTCTTCTGTATTTTTTTTAATTTCTTCTTGCTCATCATTTATGACCATTTTATTTTTATTTAATTCAATAACTTCAGGATTATTAACATTATTAATATCTTCCTGAACTTCTATCTCATCTTGTACGCCTTCATATTCTTTAATTATTTCTTCATACTTTAATATAACCTCTTCTTCCTCATGTTTAACATTTTTAAATATTTCTTTAATTTCTTTACATAATTCTTGTTTATTTTTAGCTAGTTCTTCTTTTAATTCATTAAATTGTTTATTATTTTGTTGAATTTCTTCTTTCAATTCTTCAAATTGTTTCTTATTTTCTTCTTTCAACTCTTCATGTCGCTTCTTCGACTCTTCATCTCGTTTCTTTGCCTTCTCATCTCGCATTTTGGAATCTTCTTTAATTTCTGTAAATCTTTTATTTAATTTTTCATTTTGTTTATTTGAATCTTCTTTAATTTCTGTAAATTGTTTATCTGACTTATCATCTCGTTTCTTGGTATCTTCATCACGTTTCTTAGTATCTTGATCCAGCTTTTCCGTTAATTGTTGGATCAAAATTTGTATGAAATCTTCATTTAATTGAATTTGAGATGTCTGAACTTGAACTTGATCTCCAACACTTTGAATTTCCTCTTCTAACTGTTCACCTGCATTTCCATGTTGCTCTTCAACTTCAACCACCTCGATTTCATTTTCCTCCTCTTGTTGTCCCATTTCCTGTTCTTTATCTTTCCTAGAACTTATTCTCAAACTTCTTCTGCCGTCACTCATATTATAAATTTCAAAACTTCGCTAAGATATCTGTATCTCTTTTGAATTAAGTTTATTGTTACTTGAATGTGTATGCAAAATTTCACATAAACAATGAAAAATCAAGTTAGTCAATATTCACCAATCTTTAAAATTTATTAAACTTCTAACTGACATTTACAAGTTAACAATTCAAATATTTACGAAAATATCCACCACAAATGAATTCTCTATGATTTT
Organism: Melanotus villosus; assembly: GCA_963082815.1. Classification (NCBI taxonomy): domain Eukaryota; kingdom Metazoa; phylum Arthropoda; class Insecta; order Coleoptera; family Elateridae; genus Melanotus; species Melanotus villosus. Next base: position 30,054,185 of record OY720418.1, on the reverse strand, counting down.
GTCAATTAAGTATTTAATATTAATTTATTTGAATTCGTATTACTTCAAATATTAATTGAATGTACTCCTCAACTGCAAATGACCCTACCAAACTTTCTAAATTACCCTATCTTGCCTTTACAGGGCCCCAATCTACCTCACGTTGCGGTAACAATTATTGCTCAGACTCCTCTTTTTATTAAAAGCCCCGCGTTGTTAGCGTCAATTATTGATATGCTCTACCGACTTTAAATATTGATATTAATTTTAAAACAGATTGAGCTAGTCGGAAAATTTAAAAATTGTATGCAATATTTAAAGTCGGTAGAGCATAACAATATTTATGTCATACTGGTTTCTAAAGCAACGTTTTTCGAACGATTTATAGAACAAAAAGTGAAACTTTAAAGTCCTAGAACTTTAAAGTATCATTTTAAAATCCTAGGACTTTAAAGTGTCACTTTTTGTTCTATAAATGCTAGTTGCTAGGAGATCCGAACAGTTGCGTCTTAGATTAAATAAAATCTTAATTCTTTTGTGTTAATTATTATCTAATTTGTGCCACAAGAGCACATAAAACATGGCGTAGTCGAATTAATAAAGAATCTACAGTGCTAAGAAGAATTTACGAGGAAAATCAAGGTGTGAAACATATTGACAAAATGGAGTTTAATAAACTTCGTGTATTAGAATTAAGTGGCAACTTAGATGCTAACTTTAAGCATTTCAAGCAAGAAGTAACAATTTATTTCACTGCGACAAAGACCACAAAAAAGCCAATGGATATTCAAGTGGCCCGATTAAAAAACCTAATGGGTGGTAAAGCATTGAAACTGTACCAAACTTTAGCGAAGATTGATGAATCTAAAGAAACCGTAGAAGGAATACTAAAGGTGTTTGAAGATTACTGTACCCCAAAACGAAACCTTATAATGGATATTTATAAATTTTTTGCAAGAAAACAAGAACAGCAGGAACCTTTCGACACGTTTTACGCCCGTCTCAAATCATTAATTATACCCTGCGAATTTAAGGACCAAGAAGAAAAAATTTTGAAAGCACAAATAGTCCTAGGTATTAACTCCAAAAATCAACAAGAAAGACTCATCCGAGAAGACTCCTCTTTGGAAAAAACCATCACCTTCTGTAGTCAGTGGAATTAGCAGAAAAAAATATGCAGGTGATAGCGGATCAAGATAAAGGAGAAGAAGTTCATGAGATTAAGAAACCCAATGAAAATAGAAAACCAGTGAAAACAGGTATACCTAGTAATGGTAATAATTATAACAAGTTTAAGGTAAATAATAATTTTGTATGTAGAAGATGTGGTAAGAATCACTCTAAAAATAATTGTTTAGCTATTGGCAAAATTTGTTTAAAATGTAACAAGCCAAATCACTATGCTAGTATGTGCAAGTCTATCCTGTTAATACTAAACAAACACAGAGTAAGGCTGTACATGAATTAGGAGAAGAGGATATAAAATATAGATTTCCAAGTAAATACAGTAAATTGTGTAGATACTATCAATAAGATAAGTTGGTTTAAAAATATTAAAGTAGCAAAAATATATTAATTTCAAGTTAGAGTGGAGTGGAGTTAGTGGAGCCCAAGTAAATATTTTACCTTACCATTGTATAAAAATATTTAATTGGACCAACAAGGTGCAGAAAGCTAACATGAAGCTAGAAAGTTATGGAGGATTTGAAATAACACCTCTTGGCTTACTTGAAACTACTGTAGAATCTAAGAAAGCACTTATAAAAGTAATTTTTGTTGTAATAGATTATGAAAAGAGTATCCCTATTTTAGGTTTAGCTACATGCATTGATTTAGGATTAATAAAACAGCATGTTGATACTATAACGAAAGAAAAGTTTGTAAAAAAAAATAAAGTATACTGGCCTGCCATCCAGTCAGACATCGAAAATTACATTTCTAATTGCCCAGTTTGTTTAAAATATAGTAGTTGTAAGACAAAAGAACCACTTGTAAGTCATGAGATACCAAGTATTCCTTTCTATAAAGTTGGTGCTGATATAGCAGATTATGCAGGATCAAGTTATTTAATAATGTATGATTATTACTCAAGATGGCTAGAAGCATTAAAGTTAACCAGTAAAAATACTGCATCAATCATTACCAAATTTAAAGAAATTTTTAGTAGAAACGGGTTACCTGGTATTGTAGTGTCAGATAATATGCCATTTAATAGTTATGAAATGAAACAGTGTGCCAAACAGTGGAATTTTGAAATACATGCAGCTAGCCCACATTATCCTAAAAGTAATGGCTTAGCCGAAAAAGGTGTAGGTATTGCTAAGCAAATGTTAAAAAAGTCACTGGAAAGTAATCAAGATCTAAATTTATATTTGTTAAATTATAGAAATTCACCCGTAGCTGGTCTAGATTGCTCTCCATCACAATTGTTATGTAGTTGCACATTGAGATCAAAAGTACCTGTATCGTATAATAATCTAGTACCTAAATTAGTAGACCAACGTATACATAATAAGATGTTAGAAAAGCAAAACAAACAGAAACATTGGTATGATAAAAACCTGCAAAACACTACAAATTTGCATTGGGAACCAGCAGTTATTATTAAAAAACTGAAATCCCTTCGGTGTTCGGTCATATCTAGTAAAAACTAAAAATAACAAACATTTCCGAAGAAATACAAGTCATTTAAAAAAGATCACTAAGGATTCTGTTCGTTTTGATCTGAGTTCTGAAGATACTTCAGATTCAGAAAATAGTGTCAGTAATAAACCACTTATTAATTTACGTAAATCAACTAGATTAAGAAAACCTGTACAAAAGTTAAATTTGTAAAAATTGTGTCTAAAATAAAATCTTAATTATTTTGTGTTAATTATTATCTAATTTGTGCCACAAGAGCACATAAAACAGCTACAAATTGCTGGAGATTTCTTTTAATAATTTAACAACTTTAGAAACTAGTATGACATAAAATTATGTATGTACCTCAGACGAAAAGTGTCTTTAAGGTACTCGCAAGTAATTACGGCCTCGGCTACCCGCCTCAGCCGTAAACAACTTACTCATACCTTGAAGACTTACTTTTCGCCCTAGATACATAAAATACTATTATACAACTTGTGCTTCTATAAATAACAGATTTCATTATATTAAGTATATATGTATTATAAATCAGGTTTTACGCAATTGTTCTAGTGCTAAGCTATTTTGCGGCATACATTTTTTTTATTGCTAAAACAGATTATCTAATCTAGTTCTTAGAATGATTACAAATTAAAAATGTTTGATAATATTAACAATCACAAACTATTATTATAAGGTATTAACCCTCAAAACATATTTAATAAAAACTTCCATTCAAAAATATATCACAATAAAGTATTAAAATATCTCATGAATAGGTTCAACACAAAAAATAATATTAAGAGAAGGTTAAAATCGGTTAAAGTAAATTAAGAACATATTGGACTGCTACAGTTCATAAATACTAAAGATATATTTATATAAAAATTACTATTCTATTATTAATTTAATTTTTCTTACACTAATATATCTTATACTGCTTGTATGGTGCGTAAGAGCTCACTTGTTATGTTGCCTTTAAAATACGTTTTCTCTATAAAATACGTCGTCAATGACAACGTATTTTATAGGCCTTTAAAATATGCTTTTCTCTACAAAATACGTCGTTGCCTAGCAATCTTCGCCTTTTGTGTATTGTGACGCGTCTCAAATAATAATTTATTAAAATTTCTAATAATATACGAGTATTAGTGAAAGATATTAGTGTTAGAAAAAATCTCGAAGACAACTCGTGCTTTATAGTTTAAAAATCTCGGTCTATCAAATCTTCGGCCCACTTCATTCGCTCGGATTTGAACCATGACCTTGATTTTTAAACCTTCTATAAAACACTTGTCTTAATAGCTATAAATATCTCATAGCAGTTATATGCAAAATCTGACTCCACTTCAAGGGTGGTATAATTACATTAATTCTGGCCTAAGAGGTAGAGTAACAAGGTCACACACACACACACCCACACACCAACTCACTCACAGTGTAGGTGCAAAGCTAGTTCGCGTCCGTAGCAAAGTTAGGCTACACGTGCACCTTGGATAGCGCTAAAGAACTAGCACTACTGGCAGCCAAACAATTACTAACGTGATCTCCTGGCTACAAATGCCATACGCTAAATAAATAAATAAATATTGATTTTTTGAAAGGTGATCTTTTATTCTAAATAAAAACTGGGACATTAAAGCCAGTATTGTTTATTAGTAACGACTGGAAACCGGTTCCCAATGCCATTATTTGAAAAAATTAAGTCTATTATTGTGGTAAAATTATGTTTGATTTTCAGACTAGTTACCTAGTTAGATGTTAATTGTTTCAATTTACCGTTTTTTTTTTTCGATGACCAGAGTATAAGGATAGCAGTTAAGATACAATTAGTCTTTTCATAATACATATATGGATGTATATCACCTAATGATAGATTCATATAATTACAAATAAAAAAAGTACATACGTTAATTTCATTAAACATTATTTAGAAAATGTCTGTGACTTACCGGCTTGCATAACTTAACGATTTTTAAGTCATCTACAGCTGATTTATACTACAACTTCGATTAATTTGAGAGGGATTTCAATCGGGAATCTTCGGTTGTATGAAACGGCATTTTCTAATTCGTCTTGTTGACAATTTCATTTTTTACCTGTACAGGCTAACACGGATAGTTATCTAGAATTATTAGTATTTATACTTAAAGACGATTCTGCTGTATCATTATTTAAATAGAACATTTTTTTATTTTCAATGAACAGTTACTATAAAATTGTCAATTATCCTGTATTTGTACATCAATTAAGACAAGCAATACAGAAAGGATACTCACCAGTATAAAATCTATGAACGCACAAATAATAATAAATACTAATTCCTGCTAATTAGCAAACTAGAGAAGACAGATTTTAATAGTATTTTATGTATCTAGGACGAAAAGTAAGTCTTTAAGGTATGAGCAAGTTGTTTACGGCCGAGGCGGGTAGCCGAGGCCGTAATTACTTGCGAGTACCTTAAAGACACTTTTCGTCTGAGGTACATACATAATTTTATGTCATACTGTTTCTAAAGTTGTTAAATTATTAAAAGAAATCTCCAGCAATTTGTAGCAGTATTAGTTTTAAGGAACTAATCTAAGGCGCAACAATTCGTATCTCCTAGCAACGAGCATTTATAGAACGAAAAGTGACACTTTTCGTTCTAGGACTTTAAAATGATACTAGCACTTTAAAGTGTCACTTTTTGTTCTATAAATCGTCCAAAAAAACGTTGCTTTAGAAACGAGTATGACATAAAATCTGTTTCTACTTGCAGTTGAAATTTGTGTATAAGTACATATACGAGTATATAATATTTTTATTTTTACCTTAAATAGCATTGATCTTTAGGTCTTAAGGATCTGTCAGTTTTAAAAAAGGGCGAAAAGTGCATAAACAACAAAGGCAAAACAGCAACGTGCACAAATATATCTTTTTGCAAGGCAGCTGAAGGAATAACGAGATATGCAGGAAAAGGGTGTGGCCCTCCAAGCAGTCCGTGGGTTTGTTGTCAAACCCCTGATGATTTTGCCAAAAGTTTTTCTAACAAAACAAGCAACAATAACGAAAGCACGGCTATACTCAATGATTTTGATGATTTTGACATAATCATTAACTATACTGAAAGTTCTACGACTCCATCCACGTCTGCATTGTCAAACAGAATAGATTTAAACCTATCTTCAAAAATTCCAGCCATAATTGATGTTTATAATTCAGACGTATCGACCTCAATTGGTAATGTACAATTAGACGGTATTACTAAAAATACCGATGCGGAAATAGGTTCCATACTTACAAATCCACCGCCATCGACAGAATCGCAAAACGCATGTTGTGATTCTGTAGGTTACCCAATCTCAACAACTACAGTGCCATCAATCTACGATATATTTACGAAGGAACCTACGCCACAACGACCTGTTAGAAAGAAAGAAGTAAATTTGAATATAATATCGAGTACAACGTTGCCAGATCGAACAGTTTGTGGAGTAGAAAGGGAAACCCCCAGATTAATAGGAGGAACAACAACTGGAATTGACGAGTTTCCCTGGATGGCTTTAATTGGATACAAAACTAAAACTGGCTCTCATGCAGGTTATAAATGTGGGGGGACGCTTATTAATAACAGATATGTTTTAACAGCGGTGTTACGTATGTAACTTACTATGACCTCGTGTTTATTTAGGAGTTTGCACGTACGAATTATAAAAACAACTTAGGACAAAACTTCTACTTTTAATCTTCAAAAATAATATGTGTCTACAAAATTATTTGTTGGTTTCTAACAACCTTATTATATTATTTGTTTTTAGCACACTACTAAATTATTATTGCCCAACTCTACAACACTAAAATCTAAGTTTCTAAACATTTTCTTTTTATAAATCAATGGTTCTCAACATTCTCCCACCTAGAGTTGGCAATAATAAAAAATTGAAACGACAATGTATGTACATAATATTAACTCATAAAATATTAATCTAAAAGTTTTAATGGTTTCTTCACCACTCGTCCCGCTCTTGTTATTGCTGGTAACTTCTCATCTCTCTTCTTCATCGTCTCTTCTTTCTTCTGAGAGCCAGTATGCAATTTCACACCTGGTAAATGTTTTCGATCATCGCACGTTACTTCTAAAGGATATATTCTTTGTACTGGTCTCAGAAGTTCACCTTTCGCTGTTTTTAGTCTTGAAATGAGTCGTCTTAAAGCCTGTATGAAAGCTTGTGTTGATAACGAGTTTACCAATGCTAAGTGTATAACAGGTAAAAGCGAAACAAAGAAAAATAATCACCTACCTGTATACTTACAAAAAAACTCAAAAGAATTCGCCGACTAACTTAGTTGTTTGCGAGGGCCGTAGATCGCCGAGGATTGCCTTATCAAAGTTAAAACTCAGAAAGTGAATACTAATAAAAAATGAAAAAAATTGGGCGCCAGAAAACTTTTCAGTTTTCAAAAAAATATAGAAATACAGATATAAGTAATTTTAATGACTTCAAAATAGGTAACAATATGCAAATTAAATAGAAAAAGTAAGAGCAAAAATATGCAACCAAATGTACAAAAACAAATCGCTTAGGTTAATTTCAAAGGAACCAAAAAAACTAAATATCAACGTTAGTTGAATTAAAGAAAGATATACATGAATGAAAAAAAAAAACGATCAAGGTGGATAAATAAAAAAATAAAAAAGCGCTTACCTTTATTACCTGAGTGAAAACAAGTCTAATAAAAAAATGAACGATAAAAAAAATATACAGGGTGCCCGTTTTTCGACCTCAAGCATGGGGATCTCGGTTATTATAACAGATGCGAGATCGGTTAAATTAGGGCAAAGTTGCGCATTTTTATGGTGATCAATTATCTGAAAGAAAATTTGATCTGTCATTTTTAGTTTTTGAATTATTGGAGAAAAATGGAAAATTGTGATTTTTGTTTTAATTTTTTTAAACGAAAACCAATAAAACTAGACATTTTTAACATTGTGAAGGCACTTTTTTACAAGGAATCTGAATCTGGCATCGTATTTTCCAAGGCATCCTAGATGCAAGAGTTACAACACTTAATTTCTTTTTCCTTATGGGCGCCATATTTGATTTTTGCATTTTCGAATAGAGCTCTTTTTTCTGATTACGACTATGTATCACATGATATGGTCAAGCTTTACATTTTGGTTAGAATTTAAGAAAAATGTTTTTGCGAAGAATGCTTTGGAAACAACAACATCTACTTTTGTCTAACAAACAAATTTTTGACAATTCAATTAAATTTCACTATTCGGTTGCATTATTTTTAATTTTGTTCCAATTTAAATACAAAAATTCTGCCTTATTCTGTTCTTAATTTAAAATTTAATTTTGTAGGTAAATCGGGAAGAAATATGAACGTGCAACTCTAAATTTAATTGAATTGTCAAAAATTTGTTTGTTAGACAAAAGTAGATGTTGTTGTTTCCAAAGCATTCTTCGCAAAAACATTTTTCTTAAATTCTAATCAAAATGTAAAGCTTGACCATATCATGTGATACATAGTCGTAATCAGAAAAAAGAGCTCTATTCGAAAATGCAAAAATCAAATATGGTGCCCATATGAAAAAAAAAATTAAGTGTTGTAACTCTTGCATCTAAGATGCCTTGGAAAACACGATGCCAGATTCAGATTCCTTGTAAAAAAGTGCCTTCACAATGTCTTAGTTAAAAATGTCTAGTTTTATTGGTTTTCGTTTAAAAAAATTAAAACAAAAATCACAATTTTCCATTTTTCTCCAATAATTCAAAAACTAAAAATGACAGATCAAATTTTCTTTCAGATAATTGATCACAATAAAAATGCGCAACTTTGCCCTAATTTAACCGATCTCGCATCTGTTATAATAACCGAGATCCCCATGCTTGAGGTCGAAAAACGGGCACCCTGTATAGCAATAGCCTTGTTTAAACTCAAGCTTATTACCTTGAAAAAAAACACGCAAATTCGTTATGCTAATAAAATAAAATGGAAAAACCAACCTAAAGCGTTACAGTATCTTACAATCAAAACTATAAATTTATTTCGTGAAGCGAAAAATGATTAATATAAGATAATTAAATTAATGCAAGTTAAATTAGCTGAAGGCGTTAAAATTCAATTCAAAGTTAAAAATTAAGAAATTTAATAAATGGACTAAAACCAGGTAAATTCGACGACACTTAACAATTCAATAAACACCGACCTTGAATCCTCCAAGCGATCGAGTGGCGAATAACCAGCAATCAAAAATAACTTTTCTTGATAAACGTCAACCAATTTTGCAAGTAACGTATCCAAGACTCCATAAATAATTCAGCCGTAAAAAGGCAATAACCAAAAGAGCCGGAGTACGGTAAGGCAACGTAAAATAAAACGAAAAGAAAAGAAGCTGTAACAAAGTCGCCATTAACACGTGCGTTCAATGATAAGACAAAAATCTCCACTTACCACCACAATCTTGGTGCTTCTAAAAAATGATTTCACAAAGTGAAACAAAACCGAAAATCTCGGAAGTTATAATTACGAAAATTCCATCAGAATTAAATGAGTAACTTCGGGATAACTTTTGCCAAACTCAACTGCTTCGGCAGACAACCCAAACGGAAAAAGCCAAGATTTCTCGAACGCAACGCCTATCATCCAACGCGCATGACCCTCTCTCCCAAATCAGAAAACCTACTCAAAACCAAAAAGTCACTAACTACGTTATCTTTTACCAGTGAATATATAATAAATAGAGGTTCAATAAATGCATTCACCGTAAATAAGCAATTGAAAGGAGCAAAATAATATAACGGAAAATGAACCGTTACACTCCCCCCAACCAAGACGACGAAAGTAGAAACCATCGATCAGAGGAGAGAACTCACCAAAGATGGAACTGGAGAAAAATAAGGTCCGGAGAAAATAAGGAACATGAAAGGAGAATAAAGGACTAAAAAAATAAAATAAAGAAGAGAAAAAAAAACACAGTACTGACCCAACCATTGCTCATCTAAAAATGACAAAACAAATGCCAGTTGACCCCTCGCTGCATGGATGCAAACTGCTGCGCCGGTGAGCCAACCGACCACCCTAACACAACTAGTGTTAGCTCCACTAATGAACAAAAAAATAAATGAGCAACAGCATGGCAGCACCGAGAAAAAACAATAAAAAAAATGGGATAAAACGGCACAAAACAACCACAGAAGAAGGAGAGGGTAGGAGGGTTGGTTTCGTGTGGCTGACTAAAAAGACAACAGAAAATTTCAAAATGGAATCAAGCCGAAAAACAAATGAAACTACTACCACCTTGAGCCACCCGGCACTGGTTCCCGAAAGAATACAACAGTGAACGTAGGTAACTTTCAGTGAGTAGCAGTAAAAATCTTAAACCCACCACCACACTAGGCCAAGCTAAAGCGAACTAGTCCAGGACCGACTAGCCCACTGAAACTACCGCCACCGTGACCAACGGTAGGAAAACGAAATCAAAAATTACAAAAAACATATAAAATACACGAACACAATAACACAAGGGCAACCTGAAGGTAAAACCCTAGAGAGTGCCTTTTGTATGGGGAAATGGAAAAGACACCCCCGTGGCCTGCCGGCATCCCCAACCAACCACTCAAAAATGCTAGCGAAGGAAAAGGAAAGGATGGAGGACAAAAGACTAAAAATAAAGGTACAAGGAAGACGATTCTGTTAACCAAAACATGGATAAAAGGTCTTCAGGGAGAAGTAAATGACACAAACACACGCAGGAAAAATATTCAATCAAAGACACGAAAGTGCCTGACCACTCTAACAACGGATGAGTTCGTTGAATTTACAGAAAATCCGCCATTCAAATAAACTTCCCAAAATAAATCCATAATCAGTGGAAGTAGCACCAACAAATCGGTAAATAAGAATAGGTTCGCATTAAAAATAAGGAATGTGTTAATGCACCCTAAACAAAAATAAACCAAAATGGTTATAAATAAAGGAGTAAAATAAATGCTTTTCGACCCCTAACACTAAAAATAACCTAATCAAGGTCAATATCAAAATATAGATAGTTAGAGCGAACAAACACCATAAAGAAATCCTTAGGGTCAATGACCGAACATATCTACCAGCTCAACCAACAACAATCACACTGCATTCACCCACATTCACACTAAATTTATTCTTCAAATTCTTCTTCCCCAAAGCAGGGTTTGAGGTCCTTAATATGCCAAACACCTACACGTTTATTATCAGGGACCGTCGCGAGTTGATAAGTTAAAGGTCCTATTACTTTAATAACTTTACATTTGACATACTTAGGAGCTAACTTTTGGTTAAAATGACGTGAAGCATCTGACAAAACGTAGTTACGTTTCCAAACTGAATCATTAAGATGAAATCTTAAAGGTCGTTTACGAAGGTTATAGGATTTAGAATTTCTTTGGTAGGCGTTGTTAAGGCGTCTACGAACGTCTTGATACAATTCGGACAACTGATTAACATCAGCGACTAAGTCTTCGCGGGTGTCAAGAGTCAGTTCTTCCTCTTTAAAATTCTTTAGACGACCATAATAATCTCCCGAAACCGGAACGGTTCGACCAAAGTTAAGAAAAGAAGGAGTATAACCTATAACTTCGTGAATAGCATTACGTAAAGCATGAGCTACTTTATAAAGATTAACATCCCAAGTGCGATGATTGTCATTTACATATGAACGGAGAGCAGTACCAATTACTCTATTGACTCTTTCCACAAAATTAACCTGTGGATGGTAAGAAGCATTATACCAAACCTGTTGAACTTGGTAACTATTCATAAGTTTTTTAAAGTCAGAACTAATGAATTGTGGACCGTTATCGACCATACACACTTGAGGAACCCCAAAAATTAGAAAAACTTCGTTCTCAATGAAGTTAACAACCGATTTAGCGGTAGCTTGACGCACTGCTTTCACTAAAACAAACTTAGTGAGCCAATCACACACAACGATGATGCTAGTATGACCGTTTTTAGAACGAGGAAAAGGACCCATAATGTCTATGGACAAACATTGGAAAGGATATAGAATTTTCTTTTCTTTTCCCATAAAACCAGGTCTAGCAAGCTGAGAAGCTTTACTAGCCGCACAAATATCGCAATGACGGACATAACGAATAACATCGGCATGCATTTTGGGCCAATAATATTGCTCGCAAAGTTTATGAAAGGTTTTATAAACGCCCAAATGAGCGGAGGTAGGCTCATCATGAAAAATTTTGAAAAGTTCTCTACGTCTTGATTTAGGGACTACCTGCTTCCATTCAATCAAATTACTGGTAATATTATGTCGATTAGGAGTATACTTATACAAACTATGGCTTTCAATTCTCCAGCCGGGATAACTATCAGGATTATTCTGGACATTGTCAATCATCTTCAGGTACCAAGGATCTAAGTCAACTTCAGCAAGTTCTAAAGCGGATACTATGACAGGAGCTCGTGATAAAGCGTCGGGAACAACGTTGTGTTTGCCCGGTCGATGTTTAATATCAAAAGAGTATTGTGAAAGTCTAACACTCCACCTAGCAAGACGACCAGTGGGTTCACGCATATTAGTTAACCACAATAAAGAATAGTGGTCGGTAAAAACTGTAAAATGAGTTCCCTCAATATATGCTCTAAATTTTTCTACACCGAAGATAACTGCCAAACACTCTCTTTCAGTCACAGAGTAATTACGTTCAGAAGAATTTAAAGTACGTGAAGCGTATGCAATGACCTTTTCATCATCTCCTTCACCTTGCGTAAGAATACAACCTAACCCGTAACTCGAAGCGTCACACTGAATATTAAAGGGTTTAGTGAAGTCAGGGCTACAAAGAATAGGAGCTGAAGTTAATCGTAATTTGATTTCACGGAAAGAAGTTTCAGCCTCCTCCGTCCAGGTAATCTTTTGTTTTTTAACACGTCCTTTAATAAGGTCTGAAATGGGAGCAGAAAGAGTAGCGAAATTGGGTACGAAACGCCTATACCAAGAAGCTAAGCCAAGGAAACGTTTAACCTCGGTTACAGTAGAAGGTCTGGGATAATTCGAAATAGCTTGGACCTTCCTAGGGTCTGTATGCAATCCATGTTTGTCAACGATGAAACCTAAGTAAGTCAAACTAGGTCTGCAAAATTCACACTTATCAATGTTAACAGTTAAATTGGCATTCTTCAACCGGTCGTAAACTTCTTTTAACATGCTTAAATGTTCCTGAAAAGTACTCGAAACAATGATAATGTCGTCTAAATAAACAAAGATGTTATCACCAAGCAAGGGACCGAAAATAGAATCCATCAAACGCTGCTGCGTAGCGGGAGCGTTGGCAACACCAAAAGGCATAACATTATACTCGAACAAACCCCTACGAGGAACAACGAAAGCAGTCTTTTCGCGTGAATCAGGATGGAGAGGAATCTGATAAAAAGCTTGCTTCAAATCAATTGACGTAAGAAATCGCGCATCTCTTAATTTATCTAAAATACTTGATAAGAAAGGAATAGGATAAGCATCTTTCTTTGTCACAGAATTCAGTTTCCTTCCATCAAAACACAGACGAAAAGATTCACCATCTTTCTTTTTAACCAGAACCATGGGCGAACTCCAAGGAGATTTAGAAGGACGTATAATACCATTCTCTAACATCTTATCTAATTCGGCATTAGCATGTACTTGCATAGCAGGAGAAAGTGGATAATAACGTTGTTTAATGGGATTTGCATCACCAGTATCAATAATATGACAAACTCTATCAGTTCGACCTAACTCGGGACCTGAAATTTCAGTGATATTTTGAATGATTTCATCCAATAATAATTTCTGTTGGGAACTCAAATCGTCAGTACTACAAATAGCTTGTAATGCGGAAACCTCAGACACCGAAAATTGGTTAGAAACAAAGTCGGTTTTAACTCCAAAAGAGTAGCAAAAATCCATCCCTAAAATAAGAGTAGACGGAATAGTACCACAAACAACGGCGTCAAGAGTTTTAGAAACCCCGTCAACAGAAATAGGAAGTGATACAGTACCCAACATAGTCTGCGAATTACCATCAGCAGTGGTTAAGGAAAGAGGTAAATTACTTTTATTAATTTTAAGATCGTGTTTTCGAATTAGGTAAAAACCATTCTTACCAATCAAAGTCTGGTTGGCTCCAGAATCGAAGAGAGCTTGAACAGGTTCGCCGTTAATAAAAACCGAAACATAGGGCCTGTTATCGTCTGAACGTTTAGCAAAAATAGCTGAAGTCTCAGGAGAGGAAACACAAAAATTACGTACCACGTTCAACCAAGATGGCCATAATTCGAGTTCAGCCTTCAATAATTCTACAGAAGGGATGGATCGGCTGCAACATCCAATCCCTAAGCCTCGTTTTTTGAATGACACCTTAAACATTTGGCAAAATAAACCCCAGGGTTACCACAGACGTAACAAAAGATAGTCTTGGATTGAGAGCAGGTATGAAAACTATGCCCCGTACCCTGACAGTTCCAACATTTAGTATTAGACCTGGCTCGATTCGCTACTTTCTTAAAAACTTTAGAAGTAGAAGCAGGTTTAGAAGTGAAAACTTCGGCACTAACAACATTTGGAGGCTTCTTCTTGGGTTGGTAAGCTAAATCAGGTTCGAGAGGTAAAGAAGAATCAAGGTTAGGATTTCTATACCTAGCATTTTGAAGTTTAACTTCCTCTAACCGTTTACACAAAACAAGAAGTTGATCAACGTCTCTAATTTCAGTTAACGAAAGTTGAGTAGCATAAAAAGGTTGTAAATTACGTAAAATATGTTTAAGTTTTAATGACTCAGAAGGCTTCTCTACTAAACGGTCGAAAAGGTTTAAAAGTACGGCTACAAACAAACTTGGTTTTTCGTCGGAACCTTGCTTACGTCTTTTAATCTCTTCCCACAATGCTTCGTCGAAATCATTTGGCAAAAAGTCAAAACGTAACTTGTCAATTAATTCGGACCATGAAGTAACACGATTCCTAACAGCTCGGAACCAAACGAGACCTTGACCAGAGAATAGATCTACCGCACTGGCAAACAATTGATCAAAAGAAACATTGCGAGCGACTCTAAGTTCTTCGACTCGTTGTAAAAAAGCGTTGACTCCAATAACACTGGCGTCACCGGTAAAAGTTAAACCCCACCTACAAACAGGAACTGACTTAGTAAAAGAAGGTAAACTAGCAGTCGTGGTAAAATTCGAAGTAGCTCTAGAGAGTTGTAAACGATCAAGTTGACGACGTAATTCATCAATTGGATCTTCAATTGAACCACCACCCGAAGATACAGGAGCTCTTGGACGAGATAAATCAACTACCTGAACGTCAGAAAAAGAGACCCGCGGGCGCTGACTCGTGGAGTTAGCTAACGGTAAAACTTCTTCAATATTGGATTCGGGTTGTTCAACCTCGGATTCATCTTCAGGGATTTCATCGTCGTCAACGGTTTTCCTAACTAAATCCATTAAGTCCAAACAAAGACTAACCTTATCGGCGTGCAGGGATTCTAAGTCACTTTCGGGTTTTAAACGATTCAACCTAGCAAATAAATGGGACAACCGAGCGTCAAGTCTCACACATTCAGAAGAAGTAGGTTTTTTAAGAAAAACATTATTGATCTGAGAGGACAGCTCACTCAATTTCGTTCCACAAACATCCAACTCACCAGGAACATCGTACTGAATAGGAGGGTAACTGTTTATTAAGGAGGTATCTAATTTCTCCAGGGCTAACTTAGCACGTAAAGCCTTGCGCTTTTGGTCAACGGACATGAATTCGGGATCTATCCCTCGGAAGATTAGTTCATAAGAGAGTTCATCGACCCTCAAAGCATTAACGTTGAAACTCATGGTGGCGAATTAATAAAATGACAAAGTGTCCGAACAAAGGTGTCGAAAAAAATGATAAAATGATAAGGGGAGAAAACCAGTAGCAATCTCGAAAGCCCCACGAGCCCCACGTTGCTGCGTCAATTTAGTATAACAGGTAAAAGCGAAACAAAGAAAAATAATCACCTACCTGTATACTTACAAAAAAACTCAAAAGAATTCGCCGACTAACTTAGTTGTTTGCGAGGGCCGTAGATCGCCGAGGATTGCCTTATCAAAGTTAAAACTCAGAAAGTGAATACTAATAAAAAATGAAAAAAATTGGGCGCCAGAAAACTTTTCAGTTTTCAAAAAAATATAGAAATACAGATATAAGTAATTTTTCCGTATCCATGGTATGTAATTGACAGATTATTTATCTCATTTGAGGTTAACAATAGCGGATCGCGGGTAAATATGAAAAAGCGGGACGATATGAACATTTGCGGGTTTTTACCGTGCATGCTATCGACGTGACATCTACCGATAGAATTTAGAATCAAAATTATTATTTGATTATACAAAAATCTTCATTTAAGTGATTGATAAGTGTAATTATTTTTTAAAATTCAAGCAAATACGATTATTTTTTACATAAATTCATTATAGAAGTTATTTTTAATACGAAAATTTGACATGTGTAATTTGAGGTTATATGTCAAAAACGTAGGTACGTATTATATTATAACTATTTTTATTTAATACGAACTTCTCATGGATGCGGAAAAATAGCTTGTGCCCCACGGGAATCTAACGGCATATTTCATCCCTCGGCTTTTGCTGCCCTCGCTCACTACGTTCGCTCGTGCAGCAGAAATCTTCGGGATGAAATATGCCTATATCTTCCCTTATGACGCAATATACTATTAATGACTTCAAAATAGGTAACAATATGCAAATTAAATAGAAAAAGTAAGAGCAAAAATATGCAACCAAATGTACAAAAACAAATCGCTTAGGTTAATTTCAAAGGAACCAAAAAAACTAAATATCAACGTTAGTTGAATTAAAGAAAGATATACATGAATGAAAAAAAAAACGATCAAGGTGGATAAATAAAAAAATAAATAAGCGCTTACCTTTATTACCTGAGTGAAAACAAGTCTAATAAAAAAATGAACGATAAAAAAAATATATAGCAATAGCCTTGTTTAAACTCAAGCTTATTACCTTGAAAAAAAACACGCAAATTCGTTATGCTAATAAAATAAAATGGAAAAACCAACCTAAAGCGTTACAGTATCTTACAATCAAAACTATAAATTTATTTCGTGAAGCGAAAAATGATTAATATAAGATAATTAAATTAATGCAAGTTAAATTAGCTGAAGGCGTTAAAATTCAATTGTACAAATATTTAAGTAAAGCAAAGTTAAAAATTAAGAAATTTAATAAATGGACTAAAACCAGGTAAATTCGACGACACTTAACAATTCAATAAACACCGACCTTGAATCCTCCAAGCGATCGAGTGGCGAATAACCAGCAATCAAAAATAACTTTTCTTGATAAACGTCAACCAATTTTGCAAGTAACGTATCCAAGACTCCATAAATAATTCAGCCGTAAAAAGGCAATAACCAAAAGAGCCGGAGTACGGTAAGGCAACGTAAAATAAAACGAAAAGAAAAGAAGCTGTAACAAAGTCGCCATTAACACGTGCGTTCAATGATAAGACAAAAATCTCCACTTACCACCACAATCTTGGTGCTTCTAAAAAATGATTTCACAAAGTGAAACAAAACCGAAAATCTCGGAAGTTATAATTACGAAAATTCCATCAGAATTAAATGAGTAACTTCGGGATAACTTTTGCCAAACTCAACTGCTTCGGCAGACAACCCAAACGGAAAAAGCCAAGATTTCTCGAACGCAACGCCTATCATCCAACGCGCATGACCCTCTCTCCCAAATCAGAAAACCTACTCAAAACCAAAAAGTCACTAACTACGTTATCTTTTACCAGTGAATATATAATAAATAGAGGTTCAATAAATGCATTCACCGTAAATAAGCAATTGAAAGGAGCAAAATAATATAACGGAAAATGAACCGTTACAAGTGTACAGCTCGATATACTGCACAAGTGATTAACCATATCCATGCTTTATTATTCCCTTTTAAATATACAGGACCAGCATAATCTATACCAACTATTTCAAACACGGCCGCATCTTTCACGCGGTCTATCGGTAAACCACAAGGTACAGCTTCTATACGTTTTGCTTCATACCTTTTACATACTACGCATTTCTTTAAAACTGAACGTATTGTTTTTCGACCTTTTATAATCCAATAGTCTTCGCGTAGAATATTCAACAATATCTGGACTCCCGCATGCCCTGTTCTTTCATGTCGATCTTTTATTATTAAGCTTACGACTGGGTGTCGATTCGGCAAAACTATAGGAAATCTAAAATTGTTCGTGTCTTCTCTTAACGTAATTCTTTTCTTTATCCGAACAATACCTTCTGTATCAATGAATGTCTTTAGAGATGATAGATCTTTACATTTTTCATCAACAAATGATTCTGTCTGAATGAATTTAACAATCTGTTTTTCAGCATTTTCTTGTTCTTCAGTTGTAAACTGTGACTTTATTCTAGTTGCTTGGTTTAAACAATTATTTACAAAACGTTTGACCCATGCAACTACTCGTACAACTCTACGATAACTACCAAAATAATTATAATACCAATCTACCTTACTTGCATTTGTTGTGTTGCTTGCAGTAACTGTGATTGTTTTCATCTTTTCTCTTATAATTTCTGCTTCATCAGTATCAAAATTTGATTCTAGCCACTCTTGCGGATTTAATTTCAGCCAAGCAGGTCCCTCCCACCATTGCAGTTGCAATAATTTCCTCACTCCACAACCTCTTGAGGGTATATCTGCTGGATTATTTTCACTGTGGATATGTTTCCAACTCTCAGGATTGGTTAACTGTCGAATTTCTTGAACTCGATTTCTTACAAATGTTTGCCATTGCTCATCACGTTTGATCCATGCTAATACTGTAGTTGAGTCACTCCAGTATGTGATGGAGAGTTTTTCTATTCCCTTTAGACTTTTGATTACCTCAGCTGTCAAGCGGGCTCCTATCGTGGCTGCCATTAACTCGAGTCTTGGAATAGTGAGCCTTTTGAGCGGTGCTACCCTAGATTTGGCTTGAACAAGCTGTACCGTAACTCCTGTGGATGATTCGACTCTCAAGTAAATCGCCGATGCATAAGCCAGTTTACTAGCATCACAAAAGGTGTGAATGCTGTAAATCTTCTCTCCACTTCCTCTTCCGAGCAGCCATCTGGGAATTCTTGCTTCTGATAGGAGTGGTAGCTCCTTGATCCAACCTAAAAATGCACTTTTGATTTCTTCGTCCACCTCCTTGTCCCAACTGAGACATGTTGACCATGCTCGCTGCAACAGTAATTTAGGAAACAGAGTAATAGGACTTAAAAAACCGATAGGGTCATAAAGTTGATGCGCTACAGATAGGATCAGTCTTTTTGTAACATGTTTTATATCTAAAGATTTTAAAAAGTCTGTGACAACCTGCAACGTATCTGTTCTCTTGTTCCACTTTAATCCTAACACGAACGATAATTCATTTGCTTCGTTGGTATCATCTAACCAGGAATGTTCCCAACCACGAAGGTCGAAATTTGCGCAAGACATAACGCTTCGCGATTCATTTATAAAACGTTCAAGTTCTTCGCGATTTCTTACACTGGTGACACAATTGTCCACATAGAAACTACTCATTAATTTCTCTATTGTTTCTTTTGAATAAAACAAACCAACACTGCTATTTTGGTCTAAATTGTTTAAAACTGTTCTTAGATGAAAATCAATTACCGACGCTAACAGAAATGGGCTGCTGGTCACTCCGAATACTACACGAGCGTGTCGGTACACTATAATTTCATTATTATTATTCCACCATAGGAAACGCAAGTAGTTTCGATCTGATTCACAAACACTGATCTGTAAGAACGCACGTTTAATATCTGCCGCAACACCAATTTCATTCATACGAAAACGTAGCAATATTGCTGGTATCAGCTCAATCATATTTGGTCCCTTCTCGAGGCACTGATTCAAGGATGGCCAGTTCTTCTGTCTTGCTGATGCGTCGAATACTGGTCGAATCTTGGTGGTGCTATTTGCCTTGACTACATGTCTATGTGGTAGATAGTGTCCGACATCTTTACCATCATCTGTCGACACTGCTTCAATCACACCATCTTGTAACCACTCCTTTAATACATTATCATAGTCATCGAAACAATTTTCTGTCTTCAATTTTTGTGTGAGTGTTTGTAATCGTTTCTCAGCCATTTCAAAATTTGATGGGAGTTCTGGTTTATCGTTGATCCAAGGTAATTGAATCTCATACCGATTGTCTTCATTAATTCTCAGTGTCCTCTCAAACAACTCTTTGACTTCCATATCCTTTTCTTGTTTTAATTTAGTTTCCGTTGGGTCCTTTATTCCTAGAGTATCTAAATCCCATAAATCACATATTTGGGCATTTCTTACAAACATTGATATGACACTCATGGCCACACCGCTATCAACTTTCCCTTCGAGTGGAATTTTACCTAATAAAGTCCACCCTAGCCGTGTTTCCATAGCCACTAATCCACAATTCAATTCTCTGCGTTCACCAGTAAAAAGTTTCCCTGCGACATCGGCTCCAATGAGTACCTCTATTGGCCCTTTTACATCACCAATGTCACTTAACTTTATGTTCAATGCATTTACCTTTTTTAATTTGTGGGATGTCATCAACTATAATTTTCTGATTTAAAACGTCAAACTGACATGTATACCCATCATTTAAACTGCTCAAACGTATTCGGTAACGTTTGTGGTCTTGTTGAACAGTTTTCATGCCTCCAAAAAGTGAATGTATTAAGACTTCCTTACCAGTACATTGATAACCTATACTTTCAGCTGTTGTATCCAGAATATATGACCTTTGTGAGCCTGTATCAATAATTGCTCTCACAAGTTTTACTTTGTCATTACATTTCATTTTTACAACTAACGTCTGTAGAAACACTTCAGGAGTCATAGAATGATTAGTCAACATAGCGTCAACCTTTGTAGTATATGTTGCTTCACTTGCTTTACCTACACTTGTTTCTTGAAGCCCTGGTAGTTTTGGACACATTAATATGACATGTCGTCCTTCACATATTGGACATTTTATAAAAGCCCTACATTTTCTAGCAAAATGGCTTGTTTTCAAGCAAAAATAGCAACATTTTTTATCATTTACCATTTTCCGTTTCTCATCCAAAGTCATTTTCTTGGCCTTGAAGCATTCTGTACTATTGTGCTTCTTTTCACAGAAAATACAAATGTTGTTGTTTTGTCTGACATCTTTCACATTAATAAGACCGGCTGCTGTCGGCACGTCATTTTTGACAGATTGTACTTTGTTCTGTCGTATCTTTGTTTCATTAGTAAGATTGAATCCTGATGATGCTAGCTTTATTCTTTCTTCATTTTCGACCTCAGAACGAAGAAAGGTCATTAACTTTTTCAATCGACTTCCTGTCAATGTGTTCGCTGATTCTATGCTTTCGAGTTGTAGGTTGCCCCCTGATGCTGTTGATGCTCGTTGCCACGTTCTCAGCAATTCTTCAGGTAGGGTCGATTCAACTAATGGGAACAGCATTGCTGCATATTTGTCACTGGTGACACCAAGTGACTCTAAAGCTCTCAATTGTGATTCTAATTTATCATATAACGAGCAAAGAGACATCTGTTCATTTCTATTATGGACCTTTTTCAATACTAATGTCAATAACTCTCTAATGTAAACCTCAACGAGCATATCCTCTCTACCAAAACCTGACTTCAGTCCTTCAATAGCTTTTGCATAATTTTCTCCCGTTGGTGGGAAACTATTTACATACTCGCGTGCTCTGCTACCTTCTACTGTGACTTGTATCAAGTATTGGAATTTATCTTCCGTTGCTATTTCATCGTCTTCATCAATTTTTCGGAATTGGCTCCAGAATTGAAGCCATTCTTTAATGTCACCTCCGAACTTCTTTAACTCGATTTTAGGTAACTTGAACTTACGTCGTGTCCCTTGGGCTGAATGTACTGAATTGTTGTCGTCATATGCGATTGTAGTTTCTACGGTTAAAGCATTTAATGCATCTATTCGCAATCGTTCGTACTTACGTTCATATTCGTCTGCGTCTGCCGTTTCCTGTTCAAAACTAGCTTCATCTACATTTTCATCTAGCATATGCCCAATAATGATTTTGTCCAATTCACGAATTTCATTGATCTTACGTTCCAATAAAGATATATTAGCTTGAACTTCCTTTTTATCTGGATTTCCAGAATTCAAATCTGCCACCACTTTATTATGTAATCTAGTGAATGCGCTTCTTATAACTCCTCGTGCTTTCTTTTCTCGTTCCATTTTCAAATACTTCCTCCTAACCTTACTTATAACACGAGGTCCTGTCACGGTCGCCAAATATGTTACGTATGTAACTTACTATGACCTCGTGTTTATTTAGGAGTTGGCACGTACGAATTATAAAAACAACTTAGGACAAAACTTCTACTTTTAATCTTCAAAAATAATATGTGTCTACAATAGTAATTTGTATAACAAGTGTTGAAAGTACAGTTTTGCAGAACGAAAATGAAGGTTGCAGCCTGAGACGAAGTCGAAGGCTGCATTCATTTGAGTTTTGCAAAACACTTTCAACAAGTGTTATTACACACTATTTTTTCTACTCCTACAGAAGAAAGACATTTAATTCACTATTTAATATTTTAAAGCAAATTTTATAATTTTTTGTGGAATATTAAGTATGCTCATGGAAACTATGGTCACTATGGAAATAAGTCCGTTGCTATGAAAATAAACATATCACAAATATAAACAAACCATACAGTTAACCGGCACCATTTTGAAAGTGTGTTGCAAAGTACTTTTTCGCCCTCCGGCTAGAAACACTCAATTTTCAGGCGTAGAAATCGTCTGGAAAATGCTATTTTCAGGCCTAGGCCTGAAAGTAAAATTAGGATTTTTGATTGGTGGCGCTGAACCGAACTGACTCCGCCCTCTCATTGCTACGCCCATTGTCACGCCCAGAAAAATAAATTTCCTACAAAAATAAATTCTCTAACGTCAAATATTTGAATAAAAAATGATTTTTTATAATTAACGTATTTTTATCGGCCGAAAAAATATTGTGTATCACACGCCTAGAAACTGCTTTGCAAGTACTCGCACTTGCAAAGTGACAGTTTCTAGCCTTGTGATACAAATAACTATTGCAACACACTTTTGGATTTTGTCGCACAGTTTCGACAAACAATTGCTTTCAGCATTAAAAATCATGTGGAAAGATCAACTTTCAATAGTAGGAGTAGAAAAAATTATTTGTTGGTTTCTAACAACCTTATTATATTATTTGTTTTTAGCACACTACTAAATTATTATTGCCCAACTCTACAACACTAAAATCTAAGTTTCTAAACATTTTCTTTTTATAAATCAATGGTTCTCAACAAGCGGCGCATTGTATATTCACTGACGAACAAGGATTTTTTCCGTAAGTGAATATGTGTTTGTATAACGTTTCGATAAAAAATCGACACTTGTTTTAGAGAAGACGTACGTTTAGGTGAATGGAGGCTTTCGACCGATAATGACTGCATTAGCAGTGTGGCAGTAGAAGATTGTGCCGATCCAGTGATAAATCTAAAAATAGAACAGAAAATCGTGCATCCTTACTTCAGCCCTAGAAATGGAAATAACGATATTGCTTTACTTCGATTAGAAAAAGATGTAAAATATAGCGGTAGGTTATTTTGTTCCCTATCCTTCTTTAGTAATTGGTATATTTTTTTTTAGATTTTGTTCGTCCAATCTGCCTTCCTCCTGTTAATATACCACGGCCACCGATAGGAACCATAATGACGGTTTGTGGTTGGGGCGCCACTGAAAATGGTAAATTAAATGCAAAAACTTAACAAGTACATTAATAATTTTGTTTTCATTTAGGTTCTCAGTCGGACATAAAACACAAAATAGAAATACCTTTGGTAGCAAACAGCGAATGTTCCAAACAAACCACCAGCACCACTCGTATTTCTCACAATCAGGTTTGTGCTGGAGGTGTCCAGGGAAAAGATGCATGCCAAGGCGATTCTGGTGGACCACTTATGAGGACATATCAAGATGATACGTCTCAATGGTATCAAGAGGGGGTCGTTTCTAGAGGACGAGAATGCGGCAGAAGGGGATATGCTGGTATTTACACCAGACTTTCGCAATATATCAATTGGATAACTCTTAGTATAGCTGGAAAAGCATCTGAAGATTAAATGTGAATCTAAGTTTTAAAATATAATTTTAAGTAATAGAATTTTTTGTAATTCAATAACTTCATTTAATAAAAGTTGCATTTTCTTTTATAATTGTGCGCTAAAGTTAAGTTTTTTTTAACTCTCAGACTTGAAATAAATTTGTGTATTTGCGTTCATTCGATTCGTTATTAAGTCTCCAAACGCGAGTACTTTGTGTAAAACTAATTTAGACTCTAAAGCAACAGTGATGCACAAATTAAACTAATATATAGGCTACATAGCCTCTTAAAATACTCTTTTATGATGTAATGATCCCGGAAAAAACTAAAATTATAATTAATTAATTAGATTTTTTTCCCATTTACTAGAAGATAATAGAAGAAGATACGACTTTGGTCAAAAGTAATTAAAAACCGTTCAGACTCTATTAGGAAAGGAAGCCATAAATTTTTTTTGACCTTCTAATAATCCCTAGCGTAAATGCTTTATAATTACATTACAGAAAACATTAAAAACAAATAGCGCTCTTCTAAAATCACATGTGTCCTTGATTAATTAGAATATAATACGAGACCGTGATTTACTTTTCAAGACTATACACTAATTATCAGTGGCGTAGCCAGGTAGGGGTAAGGGGGGTTCAAACCCCCTCCCCATGAGAACCTGGAAGGACCTTTATTTTATTACAAATTCGGAAATTCCTAACAATCGCTACAAAACTGGTAAATGCGAGAAAGATATCCGAAAAAACAGCGGGCACTCTGTCGACAAAGGTATTACTAGACAAGCAGTAAATAGTGCGTGCGAAATAGCTATATCGACATCTATCAACAGTGGTCAGTCGTTAATAAGAAAAAATCTCTAAATAAGGTTGTTATAGGTACAAATCCCAGTTTAGAGACGTCAGAAAAGTTTAAAATCAAAACAGCTCCAAAAAAAATTTCATTATTCTTCTCTCGTCTGGACCCCACAACAGAATCTAACGATTTGCGGTTCTTTTTAAAGAAAACCGCCCCTGAAGCGGAATGTGAAAAGATTGAAGCCAGATACCTCACGTCGTACTCATCATTTAAAATCACAATCAATGAGGACAACGGTAACAAAGTATTTAATCCTAAATACTGGCCACAAGGAACGTTTATATCAAGATTCCATTTTCTAAGATGCCTGAAATCCAACACGGAAACGTAGAGCACGCATCAACATAATATGCCGAACAATTAAAAATCGCACATGTAAACGTCTGCTCAATCTTTAACAGAATTTGTGAACTAGAAGTTATCTGTAAAACCAAAAATATGGACATATTATGTTTAAGTGAACACTGGGGACATTCTGAAAATATTCACCTTGTTAGCATTAATGGATATAAACAAGCGGCAGCATTCTGTAGAAGCGAACACCGGCATGGCGGTGGTATGATTTGGTGTAAAACTGAGTTAATCAGTGGTGTCGAAGCGGCAGCATTCTGCAGAAGCGAACACCGGCATGGCGGTGTTATGATTTGGTGTAAAACTGAGTTAATCAGTGGTGTCGAGCCTCTAAATACGTATGAGTTCTGCGAAGAAATGCACATAGAAGTGTGTACAATCTCAATTAAGAGACCCGACTGGAATTTGATGATAATAACTGTATACAGGCCACCCGCAGGGGATCTGTCTATTTTGATAAGCAGATTAAGACTTTATAGCAAAGAAATTCGATTATAAACTACTGACAGATGTTCTCAATTCCTTTAAAATGAATATTGTTGTAAACTCACCAACTAGATATACAAACACATCAAGTACAGGAATTGATTATATGATCACCAACATTCCTCCCACAAATTACCAATGTAATATAAAAAATTACAATTTAGTTGATCATTTAGCGCAAGAAGTAGTGATACAGGTTGATCGGAAAGAATCACCTACACCAAATTATACACTTACTAAACGAAAGATAAATAATAACAACCTAAATAATCTAACTGACCTCTTAAACAATAACGATTGGAGCAAGATAAACAATAACAACAACGGATGCAAAAATTTTGAAATATTTCTGAATGGACTAATATATTTTTTGGATATAGCTTGTCCGGTACAAAAAATTCAAATAAATAAACTTCGCAAGAATTGGGTTAATGAGGAAATCGTGCAATCCAGCAAGGACCTAAAATCGTTTTTCTGGTCACAATTAGACGCCCCTAACGAAGAAGCTAAGGAACAATACAGCAAAATGAAAAAGGCCCACAAGAAATTATTTAAAAGCACTAGACTAAAATTCTTCTCTAACGAAATTGGACAAGCGGTAAATAAAACCCGCAAAAGCTGCGAAATCGTGAATAAACAGCTAGGAAGAAAGAATAGGCAACAGAATTATTTTTTTTAAATTAATGCTTTTTAATGTTTATGCCGTATTAAAAAGACCCAAGACAAAAAAAAATTTTTTTTTAATAATTAAGAAGCGAAAAAAAGGGTCGGAATTTCAAATGAAAAATTTTCCCGCCAAAACGAGCACGTATTGCTGTGACGTATGTAGCCGAACGCGTCAGCTGCATAGATAACCAATAATAGTCAGCTGTCAGCTGTCAGCAAAACATACGCGAACGTTGTAGCGCGACGCGCGATATTTAACGTGTTTATTTACCTCCTTCGCCTGTGAAAATTAACAAGTACTACTTCTACACCAGGCAAAATATTTCTATCTATACCTAATGAATAGGTACATGATACTAACCTTAAATTTTTTCCAGTCACTTTGACACTGCAGAGTCTATTTTATGCATATTACCAGGCAACACCGATCCGTGCGGCGCGGTACGTCACATGCCGTTTTCGATTTTCCGGCGGTAATTCAAAATTGCTGAGATAATTTTCTATTTTTTTTCGGGGACAAAATTTTTTTTTTATTATTTTAAATATTATGTAGCTTATAAGTAACCCCTCAACTACATGTAAAAACGATTTCACTTAATTTATAAAATTCAGTTCTTTAGCCTATTGTGCAGGACAGGAACATCCCACATTAATCATCCAAAACACGGAAACAACGAATTCGAAACTTATCTCCAATTGATTTGCTAATCTCTTTGCCAACGACGTAAAAAAGAAAATTGAAAAACACTTCGATGAGACCACCAATGACAAAAGTGCAACTGGAAAAGTGCAACCGAATACATTTTTCTGTGAAGCTGTGACAAAAGAAGAAATAGAAAAGGTAGTAAGAGGATTTCCAAGTAAAAACTCCGCGGGTTTTGATGACATCTCTCCGAGAATACTGAAAGCTATCGTGCCCGCGATATCAACCAATCTAACATTCATGTATAATCAAATAATCACCAGAACTTTTCCAGAAATCCTAAAACTGGCTATAGTTATTCCGGTATTTAAAAAGGGCAATAAAAAAAGTGTTGAGAACTATCGACCGATTAGCTTAATTAGTGTTTTTTCGAAACTGCTCGAAAAAATAATTGTAATCCGAATAGAGAATTTTCTACAACGATTTAAGATCGTGTCCCAAGCACAGCATGGATTTCGCCCGTCAAAATCAACGGAAACAGCAAGCTGTGCAGTTTTAACTGGATCCACAAAGAAAGAGATAGAGGGAAAATAGCTGCATGTGTCTTCTTCGATCTTACACGCGCATTTGACTGTCTAAACGTAGATATTGTTAAATTGAAATTAGAAGCCATAGGAATTAGAGGTGCGATTTTGGAACTGTTAATTACTCTTTTGCAGGAACGCAAACTGTGCATCAAAATAAAAAACTGCACCTCTGAAGTATTTCAAACCAGCCTAGGCATCCCCTAAGGCTCGGTCCTTGGGCCACTTATCTTTTTATTGTTTGTTAATGACTTGGACCAACATGTGGAACCCTGCAAACTACTAAATTTCGCAGATGACACCACAGCCCTGCTATCGGCAAACTATCAGCACGAGTTGAACGCTAAAATCTATGATGTAATCGGTAAAATGAAACTATGCTGTCAAAAAAATAGGTTAATCCTTAATACAGAGAAAACCCATATCATTGTTTTTAACAAGCTCTATAACATTGTAAGTATTGACAAGCAATGTAATACTGTAAAAGTTTTAGGAATATTTGTGGACAATGATCTGTCATGGACTTCACATATTGAATATGTCTGTAAGAAACTCAACTCTGCCTATTTTGCCCTGCTCCAACTCAAAAGTGTACTTAGCACTAAAGATCTAATCACTGTCTACTATAGTTTAGCTCATTCAATTATGCAGTACAATTTGGTGATCTGGGGCAGAACAAAAGACGTGAACCGAGTGTTTATCTCGCAAAAAAGGCTAATTCGACTTATATTTAACTTAAAACCAACTGAAACATGTAAAACTACATTTTAAAACAAACAAATTTTCTACGTTTATAAATAATGTATTATCTGTTCACTGACCTCGCGGACACTAGATTTATGTTGGCATGCACTGAACAATTGGTACAGATAATTTGCTCTGTACTGTTGTTATTTCTGGTTAGAAATCTGACATTTAACCAAATTACTTAATTAATTATAAAATAAAAATTTTCATGCAATGTAACCTAAATGTTGAACCATGAATTTTACCGAAAGAGGACACAAGGCAATTTATCTATGTTAAGAAGAATTAAAAACTGCATATGGAACTATTTATGAAAATTTTGATTTTGATATCTGTCAACATGACAGCATAACCCAACATTTCAGGGAACTAAATATCTCACTAAATTTTAAAAACATGCAGTGCTGTCAATTCAATAACAAAAAAATGCACCAGATATTTCAATTTAGTGCTTTTCCTGGTTGTGAATAGATAATATATAAGGCATAATATTCAGGATTAAAAAAAATCACGATTTCCACAATTATCAAACCAGAAACAAAACCGAGTTAACAGTTTCAGTTCATACTACATCTTCGTACGAGAAAGCCCCTGAATACGCTGCCGTATCACTCTACAGAGCACTGCCCAAAGAAATTAAATTAACCTCTACAATCGGTGTATTTAAAAAGAAAGTCAAACATTACTTAGCGAATAAGAGTTTATATTCATTATCGGAACTCCATATACAGGGAATTTTTCTTTTTAGTATACATATCCCCTATGTATACTTTTATAATAAACGCAAATAGGCAATCCACTATACACTATAAACGTCACGTCACGTGGTGCGTAAAGGTTATGTTTCATGTTTGCAAATAAAAAATAAATCAAAATTAGTGGAATATCAACATAATTTTAATTCAACGATTATTCTAAAACATAAAATATCAACAATACAAAACAGAAAGGAAAATAAAAACAGCAACAGTTAAAGACTAATTTTTTGACATTAACTTAATTTGATGATTTTTGCCACAGCATGCTAATTTTTTAACGTTTATAGTGGGTTGCCTATTTGCGTTTATTATAAAAGTATATATAGGGTATATGTATACTAAAAAGAAAATTTCCCTGTATAGAAGATAGAAACAAAAAATGTATTTTCCTGTTTGTATAATATTGTATGACTTGTCCTATACCTTGTTATGTACTGGTCGAAGGATTAATAAATTGGGGTTTGATTAAGAAAGTTATTATATTACTTCAAAATATATTGATATTATATCGTCACTTTAGTTAACCCCCCCCATGAAAACATCCTGGCTACGCCACTGCTAATTATTATTAATAAATTCTCTGTCCACTGGCAAAATCGATTTGTTTATCGTTGATTTCACATATGCATTCTACGTCTCATTAAATAGTTTTTTGGTGAGTGAAAAACCGGCTTGTATCTCTCCTAAATTTTTGGTTAAACCCTTGTGTCCCGTTTTTAGACTGCTCAGACATGATCATGACTTCGAAAGTGTTACTTGTGTTTGCATTTGTACCCATTTTGGGATTAACTACAGGTAAGTCATTGTTTATTATCTTCGTTTTTTATGGTTCTTAAGATGTTATATAAGGAAATTTACATTTTTTATTTTTAATCGATTTTCGTAAATTATATTCATTTAGTAATTTCAATTAAACTAATTATAATGCAACAACGTAATATTTATTACGTTTGATTAAATAGTAATTATAAGTAAACAAAAATATTTGTATCAAATTACATGGAATGTTTAACTGGTTTTAAAGACGTATTTTATTATTTTCCGATTTTATTCACGTTAAAAGGTGGGAATACTTCAAAAAATCGGTATGGATGTTTTAAAAAATTCGTTTGTGTGTTGAAAAAAAGCGAGCTAATTGTAGTCACAAATTTAAGTAATTTATGCATCATTGCTAACTATAAACTCGGTTGGTGCAATTTAAAACTATTATTAAATATTAATGATTTAAAATTTCAATACAAATTGTTGCAAAACATTACTTGTATTCGAATAAAATTAAACTGCTTTATTATTAATAATAATAAGTATCCAGTTTTTTCAACCGGATTTGCTTCATAAGGATGTGTCAGTTTTAGAAAAGGGAGAAAAGTGTATTAGCAAAAAAGGTGAAACGGCAACGTGCACAAATGTGCTTTCTTGCAAGGCAGTAATTGATGCAATGGCTGCAGCTGAAAGTTCCAGAATAAGAGTCGCAGGAAAAGAGTGTGGTTCTCCAGGAGCACCGTTAGTTTGTTGTCAAACTCCTGAGGATTTTGCCAAAACTTTCTTTAATAAAACAAGCAACAACAACGAAAGTACGGCCATACTCAATGCTTTTGATGATCTGGACATAATCATGAACTATCCTGAAAATTCTACGACTCCATCCACGTCTGCATTGTCAAACAGAATAGATGCAGATTTATCTTCAACAATTTCAGCCATAATTGATGTTCGTATTTCAGGTGTATCGACCTCAAGTGACAATGCACAAGCAGACGGTATTACTAAAAATACCGACGCGGAAATAGTTTCCATACTTACAAACCCCCCGCCGTCAACAGAATCGGAAAACGGGCCAAATCCTGTGCCTTCGTTGTCACCTGGCTCTTCTACATCAGCATCAAATGTAATTGCAGAGACCTCAAAGCAAAAGCCTAATGATGATTCTTCAACAACTTTTTCCATAAATAAAGAGCCAGAAAATTTGGCTCGTAAAACACCAATTTCTGTGAAGAAACTTTTACCGGACCGCCACACATGTGGTTTACAAACTGAAAGAAGGCGTTCAGAAGGGGAGCCGACAGCAAGCATCGATGAATTTCCTTGGACGGCGTTGTTGAGATATACAGATGCATATGGTTACGATGCAGGATTTAGATGTTCAGCTACATTAATAAACGACAGATATGTTGTGACAGCAGCACACTGTGTTGCCACTGGCCCTGATTACTTGTATCTGTAAGTAAAGCATTTGTGTTTATTACTGAAGGTGTCAAATATTATTTGTGTCATTGTAGGAATTCTGTCCGTTTAGGCGAATGGGTAATTTCTTCTGTCGTCGATTGTGCTTTTGATTATTACCGTGAAGAATGTAACGACAGAGTGGAGGAAGTAGGCATTAGAAAGAAAATTGTGCATCCTCAATATGATCCTACCTATAAAAAAAACGACGTTGCTCTCATAGCGATGGATAGGAAACTAAATTACACAGGTGCTTTTATACATTTCTGCCAGTAAAAGTTATTAAAATCTATCCATTTAGGTTTCATACGTCCCATATGCCTTCCTGTTCAAAACTTGACGACTCCTTCTACAGGAAGCATTCTAACTACATCCGGGTGGGGAACCACAAGATATGGTAAATTTTAAAATAATTCTCTAGGAATTGTGACCACAAGAAATGTTTTTAGGTTATTTTTTGGATATTAAATCAAAAGGACAAGTTTCAGTTTGGGATAATTACGAATGCATTAGAAGAGCCTTAAGCTATTCGAGTATCTTCAGTGATCAAATTTGTATAGGAAAAACCAATCCATACGATAGTTGCACGCCTGACTCGGGAGGTCCCCTTATGGCAATTGATAAAGAAGATAAACCACAATGGTATTTGGAAGGTGTAATGTCTACAGGAGCTGGATGTAGCAAAGGAAATTATTTTGGAATTTATACCAGAATTAGTGATCACATTGAATGGATACTTGAAACACTGGGAGAAGGTCTTCCTTAAAGAGGCCATATTCAGTATTTGGTAAACCCGTATACTGCTACAATAAGTAATTTATTTAATTTTCCTTAGATTTAAATAAATCAAGCTTTGATGTAAGCTTAAACTAAAATCTGTTTAAATGCGGAAAGTAATTCGTCATTTAATTTAGTCACGCAAAACTTAAAAGAAGGTTATTCGCCAGGTATATTTGTTTATTATTTATCAGGCCTTGTTTTCTTCATTTTAGTATAATTTTACACGCATTAAAAAAATACCGACGCAAGTGTGACTAAAGTATTTCAAAAATAAGGAAGCTTTCTGAGAAGAAAAACAGTAAACAAAAATAAAAATGTATTTAGAAAAACGACTATCACCAAATATTAAATGAATGAATAAAACGTAATAAAAACAACTATCTTCTGATAATTTTTCAAATAATTCAATCAATTCATTTTTCTATTTTACTGTATTTTAGTTCTGTAATCTGAGGTGGATCTAGAACCAGATCGAAACGTTGTTCAATAAACACAATTTTGACACTTATCAATGTGTTGTTTAGTCTGATTAAGGTCGTAAATTTGGATATAAAAACAACTATGTTGACATTTTACATTTATAAATAAATTTTCGCAGATGCAAAATACTACAATGAGTTATCAGAGTAACAAAATGCCAACATAAAATTTACATATTATAAAATGAAAGTTATTTAAAGCTTACCATCAAAACATTTGTTCAAGCCAGGTAACCTGAAGGTTAACATAAAATACTAGATTAATTTTTTTAAGGTATGTATTACTATTAAATAATTTAAAAACTAATAATATTTTAAGCAGAATTTTTTCAAATATTGGTGATGGAACTGTAGTTTTATATTTTAACGGTTTAAACAGCTACCCAGCAATAGTAAAAATTGTTTGAAAATTAAGTGATTAAATTATTCATTTTTTGTAATAAACAAGTCGAAATAAATAATATATTACACATAATACTACATCCTGCATGAATTACAAAAAATATAATAATTTTTATGGTTCCCCGACCTTAACAAATTTTCATTTTGTTTAAAAATATTTATGTTGACCTTTGCAGCTACAATAAATAAATATATTTCCCTCAGTTCAAACAAAAGAATTAATGAGGAAGGAAATAAAATATTGGATCCATAAGCTTGTCTAATGTTTTGGCAGAGAGGCCATTAGCTAGTGCTTGCTCTATATTATTACAAGGTGTTGTATTTATAAGTCCTGCTAAAAACCATTGGAGTTTATTAGGAAACATTAAGGGACCACCTTGGTCTCCTTCGCAAACATAATTGGTATTGTCGCCAAAGCTTATTTCTAAACCATTTTTTTCGCTTTCGTTACTTGATAATATTTTGTGGACAACTTTTTTCTTTATTTCCACCATTTTGCCTATTTGAAAAGAGAAACTGATTTTATCAAATCAAAATTTTAATATTTCGAACCTTACCGGTAATATCATTTTCGCCCCATCCAGATGTGTAAACCGTTCTTCCAACTTCTGGTTTTTGTGATTCTTCAAAAGGTACACAAATAGGTCGCACAAAATCTACAAAATGTACCGATTATAATGTTGTTGTGATAAAACTTGTCAATTTTACTAAACTAACCTGTAAATTGAACTTTTTTGGCGAGTTTTATAAGAATCAAATTGGTATTAGGTACATCAGCTCGAACACCAGAAGTTTCTATCACAGGATCACTGCAGTAAGTATTATTTGCATAAGTTACACAACTGTTGTTGCTACGTTTGTTGTACTGTCCAATTTTAATTGTGGTTCTAAATCAAACAAATATTACTTAACATTTTTGTTCCCAAGTAAGTTTAGCTGGTAGATATTTTTTTCATAAATGTATAACTACGAAAATATAAGCTACTAGCAAGACTAATTCATATTTATCACTTAAACTTATAAATTTTCTTACATTAAATTTCCAGCACAATTGTGGGATGTTAAAACAAGCTCATCACTGATCAAAGCTCCAGCACATTTAAATTCTGATCCTGGTGTTGGATGTAGATAAGGACTCTGATAATTAATATGAACTAACCAAGGATATTCATCTAAGCCAGCGTTATTAGTGTTATTGTTATTGTCATCATTGAAATAATCGTCATAGTGTTGGAATCCGCAGATTTTCATTAACGAAGAAAAATGTTTTAAAACGTATTCACGTCTGGTTTCATGTTTTTCGGCAGCCTCAGCGAATTCCATATTTACTTTACGCTTCGATCGTTTGACTGATGAATTATTGAAATTGCCTAAGGTACCGCAACATACTTGGTTATTATCTTCGCATTTTGAAGCTTCCACAAATTTTCTTGCTGTTTCGTCTTCACTATTTACAGCTTGCTGTAAGATATTGCACGAAGATAGAGGCACACAATTTGCATTTTCGGAGTTTGGCGTTAAGCAAGGTGAAGCTGGAATATTAAAAATCAGCGAGAAGGAATTATTAGAATGGATTATATTTTACTTGTACAGAGGCTATGTCCTAAGTAAGTACTCAGTGCGGCTAGAAAACACAATAGCTTCATAACTTTTTTTTGGACGATGAACTAAAAACAACTAATTCGGCGAATTGATGTTAAACATCGTTTAGTTATGAGTATAGAAAAAACGGGTTTCAAATTCCAGTTATGTTAACCTTGACATGGAACGTATTTTTTTTAAGAAAGTTCACCTATTGAAGACCTGAATATTTAAATTTCTAATGTGGCAGTGTATATTACAATCAATGCAATACAGCAGGTGAAGGTCCCTATCTTTTGTATTGCTGACGATGATATTTCAAGAGCAAAACTATAGTTTCATTTTATTTTAGAGATTTTACTTCTACTGTAGTCATGCTATTTTTTTTTAAATTTTAATAAAGCTTCATACTCTTCTAACTAATTCAACGTGGTGTCTTCATTGATTCGTATTGATTCTATCTATTTAGTCACCTAATTGAAGTCGTGCTTAAGCTAATACCTACACATTAGCTTAATGTAATTTTAATGTACATTTCAGACATATACGATATTATCGTCGAAATTAAAAGATAAATTTGTACATGAGATGAGAATACGGCCTGTTGTTATTAAGTAAATGTTATTCACTTCTATGGGTTACCCTCCTATCCAGGATCTTTGCGGAAAGGGCTCGAAGTACTCGCATTACGAGCTTTACAAAATACCATTGGCATAGGCTACAATCAAGGAGGAGAAAGAAGAAAAGGAAAATAATACTATTTATTTCCAATAAATCTTTAAAAACAAATATATTAGATTAGAAAACTTATACAACTTTTTAATTATTTTATAAAGTAGTTGGACAAAGATTAAATTACAAGATCCGAAGGAAGTAAAAAATAGGATCCATAAGATTATCGAATGTTTTAGCAGTTAATGCATTGGCTGTTGCTGGTTGTGTAGCATTACAGGGTGCTTTGGTCACAAGTCCTACCAAAAACCACTGTTGTCGTCTAGCGGCATACATTAAAGGACCCCCTTGATCTCCTTCGCAAACATATTTAGTACTATCAGCGTTCCCGAAATATACTTCATCTTTTCCATCGGTTTGATTAAAACTTTTAATTTGATGGAGAATCCTTTTCTTTACATTTACGGTGCTTCCTGTTTAAATCCAAAAGTACATTAACTTTTTCTTTAATTGTCCGTATTAAATCTTACCTGTAATATCTTCTTCGCCCCAGCCCGAAGTATACACTGTTGAACCAACTTCAGGTCTTTGAGAATCTTCAAAGGGTAAACAGATAGGTCTTACGTAATCTAAACGGCGTTGCGATTAGTTTATTAGAATTGAAAACAGTTTTGCAAATATACCTGAATACTGAACATTTTTGGACAACCTTATTAAAATTAAATCACTATCTGCAACTTCTATTCGTCCCCCATATGCTTCTACTGTAGGATCTGTACATTCAGTACCAAAGAGTGAAGAAGTTGTACAACTACTACTATTATGTTTGTGATACTGCCCAATTTTTATGGTTGTTCTAAAAAGTTGACATTTAATGTATATTACCAGAGATGTTTAACATTTTATCTTACATCAAATTTCCAGCACATGACGAAGATGTTAAAACAAGATAGGTATTTAATAAGACACCAGCACACTTAAATTCAGATCCCTTAGTTGGATGTAAATATGGGCTTAAATATTCAATATGAACTAACCAAGGAAACTCGTCAATTCCAGTATGATTTCCCTCACTGTAATGATCATCAGAATGTTGATATCCGCAATATTTTAACGAAGGTAAAAATTCTTTTAAGACATATTCACGTCTGGTTTCTTTTGCCTCGGCAGCTTCATGATATTTTTCCTTCGGTGTTTTTGCTGGTTTTTTTGTCGTTGCAATAGTGTAACTACCTACGCTACCGCAGCAGACTTCAAAGTTGTCACCACATTTTGAAGCTTCTACAAATTTTTTCGCAGTTTCATCGCCGGTGCCCAGTGCCTGTTGCAAAATACTACAAGAAAATAAAGACACGCAAACCGCTTCTTCAGAATTAGGTGTTATGCAAGGTGTTGCTGTAATAATAATTTATTAGTCTGTTTAGTGTATTTATTATTATGACTTTATAAATTACTTACGTGCATTTAAAGTAAATTTCAGATGACACAATAACACAGTTAGTAAGAAGAAAAAATGCATGATTCGTTTCAGTTAATTTTGTTGTAACTTGTGCTAAGGTAATAGCGGATGATACGCCCAGCAGAACTGGTTTTAATATTACTGAGCTAAGAACGTTCAACGGAGAGGTACCTAAGCTTTGTAAAAAAGAACAAACACGTATAACTTGATTATTAATTACATTCTTATTTGTAAAATGTCCATATTGGAATTGTACACTACTTGAGTTATATACTCGTATTAACTGAGGTTGCCTGGAAAGTTTAGCGGAAGTTTTGAAAATTGGTAGTCTTATAGATTTTGAGGTGCTCTAACCGAATTTCTACTTTGAGACCTTGTACCGGCATGGAAAATGGTGCCATTTTGGGTAAAATGGCACCAAAAACCCGTTTTTCAAAAATATCTCCTTACCGGTTGATTTTTCGACAAAAATAGTGATGTACAAAATTGTTCTACAGAAAATTTACAATAATTCATGTCTGACTAATTTTTTTGTCAGACTAATAGTTTCGTCGTACGAGCGCCGCGAATTCAAACGCAACACGTGCATTGGTAGAAAACATTCCACTACGCGTTATACGGATGTTCCATGACTCGAGGTCCATAGCTTAAGGGCGTGTTACTGAAGTCATTTAGAGTTAAAATTGCTTAATAAACATATGTCCGGAAGTGCTTCTTTTCGAGATACAGGGTGTCCAAAAAATA
The DNA here is from genome assembly GCA_963082815.1 of Melanotus villosus. Lineage (NCBI taxonomy): Eukaryota > Metazoa > Arthropoda > Insecta > Coleoptera > Elateridae > Melanotus > Melanotus villosus. The sequence goes on along the minus strand of OY720418.1, from coordinate 30,016,927 downwards.
AGTTTTTTTTAAAATATATCGAAAACGATTTAAGATATCAAATTGAACTTTGGTATGCACTATACTGGCATGAAGACACTCTTTTTCCTTCCAACTAATTTTGACAATTCCAGCAGTGGCGTGCGTGACCGCAAAGAAATATATAATTCCAACGAAGAAAATAGTACGCCAATGCTGTTTTTCAAAATAGGTATTTGTTTCTTAATCGACAGCCAATTCTAAAAAGAAAATGTCTCTTGAGTTTTTCTGGTAGAACAAACCGTTTTCGAGTAATAATCGAAAAAGGAAAAGAGCCTTTCAACACGATTTACGCCCACAATTCAATCGCTAAGATTATGGCTGGACACTGGACACGCGTATGCACGCGCAGTCAGAGCGTATATGTTTTTTTTTTTTTTTTTTTTTTTTTTTTTTTTTTTTTTTTTTTTTTTTTTTAATATGATTTAATCAGCTCAGCATTGGTTTTGCTATACATGATTCGGTTGTTAGTCTTAATTATTAACTTATACTAACATTGTGAGGGTTAGATTCCTCATATATAACATTGTACATTTATTCGATTTAGTACATATAATTATGCTTGTTAGTAAAGGTTATGTATATATTGTAATAAGTCTTGTGGGAGTCTTCTTTTTAGTCTTTGATGTTTACCTTTTTGACCAAGGTTATATGTCACTGCACTGTTGCATTCGTTTATATTGTCAAAGAATTTGTTGCACTGTTTATTTATGTGATCGAGTAGTAGCGGTAAATTAAGTTCTTTGTGTATTTGGTCATTCCGCACAAACCACGGCGCGTTCACTGAGATTCGAGCAACTTTGTTTTGCAGAACTTGCAATTTTCTGTGGTGTGTGTTAGATGCATTTCTCCATACAGGGCACGCATATGTCAAGATAGGTCTTAGTATTGATTTATATATTAGCATAATGTACTCAACCCGCAAATGCGATTTTTTATTTATCAACGGGTATAGCATACCCAACCTGGCATAGCACTCAGTTAGTTTTTTGTTCACATGGATGCCCCATCCTAATCTGGTGTCTAGGTAGACGCCCAGATATTTGATTGCTGAATCCTTGTTGTTCCACTCAACCTTATTTTGATTTAATTTTATAATTGGTAAGTTCTTAATTTGTTTTAATGTAAAGACTTTTATTTGAGTCTTTGTTACGTTGATTTTAATTTTCCAGTTGTTATACCAGTTGTACATTTCGTCTAGGGCACTTTGTAGATGGTTCACTGCTACTTGGAGGTTTTCGCTTTGTGTTAAGACAGCAGTATCATCCGCGAACATAGCTAAGGTAGTATTGTCAACTGTCTGCAGGTCATGCATGTAAATATTGAACAGGAGTGGTCCCAATATACTACCTTGCGGTACTCCCGCCAATATTGGTCTTTTATTGGATATTGTAGTATTCACTCTCACCGAGAATGTCCTGTCTTTTAAGAAAGATGTAATTATGTTGATCAGGTAGTCTGGGAGTCCCAGTTTTATTATTTTGTACCTTAGTCCTAAGTGCCAAACTTTATCGAAGGCATTTTGTAAATCGATAAATGCTGCTACAGTATAATTCTTATTCTCAAAGCCTGTTTCTATTAGTTCGGTAATTCTCATTAACTGGTGTGTTGTTGAATGCTTTTTTTTAAATCCCATTTGATGATGCGGAATGATATTACGTTCATTCACTATCTTTTGGATCCTCTCATGTATAACTTTTTCCAATAGTTTAGAAAGTGTTGATAGTAAACTAATGGGCCTGTAGCTTTCCGGACTGTGTTTTTCTTTACCACTTTTGTGGAAGGGTAGAATGTGGGAGTATTTCCATTCACTGGGAAAGTATCCTAATCTTAGGCAGGCGTTTAGTATAGTTGTTAGGATAGCCAATGACTTTTTGGTGAGCTGTTTTAATATACTATTTGTTATTAGATCTGGACGAGGAGATTTTTTGTTGGGTAGTTTTGAAATAAAGTTCTTAATTTCTGCCGGTGAAGTTGATTCCATTTCTATGGGGTGCTGGCTATTGAAGCTATTGTTTATTTCGATTACTTCCTGTTGCAGGTTTTGTATGGTGTTTGCGTCATTGGGTGTAAATACTTTTTCGAGGTGCGATGCTAGAAGATTAGCTTTGTCTTCATCAGTTGCATATGTGTTGCCATTGGCTGCTAGTAGGGGAATGCTATTAGGCTGCCTTAATAATTTTTTGGTAGCCTACCACATAGTTGCGTCTCTTGGCTGGAGTTCTTCAATGTATTTGTTGTATAAATTATACCTGTAGTTATCCAATTTCATCCTGACTTGGTGGGTGAGCTGATTATGTAGTGTTTTAAGGTGTGGTCGTCTAGTTCGTTGCCATTCACGTCTGGTTCTGTTCTTTAGTTTGATTAAATTCACTATTTCAATTGGAGTATGATTACAGTTGCGTTTTTTTAGCTTCCATGGTGTTAGAGCTGGTTGAACACTTGTTTTTACTGCTTGAGTATACTGGTTGATTGCCTCATCAATATCACTAGTGGAATGAATTGGTCCGAAGTTTTTGATATTTTTGTCAAGCTCTCGTTGAAATATATTCCAGTCCATTTTGCCTTCAATTAATTTTGGTAATACAGGTGTTTGCAGTGGTTCGCTGAAGAAGGAGAGTGTTACCGGTAGGTGATCCGAGTCAAGTTCATTCAAAACAGTTTGATGGATAGGTTTTTGAAAGTTTTTAAGTAAAACGACATCCAAGATATCTGGTTTGTAGTCTGGTCTATGGGGGTAGTAGGTATACTCTATAGGGGCTGACATTTGTATGTTGTGATTCGTCAGTATTTGGTTTAGTCTGGCACCATTCGGGTTATCAGCTCTACAACCCCAGAATTTCTGTTTGCAATTTAGGTCTCCAATTAGCAAGATTGACTTGTTTGTGCAAAAAATTTTGGAGATATCTTCTTCTAAAATCCGTTTATTGGGTTGTTTATAAGCTGCGTAAAGTAAGATTTCAGTTTTATTTTCTAATTCCAGGTTAATAGCTACAGTTTCTAGGTTTTCAAGGTTTAGATCAGGTAACATATAGTGAGCTAATTTTTGTTTAATTGCGATTGCCACTCCTCCAGATGCTGTCTGCGATTCTCTATCTTTCCTATATAGAGTATACCCTGGTAACTTGAAGATTTCTGTATTTACAAGATGTGTCTCGGTGATACATGCCACGTCAACGTTATGTCTAAACAAGAACTCGATAAATATACTGCGCTGTCTTTTTATGCCATCAGCATTCCAATTTAGGACTGTTATATTACTAATTGTGAGTTTTTTATTTGGATCCATATGAGGAAAGTAATGGTATTAGTGTTGTAATATAGGGCATAATTTTATCAAGGTGTGGTATTAATAGTTCAATTACTTTTGAGACAATACTGGTTAGTAAGTCCTGTTCTTCATGTTTAGTTTCATGATTTCTGTTTGGTTTGGTTGGTAGTTCAGGAAATGATCTGTTGTAGTCTTGTTGTTCTTGGGGATTCCATTTTTGATTATTTTGTCTATCAGATACTTTTGTTGTGTCTGGTGAAATCCACGCTCGTGTTCTAGTTTGACTTAAATTTGGAGGGTTGTATTTACGACTAACTTTCTGGTAATAGTTACATCCTCTGAAGTTCGCGGGGTGAAGTTCTTTGCAGTTCACACATTGAGGGGGATCAGTAGGTTTTTTTGGACATTTATTATACTCATGATTATTTGTGCACTTGACGCATCGAGGCTCCATTTGGCAATAATTCCGTGTATGGCCGTACAGTTGACATTTTTTACATTGTGGAATTTCTTTTGATTTTCTCCTTACTTCTACTTCAATAATACTATATTGGATTTTCTTTAAGTTTATAATTTCCTTTGCAGTTGTGGTCTTCTAGGTCCACCGCGCATAGCGGTATGGGCTTTCTGTCCTTGTTATAAAGACGAGTAACTTTAGTTACAGGGTATTTCAGGTTTTTTAACTCTTCTATTACTTCGTTCTCAGGGATTGAGACCGGAAGGTTTCGGATAATAACTGAAAATTGGTTTTTTTCGGGGTCTTTAAATGTGTGGTAATTTAATTTATTGTCGTTATAAAGTTTGGTGATTTTTCTATAATCCTCAATAGTGCTTAGATTAATTCTTAGTTTATCCCCTTTTTGTGCTGTCTCAAAAACTCCTGTAGCGTTTTCTTTAAGGTCTTTTATAATTTCTTGATGTTTTAGTTGAGAAGCATAGTGTAAAAATATTGGTGGAATTTTTATTTTATTTTCTTGTGGTGAGATAGGAGAAATATTTTGTTCGTCGATATTCATTTGCTCTACAGCTGCAGCGTATTTACCTTGATGAATTATGTTTGAAGCACTCTGAATGTTGTCATTTGATAAGTAGTATTTGTTAGCTGCGATTAGTGTGGATGGTTCGAAGTAATACTTTTTATTTAATGTAACAGGAGGTGAAAGATCGTTATTATTTCTCTTACCCATTTTGTTGTGATAAGGGACCCCCCCGCGGGGGTTTGTTTGTTCTGCTGAGATATTTACGGATTATGGTTAACTAGAGTTTATTTAAAAATGATAACTACAAACTATCGATAAGCACTTGACCTCAGGTCAGCTTGCACTCGTTGTTTGATAATGCAGAGAGGAGACCGCAAAACGACCTTACTCTCCAAAAGTCAAACGGGCACTCAGCGTATATGTTGACTCATCTTGCGACTGCAAAAATTATCATGCAGTCAATTGATTTCACACCTGCTGAGCGTCGAGAACTAGAAGACATTCTATACAATTTAGATAGCACAGTGGTACTCGAGGCATGTTGGGTGCACCAATTCATTAATTTTTCCACGTCGTTATTGTCACGACTGATTCGCGAGCCTCTTAGATCAACATGCTGCTCGGAACTGGCAAAATATACGTTGCAGAGTTCTTCAATCCCTTCGCAAACGTTATGCAGGAATACCATCCCGAAGGTCCACACGGTAAACACGCTGTCCTTGATTCCTCGGCCATGAGTAAGGCCACCAATGCACTTCATTGTCATCATTAGTGATTGTTCAATCGTCATATCTGACCACGTACCACACCAAAACTTATCGGAACGTCGGATTGTAAACCACCCTTTGGTAGTAAATGACTCATATTCATCAGCAGTCATTTTTTCTTTTAAACCATACATATCTTGCAGATACAAATGGCAAGACTTGGTGTATAAAAAGTGGCCGCTGGCATGGAAGTAAGGCAACATTTTATGCATGGTGTCAAGATGTAGATGCCAGTTACCCATCATTTCTGCCTCGATGAATTGTTTCAGCAGCGTAACCATCCGGAAGTATAATACCCATAACTTTGCTGTGGCGCCGCGTTGTTCGAATTTTACCAGCTACTCTTCGAATTTTTTAGCAAGTTGCTTGTAGCATTCCTGGTCTGCCTCGAGTACCACTATCCTGTCTAAATTGTATATAATGCCGTCTAGTTCTCGACGCTCAGCAGGTGTGAAATCAATTGACTGCATGATAATTTTTGCAATCGCAAGATGAGTCAACATATGCGCTCTGACTGCGCGTGCATATGCGTGTCCAGCCATAATCTTTTCCTTTGCAAGCGTTTTCTGAAATAACTAGTTCAGTTCAAATTATTTTTTTACAAAAGTTTTTCGATTATTAGTCGAAAATGGCTTGTCCTACCAGAAAAACTCAAGAGGACTTTTCTTTTTAGAATTGGCTGCCGATTAAGAAACAAATATCAATTTTGAAAAAAAGCAGTGGCGTACTATTTTCTTCGGTGGAATTATTTATTTTTTTGCGGTCACGCACGCCACTGCTGGAATTGTCAAAACTAGTTGGACCGAAAAAGAGTATCTTCATGCCAGTGTAGTGCATACCAAAGCTCAATTTGATATGTTAAATCGTTTTCGAGATATTTAAAAAAAAACTTATTTTTTGAACACCCTGTATCTCGAAAAGGAAGCACTTTAGGACATATGTTTATTAAGCAATTTTAACTCTAAATGACTTCAGTAACACGCCCTTAAGCTATGAACCTCGAGTCATGGAACACCCGTATTATAACCCGCAGTGGAATGTTTTCTACCAATGCACGAGTTGCGGTTGAATTCGCGGCGCTCGTACGCCGAAACTATTAGTCTGAAAAACAAATTAATAAAACATTAATTATTGTAAATTTTGTGTAGAATAATTTTGTACATCACTATTTTTGTCGAGAAATCAACCGGTAAGGAGATATTTTCGAAAAACGGGTTTTTGGTGCCATTTTACCCAAAATTGCACCATTTCCCATGGCGGTACAAGGTCGCAAAGTAGAAATTCGGTTGGAGCACCTCAAAATCTATAAGATTACCAATTTTCAAAACTTCCGCTAAACTTTCCAGCTAGAACTACCAAATGACTGAACTACTCGTATTAAACTTATATCACAAACCATAAAAAGTAAACTTGTAAATCCAAAAACTAAATATTATTCGGCTTCTGGATATTATCCGATTTTAAGGTCCGTGAAGTTAGCAAAGTAGTAAAAGCACTAACGTTTATAATTTGCATATTATTAGTGCATCGTTAGTGCACGTTAGTGCACTATAAATTAATATCAGCAAAGTGCGCATTTTATAATTATCGCAAAATATTTTTTTTGCTAGCTTCGCACCTAGCAAAGTGTTTTTCTAAAATCCGAAGGAAAACGTGTGAAGCGATTAGTGCTTCGTTAGTGCACGTTGGTGCACTATAAAGTTTTCGCCAAAAATTATTCGCTCTCAATATATTGCGTATTAATTAATTTTTGCTAGCTTCGCGCCTAGCGAAGTGTTTTTCTAAAACCCGAGGGAAAACCTGTGAAGCGGTTAGTGCATCGTTAGTGCACGTTAGCGCACTATAAAGTTTTCGCAAAAAATTATTCGCATTCCAGAAATTAGGTATCAATGTTTTTCGCGTTCGCACCTAGCCAAGCTTTTTTCTTAAATCCAAGGGAAAACCTCTGAAGAGGTTAATGCTTCGTTAGTGCACGTTAGGGCAATATAAAATGTTCGCAAAAAACTGTAGACTTTCAAGTTATAAGTAACAATGAAATTCTGTTTTATATTTTATTTCCATGCTAAAGTAGTAGGTAGCACACGATAGTAATTTCATGTTAAAATATACTATTAATTTTAATTAAATATTATTTTGTCTCTTTTCAATAATAAATTAAGGAATAATTAAAATTTTATTGAGGTCGATTTTGCCTATTTAATGAATATATTTATGCCAAATGGTGAACACCTTGCTAAATAAAGGTATTATTGGTTAATACGCTTAGTAGTTAGGCATTACATACATTTTTACCTTTAAGCTTAATTTTTTTTAACAGCATATTTATCAAAAATGCTAAAACTTACTTGAACAAAAAATGTTAACTTGTTTCTTAGATTATTTGTAAGAGTTGTGGAATTTCGAAGCAGTGCATTCTAACACACCGAAATGCTAACGAAATATCTTGAACAGTTAGGCATTTGCTATTATTTTAAATCGGCAACTTTGAAATTGTAAATACCTTATGAATATATCTTTTAAACTGAAGTAGTTTAAGGATGAAATTGTGAACAATTCAAAAAACTCACGTCTTCTTCACAAATATTATATTAACAATTTACTCCACCTGAAATATGGATTTTAATTATATGAAGTAGTTTACTTAAAAACATTATGGATAATAAGCAATAAACAAATGAAAGAATTTTTTTCAGCTTATCTATAAAAGTAATAATTTACATAATAGTATATGGCATAACAAATATTTATCTAGCCTAGTATGAATTCTGATCATTAAATAAATTATGCTATAATAGATAAACAAAAATCTCTAATAGTTCTCTACAATCTGAAAACATACCCATAAGTGCAATAAACAATTACATTTTTTAGAGGTTTCTAAAATAAGTAGATATGCAATATTCGCCCAAGTAACAATTTTAATTCCCGCTTTAATTTATTTAACTGAACTTCTTCGGCCAAGAAATGTTAACTTTGTCCTTAGGTTTTCATTCATTTCATTTCGGTAATTCATATTCGTTATTAACTAATAGCTTTGTAATAGGAAAAGCCAAGTAGTAGAAAACGAAATACTCCTATAAAAGATTATTCTGAAATAATTTATTCCGAATAATTTTCTAGTCTAACTATAATTGAAATAATTAAAGAATTTTGATCTACCTGGCCACGATCCATGACTAACCGTAAAGTCGTGCCGTTTTGTATGAATTTGGGTTATATCGTAAAACCATAAAATAAGCTTCAGACCTTCCAAACATATTCGCAAAATATAATAAGAAATATTTTGAGTTAGATATCATAGTAACTATTTTTGTATTGTATCATATAAATTGATTTGATTGAAAGCACAAGTTTTGTTAGATAAAACTTTATTGAAATTGTAACGAATAGGTATTAATTCAAAAATACAACCAACTGACAACAGTCGGTTGATTTTATAATGTTGTGAATCAACATACTAATAAGTTTCAACGATCATTATTATCACAAGAAACATTAAAAATTCGCTAGTATTTCGGTGTGTTAGAATGCACTGCTTCAAAATGCCACAACCTTTACAAATAACCTAAGAAACAAGTTAACATTTCTTGTTCAAATAAGTTTTGCCATTTTTGATAAATACGTTGTTAAAAAAATTAAAGCGTAAAGATGTAAATACATATATGTAATGCCTAACTGCTAAGCGTATTAATTAATAATGCCTTTATTTAGCAAAGTGTTCACCATTTGGCATAAAGATATTCATTAAATAGGAAAAATCGACGTTAATAAAATTTTAATTATTCCTTAATTATTGAAAAAAAAGAGTGCAAAACTAGCGACCTTGCACTATTATCCCTGCTACAGAAATGTCCCAGGACGCCCTATGCTCCCTATGGAGCTACAGGATTAAGTAAGTAAGTAAGTAATTATTGAAAGGAGACAAAATAATATTTAATTACGATTAATAGTATATTTCAACATGAAATTGTTATCATGTGTCTTCAGAGGTCTCGGATTTAAGAAAAAAGCTTGGCTAGGTGCGAACGCGAAAAAAATTGATACCTAATATCTTGAAAGCGAATAATTTTTCGCCAAAATTTTATAGTACACTGACGTGCACTACCGAAGGACTAACGTACACTAACGAAACACTAACCTGTTCGGAGGTTACCCTCGGATTTTAGAAAAAAATTTGCTACGTTCCAACGCGAAAAAAATTGATACCTAATATCTTGAAAGCGAATAATTTTTTGCGAAAACTTTATAGTGCACTAACGTAAAATAACGATGCACTAACCGCTTCACAAGTTTTTCCTCGAATTTTAGAAAAACACTTTGCTAGGTGCGAAGCTAGCAAAAATAAATTAATACGCAATATCTTAAGAGCGCATAATGTTTGGCGAAAACTTTATAGTGCACCAACGTGCACTAATGAAGCACTAACCGCTTCACACGTTTTCCCTTGGATTTTAGAAAAACGCTTTGTTAGGTGCGAAGCTAGCAAAAACATATACATTTTTTGCGAAAATAATTATAAAAAGCGCACTTTGTGATGTTAATTTATAGGGCACTAACGCGCACTAGCGATGCACTAATAATGTGCAAATTATAAACGTTAGTGTTTTTATTACTTTACTAACTTCACGCACCCCCGATTTTATGCTTTAAAATTTGGAAATCCCAATAAACTAGTGGAATGAAATTCTAAATTTACAAATCTACAAAATTAACTTACATATTGTTTTAGACTCAACGATGTAGACTGACCTCATTTATGCAACGATTGCAGTTTTTGTTAAGCATATGATTACTAAAAAAATTACAGTTTTACGTCCCACTAACAATAAAAGGTTATCGTATTTTATTTATTTATAGTGCTCGGTGTACTGTGTCCTCACAATAATAACGGCGAACATACAGATGACCTAATAAGTATAGATAGTAACGATTTAAGATTATATGCATTTAGTATTTTTTAACAGAGTTTTGCAAACCGTAATAATGAGCTGGGAAGTACATATCTACATATTGTCGCCTGTTGAGCATGTCAGTTAATTTTTGATATATTTTGCAACGTATTTTTAAATTACGAATAGATTATGTAATGTATTTGTTTTTAAATATTGGAAATAAACGATATTATTATATCATCTTCTTTTTACCCTCTCCTTTTTTCTTCTTCTTTTGACTAATTTCAGGGCAATGGCTCGCAGTAAACTGACACTGCAAGTATTATAACACATGTCATTACACCTATACCTGATAGGAAACCAACCTTTTCAATCGAAGATCTACGAACGGTGTTTACTTAATTCTAGGAATTTGCTTTTACATTAATGTTTCTCAGAGTATTTCAAATAACAGTAAATTCATTATGCTTTAAACAAAGTAGTGTTACATCAGGTGTTGAAGAAACACTTTATAAACATTTAGAGCAATGGACGATGCTGTAAATTCACAACGGGCAGTAATTTTTCTTTTGTGGAAAAAACTAGGGATACATTGACTCGTCTACGATGGAAACTAGTTCCATTATTCTGAATTAGCCCGAGTGATTTTCACTTTTCTTGCGAAATAGAGAATCGTGCACTCATTTTCGTTCTTTTCTGTAGGTCAAAGCTGTGGTAAACTCCAAAAAGAATCTTTGAAGAGAGTTTCGAATTAGCAAAAACTCATAAATATTAGTGGGGACTGTATAATAGTTAAAAGAGCTTGTAATATTGAAGAAATCTAAAGAAATAAATATTTTATGAACTAATTCCCATGGTACCATTTTCATTTTTTAATGATAACAGTGTGGGTGCAATGTCACCTTACATCTACCGAAATGCTAGTATACATGAAATCACAACTGGTATCTAAGGGATTTTATTATAATTACGATTTAAATAACATTGGTGAATGAAATAATAAATGAAATAGTATGCCCCTGAAAAATCATCATCTGTACCTGCTTTATCTTCGGCTCCTATCTATAGCATCATACAATGCCGTATTGTGTAAAATGTGCTGCATGTCAAGGTTTATCTGGCCGGTCGGTCCGCACCAGACAGCAGTTGACGTACCTACTACATTTACACGTTCAGTGTCAAATATTCGTAATTATACAGGGTATGCCGAAAATCGCGCATAATATTTATATCACGCGATTCTACGTCAAAATCCAAGTAAAAAACTCCAGTACCAATTTGCTGTTAACTCTTTAGTTATGGAGTTATTAGCAGCCCTAAGACGTATTCTGGTTTGCTTGTCGTGTCATATTTTTATGAAATAATGATTTTTAGCCGTAGTTTAATCAACAAGAGAAATAATCTGTAAATGTGCTCAACATGCCCTTTGTTTAATTAGAATTTCCAACCGAAGTTTGAAATTTTTGCAGGGCTTGTGCTTTTCATAAATATTGCAACAATACAGTTATATTAAATCAAGCGGGTTGCTATTGGTGATATCGCAGGTGACGTAGTATGACTGACCGTACAGTGTTGCTAAGTTTACAAGACTTTAATTAACAATTTTTCAAAAACTACACGTTTTGGCCTAAAACAGTTATACAATTTTTTGTCCAGTTTTTATCGCAGAATCGCGCGATGCGAATATTATGCGCCATTTACGATACATCCTGTATAAATACCATTAGTTTTTCCTACATATTGAACTGATAGAAACATCTGCAATAAAAGCAAATATTTTTTCAAATGCCTCTTGTAGTTAATAAGTAATAAATAACAAAACGGGGCCCATTTTTAAAGTTGATCTATTTGAAATGCCGATAAAAATTAAAGTGACCCAAATAATTTATTAAACTTATACGACATGAAAAGGGTACCCACTATTATTAATCTTCAAGAATGGTCGATATTCCTTTAAATGTTTTGTTTCGTTTGATATAACAAATCATGCTTTGTACGCTAGCACACTTCGGCGGGAATATAGCAATGGCTTTTATCAAATATTGTCTTTTAACTCATTCAAACGATTAGAATGGTTTTGAAACAGTTTAAATACCTTTGATTTGAGGTAACCCCATGCAAATTAATCTGCATAAATCTGGAGAACATTTATCTTACTATTGTCATGCTTCTGTTCGCTAGATGCGGTCGTGCTCTAGTTATCTTGTTGGAACCATATACCTTCATGAAGCTGCAGCTGATTCATAGAGTTCACCAAAAATGTTTGTAACATTTTTGTGTATAGTTCTGTATTGGCACGCTAATCAGTTTTCCAGTCTCACCTTTAAAGAAATAAGGGCCTATAATGAATGCACAAAATATACCACATCGAACGGTATCTTTTTGTGGGTGCTGTGGTTATTCAAAACAAATACGATGATTCTGTTCTGTCCAAAAATGTTGGTTCTTCTTGTTCTTTTCTCCGCTTAATTGAAAATAAGCTTCTTCGTTCATAATTAGATGAAAACTTAAATCATTACCTTCAGTGAAGATCTCATCGCAAAACTGTAATCTACGAATTTCGTCTCCCTGATTGAGTTTTGAAGCGTTTTGAAGTGTTTTGTCATTATTTGTATGGAAAAAGGTGCAAACCTTTTTTAAAATTTGATACTTACTATGTTGAGATATTCATAATTTGTCTGCTAAATGCCGCGTTAACTAACTGTGAGTGGCGTCTATCATTCCTAGCTTTAATAATTTTAACAAAGTTTTCATCGCTCGGTTTCTCAGCCGCTGTATATCATTTTTTACTGAACGGGTCTCTATTGCCTTCTTCATACTCAAATTTTGTTAGCAGAAAGATAAACATTACAATAACATTTTCTACGAGAATCTTGTTGAGTGTGAATTACAGAAAAAGCTTTTTGAAAACAGTTTTACTATTCTTACATGGTCAGCAATTAGCGAGCATTCCACTCCAATTATTAAAACTTATGACATGACTTAAGGCTACTAAATAACAAAGCACTAATTTGAGATTCAAATTTGCCGTAGCAAATGATAAACATCGTTCAATTTTATAAATGATACACTTTATATTCTAGCCCTCTTGGTTCAAAGATTAGAGGCAGAAATCTGAATTTCTAAGAAATTTGGTAGTAACAAAAAGTTTCGAGGAAAATGTACCCAAAACAAACATATATCGTATATTCATTACGTTGAAGATTAATTTATACGGTTAAATATGCTACTGTAAACATTAAAAAATGAAAAATAAAGTATTGTGCATCCCAACCTGTGAATAGTTGAACCAACTTCAGATCTTTGGGAATCTTCAAAGGGTAAACAGATAGGTCTTAGGGCCTAGGGACTAGGATACAAAACGTTACATAGTCAATTGGAAATAATGCAGGAATGCTGCAGAGAGTACAATTCCATTTTTTGCATAGAATAGACCTTTGCATCCAGGAAAATGGTGGTCGCTTTGAACGTTTGTTGTAAATGTATAAATAAACCTGCTTATTACTAATAAACTTTAACAAATTGTCGTTTCGTCATTTGTTTCTTAGAATACCAATTTACTAGATTACATTTGTTTTAAGAAATGTTCTGCACGGTCACTCAGATTTTAAATTTTTGTGTTTAAACCATAACAGGCATCACAAATTAGAAAGAGGCAAAAAAGTTTACCACTGAATGTCTCCTTCTGAAAGAAAAATTTTAATTATCGGTCTTGCCATTAAAGAGTTACTGTCTGATATGGACCGTCACACCAATGTTTCATAGACTAATGGTTCATTGATAATAACCATTATTGTCATCTCAAAAGATGTGGTGGGTACCTAACTATATTTTTCAAAATACAGAATATAATTTATTTTATTCCTTATTGTAAACGGGTTTTGGCATAATCGCACAGTGACGTCACGTAATACAATTCTCTTCATTCTCTTACATCTTACAGCTATTATAGTTGTTTTAAAGTGTGCGTTTTGAAGTTTATTTTTACGTCTGTACTATTATTTCCTTCTGCTGTTACGCCTGTTGTACGGCTATGATAAAATGTGTTTCTTCAATAACAAAATTATAGCAAAGAGTATAAATTGATGATTTTTTTCTGAGGGTATGGGGCCATCGAAAAAATATGGAATAAGTGTATAAGTGTTGAAGAAAGTTACCTAGAAAAATAAAGGGTTGCTATTGTGGTACGTGTTTTTTTTTCATGGCTAGGTAGATAACATAAAAATACGCCCTCATATAACTCGTACTAGAAAAATAATAAAAAGATTATCAATAATGTAAATTTATAAAATTATGTATTACTTAGTAAAAAAGTAATACGGAGCACAAATAACATTGTATACAAATCGTGCTACTGAAATTTCTTTTCATGGGTAAAAATTTCCATCACTTTTATAGTCCAGTCAACGAACGCTCAATAGGGGGGTGTAGAATGCATGGAGGGTGTCACAATTTTTGACTTCAGGGCTTTGTTTGGAGTCGTTAGGAGGTAAACATACTAAAAGTCCCCGGACATAGGTGGTGAGCGGGGTGCAGGGGGGGAGGCCGAGAAGATCCCTCTTTTAGGTTTTTTGCTTATATCTTGAATAAGGTGCGTCTTAGCGAAAAAGTTATTATATACAAAATCAAAGGTGTCAAAATTTTCCACATTTTTGGTTGGTAAAGTTTTTTTATATCTCCAACCGTTTATGCGATATCCGCTATCAAAGATCGCTAATTTTCGAAAAAAAAAATATAAAAAGTATATATCATTTTGAAGGAAATTTAATCCTGTACAACTTCTTTTGTGGGAATTTTTCTGTAAACCGAAGAGATGAGGTGCTAGAGAGAAAAGTTTAACGAAAAACGGGAGGCAAAATATTTTCTTGCGAATATTAACGATTTTTGATAGAGGATTTCTCATAAACGGTTGGAGATAGAAAAAAACTTAAAAAAGAAAAAATGTAGGAAATTTTATCATCTTTGATTTTGTATATAATGACTCTTTTGCTAAGATGCACCATTTTCTAGATATAAGCAAAAAAACAAAAAAAGAGACCTTCTCGGTCCCCCCCTGCACCCCGCTCACCACCTATGTCCGGGGACTTTTAGTATGTTTACCTCCTAACGACTCCAAACAAAGCCCTGAAGTCAAAAATTGTGACACCCTCCATGCATTCTACAATCCCTTTATTGACTGGACTATTAATGGTTAAATAAACAATAAAGTATTCGTACACACACATACAATGTGATTTTTTAAAAACTCAATTGCAGCAGGCCGTATTCTGACTTAATACAGACAGTTCTAAGGTTATTAAGACAGAATACGGCCTGCTGCAGTTGAGTTTTTAAAAAAACCACATTGTATCTACCTCATCAAATTTTGTTTTTTAATTTGCAGATATAGTACCTATACAATAAAGAATGTTCAAATTTGAGGTCAAAATTTAAATATGTTGCCATTTAAGTATATTTTTCGGACTAGACTGGGCTGGCTTGTTTGACAAATGGCAACTCGAGGCATTTCCGGTTAGTGAATATGGAGCGCTATATTTATGATTGAACAATGCATGTTTATTGTGAAAAATTATTTGATGAAAGTTTTACACAAGTAAATTTCGTACAAATCGTAGTGAACATGCTCCAACAGTCAACGCCATTCGAGATATCCGAATGAAATTTGACGAAAGTGGTTCAATACAAGATCAAAGAATCAAAACCTACAGTTGTAGTGATCGTTTATAAAAAAATAAAGGACACTCCAAAAAGAATATTTGAGGGGAGTCTCGCGTTAGCAAAAACTTATAAATGTTAGTAGACTGTATAGAAAAAAGCATTGTAATGTTAAAGAAATGTAAAGAAATAAATGTACCTATTATGAATCAATTCAGGCAGCCTGAGTAGTTCCGTCAGGTAAGTGCCTGCTAGCTAGCCGGCTGACACGGGTTCGATTCCAGCGGTGGCCATAGTATCACAGTATCATCACAGTTTAAAATAAATCAGTCATTTTACTGGCACTAGTTTCGTGTCAAGAGAGATTATGTACTCCTGGCATACTGCGCAGTGGTGTTAATTTTGGCATTCGAAGTATAACCACAGTCTGACTGTGGTATACGTGCTTTTGAAAGTCGCGCCAATTTGACCACGCCTTCTCAAATCCAGGCATAATGCACACTAACCTTTTTCGTGTCGAAAAGTTCAAAGTGCCGACTCAGAGTGAAATGACTGATTTATTTTAGACTGCGGTATTATGTATGAGTGTGTTGTGGATAAAAGCTGGTTGGAGTGTGATGCAAGTCCAAAATTGACCCATCACCTCCACTGCACACCAGCAAGTGTGAATGAACTTCGACACTGCATTGCGGTAGAAGAGGGAATTGATTATGTATGATGTACGAGATCAATTCCCCTTATGTTTGCAGTATTATGATACTATTTTCATCTTTTAATGATAACAATGATGGTGCAATATCACAGTACATCCATCAAAACACTAGTAAACATTACATCACAACTGGTATCTAAAGGATTTTATTATAATTACTGATTCATATGACATTAGCAAATTAAAATTTAAATTTAAATTGCCCTTGAAACATCATCATCTGCAATTGTTTTATCTTCTTCTCCTATCTATAGTCTCATACAATGCCATATTAAATATTCAGTATTGTATAAGAAAAGAACTTCCCTAAAGAAAAATTATATAAATAAAATGTGCTGCATGTCAAGGTTTACCTTATTTTCTTTGCTTGCAGCTAAACGATATCTTCAGGACGGTCCGCACCAGACAACAATTCATGTAGGTACTACATTAACACCTACAGTTATGCGAACTGTTCGTTCTCTTAAGGCGAATAAGACAAACTCGTTAATAAGCACAAATTGTTGCTATTCGCCAGAATTGTTCAACAACATGTTTGTTTTTACCTCTAAGATTTATTCAGTCATTCAACATAGGGTTGCCAGTTTTGGTTTTCAAAATTAAGAATAATTTACAATATAAGAAAAATGTATGGCATGTTTATAAACAGTGTTATAAAGATAGACATGGTTGGTGCAAGAATGAAAATAAATCTCACATCAACTCCAAATTGCCAAAATCAGCTCCAAAATAGCAATGTTTTATTGTTAAATAATCGTAATTATATAGATAACATTATTTTTTGCTACATATTTTGAAATCATAGAAACATCTGCAATAAAAGCAAATATTTTTCCAAATAATAATTATTATAATAGGTAATATAAATCAAAAATAAAGAGTGCCATTATAAATTTTTTTGAAATACCGGTTAAAAGATAAAAACTAATCAAAATAATTTATTGAACTTATGGGACATGAAAAGAGTAAACATTATTATTATTTTTAATAATATTGTACGCTAGCACATTTTGGCAGCAATATGTAAATTCAGTTAATTCGTTTTCTAAACAGTCTAAACGACTTTGACTTGACGTAACCTCATGTAATAGTATCTGGAGAAATCGGTGGAATGTGCTGGATAAACTACGTTTCCAGACTACGATTTTAGTTGATTTGGGAACATTTGTCTTAGAATTGTCATGCTTATGTTCGTTATATGTATACAATCGTCCTACATCTTGCTGGAACCGCACACCTTCCTGAAGCTGTAGCCTATAACCTATAACGTCCACCAAAAATGTTTGTAGCATCTCTGTAAATTGTTCTAAATAGAAGCTAACTATTTTTCCAATTTCATCTTTAAAGAAATAAGGGCCTAAAATGCCTGCACAAAATATACTTTTCGCACTCCCGAGAATAAAAAGCTTATCTAATCCCTCATTTCAGCGACGTAGGTTCAATTTCAGTCCCAGAGGGATTAAAAATGATACAAAGTCCCTAGGGACTAAAGTAAAAATAAACAGATGTTTCCATAATAACCTAGTAACATACCATATTTTTTTTAATTTATTTAATAACTCCTATAACCTAGTTACAATTGTATTTAGAAAAACAGTGTTACTATGGTGAATTTAAACAACAGGTTAAAGAAATTTGTATTGTCAAAATTGTAAGATTAATTCTTCTTTTACACTATTATGGTTTCATATGATATGGGAAATAAACTTCACCCTCAGAATTAAATGATGCACTTTAGTCCCTGGGTATATAATATACTAGTACCAAACTATATTTTTTGTGGTTGATGTAGTTGTTCAAAACAAATACACTGATTCTGTTCGGTCCGAAAATGTTTATTATTCTTATTTTTTTCTCTGCTTAATTCAAAATAAGCTTCCCCTCTCATTATCAGATGATAAATTACATCATTACGTTTATTGAAGATCCAATCGCAAACTGCAACCCACGAATTTCGTCCCCCTGATTGAGTTTAGGAGTCTTTTTCCATTTGTATGGAAAAAGATGCAAACCTTTTTTTAAAATCTATTGCGTACTATGTCGATATATTCGTAATTCGTCTGCTAAATGCCGCCTGAACTAATTTTAATTGGCGCTTACCATATTCCTAGCTTCAAGCTTACTAGCAGGAGTTCTTATCACTTGCCCATGTTAAAATTTTTTTAGCAGAAGGTGCAACATTATGATTAAATTTTCTGCAAGAATCTTGTTGATTCTAAATTACGGAACAACTTTTCAAAGACTGCTTTGCTATTATTACAAGGCCAGCAATTAACAAGTGTTCCATGCCAAATAAAACTTATGACTTAGGGATACAAAGTGACATATTACTAATATTTATTTAACTTTAGTTTTATCATAGCAAACGATAAAAATTCCTCAGTTTTATTAATAATATCCTTTATATTCCACCCCTGCTTGTTCAAAGGTTAGAGGCAGATAGCTTAATTTCTACGAATTTTGGTACCTAATAACCTAAAACATACATTGTTATTACCTTGAAGATTAATCGATGCGGTTAAATTTAATATGCTATATGCTGTAAACATTGAAATATAAAAAATAAAGTGTTGTGTATAACCCGGATACTGTTGTGTAATGATAGAAGCTAGAGATACAGGAATTCTAGTTTTGTCCATATATGTTACAGCTAGTAGACGATTCAATATTCAGAAATTATGGTTTCGTAGAATTGATGCGTTTATTTGAATTAATTGCACTATGCGAAAAGTACCTACATAGAAAACAATCTATCTATCTATCTATCTATCTGTGGCTTCGGAGTCCTCTGTGGACCATCGCCTCCTTTCGGTAACCAAGCCTGTGTTTAGCTAGTGGCTAGCCGCCTGTTCAACTCCTTGAAACAATATCCAAGGGGTGCTCGTTTATTATATTTCTTTTACTTTCTTTACTATCTGTGACCATTCCTTCCTGTTTTTAGTTTTTTGTTTCCAATTTTCATACCCCATAGAAAACAATAAATTCTTAAATAAATCTGCATAATTAATTTTTGTGTACCTATAAACTGTAACTAGTTGTGATGCAGTGTTTGCGTTCTGTTTAAAAGGGAAAATCCAACGTTGTAAACAATTTTCGACACATGCAGTAGATAAAGAAACTTAAGATATTATTAGACTATCCTCAAAATAACATCGACGATTTAATACTTTTTTTAAATGCAGCATAATATTTTCTCAGAATATTGTATGAGCTGTCATCATTTACAGGGAATTTGAATAAATGAGCGCCCAATTGTTGCAAATTTGTAAATCTGATATAAGATATTTACTACTTATTCAGGATTCATTTTATCAATACATATCACATGATTATTTACAAAAATTAGCTATGCTACATCTAGATATTCCAAACACATTTAATTTTGATTGGTACCTACTTGAAAGATGTTGTGTTTATCGCAAACTTCATAACTGTTAAGTGTTAAGAGTTCCGAGAACTGTAGTTACAGCACAGTCGGTTTAGAATGTACATATATTATAATAAATAGGCCGCTATTCTGAGGTATAAGGTATTAGCTAATAATTTACTTTAAAAATTCGGATATGTGTAGTAGTGCTTCTTAACAAGGTAAAGGTTTGATATTAAATAAATAATATTGTCCCTTATATGGGTCGGCTTAATCTGTTATCTGGCAATCTTTGTGAAAAGGAAAAGGACTCGTAGCATTGGGAGTTTAATAATAGACCATTGACATAGGCCACCATCAACGAGGAAAAAGAAAAAAATATTATTTATTTCCAATAAATATACATGTATTAGATTTCAAGGCAGTTCTAAGTATACTATTTAGCAATAAAGACTAAGATTTCTTAGGAAGAAGGAAATAAAAAAGAGGATCTATAAGATTTTCCAATGTTTTAGCAGTTAATGCCCTGGCTGTTGCTGGTTGTGCAGCATTACAGGGTGTTTCAGTTATAAGTCCTGCCACAAACCATTGGTTTCGTCCAGGGGAATACATTAAAGGACCTCCTCGATCTCCTTCGCAAACATACTTAGTGCTATCAGCTTGCCCGAAATATACCTCATCTTTTTCATTTGTTTCATTATAGCTTTTTATTTGATGGAGAATCCTTTTCTTCACATGTACAGTACTTCCTGTTTAAATCCAAAAACGAATTAACTTTCTCGTCTCAATTTTAAATTTTACCTGTGATATCTTCTCCGCCCCAGCCCGAAGTATACACTGTTGAACCAACTTTAGGTCTTTGGGAATCTTCAAAGGGTAAACAGATAGGTCTTATGTAATCTAAATAGCGTTACGGTTAGTTCATTAGTATCTCGAAAAGTTAGTACATGTACCTGAATACTGAATTGCTTTAGACAGTACGAATACAACTAAATCACCGTCTGGTCCTGCCAATCCGCTTCCAATGGTTTCTACTGTAGGATCAGTACATTCAGGACCAAACCGTGAAGAAGTACTACAACTAGTACTGTTATGTATGTGGTATTGTCCAATTTTAATGTTCACCCTAAAACGTTGATATTTAATGTATACTATCAGAGATGTATTACGTTTTATCTTACACAGAATATGTAGCACATACCGAAGATGTTAATACAAGATAGGAATTTAATAAGACGCCAACACACTTTAATTCAGATCTCTTAGTTGGATGTAAGTCAGGATTTCGATATTCAATATGCACTAACCAAGGAAACTCGTCAATTCCAGTATGATTTCCCTCACTGTGATAATCATCAGAATGTTGGTACCCGCAATATAATGACGAAGGCAAAACTTCTTTTAAGACATATTCACGTCTGGATTCTTTTGTCGTGAGAGCTTCAAAATATTTTTCCCGTAGTGTTTTTTTTGGTCCTTCCGCCGTTAAATTTGTGTAGCTACCTACGCTGCCGCAGCAGACTTCAATGCTGTTAGGGCATTTTGAAGCTTGTACAAATTCTTTTAAAGTTTCATTGCCGGTATATAGTGCCTTTTTTAAAATACTACAAGAAAACAGAGGTACGCAAACGGCTGCTTCAGAATTCGGTGTTATGCAAGGGGTTGCTGTAATAATTAATTTTTCAGCCTGTTTAGTGTATTTATTAGTATGACTTGGTAAAAATTACTTACGTGCATTTAAAACAAATTGGAGATAACACAATATCACAGTTAGTAAGGAGTAAAAATGCATGATTCGTAACAATTAATTTTGTTG
Source organism: Melanotus villosus (assembly GCA_963082815.1). Taxonomy (NCBI): domain Eukaryota; kingdom Metazoa; phylum Arthropoda; class Insecta; order Coleoptera; family Elateridae; genus Melanotus; species Melanotus villosus. The sequence continues at coordinate 29,995,449 of OY720418.1, read as the reverse complement.
TAACTCGTGGTAAAGTAATAACCTAATAACATACGATACGCCAAGACAAATAACAATAATATTGAGCTAAGAATGTTTAACGATGAGACGAGGTTTGTAAAATAGAACAGATATGTACAATTGTTTATTCACTGTACTTTTATTTGTAAAGTGCTCGTATTTGAGATGTACACTAGATGTTAAAAAAACAACACTCTAATCTGTTATATCACAAAAATTAAAATTATAAAGCTAAACCTATTCGATTTTTGACTATTATTAGATTTTGTGCTTTAAAATTTGAAAAATCCAACTTAAAATTGCAAACAGACGAAATTAATGGACAGTTTTTTTGAAACTCAGTCATACACATATGCTGACTTTTATGTAACCTTTGCACATGATTACTGAAAAAATACGATTGCCTTGCACTAATAATAAAGTTTATCATATTTTACTTATTCGTATTGGCTGACGCACAGTTTCCTCGCAACAGAGATCGGGTACACGGATAACCTAATAAGTACAGACGTTAAAGATTAATAACATTTTTTTTAAACAGAAATTTGTAAATCGTAATAATTGACTGGGAATATTCATATTTTCATGTTGTGTTTTATATTGACCATAATCAATTATGTTTTATTGTTGACTTTAATAATTCTTTACCAGATACTTTAGTAATTAAATAACGGCATATGTTCTTTTCCCTTTACTTTGTTCTTCATATTATTTATTTATTTCCTATTTCGGCGAAGCCCAACCATTAGCATGTTATAAAATCTCAGCTTTGAGGTGTTATGGGGTTTTTATAAGTATGCTGAGCAGGATGCCCACCTTAATTGAAATGGAGCAGAAAGTCTCACCTGCTGTCACGGCTTTTTGAATTTTGCCTAAATTAGTGTAATACGGCCCTGTTTTTATAAGTTTGAGCCGGCCCTGAAGCTTGCAGAACCTGCCTGAGTAATGCCAATTCAGCACATTTCTTTTTGGTTGCAAAATAATTCAAAGAAATCGCAAATATGGTGATGCAGTATTCTGTGCAGTGTATTCGTCATTATTAACTCGGGGAACCACCGGATCGCGGGAAAAAAACGCCAGTCAGTTTCACCCCGCGTACAGCAGGAGCGTTTGTGCATCTCTTTTTAACATCCTTCGTTTTACGGAAGAAAATAAGAAGACACTTCAGAGAATAGTCAGCTGTCCAACTTAACGGTCGTGCAATAATTATCGTTCCCGGACTTTTGGTAGAGAATTCCCGTTTTATTTATTGGCCTTTCGCTTTCCTTTAGTTTTTCGTGGAAAAACTCCTACGGCATATTTGTCGGATTATCCCAGAGAGTGTCGCTTATTTCGTATCGGGAAATATAAGTTCTGTGTTGGAAGTTCCGTTTAAGTTTGACGTTTGGTGAAGTATTCGTTCTACACAGTTTTCGTTTTTGGATTAAATCATCTACCAGCTAAGGACATCTTGTTGTCTTCATATCTGCTTCCGGAAGAAGGACTCCATCCCTTCTTTTCTATTTCGCTCCATGGAAGTTACCATCACTTTCATTGCGCTACCCTCAACGAAGCCCTCTTCCCAGGTAAATAGTTTAGGCTGCCTTTATTGTCGGTTGTGAGTGTACCGATTCAAGCCTTAATTCAGTACCGTATTTTTGCGATTCATCAGTAGACAGGCACCAGTAATTAGTGTATGTAATTCAAATACTTCAAGTATTCCTTCTTTTGTTTAATCTGTTCAACGAAGTCTTCAACTAGTGCGTATTACTTTTTGTTTTAGTATGAACAATACAGAGACCGTGCGAATTGTCGCAAAATTTATCAATCTTTATGTTTCATGTGTAAAATCATTTGTAATTGAATTTTTAGCTTAAGTTTTATCACCACCATTCTTTGATTGTGGTTAAGGGGGCATAGCTTTTAACTATATTTGCCATAACTTGAATAAATGTGGCCTCCCTCAATCACCTTTTTCATATAACCTAAGATAAAATTTATTAACCCCTTTGTGTCATATTTTGAATATTTTTACTGTCATTAAATTTCTTAGCTCATACATTCTTGCCTTTTTATTTGTGTCTTTGTGTTCTGTTTTAATATTTGTGTACAGTGTGTGAGCCTGCCCACCAGTTCCAGTTTTATTTCAGTAAGCAAGGGTAAGTACCTCCAACAGTAGAATGCAGCCCCTCCCAACTCCTTCGAGCCCAGCAGGAGCAATCTGCGGTACGCTCCTCATTATCATCTCGGGTGATTTTCCATAGTGGCGCCCATTTTCATCCCGATTACGACCATCCCTTATTTGAAGGGTTTGAAACCCCCCTTCTGCACTGCTTGCTAGCCGAGAGCCGCAGGACTTTGACATCCTTTATATGTGTCGTAGTGCGGAATTAGCACGTGACACTGTAGTTTCACGGTAGTATTTTCATCCTCTAATGAGAGTGTGGCATAACATGTACAATTGTTTTTCATAAATATGCTGAGCAGAATGCCCACCTTATCCATCGAAATGGAGCAGAAGGTCTGATCTGTAGTTTCACGGTACTATTTTCATCCTTTAATGAGAGTGTGGCATAACATGTATAACTGTTGGTTTCTGCTGAATTTGTTTATAGGTATAGAGTATGTGTTTTGTTACAGTTTGCAGTCAACTACTTCACAAATACAAACGTTAAGTAACTAAACGAGTAAATGGCTTCACTTGCTCAAGTATCCACCTCGAACAGTGAGAGAATTTTGTAAAAATTCGTACCACCGCTGAAGATTCGAACCAAGATTCTCTTACCATAGCGCCAACGAGTTTGCCTCCATTTTACTACACAAACAAAATTTATCGCCAAATATCATGTTTAATGTCTGCTCAATTCTTAAATTAAACATATTCAAATACGTCTCTTAATTAAATAATATATGAGTAAAATAAATAGTTAATTAGAATAATTTAATTATTCTTGAAACAATTGGGGAAAACAAATTACACGTTATTTTTCTACTTAATCTCTCCGCGTTTGATCACACTTACTGACTTACTCCATCCCTCCCCTGACTTCCTTATTAATACTAAATTAAATGATGTTTTTGATTGCAACAAGCAATTCGATGGAAGCGAATCACACCTGTAAGGTTTGTTGTATAACTCAAATTTCGTAAATATTGCCGAAGATCTGCATATTGTCGATTAACTTTTAGTCACCGGTAAAAATATACGACATAAATTTACAACCTTGTCGGGCTCTTATGCACACAACCTATAACAGGTAAAAGCGAAACAAAGAAAAATAATCACCTACCTGTATACTTACAAAAAACTCAAAAGAATTCGCCGACTAACTTAGTTGTTTGCGAGGGCCGTAGATCGCCGAGGATTGCCTTATCAAAGTTAAAACTCAGAAAGTGAATACTAATAAAAAATGAAAAAAATTGGGCGCCAGAAAACTTTTCAGTTTTCAAAAAAAATATAGAAATACAAATAAGTAATTTTAATGACTTCAAAATAGTTAACAATATGCAAATTAAATAGAAAAAGTAAGAGCAAAAATATGCAACCAAACGTACAAAAACAAATCGCTTAGGTTACTTTCAAAAGAACCAAAAAAACTAAATATCAACGTTAGTTGAATTAAAGAAAAATATACATGAATGGAAAAAAAACGATCAAGGTGGATAAATAAAAAATAAGCGCTTACCTTTATTACCTGAGTGAAAACAAGTCTAATAAAAATGAACGATCAAAAAATATATAGCAATAGCCTTGTTTAAACTCAAGCTTATTACCTTGAAAAAAACACGCAAATTCGTTATGCTAATAAAATAAAAATAAAAAAAAAACCAACCTAAAGCGTTACAGAATATTACAACAAAAATATAAATTTATTTCGTGAAGCGAAAAAAGATTAATATGAAATAATTAATATAAATGCAAGTTAAATTCGCTGAAGGCGTTAAAATTCAATTGTACAAATATTTAAGTAAAGCAAAGTTAAAAATTGAGAAATTTAATAAATGGAATAAAACCAGGTAAATTCGACGACACTTTAACAATTCAAGAAACACCGACCTTGAGTCCTCCAAGCGATCGAGTTGCGAATAACCAGCAATTGTAAATAACTTTTCTTGATAAACGTCCACCAATTTTGCAAGTATCGTATCCAAGACTCCATAAATAATGCAGCCGCAAAAAGGCAATAACCAAAAGAGCCGGAGTACGGTAAAGTAATGGAAAATAAAACCAAACGAAAAGAAAGAAAAGAAGCTGTAATAAAGTCGCCATTAACACGTGCGTTCAATGATAAGACAAAAATCTCCACTTACCACCAGATCTTGGTGCTTCTAAAAAATAATTTCACAACGTGAAACAAAACCGAAAATCTCGGAAGTTATAATTACGAAAATTCTATTAGAATTAAATAGGTAACTTCGGGATAAATTTTACCAAACTCAACTGCTTCGCAGACAACCCAAACGGAAAAAGCCAAGAGTTCTAGAACGCAACGCCAATCCCCAAACGCGCATGACGCTCTCTCCCCAAATCAGAAAACCTACTCAAAACCAAAAAGTCACTAACTACGTAATCTTTTACCAGTGAATATATAATAAATAGAGGTTCAATAAATGCATTCACCGTAAATAAGCAATTGAAAGGAGCAAAATAATATAACGGAAAATGAACCGTTACACTCCCCCCAACCAAGACGACGAAAGTAGAAACCATCGATCAGAGGAGAGAACTCACCAAAGATGGAACTGGAGAAAAATAAGGTGCGGAGAAAATGAGGAACATGAAAGGAGAACAAAGGACTAAAAAAATAAAATAAAGGAGAGAAAAAAAAACACAGTACTGACCCAACCATTACTCATCTAAAAATGACAATAACAAATGCCAGTTGACCCCTCGCTGCATGGATGAAAACTGCTGCGCCGGTGGGCCAACCGACCACCCTAACACAACTAGTGTTAGCTCCACTAATGAACAAAAAAATAAATGAGCAACAGCATGGCAGCACCGAGAAAAAACAATAAAAAAATGGGATAAAACGGCACAAAACAACCACAGAAGAAGGAGAGGGTAGGAGGGTTGGTTTCGTGTGGCTGACTAAAAAGACAACAGAAAATTTCAAAATGGAATCAAGCCGAAAAACAAATGAAACTTCTACCACCTTGAGCCACCCGGCACTGGTTCCCGAAAGAATACATCAGTGAACGTAGGTAACTTTCAGTGAGTAGCAGTAAAAATCTTAAACCCACCACCACACTAGGCCAAGGTAAAGCAAACTAGTCCAGGACCGACTAGCCCACTGAAACTACCGCCACCGTGACCAACGGTAGGAAAACGAAATCAAAAATTGCAAAAAACATATAAAATACACGAACACAATAACACAAGGGCAACCTGAAGGTAAAACCCTAGAGAGTGCCTTTTGTATGGGGAATGGAAAAGACACCCCCGTGGCCTGCCGGCATCCTCAACCAACCTACCAAAAATGCTAGCGAAGGAAAAGGAAAGGATGGAGGACAAAAGACTAAAAACAAAGGTACAAGGAAGACGATTCTGTTAACCAAAACATGGATAAAAGGTCTTCAGGGAGAAGTAAATGATACAACCACACGCAGGAAAAAATATTCAATCAAAGACACGAAAGTGCCTGACCACTCTAACAACGGATGAGTTCGTTGAATTTACAGAAAATCCGCCACTCAAATAAACTTCCCAAAATAAATCCATAATCAGTGGAAGTAGCACCAACAAATCGGTAAATAAGAATAGGTTCGCATTAAAAATAAGGAATGTGTTAATGCACCCTAAACAAAAATAAACCAAAATGGTTATAAATAAAGGAGTAAAATAAATGCTTTTCGACCCCTAACACTAAAAATAACCTAATCAAGGTCAATATCAAAATATAGATAGTTAGAGCGAACAAACACCATAAAGAAATCCTTAGGGTCAATGACCGAACATATCTACCAGCTCAACCAACAACAATCACACTGCATTCACCCACATTCACACTAAATTTATTCTTCAAATTCTTCTTCCCCAAAGCAGGGTTTGAGGTCCTTAATATGCCAAACACCTACACGTTTATTATCAGGGACCGTCGCAAGTTGATAAGTTAAAGGTCCTATTACTTTAATAACTTTACATTTGACATACTTAGGAGCTAACTTTTGGTTAAAATGACGTGAAGCATCTGACAAAACGTAGTTACGTTTCCAAACTAAATCATTAAGATGAAATCTTAAAGGTCGTTTACGAAGGTTATAGGATTTAGAATTTCTTTGGTAGGCGTTGTTAAGGCGTCTACGAACGTCTTGATACAATTCGGACAACTGATTAACATCGGCGACTAAGTCTTCGCGGTTGTCAAGAGTCAGTTCTTCCTCTTTAAAATTCTTTAGACGACCATAATAATCTCCCGAAACCGGAACGGTTCGACCAAAGTTAAGAAAAGAAGGAGTAAAACCTATAACTTCGTGAATAGCATTACGTAAAGCATGAGCTACTTTATAAAGATTAACATCCCAAGTGCGATGATTGTCATTTACATATGAACGGAGAGCAGTACCAATTACTCTATTGACTCTTTCCACAAAATTAACCTGTGGATGGTAAGAAGCATTATACCAAACCTGTTGAACTTTGTAATTATTCATAAGTTTTTTAAAGTCAGAACTAATGAATTGTGGACCGTTATCGACCATACACACTTGAGGAACCCCAAAAATAAGAAAAACTTCGTTCTCAATGAAGTTAACAACCGATTTAGCGGTAGCTTGACGCACTGCTTTCACTAACACAAACTTAGTGAGCCAATCACACACAACGATGATGCTAGTATGACCGTTTTTAGAACGAGGAAAAGGACCCATAATGTCTATGGACAAACATTGGAAAGGATATAAAATTTTCTTTTCTTTTCCCATAAAACCAGGTCTAGCAAGCTGAGAAGCTTTACTAGCCGCACAAATATCGCAATGACGGACATAACGAACAACATCGGCATGCATTTTGGGCCAATAATATTGCTCACAAAGTTTATGAAACGTTTTATAAACACCCAAATGAGCGGAGGTAGGCTCATCATGAAAAATTTTGAAAAGTTCTCTACGTCTTGATTTAGGGACTACCTGCTTCCATTCAATCAAATTACTGGTAATATTATGTCGATTAGAAGTATATTTATACAAGCTATGGCCTTCAATTCTCCAGCCGGGATAACTATCAGGATTATTCTGGACATTGTCAATCATCTTCAGGTACCAAGGATCTAAATCAACTTCAGCAAGTTCTAAAGCGGATACTATGACAGGAGCTCGTGATAAAGCGTCGGGAACAACGTTGTGTTTGCCCGGTCGATGTTTAATATCAAAAGAGTATTGTGAAAGTCTAACACTCCACCTAGCAAGACGACCAGTGGGCTCACGCATATTAGTTAACCACAATAAAGAATAGTGGTCGGTAAAAACTGTAAAATGAGTTCCCTCAATATATGCTCTAAATTTTTCTACACCGAAGATAACTGCCAAACACTCTCTTTCAGTCACAGAGTAATTACGTTCAGAAGAATTTAAAGTACGTGAAGCGTATGCAATGACCTTTTCATCATCTCCTTCACCTTGCGTAAGAATACAACCTAACCCGTAACTCGAAGCGTCACACTGTATATTAAAGGGTTTAGTGAAGTCAGGGCTACAAAGAATAGGAGCTGAAGTTAATCGTAATTTGATTTCACGGAAAGAAGTTTCAGCCTCCTCCGTCCAGGTAATCTTTTGTTTTTTAACGCGTCCTTTAATAAGGTCTGAAATAGGAGCAGAAAGAGTAGCGAAATTGGGTACGAAACGCCTATACCAAGAAGCTAAGCCAAGGAAACGTTTAACCTCGGTTACAGTAGAAGGTCTGGGATAATTCGAAATAGCTTGGACCTTCTTAGGGTCTGTATGCAATCCATGTTTGTCAACGATGAAACCTAAGTAAGTCAAACTAGGTCTGCAAAATTCACACTTATCAATGTTAACAGTTAAATTGGCATTCTTCAACCGGTCGTAAACTTCTTTTAACATGCTTAAATGTTCCTGAAAAGTACTCGAAACAATGATAATGTCGTCTAAATAAACAAAGATGTTATCACCAAGCAAGGGACCGAAAATAGAATCCATCAAACGCTGCTGCGTAGCGGGAGCGTTGGCAACACCAAAAGGCATAACATTATACTCGAACAAACCCCTACGAGGAACAACGAAAGCAGTCTTTTCGCGTGAATCAGGATGGAGAGGAATCTGATAAAAAGCTTGCTTCAAATCAATTGACGTAAGAAATCGCGCATCTCTTAATTTATCTAAAATACTTGATAAGAAAGGAATAGGATAAGCATCTTTCTTTGTCACAGAATTCAGTTTCCTTCCGTCAAAACACAGGCGAAAAGATTCACCATCTTTCTTTTTAACCAGAACCATGGGCGAACTCCACGGAGATTTAGAAGGACGTATAATACCATTCTCTAACATCTTATCTAATTCGGCATTAGCATGAACTTGCATAGCAGGAGAAAGTGGATAATAACGTTGTTTAATGGGATCTGCATCACCAGTATCAATAATATGACAAACTCTATCAGTTCGACCTAACTCGGGACCTGAAATTGCAGTGAAATTTTGAATGATTTCATCCAATAATAATTTCTGTTGCGGACTCAAATCGTCAGTACTACAAATAGCTTGTAATGCGGAAACCTCAGACACCGAAAATTGGTTAGAAACAAAGTCGGTTTTAACTCCAAAAGAGTAGCAAAAATCCATCCCTAAAATAAGAGTAGACGGAATAGTACCACAAACAACGGCGTCAAGAGTTTTAGAAACCCCGTCAACAGAAATAGGAAGTGATACAGTACCCAACATAGTCTGCGAATTACCATCAGCAGTGGTTAAGGAAAGAGGTAAATTACTTTTATTAATTTTAAGATCGTGTTTTCGAATTAGGTAAAAACCATTCTTACCAATCAAAGTCTGGTTGGCTCCAGAATCGAAGAGAGCTTGAACAGGTTCGCCGTTAATAAAAACCGAAACATAGGGCCTGTTATCGTCTGAACGTTTAGCAAAAATAGCTGAAGTCTCAGGAGAGGAAACACAAAAATTACGTACCACGTTCAACCAAGATGGCCATAATTCGAGTTCAGCCTTCAATAATTCTACAGAAGGGATGGATCGGCTGCAACATCCAATCCCTAAGCCTCGTTTTTTGGATGACACCTTAAACATTTGGCAAAATAAACCCCAGGGTTACCACAGACGTAACAAAAGATAGTCTTGGATTGAGAGCAGGTGTGAAAAGTATGCCCCGTACCCTGACAGTTCCAACATTTAGTATTAGACCTGGCTCGATTCGCTACTTTCTTAAAAACTTTAGAAGTAGAAGCAGGTTTAGAAGTGAAAACTTCGGCACTAACAACATTTGGAGGCTTCTTCTTGGGTTGGTAAGCTAAATCAGGTTCGAGGGGTAAAGAAGAATCAAGGTTAGGATTTCTATACCTAGCATTTTGAAGTTTAACTTCCTCCAACCGTTTACACAAAACAAGAAGTTGATCAACGTCTCTAATTTCAGTTAACGAAAGTTGAGTAGCATAAAAAGGTTGTAAATTACGTAAAATATGTTTAAGTTTTAATGACTCAGAAGGCTTCTCTACTAAACGGTCGAAAAGGTTTAAAAGTACGGCTACAAACAAACTTGGTTTTTCGTCGGAACCTTGCTTACGTCTTTTAATCTCTTCCCACAATGCTTCGTCGAAATCATTTGGCAAAAAGTCAAAACGTAACTTGTCAATTAATTCGGACCATGAAGTAACACGATTCCTAACAGCTCGGAACCAAACGAGACCTTGACCAGAGAATAGATCTACCGCACTGGCAAACAATTGATCAAAAGAAACATTGCGAGCGACTCTAAGTTCTTCGACTCGTTGTAAAAAAGCGTTGACTCCAATAACACTGGCGTCACCGGTAAAAGTTAAACCCCATTTACAAACAGGAACTGACTTAGTAAAAGAAGGTAAACTAGCAGTCGTGGTAGAATTCGAAGTAGCTCTAGAGAGTTGTAAACGATCAAGTTGACGACGTAATTCATCAATTGGATCTTCAATTGGACCACCACCCGAAGATACAGGAGCTCTTGGACGAGATAAATCAACTACCTGAACGTCAGAAAAAGAGACCCGCGGGCGCTGACTCGTGGAGTTAGCTAACGGTAAAACTTCTTCAATATTGGATTCGGGTTGTTCAACCTCGGATTCATCTTCAGGGATTTCATCGTCGTCAACGGTTTTCCTAACTAAGTCCAGTAAGTCCAAACAAAGACTAACCTTATCGGCGTGAAGGGATTCTAGGTCACTTTCGGGTTTCAAACGATTCAACCTAGCAAATAAATGGGACAACCGAGCGTCAAGTCTCACACATTCAGAAGAAGTAGGTTTTTTAAGAAAAACATTATTGATCTGGGAGGACAGCTCACTCAATTTCGTTCCACAAACATCCAACTCACCAGGAACATCGTACTGAATAGGAGGGTAACTGTTTATTAAGGAAGTATCTAATTTCTCCAGGGCTAACTTAGCACGTAAAGCCTTGCGCTTTTGGTCAACGGACATGAATTCGGGATCTATCCCTCGGAAGATTAGTTCATAAGAGAGTTCATCGCCCCTCAAAGCATTAACGTTGAAACTCATGGTGGCGAATTAATAAAATGACAAAATGATAACGGGAGAAAACCAGTAGCAATCTCGAAAGCCCCACGTTGCTGCGTCAATTTAGTATAACAGGTAAAAGCGAAACAAAGAAAAATAATCACCTACCTGTATACTTACAAAAAACTCAAAAGAATTCGCCGACTAACTTAGTTGTTTGCGAGGGCCGTAGATCGCCGAGGATTGCCTTATCAAAGTTAAAACTCAGAAAGTGAATACTAATAAAAAATGAAAAAAATTGGGCGCCAGAAAACTTTTCAGTTTTCAAAAAAAATATAGAAATACAAATAAGTAATTTTAATGACTTCAAAATAGTTAACAATATGCAAATTAAATAGAAAAAGTAAGAGCAAAAATATGCAACCAAACGTACAAAAACAAATCGCTTAGGTTACTTTCAAAAGAACCAAAAAAACTAAATATCAACGTTAGTTGAATTAAAGAAAAATATACATGAATGGAAAAAAAACGATCAAGGTGGATAAATAAAAAATAAGCGCTTACCTTTATTACCTGAGTGAAAACAAGTCTAATAAAAATGAACGATCAAAAAATATATAGCAATAGCCTTGTTTAAACTCAAGCTTATTACCTTGAAAAAAACACGCAAATTCGTTATGCTAATAAAATAAAAATAAAAAAAAAACCAACCTAAAGCGTTACAGAATATTACAACAAAAATATAAATTTATTTCGTGAAGCGAAAAAAGATTAATATGAAATAATTAATATAAATGCAAGTTAAATTCGCTGAAGGCGTTAAAATTCAATTGTACAAATATTTAAGTAAAGCAAAGTTAAAAATTGAGAAATTTAATAAATGGAATAAAACCAGGTAAATTCGACGACACTTTAACAATTCAAGAAACACCGACCTTGAGTCCTCCAAGCGATCGAGTTGCGAATAACCAGCAATTGTAAATAACTTTTCTTGATAAACGTCCACCAATTTTGCAAGTATCGTATCCAAGACTCCATAAATAATGCAGCCGCAAAAAGGCAATAACCAAAAGAGCCGGAGTACGGTAAAGTAATGGAAAATAAAACCAAACGAAAAGAAAGAAAAGAAGCTGTAATAAAGTCGCCATTAACACGTGCGTTCAATGATAAGACAAAAATCTCCACTTACCACCAGATCTTGGTGCTTCTAAAAAATAATTTCACAACGTGAAACAAAACCGAAAATCTCGGAAGTTATAATTACGAAAATTCTATTAGAATTAAATAGGTAACTTCGGGATAAATTTTACCAAACTCAACTGCTTCGCAGACAACCCAAACGGAAAAAGCCAAGAGTTCTAGAACGCAACGCCAATCCCCAAACGCGCATGACGCTCTCTCCCCAAATCAGAAAACCTACTCAAAACCAAAAAGTCACTAACTACGTAATCTTTTACCAGTGAATATATAATAAATAGAGGTTCAATAAATGCATTCACCGTAAATAAGCAATTGAAAGGAGCAAAATAATATAACGGAAAATGAACCGTTACAAACCGGTATTTTGTTGTTTTCCATGGAAGAAGGGAATACCGAATATTGGATGTTCTTTGATGTAGTGTTCATGAAGCATAAAAACTATATTTTCTAAAGTAGTTGGCCAAATGTAATTTTAGAAAGTTAGCACAATTAAGATTTTTTGATGCTAGTAAAGCTTAAGCATCAAATAATATTCGGTATTTGACTATTATCAGATTTTATGTTTTAGAAATTTGGAAATCCCAATTTGAATTTACAAAGGTACGTTAACTACAGTTTTGCGTTGCATTAAGAATAAAGGTTCTCCTATTTTATTTATGATGCTGATTCACAGTTTTCTGGAAATAAGTAAGATTTATTACTTAAAACTCCTTACTACCTACTTTTTCCTTACACACCACTAACTAAACAATAAATTACTTACTAACATATTGTTCGTGTTATTCATCTATGTGTTTGCCAAAAAAAAAGAGTTTAATGGATTATTATAAAAATTATTGATCTTCATTTGAAATGAAAACCGTTGATAAAGAATGACGAAAAATACTAAAGAATACGCATTAACATTATTTTTTATCAGCCTTAGTTTGTATTAAAACGGCGTTCTTTGGCAAAAATAAACCCCAAAACATATCCTATTTGAGCCAATTTTATTGCCACTGTCACTTGCCAAACTCGCACTACGACATTTAATAGGCGATGTTGTTGTTCCTTAGGTGCGCGGCTAGAAAAACAGTGAAGAAGGGGGGTTCGAAACGGTAAAACCCTTATTCAAATAAGGGTGGTCACAATATGGATGAAATGTTAAGCGCCACTACGGAATGTCACCCAAAGATGGTTACAAGGAACGTACCGCAGATAGTTCCTCTAGGGCTCGAAGGGGTTGGGGTTGGACTGCACCCTGCTACAAGATGTAACTTACCTTGCTTAACTGAAAATGACTTTCTTACTGGAACTCTTAAAACTTGTAGGCAGGGAGGACTGAACACAATAACAAGACCAAGCTAAATTGACAATGAAATATTTAATGAATCAAAAGGCAAACATAAATACAGAAAATTGCAGAGCCAAAAGACGATTCACAAAGCCTTCAACAATACCATTGGATCAAGCAGATTGACCACGAAATCGACTTACTACTTTACAAGTTGCAAACAAAACACAAAGATAAAACAAAAGGCGGTACTTTATTAAACTCTGAATTGAGCAGTATTTCAAAGGCCTGCCAGCAAGCGGCAAACGAAAGGGATTGAACTAGTGTTGAAAATACAACGACAGAAGCAGGTGCAGCGTAAAAGAAGAATAGGTTTTACCTCGCGAGATGTTGGTGCTTGCTCGGTACAGGGTTTAACGTGGCGGACGTTGATGGTGATCGGCAAAGGAGATGGTGTCCCTTTTCCCGGAAGGCGGGTGCAAGACAAACGAAGAATATTCCTTAGGCTATGGGTTTTCCTAACCCCTCAAATGAGGAAACTGCGTGAACGACACTTTACTAACTTTTCATAACCTTCACACAAGACTATATTTCTCCGAGATTATATGGCACGCTTTTAGTGAATCCGACCTTTCGACGTAAATTTTAGTTTTCCTTGAAAACTATGGTAATAGGGCCCTTCTCGGTGGGAGTAAATACCCAAACGGAACACAATGAACTTGCACACCCGTCTTAAACCGGAGAAGCCAAAGACGTCCGATATAGATGAAGATTTGCCACGCACTGCCGAGGGGAGTGAAACATACGGCGTCCAGGGGATTCCCCGAACCGCATCACGAGGAGCTGCATCAACTGGAATAACATGACATCATGTCTCGATGAAATACCCGTGAATTAGGTAACCTTGTGATTTTTAATAAAGGAAACTTTTACAAAGACAAAACATACTGAAATAACTTGCAGATTTCGTAGAACTGCAATGAAAACGCGCTGACATGCTTAACCTTTCGTGCCCTTCAGACTAAAACGGACTTAACTGTAGTAAAAATAACATAACAAAACACGAAACTAAAATTCTGAAGGACAGGACCGTACTAAAGAATTTACCACAAATTCAAAATGACTGTAAACTTCCCAAATAACACGGAATTGTAAAACCACGTGACACCACCTCCGATCAAGTTTTTTATTCTAAAAAAATTATATGCGCTTGGAAAAAGACAAGCTGGCCACGCAAATTCCTTGATAGGATTAATAATATCCAAGTACCTATGCATTTCTATAAAATGAAGAAACTTTGATAATTTTTTTTGAAAATTTACCCAGTTTAGCAATGTAAAATTTATACAAACGTACTTATGATGCATAATTTTATTTTTCAAATTTGAGTTAAAAATAGGCTAAAAATTAATTTGAAAAGTATATCATTTGAAATTTTAAATAAGAAGACAGGCTGGCGCGTGGCGCAGTAGTAAGGCGACAGGCTAGCGTTACGTTAGCCCTTCGTTCGAATCTCTCGATGGACTGGATTTTCCTACAGTCTGGAGATCGGTTTCGAGTTCTGGTAACCATTCGTCATTGGGCACCAAATTAACGACGCTCTCCTCTGAATATAGATCTAAGAGGCAGAGTAACACTGTCCAATACGTGCACATACCTACACTATACACACGGTGCACTATGTAAGATCAAACGGGGTACCAATCACGTAATCCACAGAAGTTATACATTTTAAACTGCTTACTTGTAGAATATTAATATCAATTTCAATAAACACCTATCCATTAGTTATCTGTAGAACTAGCATCTTTGTTTTGATATCTAATGTTAGGATTAAGCCTTTTTAGTTTTTAACTGAAGGAGTACAGTCTTTTGTCTTGAAAACCCCGCTTTTCTGATTTTTAAAAATAAAGTACCGAGTTTGGATGTTGATAAATAATAATTGGTGCAGTCGGTAGGATACAAAAAGGACACCAATCAAACATTAATATTTGACGAGTTCCTGGAGTATTAACTCTTAATTGCGTATTCCTCAAAATTTATCACTCTACGGGAATCTCAAATATTTTGTGGACGACAAACATCGCCAACGTGGACATCGCTGGTTCCCAAAAGCTTCGTCGATTGCAGACACCTGACTATTGGAACCAATGAACTATCGTAGTCAATAGATTATGATGAATATTTTATTAATGTGAGTACATCTAATATTTGCAAGTGAAAAATAGTTTTTTTTTAATAAAAAATATGTATAAACCGTTACTAATATTAACTAAGGTTAAGAGCATTTACCAGACTAGTCGATTGATATGCCTTGATATCGATTGGCGATATAAACCGATCAATTGAACTCTGTTAATTACTGTAATTTAGTTTTAGTTCACTTGAACTTTAGTAAGTTGGAAAGCTAGAGTATTGACTAGCAGTATGTACTTAATATTTGATCCAGATTACCGCAGAGTTAATGGTAGGAGCCCTGAATTAACATATAGTATATTATGCAATGAGCATTTAAAGATTAAGACACGAGTATGAGAATTAAGACACGAGCCGCAGGCGAGTGTCTTAATGAATACGAGTGTCTTAATAGCTATTAAATGCGAGTTGCATACACTATTTTTTCTACGACTAGTCATAATAATGAAAAAATAGAAACCTTCTGAAAAGCTGCTAACCTTATTCTTGACAACAAAATGCTTTGCTGCTATTGGTTATCTTAATTAAGAAACATCAACAACTCGCGTAACTATGGCTACCAAATAAAATGCTTTGCTGCTATTGGTTATAAACTTGTATCTTAATGAATCTCATTAAAGTACAGGTAGTAAATGCTTAATAAATGAATTAAAGTGTGGCAGTAGAAAAAATATTTTCTTCTTAAAAATAAAGTGTCGCGTTAAAATCTACTTAGTACATGAGTAGTGCCGACTCTGAATCTTCGGATTTCGAAAACCAACAAATCGACCATTCAACAACCTATTGTATTAAATTATCCACCAGGGTTTGTTTCATATGTCTATTTTAAATAAAATCCCAAGTTTTGATGAATTAAGCGAATATATCAAAGCGCTAGACAATATTTTTGTTCTGACTTACCAACAAAATTATCCAAATGCTTATATAAACAAATTACTTTTATCAGTTGCTCAAAATAGCATACAAGGACCAGCCCTGGAAGTAATTACCGAACAAACTATTATTACCCTGGACTGAATTAAAAACCATTTTGATTGATAATTTTGGAGACCAAGCATCCGAACAAAATTTAACTATCGACTTATTCCGACTTAAACAAAATTTTAGGGAACATCGTGTTGATTTTTATAACAAATATCGTTTTTATTGGCAATCTTGAATTCTAAAACATCACTCTCGAATGGCATGCAACCTATTAAAGAAAACTGCGCCAATCAGGCTAAAGCTCTAGCTTTGAAAGAATTACTAGTGGACCATTTGGATCTTTTCTTAGATCACGTGCTCCACCTACACTCGAATATGCATTAACCATTGTTGCTAGGGACTTTCAAAATCTTCAGTTTAAACCCCAAAACTTACCGCAACAACCAACCAAATTAATTCAAAAGCCAGAATCCCCAATTCAAAATTTGCAAGGCATTTATTCACAAAGTCAGCAAAACAATTTTCCACGTTATATTATTAAATTCAAACTAGTTCCCTATGCAGTCTCAATCTTTGAACAAACCTATACAAAATGCGTTTGCACTAAAGCAAAATTTTTAACTCTCTAATAAACCAGAGCCCATGGTAACCTCAAGAATTAAGAAACGCCATGCATCTCAATAGATAGGAAATTTTATACAGCGAGCTTACCAAAACCAAGATAATCCTCAGCAAAGAAACACACCAAACTATTTTACAAATAGCGGTCAACGCCCTAATTTCGTATCGCAAGGATTACATTGATTCTCAACAAGAACTATATGAATCATATGACGACTACTCCGTAAAAATTGACGATACACAATAATATTTTGACGATCAACAAGAATATAATTGTGGAAATTCTCAGATACGGGCCTCGGAACAAACCGTGAAATAGAACATTTTTCTATAAACCCTAAATCAAATTTACCATTTATTTATATTCCACAAATTAACGAAAAGCTTTTAATTAATACCGGATCTTCAAAAACTATAATATCCCCTGAATTTCTTTTTAAGAATTCTATATATCAACACAATTCCGAAATTACAACTTATCATGGTACTTCTAAACATAGGAAGCTCGTGGCGCTATGGTAAGAACGCTGGTCTCCTAACTAGGAGTCTTGGGTTCGAATCTCATGCAGTGGTAAGGATTTTTAAAAAGAATTCCCCTCTGTTCGAGGTCGGTACTTGAGCGCATGAAGCCATTTTAATCATCTGGGTACAATTAACGATTCTGTCTGCAGAGTGGTCAGCTGCAGATAGTAACAAGACACAAACACTATACACTTAATACACGCTCAAAACTCTGCAGAAGGATGCGAGAAACTACTGCAAGGAACACATTTCCCTAACATAAAATGCATATAACAAAGCCAAGTCGTTTAAAAATGTGGCTTTGATCCCCTCGACTGGCAGCCAAACCTTCACTACGTGATCTCCTGACTATGAATGCCATACTCTAAATAAATAAATACCTCTAAGCATAATTTAGTTGCAGACATTCCTTTACCCCCGCTTTCTCATGAACAAGGTAATCAATCACCAAGTTTACTTTACAATTTTCACAACGAAAACATAGGTTTAATAGAATCAGATTTATTATCTGCACTTCCCGTAACAATAATTATAAATGGATGTATATTAGGGTGTCCCTGAATAATGGTCATTTTGATTTTTCGTGCTCTCACCCCCTGGAATCATTCAAGATACTAAAAAAATGAGGTGTGCAAAATCCTGGTCCGGTGGAACATGGTTAACCCGTGCCGCCAAGCTGTTCAAATTTCACATTTAAATAACATTGAATTTGAATATTTTTTCAATTTCACTTCATGATTAACGTTTTTTTATCTCGATTCAACATATTCATTACAGATCATTACGTGGTAATATGGTCGGAGGCCGATTTTAGTTATTTTAAACTTTAAAAGTACGCCACACTGGCGTACACGGTAGCATTCTAGCATAGTTCCGAATGCTACCGTCCACGCCAGTGTGGCGTAATTTTCACGTTCAAAATAACTAACATCGGCCTCCGACCATATTACCATATAATGATCTGTAATGAATATGTTGGATCAAGAAAAAAACTTTCATCATGAAGTGAAATTGAAAAAATATTCAAATTCAATGTTATTTAAATGTGAAATTTGAACAGCTTGGCGGCACGGGTTAACCATGTTCCACCGGACCAGGATTTTGCACACCTCATTTTTTTAGTATCTTGAACGATTCCAGGGGGTGAGAGCACGAAAAATCAAAATGACCATTATTCAGGGACACCCTAATGTATATACAAACCGAAAATACTACCATTCCATTTCATTATAACCCATCCACGACAAAACAACAGCAAAAACGCAACTAATGCAATTTCTTAAAATTTAAATAAGACCCCCTAAATATTTTTTACTCAAAAACAATTCCTTCCCGTATCGAAATGACAATTCGATTGCCAGCTATAGGAAAAATCGAATTGCACCCCTAGACACTTCAAACAAAAATTTAGAACAATCCAACCTCAATACACAAGCACCAATATCATCATTTTACCTGAACGAGCTGACTCCCTCGACTTTTATGACAATTCCCGAATTTTAAATGTCAAGTAAATGCGTCCAAATAAATCTACAGCATTCGAGAGTTGCTACTCACAATTTGATTAAAATAATGCAAGACAATAAAATAGATACAGCATTCATTCAGGAGCCATATATTTAAAAAACAAATAATATTAGGGTGTATTCTCAAGGAAACTGTAAAAAACGATCTACAATCGTTATATTAAATGAATTGATTAATGGAATACTCATAAGTCAGTTGTCTGACGAAGATACAGTTGTGCTAGAAATCCGGTTTAAAACCTTCAAATGCTTTACAGTAAGGGCATATTTTGATTGTACTCGAGATATAGACACAAGTTTACAGAAATTAGAAACTATCCTAATGTTTACAAAAAAATGTAATACAATAATTGCAGTTGATAGTAATGCTAGGTCCGAAATGTGGTACGATACTTTGGGAAATAAAAGAGGACGATCTATGGAAGATTTTGTGGGAAGACATAACCTATATATTTTAAACAAAGAAAGCAACTCTTATACATTGAAAACTGTTAGGGCAAACAGTAATATTGATTTAACCATCGCTAATCAACAGATAGCCAAAATAGTTAGAAATTGGCAAATAGAAAACGAGGAGAGTTGTTCTAGCCATAAACTAATAACGTTTAAAGTCCAAACTATATCACAAGACACAGAAAACAGAGAATACAACAGGAAGAGATATGTACTCCGTAAACTCGGTAAAGGCTTGAAGTTCGGCAAATGCTCGACATTAAATTAAATTCAAGAAATTTATCTTTATCTTATTTATCTTATTTTTTTTCGTGGTCCTCGGTCAAGATTCGAGGATTAATAAATCTTCGAAGCTCGGCAAAAGCTCTACACTTGGTAAAAACTAGAAGCTCAGTAATCGAGCCGAGCAGAGAATATGTAACATTTTTTCTCCACGACCATTTGTGAATGTAATAATTCCGAAATCATTTTTAATAATAGAAAGTAAAAATTCTCACTCTTGAGATAGAATATTTATTCTGAAACACTTGCTTCTTATATGTTTTGCATACAGGGAATTTTTCTTTTTAGTATACATATCCCCCACTCGCGTTCGGAATCTTTCACTCGTATCAAATTTTCATTCTAACCTTGTTACAGAATATACTATTCCGAGCTGAGCCTATAATGAGCCAGTGCTACTTCTTCGTTTATTTATTTTTTGACTTATTTATTACATACGCGAAGGTTATATTTACAAAATTTAAATTAGTAACATAATTGGGCGCGCTTGGAGAAAACATTTTAACCTATTAAATTCATTCAATATTTATTACAGCGAAACCCATGAGTAACGCAGTGGAAAAGACCGGTTCAAGTTTATCAGCTGTAATAAGTGTTTTAGTGTTGATTTAAGTCAACAGTGTTGTCGCAGCGGCGCATTAAGTGGTTTCCACTTCCCTAACGCAAGTAGTAAATACAACTTTAGAAAGCAGTGAGCTCCTGCAAAACTGACATGTATATTTTAATTCCCGTAATAGCTTTAATTACGCTTAGTGTTGCCGCTTTAGGTAAATATAATTTTAAAATTTAAACAATTTTAATTTCATTTACATTACATTGCAGAGGACGGTGCGCCATGTTTAACTCCAAACGGTGAAAATGCTACTTGTATATCAATATATTCCTGCAGAGTAATCACACAAGCGATAACTTATTTAAACAAAGATGCTATAGAATTTGCTAAACAGTCACAATGTGGTTTTAAAGGTAAAGATCCTTTGGTTTGTTGTGGATCTACGGGACATCCGACTACTCCAGCCCCATTTTCCACTCCGACTACTAATGAATTATTCGAACTTCATAGACCAGAAATTTCTACAGAAGAGCAACCAGAAACTATTAAACCTATAGAAAATGTCCACTTACCGGATAGCACTTTGTGTGGAATTCAGAATAAACAGTCCAGAATAGTAGGCGGAACTATTACAGAAATTGATGAATTTCCTTGGATGGTAACTTTAAAATACACTGCAGACGATGGCAGCGATGGCGGTTATCGATGCGGTGGTACTTTAATTACAAACCAATTTGTATTAACAGCAGCGCAGTGTCTCTTCATAAAAGGTTTTAACTTGTAAGCAGAATGCATACTTTTATTAGACAAATTAACGATTATTTCAATTTTAGAACCGCAGTTCGTCTAGGTGAATGGAGATTTTCTACGCAGCAAGACTGTATAGAATATGGAAATGAAGTAATATGTACGGATGGTATTATTGATGCGGGACTTGCAGAAACTATCCCTCATCCTTTTTACAGTAAACGAAGTGGTAACAATGATATAGCATTACTTCAATTAGATCAGAAGATTAAATATGGCGGTAAAATTAATATTTAACTGGAAATTATCATATAATATGATTTAATAATTTTAGAATACATACGACCAATATGTTTGCCTTCAAGTGATTTACCGCCACCTAAAGCGGGGACTTTGATGGATATATGTGGTTGGGGGATTACTGAAAATGGTAAAATATAGTATAAAATAAAATCGTCATAGTTTCATTACTTTCGTATTTTAGGTACACTTTCTGACATCAAGATGAAAACAAAAGTACCAATGGTAGGAAACAAAAAATGCGAAGAAGTGTTCACGGACTATACCCATGTTAATCCAAATCAAGCTTGTGCTGGAGGTGAGGGAGGTAAAGATGCGTGCAAAGGAGATTCTGGGGGGCCCCTTATGAGAACATATACAAAAGAAGACGAAACAGCTGAGGAACAATGGTTCCAAGAGGGTATTATTTATAGAGGGCTTGGATGTGGACGAAAAGACGTTCCTTCTCTTTATACGAGGGTATCTAGATATACTTACTGGATTTTAAATAACTTAAAATAGCGTCAAAAAATTGGATACTTTAATTTATAATTTGTAAATGTATTCCTCGTCTTTTTTGTTTAAATAAACTAATAACGTTTTTCTCTTATATCCTGGTTGTTATTCCATGCGTAGTGGATTTTGATAAATGAATAGATGATATTATTTGTGACTAACGTTTGGGTATGTATTCTGTTTTGATTGTTTTACAGTTACATTGGTCAGTCTAAGCGTTTTCTGTCAAAATTCATGTCAAGGAGGGCAATACTGCGAATTTCTAGAGGTCATTATCAGAGTACGTCAGTTCACTTTTGGTAAAACCAAACATAGAAACCAACATCTTTTAGTTTTCACAAGACATTATTAAGCATGCGCAAACTAAAGCAAAACATTCAAAGCAAATTAAAAAGATGTCCGTGCAATGCGTGACCTTAGACGATTATAATGCCATAAACATATAACTGGTTTTAAGCGTGAATCCCACGGAGTTCAGTTATCGGACCGCCAGCTAGTGTTGCTTAATGCTACCATGAGTGTCCAACTTATTTTAATATTTGTGATTGTTATTGAAAGTATTTTTGCAGCAGGTAATTTTATCAATTTTATCTATATTATCACGTCGTTTGTACGGTTTGACTTTTTTTTAAAACTTGGAATACTATATGGAATATCTCGGGTTAGAATCTAAGAAGTTGTATTTATTAAATTTTTATGCTCTTAAAGACGTTTTGAATTTCTAGTTATTTTAAAACAAATAATATCATTATTACTATAAATATATTATTATTAGTTAATAAACTGAAAGTGCTACTCTTCGTTACAAAAAAGTTTATATATGCATTAGTATTTGGAATATCCATTATTGGTACGTAGCCAACCAGTACATTTTCCCAGCGTTAATTTTTAACAATTTTCTATAATAACTTCGTCCGCTGCTTCGATTTTCGAATAGGCAAACGATTTAATTTTAATAATAGTGACCTACTTATTTATGTTACTTTTTAAATTCAGATGCAGAGGTAACACTGTATAATTTCCAAATGTAATTTAAAAACTCCTTTCCAAAGATACTTTGTTTGTCTTTTTCTTAATCCGACAAATTAATTTATAATTCTTGGTTTATAAGAGTTGATTACGGAAAACTTACACAGGAATCTATTAAACCGAATCGAAAACAAAACTAATTATACAGGGTGTATCAGAAATAAGCACATTAAATTTCCTCAGTAATAGAACTCGTCAAGAACTACATTTCTTAATAATTTTGTTTGGTATACTTTTTAGATTTGGTGATAAAATTAGTTAAAGATTTATCACAAATTTCATTACCCGCCAATGGAAATCATGTTTGAAACAAAACTTTTTGGGTTACCATGGTAAATAAACTTACTTAAAAATTAAGCTCTGCAGTATTTAATTATTTTGACAATTCCACTCATAATCTGTCATCCAATAAAATCACAGTATTTTGGTGAATTGAACCAATCACAATCGAATTACACTGGCAATTTCACTACTAGCAGTATTGCTCAGAGACGTTTGTCAAAATTTTGTAAATGACAAGTATTTCAGTAATTTCATTATAATTCGAGGAATTGTCATGCCGAATACCATTCGTGACTAGAATTTTAAAGGCAATTTTTGCCGTCATGATCACTCTTGCTTGTTGCTTTAGAAAATCGTGACGATTTTCGTCGCAGCAAGTAGTCGTGTTCATGAGGGCAAAAAAATTGCCGGTAAAATTCTAGTCACTTGTGGTATTACTTATGAAAATACATAACCAACTCGTTATTTTAAGGGGGGGTAAAAATGCAAAATAAATATGAGATTTAAAAAAAAAATAATAAGAAGAAGAAATGTTGTACTTCTTGACGAGTTCCACAACTGAAAAAATTGAATGTACTTATTTCTGATACATCCTGTATATGTTACGAAATAAGAGTTTTAATACTTGGAAATTCAGAAGTTCATGGAATTCCATGCTATCGTATTAAGTATTAGCAACCGCGAAGGGTAAATTAATAGTAAAGCAAACACTAGAAATAGTTCCTACCACTTTGGCTTAAATCTTCCTTATCATTTTCAGAAAGAGGAGACTCCTGCATAACTCCGAACAATGAGCAAGCAAAATGTGTACCAGCAAAATCGTGTAATGTAATATACGGGGCTATAACATCGGGCAATAGTTCGGCCATTGAATTTGCAAAAAAATCCCAATGTGGTTATGATTCTCTACCGCTGGTATGTTGTGGAACAACAGCTTACCTTTTGCCAACGACGACGACAACTGAAGCTGACCCTCTTTCTGGTATTTTTACAAGGGGTCCTGAGATAGCAACTAACAAACCAGTGGAACAGAGTATAATTTTAAATAACTTCGAAACTAAGGCTCTTCCGGATCGAACAGTATGCGGTTTAGAAAAAGAAGCTGAAAGAGTTATTGGTGGGACAGTAACCGAAATAAATGAATACCCATGGATGGCTGCTTTAGAATATAAATCTATTCTTACTGGAGAAAATGGAGGTATTAGATGTGGGGCTTCTATTATAAATAACAGATACGTCGTAACTGCAGCCCATTGCCTCATAAATCAGGAATTTGAACTGTAATGAGGTAAACAATTGGCAATCGTTTTTATACCAATATAATGAATTTTTAGAATTAGAGTATGGTTGGGGGAATGGAAAATTTCCACCGATCCAGACTGTCAAGTTTTGATAGCTAATACCGAATGTGCAGATAATGTAAGGAAAATAAAAGTAAAAGAACAAATTCCGCATCCATATTATAGTAAAAAAAGTGGTAATAATGACATTGGTTTAGTTCGTTTAATCGAGGATGTTGCATTTACAGGTATGAAATTACTATGAATGAGTTTTCTTTAACAAGATTTTTTTCCTCTAGTTCAGCCAGCCGATAATTCAGAAAAGCGATTTAAATTTTACATCCCTAAATCAGTATTTTTAATACATCTAATTAACATTTTAAAATGTTTCAGACTATATTCGTCCGATTTGCCTGCCTCCTTCAAATTTACCAAACCCAACTTTACGAACACTTATGACGGTGGCTGGGTGGGGAATAACAGAGAATGGTAAACATTTAGTGATAATCTTTGGTCGCTCTTTATTAATTCGAGATTATGGTTAGGTACTTCTTCCGATGTTAAATTAAAAGTGGACCTACCCTTACTTCAAAATGTCGAGTGTAATAAAAAATTGAGTAAACCTGTTACACCAAATCAGTTGTGCGCAGGAGGCCAAGAAGGAAAGGATTCATGTCAGGGAGATTCTGGAGGGCCTCTTATGAGGACGTACCAAGATGCGTTTACTTCCCAATCGCAATGGTATCTTGAAGGAGTCGTTTCATCAGGTGTTGGATGTGGTCGTGTAGGAATTCCCGCTTTATATACTCGCGTTTCAAGATACATTAGTTGGATTATTAATTTAATTTCAGATGAGTAAAATAATATGACTGTACTGTGATTAAATTTGTTATTTTTATAGTTTTTTTTTTGTACAATTCTTAAAAATATAAAAAAGTTTCTTTAAACGCAATTTTATAATCAGTGGTCTATTATGGTGTGGTAATTAAATAGAGGTTGTAGCAAATAATTCTGCGATGTTTTAATTAGTAAAAGTAATCGAATCTTGCCTGAAAGTTGTCCATGGCAGATGCTCTTAGATATTTGCAGTAATATTTTTGTAGATTATATTATTCCACAAGACATTTGGTGTTGAGAAATTAAAAATAGGCATAATGCCCCAAAATGTTAAGAAATTCCAACTCAACCATGTACATATTGGAAATTCAGCTACATTGGGACTAACGTTTTACAATTTCCCAAAAATGAAAGTGAAAAGATTAAATTCGACGTATTATGTATTTATTCGGCCATTATCTGAGGTTAAAACGTTTGAGGTCAGTCACATTTTTACTGGCCACAGATAACTCCAGACATTCTTCGTATCTGTTTTCAAAAACATTAAAAGGTCATTTCAGGCCTGAAGAATATAAATATAATCAGTATACAATTATAATGATGCCATTGACAATTAATTAATCTTAAAATATATAAATATGCCATATTTTAATCTATAACTGCATTAAATTTATTAAATTTGAAGTAGGTTAAACTGATTTATTCTATATTTTCTTAGAGTTTGAAAATAAAAGACAGCTCAATTATTAATAAAATCATACGTTATGTCAGGTTTTTCTGATAACTAATAATTATATTGCAAGTTGTTTATGAATCGATTTAACGTTTTATTTTACATGAATAAAGAATAAGATTTAGAATAATAATGCAGGTAATATTATTATTCCTAATACTCCAAGAAATCTAATAATAGCAAAGTTATAAAATTGAATTACCTGCACATATTACTTTTGTTATTTAAAAAAAGGGAAGCTTTTAAGACAAAGACATTTTATGCGATATCTATAATCTGCATAATTGGATTTTCCTTATTTGCTATATTAAATAATAGTGTCAATATTTCTTAAAGCTTCAAAATCTATGTTGTATTAACCAAACTACAAACTTAGACTACTGCCGACTTAGTTCCACTAGCTCAGTGACTAGCAGAATAAGCAAAGCAAAGCAAAAGAGTTTTCCTCCTCAATTGAACCTCTAGTTTTATATGAAAAACCTTGACAAAATAAAAATACTACCCATCCAGTTTACACGCACTCTCCGAACACATACAAGTTTTATGTATCTACACTTCTACAGTATATTACTTAAAGTAAAGAAGAAGTGGCAAAAAGCATAGTCCACAGTTTACAAAACTTGGTTTTCATGGCGACTACTTAGTTATTAAACGACTAAGGTTTATGTTAGTATGTGTGTTTGGTTACCTATTTTATAAATAAACTCATTAACATCTTGTCATGAGCAGATGAGCACGTAAGTAGTGATTAGTTGTGATAGTGATAGTTTTGATTTTTGTACCAATTCATAACAATCGCGACAAAGATATGTTTAATAATCTTATGTTTTTTAACCTTTATTTTCTTATAATTATTTTCTCGTTCTTCATTTTCTTACCTTTATTTACATAAACAATGCACTAGACTTGAGATAAATCTTTGATGATTTAACTTAGTTTCTTTATTTTGAAATTATTGTGTTTATTTTCAAAGTTAATTAAGATAACTTAAGCTAAAACGCCTATTTAATTTAAATAGTGTTATTTTCGATACATAAATAAAAAATCTGTTCAAAGATAAAATTTTGAGTTTATATAAATGTCGTTATAAAAGCAATTACATTATAATAGTTAGTTATAAATGTCTACCATTCTCGAGCAAGTTTTAGCGAAATTGTTTAAAGCAATAATTGATTAAATAAGTATTATAAACGTAATTTAACCTGAGAAAGAGATTAATTTCGTGCATTCCATTGCCAATTATTAAAGAATGGTAAATGACACACTCAGCCATATACAGGGTGGCCCACTGAAAACAGTAAACGTAAGTTTTTTGGCCACTTATCATCAATTTTGCGAAAAACTCTCGGACACGTCAATTTTAGTACCAAGGGGAACATCTGAATTGATTAGTATTATTTACACAACTTCAACCCTAAGATGAGGGTGAATTGCACCCCAAAAATTTTAAATAGAAAGGGGTATCAAACGTTACACAATTCTAAAGACCCTTCGATTCTCTTTTCAACAGTCCTTTTATTTTTCAAATCCGATCAATAATTCCAGAAAAAATTACATTTAAATTTTGATCTAGCAGTCTGAAACAGTTGAACGTAGCAAACAAAAGCACTTCATCCGCCAAGTTGTTTGTAATAAGCAAGTACTTTGTGAGTTTGTCAGCATTTAAATTGATAATGGAGGCCAAAACTTGCGTTTACTGTTTTCAGTGGGCCACTATTTACAACAAACATATTTATTGTTTTATTACTAATTTTTGTGGCACTATAGCCATTTATATTTAAGGAATTATTTTTTAGATATCCAGGGAATCCTGAATTATAATAAATTATTGCACAAGCTTAATAGAAATTCTAAGTGAATATTAGACGTATTATTCATTTAATAATATTAATTTTCATTTAACAAGAGCTTTTAAAAGCACCATGTTCGCAGTATTTTACAGTGATCAAACTGTTAGTTAAGGATATCGTTTGTTGTGCACGTTTGAGTGACAAACAAGTATTATATATTTAATCAGAAAAATTTTGTTCTGTTCTAATTTAGTATATTTTAAAGTTTATTTTCAAAGCATGTGTAGAGATTAAACATCGGAATTTTAGAACATACCTTTCAGTTATATATGTACAGTGACCGGCAAACAGTTCGTAACATATGAGAAAAAACTGTATTATTAGAGAATCGAAAAAACTTTTATAAGGGATCGGTTCTGCATGTCTGATAACCTAAAAATCGAATTTGAGGTATGTCACGTGGCCTCAAATTCGATTTTTAAGTTATCATACATGTAGAACCAATCCCCTGGATAAACGATTTTTAGATTCTCTAATAATAAGAGTTTTTAAAGTAAGTAAAATAATACAAACATCGGCAACGTCACGTTACGATAGCGAAGGGTTATCAACCGAAGATAATGCAAGGAAAAGCGAACGGGAATCAACCTTCGAAATATAAAAAAAATAGCTAGAACCCCCATTAAAAAGCCAGACAATAAAGACGGGGATATAGACGAACTGAAGGAAATGATCAGTCAATTAATTGCGGAAGTAAAGGAAATAAGAAGAGCAAGAGATATACAGGGCAGAAATTAAGGAATTAAAGGAAGAAAACAAAAAATTAAGTGAAAAGGTAGACATATTAGAAAACAAAATTTTCAGAGCCGAAAAGAAGGAGAAGGAAGATAACATAGTAATAAAAGGAACGGCGTTTCAAGAAAATCACCTAAAATAAGGAATCGAGCAATTCCTAAAAATAGAACTAAATGTAGAGGCCAGATTAGACGTCGCGAAAATAATAAAACCAAAAGCAGGAAATGGTTTTGCAATTGCTAAATTTGGAAAATGGGAAAAGAAGATGGAGGTTATGAAAGCGAAGAACAAACTTGCAGGAACAAATACATACTACATACAAAAAAGAAAAATACAAGCCAGCTAGTTTAAGGAGAATTGCAATATCTGAGAAAAACGTAGAAAAGAAACGAAGGTAGGATACAGAAAGATATTTTTGAATGGAAAACGATGGGATTATAATTCACGAAAGGAAAGAAGAATAAAATTTGAAGGGAAAATATAACAAGAAACTAATAGCGCAGAAAGTAGGACGGGAAACCAATAAGACGGAAACGGCAAGTTATGGTACCTACTCGAAAATCGGAATTAACGAATCAAAAAGACAAGCAGGAAAAACACAAAATAAATATAGTTAAAAATACAACTCCAGGACAAAATTTATTTGTAACAACATGGAATGTAAGAGGAACATACGAAGAGGGCGCTCTAAACAACTGATAAGAGAAATTTCAAAATATGGATTAGACATTGTAGCAGTACAGGAAACCAAGCAGACAGGAAATGAAATAATGGAAATTAGTAGATAACAAACTACACTTTTTTAAACAACGGAGGTGACAATAACTAGAAGGTTAGGGGCAGGATTTCTTATAAGCGAAAGGTTAAAACAGGCAATAACAAATTTTAAGCCAGTATCGGAAAGAATTTCTACTTTAAGACTAAAGAAAATAACGATTATAAACGTTCACTCGCCAACGGATGACACACAGCTATACATAAAAGAAGAATTTTATAATAGATTAGAAATAGAATATGAAACTGCACCAAGGTACGATCTGAAAATAGTATTAGGCGATTTTAACGCACAAATATGAAAAGAAGAAATTTATAGACCTACAATACGAAAGTACAGTAAACATACCAGGAGCAATGGAAATGGTAACATTTTAATTGATTTTGCAAGAAGAAGAAATATGAAGATAACGAGTACGTATTTTGAACATAAAGACATTTATAAAGGAACATGGATCTCACCAGATCAAAGTTACACAAACCAAATAGATCATGTACTAATTGCAAATAAAGGAGAACGATGCACCACGAATATAAGGACCGGATGCAGAATCGGATCACTTTATGGTTGGAGTAAAAGTAAAACAAATAATACCAATAAATATCTGTGCTAAACAGAACAAAGTGAAAAGAATTACAATTAATGGACTGCATTCAGAAATAGAACAGGAGAGGTATGCTGAAAGAATTCAAATGTAAATAACGAAACATGAAGGAAAACAACAAAGTGTGGAAGGACAGAGGGAAGTAATAAACAAGGTAATCTTCGAAGCAGCAAAAGACATCAGTAAAATAAACAAAAATGAAACCAACAAGGAGTATGATGAAGAGTGCGAAAAGAAACGAACAGAAGAAGGTATTCGGGATTATAAGGGCCTCCGAAAGGAATGTAAAAGACTGTGAAGAGAATAGAAAAGAAAACACAAGCTGAAAATGATAGAGAAAATAGAAAGTGATTTTAAAAATAAGGAAATTAGAAACTTTTAGCATGGAATAGGGAAAATACAGATAGGATGGCAAGCAAGACCAGCACTTTCTAAAGACATAGACGGAAATTTAATAGGAGACCAGAGAGAAATAACAGAGAGATGGGCAGAATATTTGGAAGATTTGTTAAACAAAAACAACAATTTAATCAAAGACAGAGACAGGATAATGAAGACGAGCTAAATCTGACAAACAGTCCAGAACAGGAGGAACCACCAGAATTAGGCGACATACATAATAGCAATAGTAAAGCGACTCAAAAATAATAAAAGCCCAGGAAATGACAATATACAGGGCGAACTGATCAAATATGGAAGGGAGGGACTCCAGCAATCTATGTACATGCTGATAGTACAAACATGGGAGGAAGAAAAGATGCCCTAAATATGGACGGAAGCAATTATATGTCCTATACATAAGAAATGCGCTAAAACGGATTGTGATAACTATAGAGGAATAGCACTACTCAGTGTGGGATATAAAATTCTAGCAACGTGCATAAAGAATAGGTTAATATCGGAAATTAAAGAGAATATCGGAGAATATCAATGTGGTTTTCGGAAAGGGAGATCGGTTATCGACCAATTGTTCGCGTTGAGAGAAAACAGGCGGGAAGCTATAAACACATATTGAATACACAAATATTATTTCTAGATTTTAAACAAGCATACAACAGTATTGAAAGGGAACAACTATGGAAAGCAATGTAAGAATTAAGAATACCACGTAAGTTAATTAAGCTAGTGAAAATGACATTGACAGATACCGAAAATAGACTACAAGGAAGGAAGGTTCGAAGTAAAAAATGGCTACGACAAGGAGGTCCTCTTTCAGCAGTTTTATTTAACATAGCCTTAGAAAAAATCAACAGGGAAAGTAGAGTACTTGGGACAGGGCTTATGCATATTATGTACAGCAAGGTGTAGAAGTAATGACTACTGCGCCTTGCAAATATGCAGCCCATCTATCACCAGTCCGGCTACAAGATGTTTGAAACAGCTGAGTGAAAGCCGGACTGGTGATAGATGGGCTGCATATTTGCAAGGCGCAGTAGTCATTACTTCTACACCTTGCTGTACATACATATATCACAAGCATCAATGTTTGGTATTCGCGTATTATATCACTATTTTAACAAGAAGTATAAAAGGAACTACAGTCATGGTCAGACTCGAAAGAGCAGCACAAACAATAGGATTTACAATAAATGAGAAGAAGATTATGTATATGGTATGGAGTGATGAGGAATATGAAACAGGAACAAGTCCAAAGACAAAGTCAAGTCAGCAAAAGGAACGCAAATTTGAGAAAGTGGAAAGCGTCAACTATTTAATAGGAACAATATTTACAAGAAATCGAGCAATAACGGAAGAAATAGAAGCAAGATTAATACCGGGGAATAAGTGTGTCTTTTCATTAGCCGAAATTCTTAAGAGTCAATGCCACGAGCAATTAAAGTGCGTATCTATAAAACAGTAATAACCCCAGTGGTGACATATGGAAGTGAAGTGTGGACATTAACGAAAACTGTGCGGAAAAGTTTAGGGGTGTGGGAAAGAAAAGTGCTACGAAAAATTTACGGCGGCAAGAAAGTGGACGACGGATGGGAAAACCCAAACCTTTTTACCAAACAATGAAAGCACCGTAAATGTTTTGTTTAGTAATTTCGTAACAAATTATTCGCTAAATACAGAAATTAGTAAAAGCTTCAAATACGTACAACTTATTTTTTGTATTGTCAGCAGTATGGTTTAGCTTAAAAATATATATTTCTAACAAAATATGGGAAAGTTTACAACAACGAGGTATTAGTCGAAAACTAATAAATGGAATAAAAAGCCTCTATAACCAAAACGTTAACTATGTTAGAACACATAACATGCAGTCACAAACATTCTCTACAAAAGAAGGGCTACGACAGGGAGGTGTATTAAGTCCGCTACTTTTCATTATATTGATGGACGATATAACTAAACAAGTAGCCACAAAGACAAAAGGCCTTGAGGTAGGATATAAAAACTTGCAAAAGGTTGACTTAACAGAGTGTGCGTTCGCGGACGACGTCGTAATAATGGCCAACACGGAACGGAATTTACAGAATAATTTAAGAATATGGTATGAAACTCTAGAATCCCATAGATTAAAAATAAATATTAGTAAAACCAAGGTAATGGTTATAACAAACGACGAAGACAAGGAAATTAACATCAGACTAGACAATGCTATTATAGAACAGGTGAAGGAATTTAAGTATCTGGGTGTAATAATAGATAGCAAAGGGGAACAAGAAAAGGATATTAAAGAACGAATTGAGAAAGCACTTAAAACTTATTACAGCATATGTACATCTATTGTCAAGAAGAAGGAGATCTCTAGAGAAACAAAAATGTTGGTGTATAAAACTATCTTTCAACCAATTATGCTATTTGGAAGTGAGACTTGGGTTTTATCAGAGAGTATGAAGAGCCGGATACAAGCAGTAGACATGAAGTTTCTAAGAGCGGTAAAAGGTATAACGAGAAGAGACCGAATAAGGAACCAGGAAGTAAGGGAGGAGCTGGATGTCAAACCAATACTAGAAACCATAGAAAGCAAGCAATTGGGATGGTGGGGACATTTACAGAGACTGGATAACAACAGGCAAGTAAAGAAAATTTGGGAAGCAAGAACAATAAACAGAAGACGTAGAGGCAGACCGAGAGAAACATGGGATGATGTTATTAACAAACTATTGAAAAAGAAAAACTCAAACTGGAACGAAGCAAAAGTGTTGGCACGCAATAAAAAAAACTGGAACAAATTCTGTGCATAAAGTGCTTTTACAGTGTAGTAGTGTAGTAACTAGTAACTATAAGAAACCCGACACCTCACGGTATAAGGGTACTGATTATATATATATATATATATTTCTAAGAAAGTTTGAATTACCAGTTACCTGAGTAAACTCCAGCACGCCCTGGGTTACCGCCTAGTTCGTATTTAGTAAAATATTTCTTTATGCCGATGACTACCCCAACGCAAGTAGTAAATACAAATCAGTGAGCTCGTACAACACTGTAATGTATATTTTTTAATTCCCGTAATAGTTTTGTTATCTACGCTTAGTGTTGCCGCTTCAGGTAAATATAATTTTAACATTTAAGCAATTTCCATTTAAATTAAATTGCAGAGGAAGGTGCGCCAAGTGTAACTCCAAACGGTGAAAATGCTATTTGTATATCAATATACTCCTGCAGAATAATCACACAAGCAATATCTTATTTAAACAAATATGCTATAGAGTTTGCTAAACAGTCACAGTGTGGTTTTAAAGTAGAGATCATTTGGTCTGTTGTGGATCTATGGGACATCCGACTACTCCAGCCAATTTCCACTACGACTACTAATGAACTACATAAACCAGAGCATTATACAAAAGAGCTCCAACAGCTATTAAACCGATAGAAAATGTCCATTTCTGGATAGCACTTTGTGTGGAATTTAGAATAGACACTATAGACAGTCCAGAAAGGCAAGCGGAACTGATTCAGAAATTAATGAATTTCCCTGGATGGTAGCTTTAAAATACTTTGCAGACGATGGTGGTTATCGATGCGGTGGTACTTTAATTACAAATCAATAGGGATTAACGGCTGTTCAGTGTCTCTTCATAAAAGGTTTTAACTTGTAAGCAACATGCATACTTTTGTTAGACAAATTAACGATCATTTCCATTTTAGAACTGGAGTTCGTCTAGGTAGAACTGGAGTTCGTCTAGGTAAATGGAGATTTTCTACGCTGGAAGACTGTGTAAAATATAGAAATGAAGTAATATGTACGGATGGTGCAGGACTTGCAAAAACTATCCCTCGTCCTTTTTACAGTAAACGAAGTGGTAATGATATAGCATTACTTCAATTAAATTAAATTAAATTAAATATGGTGGTAAAATTAAAATTTAACTGGAAATGATCATATAGTACGATTTAATAATTTTAGAATACATACGAGCGATATTTTTGCCTTCAAATGATTTACCGCCACCAGCGAGAACTTTGATGGATATACAGGGTGAGTCAACGGGAGCGCGGTGGTTAATATCTCCTTTACTGTTTAAAATACATAAAAAGTTTTCAAATAAAAGTTTTTGAGGACCATGAGGGTCATATTGTAAAATAATTTTGAATTATACAGGGTGTTGCATAAAAGAGTGTCATATAAAAGTTTTGTTTTTTTAAATGGAACATCCTGCATATTTTTATACAAATTTATTCCACTTTTTATTACCTTTCTGGATATGCTTTTGTTTTTAAATTCTGTTGCGGCGTTGCCAAGTTATTCAACTTTTTTAGAAAAAATTGACATTTGCAGACCTCGCTTATAAAATTTGCACAAATCGTAGTTTTACAGATTAAACAATTTTTTTCTGGAAAATGATAATCAAGACCATGTACTATCCTCCAGGCGTTTGAAAGTTCAATTTAAGTATACAGAGTGTTGGTTACAGTAATGCAAAAGATTTAAATTATAATGTGTCATAACTCGATTTTTTTTAATGGAACACCCTGTATATTTTTACATAATTAAACAGCACCTTTTAGGCTCTACAGATTTTATTAACCAATGGTTCTACCTAAAACCACTACTTTTTGAGAAAATTAGGTACAAACGGAAAATCAGGTAATTGCTAGCAATCCGGATGTCTCAGGAGGCATATTGATACTAACTTGTTTATTGTGAAGAAACACTAAGAAACTGCGAACCCGTAAGAAATCTATTTAATATCAAATAACAATAAATAATAAAAAACAACAAACAAAAGTTTTTCACTAGACATTAGTTTATAAGATGCTCAATATGTCTGCCTTTTTCTTGAACACACAGTCTTAGACGGTTCGGAAAAGCCTGGCTAACTTTTCTTAACATGTGGTCATTAATTTCTTCATATCTTCAAGTTTGATAAACCCTTTCTTTTACATAACCCCACAAAAAGAAATCAGTGGTCGAAGTGGGAAAACATTACAAGGGGGATGCTAGATTTTCCAATATTCAGTGTCCCCCCACCACCTATTTACGTGTGTGAGATAGTTTATCACTTTAGGAATATAAAATGGCGATACTACAAAGACAAAAAATAAACCTGAGTTTTTTAATTTGGTTAATTAAAACCTCATTTAACAATCTAATACTTGCTTCCACATACTCCAATATTTTTTAGTTTTTAATACACGCAGATTGATAAGAGTGTCTGTATCAGTAATGGATAGCTGTTTTGTCTGTGGGTATTTTAAATAAATAAATAAACTCCACGGGAGCCGCGCGGTATCCAAACTCAAACAATGAATCATAGTTTTTGAAGAATTGAGCACTAGTTACTTACATACCGCCTACCTACTAAATAGTTAATTTTAAATATCATATTTGAAGGATGAAACCCAGTAGTTTAGCACTGGGATGTCTTAATTTTTTTTTTCAGAGTAGGGGGATGGTTAAATTTTCTTTTCAATGTAGGGGAGCGGCTTCATTTTTTTAACAAACTAGGGGGGTGCCATCCCCCCGTATACCCCCCCCCCCACTTCGACCACTGAAATAAATCAAGTTTTGTTAGGTCGGGTGGCCAACAAATTGGTCCACCTCTACCAATCCACTTAATGGAAATGCATGACTTAAATGGTGACGTACTTGTGCACTATCATGGGGTGGTGCCCCATCGTGTTGCAAACTATTTCTTAAAAAATCGAAATAAATATCTCCATTTACTCTGCCTTCAAAAAAGTGCGGGCCAATTACATACATACCTTCCCACAATTTCTCCCCAAATATTCAAAGACCATGTGTGTTGGTTGTCAACAGACCTTGTGAAATGCGGATTTTCTGTAGAATAATAGTGTAGATTATGCTTACTAACATTTCCGTTTTTGTGGAATGTAGCCTCGTCGGAGAACAGCACATATTTAAAAAGGTCTCTCTGTTCTTGCACTTTATTAATTGCCCATTCACAAAATTCTCTTCTTCTATTAAAATCATTGGCTTCTAATTCTTGCAATATGGTAAGGATGATACTTATTATTTTTTATAATTCTTAAAATACTGGACTGACTGATATACAATACCATACTTAAATTTCTCGCACTTACATGTGGATTTTTCGGTTAGACTTAGCACAACAGAAAATGCATGTTCTTCATTTAAGACTGGATTTCCTAGCTCCTGCTTCTCGTACGTAACATTTCCGTTTTCCTCGAAACTAGTTTTTAATTTTGTAAAAGCACGGTTGTCTGGATGTCTTTGGTCAGGATTTTTTTGTACATAAATTCTGGATGCCAATAAACAGCTGCCAGCACTCTCCCCGATGCAATAAATCATGTTAATTCTTTCTTGCTGACAAAATTTCATTTTAAATACTTATTTAAAAAGAAACGAATGTTACAATGACTTACGAATTAAAAGTGTTTGACATTTGCTTCAAATATTATTTGACACAAATGCAAAATAGGTATGTTGATTTCTATTATTTATTATATCTGCTAGCAATTACCTGATTTTCCGTTTGTACCTTAATGGTTTTAGGTAGAACCATTGGTTCATAAAATCTGTAGAGCCTAAAAGGTTCTGTTTAATTATATAAAAATATACAGGGCATTCTATTTAAAAAAATCCAGTTATGACATATTATAATTTACATTTTTTGCATTACAAATTCAACTTTCAAAAGCCTGGAAGATAGTATATGGTCTTGATTATCATTTTCCAGAAAAAAATTGTTTAATCTGTAAAACTACGATTTGTGCAAATTTTATAATCGAGGTCTACAAATGTCAATTTTTTCTAAAAAAGTTGAATAACTTGGCAACGCTGCAACGGAATTCAAAAACAAAAGCAAGTCCAGAAAGGTAATAAAAGGATGAATAAGATTGTGTAAAAATATACAGAATGTTCCATTTAAAAAAACAAAACTTTCATATGCCACTCTTTTATGCAACCCCTTGTATAATTCAAAATAATTTTAGAAAACGGTTCTCGTGGTTCCCTACAACTTCTATTTGAAAACTTTTTATGTATTTTAAACAGTAAAGGAGATATCAACCCCCGCGCTCACGTTGACTCACCCTGTATGTGGTTGGGGAATTACTGAAAATGGTAAAATATAGTATAAAATAAAATACTCATACTTTCGTTAATTTCGTATTTTAGGTTCACTTTCTGACGTCAAGTTGAAAACAAAAGTTCTACCGATATCAAACCAAAAATGCGAAGAAGTATTCACGGACTATACCCATGCTAATCCAAATCAAGCTTGTGCTGGAGGTGAGGGATTTTAGGAATAGGTGAAACAGATTATTAGGTTCCCCTCCCCACTTTGGGGGTCGAGCTGCAGGAATAGCCACTCGGCTGTGCGCTGCAGGCGAAATTTTCTTCAAAGTTCAAGGTCATTCGCTATTTTACAACTTGAAATTTTGATGAAACTCGGGTTCGTTTAATGTAAAACTAAAAATATATATTTTGGAAAAACGGAAAAATTGGTGCAATCGATGCCAAAGCGATTCTAGGAAGTCATAGATAACAAAGGCAATCAACCAAATATTAGGATAAACGTATTAAATTATTTTTTCATTCAGCAAGCTGTCGATTATTAAACTGTACAAATACGAGAAATTTTCACTGTCTTTCTAATATTTTATTGTTTAGAGTAGAAGTAATCTTTCTACTACTATTGATAATTGTTAAATAAATGGTTTATAAAATGTACTGACAAACAATTATTGAATTTCGTTTACCTACGTACGTATTTGAATTTGCATTTGAACCAAATGCGCGACGCTGTACGAACACGAATACGCCACCGTATGTAACACCGAAACCAGAAGGCAGGTTGCGACTAACGCAGGTCTTGAACCTATTTCATTTCTCCGTACAAATTATTTGCAAGCTTGCCGTTGCCATGGCAACGGCTTGTATGTAAAGATACGAAAATTGAAGCAGAATTTCTGTATAAGCGAACCTGCTGCAGTTGAACGCTTGTGGTCTGCAGTATGTATTGCGGCATAACCTGCAGGGTTGCTGTACGATGTACTGTGCGCCGGGCATAAAATACATAAATTAAATTTTTTTTCTATATCAACTGAATTAAAGAAAATGAAAAAATAATTAAAATGATTTCGGATTTTGAATAAAAAACCATTTAACCAAAAAATATAGGTGAAGCAGCGCTTCACCTGCGTCATTAGACGAGCCGCCACTGATTTATAGAGGTCATTATCAGAGTACGTCAATTCATTTTTAGTAAAACCAAACGGAGAAACCAACATCTTTTAGTTCAGTTATCGGAACGCCAGCTAGTGTTGCTTAATACTGCCATGAGTGTCCAACTTGTTATAATATTTGTGGTTGTTATTGAAAGTATTTTTGCAGCAGGTAATTTTATCAATATTATCACGTCCATGGATTTACTTTTTTTAACTTGGATGGAATATTTGAAATTAGAATCTAAGAAGTTGTATTTATCAAATTTTTATGTCTTTAACGTGGTTCTGAATTATTAGTTATTTTAAAACGAATAATATCATTATTAAATTATTATTATAAATACCGGGTGGCTAGATAAAAACGAATCCTGTTTAGGTCCTCACATCTCCAGAACGCCTTGAGATAGCGATTTCAGTTTTTGCTTTCTAAGTGACAATGGATTGAAAATTATTCCTGCCAAATTACAAACAATTATTTTAAAAAATAAATGAATTTTTTAATATCATTATGTTAATTTTTTACAGTTATTATTATGTAAGGTATACACCACTGTATCTTGTATTTTGGGCTATATGGGACATTAGTCCTCTGCCCACTACCTATATTTCATAATAATAATAATAATAATAATAATAACTAGAAAAAATCAATTATACGTTGATAATTTAATAAGCAACTTAAATCGAAGCAACCTTTTGTTAAAACAAATGAAGTTATGAGTGACATTTGCAGTTAGTTGTTAGTTTTTGTGCTAATTAACTTAATTTCTCTTGTAATAATGGCACCTCATTTAACGAAGTCTGATTTAGAGGTAATTGCAATGTGTTATCGAGAAAAAATTGACGTGGAAACAGAATTGCGAGAGAGTTTCCAGGGAAGAGATGGCTACCTCCTAGCATAAATCGTGCTATTCGACGGATTGTAGTAACCGGATTCGTTTACAAAAAAAAAAAAACGGAAGCGGAAGACCTGTAACTGCTACAAATCATGAAAATTCAGAAATTGTAGGCGAATCGTCGTTGTCACAGGAAAATCAACCGGGGACTCATTTATCTCAGCGTAAAATAGCAGCCAGGACAAGAATCAGTCGCAGGCACGTACAAGTTATTCAAAAACGTGTAGGTATTAAATGCTACAAAAGGTTGCAAACTTCAGCAATTACACTGAATACAAAATCCGTCGATCATCACCAGCTTTACGTCTATACAGGAGGTTTTCGAATGCTGAGCAACAACGCCTAATTTTTCAAGACGAAAAAGATTTTCGCTCCTAGTCCCTCAAAAAAGACAGGGTTTAATCGACAACCAAAAAGAACGTTCTAAGAAGCTCATGGTGTTCTGCGTAATATCCTGGAATGAAAAGAGTCGGCTATTTTTTACTGATCTTCAGTTAACGAAAACAAACGCAGATAGCTACATACGGCATTTACGTGACGATTTACTACCGGAAATGCATCGATTGTACCCGTATAATGATTTTGTTTTTATCCAGGGCAGCGCTCCATCCACAGAGCAGCAAGGACACAACAGTACTTAGAAGAAAACACGCCATCTTTTATTCGAGCAAACCAGTGGCCGCCTAATTCTCCAGACTGTAATCCTTTACTTTAGACTACTCAGTGTGGAATGCATTGCAAGAAAAAGTGTATGCTAAAAGACGGGTACCATTTGTAAACTTGGAAGATCTGCGCCGACGGTTAGAAGAGGTGTGGCCCAGAAGTGTCTATAAATTTAATGAGAAGAGCAATTTTGCAGTTTAAACATCGACTAAGAATTGTGAATTTACGAAATGGAGGTCCTATACAACATGTTTATAAATAGAATACACCATACAAGATGTTTTTTGGTAGCATTTTTAAGAACATTGTAAACGTGTAATTGATTTTTTCTAGTTGATATTAAAACATTCGCCATTCCTTTGTTTTTTAAAATAATTGATTGTAATTTGGCAGAAATAATTTTCAATCCGTTGTTTCTTAGAAAGAAAAACTGAAATCGCTATCTCAAAGAGTCCCGGAGATCAGAAGATTTAAACAGGATTCGTTTCTTTCTAGCCACCCGGTATAATATTAGTTAACTAATAGTCCAGTCAAATTAGCCAAATTAGCCGAAAAAATTCACGTAGTTTTGAAAGTTGGTACAGTTGTTTGTTGAGGTGTCCTGACGAACATACTAAAAGTCCCCGGGGGTGGGAGGTGAGCTGGGGGTGGGAGAGCTGTTTGAAGGTCCCTTTCTTCACTTTTTCGCTAATAGCTCGAAAATTTAAAGTTTTTGCGTTACGACCATTCTACACGAAAATGAAGTAGACAAAATTTCCTACCAAAAAGATTCTATGCATTTTTTCCGTAAGATCAATATCTTAGGAGTAGAAGTGGGATGAATGTTAAAGAAAGTTGAAAAGTGTGGTAATTTTATTAAAAAAAAAAACTCAAAATGCTATGTCAATTATAATTATTATTAAGTAAAATGTCATCTTCTTCATCTTCTTCGTCCTCTTATAACAAATCTGCGGGCGCACCTTTGGTACACGCCCCCTGGCAGCTGCAAACTGGGCTGCTCCTCATTCTCATCTTCACACTTTGATATTTACCACTCATCATTAAGGATTTTCCGACCCGTATCACGAAAGCATACGACGGTTTTACGTGTCTTTAAGTGACGGATTAGAATTCTGTTGCCATATGTATATCTCCTTCAGTTTTGCGTTAATCGTATCCACTGTTGGCTTTTCCCTTTTTTTAGTTTTTCGCTAATAGCTCGAGAACCGCGCGGTTTTGAGGTACGACCATTCCATACGAAAATGAAGTGGACAAAATTTCCTACCAAAAATGTGCTATTCATTTTTGCCATAAGATCAATACCTTAGGAGTAGAACTGCGATAAAGGTAAACAAAGTTGGTAAATGTTGATTTCTGTTGCCAAATTTTTGTACAGGTTGAATTTCAACATGAAGAGGTTTACCTAAGGTGGGTCGTAGTGGGTGGTTTACAACCCTTCTGCCCTGCCAAATGCGCAACCCAAGTGGCAACAGGGCTGTCATGTGATTAACAACTTCCAAACAAAGTTATAGTGGCCCAGGTATAGGAATGCGTATCGTCATTGTCGGCTACAGCTGTATACTCTTGGTTGTTGCAAGCGCTGTAAGTTCTTTAGTTTAAATTATTATAATTATAACTGTGGCCTAACTGTTGGCCGCAGTATAAACCTTA
This sequence comes from Melanotus villosus, assembly GCA_963082815.1. NCBI lineage: Eukaryota > Metazoa > Arthropoda > Insecta > Coleoptera > Elateridae > Melanotus > Melanotus villosus. The sequence continues at coordinate 29,953,764 of OY720418.1, read as the reverse complement.
CTAAATAAATAAATAAATAACTGTCATGGCATTTTGAGTTATTTTTTTGTAAATAAAATTAGCAAAATCGAAATTTTACAACTTTTATTTATATTCGCCCCGGTTCTACTTTTAAGGTATTGATCTTACGGCAAAAATACATAGGACCTTTTTGGTTGGAAATTTTATCTTCTACATTTTCGTATAGACTGATCGTAACGCTAACCTTCAAGGTCTTCGAGCTACTAGAGAAAAAGTGAAGAAAGGCACCTTTAAACAGCTCCCCCACCCCCGGCTCACCCCCCACCCTCGGTGACTTTTGGTATATTCTTCAGGACACCTCAAGAAACAACTGTACCAATTTTCAAAACTACGTGAATTATTTCGGCTATTTGCCATTATTTTGGCTAATTTGACTGGACTATAACTGAAATTGCTGCTTTACATTACAAAAAAAATATATATATGTGGATAAATGAAAATGCAACACCTATAAATGGTAATCCTATTTTTCTCAAAATTGGTAGATATAGATGGTGCACCGAAAAACGAAATTGGGATAATGACAGGCGCCGGGTAGTGTTTAGGGACGAATCTCGGTTCTCTTGAAATTGGCATGATGGCCGAATACAGGTCAGACGGCTTAGAAATGAACGACACAACCCGGACTGCATCAAAAACCGGGAGACGGCTGCTACTCGAGGGGTTATGATTTGGGGCGCTATCAGTTATGATGGTAGGTCACCTTTGGTGATTATAAGAGGCACTTTGACTGGTCAGCGCTATGTTGATGACAGTTTGGAACTGGTGTAGTTACCATTTATAAGAGACATTCCAGATGCCATATACCAGCAGGACAATGCACGACCGCATGTTTGTGATGTGGCTATGACCTTTTTGCGTCAGTCTGATATTCCCGTTCTTTCCTGGCCGGCTAGATCTCCAGATTTGTCACCAATTGAACATGTGTGCGAATCCTGCGACGGTTGATGAATTGGAAGAGAGGCTGCACGTGGAATTGGATCTTATACTGCAGGAGAAAATTTCACATTTGTTTAACTCCATGATTCACCGAGTGGGGGAATGCATTAGAGCTCGTGGGTGTCACACTCATTATTAAACTTTTTTGGAATAACTCTACATATACTCAAGGTAGAAGTTTGAAAATTTAATCGTTTGTTATTCTTGTGAATATCTAACTTACAGCCAAATTTCATTCCAATATATGTATGCACTATAGGTGTTGCATTTTCATTTACCCGCAGTGTATATCAGTATCATCAATTAGTTATACATACTACATTTTCCCAACGTTAATTTTTGAAAATTCTATTGAGAATTGGTTAAGCCACAAATAACACAAAATATGTAGTTTCTACTTTAAACCTTCTGTTATAGTTTCAACTGAAACTATAATAATATATAGGCAACCGCCGCGAAGGGTAAATTAATACTAAAGTTACATAGAATGGTTTTTGTACCACTATTCCTGTAGAATTAATTATTTATAGATTAAGAAAGTATTTTGCTAATAGTAGTAGAAGTAAAAAATACTCTCAGTGGCCTTACAAATAATGCATTCTCAAACATCCAAAATACTTATCAAATAGTACCTACCACTTCGACTTAAATCTTCCCTATCATTTTCTAAAACAGCAAACTCCTGCTTAACTCCGAACAATGAGCAAGCAAAATGTGTACCAGTTAAATCGTGTAATGTAATATACGGGGCTATAACATCGGGCAATAGTTCGGCCATTGAATTTGCAAAAAAATCCCAATGTGGTAACGATTCTCAACCGTTGGTATGTTGTGGGACAACAGCTTACTTTTTACCATCGACGACAACTGAAGCTGACCCTTTTGCTGGAATTTTTACGAGGGCACCTGACATAACACCTTCAGAAAAACCAGTGGAGCAGAGTATAATTTTAAATGAGTTCGAAACTAAAGCTCTTCCAAATCGAACCGTATGCGGTTTACAACTAAATGCTTATCTTGTTGGTGGATCAGTAACCCAATTAGATGAATACCCATGGATGGCTGCTTTAGAATATAAATCTATTCTGACTGGAGAAAATGGAGGTATTAGATGTGGGGCTTCTATTATAAATAACAGATACCTCGTAACTGCAGCCCATTGCCTCATAAATCGGGAATTTGAACTGTAATGAGGTAAATAATTGGCAATCGTTTTTATACCAATATAATGAAATTTTAGAATTAGAGCATGGTTGGGAGAATGGAGAATTTCCACCGATCCAGACTGTCAAGTTTTTACAGATGTTACCGAGTGTGTAGATAATGTAAAGAAAATAAAAATAAAAGAACAAATTCCGCATCCATATTATAGTAAACGAAGTGGTAATAATGATATTGGTTTAGTTCGTTTAGATGAGAATGTTGCATTTACAGGTATCAAATTACTATGTATTCGTTTTTCCTTAATAACATTTTAAAATGTTTCAGCCTATATTCGTCCGATTTGCCTGCCTCCTCCAAATTTACCAATTCCAGATTTACGAACACGTATGACGGTTGCTGGTTGGGGAATAACAGAGAATGGTAAACATTTAGTGATAATCTTTAGTCTCTCTTTATTAATCCGAGATTATGGTCAGGTACTTCTTCCGATGTTAAATTAAAAGTGCACCTACCTTTACTTCCAAATGTCGAGTGTAATAAAAAATTGAGTAAACCTGTTACGCCAAATCAGCTGTGCGCAGGAGGCCAAGAAGGAAAGGATGCATGTCAGGGAGATTCTGGAGGGCCTCTTATGAGGACGTACCAAGACGGATCTCAAGACCAATGGTATCTTGAAGGGGTTGTTTCTTCAGGTCTTGGATGTGGTCGTGTAGGAATTCCAGCTTTATATACTCGCGTTACAAGATACGTTTTTTGGATTATTAATGTAATTTCGGATGAATGAAATAATACGGTTTTTTGTGATTAAATTTGTTATTTTTTTTGTACAAATCTTAAAAATACTTTCCTCAAACATGCAATTTTATAATTTTAATGGTGTGATATTAAATAGAGTTTGTAGCAAATAATTGTACGATGTTTTAAGTAGTAAAAGTAATCGATTCTTGTTTGAAAGTTGCCCATGGCAGATGCTCTCTGATATTTTCGGTAATGATATTTACACTAATATCGATAATTTTTTCATAGCAATTGAAGTTTTCACTTCTTGGTGATTTTTTTATAGATTATATTATTCTACAAGATGGCGTTGAGAAATTTAAAATAGGCATTATCCCCTAAAACTTCAAAAAAAAGTTTCCAATTCAACCATTTGGGCTAACGTTTTAAAATTTTTAAAAATGAAAGTGAAAAGATTAAATTTGACGTATTATTTATTTATTCGGCCATTATCTGAGGTTAAAACGTTTGAAGTCAGTCATATTAATACTGGCCACAAATAACTCTGGAAATTCTTCGTATCTGTTTTCGAAAACATAAAAGGTCACTTCAGACGTGAAGAACACAAACATATTCAGTATACATTTAAAATGATATCATTGACAATAATTAATCTTAAAATATATAAATATGCCATACTTTAATCTACAACTGCATTAAATTTATTAAATTTGAGGTAGATTAAACTGATTTATTCTGTAGTTTCTTATAATTTCGAAAAACAAGATAGCCCAATTCCGAATAAAATCAGAGGCTATGTGTGGTTCTTTTGACAAGTAATAATTAGATTTCAAGTTGTTTATGAATCTATTTTATGTTTTGTTTTACATGAATAAAAAATCCGATTTAGAACAACAACGCAGATAATATTATTATTCCAAATATTCCAAGAAATCCAATAATAGCAGAGTTAAAACCAGAAATTTTAGTTAACTGCACATATTACTTTTGTTATTTAAACAAAATGGGAATTTTCTAAGGTAATGACGTGTTATGGGATATCTATAATCTGCACAATTATTGGATTTTCCTTATTTGCTATATTAAATAATAGTCTTTATTTTTCTAAGTCTGAAAGCTTCAAAATCTATAAGTCTTTTCAACTAAATTACAAACTTTAGACGTTTAGACTACTGCCGATTTAGTTTCACTAACAAAATAAAATTTACTCGTCAAATGAATATCTAGTCATAATATTGAAAACCTTGACAAAATGAAAATGCTGTTCATCTAGTCTACACGAACTCTCCGAACGAATAGGTACAAGCTTTACGTGCTTATAAACTGTTACGTCAAGAAAAGAAGAAGTGGTAGAAAGCATAGCAGTTTAGAAAACTTGACTTTTGTAGCTACTTAGTTACTAAACGAATCAGGTTTATGTTACTTATGTGTGTTTAGTTACATATTTTGTAGATAAACTCGTTAACATCTTGCCATGAGCACATTTCGGGTTCTTATTGCAAGCTTCTGCGTTTTTGGAATTGTCGATGCAGCTAGTAAGTAGTTATTTTGATTTTACATGCGATCCTTAACTATCGCAACAAAGATAGTTATGTCTAATAATCTCCGTTATTTCCTGGCTTAATAATTACTTTTATTTATGCAAACAATGCAGTAGGCGCATCTTAGACCAATCCTCGATTATTTAACTTATTTTCTTCATTTTGAAATGTTGTTTTGTGTTTATTTACAAGGGCAATTAAGATAACTTAACCTAAGTTTTTTCTTTGTTTCGAGTTTATATACTTAAATGTCGTTATCGCCTATCGTTTTCGAATACGTTTTAGCGAAATCTTTTAAGAAATTAATTAAATACGTATTATAAACGTGAGAAAAAGGTGACCCTCGCGCATTGTATTGCCAATTATTAAAAAATGATAAAGCCATAAGTGTGATATTATATTGCGCAGAAGTATTTATAATTTTTACAAAAAGCATATTTATTGTTTTATTACTCATTTTTGTGACACTACAGCCATATATTTTAAAGAATTATTTTTTAGATATGAAGGAAATCTTGAATTATAATTATTGTAGAAGTTTAACAGAAATTCTAAGTGAATATTAGACGTATTATTCATTTAATAATATTAATTTTCATTTAAAAAACGCTTTTCAAAATCACCATGTTCATCGTCTTCTATTGTAGTCAAACCGTTAGTGTAAGGATATCGTTTGTAGTGCAGATTTCAGTGATAACAGACATACATATTTAATGAGAAACATTTTGTTCTGTTGTAACTATATTTTAAAGTTTATTTTCAAAGCATATGTGGACATTAAACATTGAAATTTGAGAAGACGTCTTTCATGTATGTAATAGAAAACATACCCCTTGTTTAAGCTTTGTTTTCTACGATAAATAGAATAAAGTAAATCAGTACTTTAAACGTATTTGCAAACTAAATCATTAAGATTGTTTCCACGTATGGTTCAAATGCAAATGCCATTTGGTACCTGAGTTTATAAGATTATGGAACAAATAATAACAACTGTTTTCGAAGGTTAGCATTTACGATACCTTGCCTGAGTGACCGAGAAGACTTACACAACTTTTTTCTTTAGACTATATTTTTTAAAAAGTACGTCCATTTAAAAACCACCAGCACGGGAAGTTTAAAGTAGGCAACACACATGACATCTTCATTTAATTGCAATACTTATTTTAAAAAGTAACATTAGAGCAACTGTAAACTGCCTAATTTTAATAAATGGCATCAACTAATATTTTTCAGCACTAAAACCCCACACCGGATCATCTGTTCCTTATTGTTAAACTACTACTTGCTATAATGTTTCACGTTCAAGCTTTTAAAATTAGAACTCCGTATAATAAACGGTCATACAGTTCATACATTTAAAACACCTTTAATGGTATATCTATTACATATTTACTTAATAAACAAGTTTTACTAAAGTGCATTTGTAATCTCTATGATTGATCGTAAAAGTGGTGTATACTTATAACATGGTAGATTGAAGAAATTTCTAACAAATCTTCTGATTCGTAATTTTAATACATTTAAAAATACGTTTTATTTTCAGAACGAAATGATCTCTGCACAACACCAGATGATAGAGCAGGGATATGTGCAGCGGTAGACTTATGTGAAGATATGGTTAAGGCAGTATCAACAAGAGTTAATAGAACTGCGATAGAATACGCCCAAAAGGCACAGTGTGGTTATGATACCGTACCGTTGGTTTGTTGTGCATTTATTTTTGACGATCATAATGAAATATTTCCAAATCCTCCACCTTCAACAGCTACGAAAAGTATATCAACTTGTACCTTTATTAATTGGTTTAAATTAATACTCGCTTCTTTTTAGAGAAGGATGAATCGTGTACTACTCTAGATGCTAAACAAGGAACATGTACAACGCTAAACTTGTGTGAAGACTTACTCAAACCGTTATCTTCACGAATCAACAGGACTGCCATAGAATACGCTAAAAATTCTCAGTGTGGGTTTGATGAAAAACCGTTGGTTTGTTGTGAAGTTATTGTTGTAGACTTTCTGAACATTTTTGCGACCCCTGCACCAATACCAGCAACGACGCGAAAACCGAAACCCACGTACAACCCACAGCAGCAACAACTAATCTTGGAAAATTTCAAAATAAACTCGCTTCCAGACAGAACAGTATGCGGTCTACATAGGGAAACTGACAGAATTTACGGCGGGGAGGTAACAGAAATGGACGAATTCCCATGGATGGGCGCTATAGAATATATATCTACCACTTCCAATCAAAGTGAAGGAATTAAATGCGGCTCTACTATAATCAATAACAGATTTGTGTTAACTGCAGCACATTGTATAATAAGTCTAAAAGGATTACAACCGTGAGTTGTCACTTTAATTCCTTTATAAAGTGTACTTATTTAATTCCCTAATTTCTTTTGGTTTTCTTAAGTCGGTAACCTAGGTATATTATTATTATTCGTAGGTTAGATAAAAGCCTATGAAGGTAATATGGATACTGCCTACTCAGAATAATTAAGTAATTATGCGATAAAATTGACACATTGTATATATTATTTTACTTTCTATATAGGATTAGAGTATGGTTAGGAGATTGGGACACTTCTATTGATCCAGATTGTCGAACTATCGTTGGTATTGAAGAATGTAACGACAAAGTTGTAAAATTAAATATACATGAAACAATTCCTCATCCTTATTATAGTAAAGAACAAAAAACTAATGATATTGGACTAATTCGTTTAGCAAGTAATATTAAATATTCAGGTACAGCTGATTAACCTTACTATTAAGTGTATGAACGATACAAACAGGTATCAAATATTTTCCAGAATTCATCCGCCCAATTTGCCTTCCTCCCAGAAATTTACCAAATCCAACAGTTAATACTTTGATGACTGTTTCTGGTTGGGGTACAATCGAAGATGGTAAGATTAAATAATACTTTAATGTTTCTTTTTCATGTACCTTGATTTGGTTAGGTCATACCTCTGACATTAAACTAAAAGTTCAAGTACCCTTACTAGTAAATAGAAAGTGCAGTGAAAAAATAAAGAAAAGAATCGTTCCAAATCAATTATGTGCTGGTGGTGTAGAAGGAAAGGATGCTTGCAAAGGGGATTCTGGTGGACCACTTATGAGAATTTACACGGATGAAGCTAATTCCCTAGATCAATGGTATCAGGAAGGTGTTGTTTCTTATGGGGTTGGATGCGGTGTTCATGATGTACCTGCAGTATACACTAGAGTGTCTAGATTTATAAAGTGGATAGAAGATAGCATTAAGGAAAGTGAACAACGATAAGAATAGAAATTTTTTATTTAAATTAGAGACTGATGAAAAATTTATTATTTTTTTTAAGTTTCTCCAATAAAAACAGGTATCATTTTATATTACTTAATTTTTCATATTTGGTAGTACATATAAAAATCCGTATCAGAATTGAAAATTACCTGGTTCCAGTAAATTTTAGTGGAGTAGTGCTAACGACCATAGCAGTCAACGTTAAGATACGTGACTTCCACAAGATTAAAATTTACCCTGTAAATAAGTATAGAGAGAATCTTCTATTTTCCAAAGCTTCTGATATGTATATATGTAATGTATTATATGTAACATCTTATACTTTTCTGTGTCGAGGCTGGTGCATTACTGTATGTATAAGGTTCTACGGGTGCAATGCACAACCCAACGTACTTAGTTGGTGCACTGTTTAATACCTACCTTCTGATATTTAAGCTTTAAACATAAATTTTGTTTAGGTATATTGTGCAAATTTCTCTTCATGGGCTATGTTACAACAAAAATTTATTCAATTTTTTGTAAAATATGTAATTACTCGGGGACGTTATATGAATCAAAAGGCTTTTTACAGATTTTAGTTTTTACTGTAAACACAGATTGGCTAGATTAGGTCCTTAATTGTATAGATATCGATGTTCTTAATATTTATTAAAATTAAATTTTTCAAGTAACACCTGAAATTAGGACATGTTTATTATTATTACACGTAAGTATATTTAAATAAGCATAAAAGACGACTCTTAAAAATGTTTTAATACTAAAAATCCGTTTATATCAGTTTTGCGCTTACACGAAAATTCTTTCTCAGCATTGTTTAAAACCCTTATAAGAACGAGCTAATTTAATGCCCAATATTTTTATTTATTAATTTTCATTAGCACTGGATTATCTTTAAAATTTATTTATTAAGGCTCTACTTTCCTTAACGGAAATATTGACAACGCTTTTAAAGCGTTGAGTGGCTTGTACTGCAAAACCTATTATCTGTACTTGTAATCCCTAAGAGATAACATAAGAAATTATCCTCCAGGCTCTCCTTTACTTAAAATACCTACATTCCTAGTTTAAATTAATGCTTTTGACGTTAGGCAACTTAGATTGCAGAAATTGGGAAAGTAAAAATCGAAGCAAGATGTTTAACTGGTTGCCTAAATACAATTTTCTTTTAGCGATATAAATGTTCAATAAACATCGACGAAAAAATCTATTAGAAGACCTCAGTAGACCGTGCTAATCATTGTCAGTTTGTTCAAACTTTTTTAGGTTTCGATCACAAATAAACGAAAGAAACTGCTGAAATTATAGGACGTTTTCGATTACAGCAAATTAATTGACCTTTTTACATCAACCTATCAACTCATCACTACCTTGCCTTCTAAAGAACCTTTATAAGTGTCGACCAGCTCTTCAAATTTAATAATAAAGCCACAAAAGTGATATAAAATATTGCGATTTTTGTCAATATTTCCGCTAAGGAAAGTAGAACCTTAATTATAATAAAAAGTAGCAATTATGTATATTAAATAAAAACATATAGCACGCTCAAGTTTAGTCAATAAAAAAGGTACAGCTCGAGCCTTTTAAGAAGATAGGAAAAAAATGCAAAAACCTTTCAAACGCAAAATTGTCTAAGATAATTCATAGCTTCGAAAAAATATGAAAATCTGATTTTATAATTTATTTTTCTTTCAACCGTGCATAAAGTAGGCTGTTATGCCTTCAAAACAGTGTGTAAAGTTCCATTTTATCGCAGTAGCGCAATAATGGAAACTGAGTACGTACCAACAGTAAATTGTAGAAGTTACTTTACATACTATTGACTTGGTTTTTATGGTAAACAACTCGCAAATACAAGAACGAATATCTTGATTTTGCAAGTGAAATATATATTTATTTTAAAAAAATACATAATGGACCAGTTCCAGATAATAATGATGTCATTGAATTATTGGAATTTTGTTCGGATAAACATTTTACTGGAAATTTCACTGTGAGCATGTTGTAACTACACTGACCGGCAAAAAAATCCGGCCACCTTGAAATATTTTATAAAGGGTTTCCTTAACCGCATATTTTATAACTAAATAAGGAACTAAGCCGATTTTTCTTAGTTATCTATGTTTTAAGATCCATTCCAAAATACCCCTAGTTTTAATGTTAACAGGCGAGATTCTCTTCTCAACAGCATTAACATGTTACCGTAAATCACTGTTGAATGATGTAATTCAGGCTCGAGGAGGACATACATACACGCTATTAACAATTTACCAGAAGGTCCATTAAAAACAGCCACCTTTATTTTTTTTTGCAATTAAGAGAAAATCGATTTGCACTGTTTCTTTTTTTTCAAATTAAATTTATTTCTGAGTTTATTTGTCTTATTTTCTTAGCTAATTTGTGCATGCCGTATCAACAATGAATGGTTCTTCAACCTAATGCCAATCTTTAGTTAAATTAATTAACGTTTAAGTGCTTTTGTGAAATATTTCAAGGTGGCCGGTTTTTTTGCCGGTCAGTGTAGATAACACTCTTTAAATTATTTTTTAAACAGTTTAAGACCCTTTGATCCTTACCTCAGTAGTGATTTTCTATTATAGTCAAGTACTTGTTTAGATATGAACTATTCCTGGGGATGGTCCACTCTACGTTCTGACGTTTTTGCAACCCATAAAAGAGATACGAACTAGTTTTGCTTTAAAGAACAGGGATAGTTATAAAAAAGTTTTTCCAATACGAATTTTAACACTACCATCTATTTTTATCCAAGAAGAATATTTTTCTATGGGAACAAAAAAAAGTTTCTGCAAGAAATGTCATACACAACATTAATAACAGAAGTCTAAACAATTCTCAAATACATACCGCAAAGTAAAACTGCAACTGCTCAAAGCTACTGCTACTGTAGGTCCAAGAATGTTTAACAATACTTACTTACTTACTCCTTTGCATTTGACAGCCCTTTAAGGGCCATAGCCTCTCTTCCGAGCTTCTAAACAGGATGAGTTAGTTAGCCTCATGCCTGATCATCGGACTTGCTCACTCTCTCTTCCACTTCGCGCTACTTCTATCCCTGTTAATTGTTTCCAATTACTCACACCCGCTTTTTTGAGGTCGTTTTCCACATTACCCACCCACCGATTCCGCGGTGTATCTTTTTGAAAATAATTTCCCAACCCTTTGATGTGTCCATTCTATTTAAATGCCCTAGCTACCCCACTCTGTTACTTTTATTGTGTTAAGTATACTTGGTTGGTTGTACATATGCTTTATTTCGAAGTTATGGTATTTTGCTCTCCATATTCTATCATATATTCTTCTTAGAATTTTCCTTTGCCATATGTTTTAAATGCACTTTCTTCCTTTGTGTTGAAGGCCCATGCTTCTGCTCCGTACGTTATTACCGGTATCACAACTGTTTTATATACCAAAAGTTTTGAGTTTCTTGAGACATATTTAGTTTGAAATAAATTCCGTAATGCATAATAACATCTATTTCCAGCATTCAATCTCGCTCGATATCATCACATATTATGTTCCTTTCAGTCAGTACCGCTCCTAAATATTTAAAAGATCCAAAATTGTTTTGGTGAATTTCCAAATCTTGATCCTCCCTTCCTCTTCTCGATAATATCATAAACTTGGATTTATTTTGGTTTATGCTGAACCCTGCTTTTTTTGCAGCTTCTTCTAACTGTACAAACACCGCCTGAAATTCTGATTTATTTCTTGATATTATAACCACATCATTCGTGTATGCGAGGATTTGTATAGTTCTATTTATTATAGTCCTTTTTCTTCTTATTGCTGGCACTTGTCTTACCTACTATCCATTCTAGCGTCAAATTAAATAAACACGGTAACAACTTACCTGATTTAATAAATCATGTCCTACATCTACATAGCTCTCTCTTAAAAGAAGACTAAAAGCCAAACTTTAGGGGTGGGTTTGTAACAATAAAAGGAATAAAAAATTCTTATGCCATTTTCTTCTCAGTTGCATAGATTTAAAAAAAAATATGTTGAAAATGCATCCTACAATGTTAAGGTACCCCTGTTTTAATTTTAATAATCACTCATGCCATGATTAACCGAACATAAAAAATTTTTTTTGCGAGTTAAGTTAATTTGTTTGGTAACTCTACATTTAAATTGTCAAATTATTGTAATTTCTTCAAGTTCTTTTCCAATTTACGTCCAAAATTACAAAAAAAATGGTTACGTATTCTACTGCGGAATACGTAGATATGCATTTTGTTTATGGTGAATGTAGTGAAAATTCCAGAGAAGCAGTTCATAGATATGCAGAGCGCTATCCTGAGCGCAGAATTCCCAGTAGTAAAGACGTTTTTTCAGCTGTACATCGGAGACTTCGAGAAACAAGTTCGGTTTTACCCAAAATTCAAGAAGTAGGACGAGGATGTAATACAGTTTTATTGTTACTTGATGTATTAGACTCTTATTTATTCGTAAAAATTTTGTTCCTGTATCTGTAACCCTTTATTTTTGTTTTTCCCGAGAATAAAAAGTAAAATTTCCATTCATCTATTTATCATACCTTCGCAATTAAGATTTAAAATGTAAATTATAATAATATCAATAATTATTATCTATCTTGGAGTAAGCCAAAATGGTGCTATTACAGCAGTTCTCAAAATGGGGTACAGCAAATTAAAGCATGCTTCTTCTCAGAAACTATGCATATTAGAAAAAAATTGTATAATACTTTTTTGTTCCATTTGTCATTATAAAGCTATTCCCAAAGTTTGGCGGAAGCATTACCTAACACCCTGTATATTTTATATAAAACTGTATATGGAAAATAAATCTTACCTTATTTTACTTGTTTCTCTTTATAAATAATATTCATTAGTCAGTTATTGTGAAACTTGCAAGCTTTCAGCATGAGTCGTACGTTTATTCGTTTCACAATCAGTCACTTTATGTACTTGTTGCCTATATATTACGAGTTGTGTTCAATTGAAATCCATCCCCTGTACAATGAAAGTCTGAACAAGCTTCATCAAGCAATTAAGACGAAAACGTCCAGGGAAGCTTTCACGTGGTATCATTCTGCTTCATGACAATGCTCGGCCTCATGTCGCCAATGTGGTAAAAGCAAATATTCAACAGAAGAAATGGAGGATTTTAGGGCATCCACCCGACAGCCCAGATTTATCGCCTTGTGATTTCCATATTTTTGGGCCACTGAAAAAGGCGTTAAAAGGTAAACGTTTTCAGTCGCACGCAGAAGTACAAAACGCTGTGAAAGAATTCTTCAGTCAGCAGGCACAAGAATTCTATGAGCAGGGTATACATCGGTTGGTGGAACAATGGGATAGGTGTCTTAATTGTGGTGGTAATTATTTGTAATTATATTTCTGAATAAATTTTTTATGGACTATTCAAATGTCATATTGGCACAGACATTTTCGTTTAACTGTTTTGGTGCCATGATTTAAAAATAATAATTTCAGAAAATTGAAAGAAAAACAGCAAAATTTATACATTTATATAAAGAGAATAAATGCATATAGTCTAATATAACGAACATGAAAGTCAAAGTCACGACAGAGAATTCGAATGCTGACTGTCGTCGTGTGAACATCGTTATTGCGCCGCTGCTGCTTATTCTAAGAGTTTTATTAGTGTTAAATTATACATAAGCTGAATAAAAATGCCTGAATTACGCAGCCAAATTAATGCGAATGAGGATTTGATTATACAACGGGTTGTAGAAAAAGTACTAGCATCGGAAGATCTCATTACGAAACTAAGTGCTTCACTATCTGGGTGCATACAACAGCAACTCGAAGCAAAATGCCAGGTTTTGGAAGAAAAGGTTATCCTACTCGAAAATCAGTTACTTGAAAAAACTGACGAGATGGAGCAGTACACAAGAAGGAACTCTCTACGAATACTTGGAATCGAAAAAATTCCACAAGAGAGTACAAATGAAGTAATCATGAAATTGTGCAGTGAAAAATTAAAAATCAAGGTTGTAGAAAGTGATATAGACGTAAGCCATCGTTTAAAGGGTAAACCGGGTTTACCACCTCCCATTATAGTTAAGTTCGTACGGAGGGATGTGAGAGACCTAATCTTTCGCAATAAAAAACAGTTAAAGAATAGTAAAATTGTAATTACCGAAGATCTTACTAAAATACGTTCGCAGCTACTCATGGAAGTTTCGTCCAAGTTCGGAAGAAAAAATGTCTGGTCCATGTATGGTAACATCTTTACTAAAGACGGTAACAACTTACTTAAATTCGCCAATGTGAGAAATTACAAAGATTATTTATCATCTCTACATGTTAAATAGAATAACCTTTATTGCAGGTATGCCTTGCATTTTATTTTGTATAGCATATAAATTGTGTTACTATTATCGGTGTTGGCATTTGCCATAAATGATAACTGAGTTTAAAATTTTATGTTTGCCACAGCTAAGAAACGTTCCTGTTTAAACAAATTCATGTTCAGAACAAATTTTTATTTTATTCATATTTTTATTTTGAGTGGTTTACCGTGATGTAAATGTAGATAAATATTTAAGTAGTATGCGGTGCTTCACACTTCATTTCTTCAGTTTAGTATTTGATTGCCTTTGAAATTATTTATTAATCTTCCATTATGGCAAATGATTGCATGAAAATTGCACATATTAACATTCGGTCTTTAATACCTAAACTTAATGATGTAAAAGATTTACTTATAAGGCTTAGATTTGATATTTTAGCAGTATCTGAAACATGGCTATGCAGTGATATTAGTTCAAACATGCTAACAATTGATGATTATACATTAATCCGTAAGGATCGTGGAACAAGAGGGGGTGGAGTTGCATTTTATATCAAAAATTACTTAAAGTTTTCTATAATAAATACTAATAATAATATAGAACAATTATGGTTGCGCGTAACTATTAATTCAAAAACACTTGCCCTTGGTTGCGTATATAAAGCGCCTTGCATTAATTACAAACTATTTGTTGATGAATTAGAAAACACAATTATGTTATGCACACCCTTATCTCAAGACATTGTTTGTCTGGGTGACTGTAACATTGATTTTCTGTTACCTGACAATCCAGCGACAGCATATTTTAACAATATGCTGGAGTGTTTTAACTTTTATCAGGTAATTAAAGCACCTACTAGGATAGGTATAAATCGGGCTTCTTTGTTAGATGTCATAATTACGTCATGTTTATCGTTAGTTGTTAAATCTGGCATTGAAAGCACCGAGTTGTCCGATCACGAGATCGTTTATTGCAACATCCCCAATTCCGCTCCCAAACTTACTCCTACTGCCAGAACTTTTAGAAACTATAAATTTTTTAACATAAATGACTTTCGCGCAGAGTTGGAGATGCTTCCGTTGCATCAACTTTACTATATAACCGACTTGAATGACAAGGTGGCATTTCTCAATGATCAGCTTATCAATCTCTTTGATAAACATGCACCCTGGCGAACGGTTACATTTACAAAAAAACTTGCCCCTTGGCTTACAGATAACATTAAATTGCTAATGAAATTAAGAGATAAAGCAAAAAGGAAGTACATAAAAACCAAAACTCAAGGTACATGGAACTACTACAAACTTCTCCGTAATTATACTAGTTTTGCTATCAATAAAGAAAAAAAAGCTTATTTTCAATTCAAATTTAATAATAGCAACAGCAAAGAAATGTGGAAGGAACTGAAGCATTTGGGTGTGAGCAGTCGTGGTACCAGTAGTAGTACTTCATATGTTCCAGATGCAAATGATATCAATAATTATTTTATTAATAGCATACCGGATTTGCCTATTGATGAAAATATTATAAATTCATATCTAAATAACGTACTAGTGAATACACGTTTGAAATTTAGATTGACTGATGTGGGCGATGTACTTAAAATAATAAATTCATTAAAAAGTAATTCGGTAGGTCATGACGGCTTGAATGCACAGATGCTTAAGTATTGTTGTCCTTACATTGCACAATTTATTGTACACATAATAAATACTAGTATCGCGCAAAATACATTTCCCGAGTTTTGGAAGAAAGCTGTAGTAGTTCCATTGCCGAAGGTTGATAACCCAGTTGAACACAAACATTTTAGACCAATTAGTATTTTACCGGTTATGTCAAAAATACTTGAAAAAACAATCAACGCTCAATTACGTGATCACCTTCAAAATTATAAATTACTCCCTGAATGCCAATCTGGATTCCGTAAATCACATAGTTGTACAACAACGTTACTTCACATAACCGATGACATTATTTCGGCTTATGATAACAATAAACTTACCATCTTAACGTTGTTGGACTTCAGCAAAGCCTTCGACACAATAAATCATAAATTGCTTTTAGCTATCCTTCACTATATTGGATTAGGACCGGATGCCATTCTGTTAATAAAAAGCTATCTTCACAATAGGTGTCAAACTGTTAAGATAGCTAAACACATGTCAGTGCCTATGGACATTATAAGAGGTGTGCCCCAGGGGTCAATTTTGGGTCCCCTGCTGTTCACTATATATACTAGCAATTTCAGCAAACATATGACCCACTGTAATATCCACATGTACGCGGATGACACCCAGGTGTACCTTTCTTTTATGCGAGATGATGTACATACTGCTATCCGTAAGATAAATAACGACCTTAACACCATTTCTCACCTCGCGGAGCAGCATGCTTTAATGTTAAATCCTGCTAAATCGTGTGCAATTCTACTCGGAAAAAGTACTGATCTTCAAGTAGACGCTATTCAAATTAATGACATTGAAATTCAATTTGTTGATAATATTAAAAATTTAGGGTTAACTGTTGATAAAACATTCAGGTTCAAGCAGCAAGTCTGTAAAAATATCCAAAATGCTTTTTGTAATCTTAAATTGCTTTACCCGCATAGGTTCTACTTAAGTGTGAAACTAAAAACTATGTTATGTGAGGCGCTGGTTTTATCACAGTTCTCATACTGCGCGGTGGTATATGGGCCATGTCTTGATTTTGAAACTTCACAGAGAATACAGCGTGTACAAAATTCTTGTTTGCGTTTCATTTTTGGTATCCCTAAATTTTCTCATATCTCACATAAGTTAAGAGAAGTACGCTGGCTTAATATGAGCAACAGGAGGTATCTCCATTCTGCAGTTTTGTTCCATAAAATTATTGTAGAGAAACAGCCACCTTATCTATATAATAAAATAACTTTCAGAACGGATGTGCATAACATAAATTTGAGACATAGATATTTAATTACAATTCCACATCATAATTCCGCCTTGTATGAACGATCTTTTAGTTACAACATTGCCAAAATCTATAATGAGATCCCTCAAAACCTTAAAAAGTATTCCGTTTTGCAATTTAAGAAAAACCTGTTTCTGTTACTGTTTCAGCTGCAGTCATAACATCTTATATATATTTTTCTAGGTAGTAACAAATTTTGTGCAATCTAAGCAATCATCTGCCATAAATATTTATTTCTCCAGGTGCCAGTGGAAGAACAGTTCCCTACTGAACTGGCACCTCGTGGTTCTGCTTTTTATAAACTAAATTTATGTATTTACTAATATTCAATTCTTTTTTTATTGTATTGTATTTTTTTTCTTTTAAATGTATCTTTTTTTTAATGCAGAATAAATCAATATTATTATTATTATTAGAAAAATGGAGGAAAATCGAGGAAAATTGAAATACAGAACTTGCAGAAACAATGGGGAAAATATATTTGGAAGAAGGCGATTGGGATGATATAATGGCAACAGTAGCTGTAGGCAAACTGTCAATAAAACAATAATACCTACTCCATAATAAAAGATGTGATAAATCTGCGATCTTTAAAATTAAGATTACTAATTTGTAACGAATTAGTTAAACGACATCTAATAAAAGCTAAAAAAGGTAAGCGAAAAACAAGTACTTTTATGAATTTCAAACTGCATTAGGTACTAAATTTTCCTATAAATATAGTCTTTGGGCGAGTTCATATACCGTGATCAGTTATTGCCGCATGATAATAAATAAACATAAATTTTACAAGGTAGGTACGTACTTAACTACAATGGGGAAGGCAGATTCAAAGGCAAAAACCGAGCTGAATCTTAACCCTACTAGGAGTAACATAATAAACTAAAATCATAGCCTATTTAAATAACATATCCACTAGTTCACCATAAAATTTTCCGACCTACTTTTTGTCCACCTACTTTTGTAAACCTAGCTACATACGTGTCGATGTACCAACGTTTTGTTAAATTAGGGAATGGTTAAAGTTAACAAAAGACCATTAGTTTTTGTTTATTAATGTGTTACCATATGGATTCGAATTTTGATTCGATTTTGTTCACTTTGACGAATGATTAATTTGACGAAAAATCATGTTTGTGTATCCTTTGTTTATACGAATTAGTGTCGAAACAAACAGTTGATATTTATACAAATCGCCTTGAGGTAATAGCTAAATTCGATCGTACTTATTAAATGCATTGTGGCATAGGTTTTGTCGTAATATCTTTCAAATGTAATTTACCAATAATTATAATGTAGTTAATGTTAATTTTACGAAAGATTACCAGGAAAACGAGTATTATCAATCTTGCGTCAATAAACAGCTTTTATCCAAAAATCCCATAGTTTAGCAAACTTTATCTCTTTAATCCATTTTTTATTAACCAATAATTAAATTAAAAATACGTAGATATTAACAAACAAACAAAGAAAATTTCCAAATACGAATTTTGCAGCAAATAAATAAAAATAAAATAAATAATATTAGTCCTTGGCCGTAATAAAAACTTGACTCTTAATGAATTTAATTACAATGTATAAGCAGTGTAACCAAGAAAATTGCTTAGAAATATAAATAACTATTTATAAATTTGTGTTTTACAAGTCAACAAAGAATCTTCCAAGCCGACTGAATGATGAGTATTTAGTTGATAGCATTTTGTTTGGGAAGTCTCATAGCCTCATACTCAAACACGTGATAATTAATTTAACAATAAAATAATAAAGTCAACTACCCATGCTGGAAATGGCAATGAAACACTGGAAAATCCAGTTTAATTTGACAACTTGCGGCAACATCGCAGTGTAAACAAATATCGTTATTAAGCAGTCGGCGATCATCGTGAAAAGAGTGTATAGAGCAGTGTTGTTAATATGTATCTTCCTGTATGCGTCATCGCTGTGTTATTATTTCGTGTTGCTAGCGCTGCAGGTAGTCCCCGTTATTTAATTGAAGTGTAAAAAAAATTACATTTAACGTTGTGTTACAGAAAGAAATTCAAAATGTGTCACGCCAAATGGAGAACACGCAACCTGTATAACAATATCCGAATGTACAGTAATTAACAGAGCTATAACGTATTTGGGCGAAAAAGAAATCGAATTTGCTAGAAAGTCTCAATGCGGTTACGAAAATGAACCTTTGGTGTGTTGTGGAAAGGTAGGACAATTTACCACCACAATTTCACCCGATGCTAGTACGACTGAGGCAACTTACGTTGTGGAATCGGAATCGTTTCCAGAACATATAGACAACTTACTTCTACCAGATAATACATTATGCGGCCTTCAGGTCATAGAAGATAGAAAGTCGGATTCAAACGTTCCGCAAGTTTTGGACTTTCCTTGGATGGTTGCTTTGGAATACGTTAAAGATGATGGTAGCGATGGGGGCTTTAGATGCACGGGAACATTAATTGCTAGTAAATACGTATTAACCACAGCTCAATGTGTTGACATTCCCGGATTTAAATTGTAAGATAAATTTTAATCAATTGAGTATGTAAATTAAGAAATTATTTCTAGGAAAAGCGTGCGTTTAGGCGAATGGAACTTTTCATCTTCTGAATATTGTTACCAACAGGGTACACAAACTGAATGTGCAAAACCGAAAGTTTACCAGGTAGAAAAACAAATACGTCATGAATTCTACGATGGAAATATTGGCAAAAACAATATCGCCCTTCTTCGATTAAAACAAAGGGTGACATATTCCAGTAAGTTTAAAGGATGTCCCAAAATTTATACTGGAAATTTTTACAATGTACTTTTTAAACAAAATTCTAGCATTTTTACATGAAATACCTATAACTAAAAATTTATAGACCTTTGACGTTAACGTGATGTAAAGCAGGTTTATTATTTCGAAAACTACAAGAACAATGAGGAATATCTGGACAAGTCAGCCGACCTATTTCCTGTGATAACCTTGTGCTATTTACATTAATCTGCTATAAAAATAATATTTTATGTGTGATTAAGTTTCATTTCTAGTCTCAATATTAGTTTCAGCTTGTAGATTTGTTAAGGCTAAGAAAAACTTCAAAGAGGAAAAAAATATTATTATTATTACCAACAAAAATTATTTTCCAGATTGCTAAATTCTTTCCAACTCCTGAAAACATTCTTTCTCTCTTCTGATACTTAAATCATTTTACAGAAAACTATGCCCTTCTAAACTGTTTAAACTACCAACAAATATGTTTGCATAACTTGCATATTTTTCGAACTAATGAATTTTCTTTAAAGTTAAGTTCTAAAGCCTATGATTTTGTCTAAGGATTTCACTTAAAAAATTGTCGTTGCAATTTAGACATCATTTAAAGTTAGCTAAAGAATAAATAATTGTATTAAATTTATTTCAGATGTGATCAGAGCCCTCTGCCTACCACCTGCAGAACATCCAGCGCCCAATCCTGGCAGTCGAATGGATTCATCAGGCTGGGGAATTGCAAGGAATGGTTAGTCAATATTAGTCATTAAGTATGACCAAAAATTCAGTTCCTAGACGGCTGTGGAATTTTGAAGTCATATGCATTACAACTTACAACACCACAATAACAACTGGTAGTAATGTTAATAAACAGTTTGACATATTATATAGATACGTGACTTCAAAATTCCGCAACCACCCCTCCTAAATTTACTTTTCGGCAATACTACAGAAATAACATTTATTTTGTTTGTAGTTATCAGGCAACCTCCACTAGTTAAATACAAATTACCAAGGTTTATGGCAGAACAAGGAAAATGTAGTCAGAAATATAAAAATTCTAGTAATCCTACATGTTTTAACAACGCCAACCCTGATGTTCCTTGTGAAGATCCTGGTACTCCTCTTATGAGGAACTATATTAAAACTGATGCTACAGATGAAGAACAATTTTACATGGAGGGAATCGTTGTGGGATCTGATTGTGTCAAGGATTCACAGCCTTGCGCTTACGTTAAAGTGTCTAAATATATAAACTGGATATTAAGCAAGTTGGAATTTTAACAAATGCTACTTTGAAAGAAGTTATATATTATAAACTGAGCTGAAGTGAAAAGGACTTCAGCTGTTTATTTTTGGATTGATCGTTTTATAATTAAGCTCTAAGATTAAATTGTGTTATATAAGACTCTAAGGTATAAAACACTTTGTAAATATGGCCAAATAAATGTAAAGTTTTCATATTTTTCCTAAAGAGATTTTCGTTTGGTATTATTCAGTACTTACAGTTAGTAGCTAAGCTATGTACTTTAAAACGTTTGAACTTTTTCAATCTCTTGCTCTTTATTATTACTTATATTCGCAAGCTTTTAAAAGCTCATTTCATGTTGAATTCTTTAATGTAAATAATTTAATTAATGTACCGTGTAAAATGAAAGGCATGAGAAGTTACAGGTGCAGATAAACAGGTGGATATTTTTGTAAAACTATACAGAGGGGATCTTTAATACCTCCTTAAATTTTCTTTCCTCTCAAAACTTATTTAAAAAAAAAAGATGTAAGCATTTCTAATATAGGTTCTGATTCAATAGGTCTGTTAAGCATAAAACTAAACTAATTAATAAGTATCTACTGCATTAAATATAAATATTATACCAGAGAAATAGTTTGACTCGACGTCATTTAAAATTAAAAAGATAAAGTAACAAATTTGTTCGAATAAGAAATAATAAGATCCGAATTTATTTAGTAATTTATTTCTAGTATAGTCTAGTCTAGATACATTAATTTTTTATTGTTATCCCACTTGGTTGTTACTTGCTACTAAAAACATAAACAAATTTTGAAGGTAAAAAGCTTGCGTACTGCTCCTTTTTTCTAATTATTACTTTTGTAAAGGTTTACGTTTCAGTTATCTACAAACACTTTTGCTTCTTACAATATCTCTAATCAAAACCAAATATTAATAATGAAGATGACTGCAAATAACTAATAAATTTTTAGTGAAATCACGGATGACCTTAAGCGTAGTGAAACAGGTTTAAAACTTTAAGAGCATAGTTTTTAATGGTCAAGTTTGGTTATAGAGTCAGTGCAGTATGGCGAATTAAACATAATGCGAGAATTAGGACTGTTTTTGTTTATTTTAGTTTTTCGAAATATTTGCTCTATAGATTTAAGTAAGTATTGTACAAATCTCAATTTTGTGTTAATCTTTTTAATAACTAAGTTGGCAAAGAATCTAATTCAGGGGACAGTTTTACTTGAACATAAAAAATACATTAATGGACGTAGACCCTGAAGATAATTGATGAATCAAGTCGAAGGTTTTTCTTAATTTTAAAATATTTCATTATATTTAAGGTATCCACTCCAGTTGCTAATGAGCCACAGTTATGTTTCGGGTATTAGGTTGAAGTTTAAAGAATGCCCAATTATTTGTAAAATTGTTTTCTACTTTATTAAATTGTCTTAATATTATTTTTTAACTGATGTCTTGTTGGAGAAAACTATTTGACAGAATATAACATAAGAACAGACAATTTTATATTTTCGTCTAATAAAACTTTATGCATACACAATAATTATTATCGTCAGTAGAGAAAATTATAAATATCATCATTTTCATTTACAACTCAAAATATTTTTAAGGTTGTCTGGTCTCGTTGTAGTGATATTAAAGCTCTTAGTCGAAGCTTCAAAATTTTTTGTAAATCAGAAAGTGACCTTTCGCATAGGATGTAAAAGACGATGTTTAGTACAGTAAAGATACTTACCAGGGATGCAAACCCTCTATATTCGGAAAAATTCTAGTTAGGCGGCGCTAAATGTTTAAACCACTTTCACCTTTAAGCCCTAATTTCACTCAACAACAAAAAAAAAACGAATAAAATAAACTCAAAGTGTTTTTAATTTTAAAGGTCAAACCGAAAGAAGTAAAATAAGATACCTAATGATAAACTGACACACTATATTTTTTGTTTAAGAAAGAGGAGAATCGTGTAAGACTCCCAATAATAAAAATGGAACATGCGTGCCCGTAGGCAATTGCCCAGAAATAGAACAAATATTGAAAAATGAGGAATCAAATCGTATAGAATTTGTTAAGGAATCTCAATGTGGCCTCGATTATGAGCCTTTAGTTTGCTGTCACATGCATACTTATTCTACCACCCCCTCTCCATTCTTTAACATTTTTACTAAGCCAACACCAGTTACAACAACTACCAGTAAACCAACTTTAATGTTAGTACAATTTGTTGAAAAATATATTCCCGACAAAACAGTATGTGGTCCAATACGATCTAGCGATCTTATAGTTGGAGGGGATGATGCACACATTGGCGAATTTCCATGGATGACCGCTATTTTGTTCAGAATTAAAATGGATCAAAGATACGAAGGTGTTCAATGTGGAGGTTCGTTGATAAGCGAAAGATATGTGTTGACGGCTGCACATTGTTTGAGGCATGAGGAGAAAGAACCGTACGTTTTTAATTTTTCATACTTGCAGATAACGTAATTCGTATCTAATTTCCAGTTTTGCTGTATTATTAGGAGACTGGCAACTCTCTTCAAATCCAGATTGTTACCAGAAAGAGTGTGCCCCTAAAGTTCAGAATATAACAATAGACAGGACAATACCGCATAATTTCTATAGAAAATTGCAAAAGCAGAATGACATAGGACTAATACGTCTGGCAACTACTGCGAATTTTACATGTAATGTATTTAGAATTAATAAGTATACTGACCTCTTGGTGGAATAGTAAATTAGTCGTCCGTTTTGAAATCAAGAGCATAGGGGTTCCAATTGTAATTAAGTTTTTACATCCGGAACGATTAAGATGCAATCAATACCGTAACATAAGTATTACAAATAACAATAATTAATAGATACTATCAAAAAAATTCGCGGACCACTTTTAAAACTTATACCTATAGCTTCAATATTTAAAAATGATTAGAAATTTAAGACATGGTTGCGTAGAAAGGGTTATTTTCTGCTGCCAGGATTCTGATTAGACAAATATGCGTCTTAAAAATACCAAATAGCTATCCGTTAATTCTTTTCAGCTAATTTAGTAGTAAACTTCCACGTTTAGGTTTAGCAAGGAAATGTAGAGTTATTTTATCTTCTGTAAGATGTCTACACACCTTGAATGCCCTTGGCTTCTTGAACTATTTTGCTCCACTCACATCTGCATCTCGTTGTTTCCTTGCATCTTTACATTTCTCAACATTGGTTTCCATACATGCTTAGGTATTCTGGTTTCTTACATATTTCCATTTAAATTGGGGTTTTATCATTCCTATTATACTTTCATTCCAAATCTTGCTTGTATTTCCTCATGGGTCTTTTTTCCCATCTCCCAGTCATTAATTTTATAGCGTAAGCTTTTTTTAATGCATTGTTTCCCATATGCTCAATGTATTTAAGTTTCGTTTGTTTTTTTCCGATTCAACGCACCTTCAAAGCTTGATATTACTTTCTTTGCCACTAAACTTTTTGGTATAAACACACTTCCATTTCCCTGTCATATTATTGTCTTTATTTCTACACATATCAAACTTTGGGTTTTTTGATCTTATATTATGTTTTGGTGGGTTTGATGTAGTTGTATAATATATCTACGAGGGAAAGTCAGTAATCAGGTCACATAAGGCTATTAAAAAAATACTCGGAGAAATACGTAGCCGAAAACAAATTTGATTTTTCTATAAAGTCTCCACCAACATTAATACATTTATCCCATCGCTTTATCAATGCCTCAATACCTGCTGCATAAAAGTTTTGAGCTGATGTCTCAGCCACATGTGCACCTTAAGTTCAACATCGTTATCACCGTTGATTCGGGTTGGTAGCGATGCAGGCGGTCGTGGCTCAGTAGGTTCGGCGTGCGTCTGACCACTGAGGTGGCCCTGGTTCGATTCCCAGGTCACATATACACCGAAAATACCCGTCCGCTTCCCTCGGAAGGCAGTGGTGTATTCTGCATAGTAAAGTCCTCTCTGGGGTAGAAGTGCAAGCACTTCCGTGGTTCGGAGCCCACGTTAAGCTGTAGGTCCCGTGTCTGTAGGCTACTTGACACGCACACCGCAGGCATATGGATACAGGATCGGCAATGCCCTGTAAAGGGTATGCCACTCTAAGAAGAAGAAGTGGTGCACCCATGATTCATTACCAGCGAAAATCCTGTTAAGCACGTCCTCTCCTTCGTCGGTGCACCGAGGGAGATGTTGCAAGGACAGGCCCATTCGCTTCGTTTTGTGTGCCTCGGTCAGTTGTCTAGACACCCACCCTGAGCAAACTTTTCGCAAATTCAAACGATCGTGCATTATTTCGCTGGCTAAACCATGAAAACACCTTATTGCACGCATGCTATTGGAGCACAGCAACTGCTACTTGAATATCATCATTGTGCTGCCACCTAATGCTTTATTTGAAAATAGCTCACTGCTATTTTTAGATATCCCACATCAGTTTGTGACCTAATTTATTTACTGACTTTTCCTCATATTTAGAAACTCTAATTAATTATAAAGGCGATTGTTCACCAGAAATAATAAGTGTTCAGTATGCAAAACCAATCAAACTATAAAAAAATTTTAATAGATCGCCAAATAACTAATAATACTACTAATACTTGTTAGAATCATAACATTTCCTATTTTTCTATAATGGAGCCCGAGCGCCCGAGCATGAACAATATAGGATTTAACGGAAAAGAATTGAAGCTTATGACCTTATGAGATATATGGTGTTCGAGACGAATACCTTCGACGGCGAGGGAAACTAATGTCTCTATTTTAGAAGATTTATTAATATCCGTCTCTCCACTATGGTTTATAGACAAATCCCAAATATTTCGGTCATATATCAAGGGTACTGTAAATTAGTATAAACAGATTATAATACATAATAAAAATAAAGTCAAACTTAATCAATTTTAAACAAAAAATATTCTTATTCACTTGGTCAAATAATCACGCGTGTACAAGCTTGTTTTGTTATCACTTACGAAGATTCTCCGAAATTTTGACTCGCCCGCCCTTGTGTGCTTCTCTAGTCCATCCTATCATAGCCCGCATTGTATGTAATATTTCGTTCGTTTACGTGAATCATTCGGCTAGATGTGACCTTCGGATTTGGCCAAATCTTCGGCTAATCAAGACGAGATGATAACAGCCTTAAGAAATTCGGGTAACTTTGTTATTTGTACAGCTACGGCAAAACCGATTGCACGTTATTAGGGCAACTTTTTGAAACTAATTCTATGGTGGAAACATAAATGGGCAACCTTCTTTTGTTTTCGAATTATTGCGCTAAACTGAAAATTACTCCAATTCTACTAAGTCTTATAACTTATAACATGTTTATTTATAGAAATATCTGAACATAATACGAGGTTACTTATAGATATTTTTACGTAGATTCCAGTTGCGTACATAGATTTTTTCAATTTGCTATGGTTTCTCAGTTACAGCATAAACTTGTGTTTTTTTAAATGGGAATCATAGTAGGCGTTGACCTCATTTAAAAGACCGTTTAAAAGCTTTTCGAATATATTGAAGTGATATTTAATTTGGATGCCCATAATTAAAGGTTATGTTATTTTTTGAGTTAATTAACGAAAGTATTATTTTGCAAAGATTGGTAATGCAGATTTATTTAAATTATAAAAATTGTAATATAATTTTAAGATAGCTAGATTAAATTTAAGTTATTATAGTGATCATTGTTAGTAAATAATTAGCTAAATTAGTAGTCTTAGAAACGTTAAATAAGTTACTTTAGAAACCTTGTAAATAATCGTTATAGTGCAAAAACAAATGCGAGTTAAAAATCCAGGAAACAGAAAAAACAAATGTGAGTTAAAAATCCAGGAAACAGAAAAAACAAATTTGGAATTCAGTTGATATTTTGAATGCGAAGGGACAACAACAAAATTAAGTTGCTCGTCCCAAAAGGAGTAAATAATGCATAAATAATTAACTATAAATACAATTATCAAGATTAAGAACCTGTATTAAATAAAAGAAAGTGAATTTGAAGAAACATCAAGTGAAGACTGAACTTCAAGAAAAAGCAGTTCGATCAAAAGCAGTTCGAGCAAAAGCAGTTCAAGAAAAGGCAGTTCGATCAAAAGGAGTTCGAGCAAAAGCAGTTCAAGAAAAGCAGCTCGAGTAAAAGCAGTTCGAGCGGGGGAAATTTCAAGCAGGAGCGAGTTACGCAGAGGCAGATTAGATTTTTGGTTTTTGGGGATAAAGAAATTTTTTTGAAAAGAAGGGGAAGTTAAGAATAAATAGTGAGTGTATAAAATAATATTAAGATAATTTTAAGTAGGGTTGATAGGGAAAACAAAATAAATAAAAAGAATCTGTATTATAAAATTTGAGCAAAGTTTTTATTTTGGTTAATTAAAAATTTGAACAAACAACGAACCTACCTAACGACCTTGCGGTAAGATCTATGTAAGCAATTAAATTAAAGAGCAAAGCAAATTATATTTTTTTGAACATTGTCATATCCAACGTAAGTAATAACTAAATAGGGGTACAGTGCAATATACAGGGTGTATGAAAAAAGCCGACAAATAGTAACATCATGAGAAACTACATCAAAAACCGAACAAGAAGCTTCCGGCATTTTGGCATCAAACTCATAGTTTCCACAATATCTTCGATTAAAGTTTCTTAAATTTGGCAACGTTGCTACAACTTTACTTTTTACCAATGTTACTATTTACAATTAAAAAATAATGAACTAAACTAAAAAACCAAATTTTTATTCAAAACTAGATAACAATTTATAATAACTGTTCAAAATGACCCCCTCCAACATCTCGACACATTCTCACTCGGCGAATGATGCCGTCATTCATGGTATCATGGTCTGTAACATATTATTTTCTCTTATTGTGGCGACTGCTTGCTGCATTCTTTCTATCAGCTGCTCTTGTCTGTTTATTTCTTCTTGGTAGACAAGCTCTTTTAAAGTTTCCCATAAGAAGAAGACAGCTTAAATCCGTACTTCTTGCACACCACTCTGCCGACCCACTTCGTTCAATCCATCTCTCAGAGAACTCCTCATTTAACCAGCTTCTTGTTTGAATTCCCCGCTGAGCTGGTGCTCCATCCATTTGGAACCACATACTTCCTCTGGTTGCTAAAGGGATGTCTTCTAATAAATCCGGCAAGTTGTTAGTCAGAAACTCCACAAAATTGTTTGCAGTTAAACGTTGGGGTAAAATATTAAATATGTGGTCCTATTAATGTAGTATGAAGAACTCCGGCTCAAACGTTTACACTAAATCGCACCTGATGATGGGTTTGATAAATAGCATGGGGGTTCTCGTCACTCTATTGGTGCCGTTGCGAGTAAAAGTGGATTCATCCGTCCAAAACACAACAAAATAATGAAACAAACGGACAATTTTCGAAATTATTAAAACAGACAAGCAATTGCTGACAAGTCAAAATGACAGGACAGCAATGTTGATCTACATAAAAACAATTTTAAGTTTTCCAGTAGTTACTTAGAAACAGTGCAGCGTTGCAAAACCTTTTAAAGCTTTCAGAAGCAAAGAATTTGCTTTAATTGAAAACACATTACAGCCAAACTCCAAGCAAAAAATGCTAAAATACTAACTGGTTGTATTTCCTGTTGCCTAAACTATGACCAGCCATTGTTATTTAATAATAATTCGCCCTATTAAAAAAATTAGTATCCTACTTAAGACTATCAATTACTCGATAACTAGAGGGTTACCAGCAAAATGGGACTAGAGTTTTTTGTTTACTTCTTAATGCTGCTTCCCATGGTGTGCCTATTTTTCGGCTTTTTTCATACACCCTGTATAGTTTCTTTTTTTTAATTTTAAAGTTACTGATTTGATAAACAAAATATAGTTTACCGTAAAATCTGACATTTTTAATAAACATTTGAATGCCGTTAAGACTTATAATACTCTATTGTTTCATGGCTAACTGTTTATTTTGTTATAATTAATGTTAATTTAGGTATAAATGGCCGATAATGCCCTTATTTCAAACACTAAGTATAATAAACCATATATATTTGAAAAGCTCTTAAAATGATCTTTTAAATGAGGTCGACACCAACTATGATTCCCATTTTAAAAAAACATAAGTTTATGCTGTAACTGAAATACCATAGCAAATGGAAAAGTTATATTTACGCCACTGGAATCTACGTAAAAATTTCTATAAATAACCTCTATACTATATTCAGATATTTCTATAAATAAACAAGTTATAAGACTTAGTAGAATTGGAGTAATTTTCAGTTTAGCGCAATAACTCGAAAACAAAAGAGAATCGCCCATTTCTGTTTCCACCATAGAATTAGTCTCAAAAAGTTGGCCGAATATCGTGCAATCGGTTTTGCCGTAGCTGTACAAATAACAAAGTTACCCATACATGCACGTCGAATTTAGGACACACTGTACAATAAGGTAATCTACATAATTTTTTGATAATTCTTATCATTTTGTTTGTGACTTAGTTGAGATGCAATTTTTTTTTCTTTCCAACCACGAAACCTAAGCCATATGTTTAATTAAAGAAAAATGAGAAAAATAATAAACAATAGGAAAGAATTGAAAAAATTGATGGAATTTACATCCGACGTCATTAGAACAGAGGAATCAAAAAAGGATACCTATAGTCAGTTTTGACTTTAACTCTTGATACCGTCTTAGCAGAAATGCAACATTATGTCTGCATGTTCCCGCAGAGTTTAAAAATTTCTTTTCGAGCCTTCCATTCCTGTATATTGGATGTGATTCTTTGGATATTAATCCATTTTGTCCTATACACCTGACAAATAATGATATGTTATTGTTAAAAGAACGTCTTCCGGGTTGGGACTGTCTCTTTGTTGAGAAAGAAGATCTCAACGTTTCGCCTACTTTCTTAAGGGGCTTCTACGGGAGGAAAAGGGGGAATTATAAGAGCACGATAACTTAACGTGTAGACCACGCCAGAGACGAAACTCTTTTAGCAGGAGGAAGAAGTGCACGGTAACTTAACCCAACTCGGAATACCTTTCTTTAATACTAACACTGACCGTGGAAGTCTTCGAATTGAATGATGATATGTGTATACGAAGATATGTTGTTTTATTTATTTTTTTATGGAAGGACGGTAATACAATACGTTTATTTAAAACACAAAATAAAAGTAAGAATTTAATTAAAGTCAAGAATGATAATATATAAGCTAGATCATAAGGTTCGAAGTTTTCGAAATAAATAAAAATTTGGTGGATTGTCTATTAGATTTAAGATCAATGCAGTTTGTTATATAATAAGCTGAACAGAAGAAAAACTGTTTCACATCAAAGAAATTATTAAAGATAACTTCAGGAAAACATTTTTAAATAGAAGAATCTGCAGAAATTTCGCACAAAATGTGGCTTTGTATTGGAAAAGGTAACTAAAAAAGATGTGATTGTTTTGATAAATTGAGAATTTGAAGCCAAAAGTGGAAAAAAATCAAAAATTATATGTTTTGTAGTTTCTGTAATACTTACAACTTTCTTGGTGATCCTAAACTTTTGATTTCCAAAAACTAGACAATAGTATAGATTATTTCAAAAATTGATATAACAAATTAAAAGCTAAGCAACACATAACGCACTCCTAGGCTACATTGGACGTTATGGTCTTGTTTGATATTCTTGAAAACACTTAAAATATGCATGAATTCAGAAAATTGTTGTTTTCAATCGTTTCCGCGAATAAATTATTTCTTGGTGATGTTACATAAGATGAACAACGAAAGAACGAATAACATGAAGGAACGGTTACGTAGAACCGATGGAAATCAAAAAAATCGCAAAAGTAACAATTACTTTCGAAAGATCACCAGGACGATTACCAAAAAGTTGTAGAAAAAAATGGGCACAACAACAATAATAATAGCATATAGCAAACCATGGTCAAGAACAAGATGTAATAAAACGTTATACTATAGTTTATGGTTTTGGCAAGGATTCAATTAGATTTTGCACAAAAAATATAAAAGCTACTTAAAGTTTGTATATCTTAGAAAATCACGATAAACATAAATAAATTTGATAACATTGCACAATTTTTACACATTCAAAAAGTTGAAAACGTATTGTGTATATTTTATATTAATATTGAATCTAAATCCTGGTGCAGTACGAGGGGTCGTTTTTATATTCTCGGACTGGGCATGAAAACAAATGGCTAGAGCAGCAATAAAAATTTATTTTTCAATATAGTTCCCCTGCTTTTGAATACAGATATTACACCGTTTCAATAACATCTTTAACCCATTGTAAAAAATTCAGTTGGTTTGTCCGCAAAATGGTCCTCAACAGCTGCTATAAGTTGATCATTGTCCCTAAATTTTGTCCCTCTAAGTGTTTTTTTGAGATCTCGAAACAAAAAATAGTCACTTGGTGCTAAATCTGGACTATAAGGTGCATGTTCAGTTTCTTCGAAGCCCCAATCAGCAACAGCAACTTTCGAAAGTTTTGACTTCTGCACTGGGGCATTGTCGTGGAGCAACAAGACACCTCGCGTGAGTTTTCTGCGTCTTCTCACTCTAATAGACTATTGTCGCTTCTTTAGTGTTGCATCTTCCAGTACCAAACACTTGGTTTTTTCAACAATATCTGAAGTGATCACGTCAATAGGGCGACCTGGAAGGGGATCATCATCCAAAGATTCACGACCATGTTTAAACAATTTTGACCATTCGCAGATTGTCGACTTGATTTTATTCATTTTGATATACAAACAACGTACGACATCACAAACTGACAGATAATAAAATTAATAATACTGCAACTGTTTTGTAAATTGACACACAAGTTATCCAGGCGTATGTGATTTAAAAAAAGCATAATGGAAAATTGCATCAAAATTTAAACCTGCCCAGTCCGGGTATATAAAAACGGTCCCTCGTGTGTAGGTGTAAGCTGTGCACCAACTTCTAACCCGCGGAGGCGGATCGGGTTGTGCATTGCACACGTAGAGCCTCATACGTTAATGCACCAGCCTCAACACCGAAAGCTATAAGAGGCTACAGACAATACATTGAATCTAAATTCCGCAAACCAAACGGAGGCGAAGAAAGCAGCGTGCGTATTAATTTTAAGCTGTAGACCTTCTCTTTCTTAGTCCTGTTATTTTTTACAGCATTCTTTAGTGATGACTGTGATGACACAGAAAGAATTCAAACAATGCATTTTTAATTTTAAAACCTGTATTTTATTTTAGGTCCATCGTATGCTATAATAAATAAATAAGTACATTATTATTGAATGGTCGATATTTAAAACTTTCAAATTTTTTTACCTTTCAATTTTACAGCTAGATGCATTATAAAGAGAATTGCAAGTAGTAAATTCAGATAAAACTGATCTTTTCTATCAAATGAAGGAAAATGTATAGTTTTAGTTGACCTTACACCTAAGTATTAATTTCACTTATATTAGATTGTAGATTGTGAAGGTGCGTTTTTATTATTATTAGCAGCGTCACATCACTTCGACCTAGAAAGATGTTTTATGAATGAACCGTAACGAAGTTTACAATTTTCTTGGGGGCCATTCCTCCTACCTCGGCAGGTAAGTGTAGCCTTTCAGAGGAACTTAAACCTTCGGGAAGTTGCCGCAACGCATTTGAATAATATTTGCAGTAGCGCTTTACTTTTCAGTATCGGCTTTGTCTATCTTTTTCGGATGATTCCTTAGAAGGCAGTGACCAGTAACAAGACGGTTATTCGTCTTATATTAACCTTTTAAAGCTGAAGGAGCTATTCAGTCCTCTTTGGCGAGTAGTAAATAACTTGTTTCCCTTGGTTTTGACCAGAAGTATTCCTCCAGTAGGACTGTTTTATCCCGTTTTCCTATTTCCGAACGTCTTCCGCCATGTGGCGTTTGGTTTTTCCATAAAACGGTTCTGGTCCGGTAAATAGTGCCTCTGCTAGTTGCTTTGCAAGGGTGTCAGCAATTTCATCCCCTTTTCACTTATATTAAGGGCTGGACAAGTTTAAGCTGAAGCTTAAGTAGGTTGAAATTAAGACTGAAGGTACGCCTGTACACCTTCCTTAAAAACTCTGGCTTAAACCACGTGAATACAAGCTTAAAACTTGCCCTAAAATATCAATTATATGGTTGTAACTATTAATCCGTTCTTCTATAATTTTTTTCATCTGCCGTATACTTATGTTTCCCATAAAATAAAGTAAAATATCATTTATATACATTGTGCCATATTGCACTATATTATAAATTTAAAAAATGGAACTCTAAGAATGTAAAGGATAGAGCTGAGAAAATTTCCCAGAATTAAAATGTTTCAGTCGACGTTTATTCAGGTTCTGCAAAACATACGGCTTTTTGTTTTGTGGGTCAAAAATAGGAAAAAGGACCACCTTAAAAGAGGAAGGTATAGTATAAGGAAAACACCAGCTTTAGTAAACAATTTCAAATACAGAACATGCAAAATAAAACGATTCTATCCCCAACTGATTTGGACTAAGCAGCATACATTTCTTGTACAATTCTAACAAGTTTGAGGTACACCTTGGCTTATTCATGTGACGTATCACCATGTACAAGAAAGACAGTACCACCCTAACATTTAATGTGAGTCGAGATGAACCGTGAAGATTTGTATCAAGGAGGTACGTACGTTGCTTAAACCGAATATCGTTGCTAAGGACGGAATTTGCTTTATTTATAATTGTTACAGTCTGCAATAAAAAGGTGGTAAAACAGAAATTGCATAGCCTACATAGCTTAAAAATTTACCTGTCTGTCGTGGTTTTTCTTTTTTAAGTGATTAATTAATGTTATTTAAAATTATTCTTAACATATTTACATAGTTAGTCAAATGTCTCAAAAGAAAAATTACTCTAATACCAACATTGTTTGATCCGTAAAATTAATTCCTGGTATGCTTTTTTATCATTGCGGTGAACATTCAAATTTAAAATATATAAGTTTTGTAAAGAACCTGTTTATACATGTATTTAACTTAAATGTCAAAAATAATATAGAAACGTTGTGCGCGAAATATACTGTTGCGGTTTAGTCCTTAAAACCTTAATAAACGTAAATAATATGTAAATTCTCTAAATAGGTAATTTTTCCTTGGTGTATCAAGGTTTATTGGCAAAATATATAATTTAACGTAATTTAAATAACTTTAATATACTTACATTCCATCAAAACTAGTTTTGAAATATTTGTTAGAACAAAATGCGTTTGTAATCAAATAATCACATTCATTGCCTTCACAATTTGTTCTTAATATAAGTTGAAAAATACCTTTCACATAAGAAAAATTTTTCAAATTGTACATATTTCAATAATAGGAAATTGTTCTTCAAAATATTTGCTGCAGCTATTTTATGACAATTTCACAAAACGAAATGAAATGATATGATTAACAGAAGTGCGTAACCTTGCACAAACTCCGAAATTGTTTTAAAACCATATTGTGAAATTTTGTGCAGTATAGATTATAGTAGAAAAAATTAATTGAGATAAAGAAATTCTTTGAGTCGTTGTGGAGGGGATCTGCGATGTTTCACACAGCAAGCTTGATCCACAGTTTAATCTTTTTACATATTAACAAGATCATCATCCAAAATGACACAATTTCTTATTGCGAATTTAAATCTAACATGTGGTTAAAAGTTTATATTTCGGCCTTCATACTACCAACAAGATATAACTTAGAATTTATTATATGAAATAATGACACCATAAGTTGTGCAACATTAGTTCATCTAAACCTGAAATCATGTAAATTGCTATCTTGAAATAATAACATTAATTGTATCAACCGCAGATTGTGTCCTTAACTTATCAAAAACGCTTTAGAATACCAAAGAAATGACGGCCAATTCTTCGTACTCTGCATTTCTCGTTTATTTGTAATTCAGAAGCAGTAAAAAAAACTACAAAAAAAAATACTTTCGACACAGAATCAACAAGTTCTGATGTAGAATTTCATATGAGTCACATAAGAAGGGAAAATAAACAATACCTAGTTTTACACCTCTTATTAACAAATGTTAGATAGAGGCACTCTATACTTCTTGTATGTTACTCTACGTCAAATTATTCTTAACGGACGTCAAGTGCCAACTATTTTATTCCGCCAGCTCCGGGGAATTTTAGCAGTCGATATTTGCATCTGGTTACGCTAAAACCATGTCTGGAAATCTTGTTGTTGCTGCTGTTTTATTAGGTATGTAAATAATTTTCGCATGGGTACACAGCAACTAATTAACACATTCTGCAGCATTTGTCTTCAGATTAATTAACGCCATTGAAGTGGATATTAAATGCGTACCTTTGCGGGACTGTCCTGAATTATTGAACTTGCACAAAGAAAATCCGGTATCGCAGAAAGCAATAAATCTTTTAAAAACGAATGATTGCGGATTTGAAGAAGATCACCCTAAAGTGTGGTGCACTGAAATTATATCGAATTGTAAAAGTCCAAACGGTAAATCAGGTGAGTACTGAAGGCAACATTATTAGATTGAAATTACATTTATTTTAAAGATATCAAATTATTGTTTTTTATTTGTTGCGCTACTTACGATTTTCGTAAGGTTAATGATTCGTAGAAAATAATACAGGTTAATTCAAAAGATGTTTGATTTTTTTAACGTTTTTTTTTTCTTGTTATGGGCAGTTGATCACACCACAAAAAAATACGATAACCAGTTTTCATTCTGCAGAAATTAATTTAAGAAACTGTAAAAATATTTTGTGTTAATTTACTATCCAATTAACTTTTCTATAAAACAATAAAATTATTAAGGAATGGAGAAGTGGAGAAAAGTGGAGATGACGTGAGTTTTTATTCCTTAAACTAATTTTATTGTATTAATTTACGCCACCAAAATTGATTATAATCATATTTTCTATAAAAATTGATTACTTTTTTCAATCTATAGTATTTGCAATAATTATTTAGTTTAAAACATGTTATAATAAACCCGAAATTTCGCGGATCAATTCCATTTATCTTCTAATCGTTTTAACTTAATTAATTGTGAAACATTTTATAATATTGCGTTCTACCATAGAATATTTTGTCAATTCCAAATTTCTTTTCTTAGCTGCGAATATGTTCAAAATTCTAAAATTTACTGGATAATACTAATTTTAAACTATGTTTTATTTTTTATTTTATTCTTTTAACATTTTTTTTTATAATGACGTATTAGTTATTTGTACAACTAGTAATGAAAGCAATCCTTCTTTTCATGAGTTTGAATCAAACGAGTGAAAAAAAGATGCTTTCATACGAGTTGTACACAATATTTTTTGCATTTTGACATCTTAAATCCCTCAAAATAGGATAAAAAGGATTCGAGAATTTACAGTTGTCAAACTGACAATTTACAATATTTTATTTAAAGCATACTTACTTAATGCAAAATGTAAAATTATAGCTATTAATATAACAAGAATATTATGCGATTTATAATAGACGAGGACGGTGCTAGGTGACGAGGCGCTAGCCGAGTCAACTACGCAACGTCGGATAATGACATGGCGCACCATCATGTTAAATCCACGTCCTTTGGCGACTCTCCAACTGTTAGCACAACAATGACGACCGCAAACTACTTGATTTACCTTTTGAACTTTTGAAGTTAATTTTAAAAAAGAAAAACTTTGTCTTCTTGTAGTTCCTCAACTGTACGGATTAGGACATAGGTTTATAGGAACTTTTATACTTAAAAAAGTCTCTCCAACATACTGGTAAAATTTGTTCCGCCCATAATGACTCACCCTGTATATTAAAATAAAGTAAAGCGTCATAAAACCACATTTTGTATCGCCTTGAGGGGTTGTATTAACCTTCTGACACCGTCAGATACGTTCTTATAAACAATCGTGCATTACTAGAAAGGTGTATTTATATAGAAGGTTAAGGATACAGATTAATTATCATTCTTTGATTTCATTAAATTTAAAAATAAAATCGAAGACGTCACTAGGTTAACCAGAATGACGTATTCGTAAATTATTTACTACACACTGGATTTTTTCTGAGCTTTAATGAAGTCAAAAGTAAATAAAAGAGTAAATAAAATCATTAAATTAAATTAATTACACAACTCGGCAAATCAAGAAATTTAAATTTCTCACTCCATTCGTTATTATTTCCATTGTGTTCAAATTGCCCACATTTTGAATAATCTCACAGTAAATAAAGAAGCATTTTATTTTTCATGACTTTAAAAAGCATAGGTTTCAGAACTTTATATTTATACTCTTTGAATTGATGTCTTGAACTTCTCGCACTGATAAAAAATACTGCATTAGTTACACAACAGAAATATATTCTAACAATTTATTATAATATTTATACTATTTTAATTCCGATTTAAAGAGCAATACTGGTTTTAAATCCGCCTCATATTTTCTTTCAACAGATAATTTTTACCTGGAGCAATAACAAATTGAAAAGATTTAAAAGTGGACATTTCCATGTGTTTTAGCGTAGTAGTGTTTGTTATGCTAATATTGAAAGTTATCTTTTTTTTTTAAGTTTTACCACAACAATTTATGCCATATAAGATTTAAAGAAAATAACAGAGGGGTCAGAGTAACAACGACCTGTACGTATTGCCCCTAAAATTGTTGTACATTATGTAGTACACGGAAATTAAACATTAAAACCTATAATAGGAGAAATAATTCATAAAGTTTTCATATTACGTAGATAAACTCTCAGCAGGTGTAGAAACAAAAACCTAAAAAGTTCCCAACTGATATGTGTCCGCAACATCCCTTATTTACCAAAAATCACACCCCAGCTCGTACAATCTGCTTGTTTTTCTCATTTTTCTCTTTAGCCGTTGTTTAAACGGGAAATGTTTCTAGAAACAAAAATATTCTTTATTAAATTTTACACAAAAAGTGCTATATTGACGTTTTACCTAATCCCCATCCAATTCGCGAAAATAACGTTTAAAGTTAAGGGTAGTAATTAGCGCGCTGTTAGAAATCAATAAAGTGAGGTTTTAAGTTTAGAGATTTTACGTAGGTACTTTACGTATTCTACACATTATAACATACAGTGGTTAGTAATATTCAGTTAATAAACAGATATTGTGCTTGTGTTGGACATTTAAAACAATTTTATAAATGACTATCCCTTTAACTTTAAACGCAATTTGCCAGAGTTGGATGGAGATTAGCCAAAAGGACAATATAACCTTCTTTGTGTAGAATTTAATAATAAACATTTCATTTCCTATACATTTTGCGAATCGGATCAACGGGTAACAAAAATTTAAAAAAAACTGTAACCTATACACGCTAGGGGTGAGTTTTCACGAAAAAGGGGGATGTTGCGGACACTGGTTGGATGGGAACTTTTCGGGCTTTTGGTCCTACCCCTATTGAGAATATAACTACGTGAATATAAAAACTTTATAAATTATTTCTTCTAAAAAGTACTATTTGCTTGTACTAATGACTTATCTTTCGTATCTAATACGACTTTTACGACTTTTTAAGTGTGCTCTCATATAAAACGAGAACTAAATTGCAAATCGGTTATTGTTAAATACAGACAAATAACGATATTAGTATCAAAAAGGTTGCTTTAAAAACTGATGTCACATTATACACAGAAGAACTGCCAATATATCGTAACCTTTAAGGCTAATAAATAACTATTTTTGTACTTTAATTTCTTTATTTGCTCTGACCAGCACTTCTACCTAAGAATTGCTTATTATATTTGTCCACGACTAGTCAATAATCTGTCAATTATTCATGTGTTTGGTCACACATAATGCTATCCATTATACACTGCCAGCAGTGAATAATCAATATTCACGGTGTCATGGTAACATCATTGTCTATGGTGTATAATGAAGGAAATAGGTTATGTTTCTAATCCTACCACTTCGTTTAACATAGTCTGACCACATGTTTTTAGTAGCGTTGTTATTTAAATTTTAATTAAAAATTCTTCGTGTTTGTAGTCGAGGACAAAGTATAGTATACGACTGACTATAATGGCTACTATTACCTCGGGTAATTGCAAAACTCGCTCGCTCACTCGCTCGTGTTGCAAACATTATCCTCGGTGATAATAGCATTCATTATAGCGTCGTGTATAATATAGTATTCCACAGTTTTATTGTAAGTAAATATTCTGCTAATATCTGCAATAAAACTGTTAAAATCAGATGAATATTTCAAATTAAAATAAACATAAAGTTGTTCTTTTATCTTGATTATCAACATTTTGACAAAAGAAATGAAGAATTTGTAATACGATACAATTTACAGGAAAATGCGTACCGATCAAGAACTGCCAACCAATCATCCAGCTAATCAAATCAACAAATCAGTTATCAATAGATACTAAGAATTATATACAAAAATTTCAATGTGAAGACCCAAATTCAAGCAGCCATACGTTATCGGTATGTTGTCCTACTGATAAGGAACCCTTAATAGCAACACCGCGACCGACAATACAAATACCATCAACGCAACCAACACAGCTTACAGTCACCAGGCCAAATTATCTACCCAGATCTTCAGAGGGAGAATGTGGTCGTCAATTACTAAATAAAATATATGGTGGGAAAGTAACCGAAATGGACGAATTTCCGTGGACTGCGCTCTTGGAGTATACTTATGATTCGGAGGCAAGCACCGCATGTGGTGGTAGCTTAATCAGCAAGAAGTACGTAATAACTGCTGCACATTGCGCGGATGAACAAGCCATCAGAAGAGTTGGAACGCTGTAAGTACTTTTATAATTAGTAGTAATACGTTTCCTCAATAAACTCATTCCAGAACCAACGTTATTCTTGGGGAGTTCGATCTAAGAAACAAAACTGACTGTTTCAATAGTTTACGCATTGAATCGTGTGC
Organism: Melanotus villosus; assembly: GCA_963082815.1. Lineage (NCBI taxonomy): Eukaryota > Metazoa > Arthropoda > Insecta > Coleoptera > Elateridae > Melanotus > Melanotus villosus. The sequence goes on along the minus strand of OY720418.1, from coordinate 29,913,913 downwards.
CGACCCGCCAGTTAAAATCCCAGTTGAGGAAATTACAATTCATCCTCAGTGGTTCACAAAACCACGATCTCATCTTAATCATGATATAGCTTTACTTCGTTTAGTAAGATCTGTAACGTTCACCGATTACATACATCCCATTTGTTTGCCATCACCTACTCTAACACTTAAAGAAAAGGAACGCTTAGTTGTTACTGGATGGGGTCAAACCGAAGAAGGTAAAGCCAGGAAATTAAATTCTGAACTAAAATTTACTATTTAAAAAATGTTACAGGTGCAGCTAGTTTCGTTAAGCTAAAAACAACCGTCCCAATTGCTAACAGACAATTATGTGTCGGGAAATATAAGAATGATAAAAATTTAATTGTTGGTGACGGTGAATTTTGTGCTGGAGGCGAAGAAGGTAAAGACAGTTGCTCCGGTGATTCAGGTGGTCCTTTGATGCTGTCAGTCGACAGAAGTGGACATGGCGTGTGGTTCCTAGTAGGAGTTGTTTCTTTTGGACCTAACCAACCTTGTGGAATAAAGGACTATCCTGCTTTATACACGTACTTACCGAAATATACAGATTGGATTTATAGAACTATACGACATTGAGGACTAACACTTAGATACGGCTGGGTCTAATTGTAACATGAAGTGATCGACGCATCACTTAAACTTACAATTATCATACAAGTCTGGAAAGGGAATGTTTAAAATATTTGACCGTATTCGGCTTAATGGATATTATCAAAAGAATTAATTAATAGCTGAATGTTGTCATTGAGCCTTTAGAGTCCATGCAGAGGATCCTGTGGAATGGTTTTAATCTTCTCACAATGCCTTCTTCTTTATCTTCCTATTAATATGCATTACCTTCTGAAGAAGCCCTACTATTACAGGCAATAGTTAATTATAAAGGATGTTTCTTAATATTACAAATTTATAACGGCAAGAATCCATTCTGGTGTAAATTAAACACAAAGCTCTCAATAATCATCAAGAGATTCACAGATAATATTGGAGATTCAAGAGACAAAAGTGATTGTTACTAGTTTTCGGTAGTTTAAACTGTATGTAAAAATGTTTTCCTAATTAACACATTAAAGTAGTTGTGTAAGTTAAAGGATATGGAATAATAAAGTTAATTCCAAAAAGTATTGTCAACAATTTTAAAAATTGTCTTGGACAGTAGCAACTCGTGAGTTTTTAGGGGTAAGGGTTGCAGAAAAATAACTCTAAATTAATGAGAAAATCTTACCTTAATTTTATTAATGAGGGAAAATAAAGTGCATGAGACGGTGGTTGGGGCACAGTTAGCTTTCTGTATAAAAACGGAAAATCCAACGTCGTAAGAAAATGTTTAATGCCTGCAGGAGATAAAAATCTACAAGCTTTACTAGATTATCCTCAACATGACCAATGATTTAATTCCTTTTCTAAATTCGACAAGATGTTTTGCCAAAATATAGTATTGTCGACCATCATTTACAGGAAATTTGAATAAATTATGTGCGCATTTGTTTCACGCCTGTAAATCTGATGTAAGAAATTTACCACCTACTGAGAATTCATTTTATCAGTACATTTTGAGAGCTGCACGTCAAATAATTATTTGGAAAAGTGTGACTATGATAAATCCAGAAATTCTCAATCCAATTAATTTTCGTTGGTGCTTGAAGGATAATTTGATTATCCCAAACTTAATAACTATAAGCGTTCCTCCCAATGTAACTTACGAAAATGTATTTTCTAAATGTAAATTTAAGAAATGCACTGAGAATTGTAACTGTAGCGAAGCTGGATTGGAATGTAACGTGTGTCTGTAAACTGTCCACATCTCAACTGCTTTGAAAAACAAATTAACAAAGTCTTAGATTAAATCATAGACAATGACCTTTTGCAAATCTTGACATTTGGTTTTGTGTTCTGAATCAAATTACGAAATATGTTTCTGAAATCATAACCTACTGGGTTGTTGACAGTTTATAAACACCCGTTATAGTATGTTGCTATTGTGAGGGTCAATGTATTAGCTATTAAATACTTGTAAATTGTTACAATTAAAGTAATAAAAAGTTACAATTTTTATTTGATTTTCTTTTCATTTATAATTCGCCATATTATTTTTGTCCTTAAGTTCTTAAGTTATAATAATAGATAAAGAATATTATAATTATTTACACTAATGTTTTTATTGTCTTTTGTAATTATTCGCGTATAACCAATAAGCGTCATATTGATGGTAATACGCTCGCTGTACAAAAATATGTATATTTTTTAATAATAACGGTAGGCAAGTAATTCTTTCACTAAAAACTTTTCCATTCCTTTCTGCATATTTTTTTCGATATAAGTACCCATCTATGTGCAATAGTTTTAAAAATACCTCGATGCTGAAGATTATACTAAGCATTTCGCGTACGCTTTATTTAAACAATTTATGTAGCATTTGTTAACAACAATTTCGAGATAATTTTGGCAGCGTCGGAATCTAGAAGGAATACGCTTTCCAGCGGTTTAAAAACCATTGAGAAATATTAAAAAATAAGCTTGTAAATGCGATGTAAATATAAAATTATTCAATTTTCAGAATTTAAAAAAATTTTAAAATAGTTATTTATACAACGAGTAGCTAAAGTGCCACTTTTTTTGCACACTCATTCTTTAAATCTCACAAATTGATGGAATTTACACCCGACGTGATTAGGACAGAGGAATCAAAAAAGGATAGAGTGATTTTTGACTTTAACTCTTGATACCGTCTTAGCAGAAATGCAACATTATGTCTGCATGTTCCTGCAGAGCTTAAAAATTTCTTTTAAAGCCTTCCAGATCTGTATCTTGGATGTGATTCTTTGGATATCAATCAATCCATTTGGTCCTATACACCTGACAAATAATGATATATTATTGTTAAAAGAACGTCTTTCGGGTTGGGACTGTCTCTTTGTTGAGGAAGAAGACCTCAACGTCTCGCCTGCTTTCTTGGGGCTCCTACAGGATGAAAAGGGGGCACTATAAGAGCACGGTAACTCAACGTCTCAACCACGCCAGAGGCGAAACTCTTTTAGCAAGAGGAAAAAGGGCACGGTAACTTAACCCAACTCGGAATACGTTCCTTTAATACTGACACTCAGGGGCGGATACAGAATTTCTTTCTGGGAGGGGCACAAGGTAAGCAGTACTCTGGCTTGGAATTCATTAGGATGACAAAAACACTGTACCTATTAGAAATATTACTTTTTATTACACTTAGGTTCGGCTTACATATAATTTAAGGAAAGTTTTCTTTTATGTTTCCTACTGAAGATTTGAAGTAGTTCTTCAGGGTTCATAGTAGATGCGATGTCTTGGCATGATATGCATTACAGCCACTCCATTCAAACGCTCCTCTGACATCATGCTGCGAAGATATGTCTTCAGTCGGCGTAGGGTGGAAAAAGATCGCTCCGCTGTGCTAGTTGTCATAGGAAACGTACACAGCAATTGACACAGGGCTCTAATATTTGGCAACGCAGTTCCTCTTTTATAGGCCTGTGCTGGAGACTGTGGGATATTTTCTATGGCCGGTCGACCGTCTTGGGGGGGGGGGGGCATGTGCCCCGGGCCCCCATTTTAATCCGCCCTTGTTGACACTGACCGTGGAAGTTTTTGTATTAAATGATGATATGTCTATACGAATATATGTTGTTTTAATTTTCTTCTGGAAGGACGGTAATACGATACGTTTACTTCGAATACAAAATAAAAGTAAGAATTTCATTAAAGTCAAGAATTGTCTAAGCTAGATCATAAGGTAGTTCGAAGTTTTCGAAAGAAATAAATATTTGGTGGATTTAAGATCAGTCCAGTTATGTAATAAGCTGAACAGAAGAAAAACTGCTTCACATCCAAGAAATTATCAAAGATAACTTGTGGAAAACATTTTTAAATTGAAGAATCTGCAGAAATTTCGCACAAAATGTGGCGTTGTATTGAAGAAGTTAGCCAAAAAAGATGTGATTGTTTTGATAAATTGAGAATTTGAACCCAAAAGTAGCAAAAAATCAAAAATTATATGTTCTGTAGTTTCTGTAATACTTACAAATTTCTCGGTGATCCTAAACTTTTTATTTCCAAAAACTAAACAATGATATAGATTGTTTCAAAAATTGATATAACAAATTAAATAAGCAACACTTATGGCACTCCTAGGCTACATTGGACGTTATAGTCTTGTTTGATATTTTTGAAAACACTTGAAATATTATGAGAGGTAAATATGCATGAATTCGGAGAATTTTGTTTTCAGTCGTTTCCGCGAGTAAACCATTTCTTGTTGGTGTTACATAAGAAGAATAACGAAGAACGACGAACATGAATGAACGGTTACGTAGAAACAATGGAAATCAAAAAATTCGCAGAAGTAACAATTACTTTCGAAAGATCAACAGGATGACCACCAAAAGGTTATAGAAAAAGTTGGACCAAACAACAATAATATCAACATACAGCAAACCATGGTCAACAACAAGATTTAATAAAACATTATAGGTACTCGTTCGTAGTTTATAGTTTTGGTACAAATTCAATTAGATTTAGCACAAAAATATAAAAGCTATTAATTTAAAGATTGTATATTTTTGTATCTTAGAAAATTTCGATAAACATAAATAAATTTGATAACATTGCACAATTTTTACACATTCAAAAAGTTGAAAACGTACTGTGTATATTTAATATTAATATTGAATCTAAATCATGGTGCAGTATACAGGGTGAGTCAGGAGAAATAAACCAAACTTCAGGAGTGTATTGTACACGTGAAAATAATTTTTAAAAAACTCATATGTTCTTATCCGATTTTTATTTGTTATCAAGTTATTGTGTAATTACAAGCAAACAAAATTATCTACATTAATGTTGTTTTAATCCTAGCGATCTTTTAACAAATGATGTAGAAACCGTTGACGATATTCTTCAACTGCATTCCCATTACAAAAACCATAAATAAATACCATATTCGCATATTCCAAATTTGAATAAGTGTTTGGCATTTTGTAACACTGTAATCGTACAAACTCGCAAATAAATGTTAAATCACTCTCACAATACACACACACTGACAGATATCAGAATTACAAAATTCAAATAGCCTACTATTTGCAGGCGCTGGAAATAGAACGAAAATTAGAAAAAATTACATTTTGGTAATTACGCCGTAACTTGATAACGAATGAAAATCGGATAAGAAGATATGAGTTTTTTTTAATTAGTTTCACGTGTACAATACACTCCTGAAGTTTGATCCATTCCTCCCGACTTACCCTGTATATGTAGGTGTAAACGGCGCACCAACTTGTAACCTGCGGAGACGGACCGGGTTGTGCATTGCACGCGTAGAGCCTCATACGTTAATGCACCAGCCTCGATACCAAAAGCTATAAGAGGTTACAGATAATACATTGAATCTAAATTCCGCGAACCAGTAAGAAAGCAGTGTGCGTATTATTAATAATTTTAAGTTGTAGACCTTCTCTTTCTTAGTCATGTTATTTTTTACAGCATTCTTTTCTGATGACATTTTTAATTTAAGAACCTGTATTTTATTTTGGGTCCATCGTATGCTATAATAAATAAATAAGTACATCAAATGAAGGAAAATGTATAGTTTTAGTTGACCTTATAAATACCTAAGTATTAATTTCACTTATATTAGATTGTAGATTGTTTTAGCAGCCTCACATCACTTCGACCTAGAACGATCTTTTATGGATGAACCGTAACGAAGTTTATAATTTTCTTGGGGGCCATTCCTCCTACTTCGGCAGGTGTAAGTGTAGCCTTTCAGAAGAATTTAAGCCTTCGGCGAGCTGCCGCAACGCATTTGAATAATATGTGCAGTAGTTTCATTTGCAGCTTTACTTTTCAGTATCGGCATTGTCCATCTTTTTCAGGTGATATCTTGGAGGGCGGTGACCAGTAAGAAGACTGTTATTAGTCTTATATTTACCTTTTCAAGCTGAAGGAGCTATTCAGCCCTCTTTGGCGAGTAGTAAATAAATTTTTTCGCTTGCTTTTGACCAGAGGTATTCCTCCAGTAGGACTCTTTTAGACTGTTTTCCCATTTCCGAACCCCTTCCGTAACGTGGCTTTTGGCTTTTCCAAAAAACGGTTCTGGTCCGGTAAATGGTGCCTCTGCTACTTGCTTTGCAAGGGCGTCAGCAATTTTATCCTCTTTTTATTTGTATCGCGGGTTGGACAAGTAGATTGAAATTAAAGCTAACGGTAAGCCGCGTTACATTTAAACCGGTAGGTACATCTTCCTTAAACTCTGGCTTAAACCACCTTAAATAAGCTTTTTGCACGATCCGTCAATTTGACATGTTTACTGATTTAATTATGACAATAGTAAGTTATGCTTACAAATTACTGATCGGTAAGCATTCACTTACCGATCGGGAGGCGGTAAGTAATAAAATATGAAAATTTGAGTGTTTTTTGTCATTTTAGATAGTGGGATTTTTAGATAATTTTACAGTTATCACACAATTATTGTCACTTTGACATGAACAAATTTAGATTCATTTAATTTGGTTATTGCATGGATCATGCAAAAATTGTAATAAGCATCACGGGCGTAGGTGCTACCGGTCTCGGGTAAAAAATGGAGACCTCCGCTACGCGTCGGTCTCCATACATTTACCCTCGACCTGTGAAACGCACCTGCCGCCCTTGATACTTAAATAACTAGTTTCGACGTCCTGATTAGTAAGTGGACTATTATTGACGAAAAATTAGAACCGTAAGTCGAATTTACCGTTTGTTTATTGTTGTCATAGTAATGAATGCAATAACAGTACTAAAATACCATACGAACAAAAATTATTTAGATAAGGGATGGTCATGGTGAACAAAATCACTGTCTTTGATAGGTTCAGCTTGTTGTTGGTTCTACATGTCAATTAAATGTCTGTTTCGATTTGAATTTTTATTCATCATGGTGTTTTCGAAACGCATTTGAAAACATGAAAAGGGGTGTAAATTTATGTTTGCATGAAAATGGTGGCCATTTTCAACATCTAATGTAATAAATTGAAAATAAACCCGTAGTTTAATAACTAAGTTTTATTTGACAAGCTGATTAGCTTACACAACCTATATAATTTCAACTACTGACGATGAATCAAACATACAAGGTACGTTCAGAATTCCAAAGCCACCCTAAATAATTTTTGTTCATATGGTATTACTTACGCGAACGGCGTACTCGTAAGTGAACATTATACTCCGCCATGTGACTCCGTTTAGGAAATATAAAGTAACAAAACACATCCACAGCTACTACCTAATTCGTAATTTTATTATGACAAATATTTAATAAGTGTAGCTACTTAAGTCAATTTAATATTATTACGTTTTTTGATATTTTTTCCAGGCTGTCAAAAATAGCTATTTTTGTTACATGTACCTAAAATACAGTTTTTGCGGACGAATCGTTGCTGTTTTCTGGCGAGGCAATAGTCGAGTCTGGAATAGCAGATGAGTCCGCAAAAACTTTTTAGGTACGTGTGACAAACAAAATTTTTTGGTAATAGCTCTCCAAACCTTACACATAATGGGCCGTATTCTGATCTTATGTTTAAAGTTGTCTCTAACTAAAGTCGTCTTTAGCGTAAACATAAAACGATATAGCTTTATATAGTTTTATATGTGTATAAGAGAGATACACGATGTTGCCATGGTAGTTAAACATGACGTTAAATTTAAATATGAGATCAGAATACGGGCCATTAACTTTAATAACGAAATTTCTGTTGCGATCAGCGTAAAGAAACGAGCAAGCCTAGATAGAAACTTGTAGCACAGCAACAAATTTGTTTTGTTGATTTATTAATTTTGTCATTAAAGTTATTATGTGAAAGGTACGCAAAAGGTTGCTATGACAACTTTTAGGGACTTGGCCGAAAATATAGCATTTTACGGACACAAAATAGTTATTTGTATCACAAGGCTAGAAACTGTCACTTTGCAAGTGCGAGTACGTTTGTAGGCCGAGGTGCAGCCGAGGCCCTACAAGTACGAGTACTTGCAAAGCAGTTTCTAGGCGTGTGATACACAATATTTTTTCGGCCGATAAAAATACGTTAATTATAAAAAATCATTTTTTATTCAAATATTTGACGAGAATTTATTTTTCTAGGGAATTTATTTTTCTGGGCGTGACAATGGGCGTCGCAATGAGAGGGCGGAGTCAGTTCGGTTCAGCGCCACCAATCAAAAATCCTAATTTTACTTTCAGGCCTAGGCTTGAAAATAGCATTTTCCAGACGATTTATACGCATGAAAATTGAGTGTTTCTAGCCGGAGGGCGAAAAAATAGTTTTTCGACCTCCTGATTAGTAAGTGGACCATTATTGACGAAAAATTAGAACCGTAAATGTGCCTTTCCTGCTACCGATATTTGGAGTCTTGGTTATTTGAGGATTTGCGTGATTGGTCAGATGTTGTCACGTGACACCTCCCCTCAAACGTCGTTTCGCCATACAAAACGTTGGTTCAAGTTGAACTTTTCGCCGGTAATTTGGTAATTTTTTAAGCGGTTGTTTTGGCAATCCGTTAACGTTGGCATAAAACAAGCACAAAACGTTTAACCTTAAAAATTTTCTTTTTTTAATTGTCCTATTTTTTACCTTCTTTCTTCTCCATAACAATAAAACTATTAACTTGTTGTAATCCATTTATATTTATATTTATTTACCACTCTGCAGCATTAATCTTCGAAAAGGTAAGGTTAAGTCAAGTTAAGTTTGGCAGTTATCCGAATCCCCTAATAACCAAATAAAACAGCAGCAGAAAATACCTAACATAAGATTTTCCTAGTATCCCCACCACAATAAACAAATCTCCCATTCCCTATTCTCCCGATCTCCATAGCAGAAAAGGCACCTTTAGTGGAATTTACTGTTTGTTTATTATTGTCATAGTAATGAATGTAATAACAGTACTATAATATTACTTACGCGAACGGCGTACTCGTAAGTGAACATTATACTCCGCCATGTGACTCCACCTACTTCGTAACTGTCAATCATTTTAATATTATTACGTTTCTTGATATTTTTTCCAGGCGGTCGAAAAAATAGTATATGCGCCTTGTTCCGTAAGTATTTTTTTGACCTCGCATGCTTAGAAAGCCTCGGCTATGCCTCGGTTTTCTAAACTGCGTGCTCGTCCAAAAAAATATTACTTAGGTTAGGAGCACTTGGCACGTAATATACTACTTAATAAGCTTGCCCTAAAATATCGCTTAGAACTATGGCTACTTTGTTGTAAACATTAATCTGTTCTTCTGTAATTTTTTCATCTACCGTATACTTATGTTTCCCATAAAATAAAGTAAAATATCATTAATATACATTGTGCTATATTGCACTATATTATTTTTTTTTTTATTACGTGTGCGTATTTACAATCTATTCTTATTTCAATTACATGAGTAATAAGTAAATGATGTGGATATATTCATGCTATTATCTTGAAGGAAATCCATCCAGCGATGTGACTCCTGAATAATCTGGGAATTGATCCTAGTTGGGTTCCTCGACGAGGTCGTGTGGCCATTGACGCTGCAGTCTCCTAGGAGCTGCTAGTTGGTGGGCTAGTTGACCTACTAGGTTGTTCTCATGGCCCATGAGAGTGGGGAGGTAAGCGGCTGTTAATCTGCGTATTTCGTTGGCTATGTAAGGGGTCTTCAAGTATTCGTGAGGGGTCTGGTTGGTAACATACCAGGGTGCATTTGTCATTATACGGAGTGTTTTGGATTGAAAGCATTGAAGAATTTTTGTGTTCGATGGCTTGGTGCATCCTCAGAGCTGGATGCCATACGTCCAGATTGGCTTCAGTATGGCTTTGTATAGTAAGACTTTATTTTGAAAAGAAAGTTGAGATCGTCGACCAAGTAACCAGTACATTTGCTTAACTTTGAGGTCTAGTTGTTTTCTTTTGATTTTGATGTGTGATGACCAGGTAAGTTTTTGATCAAGGTGCAATCCTAAATATTTAAGTTCTGTTTTAACTGGTATAACTTCGTTGTTGAATGTTACTTGTGGGCATGTGCTGTGTTTATTGGTAAACGTAACTTGGCTTGATTTATCTCTGTTTACTGTAATTCTCCACTTTTTGGACCATTTTTGGAGAAGGTCGAGATGGTTCTTCAAATTTTGGGAGGCCAGTGTAGGTGATTCATTGACAGATAGTATTGCTGTGTCGTCGGCGAAAGTAGCGAGTTCAGTAGAATGTGTAGTTGCAACATCGGCGGTGTAGATGAGGTACAGTAGAGGGCACAAAACGCTACCTTGAGGCACACCTGCTGCGATTTGTTGGTAATCTGATAGAGCGTTGTTAACCTTGGCTTGGAAACTTCTCTCGTGTAAATATGATTTGAGCAGAAGATATATTTGACCTGGGAGATGTAATTTGATTTTGTATGGCAATCCCATAATCCAGACCTTATCAAATGCCTGTTTGATGTCAAGAAACGCTGAAGTACAGAATTTTTCGTTTCTAGTGATTTTATTATTTTGTTGATGATTCTATGGTTTTGTTGTAGTATGGAATGGTGTTTATGAATTTGAAAAATGAAACTATAAGAATATAAAGTATAGAGGTGCGAAAATTTCCCAAAATTAAAATGTTTCAGTCGACGTTTATTCGGGTTCTGGAAAACATATGGCTTTTTGTTTTGTGGGTCAAAAATAGGGAGAAGGTCCACCTTAAAAGAGGAAATTATAGTACAAGGGAAACATCAGCTTTAGTAAACAGTTTCAAATACAGAACATGCAAAATAAAACGATTCTATCCCCAGTTGATTTGGAATAAGCAGCATACCCTTCTTTTACAATTCTAACAAATTTGAGGTACACCTTGGCTTATTCATGTGAAGTATCACCATGTACAAGAAAGACAGTACCACCCTAACATTAATGTGAATAGTCGAGATGAACCGTAAAGTTTTGTATCAAGGAGGTACGTACGTTGCTTAAACCGAATTTCGTTGCTAAGAATGGAATTTGCTTTATTTATAATTGTTACAGTCTGCAATAAAAAGGTGGTAAAACAGAAATTCCATAGTCTACATAGTTTAAAAATCCGCTTTGTACTGTTTTTTCTTTTTTGAGTGATTAATTAACGTTGTTTAAAATGATTCTTAACACATTAGTTAGTCAAATATCTCAAAAGAAAAATTACTCTAATAACCACTTTGTTTGATCCGTAAAATTAATATCTGGTATGTTTTTTATCATTGCGGTGAACATTCAAATTAAAAATATAAAAGTTTATAAAGAACCTGTTTGTAAATGTATTTAACTTAAATGTCAAAAATAATATAGAAACGTTGTGCGCTAATGTACTGTTGCGGTTTAGTTCTTAAAACCTTAAAACGTAAATAATAAGGAAATTCCCTAAATAGGTAATTTTTTCTTGGTGTATTAATAATCACATTCATTGCCTTCACAATTTGTTCTTAATATAAGTTTAAAAATACCTTTCACATAGGAAAAATTTTTCAAATTGCATATAATTCAGTAATGAGAAATTGTTCTTCAAAATATTTGCTGCAGCTATTTTATGACAATTTCACAAAACGAAACGAAATGAAATGATTAATCAGAAGTGCACAACCTTGCACAAACTCCGAAATTGTTTTAAAACCATATTGTGAAATTCTGTGCAGTATAGATTGTAGCAGAAAAAATTAATTGAGATAAAGAAATTCTTTGAGTCGTTGTGGAGGGGATCTACGATGTTTCACACAGCAAGCTTGATTCACAGTTTAATCTTTTTGCATATTAACAAGATCATCATCTAAAATTACACAATTTCTTATTGCGAATTTAAACCTAGCATGTGGTTAAAAGTTTAAATTTTGGCCTTCATACTACCAACAATATATAACTTAGAATTTATTATATGAAATAATGGCCCCATCAGTTCATCTAAACCTGAAATCATGTAAATTGCTATCTTGAAATAATAACATTAATTCTTTCGACCGCAGATTGCGTCCTTAACTTATCACAAACGCTTTAGAATACCAAGGAAATGACGGCTAATTCTTCGTACTCTGCATTGCGCGTCTATTCGTAATTAAGAAGCAGTAAAAAAAAACTACAAAAAAAATACTTTCGACACAGAATCGACAAGTTCTGACGTGGAATTTCATGTGAGTCACATAAGAAGGGGAAATAAACAATACCTAGTTGTACACCTCTTATTAATAAATGTTAGATAGAAGCGCTCTATAGTTCTTGTATATTACTCTACGTCAAATTATTCTTAAACGAACGCCAAGCGCCAACTATTTTATTCCGCCATCTCCGGGGAATTTTAGCAGTCGATATTTGCATCTGGTTACGCTAAAACCATGTCTGGAAATCTTGTTGTTGTTGCTGTTTTATTAGGTAAGTAAATGATTTTCGCATGGGTACACAGTAACTAATTATCACATTCTGCAGCATTTGTCTTCAGATTAATTAACGCAATTGAAGTGGTGGATATTAAATGCATACCTTTGCGGAACTGTCCTGAATTACTGAACTTGTTAAAAGAAAATCCGGTATCACAGAAAGCAATAAAACTTCTAAAATCGTCTCACTGCGGATTTGAAGAAGATCACCCTAAAGTGTGGTGCACTGAAATTATATCGAATTGTAAAAGTCCAAACGGCAAACCAGGTGAGTACTAAGGGCAAAATTATACAATTTATTTTAACGATATCAATATATTGTTTTTTATTTATTGCGGTACTTGCGATTTTCGTCAGGTTAGTGATTCGTAGAAAATAATACAGTTAATTCAAAAGGTGTTTGATTTTTTTAACTTTATTTTTGCTATGGGCAGTTGATCACACCACAGAAAATACGAAAACCAGTTTTCATTCTGTAGAAATTAATTTATGGAAGTGTATAAATATGTTGTGCTAATTTGTTATCCAATTAACTGTTCTATAAAACAATAAAATTATTAAGGAAGCGGAGAAAAGTGGAGAAGACATGAGTTTTTATTCCTTAATAATTTTATTGTCTTAAGTTACTCCCCCAAAATTGATTATAATCATATTTTCTATAAAAATTGATTAATTTTTTCGGTCTATAATATTTTCAATTAGTCTATAAAATGATATAATAAACCCGAAATTTCGCGGATCAATTTCATTTATCTTCGAATGTTTTAACCTAATTCATTGTGAAACATTTTATAATCTTACGTTCTACCATAGAACATTTTGTCAATTCCAAATTCCTTTGTTGCAAATATTTTCAAAGTTATAAAATTTACTGGATAATACTAATTGTCAACTTAATATGTTTTATTTTTTATTTTCTTGTTTTAACAATTTTTTTTATAATGACGTATAAAAAAATTTAATATTTTGTAACATTTTAATTTATAATAATTACGTTTTGGTGCGATATTTGATATGAAATTTAAAGAGGTAAATTATAAATTATTATAGAGTTATAAAATATATTTCATTCAAGGTCGTATTGCTAGATACATAAAATATCCTGTTCCTCCTTTTATGGTTTCACATCTATTAGATGCTATTATTATTAAATATTTACTAAGAAATAATCGTGCCGTGACAACCCAATTACTCTGTTTTAAATAGCACATCTCGCATGCTTTGTAATTTGTTTATTGAATTAAATAGATTTTAATAGCTAATATTAGAAATACGGATAACGTAACGATATCCAATAACTAAAAATTAAAATTTAAGAAAGTAATTTAAATTCACCTCTTTCAAAATACTCCTAGTAACTTGTGATTTGTTAAAATTGAAATTAATTCAGATGCTACTCATAATTTATTCTTAGTTTACCAAGAACTGCTACTTCTTATACGATAAATTATTTTTTTATTTCTCAAATAAGCTATTGAAACAATAAATTAATAATAATGATAATATCATCTCATACATCTATTCTAATAGCATATTTTTGTAGAATATTTTATTATTTTCATATCAATTGGCTTAAATTGGAAAAATCCATTTAAACGTAGTATTGAAAACTATACGATATTCCAAATTTAACTAAAATTTGCAGGAGAAAGATGTGAAAATCTGTAGTTATGTCCCCATATTTTAAAGAGCAATAAATTGCACCCACATACATTTGTATTGATGTAAAACGTTAATAAAACCCGCTGAAGTTTGACGCTACAAACAACAATTTACATATTATGTATATATTAAGATAAAGTAAAGCGTCATAAAACAACATCTTGTATTGCCTTGAGGGGTTGTACTAACCTTTTGACACCGCCAGATACGTTCTTATAAACAATCGTGCATTACTAGAAAGGTGTATTTATAGATAAGGTTAAGGGTACTCACAGATTAATTTATTATAATTCTTTGATTTCATTAAATTTAAAAATAAAATCGAAGACGTCACTAGGTTAACCACAATGACGTATTCGTAAATTATTTACTACACACTGGATTTTTTTTTGAGTTTTAATGAAGTCAAAAGTAAATAAAAGAATAAATAAAATCATTAAATTAAATTAATTACACAACTCGGAAAATCAAGAAATTTAAATTTCTCACTCCATTCGTTATTATTTCCATTGTGTTCAAATTTCCCACATTTTGAATAATCTCACAGTAAATAAAGAAGCCTTTTATTCTTCATTACTTTAAAAAGCATAGGTTTCAGAACTTTATACTCTTTGAATTGATGTCTTGAACTCCTCGAACTGATAAAAAATAATGCATTAGTTACATAACAGAAATATATTCTAAGAATTTATTATAATATTTATACTATTTTATCGTATCATTGATTATTAAGTCAACTTTATATTACACTTTTATTAGTAATTATACATAACATAATAGCATAGCAACTTCAACTTCATAATTCGTTAGTTACATACTATTTGTGTACTGTTGCCAATGATACGATAAAGCTTGAAATATAACTCGAATATTATGCGATTTAAACCGACTCGGACGTTGCGTGGTTGACTCGGCTAGCGCCTCGTCACCTAGCAACGTCCTCGTCTATTATAAATCGCATAATATTCTTGTTATATTAATAGCTATTAATTCCGATTCAAAGAGCACAATACTGGTTTTAAATCCGCCTTATATTTTCTTTCAATAGCTAATTTTCACTTGAAGCAATAACAAATTGAAAATATTTAAAAGTGGACATTTCCATGTGTTTTAACGTAGTAAATAAATGTTTGTTATGCTAATATTGAAAGTTATCATTTTTTTTTAATTTTTACCACAATCATTTATGCCATATAAGATTTAAAGAAAATAACAGAAGGGACAGAGTAACAACGACCTGTACGTATTGCCCCTAAAATTGTTGTATATTACTTATCTTACGTATTTAATACCACTTCTACGGTATTTTTTTAAGTGTGCTGTCATATAAGACGAGAACTAAATTGCAAATCGGTTATTGTTAAATACAGACAAATAACGATATTAGTATCAAAAAGTTTTCTTTGAAAGCTGATGTCACATTATACATAGAAAAACTGCCAATATATCGTAAACTTCAAGGCTAATAAAATAGTTTTTTGTACTTTACTTTTTTATTTGCTCTGACCTCTGACCAACTTCTACCTAAGTAATAATAATTATAGGCAACAACATACACGTAGTCCAGTCAAATTGTAATTCAATTTGCATTTTGGGTAGGCAGCGAGTTTCTTTTTGCGATGTGTATGGGGGTCAGTGGTGAGTTTAAATTCGGATTTTCGGGATGGTAACCCCCTCCATTCGGCCGCCGTCTTGAAAAGAAGGGTCAATTAGCTTTTCGGCTATCTCTCTGTAGTCGCGAGTCCTACAAAAAGTTTGTGTAAAGCTTTTTGCAGAGAACCATATCTCTAAAATTTCTATTAATAACTTTTTTACGCAGCATTAATAATAAAAAACCTATAAGCTTTTAAGTTTTTGTCTTTTCCGGCTTATAACTTTTTTATTTTTAATGCTGTTTAAAAAAGTTTTGAATAAAAATTGTACATAATACGCTTTTCTACAAAAAAGCTTCATACTAATTTTTTTTTGAGATTCCCGACTACAGAGATATAGCCCAAACACCAACTAACCCTTCTTTTTAAGATGGCGGCCGAATGGAGGGGGTTACCACCCCGAAAACCCTGATTTAGACTCACCGCTGACCCCTCTACACACCGATTAAAAAAAATAGCTGCCTACCCAAAATGCAAAGTTTGCCTGTTTATTTCGACCATTTGACTGGACTAACGCTCAAAATTGTCTTTTAAAGCTCACTGATTAATATGTCTAAAATCACAAGTCACAGCTTTATAACACCATCACTATAAATCTGCATTTCTAAAAAGATGATTATTGTAAATTAATAAAGGTTTTTAGAGCTTTACAAAAGCTTCATTAATATTTTCTTCCACAGTTTTGTTGCAAGTAAATATTCTGCTAATATCTGCAATCAAACTGTAAAAATCAGTTAAATATTTCAAATTAAAATAAACATAAAGTTGTTCTTTTATCTTGATTATCAACATTTTGACAAAAGAACTAAAGAATTTGTAATACGATACAATTTACAGGAAAATGTATACCGATCAAGAACTGCCAACCAATCATCCAGCTAATCAAATCAACAAATCAGTTATCGATAGATACTAAGAATTATATACAAAAATTTCAATGTGAAGACCCAAATTCAAGCAGCCATACGTTATCGGTATGTTGCCCTACTGATAAAGAACCTTTAATAGCAACACCACGACCGACAATACCAATACCACCAACGCAACCAACACGACCGACAATACCAATACCACCAACGCAACCAACACAACCAACAGTCATCAGGCCACATTATCTACCCAGATCTTCAGAGGGAGAATGTGGTCGTCAATTACTAAATAGAATATACGGTGGGAAAGTAACCGAAATGGACGAATTTCCGTGGACTGCGCTCTTGGAGTACACTTCTTATGATTCGGAGACTAGCACCGCATGTGGTGGTAGCTTAATCAGCAAGAAGTACGTAATAACTGCTGCACATTGTGCGGATGAACAAGTCATCAGAAGAGTTGGAACGCTGTAAGTATTTTTATAATTAATGTAATAAGTTTCCTTAATAAATTCATTCCAGAACCAACGTTATTCTTGGGGAGTTTGATCTAAGGACCAAAACTGATTGTGTCAATAGTTTAAACATTGAATCGTGTGCCGACCCGCCAGTTAAAATCCCAGTTGAGGAAATTACAATTCATCCTCAGTGGTTCACAAAACCACGATCTCATCTTAATCATGATATAGCTTTACTTCGTTTAGTAAGATCTGTAACGTTCACCGATTTCATACATCCCATTTGTTTACCATCACCTACTCTAACACTGAAAGAAAAGCAACGCTTAGTTGTTACTGGATGGGGACAAACCGAAGAAGGTAAAGCCAGGAAATTAAATTCTGAACTAAAATTTACTATTTAAAAAATGTTACAGGTGCAGCTAGTTTCGTTAAACTAAAAACAACCGTCCCAATTGCTAACAGACAATTATGTGTCGGGAAATATAAGAATGATAAAAATTTAATTGTTGGTGATGGTGAACTTTGTGCTGGAGGTGAAGAAGGTAAAGACAGTTGCTCCGGTGATTCAGGTGGTCCTTTGATGCTTTCAGTCGACAGAAGTGGAAATGGCGTGTGGTTCCTAGTAGGAGTTGTTTCTTTTGGACCTAACCAACCTTGTGGAATAAAGGACTATCCTGCTTTATACACGTACTTACCGAAATATATAGATTGGATTTATAGAACTATACGACCTTGAGGACTAACACTTAAATACGGCTGGTTCTAATTCTAACATGAAGTGATCGACGCTTCGACGCATCACTAAAACTTACACTTGTCATACAAGTCAGGAAGGGGAATGTAATATATGACCGCATTCAACCTAATGGATATTATCAAAAGAATTATTTTTAGCTGAATGTTGTCATTGTTGTAACTATTTATTACACAATTATATTGTATATTCAAGTTATTATAATAATTTAAAGTCAATTTGACATTTTTTATGTCCTACTAAAAATTAGAGTGTCTCAGATGGTTGGCTATGTTATTTGCAGCGGTAATTCTTGCGGTATTATTTATAGCTCGAGCAACTTGCCCTTTTGTCAGGGTTCCCCACGACGGTGGTAAATCGGGTCTACGTATTAAACTCGTCTCTCCGCTCCGAATTCCTTCCAAAAGGTCGGTGATTGCCGGTCCGTCTTTATTACTAATGTTTGTTTCTTCGAGACTACGAGCTTTGTTGAAAACGGCAAATTTACGCTCGTCCTGTGGTCTTAACGCTCCATTTTTTTTAAGCGAAAAGTAAACGTGTTCTAACAGTCCATAACTACGCACTAAAAAGTCCCGCTGAGCAAGTCCTTGTAAACGTTCCTTTTCTTCGGCTTCTACGATCATTTGCGGTTGGAAAGAGCATCTCAGAGCGAACGGAATTGGCGGTATAAACGGTTTGTTGGAAGTTAAATGCGGTGTTTCCAGTTTAGGTTTAGGTATTATGGGCTTGAGAGGACTTATTCTTTTCGCTGCTTCTAATTTTGCTTTTAAAATCAACTCATCTCGCAAGGCGGTTTGTGCGCTTTCACGGGCCCGACTGGAGGCAGTATCACAATACAAAGATCCCTGACCTTGATTAAAAAATTTCCCATAAACGTGTTCAGAATGCGTAGTTGGATGTACCAAACGAAAACCGCCGCGATTAGACATTTCATGTTTATAATATTCCGTAAAACACCGTGGTTCTGAAGTGTTTTCTTTATTAGAACCGTGTAATAAGCGCTCACGAATCCGTTTTCTGTCTTCTCTTATGATTTTTCTTTTATCGCAATGCTCTAGGTTTAACATGCGAAACATATCTGCCAGCATGCCTTCTTTCACTTCAATGTCGAGATCGGTATCGGTATGAAAACTTGGCGAATGGTTCATTTCGAGTACTTGAGGATTTAATCGCTTATCTAATAAAATATCGGTACCCAAAAGTTCGCAGCACGCAGGAACGACGTCGTGATTGGGAAAACACGCCATATAACTATGTTTAAGTACCGGCCATGCACAGATAATCGTTTTTATAATCACATCATCTATTCTAAGCCATAATCGATCGACGTCGTGCCCTAAACTTCGCAAATAACCGCTTAACCAGGTTAACTTCCTTTTGCTGCCCATTTCTGTATCTGAATTATAAGTACGACTATGTTTATTGACTGCATAATTCGTAAGATGCATAAAAACGTTAGTAATATTAACGTTAGTAGGTTCTTTATAACGACTTGTAGCGAAACGAGCCAATCCTTCTTTATAAACGTAAATCCTTAAAGGGTCGCAAGATGTTATGAGGGTATACACCCTTAAATCAAATTTGTATCCGTCTATAAGAAATGGACGAGTGATATATACTTGGCAAACCATTCTGTCTGATGGTTTAACTTCCTTCAAATTCTTGGTTATGTAAATTCCTTTGCCCTGACTTCCAGCATCGGGTTTCATAATAAAAGTTTTGTTCTTACGAAGACGACTATAAGTCAGTGCTTCACCTAAATCTGCCGGTAAGCACCAAGATTTGGGAAAAAAATTATAATCTTTAGGAAAAAGACGCTGCATCCGGTTTAAATTTCTAGCCAACAGATCTTTACGACATATTTCTAACATACCAGGGAAGTGATTTATTCGTTGATAACGCTTCATTTCCTTACATCGTTCGATGGAAATTGATAAATCGGTCCAGTATAAATTCCAGTTGTCACATTCTCCAACTTCTTTAAACACAAATCTAGTAGATGTCCTTCTCACTACTTCGTATCTACAGTTCGTAAGGCAAATGGACACATTTTTTTTGCGTTTCTTACGTCTAGGCGACTCTATGCATTCATCACTGGTGGTATTACGGGTTTTTGTACTATTGTTATTTTCAGGTTGACGGTGATTCGGAGCCCTTTCACTGTCGGTTGTTACAACGGACGAGTCGCTACTGGCGATTAAAGGTAAACTAGTTCCCGATGTATCATTCATCACCGTTAATAAAAAATTCAGTTACTGACATATACATTTCAAATTTTTTGAAGATTTCAAATACAATATTCGCTAATTTAGTTAACTTCTGATAGGTGACAAAATGCAATTAACTTGTTTCAATGTCAGTTTGACATATTTAATAAAAAAAGTTGCCACAGATAAGTCTGAGTAAGCGACCGTAGAATTTCTGTGTAAATAAAAGACAGGTGTATAAAGGAAATTATACCGAGTGTTTGACTTAAGGGGCGAACAAATCGAAATATAATGGGAAATCGTATATATGCAAATTTCTGCTTGCCTTTTGAATCGATAGGATTGATAGTGGTATCAAATGAAAGACAAAAAAACTTTACTTCTTGAATTTGTTGCTTGTTTAAGAAAGAAATAGCTTAAAAACTGTAATAAATAATTTGCATTTTATTCGTAGAAAGCAGACCAGCCATGATCAAATTTGAAGTTTGTTTACATATGCCAAAATGAATTTTATTTTCTGTCAGTTATCAATTCACGTATTTACCTAATTACTATGAATAATAATGTTGAATATTCTAATGAGGAAAGGAAGTTTATAGTCAAAAGATTTTAAGTGGCATCAGTTTACGCACAGTTCATGATTTATTCTCTACAAACCTCAGTGCCATCAAGAGATATTCTTAGACGATAAAGAGAGCAAGCATGTATTCTGTGAAGTCATCCAGGAATACTCAAACGAAGGCAGGAACTTTTGCGGTCAATCTCTTCTGTAGATGAATGTACGTTCACACTTAATAACGAACCGAATACGCAGAACACTCGATACTGGGCCAGTTCCCGCAGAAAATTTATATTTGGGCTGGTATTTTTAACAATAACTTTATTGGGCCGTTTGATATAAATGAATAGGGATATTTTATGTATTGTTGTTTATGTAAAAATTATCCCTATTCATTTTTGAGTAGTATAGTTGGAATTCTTATTTAGAACTTTTAATAAATTAGGTTGGCCCTGCATTAGCAGAGGTTGCAAGTGAAAATCAGGAGGTCTGATTTCAGCATGATGGCTGCCCAGTATATTATAGTTTGAATGTGAGGGAATATCTAAATGACAACTTTCCTAATGTTGGATTGGTCGCGGTGGCACTATCAACTGACCGCCAAGATCTTCAGACTTGGCACCACGCGACTTCTTTTTGTAATATTGACTCTTTGCGGGAAGCAGTCGTTGTGGATTTTAGGCTAATCACAGATATACAGTTAATGGCTAATGTAAGGCAGTCATTTTATAACAGATTGGGTTATTGTTTACAGCAGAATTGGGAATTTTTTTGAGTACTTGCTATAAATTTTCTCATTGAGTGTTATAACACTTAGTAGGGTGTTTTGATAATACTCTCTCTTCCACAAAATACCCGTTATTATTATCATTCATCTCAAACGGCAAGCAGGAATTTCCAAATATGCGACCCTCAATGCTGTAGCCCTATGTTCGCCCCTTAACTCAAACATATGTTATGTGAACTATTTATAAAGACAGTAAAATAATTGAAAATTTCTTCAAAAGGAACAAAGCCATTATTGTAGGTATATACTGTAATGATATCATTTAAAAAAAATTTTGAAATGTTATTACTTTTGTTGTGTTATTTTTAAATGATGTTATTTTGAATTAATATTAATTTTGAATATAAAAAGAATAAAGATTGCTCTAAATTAGGATGCTAATTTAATTATATAAAAATTGTTATATAATTTTAATAGTTATTTATGTACCAAGGGCGTAAAGATGCTTTTATGGCCTGAGACGTGATTTTGAGCCCGAGACGCCAGTCGAGGGCTAAAGACACGTCGAAGGCCATAAAAGCAAGTTACGCCAGTGGTACATACATAATTTTATGCACGATCGAAGATTTTAAAACTGAAATAAAAAATAAATTAATTTTCTACCCACATCGAGTAGTTAGTTGCTCAATTATTTTAATTTTTTACTGACTACTGTCAAATGGTTGAGGCATCTACGCCTAGGAATATTCACATAAATAATTGTGTTAACTGTGTTGTTAATACAAATTACCCTAAATAGAGTTCTAATAAAGAGCATACATTCGATTTTAATTAAAAAAAAAATCTTTATCCAATTCAGTTACGAAATGTCAACATTTCGACATTGATTTTAGTTGTGAAAAGTGGTTCATTTTGTAACTAGTTTCAAAATATGCTCCCATTTTGTAACTAGTTACAAAAAGATGATTTGAGTTGCGAAAAGTGGTTCATTTTGTAACTAGTTACAAAATATGCTACCATTTTATCACTCCCATTTTATCACGATGACCCAACTCCTTTTTTAAGAAGATGTGGCATTTACATTTTGTTATCTGAATTGGATAAAATCTTGTATGAAACACGTTGCAAAACATGTCTTTTTATCACATGGCGTGTATCACATGGCCTGGTGATAAAAAGTTCATCATTTTGCAACTCGTTGCATAAATAGCTATTATAAGACTGTTAAAATGTTTATCAATTTTTGACGTTTCATTATAGACTGGCGGCCTATAAAGACACCCACGGGCTATAAATAGACGTTTATGTCAAACAAATTCAGACATAATTGACACATTATAATGCGATCGTGCATAAAATAGTTAAAGTTAGATTTTAAGTGTTGTTTTTGTAATTTAACTATTATTTTAATAAGATTGTTATATTGCACCATTATTGTACCATGAGATCGAAAAAAAATGATTCAGAGCAGGCCTTGACTAGTACAACACGATTGGCTACACTGATTCTAGAATGCCTATGAATTATAATGTGACAGTGACATTTCAAATGTAAGTCAGTTTTGCAATCTTGTTTTCAGAATTATTTAAGTTTATTGTTGTAATACTAGTGAAGGATCACATTTTTGAACATCTACTCTAACATGTATTCATCTTAGTTTTCAGTTTGTTCCCTAAATAAATACTGTTTTGTGTTTTAATTTATTTGACATTTATTAACCTCTAACCTACTGCCACATTTTGAAATCAGTCTTGCCGGGTGTTTGATGATTGACTGAATGTGTTTTACCATGGGTAAACAGATTTAAAAAGGACCTGGGATACGGAAAACAAGAAAAACAAAATTGGTAAACGAGAGGTTTTATTTTGAATTAATAGCGAGAGGGACGTAGAACTAGTTGCCTCTCTAAATTATGTTAAGAAAATTAATTCAAATTAAAAATTAAATAATCAAAACCAACTTCTAAAAGTGTTAATTAAAAGAATATTGAATTTAAAGAAGAATAAATTATAAAGAAATATAATTACAAGTTAATTGGAAAGTGTATCTGGAATGGAATTGCAAATGGAATTAAAACCAAAAGCAACTTAAAATATAACTGGAAACTGGACTGAAAATAAAGTTAAGAATAAGTGGAGATAACTGAGATCGAAGCAGTATTCAACCATAATACAAATAGTGAGAGTGAGTAAGGTTAGTTAATTTTAAATAAGTAAGGGTAATTTAGGGAATCATCATTGTAATAAATTTGTATCTTGAAACATTTATGAGCAATTTTTATTTTATTTTTATTTTTTTGAAATTCATTTAACGAATCCTGAGAACGACCTGAGGTAAGAGTAACTCATTTAAAAAGAAAGCTAAATCTAAATTGAAATACAAATCACGAAAGCTGGGGCACATTTGAATATAATTTAAGGTAAAAAATGTAAAAAATATTGCGCAATGTGGTGGAAAGAGGTATAATTCATAACGTTTGTGTTACCTTTAAAAGCTATTGTAACGGTTTTAAAACGTTTATTTAAAACTTCGGTTCGCGGCGTGAGTTATTTATTAAGAAATATTATTAAAATTAATAAACAACGAAGAAACACGAAATAACAACTTAACACTAAAACACAACACTAATATTAATTCTAATACAAAACACTAATAGGTAATTTATTTACGCGTATTTATATTCACGTAATAATATTCGCTTATTACGTTCCCGGTAAAAACTAAACTTCGCTGATAAAGTGCGCCTTATATACAGTGTTTCCCGAAAGTAACGGAGAAATTCTATAAAATGGCTGAGAAACATTTTTCTGAAAAATTCTCGGACACGTCGATTATTTTTAAATCGTCATTTAAAGATGTAATTTTTAACCCCCCACCCCTCAACCCCTAAGCGCTAGCAACCACAACTTTAAAAATTCAAATAGCAAACTACTCCTTGTGATACCTCATTTAATAGAATTTTTTGTACTAAATACAATAAACAAAACTTTTTCAAAATCGGTTGATAAATAACTGAGATATTCAACAAAAATGTATTTATATAAAGTGCCAATATTCGAGAAGGCGTTGATACGGCTCTAGCAATAAGGGGTAAAAACAATTGCAAATTGTTTGTAGTTAAATGTTAAATACAATTTATTGACATCATTAAAGTTTCGATTCTTTTGGCTTCAGTAAGTCTCATTTTTGCTATCTTATTTCTCAAACCGTTAAACAAGTAACACACACAGCACTACGTAATGTCAAAACAGTTTGGAAGAATTTTCAATCGAAATTGGTAACCCATTTCAGTCGCTTTGGATGGAAATTAGAGTTTTAATTATGGCATTTTCAACTTCATATGTAGTTGAAAGGGGTTTCAGTGATGTTTCCCAAACACTGACTAAGCAAAGAAATCGCTTAAAAATTTGTGAACAAGGTGACTTAAGATTATATCTCTCGAAATTAGAACCAAATATTATTAAACTTTGCAAAGATCACCAACCTTAAGGTTCTCATTAAAACTTTAAATTTCATGTAGCTTATTATTTGTATGTTAGGTTAAAATTATAGTAAATATTTTACCCTCATGTATCTTATTTTTTTGTATGTTAATTTTACTATTGTTCCTTTCAAATTTCTTTGTTTATGTCTTACTAACGCCTAACCTAAACCTAATCTACATTTATTTTAAGAAGGCGAATTAAGAAGCGAATCCGACAAAGTGGGCGTTTGGTCCAAAAAGGTTGAGAAACACTGTCCTAGAAGACTTCCAAACTGTTGGAACCTTTTATTATTATTATTTTTTATAAATAATTATTTGCAAGATCAACAAACATTTATGTTATTCATGGCATTGTTAATGTACAGGGTGTCCCATAACTAATGGGTCATAGAGCAACTGGAGATAATAGACATACAAATAGGTATTTTGAGCCAAATTTGCCTAAGTAAAATGTTACAGGTTAAAGAGATACAGGGTGTTGAAAGTGAAAGTTTATTAACTTTCAGCTTCAACGCCCTGTATCTCTTTAAAATGTAACATTTTACTTAGGCAAATTTGGCTCAAAATACCTATTTTTATGTCTATTATCTCCAATTGCTCTACGGCCCATAAGTTATGGTTTTCAAAATTTTCATTTTGATTTTTTCCTGCCTCTTTATCTTCAAATGCGAAAATCTGGGGAATGCCTTGAGATATCGAGATCGACCAAGAGTTCCTTTTTTACCTAAAAATGTTGGCTCTTTTATAGTTTAAAGTATAAATACTGCTAACTGTACGGGTAAAAAATATGGGTGAATCAATTCAACACGAAGCACGTAGCAAGTGCCCTCTAGGAAGTATCTTCAAACTAATACCAAATTCGAGTTTCCCATTCTCGAAATCCTAGTTATACCAGTTTTGAATTCGATATCTCCAACCGGTTTTAAATTATCATCATTTTTCGAAAATTAACTTTCACTTTCAACACCCTGTATCTCTTTAACCTGTAACATTTTACTATGCGTGTGATTATTAGTCTTCGTCCGCTGAAAGTAGTTTCTGGGGGGTCTGCGTTTTAGTCGGGAGTGGATGTTTCTGCCGATGTTGCAATGCGCTGCTTCACATATCTTTTAAGTTATTAAAGATTTTTCTTGTGTTTGCTCTAATGTGTTCGTCCATAATAATAATAATAATAATATCTTTATTTAACTACCTTACATATTAAAATGTTTGTAGCAAGTCAACAATTGATACAATATGGTCAAAAATTAACAAAGATGGCCAGTAATATAGTTGGTACCCCTAATTCTTGATGTAACTGGGTGTTTATGATAAACCGGTGCATTTACTGCTAAACGTAGGACTTTGTTTTGGGGCCTTTGTAATTTGATTATATTTGTTTTTAAGCTGGTAAGGGCCTGATGAGAGATGTGTACATCACGTTTTTAATTTAGATTTCTTATTTAGCAATGGGTACAGTTGAGCTAGTCTCTTTAGTTTGTGGTTAATGTGCAGCTTCCAAGATAATTTGGTATCTAGCATTACTCTTAGGTATTTAACTGCCGAATCAAGGGGATTCCATTCGATGATTTTGTTGTTAATCTGGATATTAGTTGGGTTGCGAATTCTCCTTACCGTAAATATTTTGGGTTGGCATTTGATTGGATTAATTTGGATATTCCAGTCGTTGAACCATGAACATACTTTATCGATTGCATTCTGTAGCAGAAGACTTGCTTCTGTTGAATCATCACTTTGAGTTAATATAGCCGTGTCGTGGGCGAATGTTGCTAGAGTAGCGTCTATGTTTAGGATATCTGAGGTGTAAATATTGAAAACCAGTGGTCCTAAGATACTGCCTTGTGGGACTCTGACTTGTGTGCTTTTGTTTTCCGATACTTCGGCATTTATTTTCACAGCAAAGGTTCTGTTTTCTTGGAAAGATAATACTATTGCCTTGAGATAGTTACGCATACACAGGTTAAGTAGTTTTCTTTTTAGACCCTCTAGCCAGACCTTATCAAAGGCCTGGGCTACATCAAGAAAGACCGCAGCAGTGTATTGTTTTGTTTTCGAATCCAGTCTCTATCGTTTCCACTATTCTCTGGAGCTGGTGAGTTTTCTTCTGAAGCCGTGCTGATGTGGCGGGAGGATGTTGAGGATAACCTTTTCTAGTAGTTTGTATAATTATCTTAAAAGGCTTATGGTTCTATAGTTTTCTATGAATTTTTTGTCTTTTCCTGGCTTATGGGCGTGTTTCCATTTCTTTGGAAATGAACCCGTTTTCAGGCAGGCGTTTAATGTTGTTGCGAAATATGCTAGCGATTTCATAGTTAGCTGTGTTATCACAACATTTAATATGAGGTCGTTTCCAGGGCTTTTCCTTTTGGGGAGTTTGGCAGTTACAGCTTGCAGTTCGTTAGTCGGTATTGGTTTGATGAGTTCAGTGATACAGGTACGTTACTTTCGATATAATTTATTGTATATGCTACCTATGTTGGGCTACATGTAATTTTTGGTGTGAGTGTGCGTTCCAGGGGATTGGCAAAAGCCGTGGCTTTTTATGCGCCTGTGAAATGAGGTGGTGTGTTAAGTAGTTTAGTGTTCGTTTTACCTAAGGGTTTTTGGTTCGTTGCCATTCACGTCTTGCTTGGCTGTTTTTTTTTTATAAGATCGATTACTATGTAATTTTGATGTAGTAATTTCTGGGTTTGTGAAATAGGTTTTGGTTTGATGTTGCCTCGAATTGTAAATTTGAATACTGCGTCATCTATGCATACGGACCAAGAACAGGTAGATGGTCAGAATCGAGCTCACTAATGACTTCTCAAGGCAGCGATATTGTTTATATTATTCATAAACGATTTACGAATTTCCAAGGACAGTGACTTCTTGGCTGTTTGTGCTGGAGATAGCTCCGCAATAATTACTGAAACAACGCTGAAACCAACTCGAGGCTTCCTTGTAATAAAGCTAATGAAAATATAAGTCGCATGTCTAGCTGGAGTAGAAGCAAATGGCCCAATATTAAATACAAATAAGACCAGTTTAATGTTATTTAATCTCATCGGAACTAACTCTTTTCTAGTTTGCTTATGAGGCTTCTCCCGGGTACTAACACCATTAAACAAAATACCGTTAAATTCTTATGCATAAATTTAGATTTATATCTTTCGTGACAAGCTCATACTGAAGCAGTTTCTAATAAGCTTGTAAGCTTATGCTGCACTGCAATTACATAAGGGTCTTTTAAATCAGTTGAGAAACATTAGCAATATAATTAAGCTAGCCGAAAAAATATTTTTACATGGGAATCGCTTTTATTCAGAAGTTTTTCAACCACTAGTACTCTAAATGATAAATAATGACGGCTAATATAATATATTCATTATGTATAATTTTTACATATGCCAATTTTTGTTTGTTTGTACTTTAATTGTGCATGTATCTTTGTCTTTGTTTGTAAAAATATCATATGCCAAATTCACATCCTATTTAATAACCTACAAAGTGATAAATAAGACTGGAGTTTTCTAATATGGCGTTTAAGTATAGGCAGCAATTCTTCAGTTTATAATTTCGATTACCTGGCCAGTATAATATCTTGCATAAATCTTGTAAATTAATTTTTTATATCAGCCGAAAAAAGAGTTTCAAATACAAATATTTATTATTAATTGTTTGAAAACTATTCCAAGAAACTGCATATGTAAAATATTTTAAGTGTGAAACGTATCATTAAGGTTTTATGTCAACCATGAAGGAACATATCATTTAAGTTAAGATTTCTTTATTTCATAGTAGCCTCAAATGTTTTTCATTTATGTTTAAAAAAATTCTTTAATTACTTTCTTCATTTCACTTCTTCCTTAAATACTTGCCATTAATGAAGAATACACACATAATTATTTTTATTTTACAAATTTTCCATAAACGCAAACATCTAATAAATGTATTTTGATTATGTTCGTATATATGTTACAGTTAAAGTATGAAATGCCGTTATTCTATAAAATAACTAGGTATTCTATGAATTAACTGATCCATTCAGTTAAAGTTTGAAACTAAAATCATATTCTACACTTTACCTAGTTAATCTGTAGATTAGCTAGTTATTCTATGGAATAACAGTGTAAAATCAGCTAAAGTGTGAAATACTATAGACTCAAGCGATTTAAACAAAAAAGCAAATAATGAAAACAAAATTTAATTTTATTAAGATAACATGATTCATATAATGGTGACAATATTATTAAAATAGCATTTAGATTGAAAGAGATAAACAGACAAATGAATTACTATTTAAATAAACCTAAAACGGAAATATGGTAACATAACTAAGAAAACCACACTATAGCAAAACAAAACGATGACTAAACGAACAACGGATGTCCGTTGTTTGTATCTCGTTTAAATTTAACCTCTAATATTTACCATGGTCACAATTATTGATAAAATTGTTAAATTTAAAGGAGGCACAGTCGACTCAAAAACAGTATTATTTTCTTTTTATTTATTACAGCATGAATTACTAAAATGACACTTTGAATTGCATAAACCGTTGTTCCTCACACACGCACATTTCTTGGAACCACATTTTGTTTTACAGGAACATTTTGCGAAGCCTTGTTAACTTCCAGTAGATTAGCACTGACAACAGAGCGAAGAGCTACTTTGATGTTAGGCACTTCTTCGACTGATATTAATTTTTCTGTGCAGACACTGAATTGAGACCGTACATAGAGTTGTTTAATAATTCCATTTCTTGTTCCAAGCTTATAAAATCCATCATTTTTCTCCAAAACAATAGCAACTATGGATCTAGCGAATCCCGGAAATTTGTTCGAAAGAAATTTGTTCGACGGTAATTTGTTCGAGGTAATTTGTTCGAACGGTATCTTGTTCGAACGGTAATTTGTTCGAACGGTAATTTGTTCGAACGGTAATTTGTTTGAATGGAAAAATGTTCTAAAGGAAAATATTCGAAAGAGAAGATCAAATTACCGTTCGAACAAATGTCCTCGAACAAATTACCGTCGAACAAATTTCCGGATAGGGTTATTTATACGTACGTGACAGAAGTTGTGATAGTAAAGTGTACTGGAAGTGTGAACATCCGACAAATTGGAAGTTTATCACCGCATTAAAAAGAGAGCAGAGCATAAATTATATGCGAATAGAACAACTAATTGCAGGTCAAGGCGTGCAAAATGGAAGAAAGAAGTATAAGGACAGCGCGGCGCGGTTATTAAATGTTGTAAATAGATATGTAGCGGGATGTGATATTGTTACTTATTTGCGTGGCGTTGCCCACAATATTTCGTATTAAAATTTATTGGATGTATATGTATCTGTAAAATAAAATACTTCATTATATAAAATTTTATTATTGATCTTCTCTTTCGAATATTTTTCCTTTAGAACATTTTTCCATTCGAACAAATTACCGTTCGAACAAATTACCGTTCGAACAAGTTACCGTTCGAACAAATTACCTCGAACAAATTACCGTCGAACAAATTTCTTTCGAACAAATTTCCGGATAGGGGATCTAGCATTACCTCTTCCACGATCTATATCGGGTGCTGGCACTCGTACGGTCGAATAAACATCAGCTTCCGGATGTGCAGAATCAGAGTGCAGTTTCATCCTCTTGGTTTATTGTTCTAAGCACTCTTTAGCTTTCTGCCTCTCTATATTAATGTTGTTTTTAGTTTTACAGAGTGAGCACAAAAATAATTCATCCGTATGTTCGTCTGCATCCTGCACGTCAACTGAGCAAACAGAACATTTGTCAGAAAGGCTGGAGATCGACTGCTGCAAATCATCTTGTGGAATATCAATGTCCCCTTGCAAATTCGTGGGTTCTTGTGCAAACTGCATGTCTTCAATTATACGTTCCAAACCTTCCTCGTCGTTGATGTCAGTGATAACGTTCGTAGGTACAGTATTTTTCACCTAGTTGATAAATTCACAATCCAACTGACGACACAACCCAAATCCTAGGTGAAAAATACTGTACCTATACTTCATCTCATTCTAAACTAGGTTTTCATTACCTACTGCGCACGAATGCATGTCTAAACAGACAGTTTTTGGACGGGGCAAGTTGACGTCAACCCAAATGCTAGATGAAAAATACTGTAGGCATGTGCTCAAAAGGCCAATTTTTGGAGCAGTTCCAAACATAGCTTCATAAGGAGTTCTCTTTATTCCCGAATGATAGGCTCTGTTCTTCATAAACTGGACAAATCTAACTCCTTCGCTCCACTTACTCATAGAATTGTTCTGCATCCATGTTGTGAGCATATTTTCAATGTCTTGATTTGCTCGTTCCACGCTGCCCTGGATCTGGCTGTGCCTGAGTTATCCGTGTACAATTTTCAATTTCGGCCACGTATCTTTTAAATTTTCAACAATCTTGTTGCAAAATTCCCCTGCAAAATACTGGGCGCCCCAATGAAAATAAAAATATTAAGAAGATGATAGACAACCTCTTCGGCTCGTTTTGTTTCAAGTGGTTTTAGAACTACAAATTTCGTCAAGTGATCCTGATATACCAAAATATATTTGTATTTGCCGTCCGCATGCGATTGGTAATCAATTAAGTCGACTTGACAACGAGAATTTAATTGAGAGAAGGCCATTGGCTTGACAATAACATCTTTATTTTCCTTTTTCAATTTCTGTTGACAAGGTTCACAAACCTTTTAATGGCACTATCAATTTTTCCTTGCCCTGTAGGTACACTCAGCATATCATAATGCTGAAGCAACAAGTAATCTCGAGGTACTTTCTTAGTCATAGCTTTTGCTTTCTTCACTTCTTCGATAAGGTTAAGATACTTTTCACGGGAAAGCATAAAGTTATTTGACTTTGCCTCGCGATTAGATAATAGACTAGGTATTGAATATATTCTTCATACTTTCATTGTTTGGTTCACATCAGATTCCATATTAAGTTTAAAACATACACATTGTTGAAACACGCTAGAAACAAGCCCACATTAGTAAACTAACTCTAATTCCGCTTCGTGGCATTCATATTCGGAAACAATCGGAGGATTGATCGTGCGCATTTGAGATTCTACACATTATCTAGGTAAAGTGTAGAATGCAGATAATAATTTGAAACTTTAACTACCTTGCAATAGTTATTCTATACAATGCCTAGTAATAGTGTAGAATGAGCTTTCATTACACACTTTATCTAAGTACTTTCGCTATTCTATACAATATCTAGTTATTCTATAGAATAACGTATTACATACTTTAACTGTAACATATACAATAATTTTATTTAAAAAAGTAATAAACATAATTCCAAACATTTTCAAATAATTTAATTTAAGATAAGCTAATCCTTTCCGTTTTATGTGTTTTTGCATTTTTGTTAATTCCAATAAAATATAAATGATAACCTGATCATGACCTCGTTTACTGTATTCCAAGAATAATTCGAAATTATGATCATGAGTCATAAGCGTAGAGAAAAGTATTAATGGTACTTTTTTTTATTGGTATCTAGATCTTCAGAAATTGACATTGCTAATGCTTTTACAAGAACTAATGCCTCTTTGAGTTGACAATCAAAGAAGACACCGTCTTCACTACGTAATAAAAGGTGCTTGAGAAATTCTAAGAAAACATTTGAATTTTGTCAATTCTTATAATACAAATTATGTAATAGCAAAAGCGGATGCTATTAATTATCCGATGCTTCTTTACTTTCAATTTTTCGTTTTTATTTTTATGCGGCAAAAAGTGTCAATAAATCTTAGTTTTAAAAAGACTTGCTGTGAGAAATGCCCCAAGAAATTACATGCAAACCGTGAACGTGTTTGCCGGTCAACATCGACGCTACTGTTTAGTTATTATGATGTTTATCACAACAAGTAAGATACCAAAATACAAAACAAAAATGAATATTAGCATATAAACTTTCTCAATAGCCCCACTTATAATAGTAAGGTCTATTAACACATCAAACACGTAAACATAACATGTCGGTCGCTCTGGCTTGTGCTACTAACATTCAAGGTAAACATCTAAACAGATTCAGTGTCAGTTCAGCAATGGTGGTGATGTATTGTTTGGTGTTATTTTTAGGCATTTTTATAACTACTGCGAATACCGGTAAGTGAAAATTATCGTTTGAAGTAATTCGCTAATTTCTAAAAGCTTTCAGAGCAATGTGCAACACCAAATTCAACAGAAGGAGAATGTATAGACATAAATCAATGCCAACCACTTTTAGAAGCACAAAATCAACTTCCATTGTCAAGAGAAACAGCCCAGTTTCTTCGCAGATCACAATGTGGTTTTACGGGTACTAAACCTAAAGTATGTTGTCATAAAAGCGATGCAGTACACCCCTTTGAATTACCAAAAAAGCCACCGGAACCCGAAACACCGTTGATTGCAAATCGTTTTGGAGATGGAGATGAATGTGGAATTCAGTATTCTGATAATAGGATTTTCGATGGTACCATCACAGATCTTAATGAATTTCCTTGGATGGCACTTTTAGCTTACCAAACAGGTTATTTTAATAAATTTTATTTTATTAAAAATTTTATGAATTTAAACTTTTAGATAGCGGGGTAGGATTAGCTTGTGGAGGAGTATTGATCAATAAAAATTATGTTTTAACGGCAGCCCATTGTGTTACCGGGCCTGCTGTAGAAAAAATTGGAAAACTGTGAGTATTAAGCTGTCTTAAATTACTATGAAAAATGTATAACCTAAAAGTAACTTATACTTACATTGTTTGAAGGTTGATGTGTTTAGATTTGCTATTTCCTAATACATTTTACTAAATATCGAACGTTAAATACCCTGTAAAACCACAGTAATAATAATTAATACAAACAAGTACGTATTTCAGCAATTAAATTGCCATTCTCGGTGTAAAACATTTTTGACGAAGTTTGTGGTTTTACTGAGTATTTGACGTTCGCTACTGAACCAGATCACACGCTCCGTTGCTTGGATTAATTTTACTAAATTTTTCTACATAAAGTGCAATTTGATGTAAATGTACGCGACGGTTTTTCTTTAAAAAGTAATATTTTTTTACAGAAAATATCAAAAATTACTGGTAAACAAACATTGGGAATTTACTATCAATGCTTTTGATATGTAGGTTACAACTATAATTAATAGTTATTTATTATACAAGACGATAAAATTGTATTTTATCTTCGAGGGCGTATTTTAGCGTCGGGACGCTAATTACGCTCGAGAAGATAATTAAATTTTATCGTCGTGTATAATACTCTATTTTTTTTTCTATAGCATTTATTTGAAGGGAAAAAAATTTTAAAATAAATTTTATTTGACATTTATTTGACATTGACGTTTAAAAAATTACAAATCGAGTTACGTTTTAAAATGTCACTAGTATGGGCGTACAGTCGTTAAAGTAGTACTTTATCTACCCTTGCTGTTAAAGTAGTACTTCATCTACCCTTGCTGGTAAAGTGCTACTTTATCTACTCAAATTAATAGATAAAATAGCACTTTAACAGTTGCTATAGAAAAAAATAATTAATTATATTACTCCTGAATATAATACCTTAATAATTAATTCTTTAGAATAGCGGTAAGATTCGGTGAATACGACATACAATCTAAGGAAGATTGTGATTCAGATTTTACAGAAGAGTACTGTG
Source organism: Melanotus villosus (assembly GCA_963082815.1). Lineage (NCBI taxonomy): Eukaryota > Metazoa > Arthropoda > Insecta > Coleoptera > Elateridae > Melanotus > Melanotus villosus. The sequence goes on along the minus strand of OY720418.1, from coordinate 29,879,453 downwards.
CTCCTCCTCCAGTTGATGTTTTCATTAAATCTATACATCCACATCCTGAATACAAGCCAGGAACGCCAGAAAGACATCACGATATAGCTCTAATAA